>OV884011.1:132552017-134952017 GCA_930367205.1 Acanthosoma haemorrhoidale
AAGACGGAAAAATGTTCAATCTCGAGTGTCAAACAAACATGAACGGGACACAAGTCGAGAATCATGAAATTTACAATTTCAATGTGATCGGCGTGATGGTTCACAGACGACTCCTGATTCCCGGGGATCAAAACTTACGCACCGTTGAACCCTGTTTCAAAACATTGCTATCAATGTCTCTCTCTCTTTCCCCCCTCTCCCTCTCTCCTGTCCGCATTTAACGAAATATATTGTTAAATACATACTATTACTACTTATTACTACTTACTAATATACAATATATTATGGAGCATTCCTCGCATAACATTATCCCCTAGGAAATACATAATGAACATAATTAAATGAATCGAATCTCTATGAATGATCGGCTAGATGATAAGTTAAATGATAAGATAAAATAAAATAATAAAAGGAGACGGATTTTAATTAAAATAAAGGAATTTATTCGGTTGGAGTAAAATGATGTACATTATACATTGAGGGACTGAACATATTAAAAGTAATGGGGCTAAACTTATTTAACATAAGTTATATAATGCTAATATTATATATAATGCTAAACGTACAAGCAAGCCCCTTCTAGTGTATACCTGCCTCGTGGCTTCATGGAAGTCACTGATGTTTCCTGTTATTTTTTTAAGTAAACGAACGTTTTCTTATAAATATAGGTTTCAGCTTTAGCCCCGGACCCCACTTGTTCCCCGACACTTGTTCTCAGACACTTGTCCCTAAACATCCCACGCACTGTTTTGCTTGTACTTCATAGCAAAGCTTTTCATTCTTTTCTTTTAAAAGGCTCTCCTCTACAAAGATTATATAACTATAGACAAATATATTTTAAAGCTAATTGTCAGACCGGCTATATAGGAACTGATTCATATCATTGCTGTGATGTTTTTCGGAGTGCAGTGAATGAGCATGTAATAATATAAATCGATGAAAGTATTAAGAGTATGAAAAATATCATTATAAAGTGTTTTCTCGTTTAACTTCTACTTTAACAGATAATCCTATTGAGTAGGATTATTGGTGCAGTATCTGTGATGGTTTTTCTGTTATTAGTAGGTTTTTTGTGAATTTTCGTTTCTTTTTTAATAAAAACGATCTTATCCATCTACTGTGGTTTATCAAAAGCTTCAGTATGGATAGTCTGCAATGGCCTCCGTTTGTTTGTCTAGACTAAAAACTCTAATATAAGCCAGACACTGTAAATGACTCGTTTCTTTGGCTACTAATTTGCTTCTTTTAATAGTTAAAAAGATTCAAGAATATGTATTGGTTGGCTCTACATGTTGAACGTAACTGAAACTTGCTCTCCGCCTCACTGCTACTACTTTATTTGACCAGCGTCTTGCCGGGCAGATTACGTGACATTCCAAAACCTGCCTGTGATAGAATGAACGGTGTATTGGAATAGGTATTTTTTTAACTAGTCCATTGAGTTTAAATTGGTTCGATTTATTTAATTTATCAACTGCGTAATGAGACATTCCAAAATCGAAAACACTTAATTTGATACAATTTAATCTTGGCTTATCCAAGCCACGTTGATGAAATGTTTGATGAAATGTATTTGTCCTGTATTTATTTGTTTGTGATAGAATATTCATTAAGGTAAGTCCATGCGTACAGTGTATAAAAATGGAGTTGATCCAGAATAATAATTTTTTTTTTAAGATAGGTGGAATCCCGGAATTAATTAATCCACCTAAAAGAAAACCGAAGATGAACAAGATAGAGAAAAGGACTAAAAAAAAACTCACTTATTGAGTGAATCAGCTCAAGTCAGAAGATACGGCCGAGAGGCTGACTCATTTCAGGCCCCTGCCGGGGTGGGCCGAGCTTTGCCTGGCCGACTACAATCCATTGCCTAGGTGCCCCTAGGCTCAACCCTTAGCATAAGCATCCCATTTACTCCAGGTTTAACGTTTTATTTCCAGCTTTTACCCATAATTTGCCCAATGATATTTTAATCATTGCATTAGCTGTACTTACCGTCTTAACTAATTAGTATTGTTACATGGGCGAACTCCTTGCATTTTAAATATATTGGTCGTTTAAATTTACTCATTTGTTCTCTTATTTTGAATCTTGCTAGTCAATTTGAAATTATGTTGAATTAATTATCCCAGAAAAAGTAAACTGCAAGCGCCTTGCTGATATGTTAGCAGCGTTGCTTCTTCAGCGAAATATTTTGTGAATTTCCGAAAGTTAAACTGTATAAACCCTGAAGGCTATTCTTTGAAGGAGGTAGAAAACAAGGTAAATCAATCTGCCTTATTTTGACCAGGGGAGAGAACAACTTGTCTTTGTTTTTCCAGGGGAGAGGATGCCATTAAAAAGGTAACGTTAGGAAGCTTTGTTTGTATTTGTCCTGTATTTATTTGTTTGTGATAGAATATTCATTAAGGTAAGTCCATGCCTACAGTGTATAAAAATGGAGTTGATCCAGAATAATATTTTTTTTTTTAAGATAGGTGGAATCCCGGAATTAATTAATCCACCTAAAAGAAAACCGAAGATGAACAAGATAGAGAAAAGGACTCAAAAAAAATCTCACTTATTGAGTGAATCAGCTCAAGTCAGAAGATACGGCCGAGAGGCTGACTCATTTCAGGCCCCTGCCGGGGTGGGCCGAGCTTTGCCTGGCCGACTACAATCCATTGCCTAGGTGCCCCTAGGCTCAACCCTTAGTAGACTCTCACTACCTTCCTGATTCCATCCGCCTTTTTAGGCATTCCACACCCTATATCCTTCTCATACATCCTTCAAATGGGGGACTCCCCTTAGCGAAAGGCACTCATTAGCCCAAAATAATTTTTCTTTATTTTCCCACATCCTATTTCTATAAGTTTGAGAGGTAAGGAAAAAAAAAAAAAAAAAAAAAAAAAAGTCAGAAGATAATGGATAATGGGAAAAATGTTAGCAAGCATAAAAATCGTAAATTCTACTTATCAAGAAGGGCAGAAGAGAAGCTTGACTTCAGCAAATGAAAATGAGGGAAATAGGGGAAAAGGTCGAGGAAGGAAAATAGTTACCAACTATTTTCTATAACCTAAAGACGATGTGCCTTATGGCAGTCAAACAGAAACTTCATGTTCAGATAGTGAGATAGTGAACGAAAATACGGCCACGCTAAAGGATTCTCTGGTCCCGATATACAATGAAGTATGAAAATTCTGATGAAGGCACAAACAAAAAGGTGAAACTTCTCCAGAGAAAACATCACAACGCCGGTACATCAGATAATGGACGAACAAAAACGGGGGAGAGATCAGACGAGGGTGCACCAGACTTGGTTGCAGTGCATGGGAACGACGCCAGTATCTTGTCACGATCTAACAGTTGGATTGAAAATAGTTTTCTTTAATAGAGTAAAGACAAACCAGGTTAAACAGAACAATACCTGTTTATTTTAAATAATAAGTTTATATTTGTTGTCTACACTACTACATATCCTTGTAATAACGTTTAGTATATATATTCTAGTTCATTTGATTTCCCTACTATTTTATTAATAATATTATACTTATGGAGTATTTTGGTTAATATTATTCTGAAAAAAGGTCGGAAGGGTAGGATATACTATTGCAGGATTTTATCGCTGATTTGAATTATTATCATCATTATTTTGTGGGGGTATACATATGTATTTGAATGCTCCTCTGTTTAATGGTATTCTTAAGAATACCATAGGGGTTGTGATTTAGTGTATAAGGGTTTTGATGAGAAGTGCCTTGAGAGTTGAGTTTTGGGTTCAGTTTTTCTCTCAGAATCTGTACTGGGATCTAACGTTTGAACATTTTTCAGTTTATTGGGTTGGTTCGATTACCCTGTTGTAATTCATGTCGCTTCCCAACAAGAACCATGAAGTAACAGGACATTTTTATTTACTAATGGTCTTCGTCTCATTCCTGTTTTGGTGAAGTTTTTTCATATATTAATTATCATAGATCATAGATCATAGATTAATAATTGCATAGAAGAATGTTTTTCTACAGAGGAAATGAAAGCCTATATTTTCTACAGTAACCTCTAATCATAATAAATCAAAAGGACTTGATGGAATCGGACGAAAGATTTTTAATCCCAGTCAAACCGGTTATCAACTTTTGATACAGAAATGAAGGATCTTTGGAAAATTATAAATCTATTTTGATGTTAATTAATGTTGACAATAAGACTTATAGATCAAAATTGTTGATAATTATACAAATGCACTTAATTTAGTTGCCTGCACTAAAAAAGTTACCTCAAGATTGTAATATCTAGCCTGTCCTCAGATCACAGTTAAATAAATGAATGAAAGGAATAAAAAAACAACTTTATTCACAAGGAACATAATATAAATGTCAAGCTGACAAAAAATACATAACATGCAACAGATTTGACAAGCCTATGAGTAATACTAAATACAAATATATAATACGGTGTGGTATAGCTACGTAGGCATAAGAACCAACAGCGAGAAATTGAAACAAAAAAGAATAGCGATGGAAAATAAACATAATAATAACGATGAATTATGAATTGTTGGATTGGAAGTAAATAAGAAACTAGTAAAGTATTGATTTAAGATTAGGAATTAAAGATTGATGAACGAAGAATATCGATGAGAAAACAGTTCTAAAGGTTATGGCATGGATAAGAAATGAATGGTCAAAGGAAGCAAGTTTGTGAGAAGAAAAAAAAAGGTCGGAAGGGTAGGATATAGTATTACAGAATTTTATCACTGATTTGAATTGAAAGAAGTATTGATGGTAATAGGGCTTTTTAATCATGATAGGATTGAAAAGGAGGGATCCAATATATTGGATGGGAAGTATTGGTGACTGGTGGTAGGGTGCAGTCATCCCAACTCGGAGTAGTAGCGCGAAATGCGACAGTCTCTGGGAATCCCGAGTATAAATCTTAGAAAATAATTCATTATCGGCTTTAACCAGCCCTCGACATCGCCAGAGAGACCGCTATTCACCACGCAACTGTATTTAAAATGTGGGAAAACAAGAGAGGACACTTTCGTAAGTAATGGGAGGAGATGTCAGGATCGATTTAGCAGATTAAGGGTGGATATGGATCAGTGCACGATTTAGGAAATGTGTTCTCTTTTTTGGATAGATGGATAGAAACCAAGATGTTTCAATTAAGTAGAGAATTGTAAAATCAACTATGGATGGTAAAGGGGGGAATATCAATCAGGGTTATTAGAATGGGTCATGAACCAATGACCATTGCCTTAGATTTCTTCGCATTCAATGGAAGACTTTGGAGAGAGCCCCAGAAGAGAAGTTAGAGAAGGAGCAATCATAAGGTTTGCAATGATAGCTCTACTAATTCTGGATCCCTGGATAATTACCTTTTGACAGGACCAAAGCTACAATTCATTACCAAAGATTTCTTGTTATCATTCCATATTCTCCAGTATATTGTTTTCGCTGACATATGATAAATTTTAATCGATGATGCAGATCGTTTGTACCATCGCCTGTTCTGATATGACCATGCTAATGCTGTTAATGATTATAGATTAAACCACTCTCCTTTTTTAGCCATGTGGGTGATTCAAAAGCTTGTTTCTGGTGGACATGATTACCCCCTCGTACATGTATATTAACTGTCTTTAGTTCAGTGCGGAGACGGTTGATGAAGCCTTGAAACTACAATCTGAACTTATTGACCAGCTATCTAAAGTTGGTTGGGCATTGAAGCAATAGCGTATCAACGAAGATCAGCTTATTAAGAATGCCCCATCCGAAGAAGTTGAGAACACTGTATCACTTTGTAAAATGGAAGACACAGTTATTAAAATCCTAGGCATGCAGTGGAAACCTAAATAAAATTAGTTATCGTAACGGGGCCACACCAAAGGACCTCGTATTATGAAAAGAGGGATACTGTCTATTATATTCCGTATGATCGATCCATTGAGATACCTGGCTCATGTCAGTTCCTGAGCGATTCATTATGCAGTAACAGTGGAAACTTAAAGTGAAGTGGGACTATCCGATTCCACCACACATACCAACTCAATGGGAGACGTTTTTCAAGAATGTACCTAAATTATCTCAAATAACCCTTCCACGAAGAGTAATTATGACCGAACAGGTGCTTGGATAGTTGGATTTCCAGATGACTCTTCACACAGTTATGCAACTGTAATATATCTCTGTGCCGAAACTGAAAGTGGCCATGATTCAACGAATCTTTTTTTTTGCCCAAACCCAGTTGGTTCCACTGGAATGGGTCACAATACCGAGACTAGAATCCTGCGCCACAGTATATTGACACTTTAAATTCCCTTAAAAAACTCCTCTTCCAATGGCGGGACGCATTAGTGTATCATCTGTCTGAATCAGCCACTGTTTTAATCTGGCCCAAATAACAATTTCATGAAATGAAAACGTTCGTCGCTCATACGGTCAAAATTCTGGACCTCTTTAACTCTGGCTCATGGCACCACACTTGCTCCCATTATAATGCAGCTGACGCTTTTTCTCTTGGTAGCAATCCTGCTGACCTAATTAATGATTTACCCTGGTGGCGGGGATCTGACTGAATGTGACATCCCAATTTGATTGTCATTTAACTGAACGTGGCGTTCCTTATATTTCACAAATAAGAAAGACTAGACATGATGCAAGGATTATATTATCATAACAGAATGGCTTCGAGATGATGGACAAATGAGGGACACTAAATTAATTAAAATTTTCAGCCATATCCGTTGATTGTGTGGCGATTTGCGAACCAATATGAATGAAAGAAAACTGGGCTCATTAAAGCTGACAGGAGAGTGGACACCACCATTGTGCTGACTAAAATAATACAAAATCACTGTTTTCTAGGGCCATGTCTACCAACTCATCAGATAGGGTAACCTCTGTTTTCCCTATAATAGTTTAATCTTTGTTCCCATTAGCAGATTCGTTCCTTAGGGTTGGCAGTAGATTGCGAATCGCACAAGTATCTGATGATGAATATCAAACATTACTCCCTCGTAAAGCTCATCTCGTTACTTTGCTTGTTAATGGTTCCCAAATAATACACAGGTGGTCTGAAAAGTTTCCGACCTCAACATGAAGATAAAAGCTTTGTTAGGTCGGAAACTTTTAGATGTTTAGATTAAAGTCCTCAGCTTTTACAATTCCTTTAGAGACGAAGGTTTTGGACATATCGGGTCACCGCTATATCTGACAACGAGTGTACCAGCGTTTCATCTGGCATTATTTCTATTAGAAATTTCGCCCATCATGGCAAATAGGCAATGTACCCTTATCCCATTTTGAGCCAGAAAAACCATTCCTTATGGTAGGAGTAGATTTAGCCGGCCCGTTCATGTTAAACTAATCATTCAGGTGTAAAGCTGAGCTGATAAATCAATGGCTTTTTTTGTTTGCTTTGTAGAAAGGTAATACATAAGGAGACAATTTATCAACTCACCTCGAAGACTTTTTTGGCTGAATTGAATTGTTTCATTGCTTGACAAGGATTAACTAACTAAATCATGTCAGATCATTGGGTCAACTTCATAGGAGCTCACAGGAGTTGTATTGTTGCTGAAACGTACATCCAGTGAAACAGAAAGTTGAAGAGCACTTCACTACAGGGTAAAGTCTACACTGTAGACTTGTGTGGAAGTCTACAGGGGTGGAGTTAAATGGAGTATCATCCCTCCTTCAGTGCCACATTTTGGTGGTGTATGAGAAGTGGGAGTTAAATCCCTCACGTTTCACCTCGCTCGCATTACAAAAGACCAAATTCTTACCTTGGAGGAAATGATAACTATGACGACCCGGCCGAATTTATGTGATTCTTGATTCCCGACCTTTACAACCTTTTCCTCCCCTGAGGACTTGGACATACAGACCCCTGGCCATTTTCTTATCGGGGCACGTTTGTTGGCATTAGACCTTAGTGATGTTCAATTTAAACGTCCCACTTGTTGGGAGCTCTTAAAACGTTGAATTGCAGGTTTTCAGAATCGATGGATGCATGATTATTTGAACTGTCTACAAAAAAGAGTGAAATGGACTTCGGTTGCCCCTGATATATGAGCAAATATTACTGAAAGATCCGAATATCCCATTATTGAGTATTGGGTGAGTTCATCCGCCGGAGACACATTAAGTTTTTTGGCTCGTTGCAGCATCTGACAAACCCAGTGTTTAACACCATGAACCCACCACCCCTCCTGCATCGATGGCAACAGACTGTCGGGGAAAAATTAGGATAAGAATTAGTATGTAAGTTAGTTTTAAGGTTGATCAAAAAGGTGAGCCCCATCACCTTTATTAGTCAGTTAAGTCCAGTCACGTATAATGTACATCATTATACTTGTTTATTCATTATATAATTTCTATAAAATAACAAAACCTGTATATAATGTAGTGATGCAACAGGAAATACAAAATAATTTGTAAATAGATTCACCTGAGGATCTATAACTCTATATAATTATCTGGAAATTTAAAGGGGCTATGGAGGAAAAAAAATCTATAATTTTACTTTTTTTTTCTCCTTTAATGTTCTAAACTAACTTAAAAATTTGACAATTTAATCAAATGAATTCTTTATTTATTTTTCGAAAAAAACAAGAGAAAACTGTGTTACTGGTTTTGATTACTGGCAATCGTAGATAAGGTTGTTTACATTTTTAAGGATCACCTAATAATTTTAAATTCTTTGGTTACCGTTTGTGGATCAACGCTGGACGATGTCGTTTTCTACTCCCACTACTCACCCCTCGCCCTAATTTCTTGGAGTGAGGAGTTATACCACCTTAGTGCCTACTATTGATTGCTAATTTTTTTTTTTTTACTGTTGAGACTCTTATCGATAACAGCAATTGTCAATTGACTATCTATGCTTGCTACCAATGGCACTTCAGAACCGCTCCAGGTCGCCTAAAGTAATTGGGTTACTACTACCAACTGTTCCATGCCTTATCTAGTTAACCGTTCCAACTGTTATGAACTGCTTCGACCTTCCAACTGATAACTGATGCGATCAATTTACATTCATTGTTTAATGGAAAACCAAACAATAAAACCCTTATTCAGTTGATAAGATGTGGATTATTATAATTGAGAAGAAAACCACTTCATGAGTGAAAACTATAATCATATTAAATTCATTCAGGTTTAAGAAAAGGCCTTATTTTTATTTTTGTTAGGGCGTTCGGGTGGAAACCGTTGTGTCACCGGTATCACGTTTGTTATATTACGCGAGTACCAATTGGCAATCATAGCTTAATAATAATTTATTAATTTAATGATAACATTGTTGTTGTTTTGTTTTTTTATTACATGAGCTCACATTTAATATATTATTGATTAAATTTTTTTTTTAAATTAAGTAACTTTCTCTCTTTATTCTACTTTGTTTATTTATTTGAGTTGTGTTTACATTTTTTTTTGAGGTTGATACACTTTTAAACAAGTCAGGTCTACAATAAATCTTAAAATTTGTACACTCTATTTTTATATTGAAGCTGTAAAAATTTATAATAATGTCTCATTATGATGGTTTTGTATTTATTTTGGTCGAATACTTATGTTAATTATTGATATTTATTAACACCTACTACATATCTCTGTAATGTAGCTTTGTGTATGTAATCTAACATATTAGAAAGCTCCTACACATTTGCTTTAGCTATTATTTATAATATTATTATTATGGATACGGTGTGTTTCAGTTACTATTATTCTGTGTTGCATCATTAGTGTATGGGGTATGCTTAGTATTAAGTGCTCCTCTATTTAACGGTATTCTAAAAATAAATTTGGGGCTGCGATTTGATGTATAAAGGTTTTGATGAAGAGAACAGAGTTCTTTTTAAATTCAGTAATTTTCCTCGCTCCCAATAGTGGGATATAACACTCGAATATTTCTTGTTCGACGAACAGTTTATTATGTTTGGTTCGATTAACCTGTTGAACCAGTAATATACTCTTTGTCTGGGCAAAACAATGAAATGGGGTTTGATTTGCAGGATGAAAGGCCCGCGTTTACACCTGTTATGGCACGTCTGTTATTATATTGGCCGTACAAATACACCTCATTGAATGCCTACCCCTTCCCATTCAGATAACCCCATGCTAATGGCTAATGGCATATAAAATAAATTTTCGTTCTAATAAATCCTTGGCTGTTTGTTTACCAGTTTCTCTAGAAAGTTCCAAAAAAATATTGATTTAAAATTAACTTTAAAACATAAAATAATTTTCACCCCGTTTTTTTAATATTTGTTAATTAAAAGCAGTGCCAGAGCTGGGATTCAAGATCGGAACCTTCTGATTTCCTTCCTTTGGTGTCCTAATTTGGCTATTCCACAGTCTGTGTGATCAACAATGATCTTTACTCGGTCTCATTAGTTCCCTAAAAACATTGCAAATTACAATATACTTTTAATACTGGCTAAGCTGTAGCCATGACAATTCCTTTAAGTTCTGAAGTAGAGTTGTTAGGTATTCACCAAATTCACGAAAGAACAATGTTTCTACATACTAGGGTGAATCATAACTAGGATAGCTCATCATGTCAGTTGGGTGATGATAGGGAATGTTGACTCTTTAAAACATTTTGTAGAGCTGAAACTCAGCTCCATAGATCGCCGGATTGTCCTTAGGGTTAACAACTCTTCCTTGGATTTTGCATTTATTTTTTTACTAATTTCTTTATTTAAGGAAATATTGTTCCACTAGTCTCCTGACACTCTTACAGACTCTGTAGACTTCAAAGTATCTCTGAAAAATCTCAAAACCTAGACGATGTAGAGCATTCTTTCACTATCAAAATCCATTACCTCAGCATCTCAAACACCTAATCCAATCCAAACGCCGCTCTAGAACAGCGTGGCAAGGATGGGTCCTGGGCGGCCTCGGATGGGGATGAGTCGAAAGAATTCCCTCTGCATCTTTCCCATACTTTCACACCTCACCTCTAATCAAAACCATACTCATGGCACAACTATTGAAGATTTCCTCACCTAACTTACCCCTCTCTCATTTCCACCAAAAGCTGTTAACCCCTCTGAGGTCAAATACCTTTTGAAAAAGTTACATTACCGAAAATCCCATGTATATGATCTCCTTGCTCCTCAAATTCTCAAACAACTCCCTCCCAAAGTCATAATCTTCCTAACCTACATTTATAATTGCATTATCCGAACGACGCACTTTCCTCTCCTTCCTCTTTGAAACATTTCATTAATTTCCTATTCGCCGAACCCGGTGAACCTGCTAATAACGTCTCATCTTACCGTCCAAGTAGCCTACTCCCTATCATCTCAAATTATTTTGGAAAAGTCCTATTAAAACGTCTAATTCCAATTGTTGAATCTAAAAACCTTATTCCTACTCATCTGTTTGCTTTCGCGTTGTTGATCACATATCCTCAGCCTTTGAAACCAAACAGGCACTGCACTGCGGCCTTCATGGACATAGCTAAAGTTTTTGACAGGGTTTAGCACGGAGGTTGGCTTTAGAAGCTCAAAACATATTTACCACAGACCTTTATCCTAATCCCACAGTCCCACCTTTCAAACTGCTTCTTCCAAGTCCACTGTGGTTCTAATTTATATTCCAATTATATTCTAATTACTATTCCATAAAAGGAGGAGTTCCACAGAGCAGTGTCCTGGGTCCCATCCACTATAACCAATACGCTGCTGATGGTACCCTTACCCCCAATACATTCTTGGCCACATTTGCAGATGACACTGCAGTCTTGTCAACCCACCCAGACCCCTATATAGCATCCCTTCAAAAACACCTTGAGGAGATCGAGTATTGGTGAAACGAATGGCGGATCAAAGTTAAAGACAAGAACTAAACAGACGTTTTGGACAACTGTACAGACTACTTCAAAGGACATCCCATCTCTTAATAGAAAACAAATTACTAATCTACAAAGTTATACCTAAGCCAATTTAGACATATGGAATAGACTTATTGGGATAGCAAAAAAAGCGAACATCAAGGGTGGCCAATCCTTTCAATCAAAACTCCTGAGAACAATAATAAATGCCCCTTGTTACGTCAGCAACGAAACCCTTCATATCGATCTTAATACACCTCTCATTGTTGAACTCATCCCTTCCAAGTTCATGAAATTCCTTAGTAACCTATGTAACCACCCTAATCCCGTAGCAAAGTCATTGCGCTGCACCATTCATCCTTATAATCCTCCTTGGAGGATTGGATTGGCCTCGTGGCCTGCTAAAAGCGGGAGTCTTGGCAATGGCCAGTTTCTCCAATCATGTACTGAGCGTCTGTGGCTCTCGGGCTCTTATCCAGTGATGGGGCTGATGGAGGATGGGGGACTTCGCAAGACTCCGCTTCCTGTTTCGCATAAGAGGGAGGTGACAACGATGTGGACTTGGAAGGTCTCTGGGCTGCTTATAAATACTGTATGAATGTGATCATTTATCACAATTACTTATTGTCCCATGAGGTAGGTTGTAATATTATCATAATAAAGTTGTTTTACAAGTAATTTTTTTATTTATGGTTCTTCGGAGGACTGTTTGACACTTGAAAGCGGATTACGAAAATGTTAGCATTTTGGAGAGACAAGACGTTTTGTTTCTTAAATCTTATCACCTAACTTTTTTAGGCCCTATTTTCTACTGGGTGAACTAAATTAATCATAAATAAATGAGTTGTACGGAACATTAACTGCTCTGTAACTTACCGTCTGACACGAAGACGTGTATGTAGGCAGGCTGGGTGTTGGAGGCGCTGCAGGTGTAATTTCCCGAGTCGGAGTCCTTGGCTTCGTGGATGGTGAGGTGACTCTCAGTCTTCTGGCCCTGCTCCGTCCGAACCTGCACACCTCCTCGGGTCGTGTCATAGTTGATCATCTTCGAGTTGTGGTACCAGAGGACATACTGCGGAGGTGTAGGGCTCTGCCAACAACACAAGTAAACATGTAGAGTTTATAAAGGGAGTATATACTACTAAGGCATAGTATATTAATTTGATGAAACAAACATAAATGTTATAATATTAAAATAAAGTTTATGGGTAATCATCAGAGTAAAGTAAATACTTTGATCATATTCACTAAATAAGGGGCTATAAAATTTAACATAAGGTCACATCGATCCAAGTAAACATTTTTTCTTAATTATCACCATTTAATGCAATTTTTTTTTTCAAACGTTGGTAGATAACTTACTTTCCCTAGTTCTGAAAAAAATATAAATATGCAGTTTTTTCATTTTTATAAATGCATAAAGTATAATTCAAGCGTGGTCTCTTCGTCGATTACATGTATTAGTGTAGGAGCTACTAGTCACCATAGTTGACAGGCCTTCTTGTTTTCTCACTCATTCCCTCTCACATTTTATCCGGCAGTGTGAACGCTAGGTTTCGTCGATCTATTAAATATTTAATCGCCTCTAAGTCATTAAGGGCAATTTACTCCTTAAATTCATAATTATTTCATGTTAAAGCAAAACACTAAAAAATCCTCGGTATAATGTTAATCACATATAATTTCCAATTTTTGTTCTAATGTTTATGAGTGTGCATTAACGAAGTGTCCTTTTTTTTTGTCAGGTCTGGTTGACCTGTCTTTGGAGTCTCGTACTTTGCTATTTTTTTCTTGTGGGAGAACTTTAATCCAAGAAAAAAATTATCATCATTATTTATAAAAACGAATCTGTATGTATGTCTGTACGCGTTAACTAAAGGTTCAGGTACAGTGTCATACAGGTTTATTTATACATTGTTCATAATCTGGTCTGTATAGTGTATATTTTAAGTGACGATGATTTTCAACTTCATCGTCACTTAACAAACAATTAGTTTTTCTAAAAGATCGTCTATTAATTAAATTTATTTTGGAACTGATAAATTAAAATACTGTTTAGATGAGCCGACCATGGTACGTTAGTGGTATTAACCTATTAACAATGCTGAGGAGGAATAACAACCCGCGTTCTTGTGAGAAACTGAATCCAATTAAAGTTGTTTAATATGATTTATTTTAAAGGTAGACTGGAGGTATATAAAGAGCTGATTTCGTTATGTTAGTGAGCTCTTCATAAATACCACTCGGTCAGATCGACCGCACGTACCCTCTGCCGGTTGCCACTCATGTAACCACATTAGACCGACAAATGAAATAATGATTTAGGACTTAAGTAAAATACCTATTTTTAATTGTTATCAGTATAAAAACCAAACTGTGATCAATAAAAACCAAATAATAATTTCCTTAACCGACGTTTATCAGTTCAAACTAATTAAAAGTTAAGATAAAAATAAGTATTTTTTTAAAATTTTGCTATTTGGGTAATAGATTTCGTAAAATCGTTTATTTTGTTTAAAACTTCAGCTTCATTGAGTCTTACTGAACCTCAACAAATGTGTCTGGCCGTTTTCAGCATCCATTCACATTTAATTAAAAGTTCCAATCAGCAAAACAAACAGACGCTGTTTTAAGCTGGGAGTGCTCTCAAAGTGGGAGTGAGCAAAATTAAAATCTCTAGCCATTAATTAGTTACAAACACCCATCTTTGTTTCATTAAACAATGTAACTCCGCCTCTCTCTTTCATTCTAATTGAAACCTTGGGAATAAAAAACACCTCATTAAAAATTAAATTTTCATTTTTTTTTTTGCTACAGCAGCAATAACTGTTTTCACATTTATAGGCCACGATAAAATATAATTTTATGGATATATCCATAAAAAATTATATATAAAAGTATATAAAGATGAGTGAGTTTTCAACCACTCTAACTCTAAATCAGGGGTGGCCAACCCAAATGATCTTGCGGGCCACTTTGGAAATGCATCATAACTCCGCGGGCAACACATTAAATTACATGTCCTCATATTACATTTACACCCACTATAGAGATTTTTTTGGAGTGAAAAATTGAAACATAATGAGTAATTATTATTGTGTTTACTATTAGATAATAATGTTTACTATTAGTATATAGACTACTGTAGATAATATACTAATAATGATACTAAACGTACATTGTAAAGAAATATATAACGCTAAAAATGAAATGTAAAAAACATATAAATATAAATGATACACGTCGGGGGGCGTCACTAGGTGAGTGCCTAATCACTCTAGCCCTGGTGACAAGTGCGGATTGTTGTAGTTTATAACATGGACCATGTTCCATGTAGGCGTTAATATCTGACTCCATTTATTGATAGGGATGTGTCCCGACAATACACTGTGTTCAGGATGAGGTTCAGAGGTTCATGAAGAATAAGACCAGTTTTCAGAGTTCGGGCGGGAGATTGGCAGCGTAATAGTACAAGTCGTCAGAAGGTCGGCTAGAGGCTGTGAGACAGGATGACTGCCCAGAGGTGTGGCAGAGAGAGAGAGTAGACTAGTAGAAGATTCCAGGGCCCCGGGGCCCTTGAGTATCGCGACTGTCTAGATGCAGAGACTGGAGAAGAGTGAAGAGTGTCTTTACAGGGCGAAACTCTTTTATTTAAATACTGTACCCTTTTCCTCGTGGAAGGCGGAGTCGGTTGCAGGGGGTATGTTTTATGTTGCACAGGTAGCTAATCCCCCTTAAGTTTATGACTGTTGGCCTAAAAGGGTGTGTTTTTTGATGTCACACCTACCGAGATACGTGATCGCTTGTCCCCTAAGGACTGTATTGGCATGGCTTTTAGATTTTATGACCCCGAAAAGTGACTGAAGGTCTGCAGGGGTCTATTTATGGCAGTCAGGTGGCTTATCCTCTCAGGTTTATTGCTGTACCTTCGACCCTCTGTTACTTGTTTACATCTGTCAATCCCTCTATGTTTTATTACTAGAAAAGGCTTTTACCATGTTTTACATCTGATTACAATACATTATATGCACCAGAGTATAGGGTAATTTACATATATGGGTAGCGCTTCGCTACAATACAAAAAAATTAAATCAATAAAAAATATTTATTTTACTGGTGCGATATTTGTTTTTCCACTCTTTCACTTACCTTTTGCAAATCGATATCAATTTGGATATTTGTACATTGTAATTGGTGTTGCAGGTTAACGTCCGTTAGGGTTGAGCGTATTTTGTGTTGGACAATTTCATTTTCGAAAAAAACGATTAACAGGTGTACTTACACTTTGCGGTGTAACTTTTTCTGCCAGATTTCTGAAATTGGAAAATTTCTCTTTTGTGACGTAAGTGTTATAAAAATATATTTTTGATTCTGATATTGTGTTTTAATTCAATATTGAACTATATGCCAACCAGTTCCATTTGGAGATATTCTGGGGGCGACTCGATTTCAATAAGGAAGGGAAATGAATATATTTCAAAAATTTTGTTGTATTTGTCTAACTCTAAATAACTGAATCGGCTTTCAAAAGCAGCAGTACGTTTTCTTATTTCTTTAGCATATTTGATGTAATTGTTACATGTTTATTTCTTATATTCTTTCAACAATGGAAAGTGGTGAGCGTTATTACTTTTCAATTGCGATTCAAATAACAACAATTTCTTCTGAAATTCTTTGATGTGATTAAATGTATCGATTATAAGATTATCTTTCCCTTGCAACGATATATATAATTGATTTAGTTTTTTTACAATATTCACTAAAAAACATAAATCCAATAACCACTCATCATTTCTTAATTTTGGTACAGGTCATTGCGTGCCATTCATAAACAAGTAAATTCTTTCTCGTAACTCATAAAACCGCTGTAAACATCTTCCACGACTAAACCATCAGACTTGACTGAAGTACACAACCTCACCATATTCAGAATCTAATTCTTTCAGGAACTCCTTAAATTGTCGATGCGAAAGTGCATCTGATCGAATATAATTCACTGTTTGTATAACTACATGCATAACATGATCCATCGATAATCCTTGGGCACATAAATTTTGTCGATGAACAGTGGATTATAATTAAATCCTCTCTTTTGGAGCTATTGCTTGTCTTGTTGTTGGATTCCATTTTTTCACTTAGTAATTTTATAGCTCCATTTTCTTTATCTACCATGGTAGGTGCTCCATCAGTTGATATTCCAGAAAGTATTTGCAAGCCCAAAAAAAAGTCCACCAAATAATTATCCTGGAGTCACAGCACGCAAAACGAAAACAAAAAGCAAATTTTCACTTGAAACTGAGAGTCTGATCTGCTCTGCTATCAACAATCAACTGCATATCTAGCGATGGTCACTGCGTCACTCAGGTCACTTAACAGTGAAACATAGAACGTGTTATATTAGATGTTCCAAGATGCGCGTGCATCATGAGTTCGCAGAATAATTGAATTATATTTTAAATAAAATAAATCTAAACTCA
This sequence comes from Acanthosoma haemorrhoidale, assembly GCA_930367205.1. Classification (NCBI taxonomy): domain Eukaryota; kingdom Metazoa; phylum Arthropoda; class Insecta; order Hemiptera; family Acanthosomatidae; genus Acanthosoma; species Acanthosoma haemorrhoidale. The sequence continues at coordinate 132,569,315 of OV884011.1, forward strand.
TAAATAAAACAGGAATAAATCTGTCATATATTCGCAAGAATATTATTTTAAAATTAAAGTTATTTTTCTCATAATTTCGACAGTTAATTTTTGAATATGCGGCTGCACAAATAATTTGCACTACTTTGGTTATAATAAAATTAATATATTTTGTAAAAGCGTGATGAATCTGGCAGGCCGGAAAAATGTTCTAGACCGGGGCCGCGGGTTAGCCACCCCTGCTCTTAAATATCATGTTTATGTACTAAAGGATTCCTTTGTAACGTCTTTTTTTTTCTCATAGCCCCTTTAAATTTATAGCTAATTATATACAATTATAGATTCTCAGGTGAATCTAAAGTATTTACAAATTATTTTTGTATTTCCTGTAGCGTTGCTACATTGTATACAGGTTTTGATATTTTATAAAAATTATATAATGCTATAAACAAGTACACATTATACGTGACTGGACTGAACTGACTCTAATAAAGGTGATGGGGTTCACCTTTTTGATCAAACTTAACTAAAATCATAACCTAATTTTCCCCGACAGTCTGTTGCCATCGATGTGGGTGGGGTCATAGTGTTAAACACTGGGTTTGCGAGGTGCTGCAACGAGTCAAAAAACTTGACGTGTCTCTGGCAGATGAACTCACCCACCAATGGCACACGAAACAACGGGAGCAGGTCAACGTTCTTTAACCTCTCGAGAGAGCTATGTCTGACCACTTTTCGCTGTTTCGCTGACCACCAATGATCCCATACTCGAAAAGTTGGAGATATTTGGCTGTATTGTCAGTAAATAGCGGGGCACCGTGACACATTTATAGATCATCAGTTTGAGACACAACGACAGGTTGGGTGAAGTTAGCAAGTGCGAAAGCCGGTAAGACCTGTCGAGTACTTTTTCTATTTTATAGCTAAAATGAGTAGAGAAATGGAGATGCCGGTCTATTTTTATACCCAGATAGTGCATTGAGAAAAGTGGTGAGTTCTCTTCCTCTTCTATAGTATATGGTTTTGGCAAAGCTTTTTTGCCCTTTTGGATAGAGTATATTACACAGTGGGTCTTCCCGGCGTTTACACTGATGTTTAACATGCCCTGTCACTGATTACGTTGCAAACTGACTCGGCCTGTGCAAGCGCTCTTTGTGCACTCATGCTGCTGCTGTAAACCACGACGTTGTCAGCAAAAGCGATTGCCGTAGCTTTATTTCAGTTTGTCCCAATAATTTCAGATGTGTACATGCTGAAAAGAACTGGAGACAAAACCGCTCCTTGAGAAAATCCTCACCGATCTGACCTTCAAGAAGGAAACCAACATGGTGTATAGCTGCTCCTGGGCATTTCCAGTCACAAAGCTGTCGGCACAGCATCCCGTGGGACACTGAGTCGAAAGCCTGTGTGAAGTACAACGAGATCATAGCAGTTGCTGTGTTCTTGTTGATACCAACGTTGGCTTCCATCTGTATTTTCACAAGGGGATGTGCTTTACTCAGATGAGCCTGAAAACCTGTCTGCTCGTTTGTAACGTCACAGTTATGTTAATGTTTTGTCCAAAGAGTGCATTATATTTCTACGAGCACGAGAATAATTTGTTAGGAATCATTGTTATAACGGGTCCTTTTCAACTCAGGGTTGTATAGTAACACATAACTTATAATAGCTAGTTTGTTAGTCAATTGTTGTGTAGTTTTCACCTGTTTCTCTGGTTAGTAAAACCTGACTTAATTAGTGTTGTATATCCTTCGTATGAGTGCTGGTTTGAGAATAATTTTAAAATATCTCATCGATTCATAGATAAAACAATAAAATTATCATGTCCATGTAAATTATGTGGGTTAACTTAATATCTGAAAAGCTAATGAAATCTACCTCTGCAAATTATGGATAAAAAGGTTATTAAGGAGAACGAAGTTGTGGATAAACACAGAGGAAGGAAACACAGATGCTTCTGATGCCTGAAACCGTTTTAATAGACATTGATATCTAATTTCTAACTAACAGAACTAAATACTCAGTCTTATGGCCCCAGTGTGAGATGCTACTCAATCTAATCGGTATCTCTGTCATATTTTTTGCTCTGATAGGTGTCCCAGCGTGCGATTCTTCTGCTTCACTCCTAGAAAAGCAATTCAAAAGAAAATGATTCAATTGATGTTTGCCTTTTGATGGTAAAAGTTTTAACACTATCCATTACTGTTTTTTCAGTTATGGCCCAAAGAAATTATCATCACTGTTTGCTAGTATTATACTTCGTAGTTTGTACAATCATCTCAAAGCCTAGTGACTCACTCTAAGCAAGGTTGCATTTGAGTTTAACTCCATATTTTATAACCTCAATTTGGGAAGGTATTATAGGATTAAAAATGCAGGAGCAGGTGAATTTAGATTTTCTGGACTATGTACATATATACTTGTATATGGTATGAATAACTATTGTAAATACGGTGAAATTGAGATCAATTTTTAGAATTATCCATTGTCCTATTAGAACAGTTCATTAATTTTCTTGAATAGACTGCTATATATAGGAAAAAATACACACAGACCCGATTTTTATATTGCCACTCTATAACTTTGTATAGGTAAGGATAATAGTTGTATGGGTATACCCATAATTAATTACAATATATTCGTATAAATGTTCCGTTATGCAGTGAAACGAAAATTGTAACTCATTTTCTTTACCTCGGACCGTCCTCGCCGAAAAGTGTTGATCATGCTGCTAATGGAAGGCCTGGTTTGATCCCCGCCCCTCAAGCGATGGATCCGCCGATGTCGGCGTCGATCGATGAACGATATCAAAAAAGCCTTGTTTGGTTAAATACTTGTTTTCATATATTTTGAACTCATCACAGATATATTCGAAAGGTGAGAAGTAAGGTTAAGTAATTTTTGCTAGCATTCCAACAGTGAGACTTCGCTGTCAACATTTCCCACATGGACACGAATTTACTGGCGTCGGAAACTTCTCTTCAAAGGTTTAATTCCATTATGGTAATACCGCGAAACTTCCAAGGGGAGTAACTCTTAATCCCAACTGCGAGAGAGAATAATTTCGTCACGTGTGAGAATTATCTGTGGCTTAAGTGGGCTTAATAGAATCGGACTTGGCATAAAGGGGTTAAAAGTTGGTAAGTTGATGAGATTTTGACAAACTATCAACTCCAAGCACACAAATAACTTATAGGCACACATAAACAAACATAAATAAATGCGTTTGTATCAAGTCTTCTCCTTGTAGGAACCATATGGAGAGTGAGTTAATTGTTCTACATGCCCTTCACCGTCTGTACTCATTATGCAAGTATGTGTTAAAAAGAACATTGACTAGGAGAATAAACTAAGGGCTGAACATTTTTTATAAGATACCTATCTATATATATTTTAATCTGTGTGTATTATCTGTTTGTATGAAAATATACCTGCTAATTTATAGACATTGAATCATTATGAATCACTAAACAAGCTTTACTAGTTGCATTCACGCCATCTCACCACGAAACTGATTAGTTTAATTTCAGAGAACTCAAAAAATACATCACTTTTCGTTTACGAAAAGCAAATTAGCAATTTTCGAAGAGTATTCACAGTTCCTATTAATATGTTATTCATAGATAATTTTCTCCTTGCATATCTATAAAATTTAATTTTAGCACTTGTGTCTTTATTTAACAAATGGCATTTACAATTACAACCTTACACAGGCATTACCTTACATATGCATTCAGTGATACGAAAATAGATAATTGTTTGGAGACGTGTTGATTATTAAAACGAAGGACGACAGGGGAATGAAAATGCTGATACCGCCACAGTTTTTGCCACTCAGCAATTGGATCCACTGTACAAACAGTATAAATGGGTCTTTTGGTGTCCAATAACAGGCGCTTCTAGTCCACTCATCAGCTCTTAGATAAATGACTATACGTTCTTTTCTTAAGAGTTATTTTCATGTGGCTTATTCCATGTGGCATTTTATATTTTATGTGGTAATTTAAGACACTATGAGTTTTTAAAAAAAGTATTGCAATAAGTATATAAATATAATGTTTCAGCTAGCCTGATTACCTTATCAGAGTTTGGAATTCTTTGAGTAGCTGTCCCTACAACCTTTGCCTAGAGATCAGTATTATAGCTGCTATGGAAGTTTTATTTAGGTTACTCCTGCAGTTTCACTATCCAACTGAATCAACACAGCTGAATTGCTGACAGTGACTGCCTTTAGCTTAGATTTTATTCACAATGGAGAATAAATATGATAATCCTTGTTAATAGATCGTCATAAAAAGGAATTAGATGAAATACCCAGGGAGTGAATTGAAAAAGATTTAGGAGGGAACTAACAGTCTTCTGCTCTTTGAATGATTCATATTAAAATGAAACTTATAATTAAAGATAAGTAATATGATGGTTTTCTTTCAAATGGAAAAATAAGCATGTTATTAACTAAATAATTGCAAGAAAAAAAGTAAAGATATTCTATGATATTCATCTTGAGAAAAGGTTTTTTTACTGTGAATAGCCAAGCCAATTCATTATTATTTATCATATATATAAGTTATGGCTAGTGGTATGGCAATGTTAAGCTGCATAGCATCAGCAGGAGAATGAAGCCAGTTATAAACCAAACCATTGCGTTGCATCATTAACCTCCTTATTCATTCTATTTTTTGATCGTCAGTTATATAATGCTAAGAATATTGTAATGGTAATATTATATATAATGCTAAAAGTAGAAGCAAGCCCCTCCTAGTGTATACCTGCCCGGTGACTTTGAAGTAAGCGACCACATCCCTCCAAAACCTCCCTATTCCCGGAACGACCCATTTCTTATAAATATATGTCTCAGCTTTATCCCCGACCGCACTTGTTCCCCGACACTTGTTCCCACACATTCTACCTAGTAGTATGTAGTAACGTAGCTCTTAATATTTGTATATACCAATGTTTGGCTTGTACTTCATAATAAATCTTTTCTTTTATAAGACTCTCCTCCACAAAGAATATTTAACTGTCTACAGCCGGGAGACGGTAACTGGTGCCGAAACCCGGGAACCACAAGTATTCTGGTAAACAACTGTGAGTAAAATTTTAATTTTTTTTTCCTTTAAGTTTTATTGGGAAAAAGTGACCTAGTTACATAGTAGAATTACAGCCTGCGGCTTTTGAAGCGCCCGAATTACCTAGGGAAACAAAAACCAAAGCTCATGCAAACTCCCGGGCTCGGATGAAGATGCGAGCGGCGACGTCACAGGGCATGAGGAGAACAATATTGGACCTGGATAAATTCTCAGTAGGGCTAGGCGATTTGAACCATTTCATCATAGATGGTGATAGGATTATGGAAAGGGTAGAGGCGATGGAAAGTGAGGGTTTACTCGACTCCTGCGACGTAAAATCAATCAAAGCAGACCTAGTGTGCAGAATAAAAAGGAGCCAACTAAATCTAATACAGGCCGACGAAAACACACTATGGGCCATGGTAAAAGAAAAACCAAATTGAGCATACGGAGGAGGCAGATGGACACCAGAAGAGGACATCTTCCAAATGTTCAGGGAGACCAGACGGCCCAATCAAACGAAAGGGCAGTACGCCGGAGAACTCTTGGCAAAGGTCAATAAAATAACTGAATCTTGCAGAAGTTTAAGCCAGGATGGCATTCCTATCGACCGTCCTGAAGGTACAGTTGGACAGGGATACAGGCGCGAAAGATAGTCTACTGGAAGACCGATCGTTCATTGAGTGCGCCCAAGATTTAATGGACGCTAGTGCCCGTGAAGCAGAAGAAAACTTGGAGGCACACGAGACAGGGTGGTCCAAGGTGATCGCGAGGCAGTGCCCATACATTTTCCAGCGAACAGAGAGGTATAGGCCAGAACCGAAGGAGGTAAACGATCAGAGGGTATGGAGAAGAACCAGAACCCTCTCCGAATCGTCGATAACTATGGGAACTTCCGAGACAGAAGAAGACAAAGATGAACCCAGGAGCAGCAGAAAAGAGACTGAGAGGATGGCAGGGACTACGGAAGAAGCAGACGACATAGCACAAAAGGAGGAAGGAAACGGCAAGCGGTGGCCTGAGGAGCGGGCTGGCAGAGGGGTGGTCGCACGTTAAGAAACTATTGCGTGAGAGGGAATTACGGCGTTATACCCATTATTCGAGTGGCAAGAGGAGTGAGATGCCTGGTAGACACTGGGAGTTCTTGTACAATTCTCAGCAGGAAAGCGGTTGACATATTGTGTGTCGGTGGGAGGGGGGCGTCGCGGGTCCGGGCATCGTGTGTAAACTTATCACCCTGGAAGGGCCGTGTAAAATCAAAGGTGGACGAAAAAGGGGGAAATTTGAAATTACACGTGGTTGGGGAGACACCGCGTGAGTTCGAGGGTATCATAGCTGCGATCTCTTGGGAAGGGTAGGAGCAAGAGTGAAGTGCCGGAACGGAATGTGGGATATTAGACTGGGAAGAAAGTTATACCGGTGTGCGAGAACCGTGGGGGACGGGAAGGAGTGAATCGGAGCGGTCAATCGGGAGGACAACTTGAAACGCAATATTCAGCGATAGTTTAGAGCCGATATTTTCATTAGATTTTCACCGAAGGGGAGAAATTGGGAGTGATGGGGGAAACGGTCCATGAGATCCCGCTAAAGCAGGAGTTATATATATATCAAAGAGAGACGATACCCGCAGGCATGTCGCATTGCCGGGAAGGCTTGAGGACAAGAAACAGCGACGGGTGTCGCGCGACAACCTCCAAGTCCGCGATATTCTGGGCAAACTCAAACTCGGCGCGCTTGTGTACCGGAGAAAAGGGTCTAACAGGGTGTGGTACGAGGGTCCTTTCCGAGTGATCGCTCTTTGTGAACGTAACGTAGCCAGGGTCGAAAGCATTACTCCCCCGATCAAACGGCGGACGGTACATGTAGAACAGTTCATGTTTCCCGCGGCGGAGCCTGGGAGCCCCGTCATTGACATATAATTCCGGCGTGCGTCGCAGGTGACGGAGATCAATTTGAGATACGCGACTTCAGCGTACCAGTCCCGAGAGGCCTATATTTTTTTAAATTGTTTTATTGTGTTTTTTTTTGTTGCATGGGCCTGTGCTGTGATTTTAGATATACCTGGAATACGATTTTTTCTTTTCATATTTTTATCATTATCAGAGTAGGTTTTTTGTTTAGTTTTTCTGTAGATACATAGCTGATATTGCATGTTATGAGTTTACGGGTAATGTCTGTAAACTAGTTGGGGGGAGTTATGGCTAGTGGTACGGCAATGTTAAGCCTAGTACCATATAGCCTAAGGTAAAGAAACCCGCATCGCGTGTATAGAGGGTCAGGAGGAGAATAAAGCCAGTTATAAGCCAAACCTATGCGTTGCATCATTAATTAACCTCCCCAATTTAAGTAATATTTCACTGAGTGTTCACTAAGCGTGCTGTGCAGCCGCTCTATGCTCAAGGACTCTTCGGATGTCCTGGGGTGTTGAGATGCCAACGGATCTCTAAGGCCACCGCCTCAGCCCTGATTTCGGCGTTATCGAACTCCATACCGGCGTCGGAAGCTATCGTGTCTGGTACGCTATAAAATTGGCACCATGTGCGTAGTGTCCTTAGCACTGCTTCCGCTGGTCGTTCTGCTGTCACATGGGCCATTGCTGTTTTGCTGAATCTGTCAACAATGGTGACCCATTTGTATCCCCTCCATCTAACACCAGTAAACAAAAATCTTAAGCAAAAAGAAAAATTGTTCATTGAAATTACGTTTATAGGTAATTAAAACAATCTGTGAATATTATGATAATAAATAACATGGAGTCACAATTGGCTTCGGCTGAGGCCTTCTAGATCTTGTAAAAGTATAATTCTTTCATATTTATTCATGAATTTTTTCTTAGTTACAGAGCTGATTTAATAAAGTTTTTAATTACAAAAGTTCCATCTCACCGGAGAGTGGTTAATGTGTTTTCTGGTGAGGTGTTCAGGGACTTCGAAAGAAATATTATTGTTTGTTCAGGAGTTGGCAGCATAGGGTTGTGAAGGATTTAAAAACTCTTTATAACCTCTGTCCGAACTTATTCACGGAGGGAGAAGTTTTGTGAAGGGTTGCAGATGGTGCCTTCTAATCCAACGTGATTGAAATATTTTTTAATGTCGGTAAATAAACTGTTACATCTCAGTATGAGACCATTATCAGCAAACTAACTTCCAGGAATACTAATTTGAGATTGAACCCAATATTTTTCCTTCCTCATGTTTATGGACCATAAATGTTCAAATTATCCTATAAGTTTGTATTTTAGTTATTATATACAAGAAGTTTTAGATTATATCAAGCTATATCCAATAATAAAGCTAATAAACAAAACACTTCAGCTTTGTTGCGATATGGTGAAATATATGTCACTACGTCTTATGAAGAATTAAGGAGTACTTTTTCTTTATGTTAATTGTAATTGTGTAGTTTCACTATTAATTATCGGAGGTAGGGAATGTTGTATATTGCTAATGAAATATAAGAGGCAAATGGTGGCTAGCGTTGACCAAGATATACTAGGGTCTAACAAGTAGCACCCTTGGTGGACTGGGCTTTACCTTTTATCCCAAGGGTATGATATATTTAGGTTATAATTAATCAACTTAAGAATCTGCAAGTGAAATCTGAAAATTACAACAATACGAGTTTTCTTCATATAGTTCATTTTTCCTTTCATATATATATATATATATATATATATATATATATATATATATATATATATATATATATATATATATATAATATATATATTATATATAATTACCATTGCCAGCCAGGCCAAAGAAGTAAAAAGTTTAAATTTGACTTTCATCATCATCACTGTAGATATGAGTGTCTTGGTTCCCCTTCACAGGCATCTGGAAGCTTTTGCAAACGATTATATGGAAATTTATATCCATGCTTGTGACCGACATCCTCGGGATATAATAAATCGTTCCCATCTTATATTAGGTATAAGACACTATATGTGGTCCCCAACTCAAACGTTTTCGTACTATTCAAAACAACCAGTGTACACCCTCCAGGAATTTATTATTTTACTGTAAAACTGTAAATGATGTTACAACTAAGTAGTCACACGTTATCAGGTTACCACAGTAATAATTACTACCAATGGTGTTTTAGTTACAATTTTGCCAATGGCTACCCACACACAAAAAAAAAAAATTAAGATTTTGGATTTTGGTTATTTCCAAAAACCAAGTAAAAAAATACTTACTAAGATTAATGAAGGTAATCATTGAAATTTTTTTTAACTCACATAATAAGTTTAAATATGTCAGCGAGCTGGTTTAAATATTCAAGATCAGAATGTCCTGGCGGTCATGGGCAGGATACTGTTTTCCGGTCAGCTGACTGGAGGTTCTCAGAAGACACTGGAAGATCGTCGTGGACGACGTGGCTATTTCACCCACGCATCGGTTGACAACACCCGGCCAATGAAATCAAGGAGTGGATATGTGATCGTTCTTTTAGCCGATAGATTGGGGAAAAGAAGATATAGCACTGAAAACATCGAGAAGAGTAGGAGGAGTGGGCGGTCCACGTCTATCCCCGAGCGAAGGAGGCGTGTCAAGTTAAACGGTTATTTCATTTAGAGTCAGAAGTTAATATGTGGTCAGTGTGGTTATAGAAGAAATATTAAAGGCATAACAAGGATTTTCTCACGAGACTGTAGAAAGGAAAATGATTTTTATGGACAGAATGTAGGAAACATGAAACGACCCTAATGAACAATGATAAAGTCACCGAACACTAGTTAAAAGATAAACGGATCAGTATTATTTCAATGTTGCATGAATTCCTTCGGAATTTACTAGGCAATGCAGTTTAAGGATAACGAACTCAATTTAATTCTTAGCTTATAGACAATAAGTTAATTTATTTATACTTACAGTTAGATTTTCAATATTCAAATATACTAAATTTTATAGTGAATTAAGTTTTGGTTATATACAATTCCTAATTTCTTTTAATAATATTTCAAATTCTTTTATTTAATATCCCTGGATTGTTGTATTAATGAGTCAATTATAAAAGCAAAAGTAAATTTTTTCTACTATAAATATAGTGGTGGGGGCCGGCCGCTTTAGTTATTATTATTACTGGCAACTGCCTGGACCAGCACTTATTGACACCCTGGTTGCTCATCAGGAAATGAGGTGTTTTACAATATATAAGTTAAGGCCTGTGCACTGTCGGTACACGGTCTTAATACCAAAACATCGGGATGTAAACATTCCGAGTGTATGTGTATGGGATTAAGAGCTATGAATAAAGCAGTCTTATACTATCGTTTGCCCTATTCATTTCTATTACCTCTTTCTTGATATTTTTACTGTTTTAGTTCTCACGAACGTTAACTGGTGCCGAAACCCGGGAACTGCGAAGATAGTGAGGAATTAAGGAACACAGTTCGGGGAAATTTTGATCGATACACGTAGAAGAAGAGATGCCGGAAAGTGGCGTATTAAGACAGCCCGTCTTAAATATCGTTGATGGGGCGGAACCTAGGAGAGTGGGCTTGCTACAGGGGCCTCACGCGAATGCACTCGCCCTGATGAGGGTGAAGGCTATGAACACCCAGGATCTAAGAAAAGCGATTTCTGATCTGGAGAAGTTTATCGCGTAGATGGAAGCGGCACGTAGAAGCCTGAGGAGAGTGGCAGCAGAGAGGCGACCGCATTCTAATATGTAATATGGTGCGGAAAGGGATGTTCGAGTTGCCGATTATTGAGTTCGAGAAGGCAGAGAGGTGCTTATTAGACACAGGTAGCACCAATACGATAGTGTCGCGTAGTGCACTAGAGAGGCTGTGTGGAGGGCAGAGTACACACCAGATCAAGGACTGTGATTGTAAACTACTCACTCTGGGGGGACTCTGCGAAGTGATGGGGGAGGTGGTTGTAGGATAAAAAAAGGGGCGAAGGTAGGAGGGGAAATAACGGTGAACGTCGTGGAGGAGATGACGCGTGACTATCAAATAATTGTGGGATATGAATTGTTAGGACGGGTAGGTGCGCGCATAATGAACGAAGAGAAGAACTGGAGGATTAGATTAGGGGTGTCGGGGGCGTCACTAGGGGAGTGCCTGATCACTCTAGCCCAGGTGACAAGTGCGGATTGATGTAGTTTATAACATGGAACATTGTTCCATGTCGGCATTTAATATCTGACTCCATTTATGATAGGTACGTGTCCCGACAATACACTATGTTCAAAAGAAAAGGGTACAGAGGTTGCATAAAGGATAAGACCGGTTCAGAGTTCAAACGGGACACGGCAGTGTGGTAGGCGCGAGGCATCAGGGGGACGACTCATAGGGCAGCAGAGAGAGAGTAGGTTCAGTTCTTAATCTCCTGGTCTTAAATACCATATCCCCTACCTAGTGAAAGGTGGAGTTGGCTGACAGGGGTATGTTTTACGATACACAGGTGGCCAGTTCCTTTTAGTTTTATGACCGTTGGGATAAAAGGGTGTGTTTTTTATGGCTGCTAGGGTCTCACCCACTTGGGTTATTTGACCGCCTATAGGTGCCCCTATGTCTACCTGGCTCCCTACCACTGCCGCGACCCTGGTTTATTACAAGAAGCTTACAAAGATTTACATTATATTATAATACATTATTAACCAGAGTGTAGGGTAATTTACATAGATTTAGCGCTTCGATACAAGGGGATTTAACGTATCGGAGTCAGGGGACACTACGGGGTGGAAAGGTACGAATTGGGGTGGTAAAGAGAGTAGAGGATTGGAGGGAGAGGCTGTGTGACAAATTTAGAGATATTTTTTTCGTAGAGGGATATCTGTTAGGAGCAACGGGGAAGACAGAGCATGAGATACCTATAAAAGTAGAGCGCGTAACATATGTTAAAGAAAAGCGTTATCCGCAAGCACTTCGTCAAGACATCTTACTCAGGGTCACACTTATTTTGTAGACAATAAGTTAATTTATTTATACTTACAGTTAGATTTTCAATATGTCAAATATACTAAATTTTATACTGAATTAAGTTTTGGTTATATACAATTCCTAATTTCTTTTAATAATATTTCAAATTCTTTTATTTAATATCCCTGTATTGTTGTATTAATGAGTCAATTATAAAAGCAAAAGTAAATTTTTTCTACTATAAATATAGTGGTGGGGGCCGGCCGCTTTAGTTATTATTATTACTGGCAACTGCCTGGACCAGCACTTATTGACACCCTGGTTGCTCATCAGGAAATGAGGTGCTTTACAATATATAAGTTAAGGCCTGTGCACTGTCGGTACGCAGTCTTAATACCAAAACATCGGGATGTAAACATTCCGAGTGTATGTGTATGGGATTAAGAGCTATGAATAAAGCAGTCTTATACTATCGCTTGCCCTATTCATTTCTATTACCTCTTTCTCGATCTTTTCTTACTGTTCTAGTTCTCACGAACGTTAACTTATATACATTTATACATAAGGTAAGTTTCGGATATCGTAGGTAGGCAGCCTAATCCTCAAGTCATCGTGATGTACACATCCTGAATGTTAAAGAGAGGCTTTAAAAGGGTCAATAAACAACTTTCGATCAATGATTTCATTCAATCTCTTTTCTTTTTCTTCAAGTTGTTCGTTGACGATCATTAACTTATATATATAATCATTGGGAAAATATAGAAATAATGTTAAATGGAAATTTTCCAAGGAAGAATTCAAGTGGATGACGTTAAACGTCCTCCCCCCCCCCCACCATGCTCACCATATTAGACCTAATCAAATTTGAGAATATTTTATATGATATTGCTGTTAGCTTTATAACAACCAGAGTGAGTTTAATTAATAGTGAATCATATTATACTAAATTCAACACATTTACAACCAATAGAGTCAATTAAATTGAATATATATTCTTTTGAATATATTTGAAGGAAATTCAATAGTTATGACCAACAGTTTAGAAGTGTTTTGTTTTTAAATATTTCATACGAATGTAATATTTTCTTTAATAGATTAAAAATATTTTCATTGATTCTCTGTTAGTAGGGAATAATAATTAAACCTATCATGCATATTCCTGAAGTGTTGTGGTTATTTCCTAAATGTATAATACTTTTTCTTTTACTTACTAAAATCTTATTTTTAATGGTTCTTCACACGTTGTGTTATTTATTTCTTAACAAAATGTATTATTATTATTTTTTTCCCTTTCTATCTGCGTATATATTTGTGCTACTATATGTGTTTTACTGTCTGCACGCAAACGAAAACATTGCTCCACTACCTCTCCTGTACTAGCCAATTATTGGCCATCTGATCCCACCAAAATCCTGATCTCTTTGACTTCTTCTTCTTTTAGTTCTTCTTCTTCTTCTTTACCCCTCGATTTGATTGATTCTAACCATTTCCCAGAAACCAATTCACAAACTGCCTACACCTTCATGCATGAGGGGCCCAATTGATTGAGACCACTTCCGCCAGCTTCTTACAGATTCCGTAGACCTCAAAGTGTCCCTAAAAGCATCCCAAGATCTAGACAATTCAGTGCATTCTTTCACTACTCTGAACCATAGGTTGGCTTGGGAGGCATCATCGCCCCACCGTCATCCTAAAATTCACAATCAAAATCGTTTATCATCTCAAAGACCTAATCCAATCCAAATGCCACTTCAGAACAGTGTGGCAAAGATTTTTTAGAACACACATCCAGGTATAACCCCTGTGGAATGTAATTAAAAAGAATCCAATAATATCATCCTGTTTTCACCCACTCTTTCGTGATAATGGGTCCTGTGCTTCAGATGGGGTAGGTCGGAAAAATGTTCTCTGCATCTTTCCCTCATTTTCACACCTCACCTTTCTCATCGAAATCATACTCCTTGCACAACTGTTGATGATTTCCTCACTTCACTTACCCCTCTCACTTATACCAAGAGCCGTTAACCCTTCTGAGGTCAAATACCTTTTAAGATACTTACATTACTAAAAATCCCCTGGATATAATCTCCTTACTCCTCAAATTCTCAAACAACTCTCTTCCAAAGCCATAATCTTCCTAACTTACATTTATAACTGCATTATCCGAACGACGTACTTTTCTCTCCTCTTTAAGACATTCCAGTAATGTCCTATTCGCCAAACCCGGTAAACCACCTAATGACACCTCATCTTACCGTCCAAGTAGCCTACTCCCTATCCTCTTAAAAATGTTTGAAAAAGTCCTATTAAAACGTCCACAAAAGTTTCACAGGGCAGTGTGCTGGGTCCCATCCTCTTTAACCAATACACCGCTGATGTCCCCTCTACCCCCAATACCTTCTTGGCTACATTAGACGCTGCAGTCTTGACTTCCACCCAGACTCCGATATAGCATGCCATAAGTTTTAAAAACACCTAGATGAAATCGAGTATTGGTAAAACCATTGGCGAATCAAAGTTAATGAAGCAAAATGTTTCCACATTACTTTTATCTTCTGCCACAAGTCTTGCGCACTAGTTTTGTTTAATTTGTATTCCTCTTCATGTATCCAAGAGAGGACGGCAGTTAGGCATCCATCTCGGCAAATGGCTGACATGGAACCCACATACGAGGGTAGAACGACAAGAACTAAACAGACGCTTTGGACATCTGTACCATCCTGTATACTTCAAAGGACATCCAACCCCTCAACAGAAAATAAATTACTAGTCTACGAAGCCAATCTGGACATACGGTATAGATCTATGGGGGACAGCAAAAAAGTCACACATTACGCGTATCCTTTCAATAAATAGTCCTGAGAATAACGGTAAATGCCCCTTACTAAGTCAGCAACAAAACCCTTCATAACGATTTTAATATACCTTACATTCTTCAACTCATCCCTTCCAAGTTCATGAAATTCCAAAGTAACCTATCCAACCACCCTAATCCCCTAGCACAGCCATTACACTGTGCCACTCCATCCATGTAATCGACTTCAGAGACTAAAACGACAGTGGGCTCGTGACCTGCTATAAATACGTGACAATGGGAGTCCTGAGAATGGCCAGTTTCTCCAATTATGTCCTCAGCGTTTGTGGCTCTCGCGCTCTTCGTCAGCCATCACTAGCTCGTATCCGATGACGCTGCTGACCGAGGAGCTTAGAGATTCAATTCTAATGTATTATAAGTAATTATAAAGGGCGGAATGTGTTATGATGCTAGTGACTAGGAAGCAGTCAGCCGGCATCATGACGCCCTTTGGAGCGTAGTATTTTAACTACTTTGCATCCTGTGCCTCGATTTCCGTCGAACTCATTTCTAATATCAGATATTTGTAGTTTGTTGCCTAAGTGTTGTAGACAACTCATTAGTATGGGATGCTAGTTTGTTAATAGGATCCTCAAAAAACACTTATTTTCCTTATTTAGTCCACTAAAACTCTGGAAACGTAGCGAAGAACTACTAGTTAAATATAAAAAAGCGTTTACTGCAATTGGTATGTAAAGAAAACTTTGATTACGTTAACCGTTAGTTTATGTCTTATTTTATTTTTGCCAAGCTTACTCATATACTTAGAATTGTAGCTGTAATTTACAAAAAAACGACGAGCTAACTTATTAAATAACAATAATAAACTGTATTGTACCTGTAAATGTGATTTCCGATGAAATCAAATGATTTTTTATGGAAGTATTCTGAAAAAAAAGCGGAGAGTACATTTATAGATCCTTGGGCCTAATTGTTAATTTTTACGCGCCATCGAAGAAAGGGGTCCATCCCGCAATGAAATTCCTCCGAAGCGAATAAACGTGGTTTGGCGCAAGGACTCACGCCAGAAGATGATCCTGGAATTTCAATTGGCCCTCCCTCTGCCCTGTGTTGTGGTGGAAGGGCTGGTTTTTGCCCGGCCGTGGGTAAACAACAGGGGCAAGCTGGCCAGAATAATAAAGATGTCAATTCGGTACCTAGGGATAGAGCATCCCTTATAAATAGGACATGAAAAACGGCCATTACCAGTTGCGGGGGGGGGAGGATTTCGTTATTCATTAGACAATCATAAGGAATAAATATATTAGGGTCCTTGGCCAAGTCCTTGGTGCTTTATTAACTATTGACTAACAGAAAAAATGTTAAAAATATATTCAATATTAATGGAAATAACCTATTATAAGTGGCCTGGTTCGTATTAAATACGATATTTCTAGTAGGCCATCAAAACTTTATATTTTACAGTTTATTTTAAATAATTTTTCCCTTAACCTTTCTATAATGTGTATAATTTCATACACAGCAATAACTACGATACTTTTAAATATATAGTTACTCAAACAAATATTCAAAAGTTATAAATGTAATTACAAAAAATATTTATAATAAATATTAAAGGTGAACTATTCATAAAATATTATTACCTGATTTAAAATTAAATTAATAGTTGTGATGAAAATTCAGCAGTGCAACTTGTTCTTACTAAAGTATTATCCACTAGCTTAATATTCCAAAGAAAGGAAATGTTTGTTTAATAAATGATGCTAATTTAGATTGTCAGAGTGTAAAAAGGAAATAAGAGGAAAAAATCCCCTTTCATCTAATCCACTAGTTCGCCAGCCTTAAAGTCCCAAGCTATTAAAGAGGGAAAGTCCTATTTTTCCTCCGGTTATAACAAAAATTAAATAAAAAAAACCAATAGAGAAATTAAGGTTTTACAGCAATTTTAAAGGATGATCCTATTTTCAAAATAAAACCCTATTATGTTGGGTAGTGATTAATGTGTTATAAAAGACAACTTTATATCTATAAAACTGATTTATAAGTATTCAATATAATATTGAAGAAAACTAAAATTAGCTTACTCAATAGCACAATACCAATAATAAATTAGGGTTCTCATATTGTTCAGCGGTTAGATAGGTTTAGCTGGGTTTCAATCTCTAGGCAAATTTCTAAAAATAGAGGTGGGTTGACCCTGATAGGGCAGCCCGCTTTTTAGCCAATTAGAAGTGAATAAGAGCTTAAAAATTTAAACAATCGTGTAATAATCACACCAGAAAAAAAAGGGATGTCACTTTTTATTACTTATTGGTGTACTAGCAATAGTTGAGTTTATGTTATATTATTTCTACATGATTAAACAGAATTAGCAAAGATTCCACCACTTTGTAGGTTTGAATATCGCGTTTCCCTTGAGCAAGTGTTGACCTGGGATAGTGTACCCTTAGGGTTCGATGATAGCCGTAAACTCATTGACTATGAGAGCAGCTATAAAATCTAAGATCCCCCTCATAAAAATTTCACCTCGTTCCTGGGGCGGAGTAAACAACAGGGTGTTGGGGTTTTACGTCCCTAGCCTGGATCTACCTCGCCCCAGGCCTCAAATAGCCTCATTACCTAGCTAGCGGATTTCAATTAATTATAACTGATCTCATTACCGATAAACTTCAGAGAAACTTCCCTATGACTCACCTTCCACCCCTAGAAACCTAATATCCGAACTACGGATACCTATGGTGCATTATGGGTTCTGTATTTGGTAGCTGTATGTCACAACTTCTAATGATAAAATATCGTGTGGATCACTTCTCTTAAACTTTTGCTTAAAATGACTTTACACAGATTTGAAGCTGGATCAGCCTGAATAAATCGCTGGCTCACCCTGAGCGGACTTCTAGGTCTTGGGCATGGATGACAACAAACACTAACAAACAACGGCTCCTCATTTTTTCAGAAGATACTGTGAGGGACATATGATCCAAGAATAACAAGGGTACTGCATGTATGTAAATATCTTCAAATAAAATAAACTCTACTTGGCAGTCACGCTATTGGTATTCAAGACGATGAAATCCCACTCAATCAGGAGAGTGGGAGCCCGAAGGTGAAGCTTTTGACTGCGTTGCCGTGCATTGGCTTACTCTAGGCAAAACCCCGAAAGCCCACCTAACCTTGCATGAACTGGGCATTTCCCTCTTAGCTCACTATACCACCAATATATGAAATATTTCTTGTACTTTTCTCGTCTTCATCACTGATGACCCTACTGTGATTTAATCCTACCATGCCCCCAAACAACATCATATAACCTCCAACTTTACATGGCTAGAACTAAGCGCTGGTGCAACAGATGATGGTTAGAAGAAAAGTGCATCAGTGTTAATTTCTCTCTACTTTTCATCTCATGCACATCTTGTTCACCAGTCTCTTTCAGTATTTTTCTTCTTCCTAGAATAGAGAATGTGCGATTACTTCGATTGTACCTTGTTATCACATTTCACATTTAAAATACGTAAACTGAACGACGGTTAGGATAACCGACTAACTAACAGAAAATCTTACCTCACATTAGAGAACTTTCAAAACGAAATACTCAAAAACATAAATACTAAAACCAATCTGGGCTTGTACTTTCCGGCTTGGCAAGACACTCGAACCAGAGGCATATTCAATTTCCTTCAGCCCTTAAAATTTAAATTTTGAACTAATTGAACATTTTTCGCCACTGAAACCTTCATATTAACGTTTAAATTCTCGAACAAACGGATCATATTTCCTCAAAGTTACGTAAGTTTGTATATAGTGATATAATACTCTATACTTAAAAGAGTGAATGTGATATTACACATGTGTTATTAAGGAGATCACTCACCACAATCAGCCAATGCTTTGTTAGGGAAGATTGTACTTTTTTCAATGAATAAACAAAAAAATAAAAACTGTAGAATGTCAATCGTTACTAATCTGTAGTCTCGTTAGTTTGAGAAGGTAACCTAGTGATTTTGTAAAGCCATTTTCTACGCAGTATTTTATAAAGTGTCCCATTTGTGCTTGGAAAAAGAAAATATTTTAAGCCAGATAATGAACAGCTGCCCTCTGTGGGTTGCAATCCCATCTAACAAAATCAACCCACATATACCGAATCACTCACATATCTTGATTGAAGATGGCCAAGGGACTTAATGGCTCATTAATCAATATATATATATATATATATATATATATATATATCGATTCGAGGGTGGAGCTTCGCCGTTGGAAATTTAAGCCCTTTGTTTACTGGGCCTGCCCTCTTCTTCTAGGAGTGGATCGATCGGCAATTGCATCTTTTATAAGGGCGGTGGATTTTACGAGGCGATCAGGCTGGCTCGGCTTCCGGGGTCTGCGCCAGCCCTTACTCTAACTGGATTACGATTACATTTTCTCAATTTCGACGGCTAAGTGAGATTCCTTCTCGCCCTCCCTCCAGCCCTTAACCACCTCTAACCATTAGTGAAATACTTGGTTTCCTTCTTACACATTGTAGCGACCGCTAACTACATAAGATAAATCACCCTATACTCTATTGCATATATATTGTAAGCAAAAGTAAATAACATGAACTAAATGTACTATAGACAAATGTAAATAAACAAATATAAATCATTGTAAATGTGTTAAGCAATAAAAGACGGGGACCAAGCAAGTAACACGAGAAGGGTCAACAGCTGCCAGTCATAAACAGTTAGGTGCCCGCCGGGCCTAAGAGCCAGATGAGGATGGTACCCACAAGTCATAAACATAAACGACCCTTTTGCAGCCTCTACCCTCCAGGGGTCGGGTAATCAAGCGGCGGTCGTGGCTCATCACCGCATGTGTGAAAACCCAACCGCCGGCCTACGCTCTTGCAGCCTCACAGAGAGGGTACTTAAGCCAGGGCTCCTGGCCCTGTTAATTAGTCTCTCGCGACTTTTACTCGTGACGCTTGGTTTCCGCCCGAACTCTGAAAACTTGTCTAATTCTTTATAAAAAACCTCTGTACCTCTTCTCTTGAACATAGTGCATTGTCGGGGCACATACCTATCAAAAATGTAGTCAGATAGTAACGCCGTCATGAAACGATTGTCCAGGTTATAAACTCGAACAATCCTCACTTGTCACCAGGCACCCCCCTAGTGACGACCCGACACACATGTATTATTTTACAAAATATAAATTCTACAAATGAATCTATTTACAATTGCTTCATTATATTTCCTGTAGCTTAGCTACATTTTATAAAATTCGGTTTTCTACTAATAGTGATTGGTTTATTACAAAATTTTAATGATGTTCATTATACATTAATAGACTGAATTTATTAAAAGTGATGGGGCTAACCTTATTTATCATAGACTTTAACTTACATCTAACAATAAAAACTTAAATTTAATTTTAACCTAATTTTCCCCAACAGTCGGTTGCCATCGATTTGAGAAGGGTTGCATTAGGATAACAATTTATTATTTTTTTTTTTCTTAGCTTTCTAATTATTAGATTAAGGATGAGGGGAAAATAAAGGAATATTTGGGTTGACCGGATCCTTGTACTAGGAGTACCTGCTTGAAGGTGGTATGCGGGATAACAAAAAAAAAAAAGGGATAGATTTTAAAAACAGTATAAAAAGTATTAATATCGAGAATTAAGGTAATATCTAGATACATTATTAAGCTTGTTGATGTGGACTGTTTAGCCTATCATTCAGTTAAGTCCAAGAGTCATCTTTTAATATTGTGTTTTTCACTAACTTTCAATTTTGTCTAAGTAAAGTAATTATTATATTTATTCCCAGATGTGCAGTTACAAGTGCATCTGTTACAATTCTAATGTTCATACCTACTTTTTTTTTTTAATTATTATAAACAACTTTATTATTATAAAATTACAATCTGCCTTTTTAGGCAATAAGTAATTGAGATAAATGTACACTATTTACAAACAGCCCAGAGGCCTCCCAAATCCACATGGTTGTCACCTCCCTCACATGCGAAAGAGGAAGAAGCGGAATCTTGGTAAATGAACGGTTTTGTTGCTGACGTAATAGGGGCATTTACTATTGTTCTCAGGACTTTTAATTGAAAGGATTAGATACGGTTGATGTTTGACTTTTTTGCTGCCCCCCATAGCTCTATTTCGTATGTCCAGATTGACTTGAGTATAACTTTGTACATTCAAATTTATTTTCTATTGAGAGATGGGATGTCCTTTGAAGTAGTCTGCATAGTTGTCCAAAGCGTCTGTTTAGTTCTTACTTTTTTAGCCTGTAGCATATGTGGGTTCCAAGTCAGTCGTTTGTCGAGATAGAAGCTTAAGTACCGTACTGTCTGATATACAGGCAGAGGAATGGTATTAAAATAAACTATTGGGCAAGTCTTGCGACAGAGGGTGAAGGTGATGTGGGAACATTTTGCTTCATTAACTTTGATCCATCATTAGTTGCACCAATACTCGATCTCGTCAAGGTGTTTTTGAAGGTTATCTGATGCTATGTCGGGGTCTGGGTGGGATGAGAAGACTGCAGTGTCATCTGCAAATGTGGCCAAGAAGGTATTGGGAGTAGAGGGGACATCAGTGGTGTATGGGTTATAGAGGATGGGACCCAGGACATTGCCCTGTGGAACTCCTGCATTTATGGGATAGTAGTTAGAATATTCTAAACCACAGCGGTCTTGGAAGAAGCGGTTTGAAAGGTAGGACTGTAGGATTAAGAATAGGGTCTGCGGTAAATATCCTCTGAGCTTGTAAAGCAAACCTGCGGGCCTAATCAACCCTCACTTTGTCACCAGGGCTGGGGTAACTAGGAACCCCCTCATGACGACCCGACAATGGCAATGGAGAGGAAGGTGCGTGGTTCGGATAATGCAATCATAGATGTAGGTTAGGAAGATTATGGATTTAGGAGGAAGTTGTTTGATAATTTGAGGAGTAAGGAGATCATATCCAGGGGATTTAGGGTAAGGTATGTTTTTCAGAAGGTATTTGTCCTCAGAGGGGTTAATGGCTTTGAAGTGGAAGTGAGAGAGGTGAAAGTATAGGTGAAGTGAGGAAATATTCAAAAGCTATGAGTATAGTATGATGAGAAAGGTGAAGTGTGAAAGTATGGGAAAGATGCAGAGTGAATTCTTCCGACCTTTATACCTACTATTAAAAAAAAAAGATATATATCTATTTGAACAACCAGACTGAAACAATCGCCAAAATGTAAGCCTCTAAAAAGTTTTTGGTTACAGGAGTGGAAAATAAGTCTTACTTTCAGAATAAACTGGGTTAAGGGACACAATGGGAACTTTTGGGTTGAGACGCCTTCCAGAGCTGCTAAACTATCTTCATTTTAGGAGACCTTACCGATCTGTTACACATCAGCACCACACCTGACAGTAATACACCTGTTTAGAACGGGCTCGCAATCAATAGCAAACAATGTGGACTTCCGGAAAGAAAGGACGTACAAGTACAAAAATACTCCCTTCTAACATGGAAGGGATAGGGAATCTCAATCTTCGAATACTCTTTAACATTTTTAGATCTATAATAATTCTGTTTACTTTGCACGGTGCAAAACATGTAGTGTACATATTTGATTAAACGCCCATGTACAAGCCAGTGCTTCGTAGGTTACCTATTAAAGTCTTGCATTCATCTTAAACAGGGCTTTAGACTAAGAAAAAAAAAAGTTTCGATATTATTATGAAGACATTAAATTATGAATGAGAATTTTTTTTTTTTTTTTTTTTCCTTAGCTCTCAAACTTATAAAAAATAGGATGTGGGAAAAATAAAGGAAAATTATTTAGGGCTTATGAGTGCCTTTCACTAAGGGGAGTCCCCCATTTGAAGGATGTATGAGAAGGATATAGGGTGTGGAATGCCTAGAAAGGCGGATGGAATCAGGAAGGTAGTGAGAGTCTACCAACCAATGAGAAAGACATCTATAAGTAGCTATAATACTCAAAATGAAGATTATTTGAAATGGGAAGATCTCGTCTGTTCTTCCAAGAAATTTAAATTATATAATCTTATACAGGGGAATATAAAACAAACATATTGTTATTAGTAGATATATAATATAAAATTAGATTATCAGCGAGGTGCTGTGTGACTCAATCTCACTCTTACGAAAATAATGAAGTTGACTCAGCCACGGTAACATGTAGACTGTTTCTCCTGAATTAAGCTCTTAATATAATGGCTCTTAGTTAATCATCTCCTATAATTCCCGAAGCATACACTCCCTCTGCAGTTAGACTGTAGAGTTCCATCCAAACATGAGATGGATCTCCCCCAACGTAAAATGTAACATACTCATAAAATTCAAGCAGCATCTACAAATGTGAATTTGCTCATATAATAAAAAAGTATTTTGTTGTATTCCCTCTGTTGTTTGGATTGTTACGGCTAGTTGTTAGTGAGGTGTACCTATGCTAACGACAACTAGGCAATTATCAGTTAAACGTTTATAACAATATATTATGAATAGTAATTTTGAAAGATTCTCAGTTAAAATACGGAACATGCTTCTTATATTGATACTTATTTTTAATACTAATGGCCAAATGGGATTGATGTGCAGGCAATTAAATAATAAAAAAAATATATGAATATGGCGGTGCAGGTAACCATACCCTCGCTATGCTTTAGTCCGGTGTTGTCAGACCCTACACCTTCCTAGTGGAATCTCTGATCTCTACCTTCGTCTCGCTAAAACTAGCACCTCCTTGGGAGAGACCTCTCGCTCGCGGACGACGGTTGCCGTGGCCTTACAGACTTTACCTAGTAGCGTCTCCCACGGCAATCCAGTCTGCTTCTCTCCAGTTCACACACGCCTTTGGGACCCGGAGGGTTTTTTCCTATCCGGTATCTAAGAGTGTGAATTCGTGGTCATTCCAAGACCACATAAACTACCTATAAACCTACCCTGTTCCTCTTCTCCTGAACATAGTGCACTGTCGGAGCACACCTTCTAAGATCTTATGGAGTCAGATCAAAGATAATTAAGCTGCCCACCGACTAGGCCGCCAGCAAGGGTGAAGACCACAGGTCCACCCGTCTTGTCTCTGAGGGCGGCTAGAGGTTGTAGCGACGCTAGTCCACGGCGGGAGTCTCCTCTCCCCACCTTGGGGAATCAAACATCTGATAACTACCCGACAATAACTAATTAAGAAGTTTTTTTCATTAGAAAATAAAGAGCAGTATAATAAGTATTAAAAAAATCATAATTGACAATCATGAAGGAATGATGATACTGACATTGATAACGCAATCACCTATAAAATGAAACGATGGAATCTTACAGCATGACCGACATACGATTATCATACGTAGGCACGTTTAATTTAGCTCTGAATGAAAGGCTGTTCGCCACTGGGTTATAACCATTATGAGCCCTCCCAAATTTGATATCATCACCTGATTACAGAAAATAATTAGCCCAACTGGGCAGAAACCTGATCTGGGCTCCCTCAGTGTTACACGCTGTTACCTTACTTAACTGATATTAGAGCGCGCTCCATTAGGCTCTGTGTGATCCTATCAAAACCCAACTCAAACATTATGCCACGTCGAAATAATTTTACCCAATGCCAACATTTAGATTTAATTTTATCTATTAGCTAAAACAGTTTTGCTCTTAGATTATGTTACAATTTTTAATCAAATAATATTGGTTTTTAAATCAATAGAATCAATTAGTTTAATGCTTAAACACATTACCTAGTTTATATATCAACAATGAATTATGTATTGTAATTTCGAAAAATTCTCAATTCAAAAACAGCATGCTATTTAGATTGATACTTGTTTTTAATAGTTGCTTAATACTGGCTAAATTGGATTGATGCATAGGCCATTAAATAATAAAAAAAAAAGCAAGATTATTCCTATGCAGTAAATATACTACCAGAAACCCAAGGTCACATTATGACAGTGTATTTTTTTTTTCAAACGATCTTTAAGTCACTGCACTATTGCCACAATGAAATTCATTTTTCACGGAAAAGGAAAAGGTACTAAAATTTTGACTTTTACATAGATTACTCCCAAATGCCTTTTTAATAATCACTTAAAAGGGCGTTGTGAACAGCCAAGTTCTATGGGTATGGTATGAAAAAAATATAGTTAGACAATTCTCACCTCGTTTGATGGTAGCTTTTCTATGGCTAATAATTGATCTAAAATAATCCATCTAATTTGTTGAACTATCAGGTCCAGTGGAAGTGGCCTTTTTTAAAATTGGTTTTGAAACGAAATCGAATACGCTAGTGTAATGTTAAAAACTTTTTACAAAGGTAAGCATAGGTATGGAAATATGTGAATAATGGCATCAATATTGAGATGTGACGTTTTGACTCGCCACACATTACGACTCACCACTTGGTGAGGATACAATAGGTCTCCATAGGCCTGAGGTCGGTGACTTTTATGGAACAAATATTGTGAGCTATGCCGGTAAAGACAGGGCCTGGACGTGGCTCCTTTAGGAAAGGCCTCGTTGACAAGGTTATTGATATGCCCTCGGCTGCTGATCGCACAGGTGGATTTTAGCCGACGTTTTGTAACCTCTAATGTAGAAAACATGCCAACCTGCAGCCTGCCTGTATTTAAGCAGGATAATCACTCTGGGTGGCCTAGTTTTCTAATTTTTATATGGATTACGTCAACAAACATTTTTTCCTGAACAATAATTAATGTATTTATTCGAAGAATTAAACATGTAGTAAGGGACGGGATTTAGAACCGAAACCTGCCGATCGCCAGTAATGCACTCATACCAACTGATTGGAGGAGGAAAAAAGAGTTGCTTCATGTTATCAGAATTAGACTAAACTTAAAGTACCCTCACACCAAAGAAAACAGGTATTTATAGTGGAAGTGAAGTTTTATGTCGATCAGAAGTTAAAACCATTAATGATCTTACTCCATAACACAGTATGTACAAGTGTGAACAAGATCTGAAGATATGAACGAAGTTTAGTTTCAACATGGAGGGAACGTGACATAGGAGGTCCTATTATTATGGGAATAAAATCTTATCACTTTTTATATTGTAAATTATATTTATTTTTATTTAAGATTTATTTAATAAGGTAGTTAGAGAACGTAATGGTAATTTAATTAATTTAAAGTCTAAAAATTTAGTTTATTAAAGAAGTTGTGTAAATTTAATGGTATAAGGTCTATAAACGTGACTACCCCAGGAAAATTTAATGTTTGACCCTTTTTTGCCTTTTTTGGGGATTTTGCATGTCGTTTCTAACAAACCAGTTACTTTGCTAAGAGAACATCATTGAAACTGGTCTTCCGTTGAAGTTTGGCCGATGAAAAAATTGACAAGAGAAGTCACGAAGCGAATGATGGGTGCAGTCTACCGACGCTTCGACGTCACTGATCTTTCGACTCATGACAGTTTTTTTAAAAATTTTTCTTCTTCAAATGGCAATGGCATTCTCTTAACAAGCGAGCTGTAGTTTCACTGATTATTGGTTCACAAAGGGCACTGTTGCCATTGAAATACACGAAGTTTTAACAACAATAAATAATTAATAAATGGCTCGACTACAGGATGAGTTAGATTAGGCCAAAGGTTGTGACCACTGTTAGTACGTGGACCAAAAAAAATACCAAGATTGGTGCTTGGCCATTATCTCTCACTCTTTTTTCTCATTTTGAAACTGGATTCACTATTTCTTTATTCAAGTAGCTACGTATCTAACTTCACCAGAATGAACACATACCATACTCAGCAAAGAAACCTTCAAACATAAAAACAGTAGGTTACAGCCTACCTATTCAGCGTACAAATGTTATATTTACTTTTTTTAATTTAGCTTGGTACATGTTCACTTTCTAAACAAAAATATTTGTTTAGTATGTAACATTTACCTTTGAGCAGAGTAACGAGGAGAGATAAGAAAATATACAAGGCCGAACGACAGAGGTAAGTGGAAGGCCCGTGTGTGCACAAGCCTCTCGAGAGCTGTGTTATGACGAAGGGTGGCAACTCCACCTATCTCGGCTGTCTATATGTACTGTATTATTTTCCCAGGCTGCGGCCTACGACCTTCACAGTTATAGAATATTCAGTAGTATATGTAATAGGTTCTGACTTCCATGGTTAGTATGATTTTGAAAATTAAAACAGAACAAAGAAATAAATAATTGAGAAATAAATCTTTTCTATACATTTATATTATTCTAATTGCCTCTAACCTAGGTGGTAGGTTTTTCATGTGCTTAGTAATGGTAATGGTCGTAAAAATGATTCATAGAACTGAAATTTTAAAAGTGTAACTGATAAAGTAAATTTAATATTAGTTACATTTAGGTTAAAAAAAATTAGTATAAAAATATGGAAACCTGACTAATTTTACTAACTTTTAAGCTTTCATGTCCTGTTAGTTACGTAGACACTATTTAAGTCGATGATGTACGATAGTGATTAACTAGTAATATGATGATATTACTATACCATTGTACTATGTGTGTACACTAGATGGTGATAATATAAGTTCGATAAAACAAAAAGTGTTCTGCCCATTTTTTTTTTTAAGCAATATTAAATTCTACTGCACTATACCTTGCAATAAGTACGTAAAACAAAAGTGTTTTAATTTTTTAGGCCAGGACTAAGGGGCGATATAAATTATTTATGCAGAGGGCTAAATGTTGGATAGCCTGTAGCCTGGAACAGCAAGCATACTAACTAGGGCCTTAGACTGGGAGGGCGTGGCCGGCCGTCCCAGCCTGACCCCCAACTTTGCAGCTTATCTTTCATGCTGGGCTTCCTCTCCTCTGTTACATCTATCATTAGTGAGAGTGCTGCTGGCTTCTGTAACCCTAACTATCACCACTATTGTGTGTATCCGCCATACTCATTACTTAACGCTATCCAGTAGGAATGTCCTTTTCAAATCGTTAATCACAGTCGGATGGATAATGTCCAAGGACGATCTTATATCGTTTAGTCATTGGTCCTGGTGAGAAATAGCTACCTCTACGGTCCAGGACTGGCTATATAAAGCCAACTAAACCCTGGGCATTTTTGTCACCTTATACTTTCGGAATCTGGCGCTAGATTCTACATCACTGCCACTAATCCGTGCACTTTCTCTCTGCACTGGCGCTTGCTGCACCACTCGTACCACAGCTATCTTATATTCTAGCCTCTACACTTCTCTATTTCCTTACCCACTGGATCTAATCTTGGCGCTGTTGGCCTTCATAACTTTCCCAGAGTAGCCTACCACCTCCTACCCTTTAGACTACCAACTCCTTGGAAGGGACCCCTTCCTTGCAGACGCTGTCTTCTGGTCAGACGGTGGGGACATCTTAGGTATGGAGTCAGATAAAGGCAAACACCACACAGTTGGCAAGGTCCATGGACCATCACTTTATTGGATATTATCATTTTTACTATAACCACGGTTCGGTCGGGATGGCAGACTCCTAGTTTGATGGCCGAGATAATTTCTTTTAGTTCTGAATTGTGAACACTGCATGGCCAATAGTAGATCAACGTATGGAACAAAACAGACTAAAGCTCCTGATGCTATACCCTAATCAATAGAAACAAAATTTATTTTTATTGAGATTAGTAGTTATTATTATATCGCCGGGGCTCGTTGATTGAATTGACAATTTTCTTTGTGTAGTGGAACTACACATAAAAAATATTATGGCTGTACGTAAAAAACGGGGAAAAGTTGTCAGCGCGAAAATAATGAAAGTTTTAATGATATTTTGCAATCGTAGTTTACTAATGTCCTATTAAATACTATGTATTATTAATCGGCATGTGGACAATTATATTTGTATTTCCTTTCTGAGTGTACAAAAAGCCTGAATGTAAAATTTCATGTCTCTAGGTAAACAACAGATGACCGTTGATGACTAGAATTGTTAGAGGACAATAACCTAAAATTGAAATTATACAGATACCGTGGTAATAACAAAACTTCTTCTAATAAAGTACACTACATCACAGAATTAAGTGTTTATCGGGATTAAAAAACGATTTTAATAAAGCAGTGTTACATTTTTGCAATTATTATACACTAAATGTAATGTTTGGGCCACGGTATTCTTTAAAACATTACGTTTCAATGTTCTTTAACAGATCTGAACTACTCAATAAAGGCGTATTGTTTTTTATTGGCTATGCCTCATTTTGCTTTCTTCATTTTGCCCAGCACATATTGTGAATATACAAAATTCCTCTTTTTTATTTTAGCTATTATTGCTAGGTTTACCTTTGTAGTGTTTTTCTAACTGTCTTTACTACATTGGAATCATATACAATAGTTAAAACGTGTTGGTTAAAATTCACGGAAAGTGTGGGGGCAAATTATATTACTAACCTAAATTATATTATTTAGCCATTAACAATTAAGTAAATAACAAATGTAATCATAGCCACTGGTTCCTGGGTTGGTCAGTTCGTTTTTATGGTCGGTTTTAGATGTTTAGAGGCTAGGTAGGAAACATTATCCAAGATAGCGCGAAACCTTCAATTCCTTGTTAACACCGGATTTAACAATGGTTTTTTATTCATGTGAAAAGTTTTTTTTCCGCATGAGGCTATTGTTATTGCTGTGCTATTGTTATACTCGAGGCCCACAAATAACTATCAAGTTTGTTTCTGTGCTATAGCGCATGAGAATGGTAACTAAGTTATTTAAGCTTAATAAATTATACATACGATTTTATTTTAATTAATTAAAATAATGAATAAACTACTTTTAATCATCGAATTTTTTTTCTCTCTGATGACCGCGATCGCCGCCTTCACCTTTCATCGAAATTTTGTTCATCTTATCATTAGTTTAATCTTAATAACCGTTATCAATTAATTACTTTACATATTTCTTAAGTTTTTGAAATTTTTAACTTAAAGCCAGTAAGCAGACTTGCCAAAACGTGAAGAAAAACTCCAGACATTTTTTTCTTACACCCTGAGCACACGGAGTGGGCCTAGAAGTGTCCGTCGTGGCGAATAAGAAAAACCGAGGAGACAATAGAGTGGCTAAATAGATTCAGCTCATTAAGTCGCCGTTTGTTAGGGGCTAATTACCCACCTCCTTCCTCCCTGTCTCTAATTGTTATCTTCCCTTCTCTGGCTGGCGAGTGCACTACTTCTGCCGAGTGGGTGTCTTCAGGTAAGGACCAGGCTCAGCGTTCCTGACAGAATTCCGAAAGGGCTTATTCGAATGTAGTTACAAACAAAGTCGTGGATATCATCAAAATTATTTCATTCACCATTCACTATTCATTATTCTTTATTTCTTTTAAATGTGATTATGATGCACTATTTAGTTGAATTTTACATTGATGCTTATGTATTTAAAATTTTTAATTTTATTCAAATGGTACCTTTATTTCTACTGCTCCTTTTTGATTATGCACCTTTGCTAATGAAATAGAGATTCTTTTCTATTGTGCTGATCCCTTGTCGCCCAAAACGACGGTGGCTTCTCAATCTATTGTTAATAGAAAAGTATGATATTGGGTGATCGCGTAGGCCATCGACCCCACTCATGTATTAAGCGTCTGCGGCTCTCTTTCCGTCACTCGTTCTGGTCTTAGCCCCATAACAGAAGGATCGAAGAGGGAGGCGGGATTAATATGAATGTGGATTGTACATAAGTATGCATAAATTATTTTTTTTGTAAAAATTAATACGTAATGTATGCTTGAATAATGCTGCTTTGGATAAATGTGGTCTAGTCATTAGGTAAAATAAAATCGCTGAGGAATACAATTTTATGTAATGAAAAGAGATGAAGAAAGTATTACGAACGCGTTTGTATATAAATAAGTGAACATTGAGAAATATTAAGAAAAACAATTTTTTTATATACAAAAAAAAACGAATATGTACTATAGTAAAAATATTTAACAGATTTAGCAAGAAGAAAATAAAAGTGCCTCGCCAGTGAATTATTGTACTGTGTGCAGTTGATTGCTTTCCGGGCCATCGAGCAATGAAACACAATTTCTTTAGGGCAATCTCGTAGGGCGCAACTCCACCAAACTCGCTCAACCTTTGAAATAGGTTTAGAATTTATAATAGACCGGTTAAAGTCAAAAAAACATATTAAGGTGGAAACATAAACAGTGGGTACATCTAAGAATCATTGGCATTGCTCGAGTTTGTTTGTCAAATATTGTAATAATATATTTTTAATAATTAAAATTTTGTGAAAAATACGTTGTTATAATTGTAATAAGTTTTTTTTTTCATTATATTTCATAGATTGCATGATGATACCTTTTTTCGACGTGATAATGTAAACCCTTTATTGGTTATATACTATCAAAGATAAACGAAAGAGAAAATCCTCAATTGGAGGTGGGTCTGCTTTATTGACAGTCATGCTCCCTGATCACTGCACCAAGGAGGCACCCTCAATATAAATTAGTTAAAAAATATTTGTTCAACCTGTTATGATAGAGCTGGGCAGGTTAAAATTCCTGCAATGGATGACTTTGACATCATAAGGTTTTCTCCAAAAAAAAACGGAAAAGAAAAGGAGTACGCAAATAAATATATGAATCCCTTAAGTTTAGCCACCATTATCCCAAGGAGAAAAGTGGGCTGTTTCAACATTTTGTATCCAATGTGATTCCGGAGAAGATCGTATGGCAGATGATGATCGATATTCATCAATGATGGTGTGAGATGAGTGCAATGTTCACTCAGCATGGACTGAGAGAACTAAAGAGGAATAGGAAAATACCATAAACGCGAGTAGAAGACGCAGGTTGCCGAGTCCTTCTTTGTGAGGTAAATCTTACTGTAATACTTACTGTAATAATGCTAATACTTAAGGTAATACCGTAAAGGTTTAGTAATAATCTGTAAGTAGAAATGTGTAGTATAAAGTACGTAAGGTTTTTAGTAGACGTCAATCCACACTTTCATATATTTACGTAAGTACATTCATCTAGACTGAATTTACTTTGGAAGATCACGAGCAGCCAAAAAGAATAGAGAAAAACCAACAGAGCCTACAAATAGTTATTCCACTATTTGAAAACCCGGTCTAATAAAAATGCTTTGAGAATAAATGGAAATGATTACACTGAAATTTAAGGTGATTTGTGCTGTTCAGACGATTTCATTTAATGTAACTGACCTCCTCTTCTAGTCAAATTATTTACCACTGGCAATTTATTCTGGCGATGTAAATATTATCTTCGTCTTCATTGAAATTTTATTGAATTAATTAAATAGTTTGAATCAAATGTGGGACCGTTGCTAAGAAAACACATGCCAAAAATGCATGGACGGATCAATAAGTGAGTCACTGGTTCACAGTTCATCAGGCACATTTGTGGGGTAACCTTCATCAGGAACGGTTGTGGAAAATTGTTAAGTGGAGTGAAAAAACACGGAGTACCTTGCCTATGGGTCAGAATGCCTTTTTTGCTTAATGTGCTGCTCAAAAATACATTGCTATTCATTTTCGAAAAAGTGTTAGAGAAGAACACTAATACACGTGAACGTAGCTTTGAGCTTCTTATATATGTAATGCTAGGTTCAGCTAATTACCTGAGAGAGAGTAGAGAGGGAGAGGGAGAGAGAGAGAGAGAGAGAGAGGGAGAGGGATATCCACAATTTTTGTATTTTATTAATAAACGTATGTGCCACTAGTTTCGAAGTGAATTTTGCCACATGAATTGACGCAACGATAAAGCATTGAGGTTAAACCATGGTTAAGCCAGGTGTAAGCAATAATGCACTTAACTCTGGCAGTGCACCATGACACAATAAATTTAAAAGGAAAAATATCCTTGTGGATTCGGCGTTAAAAGCAAAAGTAATGTCGTTCTAAGGTCTTTCTTTTTCAACTTCATTAATTTTTTTAAAATTAATGCAAACGAAAAGACTGAGGGCTACGTTACACTGCAACAGAGCCCCCAACAAAGGTAAAATTGGACCTTTTAGTCTAGTTCAGAATTTTTCACATACACAAGCTTGTCATTACATTGACTACATTCATCATTTAACTGTAAAATAACTAAGGATTGACTTTGTCCGTTATTTCGTTACAACTTTCTTACATATGTGGCACAAACAGGATATTAAAAGTACGTAGATTGGCTATTCACCAGTAGAGGTACCGAGAGTGTCTATAAAAGGGAACGCCACCCACTTTAAGGAATACCCAACTACGTGCGAGGAGCGAGGCAGGAATAGGCGCAGATAAGTGTGGCATGTAGAGCAGTCAGTATACGGTATAGGGGTATACGGTATAGGGGTATACGGTATTGCTACACTTGCAGACTGGTCCATACGGGCGGGGTATTCACTATATTGCCGGCGCCATGGATCACTCCGCTTTTATTGCCAAGCCGGCTCCAGATGACGATCCAGGCAATATCATCTTTACCCTCTTTTCTATCCACCACCTTAAAAATCTCTTTTGCCCAACTAGCAATAACCAGGGGAGGTAAACCAAAACCAAATACACTTCCAGACTACTTTATCTGCAGTTATTCGATATCATTCCAAGGCTTCCTCTAGATCTCTTTGAAACTATTATTTCGATCGCCGTGGAACAAAATGATACACAATCACTACTAATGGTATTGAGGAAATCCATTTTGTACCACGTCAAAAATGAATCTAATTGCCCTTTTTCATTCACGCATTTCATAGTTTGTACAACATTATTTTTGAAATAACTCTTTACTCCTATTTCTTCATTATTTACTTTTATGTAACTAGAACTCATGCTTCACACTTGTAACTCCTAAGCGTTATCTCTGAATCTCATCCAGCCTCATGAGGTACACTGGTTCAACTGTACGGAAGAAGAGCCAAGAAGATTCAGATTATAACGATTTTTCCACCATCCACCTGCTCTAAGTAAGTTTACACTATTTATTACGTTTTATTAAATTTACATTTTTACATAATCTTATATTGAGAGTTGCATGGGTTGTTAAACCCTTCTATGAGAACGGTTTCCCTTCTTTGTCAATCCTTCTTGTAAACGTTTTTCAGATAGTGGAATGTAATAAGTGTGCTTTATACATACCAAACAGCAGGAATCAGCATTTTGATTTTTAGAGCATTCACCAGTTTGACCAGTCTTGATTTTCCCCACATCATCACTTAACATGTGTATGATAGATACTTATTGATCTTAGTTACTGCCTATTACGTTACTTTGTGCAAATAAAAGTGCTCTAGAAACATTGCTATACTATTGTTTAGATAATTTAATAATAGACACAATGTGTTTATTTTATCAACTTATTAAATTAAATAACTTTTATCGTCTTTGTTTTATTTATTTATTAGTTCAAACATACTAAAAATTTTCTAGGCCTAGTATCATTATCTAGAAAGCCGGGTGATGGTTGGGGGGGGGGTGAGTGGTTATTGTTTTATTTTTTAGGGTTTCTCCTCTACTTTTATGGAGCCCTTTTTACTTTTATGGCATTTCGGATAGAGCCCCACTTGAAATATTAATGACGATAATCAATAGAATAATTATAAAAAAATTTTCGGTCAACTTTTAAAAACGTCTCAAAGTGATTTCTACTTTGCTTGTTGATTTAATTTTAACTCTGAAATGCTATGTTTTTCTAATTTCTTCCTCCGACAGATTTTCACCTCTCTCAAGGGTATGAATACAGTCCTGGGGAAAACGTTTTTAAGGACCCTTTCGATTGGTTTTTTTGTCTGTAGCTCCAAAAGAAAGATATACGAGATCGGATGTGTGATTTAGAAAAGAGTAGGGTGATGTTCACAGCAGTTTGTTGGTGTATTTCTGTCTGCCCGGAATTGATTTGGCCATCGGATAATCGAAGATTTCATCAGAAGAACGCGCCGGTAGTGACTGAAGAGCTTTGCTGAGACATTCATTTCCGTCTTCGCTTCCTCTCAATCATCACCGGTCTTCTTCGGTGGCCCCTTCGGAGAAAATAGGACTACAATCGGCAGAAAGAGGCTGTAGATAGATGGGACTACGTGTCTTCCACTGTCCCGCAGGCTTCCCTGCCCAGAAAAAAACAAGGTTGGATGTGTTTTTTTATGTTGCTACCGCAGCCTCCAGGTAATTTTCTTTACACATACGTAATTTTGTCCCCTAATAAATATACATATATAGCAATATATTTATGTAAAATAGTGTGCAGATGCCATGGTGTACAGATACATAACATTATCGTTCTTTGCATTCTCGATGAATAGGAAACAAACGTAGTTTATATAATTTATTAAAGATTCATAAACCCTCTCGCTGCAGAGGGCGCTAGTCAACTGATTGCTGATAGGTTGAGAGCTGTCCACATCCAAGTAAACCCAGCTAAGACCCAGGGAATCCTCTTCTCTTTCCAGCATGGGAAAAAGAAGCGGCCACCCAGCTTTACTTTAGACGGGACTGAATGCAAGCTAGCCAACAGCATCTGCTACCTAGGCATCAACCTCGGCAGACACATGACGTTCGACACACATTTAAGAAAGAAGCTAAAACGAGTCCGCA
This sequence comes from Acanthosoma haemorrhoidale, assembly GCA_930367205.1. NCBI lineage: Eukaryota > Metazoa > Arthropoda > Insecta > Hemiptera > Acanthosomatidae > Acanthosoma > Acanthosoma haemorrhoidale. Next base: position 132,604,558 of record OV884011.1, read on the forward strand.
AGACGTACTACTCCCTACAACACCTGATCACCAGCCAGGCCATATCGCTACGACTAAAACTCCTCATATATAAGAGCGTCCTGAGGCCAGCTCTACTGTTCAGGACACCTCTCTTTCGATACTTACATACCAGCACCATCATCCAACTAGTCTCCAGAGCTTTCAGAATAATATCCTGAGAACGGCACTATGGCACACTCCTTTTCGGGACATGAGGGCCCCCGACATGCACGAGAAGTTTGAGCTCCCCACCATCACCGAGGCTATCAGACGACGACACATAAAATTCTTCGACTCGATGAAGCACAACCTCAACCCGCTCTTCCGAGAGATGACACCACCACCGCTACCGGCACGATGGCAACTCGCAAGATCGGGTAGAGCAGAGAAGATGATAGACATCACGACACTGACCGACTGACACCAAGCCTCTAAGGGGCACCTTCACTTGATCTCCAACTAACAACGACCACACAACATACCTAGAGAGACTCTAGGCCCAGCCACCAGTAGACTCTCACTACTGCACCGACTCAACCAACCTCCACCGAGGATTCCCACATCCCTAACTCCTCTCACACCACCTTCAAGCAGGTACCCCTGATACAAGGTTCCTTTTATCCCAAATATGCTATATTTTTCCTACATACTAAACTTCGACCAAGAGAGCTGTAAATTTCGAGTAAAGCAGAAGAAATGGTTGACATCACGGTGCTTGGCCCACCAACAACAAGCCTCTAAGGGGCATTCATCACTGATATCCAACTAAATAACACTGCACTACATGCCTAGAGGGACTCTAGGCCCAGCTCCCAGTGGACTCTCACCACTGTACTGTAACAATCAACCTCCACCGAGGATTCCCACACTCCTTACTCCTCTCACACCAACTTCAGGTCTTCCTAGTACAAGGATCCGATCACCCTAAATATTTTATATTTCTCCCTCATCCTAAAATTCTAACTAGAGAGCTTAAAAAAAAAAAAAACGAATCCGGCTGCCTCTTTTAGGCATCCCACACCCCGTATCATTAAAGGCACCCATCATCCCAAATAATTTCCTTTGTTTTTCCTACATCCCATATTTCCAGTTGAGAGCTAAGTAAAAAAAAAAAAAAAAGCTTTTATATTATGGAAAATTTTAAAAATCCTGACAAAACTATTCCCTTTAGACTAGAAAAATCTATATCATGATTATAATTTTCGGGTGTGTATTTGTCCCCAAGGGGGGAAGGACGCCCGCCGGGGGCTAGGGTCACTACAACTAGCCGACGTCTGGCGAGCGTCAAGAAAGAGATAAAATGGGTAGACCTGAGGTCTTTGACCTTTGCTGGCGGCCTAGTCGGTGGGCAGCCTTATTCGTATTGATCTGACTCCATAAAATCTTAGAAGGTTTGCCCCGACAAAGCACTATGTTGAGGAGAAGAGAAACAGGATAGGTATTATAGGCAGTTTATGTGGTCTTGGAGTGACCACAAATTCACACTCGGTATCTAAGGGTAGGCGAAAACCGTCTGAATCCCAAAGACGAGTGTGAACCGGAGAAAGGAAGACTGGATAACTGGGGGAGACACTACTGGGTTCGTAGGGCACTAGATGAACGTCGTCCGCGAGGAAGAAGTCTCTTCCAAGGAGGTGCTAGTTTTAGCGAGACAAAGGCAGAGAATCCCACTAGGAAGGTGTGGGGCTAGACAACGACGGACTAAAACATAGTGAGGTTAGGAAAGAGAGATGCAGAGGTAGTTGAATAAGAAAGTCATGGTTTAAGTAGAGCAGCAAGCGCCAGTGCAGAGAGAGAGAGAGAGAGAGAGAGAGAGAGAGAGAGAGAGAGAGAGAGAGAGTAGTGTTCCAGGTGCCAAGAGTCTGTTGATTTTTTATTCAAAACCCCTTTATTTATCAATATACTTACAATTTACAAATTTCTCCTCTTGCTGCACACGCAGATGCATTTAAAGGAGGGTAGAAATACAAAAACGTTTCTTTTTACAGTGAAATATTTAATATACAATATAAACAGGACTAGGCAATGGGGCTCACCTTCAGATTACAATGAGGGAACTACAAACTAAAACCTAAAACTAGAACCTAAGACTAAAGCGTTCCTGCCTCGACAGCGTCCTACCATCGATAAGGTAACAGAGCGGGGTTTATTGTGTTAAACACCGGATTTGTCAATTATTGAAGGGAGTCGAAAAATTTGATATGCCTACGTTGAATGAATTCATCCACCGTAAATCAAAGATCTCTTGAAGTTCACTGCTGCTCCACTGCTCGAATGAAGTATGACTGACCACTTATATCAGTGCACCGTTTTGGAATTGTTGGAGTGCCGAGCTGTCGTATACGTCAGATGACAAAATAGCAATGCACCTTAAAGCAGAGTAGGCCTGAGCCCTTGTAAATCAATAGCTTTAGACGCAGTGATAGATTGGGGGAAGTCAATAAATGCGTAAGCCGGTAAGACTTCGTGCGAGTTTGCTTTAACTTCAGCGCAAAATGGTTACTAAAACGGAGGTGTCAGTCCATTTTAATCCCTAGATATTCTAGTGTTGCTGCATTCCTACTGTGTAAGTAGTAGGCAGCGGACTTTTCCTTTTTCACTGATCTGGTTACAGGGTACTTCAGCGCAGTATAACCTTGGCGCTCATGCTACTACTGTACACCACTATTCCGTGTTTCCATTTCAGACGTGTTCACGTTGAACAGTACAGGGGATAAAACGGCTTCTTGGGGTACTCCACAGGTCAGTGGCACAGCTTCGGACCCGCGTCCACACCGATCTGTTGTTCAGGAAGCTAGCCAGAATTAAATAGAGTTGCTCCGGGCATTCCTGGTCACAGAGCATTTCACACAGTGTTCCGTGGGACACCGAGTCGAATGCTTGAGTGCAGTGAATCGAAATCATAGCCGTGGCTATGTTTCTATTTAAGTTATAGCTAGCTTCTGACTGAAACTTTAGAAGGGGATGCTCTGCGCTCATACTGGATTGGAATCTAGTCTGTTCTGGCGGGATGATGTCATTTTCTGCGCAGTAATTTTTGAGATAATTAAAGAGAATTTTCTCGAAACTTTTTTCTATTTTTGGTAGCAAGCTTGGGTGGTAGTGGGCTGGGTGATCTCCGCTCTTTGCTGGCTTGGGTAATGGAAACAATATGGCTTGTTTCCATGTGTCAGGAAAGTACCACAATCGTATACAAGAGTTGTACTAAGTTTGCGAGTTGTACTATCCCTCTCCTCGGCATTTGTTTGAGCAGCACTGTTTGTATCCCGTCGTGCCATGGTGCTTGGTTTCCCTGACACTGGCGAAGGATCACCTTCAGCGGCTTTGGTGGTACAAACATGTGGTTCTGTTCAGCATCTAGCGGAGGAGGCATATGGTAGTAGCCCGTCCTAGCCGTAATATCATAATATAACGCAGCATAAAAAATGCTGTATGCATTGAGACTATCTGACTAGTGGCTATTCACAATTGGTCAAAAATCTAGACAAAATTATTTTAAAATGTCTGAATGCAAACATTTGGTTCAATTTTAAGCGTATTCTGGAAGCCAGGACTGTATTGTTTTACATTTGCTTAATCTGAGCGCATTAAGTGTAAACTATTTATACTGCTCTTTGTAAAGTGGGTACCTGGTGTCTCAATCTAACTAATGGTAACTCTAATTTATATTTAATTAATAATAAATATGACAAACGATTTCAAATTCACACATAACGTATCACACGTTTAAAAATATTAATGAAAGATAATTTCATGAGAGAAGTAAAAAACTACAAAAAGAATGTTTAAGCTAATAACAATTTTTGCCCTAGCAGTTTTGCGCTTCGCAGTTGACAGTTGCGCCTACAGAGACTGGTTGATTTATACAGCAGAAATTCCTCCTGCCGGTCTTGAAACCATAAATCTCCTACAATATCCACCTTTGTATTTTGTAAGCCGCATCGGGCATGTCTTACCTTTTAAATGAGATTATAAATATGAGAAAAATAATACCCAAATGATTTATTTCAGAATTCGTTTACCTGCCTTAACATTCCTAAATTCGTTTTACATAAGGTCAGTAATATACAGAAAAGTCCTATAGTTGACATAATCTTGAAAAACATACTCTGAGTCAATTTACAAATTCAAAATTTTGAGTGAAACTGGCTGGTGTTATTAGGTACCCACACTGATCAACCTATCATCCACTGCATACATAAACAAAGACGATTATGTATTAATACAGGCACTGAAGGACCTTAATAACATAATTTAAACTCAAATATGCAGAATTTCGTCTGAAACCACTGAATACAAATTAACCGTTTAATAGCATAAATTGGATCTGCCTAATCCCGACAGAGTGACGACTTCCAAGTGGATAATGAATAAGTGTTCAACAGCTTTACATATATTACAGTGGATTTCACGCTTGGAAGAACATACTCTAAGCTAGAAGAAAATCGGAGTCCCAACTAGGAATATTAGATGTCATTTTTAGTACTTGTTAAATAAGTACTAGGATTTACCGACAAAAGAAAACTTAAGGCACTTTAAACTAATAATGATTTCAATTAACTGTGTTGTATTTACAAATAGTTTACATATGAAAGGAACACATTATATATAGAGGCCTTTTTTAAGGTTATGTTAATTAACAAAAAAAGTTGAGTAGTCTTTTATTTCTTAGCTTATATAAAACAATTGACTGATGTGACTATAACAAAAGAAATACTATTGACCGAAAAAAATAAAAACAGCTTGGATAAAATTCGTTTTTTATACGGGATAGTTCTGAAATACAAATGAGAAGTCAACTGACCCATGAATCCTTGAGAAGTTCTTGGTACCTGACGTTATATTCAGGTAGTTGACCAATAATATCCGGTCGCCGATCGTAGGGCTTGGGTAGCTTTGTAGATGATGAATAACAGCTGTAAACAAACTATTCTCTTGATGAAGTATACACTTCCGACTGTCTTCTGTTATCAGAACTGATGTATATTCCATAACGATTTGAAAACATATGGCGGTACTTTACCAATTTTTGAGTAATTGCCAGTAATGGACTAACTGGCAATAGAGTTTAGCATTAGATATTCTGGGAGAGTAATGTTGGTTACTGTAATGAACAAACAACATTTGCAATTTTACCATACTTTTATGAAACATAAAACTACTTTTATTTCAAATGTGTTTCCTAAACATCTGCACATACAGATAATAACCCACATTTTCGTGGGTAAATAAATAGACTAATGTACACATGTTGATACTTTCTCTTCTGTTAGTTAGAGTAAAAAATGGCGTTTAATGCATTTTAACAATCGATAAAAGTAATTATAAAAAATAAACTGATTGTTAAGGGTAATCAGTACTGAGCTGCTTCCAAATAGTTTCTGTAGAAAGGTTTTTTAGGATTTTATAATATGTAGTAATGTATACAGTCATATTATCAGTGATGAAGTTGAATGTGATTAATTATATCTTGAAATATTGTTTGGAATTTCGAGTCGGTGAGGCGTGGAGTAAAAGGTGCAGAGGATACACTCTGGTTTTAGTGGTGTGTTTTTAGGCATTTATGACACCCAACTGAAAATACCCAAAAAACAAAATTATTCAGGTAACAAATGTTTAAGATGTGATCTTATTCAACAGCCGATTTTATAATAAGATTCAATAAATAAATAAGGTGGATGTTGTTACAAATTGAAGAATAATGCATCCTTGAAATAATCCATTGTGATAAAAGAATGCCATATATTACAGGAGAGGTGTGCTGTTTCGATCCACATGTGAGTGAAGCTGGAGTTGGTTGTTAGTGGCCAAAGGAGGACAAGAGGCGATCATTATGACTAGAGCCGGGGATGGCCGCAGTGTCACAACTTTGCTATGTATCTAACACGGCCGCCTGCTTGTATCTGTTGTAGTCGTAAGCATGCAAGTAAGTATTAGTAAATATAGTAGTAAGTAGTAAAACTACAGCCGAGGTAAATAGAAATTTGACTTACTTTTTCGATTACGCAGACGAGACTGATGGTTCCACCAAGAGTGACATGGTAGTCGGCAGCTCCCACGATGAAGGCCTCGGGTACGACAATCTCCAACTTGACGAAGTGTGACATTATCCCGTTTCCCGTGGCAACCTGGAAATAGAAACAACATTAATTGTATACATAGTTCTATTACCTCCAATGTCACCTTAATTAAACATTTATTAGAAAAATGTTAAATCTAATGGAACATAATGTCGACTGAAAGCTCATTCTCAGTCAACAGCAATTAAAACATCGTTATCCCTGGAAAGTTTTAATCACATAGTCCATGTGATAACTTGATCCATTATACCAAACATTATTTTATTATTCAGAAAGTATACATATTTATATTAAAGCTGTCATTTTATTTCAATTTAACTAATGACTTCTAATTCCATACATTAATTTCAATTGTGTATGGATTATTTGTCACATTTTTTAGGTCACGGAGCGCCTTTACATAAATGAAGTCATTGCCAAGCCCAAAGAAAGAGTGCCTACTTTCATTCATAACCGAGTAAAAGCATTTCTTCTCTGCGAATGTTTGTTCAGCGATAACGTCCACAACAAATGGTTCATACTACCTGAAATTGAAAAGGTAAATTTCACTAAACCTCAAAATTTGCTAGTAATTTTTTTAGTAACAACAAAATAAAAGAGGATTTAGAAAAAGTAAGGACTAAACAAAGACTGAGTACAAAAGTAACTATGAAAATATTGCTTAAAGAACCACCAATATTAATTAATTATTGTTGGGCTCTGATAACTGAGTATCCCCAAAGTGGGCAGGAGACGCCCGCCGCGGGCTAGGGTCGCTACAACCTCTTAGCCGACGTCCGGCGAGCGCCCAGAAAGAGATAGAGCGGGTGTCTTATAGTCTTTATTATACTCTTTCATTTTGGGTGCCGGCCTAGTCGGCGGGCAGCCTACTTCGCTTTGATCTGACTCCATAAGATCTTTAGAAGGTGTATGCCCCGACAAAGCACTATGTTCAGGAGATGAGGTACAGGGTAGGTTTATAGATAGTTTATGTGGTCTAATTCAGGTCTGTAGGCCCCATAAATTTACCGTCCTCTATTTATTGTTATATCCAGACATTGCTGGGGCCAGTACTAATTGCTGTCTAATACGGGGGGGGGGGGCAAAGTCCCTCCCGGTAACCGGTTGGAATTACAGGCCTTTACATGGTCCCATCCTTCATCGGCCGAGTCTTTCGCATCTGGGCCTAATTCAAAGGCTCGCCAACAACACCATGTGTGTGGTCTGGATCCAGCTGGATATCCTAACCATATTTATTTCAGATTGATGAATGTTTCTTTTTTGTAAACAAGGCGTTGAAAAAATGTATGTCAATATACCTAGTCCTCTTTGCTAAGATCCAGTCCTGTCATGGGCTTTCAAGCGTTAAGTAATCTTGTTATAGGGTCAGACATGTTATGTTTGTAATGAACAAAGTTATTGCGATATGCATATTTTTTTTATCAGAAAATCCATTCGATCTGAAATATGTAATCATTTATTTGTATTTACATGGCTTCCAAACCATTACCTTAAATGCACCTGTTGTACTAAGTGTAGAAAACTAAAACCTAACCTAGAAACTTCCACCTAAAATCAAGAGGGCTACTGAAATGGAATATTAAGAAATCTTTCAAAAAGGAAATAAAAAACGTTAATATCCCGTTGATATTTAGTCGTGATCCTTCACTAAATATTCATCATGGTGAATTTTCAGTAGGCTGTACTCGTAAGTACGCAATTATTTTTACACAAACATATATATATATATATATGTACTGACATGGAAATATATTCCTTTTACGAAATTTTGAAAATAACTTTTAGTTTCTATAATTATGTGAAGTAATAAGTACCTATATCTAAACTTTAATGACATCAAATTTGTTTCCAGTTTAGTTCAAATGCAAATACTGTATTGCAAACGTGACTTTGTTACTGATTTGATCGTTAACATTCCTTTTTTTTTTAACTTACATTATTTAAGGGCATTATCTATGTTAATTTAACCACTCTCCGATGGTTACTAACTGTGCTTATCTGTCATTTAATTTGAATATCACCCCAATGCATTAAATAATTAGCTTAAATGAAACTTTTATTCTTCTAAAAACAAAACATTTATTCCTCTTTCTTTAACGTAAAACTATAATGCAGGAGGTGTGCTGAGGTCATTAATTCAAAAGTTAAAACTTCATACTTAGGACATGCCAAAACCTCCACAATAAGTTAGGTTGATAGATAGACGTCAAGAAAGTAGATTTAAGCGTAATATCTTCATAAGTTGCTGTAATCTTAAAAAGAATATTTTTGTTAAATGGTTTGTTTTTGTCCCGAAAGTAATTTTCATATGCGAAAACCTCATAAAATGAAGTGTTTTGATAAAAAATACCGAATAGCTTTTTCTAATCATCAAACAAAAAAACGGTAAGGTTACTTACCCACTCACATACTAGTGGAAATATAAGCGAACATTTTGAAAAGACTCAGCCAATAGACGTAACTAAAAGTCACAGTCGTGAAAAGTGTTCATTTTGTTTGCGACAAAGGTGACTGGTTGAATATTCCAGTTGTAAATCTAGGATTTGCGATTGAATCCGATTCAAATGAAGTGAAAAAAAAACTCCCAGTAAAATTCACAGTTTAAATGTTGTAAGTAGAAAATGAAGAATCGTTATACCTCTTTATAGTATACTGGCTTATATAAAACCAAACTGCTGTTCCCCTGCTATAGGCTCTATTAATACGGGAGAAGCAGATTACTCAGGGCCCAGCCGGGAAATTGCCATTAAATAAAATATGTGCTTGGCAAGAAACTGGAAAACGTAACCCTTTTCAGTGTCACTTCTGGGGAGGTCAGCGGTGGGTCTGCCTGCCTTAGCCCACTTCTCCAGTGTGCCTGATTATTCATCACCTTCATTAATATTGATATGAAGGACTTATTAAACTTTTATAATAAATACATTCTCACAGGCTCCAAAGAAGTCTTGTAAGACGAAACAAAGGTATAAAAAACTTCTCCAGGCTTTTAGTAATGACTCTAAATGCGTATTCTCTATTGATAACTGTAACGTATTACATGAGTACTGTTGTTCTTTTATATTATTATTAAATAAATAAATATTACTTTTTCTTAATATATTAGAATGATTAGGATTCCAACGCGTGTAATAATTGAAAAAATAGAGTTATTTCTGATACATTTATCAACTAATGATTTGCCTTGGAATAGTGAATCGACTATTCACTGTTTTAGACTACTATAAAGTGAACAGTGAACAGCTTTACAGAAGTAAAAATAATCAATTTTTGTTATAGATATATCAAGTAACTACGTCAGGCCGAAATTGAACAGAGTTCATGATGCTCCCTCAGAGTCGCAACTAACAGTAATATACACTGGGTCCCGCAAAACCGTGTTGTGGGTTTTTGTTTCAAACACTGGGCCGTGTATCACTCTGGTATAACAGTCCATCCGAGCAAAAACCGCCTGTTTTGCCAGTACCTCTTTGTCCTTTGATCTCATTCAACAGGTAGAAATCCCACACAGATTGTTTGCAATTTAGAAACAGATTGTCTACGGTTGCTACAGCAGTTTATCTTACATTATCCGTAAATTAATGAACGCCATAGGGCGTTTATACAAATCAGTGGCAACCGTGTTTCTTTTTTCTTAACTAAAAATTTTCTGTTAAGCCGCCTTCTCCCCACTATCACTTTCTGACCTTCATCTATTTTTTACTACCCACCAACTATAGGGAAATGGCTAATAATTTACCCACTTAAACCTTCATACTAATTTATTATTAATTTTATCACCTAGTTATTAAATGTCGTACTAATTTAACATTCCTATAAAACCAGAGAAACCAGAGAGAACCAAATTGTCTATTCTTTCTGGGAGATGAACATAATCAGCTCAACCACTTTGACATATATCGTTCTAAGGTAACCACTACACTGATAGTTCGTTTTTAGCAGACCGCTGAATTGCATGTTCTTACACGGAAACGCAATTAGTCATTTTAGGAATTGTCACACCTCTCTCTCTCTCTCTCTCTCTCTCTCTCTCTCTCTCTCTCTCTCTCTCTCTCTCTCTCTCTCTCTCTCTCTCTCTCTCACCCTGTGGCCCCTTATCACTTTCTTAATATTGGTATCTAAAAAATGCTTAAATCTAAAAAAATTAATAAAACATTAATTTCCCTTAAATATGAAAATTGTCATTTCTAATGCTCATATGTCAATATTTTACTGTCCCATTGTATATTCAGTTAGTGGTTTGATTCTTAGGCCAGCTCTAGAAACATACAAATTAAAGTTGTAACGTAGTGACCACAAATCTGTTTAGTTAACCACCGGCAGCCTCGGTAGTTCTACTATCTTGTTCGGCCTAATTTATGTAAACATTTTACAGATGGACTTTAGTGGATGACAAACTTAGTAATTTATCGGTTTATTTTCCATCGCAATTTTTTCTGTGACACAAAGCTTAGTTAAAATACCAGAGTGGTGACAAACAGCGAGCACTCAAGACTTTTTAATGAAAATTTTCATCCAGGAAATATTTATATCATGAAAGGTGTACTTATAAAAAGGCTTAAAACCCTTTAAGAGGCTATTAAACTTGTATGAAATCCTCCTCGTTCAAGGTGTCCTTTAGTTTGGGTATTAGCTTTAATTTGTTAGAATTAAATAAACTGCCCAAGGGTTGGTACCGGATCGCAGGTTCCACCTGCTTCCTCCCATGCCTACAAAGATTACTGGGTTTTGTTTCACCCATTAAGCCCAAATTACATTTCTACTTAGCAGGTAAGCAGTTCGTTCATTAAGTACTTTTAAAGCTTCTAGAACACCTCATGACTTCGACTTCCAGAGCTGGGTTTATGAATGTACATTATTTTAAAAATTGTTTTTTTTCACAAAATTTCAGTAGAATTTTTCAGCTTTAACAGTTTTGTTGTATGTATGTTGTTTTCGAGAGTAAATATTGCTACTTGAAACATGGGAATTGAATGAATGAGATTTTTAAATATTTTTACAGATACGTAACACGGGTCATCCTTTAAAGAAGTACGAATCAAAATTAGAAATTTATAGATGTTATTATGAAAAAAACGATGTACTAAACAATTTTAAAGGATTATCCGTGCCTATAAATATTATTAGGCTCATAACTCGGTTCTGAAAGTATGGTAGCTGGGTATGGTGATTCGTAATGTATTCATCCTTTCAGTGTTATGGATCCGAAAGGCAATCATAAAGAGATAAAGAGAGACTTTATGAAGACAATTTATCGTAGTCATCAGGAGCGTGAATGTGGATTTTAGGCCGCTGGAAAAGGGAATCGGGATTGTCTTGTAAATAAAATTGAATTCCGTCGTTGGGGTCACCTCTAGAATTATACGACCATCTTAGAAACACTATACACGACCATGGGTCAAATATTAAAAATAATGAACTAAACATTTAAGTCTGAGAGTTATGAGAGCTGAATTATTATAACAAAAATATGTGTATAATGACATTTAGTCAATATGTTACTTCAATGTCGAAATTCAATCAATATAGGTGCTTAACTTCAGCAGGCATAAGACATTTGTCTGTCTGTGTGTAAAACGATAGCGTACATGATATCTCATCAGTCAGAAAGTTTAAATGAAAGAATCATATCATATTGAAATGTGGTGATTATTTTCTATATGAAATTCACAACATAAATAAAAAACGAAAATTATTTGGAAAAAATATTACTTGAAAAAAGTTGATTCTACTTTATATGCAAACATTCTAAATACACAGCTGAAAAGCTGTTTGAGATTGAAAGTCTATTTTGACGCTAGGTTCAGCTCTTTTTGGAGGCTTTTACACAAAGTGAATTCGCAAGATCCTAAAGCCGGAATGGATTAATAAATAACAACGTAGAGAGTCAAGTAGAAACTATTTTAATGCGATAATTCCAGGTAATTTCGATACGTATATTTTAAAAATTAATAACTTTATTTATGTGTTTAAAAATCAATTTTCAGTAACCACTGAGCTTTGACAAACAAGATAAGGTATTGTACCAAGAAGGTAGAACTGTAAGTCAAATCCACCAATGCCATCTAGTGGGAGAAGAAGAATTGATAATGTTTAGCCTGAAACCTCATGGTGGTAAAGCTTTTTGGGGGCTGAAAGCAAGCATGTGGTTGATAAGTGTGGAGTTCAGTTAAGTTTTGTACATAAATGTGTATAGTTCATAAAAAGAAGTGGATCCAGTAGTTCGTGTAATTAACGGGTATGTAATGTTTGTCTTAAACGTGCGGGTATTTACACAACGCTGGTTGTGTCCTACCTTGTTTGGACTGGTGGCGCCTGTCTGTGTTGGACCGGCGGGGGTTTCTCCATCTTCTTCTTTTTTAGGTATGTGGCTTTCGGCTTCTTTTGAGAGACTTATCCGCTTTATCCGTACCCATTTCCATGGTATTTGGATCAGAAATATGCCCATGCAGCATATTACAGTTGTCTGAAGGACCTGGACTGAAATTGGTAACGGCTAATTCTTTATATTGGGGCACCGTCCCCAATTACCGTACTATAACACTGCCACTAATAATAATATCGAAAATGTTACTTTAGAAGGTGTCACTTCTAACGTACACAACAGCAATACGGCAATGACGTCAACAAAGGCGGCAAGATGGCAGGAGTAGGTGTTCACTGCTAGCACTGAACTAATGATAATACTCCGAAAAATATATCACTTTAAATGTGTTTTGGTTTATGTTTCAACTTCCAAATTCAGGTTAGGTTAGGTTATTGGTATAGTTTATAAAGAACATTTAGTTTACTATAGTTAATGGTTTGGTATTTAACGGGTCTGTAATGTTTTTTTTGTATTCAGTAATATTTAGTATAGACGTGTAGCGAGGTTGTTTATATACAATAATTAAAGTATGTAATTTTATCTTTATATATTTTGTTCCCTTTATTTTGTTAGTGATGTATACTGGTAGATTGTTTTCGGAATTAAGGTTCATTTGTTATTATTCCCTCTTAGATCATTAGGGAGTAGGGGTATACGTATTTATTGTATGTTCCACAGTTCAATGGTATTGTAAGTGTACCTTATAGTTTTTGATTGCGAATAAAGGTTTAGATGACAAACACGCTGTGAATTTAAGTCAACTTGTTGAGTTCAGTTTCTTCACTCAATCCTCTTAATGAGATCAAACACCCGTGCCATTTTTAATATAATGTGTTTCTGTTATTATGGTGCGCTAGGGTACTTTATATTAAAAAAACAACAAAAAATACGTCAAATAAATACATAAGAAATTAACGTGAATTCCCTTCAAATATTTAAGATATGGTGTAGGGTTTAAAGGTTAGCATAATACCACTAGTGTACGTCAAGTTATGAGTTTTTGAGATGTATAATGTATGTTTTTGAGTATTTTACACTTAATGGATGGTTAGGTTTAGAGGACGGTAGCAGTTAATATACCCGAGGTCAAATGTAACTATAACAACTCATTTTATTGCTTAGAATAACTTTAATGACCCACAAGGTTTATATGATTAAGGTGGCCATTTCAGTATTTATTTGGCGTAAACCACTAACTTTCTCAATAGCTTAGATAGTCAACTTTAGTAAGTTATTTGTTTGAAATTTAATAAAGCTAGTTGGTCTACCCTTTGACCAGTGTCCAGTAATTTATATTAGGTGTGACTTAATTAAAGGTATCAGTAAATTGGCTCTTCCTTGTAAATGAAAAGTAATTATTTATATATATATATATATTCTTCTTCTTTATTGTGCTAAAATTACAATCTGCATTATTGGGCAATAATTAATTATGATAAATGTTCTCATTCATACCATATTTACAATTTTCATTCACTCGTTCATTTATACAGTATTTACAAACAGCCAAGAGACCTCCCAAAACCACATAGTTGTCAACCTCCCTTGCGTGCGAAAGAGGAAGTGGAGTTTTGGGAAGCGCCGCGGGCTAGAGTCGCTACAACCTCTAGCCACCATCCGGCAAGCACCAAGAAAGAGATAAGGTGGGTGGACCTGTGGTCACCCTGGCTGCCGGCCTTGTCGGTGGGCAGCCTAATTCATTTTGATCGGACTCCATAAGATCTTAGAAGGTGTGCCCCGACAATGCACTATGTTCAGGAGAAGAGGAACAGGGTAGGTTTATAGGTAGTTTATGTGGTCTAGGAATGACCACGAATTCAAGGGTAGGCGAAAACCGTCCGGATCCCAAAGGCAAGTGTGAACCGGAGAGAAGCAGACTGGATTGCCATGGGAGACTTTGTTTGCCGGATGATCTCTATTTTGATTTCTGTAGCACAAAGCACTGGTCCGACGTGACTAATCCCAGGGTGCTACAGTTTTTGATTGCCTTCCATAAGAATACTGGCCTTAGTGAATCTGAGAGCGGTATTCCACGAGTTATTAGCCCGGCCGGAGCTCTCAAAAAAACAGGAATATTGGTACGTGTACCAATATCCCCAGGAATATTGGTACGTGTACCAATATCCCCAGGAATATTGGTACATGTACCAATATCCCCAACAAAAAAACTTGGTGTTCCGGAAGGAAACACGATTTAGACTTTTTTTTTTTTTTTTTTTTTTTTTTTTTTTTTTTTTTTTTTTTTTTTTTTTTTTTTTTTTTTTTTTTTTTTTCTTCATAGCCCCTTTAAATTTACAGATAATTATATATAATTATAGATCCTCAGGCGAATCTATTTACAAATTATTTTGTATTTCCTGTAGCATCACTACATTATATACAGGTTTTGTTATTTTATAGAAATTATATAATGTATAAACAAGTATAATGACATAAATTATACGTGACTTGACGAAACTGACTAATAAGGTGATGGGGCTCACCTTTTTGATCAACCTTAAAACTAACTTACATACTAATTCTTATCATAATTTTTCCCCGACAGTCTGTTGCCATCGATGCGGGAGGGGTGGCGGGGTCATAGTGTTAAACACTGGATTTGTCAGGTGCTGCAACGAGTCAAAAAACTTAATGTGTCTCCGGCGGATGAACTCACCCACCGACGGCACACCAAGCAACGGGTGCAGGTCAGCGTTCTTCAACCTCTCGAAAGAGGTGTGTCGGACCACTTTTCGCATGATTCCATTCTGGAAGTGTTGGAGACATTTGGCTGTATTGTCAGTCAAGTGGGTAAATAGTGGGGCACCGTACAGCAGAGCTGGCCGGAGGACACATTTATATATCATCAATTTAAGACGAAGCGACAGGTTAGGTGAAGTTAGCAAGTGCGATAGCCGGTAAGACCTTTGTCGTACTTTTTCTATTTTATTACTAAAATGAGTAGAGAAATGGAGATGCCTATCCATTTTTATACCCAAATAGTGCATTGAGAAAGCTGGTGAGCTCTCTTGCCCTCCCACGCTATACGATTTTGGCAAGGATTTTTTCCCCTTTTGGAGGGAGAAGATTACGCAGTCGGTCTTCCCGGCGTTTACGCTGATGTTTAACATGCCCAGTCTGTCACTGATAACGTTACAAACTGACTCGGCGCGTGTAAGAGCTCTTTGTGCACTCATGCTGCTGCTGTAAACCGCAATGTCGTCGGCGAAAGCGATTACAGTAGCTTTCTGATAGTTTGTCCCAACAATTTCAGATGTGTACATACTGAAAAGAACCGGAGATAGAACCGCTCCTTGAGGAACTCCACAAGTCAGAGGGAATGGGTTAGAGAGGCAATCACCCACCCGTACCCTCACCGATCTGTTCTTCAAGAACGAAACCAACATGGTATATAGCTGCTCTGGGCATTCCCAGTCACAAAGCTGTCGGCACAGCATCCCGTGGGACACTGAGTCGAAAGCCTGTGTGCAGTCCAACGAGATCATAGCAGTTGCTGTATTCTTGTTGATACCAAGGGTGGCTTCCGTTTGTACCTTCACGAGCGGATGTTCTGTACTCAGATGAGCCTGAAAACCTGTCTGCTCATACGGAATGATAGCATTTTCCGAACAGAACCCTTTCAGGTAGTTTAGTATTATCTTTTCGAGAATCTTCCCCATGTGAGGGAGAAGACTGATCGGGCGATAGTGGGCTGGGTGGTCGCCTCTCTTTGTGGGCTTGCGCAGCGGGAACAAGATAGCTTGTTTCCACGCTGTCGGGAAGTATCGCAACCTGATACAAGAATTGTACAGGTTAACAAGTTGGGCAATCCCTCTCCTCGGCAGCTGTTTCAGCAATACCGTTTGTATCCCGTCGCCCCCTGGTGCTCGGTTTCCCTGACACCGGCGAAGAATCGCCTTAAGCTGCTTCGGGGAGACAAACATATAGTTCTGACCTGTCCTCAGCTGCTGAGGTTCGTGGTAGTTACCTGTCCTAGCGGTGTTGTCTGCGGTATAGTGGTCGGCCAATATTTTAGCCTGTTCTTCCGATGTGTACAGGGTGTCTCCGTCATGAAGACGGACACCTGAGTCCTTCTTGGTAGTAGTCTTTAGGAGCTTCCAAAACTTACGGAAATCGCCATGTAAGCCATGTAGCCGTTCGTGCCACGTTGCCGTCTTCCAATTCCTCATCAAGCCACGAATTTGTGTTGTAAGAGAGTTTACAACTTTCTTGGCCTGACGATTCCTTGTTCTATACCAGTTATTTTTCCAATTATTGCGTAATGCAATAAGTCGAAGAATATGGTCTGGTGGTTTTTGTAGCATGGGTGGCTTCGGGCTAAACTTTGGGACAGCTGTGTTAGCTGCATCGACGATAACCTCGGTCAGGAAAACTACCTGTCGATCCACTTCCTCTGTACTGCGGAGAACAGGAACCGTATGCAATTGGTGGTAAAGTTGTGATCGATATAGGTCCCAGTCAGCCCGACGATAGTCGTACTTCGTGGGACGCGGGATCACAACTCTACCGTCAATGGAATACAATACTGGTAGGTGGTCGGTCGTTACTAGGTCCAGGGTCTCACAATTGTTTATCCTGTGTGGCTGTTTTGTGAGTAAAAGATCTAGGGTGGAGGTTTGTGCGCTGTTACCTCTATGGCGAAAGGTGTGGTTCTGAGGGTGAACGACAGTAAAGGGCGCCTTTACCAAGGCTCTCCCCGCTGGGTTGGCGGTGGCATTATTCCACAAGGTATGCCGCGCATTTAAGTCTCCGACAACCCAGTGGTTATTTCTCTTGGCACACTCTTTAATAAGAGCTGAGAACTCTTGGAGAGACGCCCTCGGTCTCTTATACATGGCGGTGAGATAAATGGGTGTCCCTAAATTTATTTTCACCGTCAAGTGGTGGAGCCTGACATCAAATGTATTCAGTGGCGGATCCACTTTCATCCATGTGATGCCGTGCCGTATAGCCACCAGAACTCCACCGTAGCCATCGGTCCGTTCGATGACAACAGAGTAGCCCTGTAGCCTTACGTTCTGGTTCACAATTCTCGTATCCGTTAGCACGACGATATCCGGTGTGGAGATCGCTATTAGCGCCTCCACTTCTTCAAGTATAGTCATCAGACCGTCAACGTTGAAGTTAAGTATCTTGTACTTACCCATGGCGTGCCAATTGAGCAAATACGGTCTGTAGTCCGGACATAAATTCCCTGATCATGGTCTCAAGAATCGAGAACCAGGGCGGAAGGCCAGGGGTGTCACGTCTTGATGACGTTGCAGAGGCGACTTCTGCGTACGTCGCTCCTGCTGTGAAGTTCGGTGTGGTGGTGGGCGGCTGTTGGTTACTGCTCCTAGGCTGCTGGCGTTGGTGGACTGGCGGCGCTTTCCCCGTCTGCTTCTGCTTCTTCTTCTGGTCCGCGGCGTCTTGTAGCTTTACACGGTAGGGGCACGCTCTGTACGAGGCTACGTGAGGTCCCCCACAGTTGGAGCACTTTGCTTCTTGTGCCTTGTCACATTGAGCTGATGCGTGTTCTTGCGAGCAACGTACACAGACGACTTTTTGGCCACAGTGGTTTTTAGTGTGACCAAACTCCTGGCACCTGTGGCATTGTGGCATGCCCTTTTGTTGTATATAGGGTACTACCCTAAAAAGGACATAATTTATACTTCGAATTTTCCGAAGGTCCTCTATTTTTGTAGTCGGCGCCACCGTTACTAAGATCGGTGAGATCTCGGTTTTCATGCCATGGGAGTCCGTCTTTCGGAGGCGCCAGACATCCAATACCCCCGGGGCAGTTTTTAAAGTTTCTGTTATTATTGTGATATCCTCACTTACATCGATGCCCATAATTAAGAACTTTTTTAACCTTTGGCCACCTCTTGGGGCATAGGTGTGGTGTGGAGTGTTCTCTTTTTTCAGGGCAGATATTGTTTTTTGTCGATCAGTCTCGCTATCGAAAAACAGCCTGACCCCCTTATGAAAGGGCCGAAAAGAGTACGCAGAAACACCAATATGCGCCAACCTCGCTCTGGTGGTAGAGGGTGGCTCTGGCACAGTTATGACGACCGGTGGAGGTTTTTTCACAGGGTGGTTGTCTTGCGTGCTAGGACCCGATGTAGGTTTAGGTTTGGGAAGTAGGTCGTACCTATTGCTTACGACCACTCCCTGGGTAGGTTTCGGCCGCACCACCCTAGCGGCTTTTTTCTTGGGGACAGGCACAAATCCGGTGGATTCTGATTCCACTGGTGTAGGGGAAGCCTGGCGGGTGCGTTTGCGAACCGCTGTATGCACTTCCATGTTCAGCGGTGTAGCGTGCCTATGCCCGTGCATACGACTGTACCCCTCGGTAAGCCCTGCTGGTCTGTTTATTCCAGTGCAGTGATCGGAATGGGGCACCGACCCCCTTCCCGGTGAAACTGCACTGGTATGTGGCCCTGTGGAATAGAATTGATTAGTTGTTACCTGGCCCGTGCTGTCCAGCGACGGGGTTTGTTGTTCCGCAGTTTTTAGTACTGGCAGCAACTTATCTGTTGTTTCTTTTGCCGGTGCTAGGCCTGCTTCGTCCTACTTCTGCGATGCAGTTTTCAGGGTCAGCAGTTCACTAACTCACGAAACTTTAATAAATTATAAGACGATGAAAAGTAAATATTTTTAATTTTTCATCAATCATATGGTTTAATTCGAAAAGCCGATTTAGACTTTATCTAATAAAAATTTTTAAATAAATGGATCGTTTAATTATAACGAGAAGTTAAGATTTATCAGCTAATGTTTGTAACATTCAGGGTATTTCTCACATATTAATTTAATTATTGTGTGCAAGAATACCAAGTTCGGGGGGGGCTTCGCAAGGTTTGATAGAGAGAGAGAGAGAGAGAGAGAGAGAGAGAGAGAGAGAGTTATTATTTTTATTATTTCAAGAGTTATCAGCCCGGCCGGAGCTCTCAAAAAAACAGGAATATTGGTACGTGTACCAATATCCCCAACAAAAAAACTTGGTGTTCCGGAAGAGAGAGAGAGAGAGAGAGAGAGAGAGAGAGAGAGAGAGAGAGAGAGAGAGAGAGAGAGAGATTACAGGTGCCTGTTCTGTAAGTTCTGTTTTTCACCCTATGGGGCTCCAGTTATTAGGCAGGCCAGCCGTGGTGGGGATCGCTCCCCACCGGCGGCTCTTTCCCCCACTAGCTTCTCTCACCAATGATAGATATTTTCTGCCCGAGAAGGGGGGAACTTCTAATTATTCGTAATTAAGAGGTGGCCACAACAACGTTACTGTCTCGAATGCAGGAAGAGGAATGGAATTAGAAAAAAACTAGTGGACAGGACTTGCGCCAGTATATATATATCACCTCCACTTGATATTATCAAGGTGTTTTCGAAGGTTAAGGGATGACATATCGGGGTCTGAGTGGGATGACAAGACTGCAGTGCCATCTGCGAATGTTGTCAAGAAGGTATTGGGGGTAGAGGGGAAATCAGCGGTGTATAGTTTATACAGGATGGGACCTAAGACACTGCCCTGTAGAACTCCTGCTTTTATGGGATAGTAGTTGGAATATTCTAAACCACAACAGACTTGGAAGATGTGATTTGAGAGAAAGGACTGTAGGATTAGGAATAGGCTATGTGGTAAATATATTTTGAGCTTGTTAAGCGAACCTGCGTGCCAGACCCTGTCAAAAGGTTGAATTGGGTCCAAAAATGCATGATAACAGATATGTCTGTTTGGTTTCAAGGGCTGAGGATATGTGATCAACAACACAAAGGCCTTGTTGAGCATCGGGTTGTCGTAGACGGAAATCAAACTGGTGTGCAGGAAAAAGGTTTTAGGATTCACAATAAAAAAATTAGAAAAAAAATGAAAGACTTACACGAGCGTGGAGACAAAGAAGTCGAGCAACTTAATCGACAACATTACCAGCAGAAAATAACAGGAAGGTTACAATTTGAGTGAAAAATAATTTTTTTTTTTCTATTTGTTCATCAGATTGAGCAATAGCGGGTGAACTTTAATCTACCTATTCTGTCCTTGGTCCACTTATACTATTCATTTACCAGATTAACGCCTGTCTTCTAATGTAAATGCTTTCACTTCAGTTCTTTAGGATTGTACAAAGACGATCACTTTCTTGTCAAATTTTCTCAATCAATGGATCAAACTCTCATAGGAGCTAATAAATAAAAATACTGTCATGATTTGATGTACTATACGAACTACAACCCACAACCAGCATCAACATGGTACAATATTTTTAGCTGGGTAATGGTAGCCCTGGTAAGATTAGGTATCTCTAAATTTAACAGTGTTTGATTTTCTGATATCTGATTATCCTCTCCCGGGGAATTGATGCGTTAGTGTTTTTTGTTAATTATACAGACGTGAGGGAGGGCAGACAGATTATAAGGAATGATAAAACGATTTGTTAATTCGCAGGGCGTATGAGGCCATTATAAAGATGCCAGTAAGCAAGTGGCAGACACAAGCCCTGTAGGGCGGAGATAATGCCATGTTTGCTCGGCTGGTATTAAGGCCGTCACAGTCTGCAGTAGCTGAGGGAGCACGGATTTGATCTCCACGTCACTTAGCATAACAATATCCTGGCAGTTAAAAATCGGAATTGCCTTGAACTTCATTTACTTGGTTACACACTTCGGCGGAAATCGAAGTTTATATACTGTGTGTGCAGTCAACAGCTATATGAATACTCTTTCTCGTTTTATTCAGTGTTATTTGTCATTTCATTCTATTTATGAAATGTTCGGTATTGTTATAAAACCTATTGTACATATAGACTTTTTTTTTTTTTTTTTTTATAAATGTATAGATTAGAACTTGAATTAGATAGCAAAAATTCAAAGTTAATTGATTTTGAAGCAGTTTGTGGTAGCATTTATTAATCTAATCTATAATAATCTAAAAAGCTACTGCAGGTTCAGATGCAGATTATTATTACTATAACATATATCTAATTACAACAGGTATTAAAAGTTTAATGACATATTAGATCTTACTTGACCTCATTTTATTTTTACCTCGGGCGGGGGTTGTGCGTAATCGTTTTGCGTTCCACTGGCCGATATCGATAATTGAGCAGACATCGATATTGATTTCACTTCTTATTGCCAAGTGTTACCTGTCTCGTCTTCCCTTTCTATATTTCTCATTCTGTTGCCAACTTTAGTGCATCTTATATCTTTACACATCGGCACTTTTTGTTCTTGTACAACTGGATCAGTTTAAGTCTTGATATTGCCTTACGTTTTTTACTCGTTCTCTAGGGGGGAGCTATTTAT
Organism: Acanthosoma haemorrhoidale; assembly: GCA_930367205.1. Taxonomy (NCBI): domain Eukaryota; kingdom Metazoa; phylum Arthropoda; class Insecta; order Hemiptera; family Acanthosomatidae; genus Acanthosoma; species Acanthosoma haemorrhoidale. The sequence continues at coordinate 132,626,278 of OV884011.1, forward strand.
TTTTTTTACTTTTGAGGGTTGGTTTTACCTCTTTTTTACATAGAAGAGAGGACTGATGGAGTATGTTCCAATATATATAAGTTGGTTTTAATAATTCAATAACTGATTTTATTAATCTGTAAAGATTACAATGACATTAAAATTATAAGCATCAAACGATCGAACAATATAACATAAACTAAATAAACATACCTGTAAATATTAATTAAAATACACGTTATTTACCAGGTATTCTTGTGGATAGTCACAACACAAACAATAAACATAAGTCTTATCTAGAAAGTAATCTTCACACACCAAACACAGCTAAGTAACCTTCTCTAAACAAACACAGCTTGCTAGATCTCAGCTGGAGTTTATATATATATAAGTTAAAGCCAGAGACTTAACTATGTCGAATACTGATACGATCATGGGATGTAAACAACCCATGATCCTATGTATGTCTGATTATCATCAATAATAAAGCAGTCTTTAACTGGAGTCAGAGTGTGTCGGTGCATTTCCCTCTTTGTTTATTCTCTTTTTATCTATCTTAACCGCCGGCGATTAACTTATATATAACATTGTATATATATATATATATATATAAGTTAAAGCCAGAGACCTAACTATGTCGAATACTGATACGATCATGGGATGTAAACAACCCATGATCCTATGTATGTCTGATTATCATCAATAATAAAGCAGTCTTTAACTGGAGTCAGAGTGTGTCGGTGCATTTCCCTCTTTGTTTATTCTCTTTTTATCTATCTTAACCGCCGGCGATTAACTTATATATAACATTGTATATATATATATATAAGTTAAAGCCAGAGACCTAACTATGTCGAATACTGATACGATCATGGGATGTAAACAACCCATGATCCTATGTATGTCTGATTATCATCAATAATAAAGCAGTCTTTAACTGGAGTCAGAGTGTGTCGGTGCATTTCCCTCTTTGTTTATTCTCTTTTTATCTATCTTAACCGCCGGCGATTAACTTATATATAACATTGTATATATATATATATAAGTTATCGTCTCCTGGCTGTAGACGATCACAAAAGAGAGAATAAGGATGGTAATATTACACACAGGTAAGATTGTTAACTGGCTTTATTATCTTCTCATCCTCTGTCTTTACACAGGCTTTGTTTACATTAGGCCCTGTGGTATTAGGCTTAACAGTGTCCGTACCAGTTTACGGACATCCCCAGTTAAAACATTCATGATTTAAAATCATTAAAACAAAAAAAGTTTTACAGAGAAATAAAATTTGGAACCTGATGCAATAAAAAGACAAGCAAAACGAAAACGTTCGTCTATTGTATACAAAAGAATTATAATACGCACACGAAGGGAGACAAAAAACGACACTACCGTAAAAATAAACATAGAAATACAACACTAAAAATACCCGACAAGCACAACCGAAAGACGACTTGTGCGTGATATGCCGACTAGGTTTATCGGAATTTTAGACCCTTCACTCCCAACCTCAGACCGAAATTAGGTTGCTACGCCGGGACACTCCGGCTCCGTGCTAGAAACTTCGGCTGCTCCAAATGCACCGTCCTTCGTTTTATCGGGGGTGTGATGCTCTCGATAGTGACCACACTATGTTTGTGGAGGGCGATCACCCGGAAAGGCCCCTCGTATTGTGCCAGTTCTTCCACTCTGTTGGAGCTCTTTCAGCGATATACGACTGCGCCGAGTTTGAGTTTCCCCGTGATACCGTGGACCTGGAGCTTGTCTCGCGCCACCCACCGGTGTTTATTCTCTTCAAGTTTGCTCTGTACGGTCACCAACTGCTTCCCAAGTGCGATACGATTATTGACGACCCACGCTGCCATATCGTCATCTACGAGTGTGCTCCTGTCATCTCTCCGATATCTTCTGAGTCCAAACAGCGTTCGTACGGGGAGAACCCCGTGGCGGAATATACCGAGTGGTTGTATGCGATGACGACCTTCTCCATCGCCACCCCTGGTTCTAACCCTTTCCCCCGTGGTAGATAGGCAGGTGGTCACTGAGCGTGATATGTAGCCTTTCTATGTCTCCCCGCCTCTTTGGGTGTCCAGGTGTTGAGATACCAACGGATCTCTAAGGCCGCCACCTCGGCCTTCATCTCTGCATTATCAAACCGCCCTCCGTCGGAAGCGATAGATTCCGTACGCCATAAAATTTGCACTATGTGCGTAATTCTAATGTTTTCTATTTTTCGCCGATCGGTCTGCTATGACTTGGGCCATTGCCATTTCGCTAAACCTGTCTATGGCAGTAACCCACCTGTACCCCCTCCAGGTGAAAGTAACCACTTGTAGATCTTCCAGTGGTCTGTCTGCTGTCGGCATCACGTCTTGTATTGCTCTAGGTGGGTGCCGGACATATTTTGTGGCGAGGCATGTGTCACAGGCGCCAATAACGCTCGCGATTGTGTTCTTCATGCCCCATAAAAAAAAGTTGCGCTTGAGGGCCTGCAGGGTTGCTTCCATCCCGTGGTGGTTCGTTTTCCCCTAGTGAAAGGCAAGGGTAAACTCCCAGTGACTCTCTTCTTGCCTGATGGTTTCCACCTGCAGGGTACACAGAATGAACGTGCGGTCGACCCCAATCCTCTCCGGTCGCCATGGCCGTTTGATGCGGTCCCAAATTGTCGCATTGCCCACGTAAAGGTGGTGCGTCTTTCCTGCCGTAGACGCATCCTTCAGGGCTCGACAGATCATATCGTTTGTTATACCTGGCGAGGAACATATCTTCACGATGTTACAACGGCCGTACTTGCCATACTTGGCGTTAAGCAGTCCTGACATCTTTGTGATCCAAATGATTTGGCGCTTCTTATCATTGATGATCTCCTGGTTGTCTGCGATAACCGACAGCCGGTCTCCCGCTGAGCTGCCGTCTTCTGTATCTGACTCCTCGGGTCGGTCTCGCGCTTCTTCTCCACCATGGGTGATCATTCCTGGATGAATTGCCTCATGTCTTGCAATGATCTCGCCGGCTCTTGCTCGATGGCATTGACGACGATTGCACGCGACAGCCTATCCACTATCACATTCTCTCGCCCTGGCTTGTATTTGATATCCATCGTTTACTGGCTGTTGTGTATCGATTGCAGTATCGATTATGTGAGCCAGTCTAATCCCGCTCTCGCGTGTTACCTTCTCTTAGTTGTTCAGTTCATTACGAATCAACGTAACTAATTTATTAAAAGTGTATCAGTTCATTAAATATAATAGTGGTATAAAGAGTGTGTTTTCCCTTTATACGTTCCTATCCAGACATAACAAAGTGGCGACGAGGATAAAGACAGAGAAAAGTGATATTTAATCTCAAATTTTATTGTCAACCTGGAACAATGGACCCTGCTCAATTCGCCCAGTTCTTGCAACTACAACAACAACAATTTTCCATTATGTTAGAAAAATTCTCATCCATACATCAAAGCTCTTCTTCAACACTTCCTCAACATAATGTAAGTAAGTTTGATACTTTTGATAAAAACACGGAAACTTTTCAACAATACAAAGAAAGGTTTGATAACTTTCTTGCCCTAAAAGGCTTATCGTCAGACAAGGCCTCAGCAAAAATGATTCTTTTAAATAGCATTGGCCCTGAATATTTTGAATTGCTCAAACTATCAGTAGCACCAAAAGAACTCAATACATTAACATTTGATGAAATCACTAAAACCCTTGACGATCAACTGACCGAAAAAAAAAATATTTTAGTTGAAAGACATAAATTTTTGTCACAGAAACAAGCACCTAACCAATCTATCCAAGATTTTGTCACCCAATTACGAAAATTCGTCCCTGCGTGCAGCTTTAAATGTGAATGTGAGAAGTCTGTGGCAGACCTTTTTTTACACTCCCAGTTTATCAGAGGCCTCTCTAACCAAGACATACGCCACCAACTTCTTTTGGATGACTCAAAAACATTTTCTGACGCTGTCTCAAAGGCACAAACCTTAGAAGCATCAAATGAGGCAAGTCAGCAATTCAATATACCCACAGAAAATAATTCAAACAGTGTACATAGACTTTCGAGACCACGAAGTAGGAGTCAAAATAACTATAATGCAAAACCTAAAGATAAATCAAATTCAAGATACACACGCCTTAATTTGAAGCACCTTGGAATTGAAGGGCTTTGTTTAAAATGTGCCCGAAATAATCACATTTCAAAAAATTGCAGAGTTGATTCGACTAAGTTAAAATGTCAATACTGTGGAAAGTTGGGGCATGTCGAAAAAGTGTGTCTAAAAAGATTAATGTCAGAGAAAAAAGGAGTGCAGGCAGTAGACTCAGAAGAAGATTCATTCCTCCATGATCAGTACACAATATATGAAATTAACAGTCAGGATCAAGACACACAGAAGTATGTCGTTCAAGTAAAAATCAACAATATAATTCAACAATTTGAAGTGGATTCAGGAGCTGGACAAACACTCTTAAATGAATCAAATTTTAATCGTCTGAACCTAAACAAGAAACTTCAAAATACCAGCATCCGATTTCGCTCTTACACCTCAGGTATTTTCGCACCCATTGGAGTAGTAGAAGTAGAGGTTCAATATAAGGACATAAACTCAATAGAGACACTTTACGTCGTTTCAGATAAGTTTTCCCCACTTCTGGGCCGTTCCTGGATCAGACACCTAAACATCGATTTGCAAGAAATTGATGTTGGGAAAATCAATAATAATTCCATACATTCAACAATTCCTGTTAACGTCGAAAATGTGATCTTTAACAGATACCCGGCGATATTTCAACAAACTGTGGGCTGCTGCAAAAACTTCAAGATTTCCCTTAAATTACGAAAAAACGCAAAACCCGTAGCTTTTAAGGCTAGAGAAGTACCGCAAGCCCTGAAAGCAAAAGTAGAGCAAGAACTCGAGACACTTGAAAAGCAAAATATCATCTCGAAAGTCCAAGAGAGTGACTGGGCTTCCCCTTTAGTAGTCGTCCCCAAGGCCAATGGTAAAGTGCGCCTATGTGTCGATTATAAGGTGGGGGTAAACCCTCAACTTCAGGACGCACATTATCCTATACCAAAAATTGACGACCTTCTTACAGCACTCAATAGTTCAACGTATTATTGCTCACTGGATTTAGTTAAAGCATACCTCCAGGTCCCAGTCGACCAAGAAAGCGCAAAGATTCAAACGATCATTACCCACAAAGGAACCTATACGGTTAACCGTCTCTCTTTTGGCATCAAAACCGCGCCAAATGAATTCCATCTTATCATGGACAAAGTCCTAGCAGGCCTACGAGGGGTCACAACATACTTTGATAACATCATAGTTCATGGGAAAACAAGAGAGGACTGCTATAAAAATTTGATTGCTTGCCTCGACAGACTACAAGAATTCGATTTGCACCTCAATAGAGAAAAATGTGAGCTATTCAAGACCAAAATTCAATACTTAGGTTATGTATTCGAACAAGGCAAAATTTCGAAAGACCCGGCTAAAGTCGCGGCCATTACGAAGGCACCAAGACCAGAAAATCAAGACGACGTCAAGAGGTTTTTGGGCATGGTGACCTATTATGCCAAATTTATTCCGAATATTTCAACACTATCGTATCCATTGAGACTGCTTTTACAAAAGCATAAAAAATTCTACTGGTCTTTCAGATGTGAATCAGCCTTTACTCAATTAAAAAACGAAATTTCTAGTGATAGAGTCTTAACACCTTTCAATCCAGACCTCCCTCTCTCGGTAGCTTGCGACGCCTCACCAACCGGGGTAGCGGGAGTACTCTCACACACCATAAATGGCATAGAAAAACCTATCGCTTTCGCATCACGTTCATTGACCAAAACCGAGATGAACTATAGCCAACTAGACAGAGAGGCCTTGTCTATCGTTTTTGCTCTCAAAAAATTTTATTATTATATTTATGGCAGAAAGTTTATCCTTTATACCGATAACCGACCACTAACCCACATTCTGCACGAGAATGCACACATTCCAGCAATGACGTCCGCTAGACTTCTACGCTATGCAACCTGGCTCACAAACTTCGACTACCAAATTGAACATAAAAAGGCAGAAGAAAATGTACACGCCGATTTCCTTTCAAGATCCTCAATACAGGAAAATATTTCCCAACTTGAACAAAATATTGAAGAAGAAGTCTCGTTAACTTCTAACGAAACCATTTATACTATTTCCAACGATACGCTCAATTATAAAACTCTCGCTGAAGAAACCTCACGAGATGAGCAACTAACCAGAATAAAATCAGACCTTTTGAACGGCGAAAATAATATCACGGAATTCTACCTGCAAAACGGCATAATTTTTAAAGGACAACGAGTAGTCGTTCCAACGTCCTTACAACAAGCAGTTCTTAATGAACTTCATCACACCCATGCAGGGGTTGTAAAAATGAAGCAGTTATCCCGCCAATACGTTTACTGGAAAAATCTAGATAAAGACATTGAACATCTTGTCAGAGCTTGTCAGGAATGCGTACGAATTAGAAAAAATCCCCCCAAAGCACCCATCCATCACTGGGATGAACCCTCAGAGAATTTTGATAGGGTTCATATGGACTATGCGGGACCATTCCAAGACCACCACTTCTTCGTTTTAGTAGATGCTAAGTCCCGCTGGCTAAAAGTCCGTTTCTCCAAGAATGCACCAACAACAGATTCAACCATTCAATACCTTCAAGATATATTCTCAACTCACGGCCTACCAAGAGTCCTAGTTTCAGATAACGCAACAATATTCAAAAGCGAAACATTTCTCAAATTCTGTACGCACCATGGCATTCAACAAAAGTTCATAGCCCCAGGCCATCCCGCCACCAACGGAATCGCAGAACGTAATATTCAGACCTTTAAACAGAAATTACAGGCCATGACTAGTTCTACGTTACCTCTCCAAAGAAAAGTCCAAGAAATCTTAATGCGATACAGGTCAACCCCGCTAGCATGTGGGAAATCACCATCGGAATTGTACCTACAACGTAGAATACGGATTCAATTAGATCTGCTGAAACCACCTCCACAAACACCAGCTCTTTCCAGCACCACTCAGGGTAGTACACGTCAACTAAGCGTGGGAGATCGCATACAAGCAAGGTGGTACCCCCACACTGGCAAACCAACATGGAGACTTGGAACTGTAATCCAAAAAATTGGGAAGCTTCACTACATAATTAGACTCGATATTAGTGGATATAGCCTGAAGAGGCACATCAATCAATTGCTTTTCATTGCGAGCGACGCCAAACCCAAGAAGAGAGTGATGTTTACTCTACCACCCAAGAGTCCAACCAATGATGACGAACCAAGAAGTAATCTTCCAGAAGACGTCCAGCCAGATCCAAGTCCAAGACCATCGACCCGCCCGCAGCAACAACAAGAGCAACCGAGGGTCCAGCCAGAACCCATTCTGAGACGATCAGGCAGAAAACGGAGGCCACCAGGAAAACTGCTAGACTATGTGACTCAATTTACCACCTGATTTAAGCAGACTATAATATGTCTATTCTTTTAATTATTCTAATTAGCGTGGGAGACTGTTGTGTATCGATTGCAGTATCGATTATGTGAGCCAGTCTAATCCCGCTCTCGCGTGTTACCTTCTCTTAGTTGTTCAGTTCATTACGAATCAACGTAACTAATTTATTAAAAGTGTATCAGTTCATTAAATATAATAGTGGTATAAAGAGTGTGTTTTCCCTTTATACGTTCCTATCCAGACATAACAAACAGGCTAAGGAATTCCTTCCATCGCGTTATGCGCGCTTACGACTCTTTCAGCTTCCCCACCCATTTTAGTGGTTGATGATCCGTTTGGACCCTAAATCGCCTTCCAAAGACTTAGGGACGGAAATGCTCTATCGCTCATGCGATTCCCAGCAGTTCCCGTTCCCGCGCGTTATACCTGCTATCGGGGTCCTTAATGCGCCTGCTAGCATATGCGATCGGCCTATCTCCTCCCTCGCGATCTTGTGAGAGTACCGCCCCAAACGCGCACTAACCGGCGTCCATGGTAATTGATAACGGGAGTGCATAATTCGGGAAGTCGAAGATATGCTCACCTGTAACTTATCCTGTTTACCCATCGCCCTGGCTAGCTGTACTTTTAGAATGGTCGACAAGCATGCCATCCTGGCTTCTACTTCCGCCAGGTTTATCGTTTCTCTCACCTTTTGGGTAATTTTGTTGAACCGTGCCAACAGTTCCCCGGCGTATTGTGGTCTTTCGTTTGTCCCGGATTTCGCGTTCCCTGAAATATTTGAAAGATATCCTCTTCCATTGTCCATCGGACTCCTCCGTAAGCCTTCTTCAATCGTTAATTCACCACGGCTCATGTGGTTTCTTCATCCACCTGTATCAGGTTCAATACGTTTCTTTTTATTCGATACACCAGGTCTGTTTTTATTTAGCATGCCCTGGGTATAGTAGGTCTTCGTTTGTCTTCGCCTCCACTCTCTTCATAATGCTATTACCACCTTTAATGAAGTGATTTAACTCACCCAGCTCTCCAGTAAATTTCTCCAGGTCGAATATTGCCCTTTTCAGGTCCGGCAACGTCGCTGCTCGCACCTTTATCCAGGCGAGGAACTTTGCATGAGCTTCAGGCAACGTTTCGCTCAGTAACGGAGGTGGCAGTTCGTAACTCTACCATTTTACCGGATTAAAAGAATAAAGAAAGAAGAAAAACGAAAAGAGACTAAGAAACAGAAAGTAAAGCAAAAGCGAAAACAAAATTAGAAAAAAAATTGTCCATAGTTTTTACTATAAGGTGGTATATTACAAAAATACTTGGTAAATCGGATAGTCCTCCAGTATTCGAAACGATCAGGTCCATTTGAAAAGGACGAGTGGTGGTTCGGGGTAAGGGATCCGTGTGTCTGTCGTCTGAGCAGAATCTTCTCGAGAACACCTCACCGAGAAGATCTTTTCATGTGTGTAGATTCCTTAGGACCTTTTGTTGGGCGGCTTTCAGGCCTTCACTAATCACTGCAGGTCTCTTTAGGACTGGGTCCTTTGACTTCACCTATCTCTGTATGCTCCTTGGTGACAGCCGCTACAGGGCGTTCTCGGAAATTAATTTATTTCGGCAGCTTTGAAATTCAGATTGAATACAAAGATTAAGATGAAAATGATACTATTTACTATAGCTGTGAAATATATTTTTTGAGGAAGGCAATGTTTAGATGTCTTAAGATGACATTTTATATTAGAATCCATTACCCAGATTTAAAATAACAACACTGATATCTGGACCAACAAAATATTGTATTTATTTACATAAAGAGCTATAATTTGTTTATCAGTCAATATTTGGTGATAATATAGCCCAGAGTATCTTATTAGTAATGGAAATCAGTGACTCCCTGAACGTAGCCACCCCTAATCCGGCCACTACACACTCTATGTGTTTGCCCTGGGTAGATAAAAGGTGCTATGAATTCACGAATTAAATTATAGAAGCTGTAAAGCAGATTATTATACATCATAAATTAGTTGAATCATTATCAAGTAAATGCCTGTCGTAAGGAAAATGGATCGGAATGTAAGATATTCAAATATAGAGCTCCCTCATATAGTAAGAGAATGTTGATAAGAATGAGACTTCATCAAGCAAGCCCCTCCTGAAAGTTATTCACTCGTGAAAATCTTGTTAAGTATTCCGTAATCTGCGGCTTATGCCCTTTCATAGAGGGTTTTATACAAACTTAACTTGAAAACCAAGTCATTCATGAGCATTGGTAGTAACATTTAATTGGCAAGCTGTAATAACTTTTACATTATTGGTTTTAAAATAAGCTAGTAGTTGCAAGGATCAGTGGCCAAGCCATTTATTTTCCCAATTACATAAAATATTAATTGTATTCATTTTTTTTAGTTTGATTTGCTTTTGGCTTGTCAATTACAATCAAACCAATTCATTTTAATGTTTTCCAGCTGAAAAATCAGCTGATTGATAGGTAGTAATATCAATTATGAGTTAAAATAATAAAACTTCTATCATAAATAGAATCTGGATGTGTTTTTATGTTGTATCATGCACAGTACTTTCTATTTTTTTTTATCAGAAAATAATTCAAATTTAAATATTTAGCTCTTTTAAAATTTGTCTATTGTTGTTTAATTTTGAAATTTATTTCTTTAGAATAATTATATTTTATTTTTCATATTTTTCTTGATAGCAACGATAGAAAAAATTTATAATTTATCCTTGATAAAATCTAATTTAAGATTTGTGAGAACTGGGATTGAATAACGGTATTTTGATTTGTTTTATCTTATGTTCCCTTAATATACCTATCAAAAATCTGACAAGAAATAAACTATAAAATTTACGATTTATTGCAGTATTTTATGATATCTGTTTAGGAACGGGAAGAGTCAAGCAGCTGACGGATATAATAAGGCTAAAAGAAGAAATGTTTTTCTTAAATATTAATATTATAAGAAAATGTTGAGAGAAACAGAAAAAACGTTTTATGTTCGTTGCATATAAATAATTTAAATGTCACGCCGCTTATCTATTTATCTAAATTAAATATATAACATTTATTAACAATGCTATGAATTAAAATTATTACAATAATAAACTACTTTTTGTTATTCATAGTCTAATCATTTACTGATGCACTACTTAACATCTTTAGAACTTCTTTTTTTGATACTATGCATGCAAACTTACTACAATGAATCAAATAATAATTTCATACAAACGAGCAATTAAACGCAATAATGAAATAATTGCGAGCTGATGTCATTTTAAAAAAATAAATCATTTTCATCACGAGTGTTTAAGATTGACCCTTCATTATCTAAAGGAAAAGGAAATCCTTATCTCTTTACATTTAATTCCGGTATTCCTTATCTGGTCAAACCTGATGGGATCGTGCATAATTCTTTTCATGCTAAAAGTTTACCTGAAATTCTACAATACATAGCGGAAAAAAAGGCTAAGTATTTCGTCGAAAAATATTTTATAGTGATATTTAAAAAAAAATTTTTTCAGAAAATAGTTACGACTCAAAGAGTTGACTTTTTAAATTAAGTTTATGATGTTTTGTATGAACTTTATTTTTTGAAATAGTTATATGTATATTTTCTAATTATAATATCATTTTATAGTAGAATATATGTCTGTATTTGTTTTAGATAATTATCTTGGGTCTAAAGAATACTCTCCTGGTTTGTAAAAAAGGATTTCGTAATACCTCAGTGAAGGTAACTATCAGCATTGTTATATAACTGAATAACATTTACGATATTGCTACTCTTACGTACGTCTTACGATACTGCTTAGTATTTTTTTATGCTGTAAAATATAGAATGTATTCATATAGTATATATGGTAGGCAATTGGGTAGTTGTAGGGTTAAAATCCCGGTTTGGCTAACATATTTCTTGCTGTTAATTATAATGTATTTTTTTTTTTAGTTTATATACATAATAAAGGATTTTGAAATATAATTTAAGATTTATCTTACCAACTTCATGGATTCGAAAGAAATTGAGACATAAAGGCAATTTTACGTAATCGTCAGGGGCTAGAATGTTATTTCATGAGATTGCTCTGGGCCACTGGAAAACAGAATTGGGATTGCCTTGTAAATTAGATTGAATTGCGTCAGTGAGGTCCCCTCCAGAATAATACGACCATCTTAGAAAGAAAGTGCTTTGCTAAAGTGTCACCAGATTGTACTTGTGGATTTACGAAAATGACAGACAGGTTTTTGAAAGATAATGAAAGATTTTGAAAGTAAAAATTGATTTGTTTGTACTTTATTTGGTGCGAGAGGATTTCTTGTGAAATAGGCAAGGGAACACTTCTTCTGTGTTTCTACTGTCTGTTTATTTGTATGTGATTTTTTGTTTATCGTAGATATATGTTTATTATCAATTTAATTTGAACCAATAAATTAGAATTGGACGCTGTGCTTATTGTATTTATGCATTTATCGTGAATGTACTATCTTGGTCCTGTCACAATTCTTACGCACATAATTTAGGTTTTTTAAAAAATTTGGAATTCTAGTCCTAATAATGTGTCGGCCGGTCAATTATAACGAAGAGTATAAAAGATGATAAAAGCTCGTTGGACTTTTTAGAAGGCATTTAAGATTTACAGTTCTTTCTATTTTTTCTTCCGTTAAGAATATACTAAAGACATAAAATTAAGTCAAATATGCACAATAAATAGTGTTTAGAGGTAAGAACAAGAAACCGGCAATTTAAAACATTTTAGTGTTTTTATATGAAGATACAGTGTCCAAGATAGGTTTACATGGAAAATGTCTAGCAGGTATTTGTATAGCATATAATTACTATTTAAGAAAATCTGGGACCGGTAAGAATCTCATATCGTCTATTGTAAATATATTTAAATATTTGTTTGGCTTATGTTTATTTAAAAATAAAATACAGTTTATAACTGGTATAAAAAAAAGTGCTTGCTTAAAATTAAAAATATATTTTAATTATTAAAAAAATTCTAAAACTGCTGTAGAACCTTTAAACTACTACTCAACGATATCAAGATATGATAATAAATTACGTTTCTTCTGGTCAAATAATTGGCAACTGTTTTTACATCAGCATCAGAAGCGACTAGTGCGGTCTTTTTATAACAGATCCTTTGTTTCCAAAGGGGCATGAGTTGGACGTAGAGGAAAGAGGTTATGTGTGTAGACAGGTAAGTAGTAAAATATTGTTAACAAGTCGTGGAATTCGTGGAGTTATTTTACTTGTAAAATGATTGGCAAACCTGAGGGAAAAGGCTCTCATTCGAATTTATAATAAATAAATAGTAATTAGAAACATATGAGTTGGAATTCGATACGTTTTCAGGTAACGGTTTTGGTTGGGTGATTTACAGGCCTTGAGGGAGAACATTCATCAACTCAAAAAATTATTTAGCTTTAATTCACGCCCTAACTGTTTTCTGGTGTGTGAGTAAGAAAAAAAAAACAACGGAAAAAAAATTGTTTGTCTCACAATTAATCAAAAGTTGTAGTATTTAAATTTTCTTTTGTATCACCAATGAAATTATTAAAAAATTACCTTTTTTTTTAGGACCTAAATATTTTTCGCAAGTGTTCTATACAATTATTTGTGGGACGTACGCGTTCCCACAAGAGAACTGTGAAATGATTACCCGGGAGATGAACATCAGTACATAATCGAAAATCTTAATGCATCGTATGAAATATCTTTCAAAAGTCTTCCCTAATGTAAAGTTGCATTACATACATATTCTTGTTTGGTTTCATGAACAGCGTGAAAAATGCAGAAGCAATTTCAACTCATCACAAATAAAATGGTTTACTAATTCTATTACATAATTGTAAGGTTGATTGAATTAAATTGTGAATTCGAAATTAATAGCTCCTTAGACTTGACATCAGGTTTGGTGTTAATTACAAAGTAAATATTGGAAGAGGTTCGTCCGCAGAATGTCCAAACTAAATTATGCTGTCAGTCGATAATTAACTTATGTTAACCCTTAAGGGATATCCACTCAGGATATATTTATTTTGCAGCTATGAATTTATAATAAGCACTAGTGTATTGAACACTGTAGTTTATTTTACCACTGTTATATGTCGATTCTATACTTTTACATTTATTTTAATGGTGTATACACTAATTCATAACTGCAATAGTAGCAGATTTTTTTTTAATAAAAAAAATAATCGGTTTAATAGAAACTTGGAAGTGTTAAGGGTCAGCTCCAGCAGTTCCGCAATAAGTATCTGTGCTCGGCACTGTGCCTCATTTCTTTTCGGAAGATGAAGGGTCCCGACTCCATAAAAAGTTCGAGGTACCCACCATCACAGACTATAAAAAGACGCAATATCAAGTTCTTTGACTAGAGCCGGCACTGCCAGAATCCTCCCTTCTGTGATCTGGGACCTCCACCACTACAAGCTAGATAGAGGCTCAGTAGGTCCGCGAGAGCTGACAGGATGGTCGACATAACGGCTCTTGGCCAATCAGCAAACCTCTGAAGGGCACTGTACTGACAGCTACCCAATCATGATCGAATTAGTATTATGTGCCTAGACAAACTCTAGACACAACCTTCAGTGGAGTCTGATCACTGTGCCGAGATCACCTACAAGTCAGCAAAGGTCTCTCACACTTTTCAATTCCTGCACCCAACCTTTCAAACAGGTTAGAGGAGGGTTCTCTTTCACTCCGATAATTTCCATTTTATTTTTCCCCATTTCTATATTTAAAATTGACAGCTTTGAAAAAAAAATACTAATAAAAAAAAAAAAATTGCTATTCTATCTGAGTACCAAGGTACTTGTAATAAACTGTCAGTTTCATTTCTAAAATGTCATGTTTTCTCTGCCTCAAAATTAGGCACTTTGTCCTATCCATATTAATATCGAACTCTGATTTCAGCTCTCAATCTTCGTAGTATCGTTTCTATTCGTTCGATTTATACCGTTTTCTCCAAGCACCAACATTACGGAAAAAAATATAAATTTCATAATTTAGCATGTCAAAATATAAAGTTTTCCAATTAATGGAAATAAGTTTTAATAATGTTTTGCTATGGTAAGTATTACAAAATGATCAAAACAGGTTTAAGATTTATGTCCATATTTATTAATTTAACATTGCCTCATGGCGCACTCTAGTCGGAGAAAATCCTCTAGAAAGTTGCTATTTTGAGCTATTGTTTCAATGAAGATGATATTTTTTTTGTCTCATGCATATCAAACCATGCCGTGTAATGCTTCAAGGGGGAATTGACAAATCCTTCAACTGGCAAATCGCAGAATATACTACATTACCCCCCCCCCACCAAGAAAAAAAAAGGAATCAACAGAATGTACAGTACAAGTCAGTACAAACTATACTATCCTGCTGTCATAGTTCAGTTGCATGACAGATCCTTTAACTTGGGATTCGGATACACAGCTGGAGTGCTGATCAAAACTATAGAAAAAGTATGAATAGAGGACGAGGCTGAGCTGAACTTAAATTCAAGAAAGTGAGGAGTAATTGATACAGAACTAGATCGTTTATCAGAGAGGAACGGGAGAATGTCAGGCTGGGTACACAATGGCCTCTAGTCGCTGTAATGGACTCCTAAATTGACCTGGATCGGATAGACTGGCTTAAACATAATACTATGCATTATTGCCATAAGGTCAATGCTTCTTTACATCTTAAGCGACCGCTGCCGTTTAGGCTTCCGGGGCTTCCAAACCAACAGGCAACTAACAGAAAAAAAAGACGAAATGCCACATTTTTTTCTATTTATAAAAAAAAAATTGAATAATAAATTTGATTACAGGCTTATTTTATAGGGAGTTTGAGACATGGCCCTACCTTACCATTCAGAAAACAATAAAAATTCTACCAACCAATTCTTAAACTGACAATTCGGTCTTTAACCAGGAACTCGGATGTTTTACGGTTAAACTGGTCTTATCATAAAATTATGATTCCAATAGTTCATTCCTATTTACCTCAAGCGCTGTAAATAGTCGATCCTGATGTGCCATTCTACCCTACTGTACAACGATTGCCCTTTATTTAATGGCATGTAATTCGCCTTGTAAGTTTTTTTAGTAGCTGTAAGAATTTCAAATGTTTATATTTTTTTATTATTAGTTATAAAATCCCTTACCCTAAAAACCAGCTAAGCCACCCGTTAAAATTTAATTTTTTACAATACGAATAGATATGAATAATGGTACTGCTGTTATACTTATATAAAATCATCTCACTTATCTACCCAAAAATTAACTTTGAGATAATATAAACGATTTAAGCGTTTAGATAACCTTTTTCAAGTATCTAAACGGTGAACAATTATAACTATTTAAAAAAAACTTGTAAATTTATAAGCCAAAATACTAATTGGGATAAAATATTTCTCAAAGTTTCAAACTCATATCTGCGAGCTTATCTACACAAGCACAAATAAAATATTAAATAATTTATGTTAGTAATTATAAATCATTTTATTAAATCAAGATACTCAATTGAAAAGTGATAAGACAAACTATCCTTATAGTAAATTCTACAGGTTTATTTAACACGAAAAGGAAATAGTCATTGTATTCTAGTTTAATTAAATTAAGTAGGGATAAAGGAGGAAAAACAAAAAAATATTTAATGATTTCAACTACCAGTTTGCAGTCAGACTTGTTGCCGAAGCACTAATCTGAGATGGGTCCGGATCGTAGGACTACAATCAAGGGAGATTCGTGACTTAGTAACTGTAATAGTTGTTGAAGATTATGGTGTTTTTGGACAGTACAGCTTGGAGAGTTGGAACAAGTGATAAATACATGTATCGTAACTATTAGACCTTTATTTTCATATTTTCACTTTCATTTTTTTCAATATTTTTATTACTTTCACTATCTATGCACGACATGTTTTCAATCCTGGTTCTTTTATTTGTTTTTCTAACTGCTTTCTTTTTTATCTATATATTTATTATACAATTATCCGTCCCCTAGAACGTACTTTACATTAAAATTTTCTATTGCCTGCGCTTAGCTAATTTAGAAAAATAATTACTCGGATTTTCTGTTCAACCCTTAAGAATCATAACCTATGCAAAAGTTTACTCGACTGTAACAGCTTGGGTTAATAACGAATTCCGTAAAAAAAAAAATGACCAAGTAATATGAAAAATATAGCTGAACCAACTAATTATTGAACATTCCTCTGATCGATTCAGTCCTGCATGGTTGAATTAAAAACGGCGCAAGCCAAACTGTTGATTAAAGTCAATTAATAATTATTATTATTGGCTGATACAAGCAGGTGATTAATAAAAGTTTCAATTAAATGCTAATATTTAATATATATATATATATATATATATATATATATATATATATATATATATATATATATATATATATATAAAATCATTGGGAAAGTATAGAAATAAAGTTAAATGCAAATTTTCCAAGGAAGACTTCAAGATGCTGACGTTAAATGTCCTCCCCTCACCATGCTCATCACATAAGACCTAATCTAATCCAGTAACTGGTCTGATGGAAAATCGATAGGAGATATCATTTAATATTATTATTTTTCATTACTTTTTTAATTAAATTACAGAATCTTGTTTTCAACAATTTGGAATTTATTCAGTAGGATATATTGCATTGTTGAAATAGTTTTTATCCTATCTTTTCAACTAATAATTTAAATATTGTGTGATATCACAGCACTTTATAGTCACAAATATATGCATTTGTTAATGTTTATTGTTGCTCACAATCCTATGAAAAAATTTAAATTGACTGATTTTTTTAAATATTAATAAATTTATATTTTGTTAGCTAAAGAAGTTTTACACAAATAGACTTTTTACAAGCACAGTCTATTTAAAAGTACAACAAGATAACGGTTTTACCAACTACTGTCTTACGTCTATTTTTTTTTTTTTTTTTTCATAGCTCTCAAACTTATAAAAAATAAATGGAAAATTATTTCGGATTGATGGGTGCCTTTCACTAAGGGGAGTCCTATTTGAAGGATGTATGAGGAGGATATGGGGTGTGGGATGCCTAAAGGAGGTGGGTGGGTTCGGGAAGGTAGTGAGAGTCTACCTATGGTGGAGCTTAGGGGCACTAGGCATTGGTTTGTAGTCGGCCAGGTCATACCTGGCCCCGCCTCTGAAGGGGGCTGCACTGTGTCGGCCTATCGGCCGGGAGATCGACCCACCCTGAGCAGATAGAAGGGGTCATGGTGCTTCGATTGAACCGACCGGGAGATCGACCTCGATCTCTCGGCTGGGTGTGGATCGTTCAGTCCCCGTCAGGGTTCTATGAGGTCTATCTGTCTCCAGGCTTCGGCGGTCCAGCAGTGCTTCCATCGGACGGGAAGAGAGAGTGTTACTGTGTGAGGTGAGTCGGACTGAGTGAGAGAGAGTAGAATTTTGGGAAGGTATATATAGAGGAGAAATGGATCAGTGCCACCTGCGAAATATCAGTGGATGTTGCTTCATCCATTAAAAATAATGGTTTAGCAACCGTAAGCACCTATAATATAATAGAGTAAATTAGTCGGTAGACAAGTGAGAGGACTTATTTATTAACCTGAATCGCCCACACCCAGCTTTCCAAAATAAGCTGCTCTAGTTACGTAAATATTAAGTCTTTTGTTTTGGTATCGTAATAGGTCTAAAAACAATTAGATTTATTAAACAGTTCTAGAAGGTATGTGTGGCCAAAAATTTTGAATAATCTTATAAACCGGATTTAGTCACTGAGTAAAGATATCACTGTGACTCATCTTCTCTCCCTCTCTTAAATGCTCCAATAAACGGTAATAGGTTTTGTATTAAAAGAGGACCATTGAAATGAAAAGATTTAAAAGTCGTTTGCCTCCTCTTGAGTAGCGGTGAGAGAGGGGGGGTTGTACTTTACGAAGCTAGCATATGATAAAGCCTGAAAAGCAGAGTTGAATATTAGATTGGGACAAGGAAGTGTTTTGTCATACTTGGCAAACTCAAATGGAGGAGAAGTTCTCAGCGGATGCATGTTTCTCCTTAGTCTTCTCCAAGCTCTTTGTTTGAAAGGATGATTTTCCAGTATGGAAAGTTAGTTAAAGGTATCTCTATTTAACTACAGTTTGTTTTTCATTGAAACTAGGCGAAGTAAAAAAATAAATCATGGTTCTAGAGCAATTTTTGCAATAGTGTGACCATTGTGGTCCGGTGAACACTCGCTCGTTCTGCATGACTGAAATACCATAGACCAGTTGTCAGTTCCTGTTAAGCAACCGAATTGAAATAAGCAACTGCAAAATATCAATAGGGAGTAGATAATCCTTGGTGTTACATGCAATGAAAACAAAGTGGATAAAGTATTGAAACATTGCTTAGCTACGATATTTTTCTCTATTATTTTTTTTTTTTTTTTTTTTTTTTTTTGGCATTTGTGCACCACGGCCTCAGTGAGACCTATTGTGCGCCGTCCATGTCCCTGTCCTATATATAATTCCTTTGAAAATTCAAGATAGATATAAAACTGCATTTGTTACACAACAAGGTCACTTTCAATGGACATGTCTCCCATTTGGATTAAAGACTGCTCCGGCTATTTTCCAAAGAATATTGAGCAACATCATAAGAAAATACAAACTTTCTGATTTTGCAGTAAATTTTATAGACGATATATTAATTTTTTCCAAAACTTTTGAAGAGCATATACATCTATCAAGATTGCTGGAGGCAATTCTAACAGAAGGTTTTAGACTAAAATTTTCGAAGTGTACTTTTGCAAATAAGCATGCCAAATATTTAGGTCATATAATAGAAAACAATTCAATCAGGCCTCTGAAAGATTATTTAACCGCTGTCAAGAACTTTCCAGTTCCAGAAACGAAAAAAAATATACGTCAATTCCTAGGAAAAGTAAATTTTCATCATAAATTTGTACCACACAGTGCAATTATCCTGGAGCCATTACACAATTTGTTACGGAAAGATGTGAAATTCTTATGGTCCACAGAATGTCAGGAATCATTTGATCAAATAAAGGCATTGCTATGTTCAGAACCAATTCTACATATCTTTGACCCTGAACTACCTATAAATATTTACACAGATGCTAGTATTAGAGGAGTGGAATTTATGATTCTGGTTCGAATGTGTCATTAATTAATGCGAAATTACTGAAAATAAAGCCAAAACAATTTACAAGTAATACACAAATAGAAAACCAAATATCAAAACTATTAGAGAAGAATTTGATTGAGGAATCTTACAGCCCATTTGCTGCCCCAGTTACTGTGGCATATAAAAAAGAAGATGAACAAAAATCAAGGCTATGTATAGATTTCAGAGAATTGAACAAAATTGTCGTCCCTCAATCACTCTTATTATCTTATCTATTACTCTTACTAAGCTTTCTAATTTTCTAATCTTTATAGCTTTCTAAATGGTAACGTACAGGTTTGGAGTGACAATAGAAATGAAAAAAAGAGGAAAAAAGGTGCATGGCACCTACTCAAATTGACTGGCAACCACAAGCTGATGTATTCTATTCTCACATCAGACCTTTTCGAAAGAAAAATCAACCTATCGAGAAATCTCTTGTTTCCTCGAACTTTTCCCACGGCATCAAAGTAAAAAACAAACTGCTTCACTATGAGAGGCGGTTTGAATTGTATGATTGATGAATCTGTATGTGTACTTGTTCAGATCTAACATGGCGAAATATAGTTCTCAATCAAGACTGCTTAACTTTTTATTTTGAATTTTCAAAAGAAGGTTTTTATTGGAAAAATGGTTTATCAACATTTTTCACTAACTATTTCAACCCCCCCCCCCACCACATGAACCCACTTTCCCTAATTAACAAAGTTGAGAACAGTTGATCTATACAGCTATGAATGTAATGAATGAAGAAAAAGAAGAAAACTTGGACCAATTTCAGAGGGTGGAGATTATAAAAGAAAAGAAATGGAGGAATGGTATTGGCCGATTGGTGGGGGCAGTTAGCGGAATTTTAATGAGACCTCCGACTCTTTTTTTATTATTATTTTTTTGGAAAGGACCAATCACATAGTCCTTGGTTTAATTAGGTTCCAATTTTTCTTGGGAAGAAAAATTGCTAAAAGTACACTCTAACGAGTTATTTAAATCAAAACGATCAAATACTTATAATTGGTGCGTACGTACTAAGAAGCTAAAACAATAACTCGATTGACTTTTATAATTTAATTATTCACAAGTCACTAAGTACTTTTGAGAGCTATTCAGGTGCTGGAATAAATCTGACAGCCTTATATTAACATGCCTCAAGTGAAAAACTCCAGCACAATGTGAAACTCTCAGGGATAAATTCCAAAACTAGAAATCTTACAAATAAAGATCAATTCTTTATACTTTGAAAATGTTGAAATAATAAACAATTTTATAATGAGAGATACATGCTTACTCTTTCTGAACATTTTAGGCAGTCTAAACACGATGGCGTTTTCTATCTTGTATTATATAGATTCACTGTCTCTTTCTTTACCATAATGTTCATTTATCTGATTTTCGAATAAGTAATTAATCTATAAAAAGTGTTTTGAAATTTAATTTAACAGACTTGTTAATAGAATTTTAATAACTTAACATTTATAAAATGTTGTTTTCAAATTCACTATTATAGTTAGATACATTACACGAAGTAGACAATTCTATATAAACTTTATTTTGATAATATTACAATCTGCCTTATTGGGCAATAAGTGCCTGTGATAAATTTTCTCATTCATACTAGATTTACAATTTTCATTCTCCGTCGCATGGGAAAGAGGAACCGGAGTCTTGAGAAGTTCCCCACGCTCCTGTGTCAGCCGTGTCACAGTGTTGTCTTATAAAAGAGCAGAAATGGAGGACTGGTACTAGCCGATTGGTGGGGGCAGTTGGCGGAATTTTAATGAGACCTCCGACTATTTTTAGATAATTATCTTTTTAGAAAGGACCAATCACACAGTCCTTGGTTTAATTAGGTTCCAATTTCCCTCGGGAAGATAAATGGCCGATACGAGCCAGTGGAGGCAGACCAAGAGCATGAGAGTTACATACAGTCTGGACATCATTTGAAAAAGGCATTGTCAGGATTACCACTGTCACGTATTTATAGCAGGTGACGAGGCAACTACAGTTTTAGTGTCCTAGAAGGATTATAAGGATGGGTTGTGCAGTGTGATGTCCGTGCTACGGGATTAGGGTGGTTGGAGGTTACTATGGAATTTTATGAACTTGGAAGAGACAAGTTCCAGAATGTAAGGTATGATAAGATCGTTATGAAGGGTTTTGTTTCTGACGTAATTTACTATTGTTCTCAGTAGTTTTGAGTGAAAGGATTGGATACGCTTGATGTTCGACTATTTTGCTGTCTCATATAGCTTTATCTCCAGATTGGCTTCAGTATAACTTTGTAGATTAGTCATTTATTTTCTATTGAGAAATAGGATGTCCTTTGAAGTAGTCTGTACAGTTGTCCAAAGTTGAAGGGTCTGTTTGATTCTTGACTTTTTAGCCTCGTCGTATGTTGGTTCCAGATCAGCCGTTTGTCGAGATGAAAGCCTAAGTCCGAGATTGTAGATACAGAGAGAGAGAGAGAGAGAGAGAGAGAGAGAGAGAGAGAGAGAGAGAGAGAGAGAGAGAGAGAGAGAGAGAGAGAGAGGAATGGAATTAAAATTAAAAAACTAGTAGACAAGACTTGCGGCAGAGGGTGAAGGTAATGTGGGAAGATTTTGTTTCATTAACTTTGATCCACCATTAGTTACACCAATGCTCGATCTCATCAAGGTGTTTTGGAGGTTATGGGATGCTATATCGGGGTCTAAGTGCCTGTGTGCTAAACCTTGTCGAAAGCTTGAGCTATGTCCAGAAATGCATCAGTGCAATACTGTTTGCTTTCAAGGGCTGAGAGAATGTGATCAACAACGCGAAGGCCTAGTTGATCAGTGGAATGCCGTTGACGGAAACCAAACTGGTGCGTAGGAAAAAGGTTTTTGGATTCAACAATTGGAAGTAGACGTTTTAATAGGAGTTTTTTAAGTATTTTTGAGAGAATAGGGAGTAGGCTAATTGGACGGTAAGATGAGGTAACATTGGGTGGTTTACCGGGTATATAGGACAATAATTCTAAAGGAATATTATAGTCAAAGATAGCTTACGGTATAAACAACCGTATTTTTGATTAAAAATAGGGAGTAATGTTTATCACAGTTAATTTCCTAATAAGAAATTTCCTTTATATTGTTTATTTACCTTGCATCGCCATAATTTTTTTTTTATATATGCATTTGTTTATTTTGTTATATTGGCTCTATGGCTTGGGAGCCACCTACTTGAAATTTATTGTTTTTCTATCTTAGAATTCAAAACAAAAACCTTTATACATAAATCATATATTCTGACCCTGTTAAACCACACAAGAGCAAGTGGGTTATATTGATTATTTTGTGTTAAATTTATGGGTTACAAAATGAAAATGACAATGCTGCGTACAGCAAGTTTTAATTGTCTTTTTCATGTTTTTAATAAATCCAGCTCACAATTGATGCGAAACCATTTTAATCTGTACGATTCACTAAAAAATATATTTGAAATAATGAAAAATTAATCGGCAAGGCTGCTGTTTTTTGGGTAAGATAGTTTCGTAAAATGTAGATTGCATTTGATTTGTTACCTGGTCAATATATTGTTAAGTAGCTAATGATTTAAAAAATAATGAATTGATTTTAAAACATTGGTGGGTGAATTGAATTGACATCCAGTATTCATCATATACTATGTGCTTGGGGCAGAATGGCCTGAGAAGTGGATGGAATCCTTCACCGCCCGGACAGGAACACGATCAAGAGCGTAGAACGATCCAAATTGGGTTACGTCGAGTATTTGTCTTTCCCTCAGACGCTCTCAAGAAAACTAGTTACGGTAGGGTGGAGTTATAGCCCCCCCCCCTCCGGTAGAATAGCACTCTACCTGTGACCGAGGCTCGGTGTCACTTAACTCTAACTGGACTTATTTACTATGGCGACTTAACTCCTGCCCAGAGTTTTACTACTTAAATTCGATTTAAACTCCTATTTTTTCTTGCTTTTTAGTACATCATTATTATAAGTTAGATTTAAACCGGCAAAATAAATTATATTTCTAAAAAAGAAAGAACAACTTTAGTCACAAAAAAAACATTTTTGATAAGGGAACTTTATTGAAAGTAATTCAAAACGAGTGTCAAGTATAGTAAATGAATAAATAATCCCTTGGCTATTTTAAAGTTATCCTAAATTATTTCCTTCAAAGATAAATGCTTATTTTAGTAGGTATTTAGTCAAAGGCAGATTATATTTTAAGACTTCATAATCTTCGTGATATGACATGCATCAGTTGGTCCCCTATAAAAGAGGCCGTTGTGTATAAAAAAATCTTAGTCGGTAGTTAAGTTCTATAACTAGTAGCTATGTGAAAATTCTGAGTGAACAAAAAGTACTTGTTGGGTCACATTATGGCCAATTTCTGTTTCACGCTAATATAAAATTACTGTCCTACTGTGAGACATAACATAACATAAATATTTTAAATGCTAAACCTTACTGAGAAATTTCGTAAAAGGAGTCTTTTATTCATTAAAGAAAAATTTTACATTCCTTTTAATAGAACTTCACAGGTGGTCAACAAATTTGTTACCGGATCCGTCAAAGCTTTAGGTCTTAAAGTTCCTGAAAGGAAAAAAAAAAAAAATATAATACAAAACTCTTTCTGCTTAACAGTCAGCATTAAAATAGGAATTAATATTTCTTTAATTAAAATCATAAAAAGTTTAATGTTACCTTCGGCATCATAAAAATTCATTGTTTTCCCCAAAATGTTCTTCACAAAGAAGACTACAACTTCATATTTTCACGATTCCCCTATATTACTATACACAAGATTTTTTAAGGTAGACTAAAATTGTACCATATTTTCTGATGTGTGCTACAATCGTTGAAAAGGACCCTGCCTATCCTCTGTTTGTCTGGAAACGTCAATGTTCACAAGGAGCTTCAATTCCACGTTGCTACTACCATCTTCACAGAACAAGATTTTGCACTAGTGATTAATACGTATTGAAATAAATATTTACCCCCGTATATGCCCCGTAAGGTTTTAAAATTGTAATATAAGAAAAGCGTTCCGAACTATCTAAGTTGGAATTACCATTTAACACGGGGCCTATAATAAAACAAGGCCTTACTAGGCGTGGGTTGTTAAACATTTAAGATCCTTGTATCTCTTAACTATTGGATCGGTAACGTTTCACTGCCTGCGAGCAAGGTGTTAGCCAATTACTGCGCTAAATAATGAAAGAGGACTCGCATGTCGTCGGGATCCTAATCCTTCAACGAGCAGGTTCAATTAGGACCCTATATCCCATTAGTCAGAGACTGCTAGACCTTTCGTTTAATTGCAAAGTAGTAAAACTGTCTTGTAACCTCGAAGCAGTCGGGGCGTTAAACTATTTGTTGTTTGCCTGTTTAATGTCTCATTGTAAAAACATTCTACGACTCCAATATACGTATCCATATTCTTTATTTAGGACTGAGGCTATTATTATTTGTTCATGTGATTGAAATGTGAATGAGGCTTCACTGCTAATCGGAAGGCTTTGCCCAAACACTTACTGCTTATTAGCCTAACTTTCTCCAGCTATTTATTGCACAGAAAAACAACAACATTTGTAATTCGTAACACAATTAATGGTTTCGTTATGGTTGTGAAATGGTTTCAAACACGCGTTTGAGTTTCAGTGACAGAATAAATGAATTTTTGAATTAAAAGTTCAACGTATTCCCGGGAATTTATCATTATACAAACAGTAAAGATACGTAATTTCATGCTCTACACAACAAGATATAAATATATCTACTTTTAATTACTAAGTAATTCATTATTTGTTACAGTTTCTTGGTATTAACAACTAACATTTAAAGAAAAAAAGGGTTGCGAACATGTCGTTAATATGATGGAAATAACAGAAAAACTATATTAATTTTTACAGAACGATATATCCTTTATTACAGTAAATATAGTAGTTTCATCATATTCTTCTTTGCTAAAACTAAACCACATACTGACTTTCCTTGTTAGGTGCCGTGACAAAAACTGAATCTATTTTATAAAAATTCAGGTTAACATTAAGTTTAATTATACCTTTAGAACTTAAATTAAAAGCAATTAATACAAAGTAATACACCCTTAAATAAAGGAGCTGTACTTTTTGATTACTTAAAAGGTTAAGCGGAAGGACTCTCAGATTTTAATACCGGGTTCCCTTTAATTGCTGAAACCTTCAAATAAATAAGGATTAATTAAAATACTTGGTTCGTTTTAAATTTTCAATTTCTTTGAACTGGTTTGAAACTTTTACATTATTTATTTTTATTATAATTATATTTGAGTTTATAAAGATATTTAATTGGGGGGACCGAATAATGGAAAGGGACTGAATTAATCATTTGATATCCTATTTTTTTGTTGGACTGGTATTGCTCATCCTTCCATATGTAATAGGTAAATTTTATTTTGATTTATAAACGTGGAAGTAAATAACGGCTGCACTTAGCTAGTTTAAAAATTAATAAGCTTGTTTATATATCATATTTTTTTTTTTTAATAATTGTGTAATAACTAAAAAAATATTTACTAAACAATTAAAAAAAAAAGAATAATTGTTTTCAATGAAAGCATTCAAATATTAAATGATGAATATTAGGTAAAAAATTACTGTAATCGTACAATGGCAATACACATGAAATACAGAGACAGTTTGATTTTGAATATAGTAGCACGTTTATAGCGTATTTAAAAATTAAATAAATACGTGCCTCATCCCCTCATGTAGAAATAGCATAGGTGGAAATAAGTTTAGCAAAAGATGTATGTTGTGATACCTTAAATTCGTGTTTCATAGCCAGATTGACTATTCCATTATTCAAGTAGCTATTCAGTTATCCTCGCGAGGCTTAGTGAGCCCAAAAGTGAACTGCCTTCTTTTTGAAAATCTCTAAACAAGCCGGGGATCGAATCCCTAACTAAAATTAGATGTCAGAACTCTAACCACTACGTTTTCTATACAAGAGCAAAATTTGAAAACCCAACAATTAATAATAATTATCTTTTTCAAAATGATTGTTTAAATTTGGACTGCATTTGAACACCAAGCTCCTTATCGTGAAAATGTTTTGCTAATGGTGGGTTATATGTTTTTTAGGTTTTAGGTTTTTAGATGTATCAGCTCTTTTGTCTTACCACAATTATATTATTTGTTTCTACAAGAACTGTCGGGTTGCCACTAGGGGAGTGCCTAATCACTCTAGCCCTAGTGACAAGTGCGGTACGTTGTAGTTTATAACATGGACCATGTTCCATGTCAGCGTTAATATCTGACTCAATTTTATGATAGGGATGTGTTCCGACAATACACTGTGTTCAAGAGAAGAGGTACAGAGGTTTCATGAAGAATAAGACAAGATTTCAGAGTTCGGGCGGGGGCCCGGCAGCGTAACAGGCAGCCAGAGGGTCTGCAAGGTGGCTGAGAAATAGGGTGACGGGCTCAGAGGCGCTGAAGAGAGAGTAGGCTGACGAGGAGTCTAAGTGACTGCCTTCCAGGGCCAAGCGGCCCTGGCGTAAAGCGACCAAGTAAAGCGGCTGAGGAGATGAGGAAACTGAGAAAGAGTAGGCCTACAGGGCGAAACCCCGTGGTTTAAATATTACCTCCCTTCCCTACCGGAAGGCGGAGCCTGGCCTGAAAGGGATATGTTTACGATGTCACACCTGCCACGAGGTACGTGACCCCTCGTCTCCTAAAGGACTGTTTTATGGCATGGCTTTTAGATTTTATGAACACCGGAAGGTGACCCTAGGTCTACCGGGTCTGTTTTATGACGGCCAGGTAGCTTTTAAGCCGTGCACCTGCTGTTACCTTACTTGTTACGACTGCCGGCCCCTGCATGATTTATTGCTTAAAACTTTAAACATGATTTACATTAATTACAATATATTATATATGCACCAGAGTATAGGATGATTTAACACTTATGTAGTTAGGGTCACTACAAGAACTTTTAGAAAAGTGAATAAAAACATGGTAGAAATAGAATTGGTATTTATTTAATCTTTTGCCATAATCAAGGAGCGAAAATACTAGACTATTGATTAATTGGTTAACACTACATAAATACAAAGGGGGCTTAATTATGAACAAGACAGTTCGCAAAGAACAAAATTTGAGGGCGACCAATTCTTTGCCTCTGTTAGACCCTTTTTACCGGTACACGATCTCTCCGATCTTAACCCTACCCAGTACATCTTTGACCTTGCGATTGTCTCGCACTACCCTTCTGCGTTTGCCTTCTACGAGTTTCCTCCAAATGTCCAAAAAGGGTCTTGATCGGTGAGAATCCCGTGGCAGAATGTTTGGAGTAATTATATGTCAGAACTGCCTTCTCCATAGCTACCTTTGGTTTTAGCCCCTTTTCTCCTTGATAGATTCCCAGGTGGTCGCTCAGCGTGCTATGTACTCGCTCAATGTCTCCTCGACTCTTCGGGTGTCCTGGGATGTTGTGGTGCTAGTAGATCTTCAAGGCCGCCACCTCGGCACTTATTTCGGCATTGTCAAATTTTCTTCCGCAGTCCGGTGCAATTGAGTCAAGCACACCATAAAGTTGCCACCATGAGTGTAACGCCCATAACACCTTCCTCACCGATCGTTCATCGATCAGATGTGCCATCATCGTCTTACTAAATTGATCAATGATAGTGGCCCACTTATGTCCCCGCCAGGTGAACGTATTCATTTACAGGTCCACCAGTGGGATAGGGATTTCCTCCTGCATCGCTCTTGTGGGAGGGGGAGATGTCGATCGTACTTAGTGATGAGGCATGTGTTGTAGGTACCAACAATGCTGGTGATTGTGTCCTTCATGCCCACCAAAAATATTGACACTTCAATGCTTGTAGGACTGCCTCTATTCCATGGTGATTCATTTTGAAGTGCCCATTTCGCATTTAAAACATTTCGTGTGCGGGCACTTCGCTACTCGAAGTCCGGTTCTCCCACACTTATGACATCGTCTGTCCTCTCTCCTTCCACAAGTTGTAGCTCTTCCTTTGCTTATCCTCTGCCCTTCAGCCACCACCGTTTCTTCTCCTCATAATGCGGTTCTCTCCAAGTATGCTTTTGCACTCTCGGCCTACGCTATGTCATCCTCGTCCAGCCTGTTTCCTCTGCTCTTCTTCCTCGCACCCATCATCTCTTGAGCACATTCGCTAGTAAATTGTTCGCCATGAGCCGGTCCCCCATTAGATTTTTCTTCCTCCCTGACTCTCTGTGGTTGCTAAGTTACTTAAAATGCCTTAACATTTATCGTGTTATATTTTCTCGCCCGTTAAAGTCTATACCTTCGGGATCAGCAATGCATTAATATATTGCTCAGCTGTTTTCTCATAGTTGCATTGCAACGAATACACAAAATATTATTGGATGTGAGCTTTAAAAAATGGAAGCTTATCGAGCAGCTCTCAAAATAAGCGGCTCCAACAGCAGCACTGAGAGCGAAGGCCGAACACAAACAAGTCCTAGTACCGTGGTAGCAGATCAATGTAGAGTGACTGATCCCGGATGGAAATCAATGTTGATATAATCATACAAGATGATTAGATCTTGCATGATTGATCTATGGTAAAATCCGTCAAAACACCTCCCCCTTCGGTTACATGGTAATTGAATTTTTCAGGGTATTGACGTTCGAGGGACGTTGAAGTGTGTACAGTATTCCTGGGGCCGCGACCTCTGTTGTACCTACATAATTTATTACACATAAAAAGATTTTATATTTTATTTTATTACAAAATAGTTATCTGAAAAGACGCTCTATAATAATAAAAAAAATGCTTCTGAACTTATTGCAATGACTTTGTTTACACAAGTAATCTTGAAACATAAAATAAAGCAATTATGGATTTTTTAATGGTTGCGACAGCGATTTTCTGACAGTTTGAATGAATTTTTATTATTAGAGCCCACATAAATACCAACAAATAATTGTAACTATTACTAACGTTAGAGAAACTCTGATTTAAAATTCTGCTCAATAAGCATGAAAAATAATGTATTCTTTAATTATCAACAATGTACTTTATTTTCCGTTATATAATTAAATATCAAATTTCACTTAACCAAGTTTCAGGGAGATGACAGTATTTATTATAATTTTATAATTAATTTAATTCTAGGTCGAACAGGTAACTCACCAATACCTCAGGTTTAACTCACATACAGACATGCAACTAGACAGAAGATAAAAATACAGACTTCCATAATGAAGTAAAATCTGTTATGGTACAGATCGAATTAAAGGATACAACCCGAATCAATGATAATTAGGGATGCATTACTATTTTGAGGAGGTTTAATACTTTAATGAGATTATTTATAAAATGTGTACATATAATTTCAACATCTTGTTAGCATACTTCTATAAATACTATACTTCTTCGTATATGGGTATCTGTAAAATAAGCACAGACTTGGGCAATGCACATATTTTCATTTATGGTGGATTTGATTCACACTGCTTCTGATATATGGGATAGCAGTTATTATGAGTTTGTACAGCTTTCCAAAAGAGATCAATATAATTCAAATGGGTTGGTATCTGATATAAAAATAAACCATGCTATTAACCAAGACATCGAGAACTTTTATTTGATACCCTAAACAACATTTTACTATTTAATAACCTAACAATTAATTACATGTTGTCAATTTTTTTATTTATACAGTTAATGGTATTTATTGTTTCATTGAGTTGTTAAGTGAAAAATTCAAGTGAAGTTCAATATTTGTTTACCGAACAAGGGCTTCATAACTACCAGAATATTAAGGATCTCTAGCTGTAAAAGTTTATTTAAAAAAAAAAATGATGTTACACAAACATTGTCTGATAATCAACTTAAATAAGTTTGGACGGTAGTTGGAGATGCTAATATTTAACAAAAGAGCTTATCTATTAAGCTATACTTACTAAACAAGACTATACATTAATATATAAGTTATTCACCACCGGGTAAAATGTGATAAAGAGAAGGAAAACGGGAACTCCAGTTCTCGAAATAGACTGTCTTTATTTCTCTTTGTAATCCGACATATATGGGATCATGGGATGTTTACTACGTTAGACGCGGAGATGATCCCCTAGGGTACTGTGGAGACGCTCAGTTCCGCCCCTGCTCTTTGGGTGTCCCGGGGTGTTGACATACCACCTGACATCCAGCAACTTCATCTGCTTCCTTATGTCGGCGTTGTTGGATTCCCTGCCACCATCTGATGCTATTCAATCTGGTACACCATAAAATTGAAACCACCTGCGCAGTGCTCCTAATACGGCCTCTGACGACTTTTCGCGGACGGGGTATGCCATGGCCAACTTACTGAATAGATCAACGACGGTTACCCACTTGAGGCCCTTCCAAGTAAAAGTATCCGTTTGCAAGTCGGTCAGGGGTGTCTGTGCCGTCGAGGTCTCTTCTTGTGGTCCTACCGGTGGGTTTCGATCGTACTTCGTGCGATGACAGATCTCGCACGCTCCTATCGTCTCCTGGATGGTTTTGCGCATTCCCCGCCAGAAATACCTGCGCTTCAATGCCTGCGCTGTTCCCTGTTCCCCCCGATAATCCGTTTTGCCTTGGTGGTATGCTAGCGTAACTTCTTTTTTCATGGTATTACCGTAACCGTTTCCACAATCATCGTGCATCGCGCGAACCTCCGGTCAATCCCGATCCGCTCCGCTCGCCATAACCTCTTATTTTCTCCCAAATGGTCCCGTTCCCTACATAGATATAGTGCTTTTTCCCCGGCTTGGAAGCTTCGTTGAGTAGGCAGCAGATCTGGTCCAGTTTTACTCCCGGCTGCCAGATGGTCGTTGTTGTGGATCTGTTGTAATCGGTGCAAGCAATCTTCGTTAGTCCTGCTGTTCGCATCTTCCAGATTATCTGACGACGTTTATCGTTGACTATTTCCTGAAGCTCTTCCATCTCCGCGTATCTGTCACCTCCCGAGCTCCCTCCTCCTGTCGACTGCCCATCCTCCGCGGAACCAAATTCTCTTTCACCCTCTTGTCACCCTCCTCCTCTGGCGTCAATTCCTGGAGGAACTGCCGGTCATCTCTGGATGATTCCCCTTGCTCTGGTTCTATGGCGTTGACTGTCATCGCCCGTGACAGCCAGTCCGCGACGACGTTTTCCTTGCCGGGCTTATATACAATCTCCATGTTGTAATGGCTAAGGAATTCCTTCCACCTCGTGACCCTTGCCGATGACTCCTTCAGCTCTCTACCCATTGTAATGGACGGTGATCTGTGTGGACTCGGAATCTTCTCCCGAATACATAGGGCCGAAAATAGTCCATTGCCCAGACGATCCCTAGCAACTCCCGTTCTAGTGCGCTGTATCGGCTTTCAGCCTCCGTTAGGCGTCTACTGGCATACGCTACTGGTTGGTCTCCTTTGTCTTCCGCCTATGATAGGTCCGCTCCTAACGCATATTCGCTATCATCCATCGAAATTGCGAATTTATTATTAAAATCGGGAAATGCCAACACTGGGTGTTCCTGCAAACGGCTTATGCACTTTCGGATGTTCACCTCTATATCGGGAGTGATGATCACCTTCCGTCCCTTTTTTAGGAGGTCATTGAGAGGGACTAGATACGACGCCATTTCGGGGACAAATCTTCTATAGAAATTTAGCGTTCCTAGAAGGCGTTGGATTCCCGTGACATCGGACGGGACCACCATCTTTTGGATGGCTGCTATCTTCCCAGCATCTGGTCGCACTCCCTCCTTGGAGATTGTGTGTCCCAAGAAAGTAATAACTTCCTGGCCTAACCGGGACTTTTCCTCTGACAATTTTAATCCGAATTGCCTCACTCGGTTGAACACAGTTTTCAGGTTCACTTCGTGTTGGGCCTCATCCGCACTAAATACTAGGAGGTCGTCCATATAAATTTGGCACATGGACTCATCGATACCCCTGACTAACTCGTCCATAAGTCTCTGGAACGTGATAGGTGCGTTTTTGAGACCAAACGGCATCCGTGTGAATTCATAATGCCCTCGTTCGAAGGTGAAGGCTGTTTTGTTGCGATCCTTCGGGTCCATCTGTATTTGGTGGTACCCCGCTTTGAGGTCTAACGTACTAAAGATCCGCGCCCCGCTCATCTAAGATGTCATCGAATCTGGGGATCGGGTATTTCTCGTCCACTGTGTTGTCGTTGAGTAGCCTATAGTCTACGACAACTCTATATTTTTCGGTTCCCCCGTCTTCAGCTCTCTTCTTCCTGACTGCCCACAAAGGGCTATTGTATGGTGACATGCCGTCCTCAATGATCCCCTGCCTTTTCAAGTCGTCCGGCTCTACTTTGATATGGTGCCTCAACGCTTGCGAATATCAGCGCTCCTTCACGTAACTTACTACCTCCCGTATATACACGAACATACCTGTATTTGGGGTATCCTCACTCCCACACACATCCTCTCCAGGGTATCCCGACACATTATCGTGTTGGTACTCCCGGTATCCACCAGGCACTGCCCTCCACACGCTACTCGGATGATTAGCAGACCGCTGCATGTACCGCTCACCCTATTACTTATTAGTGCGCGGTCGCCCGCCTCTGCCACTCTTCTCAGATCTCTCGTTCGTTCCTCTCTTCAGCCGCCTGTCATCGACCGCTTCTTTTAACACTGCTGCTTCCCCAGCCCGCTCCGCTTCCTGGTTCCTCCCTCTCATTGTCGGTATCGGATATTTAAGAGGTTTCTGACCCCTCTGACTGCAGTCTCTCCCTCCTCCGCACCCTCTGAGCGTTTACCTCCATTGGCTCTGGTCGTTAACCATTTCTTCGACAGCTCATGTACGGGCACTGCTTGGCTACGTGCCCCTCCATGCCACACTCAAAACACCTGGTGTGTGGGCACTGTGCTGCCTAGTGTCCTATTTTACTGCACTCGTAGCATTTTCTTTCCTCGCGTCTCCTGGGACGGCCTGCAATTTCTTGGTTCCTGTCACCCACCGCCATCGCCTCTCTTCCCCCGTACCCCATCTCCTTTCTCTTCCAGGTGACCAGTGTGGTTTTAGGCCTTCTGTAAGATACTCTCTTACAGCCTACCTCTTCTTCATTGTCTGTAACTTCCTCTTATTTGGCACTAGTGCCCACCGTCTCCTGGGCACATTCTAGGAACGTGCGCTCTCTAGGATGTCCCTCTTTTCTTCCTGTTTCCTTTGCCAACTGCACTTTTAAAATCGTTTACAGGAACGCTATCCTTGCTTCAACCTCGGCCGCGCTCACGGACTTCCTCATTTTCTCAGCGATACTATTGTATCTCGCTAAGAGTATTCCCGCATACTGGCCGTTCGTCTGGTGGGGCTTCTTAATCTCTTGGAACATCTTGAAGATATCCTCTTCAAGTGTCTATCTTCCGCCTCCGAACGCTCTCTTTAACCGTTCTTTTACGGTACTCCATGGGGTCTCTTCGTCCGCCTGAATCATATTGAGGATGCTTTGCTTCACCCTACACACGAACGCTACTCTCAGTGACTCTGCGTCTCCTTCGGTGATAAGGTCTTCCGCTCGTTTTCCTTCTATTCGCGTCATCAGCCTGTCACCTCCCTTCAGGAAGTGGTTCAGTTCCCCGGTCTCTCCTGAAAATCTCTCCAGATCGGAGATCGATTTTCTCACATCTTGAGCCGTAATTGCCTCAATTTTCATCCATGCCATAGTATTGGCATGAGCGGCTGCTATAGATGTTTGGGGGAGCTGTGGTATATCCACTGCTGCGTTGAGCACCCCTGGTCTAAGTACTCTTTCCGACATTCCCGTAATATAAGAGAACAAAAAAAAAGGAGAGAAAAAAAAACCGAGAGACGAAATAAGAGAGAAAAAAAAAACGATAGCTTTCCGGGTTTCGGCACTAGTTATTTGCCACCGGGTAAAATCTGATAAAGAGAAGGAAAGCGGGATCGTAAGACTAACTCCAGTTCTCAAAATTGTCGGTCTTTATTTCTCTTTGTAATCCGACATATATGGGATCATGGGATGTTTACGTCTAATAAATGGTCTGATCATACCATAAACACCTTCTGAATGGATACTCACCTAAAACCAAATTATATTATTAATTATACATAACTCATAAATTTGTACTATTAATAAAATTATTATGTTACATACATGATTATCTCATGACCCTGTAGAAATAAGGATTCCAAAGTAAAACTTATACAAGCTATAACACACACTTCAGTAATCACGTATGTAGCGTGTTAAGTAAAAATAAAACGCTCAGTAAACAAAATCGTTGGTATATGAATCTTCTTTCGTAGCGAGGAATGTGTAGGTGTTCTTGTTCTATCCGTACCTTCTCCTTACTAGAAAAAAAAAACATTGCAATAGGACACGATCTTAGATAACGTGGATTATCTAAAATTCATACGCTTTTGCAAGCAAGGTAGACAGCGATTAGTTTTTTGGGTAGGTCAAACCACACCGGTACATTCTGTACGTACACTTCAGTACAGTGGGAAACTTAAGAAAAATATATTCCATAAGCGCATTCTCAATTAAGTTACATCGAAGGCTTAGTCAATAATAAAAATGGGAAAAAAATAATGTTTTCTGCAAATCGTTTGCTTAGAGAAAAAGTTCGAAAAAAAACAATTTTACAATTATATATAAGCTATCATTGATAGTAAAACTGAAATCCACTCTAAATCCGATGATAGATTTTTGGGTAGGACTAACCACAATGGTACCTTCTGTACGTACGCTTCAGTACAGTGTATAGTTAACCTATAAATGTGCCCTCTCTGTTGATATGGAATTAACCCCTGAGTAATACGTCTTTTCACGGGTGCATTGTGTTCTGATGGTGAGATTTCTGTCATCGGCCACCCATTCTTTCTTTTCGAAAATAAAACCTAATTCCTAATATCATGAAATTTTGGCTGCATTTAGATGAGCCTATAAACGAATAAATGAATCAGTTGAACAAAGATAATATGATTCGGTGGTAAATATTATAACTGAACAAAGAGAGTGTGTGCAATCTAAAAGATTTTGATTAGACAAATCAATACTATTTTAATACAATTAACTTTCTGTAACTTATCACAAAATATATATATAACTTAGCTGTTGTGTATATATTTTCTTTCCATACCATACGTCTTGATTACATATAATATTCTTGGACTCGTCCACATATACTTGCATGTGTCTATAAATGTTTCATAAAACGTGAATATTAGCTATAAACACATATTTTCTTCTAAATAAAATGTTTAAACATGTAAACCTATACTTGACGTCACCAAGTAAAAATGAGTTTTGACTCGATCTAATTTTGGTCAAATGTTTTCAATTTGTTACCCATTTTATTTGTTACCATTATTTATAGAAACATAAGTTTATTTTAAATTAAAAGTAATTACTTAACGAATGGAACTTAATCGTGTTCCAAACGTAGCTAAAACCACTAGAGTTTCTGGGATTTTTTTTTTATGGAATGGTTGTTATTGACCTCCACATATATATATTTTTTTTTATATGCATATGTCTGTATGTGTGTGTGATTGTTTGGGCGTGGCAGACTGGACCAATCAGCAGATCCGGATGTAGTCCAATAGTCTATCCTTCATACTATAACTATCACAAACTAATGCAGAACAAAAAGCTATTGAATAATTTTTATAGGGTTAAGATTTTTATTGATTAATAATACGGTATTAATACAAAATACCGTACGAGGAGTTAACAAAACATTATCTCACGTCATATATTATCAGGAATTGATACTAAAAAAACTTTAAAATAATTCATACGAATAAATTATTTTACTTTATTGTGATAAAATTACAATCTGCCTTTTATTAGGCAATAGTAATTGTGATTAATTTTCTCATTCATGCCATATTTACAATTTTCATTCACTCCCTCATTCATACAGTATTTACAAACATCCCAGAGACCTCCCAAATCTACATGGTTGTTGCCTCTCTCGCGATAGAGGAAGCAGAATCTTGGGATGTCCCCCACGCTGCTTCGTTAGCCGCGTCACTGGATAAGAGGCAGCGGAGGCTGACCAAGATAGCGAGATCCACAGACGCTCAGGATATGATTGGAGAAACTGGCCGTTGCCAGGACTCCTACTAATAATTTATGTGGTTAAGATATTTAAACTGTTGCACAACGAAAAAAGATCACAGAACAAAGTAATAATCAAATAACATAAGGTAACAATGATTTATACTACTGAATTAAAATCAGAACGAGCTAACAAAACGAATTTTATTGAAGAACTTCGGGTGAAATATTGGATAGTAAAATAAAAACTACTGAACGAAGAAATAATAAAACACATGCCACTTGTAAATTAACAATAGGAAGGACTAATCAATTAAGTATTTATATTAATGTATGAAGACAGTCTAAAAAAAGAACTTATACTTAGACCAATAAACTAAAACTTAGAAAATTATTTGTAACAGAAACCTAGCCTTGTCCAAAAAAAGTAATAAGCTACACTAATTAAAATAATTAAACGTAAATATGAACTTATAGGGTGTGGAAACTGGCTGTGGGGGTGAAGGGGAGGGTTAATCCTCAGGAAATCCTACCTCATGAGCTCCCATTAGATGACTATGGTTTCTAGCCTCGAAAAAAAAACTAATTAAACTCAATAGGGAAAACTATTTTCGATATTCTTTTTTAAGAAAGTTATTTATAACCTTTTTCGCGATGAAATTAATCAACGTTATAATCTCATCGAGTCACGGGATGAACGTGAATTATAAAGCATTAGCAGAGCGGTTTGTGGTTTTTCCTGCTGTTCGAAGAAATGTTCTTATTCATGTTAATTTCATAAGAGTATTTATCATTAATTATCAGATCTATCGAGCTAAACCCCATTTCTATCTAACATTTATATGGGGTGTCGGAAAATAAGACAACTAGATTGTCACCTTTATTGGAAACATCTATATAAGAGGAGTTAAGTGCTTGGTAAATACACTGTGCAAGCAGACCAGCTTCGGTAGAATACCCTGGAAGTGATAAAATATGCAGTGGTAATAACACCCCTTAAACAGTTTCTGATCTACTTATAAATTAAGCAGTGTAGTTCTGCTGAATCCCCTACGATGTTTTTTTAACATTGGCACCAACACAGGCCAAACCTATTAGAATAGTATGCCAATATACTCCCACAAATAACTAAGATATCAATTACAAAAAGGCGACTTTTTAAAAAAAATGCGACGCACAATAAGCTGGGGATAATGATACTTTAATGAGACAAATATTTTCTCCCTAGTTGTTTCTCAGAGGTGATTATCATTATGTGAGATTAGAATAACACTAAAAAAATAGTAGCTCTTTATTCTTATACTTCAATGATTTGCTTTTAAAATATCTTAATCAATCGTTGACTAAATTGTATTTTTTAAAATTTAAATATAGGGAATACTGGCATTTAAAGTAAATATCAAGAAGTTCACAGACAAATCAGTTCAGTTATTTTTAAAGCACAAATCTGCACTTAAACCACAGTTACATAAAATTATTTTTCATCCTCATCCAAATCATTATTTAGAATTTTTAATGATTCTTAATAATGGTTCTTGAAATTCAAGATAAAAATAATATGATATTGGTATATACAGAGAATAATCTTTCATCTTTACGTTTGGCTCTGCATGAAGCATCCCTCTCTGTTATATATGCTATGATGGTTCTATTATTCTGTTAGAGGTTATTTTGATTAACAATTATATTAGCATATTGATTTAAAAAATTGTTCTTATAAAAATGCTAACGATAATGGAATAACCATAATGACGATCCAGATATCAAGGACAAGAATCAAGGTAGCATAAATTCCAAAGGTAATTACAGCTCCGCACTAAACTCGCTAGGAGGTGTGTGTCAGGTGATTTTTTTAAGTACTGCAGAGGCACGTGAATAATGCTTATCGGGGTGGAACCATATCATTCTCACATTAATCTGGACTCTATACACAAATCCTCACCAGTGGGTGTAAGCTGGAAGTGAGCACCCAGAGAATCTGCTATCTCAAATCAGATTAACTACACACCTACATGAGATTGTAGGAAAGATTATACGTGGAGAATAACCATCTACATTTATCTTCCTTACGATACTCCAAATAATGGAAAGATAGGTGTTGTGATTTATTTGAGATAAAAAGTTTTGCCAAAATGATCTTTTAATTTTCTTGACTACAATCTTGCATTTTTATCTGACAGCTAAGTTAGGATTGTTACATTTGCCGATTCCTAATGATTTTTTCTCAATTTAACAGCTTTAAAACACTCCTCATTCCTCCAAGGTACTAAAACTGTTTTGTGGATCTGTGTTGTTTGAGGTAGTGAATCTATAGCAGCTTGAAGTATGGTACTCTTGATTTTTTCCCACTCTATATATATATTAGGATTTTCCAAATCAATGTTTGAAAGCTGGGCTATACTCACTTTGTGGCTCACAAAATAGCTTTTATTCAGCGTTTTTTTATCTAATCAGCAGGATGGCAACTTAGTAGGTACTGATCTGTATTGGTAATCCAATGTATTCATGAAATAGTCACTTTCATATGTGTCCTGTAGCACTTGCTTGTTTAACCTAGGCTAAACCTTGGACAGATTGTGTAGGTGAAAAAGCGTTTACGAACAAAAGCTAAGAAAGGTCTCAAATGATTCGAGCTTTTCAACTCTGACGGAATATCTCATACCTATTTAAATTAAACGAACGAATGCAACCTTTAATTCCTACCACTTTATTTTCTACCGAGCTCTGGTTACTAAATATACCTAAAATAAATTAGAAACTAACATAATATTAAAAAAAAAGAACCATCCCAATGGTTCCAAAGATCAACCAATCAAAGAGTTCCAGCAAAATCTATATAGAGTAAAATAATACAGCCTTTTTGTTTTAACCCTCAGGGCATTCGACCAAAATATGCTGGACTGTAAGCTCAGATCCACAGCATCCACAGTTATGGTGGGTATCCTTAGCCATTAGGTAGCCATGGGCCAGTCTAGTTGGCCGATCTTTAGACTAGTGTTGGCTAGTCTTCATGTCTTCTGTTAGACTACCATGGTGTATCCCTGGCTTCAAACCGAGGTTTAATCCCTTGGAGGTTATTGTTGGTATGTAAGGTCCATTTGTCTTGCCTGAAATTCTAAATTGGGAATATGTAATTCTGGATAGTAGCATGTGTGAGGACCATCTCAAAAGGTTCACCTTCGGAAACGGCTTTTTAGCAAGAACGCCAACTTCTTCATTCTTTGCTATACCACAATGTTCCGGTAGCCAGCGGAATGTTACATTGAATCCTGTATGAAAAATGAATACACAATGAATATACAATGGATACCGTAAGAAATCGTGTGCTTTTATGAATTGCAGAATCTATCGTTTCTTAAAAAAAAAAGATTTTTAAATATCCTGGCGTGCAGATAAAGAATCAATGCAGACGGATATTTTACAATTACGAGTAGCAATAACGATGCATAATCTGCCCTTACAAAATGGTTTCGTTTATGTGCTGCCGATCATTATGACTTACAACTGCACCAACTCCTGCAGCTGATTTCGATCTATTTGCCTATAGAACTCGACTACAACTATAATTGTGGGAGGGTACAATACTATCATATGTGCAAATGGAGACAAACTGAATTCTTTTAGTATACGCAACGCCATAGTCATTCAGTAACATGTATTCAAATTAAGAGTACTGAACTGTACTAAGTTTGAACATTTGTTTCTATTCTATTAAAATTAAAAATTCTTAAAATTTCAAAACATTTTTTAAAATTCAAAATAAGACACGAGGGCATTATGATATACCGAACAAGTTGACGTTCTTGCCAAAAGGGCCGTTTCGGAAAGTAAACCTTTTGAGATGGTCCTTAGACGTGATGCTATCCAGAATAATCAATCGGCAATACGGAAATTCTGACAAAAACAGTGGAGCTTACTTTCGAACAATAAGCTCAGAGAGAATAATCCTTCAGTTGGAGACTGGGATATATCCTAGAGGTCCAACAGAAGACAGGGACTTGTGTTTGCTCGTCTATAGATAGACTATACAAGACCAACCCCATGGGCTGGCTACCTTATGGCCAATGAAACCTGCTCTACCTGTGAATGCTTTGAAACTGAGCTTACAGTCCATCATCATGAGAGTATAAAGTTTCTTATTTATTATATTTCCTCCACTATTTGAAAAAGAAAATTCACTTTTTCTACAAAATGTACAGTAAATTCAACCGAGGTGAACCCTCTCTCGGGGGCCGTTACGTGGGCTTTTGGTTGGCGCTTCGAATCTGACAGAGCATACTAGGCTCCAAGAAGGACTTGGGGAAACTCGGACCTTTCCATGAACATTCACAACAATTATGTTAACTGCAGTGGACTGTGCGGGCATTGGAAAAATTGGTAGCCATCATGGTGTTTGCCCACATCCAACTATTTATCTTCGTGTCTTTAAAAAGAGACTACATATCCTGCCTAGGAGACAGGTGAAACTGGGGTACCGCCTTTGCTTCCCATCAGCCCAGAGTACTTAGGGCTTTGTTCTCACTATTTCGCTCACTCACTTATATATATATATGTTGTAAACTAATACGAACATGGGAAGTAAACAACCCATAATCCTATGTAGGTCGGATTAATAAAGACAATAAAGCAGTCTCTTTACAGAAGTTCGAGAGTGTATCTCGTTTCCAAAGTAACAATTTTCTTTTCTTTATTTTTTTTCGTTCTTTCGCTTCACGTTTTTTTTTTCTCTCTCAAGAAAATGCCAGAGGGAGTGTTACGACCCCCGGTGCTTAGTGCAGCAACAGATATACCGCAGTTACCTCTAAAGACCATGGCAGCGGCTCATGCGAATACATTGGCGTGGATGAAAATCCAGGCGATTACGGCTCAGGACATGAGGAAGTCGATTTCGGATCTGGAAAGATTCGCAGGCGAGACCGGGGAACTAAATCAATTCCTCAAAGGGGGCAACCGGCTGATTACGCGGATAGAGGGGAAACGGTCGGAGGACCTATAACGGAAGGGGACGCAGAATCACTGAGGGCAGCTCTGGTGTCCAGAGTGAAGTGAGTGTCCTGAACATGATCTAGGCCGACGAAGAGACCTCGTGGAACGTAGTGAAGGAGCGGCTGAGGACAGCGTTAGGTGGCAGGGGGAGATGGACCACTGAAGAGGAATTTTTTTAACTCTTCAGGGAAACGAAGAGACACCAGCAGACGAACGGGCAGTACGCCGGGACGATGCTGGCCAGATATAACAAAATCACGGAGAAGATGCGGGAGACAGTAAATGTGGTGGAAATAAAAGACAGGATGGCGTTCTTATCAACTATCCTGAAAGTACAGCTAGCGAAGGAGAGCTGAAGAAAATAGGGTTTACCGAGAGAACGCACATTTCTAGAATGTGCCCAAGAAATTGTGGACACCAGTGCCGGAAAGGAAGACACCACAGTCGGTGATTAAGAAACGGGCTGGAAAAGAGTGCCGTATAGAAGGCCCAAAACCACACCCATCACATGGAAGAAGAAGGAGGCGGAGTACGGTGGTAGAGAAAGAGTAACGGCGGGGGAAAGGAGCCGAGGAAATGTGGGGCATTCCCGGAGGTGAGACGACAGGAAGTGCTATGAGTGTGGGAAGGCAGGACATTTGGTAGCACAGTGCCCACGCACTAGGCTCTTTGAATGTGGCACGGAAGGGCATGTAGCCAGGCAGTGCCCATATATGAGCCGGCGCAGTGACTGGAACAGACCTGAACCTGAACGCTCAGAGGATGTGGAGGAAGGAGATGCCGCAGCCAGAAGCGCCAGAGACCTCGGACACTTCCGAGAAAGAAGAAGAGAGGGAAGAACTAGGAAACCGAATGGGCCGGGGAAGCAGCAGTGCCCGGAGGACCACTCAACGACAAACATCAGAGGGGAGGGGAGAACGTGAGATCTGAGCAGAGTCGTGGTGAAGAGGCGACCGCACGATAGTAAACAATAGTGTGAAAGTCGTGATAGCGGTCTGCCTATAATCGAAGTCGTGAGGGGAGTGAAGTGTCTAGCAGATACTGGGAGTGCCAACACAATAATGTGTCTGGAGACACTAGAGAGGATGTGTGAAGGAGAGAGGATGCCCCAAATACAGGTATGCTCTTGTAACTTAATCACCCCTGTTAGGTCGAAGGGGAGGCAGTAATAGGGCTAAATAGATGGGAACGCGATGAGGAGAGTTTATGAGTTCACGTGGTAGAAAAGATGCCCTGGGAATATGGAGGGATCATAGGACGCAATTTGCTAGGTAAAGTAGGAGCAAAGGTTAGGAACGAAAAGGGGCGCTGGGACATTTGAATAGATAATATAATAGGGGCCTGGGACTAGGAAGAGAAGTAGGGTGAGATGGGGGGGGGGGCGCTAGTAGGGGCGCTAAGGCAAGCGGAAGATTGGAAAGGGGAGCTTAAG
Source organism: Acanthosoma haemorrhoidale (assembly GCA_930367205.1). Classification (NCBI taxonomy): domain Eukaryota; kingdom Metazoa; phylum Arthropoda; class Insecta; order Hemiptera; family Acanthosomatidae; genus Acanthosoma; species Acanthosoma haemorrhoidale. Next base: position 132,669,360 of record OV884011.1, read on the forward strand.
AGAAAATACATAGATATTCTCTTCAAGGAAGGTGAGCGATTGGGGCTCACAGGTAGAACTGTACACGAGATTCCGCTCAAGCAAGACAGGGTGTGCTATGTGAAGGAGCGCAGGTATCCGCAGGCTCTGAGGCACCACATGAGGAGTGGGCGGTCCAGAAAAAGAATGAGGAAGGTGGGGGCCCAGACAAATATAGAGTTGTAGTAGACTACAGAAAACTCAACGAGAATACGGTGGATGAAAAATATTTAATTAAATTGTCTAAATGTAAACGTAAATTGTTATTAATAAATGCATAGAAGTTGTAGTGAGATAAACAAATGCATGCGCTCCCGACTATAGAGCTGACTCTTACACCTGTGCCGTAAAAGAAACAATCCTACAGCAGATGTTTTAGCTGGGACTGTGCAGCCCCCACCAGCTGTATCTCAGCCCAGTATCTGCTTAATAAAATAAGAAGCTCCCGGTGCGTTAAAGACTGCCGCTGTTCAAGGGGGGGTCGGGGGCAAAAGAACGACTTCACGTCCTCTCCAGTGAGATTTTGATATTAGTTTTGTAGAGGCTGTTGTGGCAGTTATTTATCAGTGTGCAGCAGATGTTATGAATCACTTGCCAGCCTCAGTACTAGGAATAATGGCCCAGACTTCTGTTTTGCTTTTCATCCTCCGCACTTGTGTCAGTCGAATTATGGTCTGCAACATCCAGTCGGTACCAGGAGTTCCCCTCTCTTAGAGACAAATTAATGTATTATAAAAGCTCTAGCTAAAATTAGGAAAGATGTTTTAACTAGGATATTTCCAGTGGCACGACCGGCCTCAGTTAGCAAATTTTAAATATCATGTGGCTGTAGAAGTATAGATTTTTCCATGAATGGAATTAACAAAACGAATGCAGAGAATCCCACTAGGAAGGAGCGTGGTCTGACAACGGCGGACTAAAACATAGCAAGGTTAGGATAGAAATGTAGAGTGTTTCATAATTGATTAGGCAATATTTCAATGCAGATGCGAGTACCAGTCCAGAGCCGAGCCGTAGCTTGAATCAATTGTCGGCTAAAACTAGGGGGTATGTATGTAAAGCAACTGTTGAGCAGGGGTTTTGTTTGGACCAATCGGCTTGTAGGAGATACCTGCTAGCTGAGTTGGGCTGCCTGTGAACTCGTGTGCTGCTGCGTCATTTATTGTTTACAATATTTACACTGATATGACTTAGTGGTTTGGTAATATTATTTACATTTGTTTATTTAACTAATTTACAACAAATGCATGGCACACTGGCTTCAATAGAGTAGAGTGTAATTTATCTTATGTAGTTAGCGGTTGCTAAACATACATAAATTATTTATATCGTTTGAGATAAGAGAAAGAATTAATTGAATATTTATTCAGAGATCATAAACAGGGTAATCACATAGTCGTTGCCGGAAAATTTTGTTGTTTGACAATAGTTGTGTGAATACGCAATTTTTTTTTTATTATATGAAATTTATACTGTAAAAAATGTTCTCAACTGTAACTTGAGAAATTTAAAACTAAAAAAAAACACGACCTGATTACTTTACCTACATTACTTTTCTGACTATTGTGTAGTAAAAATTTTTTTTGGCAGAACTATTTACTTAATTATACCATTTAATGTAGATCCTATAATGTACTTCTGCATTTAATTGGGTGAGTGGACTAGTGTAACATAGAAAAATCGTACTCTAACATAAGTCATAGCATATATTAAAACAAATATCGTTATGTTGTGAGTGATAAGTGTGCGCTCATAAAAACGCTGGCTGAAGTGATACTATAAGAATTATAGTGGTATATTAAAGCAACACTTTGAATTATAATAAATAAAAATTGATTGTTGAATAAGAAAGCTTTGTTTTTAATCTTTTAATAATTTATGGATCAAGCGACTAATATTATACTTCTGAAGACAAAGTAACATCACATTTTTGTGTTTTCTTGTCAAGGTTGGCCTTTGATCGGTGAGTTATAGAATAATTTAATTTTTTATGGTGTTGCCACATACTTATTGAATAATGATTGAGATCATCGAAGTAATGGGATCACATGGGTAGAATATAAGTATTGCGCAGAGAGGTAACAGGACTTGCCATTGCGGGTCTCAAGCCTCTAATTTCGTGACAGAAACTATAAGTGAGAAGCAGGCGTTCCAACTATACCTAGCCGTTATCGCTGTTATGTCTTGCGGAGTTGCCGATTCTCCATCACTAACCATTTCTAGGCGTTGCCACAATGATCTAAAACAGGTATGGGCAACCTTTGACATGTTATGGGCCAAACTTTAGTGTGCAAATACGTTCGCGGGCCGCGTTTAAAAGTAGTGCATTTTAAAGTAGTGTTCATAATTTTTAGCGATAGATATCAGTCAGCCATGAAATAATACGACAATGTTATTACAACACAATTTATTAAAATAACAAAATGAAATGAAAAAATAGGTACCTACAGCATTAAATTAAATCGTTAAATTTAGAATTGTTACAAACTACGAAAGTTAAATAGCGACACCGAAATCAATGAGACACTTGAGCTTGAATTTGGGAAACTAATTCATCGATGTTTGGATTAATTCCACTGGTACAAAGACGTAAAGAATTTTCCAAATTATCGTCAGTCAGCCTTGTACGATGTTTTGATTTATTAACTTTCATCAATGAAAAGAACTGTTCGCATTTATAAGTACTGCCAAACGCACAAATCAATCTTCTTGCAAATTTTCTAAGCTGCGGAAAATGGTCTTCTTCGAGGTATTTTTTGTAGAAATCGCACAACTCCACGTCTTCAAATTTAGATTTTAGGAGTGAGTTTTCTTGAATCTCGATCAACTCCATTTGCAAGTGTATTGGAGCATTTTGTACATTACTTTTTGTTGGAGTAGCAAATAAATTGAAACAGTCTTCCATGTGTTTGAAATCGCTAAATCTGATCGAAAATTTCTCCGACAGTAACTTGAGTTCTTCAGCATATTGAGCGTAAGCAATATTTTCATACGCAGAGAGCGTGGTGAAATGGTAACTGTTACCAGACAGCATATGTGCCTCCCACAAGCGGATTTTGTTCTGAAACGCTTTCAAATTTAAATCATTCAAATGGCCTGTAAGGTCGACAAGAAATGCTAAGTCACATATCCATTTTGCGTCACTCAATTCAGATAGTGGTTTATCTTTTATTTGCATAAATTCTGCTATCTCATTTCTAAGCTCGTAAAACCGTTTCAGCATTTTCCCTTTGCTTAGCCATCTGACTTCACAATAATATGTTACGTCGTCATACTCGGCTGATATTTCATCCAAAAACGCCTTGAACTGACGATGGTTAAGCCCTCGGGATCGAATAAAATTGATGGTTTTTACTACCACATTCATAACATTCTGGAGTCGAATGGACTTAGAACACAAGTTCTGTTGGTGGATAATGCAATGAAGGACTATCAAACCATCTTTTTGCACATTTAATTCAGTTGCTTTTTCATTCAAAATTCCGATGAAACCTTTACGTAAGCCGACCATAGAAGGTGCACCATCTGTGCATACTCCAACTAATTTCGACCATGGCAAGCCAAAACTTGTGAATACCTTTTGAACTTCATTAAAAATGTCCTCTCCTGTAGTGGTTCCTTTTAGCGGCTGTAAAGCAAGCAATTCCTCAGTAATAGTGAATTCTTTATCAACACCTCGAATAAATATAGCCAGTTGAGCTATGTCAGACAAATCGGTGCTCTCGTCTAATGCTATGGAAAATGATTCAATACCAGTCATACGGCCAGTCAATGTTGTTTTTATATCATTAGCCATCATTTCTATACGTCGTACAACGGTTCGTCTTGACAAACTAATTTTTTCAAATTCATTTTTCTTTTCAGGACACAAAACACTGCAAACTTCTGACATACACTCCTTGATAAATTCTCCTTCGGCAAATGGTTTCAATGACTTTGCCAATTTTGAACTAACTATAAAACTAGCTTTCACAACATTATCAAGTTGTGTTCTTTGTCTATGAAATATTTGCTGCTGTTTTTCCAAATTTGCGGTAAGTTTCTGGATTTTGTCTTTTCTTATTTGTCCTGTCAGTGAGAGCAGCGTAGGATGCTTAGTTGAGTAATGCCTCTTTATATTGAATTCTTTCATCACCGAAATGGATTCATTACACATCAAACAAATAGGCTTACCATTGTGCAAGATAAAGAAGAATTCTTCAGTCCATTTTTCTTGAAACTGGCGACCCTCTGCATCTACTTTTCGTTTCCTTCCACCAGACATCATTTTCATTTACTTATCGTTCGATAAACTTAATAAGAAAATAGGTATAATTAGTAAGCACTCAAGATGCACACAAAGTCACAAAGCAAACTTATCACCACGGTAGCTCGAATAGGACTGAACTAAGTTCCGGCCATCCACCCGCTTATATAGGCAAAATGAAGGAATGATCTAGAATCGTCTAGTGTAGAACAATACAATTGCGAAGCAATAATCCTTTGTTGCGCCGCCAGTGTGGCGGCAAACATCAATGGCTTTGAACTTTGATGTTTGCCGCCTCACTCTTTGATGATCACCGCCACTCGGCTTGCTCGCTCACTTGATTCCATGAGTATGAGTAAGTAGTGTATTTTTTTTTTTTAAATTGGGTTTTTCAAAATGTCTCGCGGGCCGGATCAAATCTTACAGCGGGCCGGATCCGGCCCGCGGGCCGGCTGTTGCCCACATACGATCTAAAAAGTCAGTCCTTTCCTGGAAGAATGGTGAGATACAAACCCAACAATCAAGACCAAGAAGAAAAAAATGAAGCAAAAGAGATTAATGAACTAGTCTGCACATTTTATAAAGGAAATGAATCATTTGTTGAAAAACAGTTTCCTGTTTGAAACATATGTCTGTAGTTTGACACCCAGTTTGGTAGAAGTGAACCATTGGGCTATGGAAGAGTTATATACATATAACAATGCCTCTTTTTAAGTGTTAATACTTTGGAAAATAATATTATGCAAGGCTGGAGAATTTGTAATATTCAAGAACATCATAGTCAAATTGTAAATAAATTTTGTTTAAGAATTCATGTTAGTAACAGTCTTGATGATGCCTGAACATTGGAAACTGTATGTAGACTGTTAAATTTATGTTCAGAAAATATTATTTCTAAAGCTAGGAGTGGCGTGGCCACCACAAAAATTATGGAGCATCTGCCCAACGTTGTATTCCAAAAGACTAAGAATTTACTGTATAAATGTTAAGAGTTCTGCGCCTGCGCTGCCATTAGTTTAACGTGTCTACATCGCTCTGCAACTGAACTATCATTATTACCTTTCGAAGGAAGTGTAACGGTGCGAAAAACAGTCCCAACAGACTATTTACGGGAACTCATCTCGAGGGAGAAGGTTGAACGTGAGTAGTAAATGTATTTCATTGAACTATACTCATACGTGCTAGTGCATAGACAATTGGATAGTCACGGCAGCCATATTGGGACGAATCCCCACTTGGCTCACCGGCCGAGTGATAGCTCATAGCTCGTTCATAGCTCAGAGCTACCGTCGGCGGCTCTCGTACCGCACGTCGTGCGTTCGATACTGGGAGTAGTCATCGGTATTTTTTTTTTTTTTTTTAATAATTAAATTATTTCTGCTAGGCAGAATATGTCATTATGCGTTTTCATCATATGGCGATAAATAATAATAAAAAAAGATCTCGGTCCGTTGATACCACCACACCAACATCACCAAAACAAAAGGCTCGTAGAGGAAGACCGAGTAAGAGAGACCTGCCGCCGCCACCACCATCTGTCACACCCACCAATAGATCCATGGAAGAGTTGCCTTCACCTCAACCAGGACCGTCTACTGGAAAAAACGCCAGGAGTTGAAAAAATTTACAATGTCAACTACCTCTACTACACTAGAGTAAAGGTGGAAAAACCACATCCCAGGCGTGACATAGTTCAGTGCCACAACTGCCAGGAATATGGCCACAGTCGTTCGTACTGTCACCACATACCTAGGTGTGTGAAGTGCGGAGACAAGCACAAGAGCGAGCTTTGCAAGAAGCCTCGCCAATCCCCCGCTGTATGTGCCTTGTGTCAGCAAGACCACCCTGCCAACTACAAAGGCTGCGAGGCATATAAAGTGCTGAAGAACCGCCTCCAACAACAACGCCGCCCACTCGTGGTAGAACAAGCAGTGAAACCGCGAAGCGTTCCAGCCAGAGAAGTGAATGACTCCACTTCATTCGCCAACATAGTGTCAGGTGGACGCAAGACATTATCCGAGGCACCGCCTTCTCCCCTCCCTCAACCACAGCATTTACCTCAGCCTCACATACACCAAATTCCTCCCCCTCCCAACTCCACAGATCTCACTAGCCTTCTTACATCCTTTCTCACCGACTTCAGAACTCTTATCACTCCTCTTATTTCACTGCTCACCAACCTTGTTTCCCACCTCATTCCAAGCTCTCCCAAATGAATAAAAAACCCTTAACTATCCTTCTTTGGAATGCCAATGGTGTTCGAAATCACACAAACGAACTGACAACATTACTAAATGAAAAAAACATTGACGTTGCACTCATTACTGAAACGCGACTGACTGCTAACAGATCCCTTAAAATCCCACAGTACCAGGTTTACAGAACAGACCACCCTGATGGAACATCACATGCTGGTACTGCTGTCCTTATCCACCATTCCCTTTCCCACCACATCGTCCCATTGATTGCCCATGATTTCCTACAAGCCACAGCTGTGTCAATCCGCACATTTTCCTTCCCCCTCACCATAGCTGCAGCGTATTGTCCACCTAACAAGTCTATTTCCAACTCACAATTTACCTCCTTTCTTAACTCAATTGGACATCACTACCTTGTGGGTGGAGATTTCAACGCAAAGCACCAACAGTGGGGCTCTAGAACCACCAACTCCCGAGGGCGAGCTTTGTTATCTGCACTCTTATCCACAAACTCTACCCCTCTCCCTCCTCAGACTCCTACCTATTGGCCTGCAGATCCCTATCGAAATCCTGACATCCTTGATTTCTTCATCCACCATGGAATAGGATCGATAAATTCGTCCACTACACGGCTCGATGACCTGTCGTCCGACCATAGCCCTCTACTCCTCACTCTTTCGTTACACCCCATCCCCAAACTACCTCCTCCCTCATTCATCAGAGGTCCAGTCGACTGGGACCACTTCCGTGAACTTCTAACTAATTCCATTGACCTCAAAGTTACCCTAAAAACACCTCATGATCTAGACCATCCCGTACATTCCCTTACTACCTTAATCCAACAATGTGCATGGAATGCTTCAAAGCCTCGACCTTCCCCGTATGCCCAGAACAAAACTTCTTTACCTCAAAACCTACTCGACCTTATCCACATCAAACGCCGCTCCAAAGCCTTATGGCAAAGAACCGAGCGAGAGTTGGCAACCTTCCGATCCCAAACATTTAATTCTTACCTATCCTCTTTATCCACTCAGGACAACTCTCTCTGGAGAGATACCCAAAATATCCTAAAATACCATTATGTATCACATCCACTTCGTCGTGGCGATGGGTCCTGGGCTGCGTCAGATGGAGAGAGATCTGAAGCATTCGCACAGCACCTCTCACATACTTTCACACCTCATCCCAACCAGCATAATCCATCCCACGATACGAAGGTCGAAGATTTCCTTATTTCTCCGATTCCTCTTTCACTTCCTCCAAAGGCAGTCAATCCCTCCGAGGTCCAATACCACTTAAAAAACCTACCACTCCGTAAATCTCCTGGATACGATCTTCTCACTGCTCAGATCCTTCGACAACTCCCACCCAAAGCAATAATTTTCCTCACCTATATATTTAATTGTATCCTTAGAACCACCCACTACCCACTTCTCTGGAAATATTCCATTATCGTCCTCTTTCAGAAACCTGGAAAGTCCCCAAATGATCCCTCATCTTACCGCCCAATCAGTCTACTTCCAATCCTTTCAAAAGTTTTTGAAAGAATCCTACTCAAACGCCTTTTGCCTATAGTTGAATCCAAAAACCTTCTTCCTAACCATCAATTTGGCTTTCGCTTCAGACACTCCACTGCTCAACAAGGCCTTCGCGTTGTTGACCATATATCCTCCGCACTTGAAAGCAAACACTACTGCACGGGTGCTTTCTTGGACGTAGCTCAGGCTTTTGACCGGGTATGGCACCCAGGTTTGCTTTACAAACTAAAAATCTCCTTACCGCAGACCTTTTATCTAATCCTTCAATCATATCTGTCTAACAGGTTCTTTCGGGTCCGTTGTGGTTCAGAATACTCCGATTATTACACCATAGAAGCAGGAGTTCCTCAAGGCAGCGTCCTTGGCCCTATCCTGTATACCCTTTTCACTGCTGACATTCCGTTAAGTCCTAGCACCTTCCTTGCAACTTTTGCTGACGACACAGCAATTCTTTCGTCACATCCCAATCCGTCAACGGCATCCTACAACCTCCAAAATCACCTCTCTAAGATAGAGAAGTGGTGCAACATCTGGCGCATCAAGGTCAATGAAGGCAAATGCGTTCACACCACATTTACTCTCCGTCGAGGATCCTGCCCGTCCGTAACCTTCAATTCAATTCCGCTTCCCATGTCCAATACAGTTAGATATCTAGGTTTTCATCTAGACAAAAGACTGACTTGGAACCCTCACACAAGACTTAAAAGACAAGAATCGAACAGACGGTTTGGACAGTTATACAGACTACTGAACAGAAACTCTAACCTCACACTAGAAAACAAACTCCACGTATACAAACAGTTATTAAAACCAATTTGGACTTACGGAATAGAGTTATGGGGGACAGCCAAACCATCGAACATCAAACGTATCCAAACATTCCAATCCAAAGTCCTTAGAACCATAGTCAACGCACCCTTTTATATTAAAAACTCATCCCTTCACAGAGATCTCCATGTACCAACTGTCCTCGACCTTATACCCTCAAGATTTTCCAAATTTCACCAAAACCTTTCCGCACATCCGAATCCTTTGGTCGAATCCTTATCCAGTAACATTCATCCTTACAATCCTCCTCGACGCCTAAAACGGCGGTGGCCTCGCGACCTATTATAAATAGACATTCTATGTCATGGGGTCCTGGCACTGGCCATCATCCCCACTCATGTCCTGAGCGTGTGTGGCTCTCTTTCCCTCTCTGTGGCCTGCGCCGGATGGCGCCACGGCCGGAGAGGGGGCGGGGGGAGCTTCGCTGCTTCCGGCCTTTCCGCCAGCTTGCTGGGGGATTGGCTTCGGGGGCGGGGGGGCTCCTGGGCTGAATCTCTATGTATATAGGTATGAATGGACTGTATATAGGTATGAATGGAATTGTATATAAGGTGTGAATGATCTCTCAGCACAATTATTAATGCTGGAAAAGGCAAATTGTAATTTTTTTCAATAAGGATTTCAGAATTAAAAGAATAAATGTTAAACCTAATTCTCCCTTTTTTTTGTTTTCGTTATAAATCCGTTTCCTAAAATAATTAATTTTTTTGCATTCTTCACCGCTGTAAATATTACAGTTTTTTTTTTCCTTAAAAACACCTTTCAACAATTTATCCAATCCATATCACTCAATCTACAATACAGTCCACTCATTAATTTATAAGTTGAATATTTATGTTCAGATCCATCATCAGGCTGAGTACATATTCTACATATCTTGTCAGTAAAAAGAATACTTTGAACAGACTTAAGCTTAAACAGCCCAACATACAATTTTTTATGTGATGCATTTGTTTGTATTTTTTATTATTACTATCGATAAGTAGTCTTTGCTTGGATAGTATTAATTTACGATAATGATTTCAACAACATATGCCTGATAATTGGTAGGTGTGGTTCGTTGCATCGTTTTTCCATCACAGTTTTTTTTTCGTGCAAACGTGAGTCGGATACCTCTATGGAATTAGAATTTTGTTAGAAAAGCAAACTTAATTTCTAAAGTTCCAAGTTCCAATTACGGACCCACGCCTATTTCGTGAGACTTTTCAGCCCTAGTTCGTACAGCAATAGACACCTAGTCAATACAGGATGTTTCATCAAGGTTTAAATTATAAAAATCTACACTTTACTTAGAAGTTCATTGTTTTTAAATAAACTTTCCAATGATGCTACGTTTAAAAATAGGAAGAAAATATTGTGCTTTTTATGTTTACGTTTGAATGTAGACCATACTTGTCGAGGATTTGTTATTGGATATTATGGCTAAATGCTAACGTAGCTTAAAATTGCAATCTGCCTTATTGGGCAATAAGTAATTGTGATAAATGTTCTGAATCATACCATAATTACAATTTGTATTCACTCGCAAATCCATACAGTATTTACAAAGACAGATACCTCCCAAGTCCACATGGTTGTCACCACACAGCGGAGTATTGGGAAATCCCCCACGCTATTTCGTCAGCCTCGTCACTGGATAAGAGGCTGGTCAAGAGTGTAGGCTGGTAGCAAGGTGTAGTGGTGTAGGCTGATCAAGAGCAAAGAGAAAGTGGAGTCTTAAGATTAAGGGAAGTCCCCCCACGCCCATTTGTCAGCGGCAACAATTAACTAAATTGTTAATAACTTCTGAGATGAGTTTAGAGATAGACCGACTTCCTAATGTCACGTGTTTTTTCACACTTACCTCAAACAATAAATTATGCAACAACTAATTAGAGTATCTTAAATTTTACCTATGAAATTGTAGCATGATAGAATCATTTTTACTAACGCTGGCATAATAGTCAGAAATAAAAAACGACAAAGTGAGGATCGATTCATTTGTACATGATGTTTCATTTCATAGAATGTTTTTACTTTTGACAAAGGTAGAATCGACAAGATGAACGAGAAAACCGAAGGCTGGGGCAAGATATTATGGACGGATCCAGCTGGAGAAGCCTGTGAGATGTAGCTGAAGCCTTTATGGGACCGCAGAGGGTTAGGCAGCTAACATGCTGGATATTTCTCCTCAGGGGAAAGACTGCTGTGAGCTTGTTCTATTTCACAGATGATTTATTCCGAAATCTTGATGGTGAACCCATGATGGTCACCATCACTCTCCCAGATTCCACATCATCTACTTTCCTCCACTCCTACCTTCCGTCCCCTACCGTTTATTCATCCTGCATTCCCATTCCTGGCTTTATTTCCTCAACCAATGCATAATAAATTTCATGTTTTCTTTTCACTTCTCGTTGGAGTATTTTTGATCAATTGTTAACTCAACATTTAGTTGTGAGGTTTTCCATAAAATATTCAGTATGATTTATAGCTAATACATTAAAACAATACAGTACATAAGAGGAATTAAAATTCAAGAAAAAAAACAGGTGAAGGGCCATTGGCTTTTTGTATTTATCATCCAGTGAAGTCACGAAACATATTAAATATTATTAATTACTTTGTTATGATCACGAATTTGATAAACTTCTCAGTTCAACTTATTTTTTGTTTTGAATCCCTAATTTTTATTATTGAAAAAACACGATTATATGCTACTTGTACAATGGTAAATGTGCCGAAAGATAGGAAAAAAGTATCTACTGAATAAAAATTAGTTGTTTCACATCATCGATCATCAAACATTACTAACTGCAAAATATCATGAATTCAAGTCAAACTAGGATTATGCACGAGAAAAAGTGTTGGAAATCAACAAAACACCCAACTAACCAAAAAAAAAGTACTATTAGTTGTATTTATTCCTAAAATATAAGAAGGAACTACTATAACTGGCCCCTGATAGAGGACTAAAGGAGAACGGTTGCCATATTGTTTTGAAAGCTAATACTGGTGGTAAAAAAAACACCCTGTGGTCGGACGGGTCACCGTTAGAGTAATAAAGTGAGAGGACTGAGCAGGGCCTTCCTTCGAACGTAAGTATATATATATATATATATATATATATATATATATATATATATATACACGTATATAATAGACCACCAAAAATGGGTAGGAATAAAGGGGACTTTGATCTCCTCCTTTGAGGTCAAAATGCGGCCTAATTTAACCTAAGGACTATGATCGAACGAGAGGTTACCATAACTCGTAAGTGAATAGTTTAGTTTTCTTAAACTATTGTAGAAGACGAAGTCAAGGATCTCAGATTTCAGTTGAGATCTGATAGGAGGCTAAGTGAGGCGAAATAGTGGTGAAATGTCTCTGTGTGTGTGCAGACACAACGTCTTGAACCCCCTCTGTTTATGCATTGCATTGTAAGGAAGGTCCGAAAGGAGCCTAGAACGAATATGAGTTACCGTAAATAGGTGATGTAATATATCTTTTGAAAGAGAAAACAATTTTAAATGTAATAGACGTGTCAAATGTTATCAATAGAATATGTTAACTATAATGAAAAGAATATAAGGTCCAATTTATTCGATGAAGTGAACGGGTGCAAAAGAGTGGAAACCCGCTCTTTTTCTCTTTGCGTGTTGTATCTTCGCGATATGTAATAATAAAACAATTTAAAAGAAATCTGTACGTAAAAGCTATATTTACTGTTTAGGACATCTTAGTTTCATTTTCACAAGTAATGCACAATCAAGAACATCAATCATATATCCTAAAATATTTTCACATTTATTAATCGCAACCAATAGTGCTATGTTTTACTCTAACCCTCTTTCTTATCTGACAAAAGTTTATAAAAAAGTGAGGGTTACGAATATACAATACATACAGTATAGTATATACATTATTAGTTACACTTGTATCGATCATAGCTCATTTGATTGAACTAATATAGAAAATATAAATCTAAAAATTAAATATTTTACCCTTGAGTTGATTGATGCTTTGAAATGGCCGGAATATCGAATATGAAAGAAAATTTATATGATTATATATTATTAATAGAAGTTATTCAAGTAATAACTTTTCCTACAGGTTGGGCAAGTATAAAAAATGAGATGAGATAAACAATAAATTATTTTTAATATATAAATTAAAGAAAATAAAATAATATTAAAAATGAACCTTTTTTTTTTTAAATTTACAATTAATATTCATCGGAAAAGTACTGAAAAAGGATTTCATGACCATCGGATTTCTGGTCCGGCTGAGTCATCCATGGTAATCACTATCTTATCATCTTTAGCTGATTTGGGGTAATCTCAACGAAATCGCGATAGCAACAATTTTCAAAGTACAATTCAGTTTGGGATATGGAAAATTACTTGCATTACTTGAAATTAGGATGATTCGGGCATGGACACCGGTACAGTTACTATATTTAATCTTTGGCTGATAATTTAAATAAGAGTGGAATTTTCGCAACTAATATTTATTAATTATTCATATAAAGCAGTCATATCTTTAATCTTTTTATACACGTACTGACATGAAGTGTTAGCTAACTAATTTTTGGTCACGTATGGGTGAGTGCGTTGCTCGGTGCCAGGTATGCCAGCAGGCTAAGTATGGGCGCCATTAAATGCAAGCAGACCCGGGGACGGAGACAATAGCGACCGAGTACGAGGGATCGTCCACTCTGTTGTTCCACACAAGTAGTCACGGACACTGCTGGACATTTATTCCTGCTCAATAGGAGCAAACTCGCAATGGCCAGTCAAAGCGAAGACCCCCGGGGCTGTATAGGACGGGAATTTGCATTGGTGAGCGATCTAAGGGGTGCCTGATGACATCACCTCGGATTGCGGCAGGGGATTTGACAATGCTGCTATCCGCGACTAGAGAAAATAATTAGGCGTTTCCCGGCGCTTAAATACCCCCATCATCTTAAGGGTAGAGGCGCGGTAGAGCGTCAATGGGCGTTTGTGGTCCATTGACAACACCTTAGGGGACCTCCTCACATTGCTAAAACTCGGCCGTCAGCTTGAACCCTGTGGTTGCCTGCCAATCACACCATCCACGCCGCGACGGGGCTTTCGCTAGACGAAATCTTCTTTGGACAACGGTGGCGGGGAATTGATCTTATTACCGTGCACAATCACGAGCTGCGGGTACAGTTGTCCAGGCACGAGGAGAATTTCAGGCAACGGGGGATCAAGTCCGAGAAAGCTTAATACGCCGAAAACAGACCAGAGTGGATAAGTCAAATTCGGCCGGGAATTTATAACACGGGCCCGTTGACGTTGGGAACTATGGTCTATCGGCGATTGATGATAACCATGACTAGAACCACCGCGCGGTATAAGGGACCACAAAATTGATTAGAGAACATAATCTGTTCACCATCGGGGACGTTAACTTCCCCTTCTTAACTCGTACAGTCCATCTCGAAGAACTTGCGTGCTACAGTCTCGTCGCGGGCCGGACGGTGTCGCTCATCCAGACATGCCACGATGAAATTGTGAATCATCATTGTAATTCTCAACTATTGTACAAATAAAGGAGAACCCGCTCATTGAAAATCTGTATATGGCACTTATTTATTCATTTTTTACTGGAGACCTGGAGCATTTCTGTTTTCACGCTGTGTCAAGAATTTGTATATCTTTTCTTTTCTAGCTCTGTGTACTCAGTTAGCTATTATGAGCATATATATATATATTTTTTTTAATTTATTATGTATACCTATCTATACCACAAAGGTAATGTTTTGTTTAGGTATTATTATGCTTTTTGTTTTGGTTATGTTGTTATGGTTGTTGGTTTATGAGTTCCTTCGTCCAAAGGAACTAGAGGGTGCGAGTTTTCTGTCAGTAAGCCTAGAGGAACCATAAACAATAACACAACCCGTGTAGCTGAAAAGTAGAGCAAGGCAGCTCTATATACGAGGTAATAGATAATATTGCATCTATAAAATAGATAGATAATAAAGCAGTTGATATCTAGCAGTCGTATAATGTTATTCTACTCCAACCCCCCCTTCTTTTAAGCAATTCCTTCATTCTAATGAAAACTATATATATATAGATTACTAATATTTTTGTAAATATATTATGTTATTTAATATTCCTCTCTAGTAGAATAGAAACAGAGCCACCTGCTAACTTGGCCTTGAAGCAGTGGTCAGACGTGAGGGCAGGTTATTGGAAGGACAAGTCACTTTGCATATTTATTACGTACCCTTGATTTCCCAAGGGCGTTTCAATATTAACTCTACTGACTGCGGAGACTCTTCACGGACATTGTACCGTTTAAGAGAGAAACTACTTTTTAAAGAAGAAAACTTGTTTCTTATGAAATTACACATTGGGATAACTTGACAGTTGTTGCCACCATAATATTATTAAACTAATTCCAAGTTATTAACCTATATTAGCCAAACCTTCAATTATTTAATTGCTAGACCTCCACTATTTCGTTTTAATACTTGTAAGTCCAATAAACTTGAAAGAAACTCTTCACATTTTACAGATCGAAACTTCACGGCCAAATACAGGTTCAGTTCATAATACAGATAAGGTTAACATATATTTTTTATTTTATTTACGTTTGTCAGGTAGTTATCAGATGTGAGCCTCTAAGGTGGGGGCTGCGGGCTAGGATCGCTACAACCTCTTGCCCCCGTCTGTGAGCGCCTAGAAAGATAAGACGCGGATGGACCTGTGGTCTTTCACCCTGCCTGGTGCCCTAGTCAGCGGGCAGCTTGATTCGTTATGATCTGTCTCCATAAGATCTTAGTAGGTGTGCCCCAATAAAGCACTATGTTCAGGAGAAGAGAAACAGGGTAGGTTTATAGATAGTTTATGTTGTCTTGGAATAACCACAAATTCCCACTCGGTATCTAAGAGTAGGCGAAAACCATCCATATCCCAAAGGCAAGTGTGAACCGGAGAGAAGCAGACTGGGTTGCCGTGGGAGGCGATACTAGGTAAAGTTTTTAGGGCCTCGGCAACTGTCATCCGCGAGGGAGAGGTTTCTCCCAAGGAGGTGCTAGTTTTAGCGAGACGAAGGGGGAGAATCCCACTAGGAAGCTGTGGGATCTGACAACGCCGGACTAAAACATAGTGAGGTTAGGAGAGAGAGATGCAGAGATAGTTGAATGAGAAGGCCATGGTTTGAGTAGAGCAGCAAGCGCAAGTGCAGAGAGAGAGAGAGATTGAGAGAGAACAGTGTTTCGCAGGTGCCGGATCTTGAGAGTTTGTAGCATGCTTTTTCTTAGCTCTCAAATTCTAAGATTATGGATAAGGGAAAAATAAAGGACTATTTGGGTTTTTTACTAGGCTTGAAGGTGGAATGAGGGGATTAAGGAGTGTGGAAAGCCTCGGTAGGCCAGTCTTGGTGGGGGGCTCGGCCACCTGCTTCTAATTATTCGTAATTAAGAGGTTGCCACGAAAACGTTTATATCGACCTTAAGAGCTTTTTCAATGATTGAAACTTCAGAATTAGGTCAAATTACGCGGTCAAGATCAGTGATCCTAAAAACTCCTTTTGCGAGATCTTTTGGAATTCGTACAATCCTTTTTTTGTTTAAATTAACCTATTAAAGTACCTATTAAGTAGTACAAATTTTGCATATAAAATTCATCTTTTGCTTTGTGTTAGTCTGTTGCCACTTTGTTGGATACTGAATTCGCGACATAGATATGTTTATATATGTATATGTTACATAACATAACACATCATGGAGTTTTCATGAATTTATAGCATAAGTGGTGATATAAGGGAACCAATAACTGTATAATAATAGCCAGATTTTTACAGCTATACATGTCATTCCAGATAATTTAAAGTTATTGTTGTGGCTTATCACCAATTTTGTCCGACTTAATTATTTGTTTGGTTTCCGTTTTTATCCAACCTTTTATTTTGAAAGTGCCTAACAACAATAAAAAGAAAAGCACATCTAGTTTTTTGTAAAATAAATAATTAACTTATTCTAGAGTTATTTTAAGAAAAGTGATTAAATTTATTTCTGTATTCTCTTGTAAATTAAATTATAAATAATTGGAAGAGACCATTCGATTAAAACAAAATGAGTTATCTCTGTGATTTTTTTGTTTTAAGTAATCTTAGTTGAGAATTGAATATTCAAGCTAATAATTACATCGATAGCGAAGTATTGGCAAACATTAGTGTAAACAACATTGGACTCTTAACCCATAACATGCCTCACCGCTCCCGCTGTTCATTATAATATAAATTCAGGCTGAATGTGACATTGGCATGGTCCACTTCTAACACGTTATTCTCAAAAATTGTTATTTTCCAACATTATCAAACCATTTACGATCTTTTTTGTTGCTGAATGGACATTTATTTTATTATCAACAATTGCGATTTGAATGAAGTTTATAAAAATTTCTCATCACTGATGATTCTTCATTTGCTTTAATGAAAAGCAAAATCATCTCTGGCTGCCTAGAAGAATTTCTTACGTATTTTACGAATGGTGGACGTTCCCCGCTGAGGACCAGCTGTTTAACTGAAGCACTGAAGGGGCTAAACGGACTCCGCCTACCGGCCGCTGACGATCTTCGTTCTACCCGGTAAAGCTCTTTACCCTATAACGTGAGTCACCGATTCAATCTTACTGTCTTCATTTTTTTTAATGTCATGAGTCATGATATTATCATTATTTTCGCCAGTGATTTAATTCAATTATTATTTACAAAATCAAGAGTGTAGCTTTATTTATACTGTTGATCAGTATCATTTTATTTCACTTTGGATTCAATGTTGTCATTGGAAGTTATAAGAATTAATTTTTAATTCAAATGTTTATTTATTTGTTTAATTCTTGTTTACAAATATTTACATTGTCAAATAGTGTGGTTCAAATCCTTTAATTGTACCTGGCCAGGAAATAATTTTAACAAAACAAAAGAAAAGATTTATTTATTACAAAAGATTTCACAGTTTTGTTAATTTTGAAAGCATTTCACCTAAAAGAGTACAGTTTGATTATCTGTTTTGTTTCTGCTCAAATTTCTAATTATTTATATATATTATTCTGATTATTTGTATTATTTTGTTTCTATTGCTCAATATATATGTATCATTTCAAACGTTGATCCAGGTTGTTCGTTTATCACCCCCTTTCTCCTTACTCTTATCCATTTTTTTGTTTCTCTCTATTTTGAGTTCTATTCTCAAAATACTCTTATCCTTTTTTTTCATTTTTATTATTTCCATTTTTTAGCCCATTGGGCTTTTCATTTCTTTTTTTTTATTTTATTGTTTTAATTTTTTCTCGTTTATTTTCCTCATTATTGGTGAGGTGGTCCTCCAAACTAGCGCCATAGGGTGCGAGAACTGGACACCTTCAGGTAAGGCTCCCCCTCCCCCGACAGTTATAACATTGAATTACATATCACAACTAATTATTAGATGTAGTATATAATCCCGCTGGTGTTAATTGTTATGAACATAAAAATGTAGTAACAGGGTCGAAGGACTTAATCCGATTTATGTTCAGGCTCCATTTTAGCCCTAGCACGGTCATAGTTTTTTTCTACTTAAAAAATAAATAACAAGCGTATGAGGCCTACATTTTCAACTTCAGGATCGTTTTCGTCTGTTTTCTGCATTTTCGCTCAATGGTAGTGGTCGTGAAAATGTATCAATTGATTTCAAAGGTTTATTTACTTGCGTACATGTGTCTATAATTAATGTTAGATAAGTTTTAATGAAAATCGTGTTAAGGTAGTCATTTTAGATTCTGTTAATATTACGTTTTACCTATAAGTCCTTTATTTCTCGGTTGTCAATTAATAATAAAAGGCTTAATCTTTTCAACAAAAGCAAAATCCCTGAATTCCTAGAACTTATTATTAATCATCACAAATGCTAATGAAAACCAAAAAAGTTTCATTTAATATCTTGTAAATAAGCATAGGTCTAGGACGACTGCAATTTGGTAAAGCGGCAAGTGGCATTCTTCCGTTCCGATTATTTTAATTCCCATCTCACCTCTCTGTCTACCAGGGGGATAACTCCTTGTGGAAAATAACTAAGAAAATCCTAAAATATCATCCTGTTTTACACCCACTCAGTCGTGATGATGGGTCCTGGGTGGCTTCGGATGGCGATTGGTCGGAAGAATTCGCACAGCATATTTCCCGTACTTTCACTCCTCAAAACAATACTCATCGTACAACTGCTAAATATTTGCTCATTTCACCTCTCCCTCTCTCACTTCCATCAAAAGCCGTTAAACCCTCTAAGGTCAACTATCTTCTGAAAAAATTACCTTACCGAAAATCTCCAGGATATGATCTCCTTACTCCTTAAATTCCCCAACAACTTCCTTCTAAACGCATAATCTTCCTAACCTAAATTTATAATTGCATTATCCGAACGACACACTTTCCTCTCCCCTGGAAACATTCCATTATAGTCCTACTTAGCAAAGCAGGTATGATGTAGATGATGATGTGGCAGGTGCCTCATCTTACCGTCCAATTAGCCTACTACCTATCCCCTCAAAAATATTTGAAAACTTCTATTAAAACGTCTACTTCCAATTGTTGAATCCAAAAACCTTTATCCTATTAACCAGTTTGGTTTCCGTCAACGGCATTCCACTGCTCAACAAGACCTTCGCGTTACTACTATCTCATAAAAATAGGGGTTCCACAGAGCAGCGTCCTGGGTCCCATCCTCTATAATCTATACACCGCTGATGTCCCCTCTACCCCCAATACCTTCTTGGCAACATTTGCAGATGACACTGCAGTCCTGTCAACCCATTCAGACCCGGATATAGCATCCCAAAACCTTCAAAAACACCTTGATGAGATCGAGTATTAGTGGAACCAATGGCGAATCAAAGTTAATGAAGCAAAATGTTCCTACATAACCTTTACCCTCTGCCGCAAGTCCTGTCCACTAGTTGTTTTTTTTTTAATTCGATTCCTCTCCCTGTGTCCGAGATAATAACGTAGATCGAAATAATCACAAAAAATACCAATGATATGTTAAAATAACGTGTTTAGGAATAGAAGAGATTTTAATAATTCATTTATTTAATTGCGAAATTCATAATAACGGAATGGTAGTTCTGAAGTGTTTGGTAAAAGACGTGTAAGTCATTTTATCAATTTAACAGTTTCGTTTAACTTAATGATTATCATTATCGTAAAGAATGAGTTACGTATTTTCGTAAACTTATGCTGACTGGGCAAAAAACGAATTTTTGTCTTATACTCTTTTTACCAAACACTCACGGTATTATCCAAGACAAAACACCAATAAGCTGTCTATATCTTTGCTGCCCTTCAGGATAAATGTCCTAGTGTCCATGAATATATGTGAGCTCTCCTGAAAATATCATTGCCAATGTGAATTCAGTCCTCGTGTGTGTGTGAAGAGGGGACCTTGGAATGATTTATACGTTAAAGTAGGAATGCTCATTAAAATAATCTTATTATATCTTCAAATAATTCATGAGAAACTACAAAAATCAAGTATGATTCTCACTAAGCGACTGTGTTGCTTGAGTGTAAACATCTGCTCAACAGTGAAAAACAATAATAAATGTTCACAGTCTAATGGACCCATAGAAGCGGCAAAATTTCTTCTTCTACTACCTATAAATAACCAGCTGAAATACTGTAACATTTAAAAGTGCCTTATTTTGTTGTTTGTGGGCTTTAATTAAAAGATAGAAATCTGAGATCCGTCCTGGCCATTAAAATGTAAGGGGTGGCTGAAAAAAAAAAAAAAAAAAAAATCCAAATAGAGCAGTTGAAAAAATAAAGTTTTTAATTTATAGATAAAATATATGCCTTGCTGTTTGAACAGTAAACCTTATCCAGCTTTTGAATAATAGCTGTAATACGTTGTACAAATATAGCTCTGTTGATTCTTCTCCTCTTCTATAAGCTATCTTGTACTAACAAAGAGGAAAAACGGTCCTTTAATTCATTACGCATACCTACTATTATTCTGTCATCCTTTCAATATTTGGAAAGACAAACATGATTTTATTCCGTTATATCACTCAGCTTTAAAACTTTTCTAATAAAATTTCTATCTAAATGAATTGGAATTTCCCCATAATAAACTACTTACAAGTCTAATGTTGATTGTTATTAAATTTTGCAGCGCAAAATCATTTATACTAAAATAAAATAAAGATTTCTTTTACAATCGGTAGTTGGAGATATACTTGATTATAATAATAATTTTACCACTGTCTATATTTTGAGCCAAAAGAGACTTTCTTAAGTAAGTACAATGATCTGTTCACGTACTCTTTTGTCTTAATAATATTTACCCTTGCTAACAAAAACAAAATAAAATAACAAATGAATAAAGTTAATTATAATTATATAACGGGATTGATTATTTTCAAAAATCAGTTGTAGTCAAATGAGGTTGTTATTTATATAATATTCTGAATATTATAAAATATTCTAGGTTATGAATTCTCATAACTCTCTATGAATTCTCTATAAAATCATGAATTCTCCTTAACCCACTATTATTGTATAAGAACCTTAAATTTTTTATTGGTTAGGTTGAAAATAGTACCATTTCCATGCTTGCAGTAAAATTGGTAGTAAATAATGCAACATACATTGCTTGTCTAATACAACTTGGTAGTATTGGTAGAGGGATTGGGAAATATAATGGTGAAAATCGATCAATAGGGAGAAAATATCAGTTATTTGAAATTAAGAACTTGTGGATCTAGTGGTGATGTGACATCCACCTATGGGCTAGAAATGTCTTTCTTGTTGATCTTGAAATCATCCACTACGACTAATCCACGCCCGAATGAACTTTCAAGATAGCAAGAAGAATGTTTGCAAATAAGAGAAAAACACCTTTATAGATAAAAGTATGGTACGTTAAGTGAGAAATGGGCTCTGACAACCAAATAGGGTGCAAAATTAGAATCAATAAATAAGAGCTATTCAATAAATATAGGGCATTGAAAGAAGGATCAGATAGTCTGATTAAGATAGTGCACTGCTTAATCAGTTAAGAAGATGTGATTAAGTAGAAAAAATATATCTACATTACAATATTTGATGATATACGAGTATTTTATAGTATACCTATTAATAATGCATAATAACTCATATACACCAATGATAAGCATAATTAAATCCCTAAGGTATTTTCAAGAAACATATTAATCCATTCCACATTTTTTTCTATCTTTACCAGTGTTGAGATCTAATGTTTTAAAATTACAGCAGAAAAATATTTCTGTATTACTGCTTTCTAGTTTTCATAAATCTGCCTAAGGAATAATTCTTAATTTAATATTTAAAATGTATTCTCATCTATCTACTAAGCGAGTGGTCCATTGAAAATACTAATATTAGTAAATCTATTAGTAATTCTAATAGAAGTAAAATAGGTTGTTGGAAGAATCACTAAAACGTTTGACATCGAAGTTCTAAGTAAATGTGGTTGTATCTGTCGTTAAATTTCTTAAAATTTTAAGCACCTATTGGTGAGATTCAAACGATGCCAGCAACAATGGCTTGCTACAATAACGCCGAAGAGCTCCCAGCAACAAACTCTTTTAATAACATATAGCTATAATAATTGAGCACTTATTATTATTTATTATTAATGGTTAAAATGTATACGACAAAAATTATAATGTTTGAAAGTAGAAAGCGTCTTTAATGGTTTCGTATATACATATTTTCATTTACCAAGAACACTTTATGTCTTGGCTAATTTATTACTCTGAACTTTATAAATGAAAAAAAAAATACGTTGACTTAGTTGTTGATGATAAATGATGAAGAGGGGATAAAAATGGGTTGCTTTCAGTAGAGCTCTTTGGAGGTGACTAAAGAAAAAGAAAAACGAGACGGCATAATGAAGACAAAAAAAAAGGCAAACATTTATAGCGTTTAGTACTAATAAAGTGAACTAGTAAACTTTATTGGTCTGCAGGTCTCGAATGAAAGGCAAGTATTAACAACGAGTCTGATTCGCTACCTATATTTTATTAACTGTTTATGTACCATCTGTTATATTTTGTTAACACTCGATGAGAGACAATTAAGATAAATATTAAATACGCTTATACAAGATATATTGAATCAATAAAACATATATAAATTATCTATAGATTACAAAAACCACATAAGTAATCGATGTAATGCCTATTTTGACACAAGATCTCTGCAAAGTATAATTCTCAATTTTGGAATTGTTATTTCTGATATAAGCAAGGGAAATGTAATAGATAAAAAGCAACCGAACGAGTACTCTCATCAACGATTTCTTACAATGTATACTTGATTATTTAGTTATAGCAAAGTGTGATACATAACACAACTAAGGGTTACATTTGTGAAAACGAATTTTTTGTAACCTCTAATACCAATAAAAATTATTCCACTTATTATGAATCATTAATTTGTTACCCTACTTATTATCATAGGAATATATTTATCTTTTGATTACAACTAATTGTAATAATCAGCCCTTCAGTATTTTTCATATCGTTGATTAATTTTCATTTCATTGGTACCAAGGATGACTTTATACAAATTATCATCCTTCTACGATGATCTCGGATTGATAAGTTATAATTTACTTTAGAAATAATAAATATAATATGTTTCATTTAGAATATCCAGATCTTTAATTTGATATCCCTTTTAAAATGATAAAAAACATACATTTTCCCCCGTTGTTATTAATTTATTATGTTTTACTGGCCTGGTTCATTTTAGTATCATGGGTTCCAGAAAAAAAAAGCTATGGCTATGCTAAAGTGGCCAAGTTGTTAATGATGTTTAAAATTAGTTTCAAAAATACAAAAACAGGTCATAATTCAGGACTTTGAATTCTCTCATTTAATACCTTAGTAAAAATGTTAGAAATATGTTTTTTAATACTCAGTGATTAATTAATAATTTGCACATTTATTGTATAGCTTTATTTTTCATATATTTCCGATGTAAAATGAGAACTCTGAGTAAAATTATATGCCACTATCTAGAACTTTTTTTTTTTTTTTTTTTCTTCATAGCCCCTTTAAACTTACAGACAATTATATACAATTATAGATCCACAAGTGAATCCATTTACAAATTATTCTGTATTTCCTGTAGCATCATAAAATGGAGTCAGATATGTTATTAACTCGAACAATCCACACTTGTCACCAGGGCTAGGTAATCAGGTACCTTCTAGTGACAACCCGACAGTAATCATAGAGTCAAGATCATATTTTAGTAGGGAAAGATTATTCAAGCGCTATAGCAATGTGTTTGGTTATGGTAGTGATAACAGCGGACCTGAAATAATTATAACTGACACTAGTATAAGACTTAAGTTTTCCTGGTTTTGAAAAACTTTTTACTCAAGTAAAGTAAAAATAAACTAAACATTTGGTGACGAATCACCAAAAAATAGGATGACTAGAACACCTGGGAATAGTTTCTGAGAAGCGTCTGTGAAGTTTGTCCCGTGAGCATGACTTTTCAGTTGAATTCTACGTCTTTTTAATACCTCAGTTTTGAGGATGCACTAGCTTTGTGTGTGGTATGTAAAACAACAAAACGAAGAATTTTGGAATTCCTACATTAAAATGATTAGATTAAAACGAGCATATTAAAGTCAATCTTTCAGAGGTATCCAAGTAAATAGGCACATGGTGATCTGCTTAATTAACCGTTCCCAGGAGACCAAATATTTATGCCGAGATGAATCAAATTTTGTTCCATCTCTCATATTATAGGCAGTGCGCACTTTACAAGAAAGGCCAATCACTTAAGAAAACCAGGAATACAAGGAAGACAAACGACAGGCAGCCATTCATATAAAGGCCTCGGTTACCTGGTAAATTACAATATCCTGCAGGAGATAATATGGTAATGAGGGTGACAGAGGGTTCCGTGCCTGAAGAGGCCATATCCCAGCCGACACCCCTCTTCCCTATCTCGCTCTACCAGCCCTCTCCCGTCCTGGCCTTTTACAAAAACCACAACACTCAAATCTGAGTGGTGGAGGGTAACTTCGCTCAAAAGTCATCTGGTATTCTTTCATAGGTTAAGAGAACAATCGCTAGCATTCACAATACGCATACGTTATTTCCTGGAGTCAATCAAAGGCCGGAATTGCTCCCAGGATAAAACCAGTGCCAAACCATTCAGAAAGCTTTTTTCAATCTCATTGCATGCACCAAAGGCATTTATTTTAAACAAGTGCGTCTTGATATCGTATGTATACCCTCTTAATTATATCATGCCTAAAAATATTTCTGAATATATTAAATCCATATGTTATCAACATCCAAATAATGATAGTATTATTAATATTGAAAATGTTGAATTAAAGTTGTGAATATGATTAAATAATAAATATTCTGCCTTTCAACAATTTGGTATTTATTCAGCAACAAGGTTTAAGGCTTTAAGAGTTCATCTTTAGTTACTAAAATAAATAGACACATAAAAAAATAAAACCTTTGTCCATATAGATTCGAACAAAATCCATCCTTAAAAGTAAAAATGATAACAATTAATAAATAGTACGTAATATTAGCATATTAAGGGTGATGAAACGCACGATGTCTGAAATCGTCCATCTACTTTACTTGAATTAAAAAAAAAATTATACATAAGTAAACGAGTATAATTAAAAATTAAAGAAAGCAATAATACACTAGTCTCATAAATACTATAAATAATAATCACCCAATTGATAATTTGAAAAAAAACTTATAGCATTTAAATTAATTTATATTAATTCAAACTTTAAAATAGGTTTGCTTCCACTTCAGGCTTCACTCTACGACTGGGTTTATTCAGGAGGTATGGAGGGGAGGGGTTTCTTAGCATACGTGTGTTTATAAATTCTTCTTTTTTATTTACACTATCCATAATTGTTATCATTGTGGCTTTCAACTATAAACATTTGACATAAACATCGCATATGCACATTTGAGGGTTTTATCATGCGACAGTTAAATAATCTTGTTCGAGGATAGTATTTTAAAAAACTTTATTATGAATAACAATCAAAACACTGGTATATATACAAATATTAATGAATTACAGTATTAGGACATTCCTTGACGAAGGTTTAAGGAGAAGTGTTGGGTTTTTTGGGTGTGGGTTGCTGGATGCAGGTAGTTGAGGGCTAGACGGGTTGTAAAAGAGGGACAAATACAAAGGAAGGGTTGACCATATGTTTCAACTCAACAACACATTTTAGCTAAAACGAATATTACATAACTGACGTTTCATTTTAGCACCCGATGAGAGCATTGAGCTGTAAAAAAGTTATTGTTCCATAAATATCATAGTGTTGAATGATGAAAGATTTATTATTTAATCATACTCATGACCGGCTCTAATAATATAACATGGAAAAACTATGTTAATTGTCTAGGATCCAATGACACATTTATTAAACTGACGAACGCAAGCCTACCGATATCATTAATTGATGGTCATTGCTGGGTACAGATAGGGCCGTAAAGTCTTACTGTCCGAAAAGGGTGCATTATTGACGTAATTAGATGCGTTTTCAAAACTGGCACGCTTGAACAAGTCCAATTTCTTAGTTCTATCCAACCGATCTGTAAACGGCTGCGATTCGTTCTAAAATATTCTGCGAGGTAAGGTGTTTAAAAGTCAATCGCGTAAGGCAACCCAGGCAGGTGTGTATCCAAGACTGACGCAAAAACAAAACTTGGTTGAATCGATTCAACCGTAATGGAAACACTTCAAAATACAGTTCTTAAAAATATTTTAATATCTAGTCGAATTCCCATAAAAAAACTGTGCAATTTGATTGCGCGAGCGATGACGTGGGTCAATACCCTGTACAGAAACAAAAAACAAGTCAACGGAGACAAAAAAATAAAAAAAGTCTAAGAAAAATAAATGAAAATATCCATGAAACGATTTAAACGAAAAGTCACCAAAAGAAAGCAGTGAAGAGAAAGAAAAAGATAACAACATCATTTGTTGGGAAAAATAGAGAAAAAAAATTAAAGCAAATAAATAAATAACTGTAAATAGATGATAAACGAAAAAAAAATCTCTGGGAGATAAATACCTGAGCTAAGTAAAATTTTGGAGCTATAAGGGGTTATCATTTTTTTTAGTAATTTACATGATTGAGTTTTGATTATATGGTTCAGGAATTTCAAACTGATGTTAGAAACCCGTTTCGTCTATCTTTGGGTTTTACATTGAGGAGGGATTGGTTCTGTAGAAGACGAGGGGTTAGATTCGTATCATAAATGTTTCTTTACCCAAAAACTATCGACTAATCGGTCGAAATTGTCCATTCTGAACCCAGTATTTAGTACTTGACGCGTAAGAATTAGTTTAGGTGGAGAAACTTTATCGAAAACATCACACAATGTGGTCTCTTTTCAACAAGATACCTGTAGCTAGCTATCTTCTAATCTTTGATTTCCTGCTGTAAACTATGACTATAGATTGTATATTTCATGCCTTATTGTCAGTTTTTTATCTTCTTGAACCTATACCACCGATTACAGAGGTTAAAAAAATGGTAACAGCTTAAAAGATGTCGACTTCTCTAGCATTAAGATTTCTCACTGTAATACATTCTCCAAGAGGGTATCTGGGCATTCAAAGTATCATTTCTTAGTTCGAGGGAAGCTGTATAAAGGATGTTTACAGTGGTGTTCATTACGGTTGGTAACTATTATTAGGACTTCTTAAGATATAAACTACTGTCTTATGACTTAATTTTATTTCATTTGGAAAATTTTTACTATAATTTCGTTTCCAAATGTTGGAAACTGGCATCGCAAATTATATAAAACTGGCATGTTCTTCTCGTAGTTCCAAGTCCATGCATGTTACGTACGAATTTTTATAAATAATTACAATCCTGTTAAAAATATTGATTTGTTTTGAATGATAATCCAATCGTGTTTCTTGTATCAACATGTGTGTACGCGAATAAATTAGCTGTGAGATCACCAATACTTAATTTTAGGTCAGAATTAGAACGAACGAGTTTCTCTGATAGAGAACCAACAGTGGACTGTAATATCAAATAACGACGACAAATACTGAAATCGAGTAAAATATAACAACTAATTATATTAATAATCAATAAATTAGATTCGAAAAAATTCCAACTTACCATCAATGGCAGAATCCCGTCGCCGCTGACCCGTCTCTCTGTAAGGGAAAAGGGGTGGTTTTCGGGATCGGATAGATCGAAATTGAAAAGGAAAATTTTAGGAATGAATCCCCTTTTACCTGTCCGGCGATCGGTCCAGCCTCGGGTAATAGCTTCTGGCCTAATGGATGGTTTCTGACAGTTTTCCTCGATTTCAGGCGAAGGATACAACAAAACTTCCGACCATGTATCTGTTATGACTATCATCAGATTACCACAGATAACCTCGGATTCGACAAATTAATCGCATAAGTTAATCTCGACAATCGACAAATTCTGATGTTACTCCAACTAAGCTACGACCAGAAGTGCCCGGTTTCGACAAAACCCCCGACCGGTGTCCAACGCACGAAGTCCCGGCTGTATCTCATAGGTAGCAGTAGCAGCGATAGTCAACGAAATGAAATTCTTCCTATCATTTGAGTGTTTTTCAATAGAGCCTTGTATTCTATATTGCTCAACCAAATTTTGTTATTAAATTACAGATTGGCTCAAACATACCCCCGCCCCTGAAGACTCCCCTTCTGAACAATCGACTGTATGGTTGGAGATATTCCAACAAGAAAAAAAACAAAAAAAAACGAAGTTCAAAACTTCTAACTTCAACAAAAATTTGGACAGTTCACCCGAATAAAAACAAAACAAAAAAAAACAAAACGATTCCACTGAAACCAAAATAACAATTATATATTTACAATTTTCTACTCCTTTACTGACTGGGCAAGGGGCAGAGCTTCACACTCGGTCGCCTCAACTTGCCTTTATTTGTCCGAACAACGGCCACTCTCACGACTCCATCTTGACCTGGAAAAACCTCCTCAACTATACCTAGCGGCCATTGTAGGGGGTCCATAGGACTCTGATCGATGAGAACCACCGTCCCCACGCGTAAGGCACATGAAGGTTGGGTCCATTTTGCTCGTACCTGGAGCTCATGCAAATACTCTTTGCTCCATCTGGACCAGAAGGACTGTACCAATTTGTCCAATAACTGATACCGAGATAGACGATTCGAGGGCAATTCTAACACTGTGTCTGCAGGTAACGATTTTAAGGGTGTAAGTGTCAAGAAGTGTGCAGGAGTCAACGCCAAAGGCTCTGATGGGTCCTCCGAAAGAGGGCACAAGGGTCTGGAATTCAACAACGCCTCAACCTCGATCAACAAAGTGTTGAACTCCTCATATGTCAGGCGCTGCGCTCCGACGACGCGCAACAGATGGGATTTGACACTTTTAATGTTGGATTCCCAAATTCCTCCAAAATGAGGACTGCTTGGAGGAATGAATTTCCATTCAATTTTGTAATCACTCAGCCCGTCCACCACCGATTCTCTGAATTCTCGGGAAGAGTGTAAGCTGGAGAGTTCATTCAATTCTCTCTTAGCACCGACAAAATTTGTTCCACAATCCGAGTACATCGTGGAACAAGCACCACGACGAGCCAAAAACCTTTTGAATGCGGCCAGAAAAGCTGCAGTCGACAAGCCACTCACAAGCTCTAAATGAATCGCCTTCGTAGCCAAACAGACAAAAAGACAGATATAAGCCTTCTGGACGGCTGAATTCTGACGACGTCCCATACTTATTTGCCAAGGACCGGCATAATCCACTCCCGTGTTCCAAAATGCCTTGACTTGGGTCAATCGAGACTTCGGGAGATTTCCCATAAGTGGAAAAGACGCTTTTGGTTTCACTCGAAAACAAATGTTACACTCCCGTATCACTTTTCGGACCACAGATCGAGCGGAGAGAATCCAATAATTTTGTCTCAACAGCGACATCAACAAATGGGGACCTGTGTGAAGATTGGCTAAATGGTAATAACGCACCAACATGCGTACAAATGGATCGATTTTGGGAAGGATTATGGGATGCGCATATTCGAAGCCAACAGCTGCATTTGGTAGTCGACCTCCCACTCGAAGAACTCCATCGACTAAGAACGGAGTTAAACGCTGAATTTTTTTTGAACATAGTTTTCCATTTTGGAGGGCACGAATGTCCTGCTGGAAATGCTGTGATTGTATGATTCGACAAAGAATCTGTTCAGATTTGATCCAATCTTCTCGGGTGATCAACTCTTGGCGAGGGAGTAGCCGACAGAAACGCAAGACATAAACCATAACTCGCCGTAGTTTCGATAACGACGAATAGGAACAGATGATATCATATATTCTATTTTCATCCCTTTCGGCTCGGGCAATCAAGCATGACTTCAGCTTTTGTTCCGGCGGTTCTGCCAAGTCCAGCGACAAACTTGGCGTTGGCCAACTTTCCTCATTTTCGACCAACCAGTTTGGTCCTGTCCACCACAACCGGTGATGGCACAATTCCTGAGGAGTCAACCCTCTGGATATACAGTCGGCCGGATTCTGTTTCCCTTCCACGTGGGCCCAGTTTTCCCTTTCGACAAGATTTTGAATCTTAGCCACTCGATTGGCTACGAATGTGGACCAGCGGCTGGGTGACGAGCTCAGCCAGCATAGCACTATGGTCGAGTCAGTAAACGCTCTAATCGAAGGACTGACGTTACGAGCCTCAAAACTATGAGTGACGAGCTTTAATAAATTGGCCAGTAAGAGTGCTGCACACAGCTCGAGTCGAGGTATAGAGACGGTTTTTGTGGGGGCAACCTTGGATTTGCCAGAAACCAACCGCACAAAGGCATTTCCATGGTTCTGGACCTCCTTGAGGTAGACAACAGCCCCATAACCAGATTCCGAAGCATCAGAAAATCCGATCAAGGTGATTTGGCACTCGTGGGATATGCCCAGGAACCGTGGGATTCTAATCGCACTTAAAATAGAGCACTGCTCTTGAAATACATTCCATTTACCAGCGATCGCATTGCCAGGAGCCTGATCCCAATCCGATTTCTCCTGCCAAAGCATTTGGATCAGTATTTTCAAATACAATGTTAATGGTGCTAAAAACCCTAAAGGGTCGAAAATTCGAGCAACCGTCGACAAAATCTCACGCTTGGTACCCACCCTTGATTTAAGTACTATTCTAAAATCAAACTCATCCTTGTCAGGGTGCCATCGGAGACCTAAAATGGAGCAAATATGGTTCCCAGTATCAAATTCCCTATGTTCAGGGTTCTGGCCACTATCGACTGCAAATTTTTTCCTGAGTGGCTCAGAATTAGTGGACCACTTAACGAGATCAAACCCACCAGCTTGAAACAGTTTTTTTGATTGCACATAAAGCTGTTCGGCATGATCGAGCGATGGGACAGAAGTAATCAAATCGTCCATATACATGTCTCTGGGTACCACCTCCGAAACCACAGGGAACCTACTACCTTCATCCCGCACAAGTTGTTTGACCGTCCGCAATGCCAAATATGGCGAGGAAGTGATACCAAAAACGACGGAATTTACCTCATAAACCTGCACTGGATCCTCAGGCCCAAATCTCCACAGAATTTTTTGGAATTTTCTGTGTTCGGGACAGACCCAAATTTGTCGGTACATCTGTCTAATATCTGCCGTCAGGGCGTAAGCAAATACCCGAAAATTCAGCAACAATTCAACAATGTTGGTTTGCAATTTCGGGCCCACGTGCAAAATCTCATTTAACGATTTCCCTGAGCTAGTCTTGCAGCTAGCATCGAACACTACCCTCACAGGTGTGCTTAAGCTCTGGGGCTTGAAAATCGCGTGATGGGGAATAAAATATCCCTCTCTCTTACCTGCCTCAGAGGAAAGCGACAAGTGTCCTTGTTGGAGGTAATCCGAAATTACGGCGCAATAGGCATCATGTAATGCAGGATTACGTAAAAAGGTTTTCTCCAAATTGTAAAACCGCTTTAAGGTCGAATGATACGACTGGCCTAGTGACTCAGGACTCGCTCGGAAAGGGAGACTGACGACATATTTGCCACTTTCGTCGCGTTGAACGGTTTCGTCGAATTCCCGCTCACATTCAATATCATCCTGGTCCAGGAAGGCCTCATCCGTCGGGGAAACATTCTCAAGTTCCCAAAATCTTTGAACCAGTGGACCGATAGACTCATTTAAAGTAGTGATGAGAGAGATACAGGCGTGAGAACTTCCTAAAATAGGCGCCTTCCCCATAATTACGAACCCCAGGGGAGTATGAATCGCCATGGGTTTATCTGGAGAGTCGACCAACTTTGCCCCACTCAGTATAAACGGAAACAGTTCCGCTCCTAGAACCCCATCAATCTCACCAGGCAAATGAAAATTGTTATCAGCAAGCTGTAAATGCAGCAAATGATCCAAACGAGAAACGTCTAATGCCATAGAAGGTAATTTATCGACAATACGATCGACGACTAATGGTGCTATGGTAAAAGACACTCTGGAATCAAACCGAGAAAAAATTCGCAAAGAGGTTTTACCGCGGACAGTATTTTTTGATCCACCAAAACCGAGCACTGATGAACGAAAGGTTTGTTCAACGGTTAGATTCAATTTGCGACAAATGGATGTGGTTAAGAAATTAGACTGACTACCGCTATCTAACAAAAATCGGATGGGTCGGAGACTACCACCAGCGTCCTCTGCATGGACCACCACAGTCGACAAAATAACAGTGGAATTGTCCTCGGATCCCGCGGCCATGTTCATAGAGCACAAGGTTGTCGAGGGACCCCCCACTGGTTTGGTGGTTTCGAGATGACTTTCCGACTTTTCATTACGACTATATTCGAAATGCAACAAAGTGTTGTGTGCCAATTCACACTTCCTACAATTATTCGCCGAGTCACATTCCGAAGCTCTATGTTGATTGGAAAAACACTTGAGACACAGAAAGGCAGCTTTCACGACCTTGAATCTTTTCCAAGGGGTTAGTTTTAAAAATTTAGCACATCCCTTTAACGGATGAATATCGGTGTTACAAAACACATAATTTTTTCCTCTGGTTTCTTCCGATTTGGCTAAAAGAAAATGAGTTGTCTTGGTCGATTTTCGTTGTTGTACC
The DNA here is from genome assembly GCA_930367205.1 of Acanthosoma haemorrhoidale. Classification (NCBI taxonomy): domain Eukaryota; kingdom Metazoa; phylum Arthropoda; class Insecta; order Hemiptera; family Acanthosomatidae; genus Acanthosoma; species Acanthosoma haemorrhoidale. The sequence goes on from OV884011.1 coordinate 132,702,349, forward strand.
GAATTAGACACTTTAGGTTTTATTTGTGTTTCGGTAGGAGGTAAACATCTAATTTGTTTTTCGAGAAAGGTCACCAAGTCCGAATATGTTGGAAGCTCTTTATCTCGATGGGCGGCCTCAAAAGCCCCTTTGGTGGCTGGATCTAAAACCGTTAAACACCGATTCAGAAAAACAAATTCCCCCACATCACCAATATTCAACTGTTTTAATGCGGCTATTGGAGCGCAAAAGCCATCTAAAACCGAAATTATACCCTCTCGAGATTCCGAACGAAGAGGTTTGAAACAAAAAATTTCCTCCACATAACTACTTGCCAAAGCGCGTTCATCGTTATAACGATCAACCAAAGCCTTCCACATTATTTCATAATTAGTCGCCGTCGGTTTTACATGTTTACACATATTCAATGCAGAGCCCGTAAGCCTAGATGTTAAATGTTGCATTTTTTCCAACGTCGATAAAGTCGAGTCTTCATGGACGAGGGTGCTAAACAACTCATAAAAAACAGGCCAATGTTCCAGTGAGCCATCAAATCGAGGAATCTCGATTGTACGTAACCGTGTCGCTTTATTTTCGACCGCGGCTGTAACTTCAGTTTTTGTTTGATTCGCTAGATTCCCCCTTGATTTCGTGTGAATAACAACACTGGCTACCTGTTCAATACGTTCGATCATATCGAATACCGAGGTCGTAAACTTCGGTTCGAAATTCTCTACGAATTCTAAGGATAATTCATTAATCCTCATTTCGAGATCATCGAATTCTCGTAATGTGTTATCCAACAAGGGATATGATAATTTGAAACTTTCCGCCCTTGTTGCATCAGTATAATTTTGCGCCAAATCATAAATTCTTTGAATTCTCGCGAAAAGCCCTTCCTTTTTTTTATTTAAAATTTGCAACAATCGATTCGCTTTCGCCGCGTCCATGTTTTGCCAAATTTATGAATTGTTAATCGAAAACAGAAAAGAAAATAATAGGTAAATTTATCTTCAACCCCACAAATAAAGTTACAAAAACAAATTTCTTTAACTAAGGATTACTCTTAATTCCCCACGAATATTTATCAATTTCAATTTATAAACCATGAAATTGAATTTGCAACAAATCTTATTATAATTTCAGTACAAAGGTCACACAAATCAACATTTGTTACCTTACCTGAATTAAATAATGAAAAACCTAACGATAATATAATAATTAATGTAACGAGACAAAAAAAAAGAGGGGAAAAAACGGCAAAATTTACTTTATGTGTAATATTCCTTCCCACAGCTAATCGCTCTTCTAACACCTTTAAAGAAAATTATATCCGACCGGATTAGGACCAATGTGTACGCGAATAAATTAGCTGTGAGATCACCAATACTTAATTTTAGGTCAGAATTAGAACGAACGAGTTTCTCTGATAGAGAACCAACAGTGGACTGTAATATCAAATAACGACGACAAATACTGAAATCGAGTAAAATATAACAACTAATTATATTAATAATCAATAAATTAGATTCGAAAAAATTCCAACTTACCATCAATGGCAGAATCCCGTCGCCGCTGACCCGTCTCTCTGTAAGGGAAAAGGGGTGGTTTTCGGGATCGGATAGATCGAAATTGAAAAGGAAAATTTTAGGAATGAATCCCCTTTTACCTGTCCGGCGATCGGTCCAGCCTCGGGTAATAGCTTCTGGCCTAATGGATGGTTTCTGACAGTTTTCCTCGATTTCAGGCGAAGGATACAACAAAACTTCCGACCATGTATCTGTTATGACTATCATCAGATTACCACAGATAACCTCGGATTCGACAAATTAATCGCATAAGTTAATCTCGACAATCGACAAATTCTGATGTTACTCCAACTAAGCTACGACCAGAAGTGCCCGGTTTCGACAAAACCCCCGACCGGTGTCCAACGCACGAAGTCCCGGCTGTATCTCATAGGTAGCAGTAGCAGCGATAGTCAACGAAATGAAATTCTTCCTATCATTTGAGTGTTTTTCAATAGAGCCTTGTATTCTATATTGCTCAACCAAATTTTGTTATTAAATTCCAGATTGGCTCAAACAACATGTCTTAATGATAAGAAGACTTATAAATTATTTCACTAGAAGTATCATTTCTGGGGGGGGGGAGGGTCGTAGAATATTGGGAGTAATATTCTACCTATACCAAGCATAGGTCATCATTATATTTAAAATCATAAGACATGATTTGAGTCATAAGTATTTATTTTTTGTGGTAAATTAAAAGGGTATGTATTCATATACATATTTAAACCATGCACGCATTTTTTAGCCGTTTTGAACAGAATAGTCTTATGGTTACGTTTGTTTGAAGGGAAGGACTTAAAAAAAATGAATAAAAAAACATCTGGGTATGTGAGAGATAAGTAATTTAGCAAAAAGCCCAAAAGAGGCAGGTACGGCTGCAGCTACGTTCGAACAGGCCAATAATGAGCCAATATTGCCTTGGGAGCGTATTAATTGCCTGATTGAGTTTTCCCATCACTGCATAATTGTTGAGAAACTAAACATTGCCAGGACTCCCACTGTCACGCATTTATAGCTGGTCAGGAGGCCACTGCCGTTTCAGTCTCTAAGGAGGATTATAGGGATGAGTGGTGCAGTGCAATAGCCGTGCTAAGGGGTTAGGGTGGTTGTGTAGGTTACTATGGAATTTCATGAACTTGGAAGGGATGAGTTCAAGAATGTAAGGTATATTAAGATCGTTATGAAGGGTTTAGTTACTCACGTAATAAGGGGCATTTACTATTGACCTCAGGACTTTTGATTGAAATGAGTGGATACGCTTGATGGTCCACGTTTTGTTGTCCTTAAATGATTATATGATTTATTTTTTTTATACCCATTACATGGTAATTCAAAGTGTCAGAAGTACCCCTGACTGCTTATAATAAATATGTTAAGCGGCCAGAAGAATAGTAGTTGAAGTAGTGAGCGCAGGTTACGAGTTAAAAACAAAATAAACCAAGCCAACCCACAAATGATAACAAGTCGTACATATTTTAATAATCAATCTACGGTTTTAGGATTATAGTGTGTATAAAAGCTGGAATCTTCAATGATCCAAATGTACTCATTGCACAAGGCCATTTAAGTTACATGGAATTGCATTAAAAATGGAAGAATAAATGTGTCACAACCAAACAATTGTGTGATTTAATGTGGTTTGGGAACAACAGCATAAATAAGAGATTAGTGATTATGTAATAATAAACACACTTTGAACTGCAATGAGATATTCATTTAAGAAAAAGATAAAAAGATGTAAGAAAAAAAAATGAACCTCGACAAAGCAAGTTTATTGCAAATATTGCAGGTGTCCTGTAAAATATTAAAATAGACTTTAGTTCATAAATGAAATAAACAGACATATCAAAATTAATTTTAATCATCGTTATTGAAACAGACCTTATGACTAAACATTGTTTTGTTTTTTTTTCATTGAAACTGCAGTAATTTTCCTCAAGTCATAAAAGTTCGGTTAACAATTACCAAGCACATAATAATTCCATTTGCGTTTCAACTTGGGCCAGACAACTTGCAAAGTATTGGAACCTCATAGCGGAATTGCCACAGCTGAAAGCAGTTATGCAGTGGTGGGAAAAGTCAATCAGGTAATACAGCCAATAGGCTCCCGAGGCAATATTGGCTCGGTATTGGCCTGTTGGAACGTAGCTGCAGCTGTCCCTGCCTCTTTTGGGCTTTTTGCTAAATTACTTATCTCTCACATACCCAGATTTTTTTTTATTCATTTTTTTTAAGTCCTTCCCTTCAAACAAACGTGACCATAAGACTATTCTGTTCAAAACGGCTAAAAAATGCGTGCATGGTGTAAATATGTATATCAATACATACCCTTTTAATTTACCACAAAAAATAAATACTTATGACTCAAATCAAAATGTCTTATGATTTTAAATAATGTATAATGATGGCTTATGGTTGGTATAGGTTATAGGTATAGGTAGAATATTAATTTTCAATATTCTAGTCCCCCCAAAGGAATGATACTTCTAGTGAATTGACTAATAAGTCTTCTTATCATTCGACTTTTATTCGGTTTATAAATATAATCCTAGAAAAAAATTGTTAACAGCTGCATAAAACCTTTCTATCACTTTGACAGTGTATGCTATATTGAAGAATTTGAAAGAAGATAATAGTTTGGTTTCTTAAGTAAAAAGTTAAGTTAAGTTAATAGTGGTTTTTCTTCAGTTTCTTAAGTCACTGTAGCAAGCAATTTTGTTCCCTGTAGCTAAGAATTTGTAGAATGTTCATAACTAAAACCAGTATCACTAGTACCTCAGCGATATTCTAGTCATCCGATACAGTTTTTTTTTATTTAATAAATGTTTATAAATACTATTAAGTACTCGTTGCATACATTAAACTTTATTCCAAAAGTAGCCATCAGCATAAAGATGCCTGTTAGGTCAATTTTGGCTTCTTATTAAGATGATGAATATGTATTAGATTTCAAGAGTTTCAAGGAATAAATTACGTGTTTGATTACTGGTTTGATTAAAGGCAAACAGAAGCGCCGGCCTCTGTTAAACTGAGTAACGCATTAATAAATATATATATACATAAGTCAATCTCCGATGGTGAAGGTTTGATAAAATGAGAAAGAAAGAAACGAACTGACACACTTGGGTTCAAGAGAAAGATTAACTTTATTATTCCGACAATCGTACACATATAGGATCATGGGTAGTTTACATCGTATGATCGTATTTATTTACAATACAGTCATACTCCTGACTTCAACTCCCCCCTGCCAGTTTCCGACCATCCGCTGGGAACTTAAAAAAAAAAGGTATAATGATAACGTACATCTTATAACTAGAACGATTAACAACTCATAAAACATAATGATTCCGTACTCACAGGAAACAATTAAGCAAAACCTCACATGCCTAAGAAACTAATATTATAATAAAAAAATATATATACATGAAAATATATATATGAAAGATCAATCTGTTCCGAACTGAGGAGTATGCAGGGGCGAGGATACTGCAGGTAGATTGCTATGCGAAAGACTTTCCCTTTGGAAACTTTAACTGCTCTATATGTACAGTCCTACGCTTCCTGAGACTGTGGACACTTTTTGCGGTCACTAGGTCACTGTGCTCGCGAATCGCGAATCCCCTGAAGGGACCCTCATACCGGGACTACTCTTTGCTCCGATTGGATGCAATCTTCCGGTAAACTGTGGCCTCTATCATGACACTTCCAGCGATCGGTTGGACACCCACATTCTCCCTCAAAACCCTCCAAGTCTTTTCCACTGTAATATCACACCTTGATGAGATCGAGTATTGGTGCAATCAATGGCGAATCAAAGTCAATGACGCAAAATGTTCCCACATAACCTTTACCCTCTGCCGCAAGTCCTGTCCGCTAGTCTTTTTAAATTAGATTCCTCTCCCTGTGTCTGAGACAGTACGGTATTTAGGCTTCCATCTCGACAAAAGACTGACATGGGACCCACACACGAGGCAGTCAGCAACAAAACACCTGAATATACGCTACATTCTTGAACTCATCCCTTCTGAGTTCATAAAATTCCATAGTAACCTATCCAACCACCTAATTCCATAGCACAGTCATTGCACTGCACCACTCATCCCTATAATCCTCCTCGGAGACTAAAACTGCAGTGGCCTCGTGACCTGCTATAAATAAGTGACAGTAGGAGTCCTGGCAATGACCAGTTTCTCTTATGATGTCCTGAGCGTTTGTGGCTCTCCGCTCTTGGTCGGCCTCCGCTGGCTCTTATCCAGTGGAGCGGCTGAGGTAGGAGCGTGGGGGACTTCCCAAGACTTCGCACGCGAAGGAGGTGACAATCATGTGGACTTAGTGGGCCTCCGTGCTCCACTCGAAGCACCTAGTGCATGGGCACTGAGCTGCCAAGGGTCCTATTTTCCCACACTCGTAGCATTTTCTATCTTCGTGTTCCTGGGGCGTCCTGCATTTGCTCGGTTCCTGTCTTCCATATCCGTTCCCTCTCCCACCGTACCCCGACTCATTTCTCCTCCAGGTGACTGGTGTGGTTTTGGGCCTTCTGTACGATGCCTACCTCTTTTTAGCACATGGACTCATCGATACCCCGGAGCAACCCCTCCGTAAGTCTCTTCTCTGGCGCTAATGTCCACCATCTCCTGGGGACATTCTAGGAACGTGCGCTCCCTAGGAAGCCCTTCTTTTCTTCCTGTTCCTTCACCAACTGCACTTTTAAAATTGCTGACAAGAACGCCATCCTGGCTTCCACTTCGGAAAGCTCACGGTCTCCTTTATTTTCTCGGTGATACTAATTAAACTTCATTATTATTTATTTAGACTAAAAAACATAAGGATACATATTTTACTTTAAATAAGGTTCTACTGTTATAGATTCAGATCACAAATAGAATACATTTCTATCGAATCCTGATACATATTAAATTTCGTTACAATACATAAATAGCTGTGTATTTTTCTTTTTGTGATTGTCATCACTTCAACTTTTCCTTGTTTTATAAATGTCGAATTCCTTGGTAAAATTAGAAACATGAAATAAATCGTTGGCAAGGAAACCATATTTTTAATTCCTTTAAACTTGTTTATTTACTGGCGTCTTTTACATATTTCATTTTAAATAGATAAATATTGAGATGACATTATAGAATCATACTGGAAATTGTATCAAATGCCATTTGCAATTAAAAATCTTCTCACAATGAGAATCTCAGGATTTGAGAGAATTGCTCTTGTGAAAGCTTGTAATAAAAAAAATTGCAATCATAGTATGACATAAGTGAACGAACTGATAGGCTCTTTCCGAAATAAATCACCCTTTCCAGCGTGAACACACCCCCGACAGACTGTGAAACCCTATTGTATGCTTTTTAATGAGCGGTGATCTCGCTAAGATTGTTCCTGCATACTGGCCGTTCAGTGCGTTCGTGGTGCTTCTTCATCTCCCGGAGCATCTCCAGACTTATCGAATAGATTACCCAGATGGAAGAGCACAAGCAGGTACCGCTGTCATTGTCCATAACTCCATTTCCCATCGCATAAATCCTTTGGTAGCACACGATATCCTTCAGTCCACTGCAGTGTCAATCAGCACCTTCACTTTCCCCCTTACTCTAGCATCAGTGTACTGCCCTCCCAATAAATCCATTTCCGATTTTCAAACCTTTCTAGACTCCATCGGACATCGTTTCCTTGTGGGTGGGGACTTTAATATGAACCCCTAACACTGAAGGTCATGATCCACAAATACACAAGGATGTGCTTTGCTCTCTACTGTGACACGGAAACATTGCTCCACTACCTCTTTTGACACTTTCACCTATCAGCCATCTGATCCTAACCGAAACCCTGATCTCCTTGACTTCTGACAGTTCGTTGCTCGTACAATCGTTAATGCAGATTGGTAAAGTGGCACTTAGCATTCTTCCGATCCGATCCTTTTAATCCCCACCTCTCCTCTTTGTCTACCATGGATAAGACCTAGTGGAATCTCACTAAAAAAATTCTAAAATATCATTCTGTTTCACAACCAATCCGTCATGATGATGGGTCCTGTGCGGCTTCGGATGGTGAAAGGTCGGAAGAATTCGCTCTATATCATTCTCGTACATCTACTTCTCACCTTACTCTTCAAAAACATACATAACTGTTGCAGATTTCCTTGATTCACCCATCCCTCTCTCACTTCCAAAGAAGCCGTTCACCCCTCTGAGGTCAAATATCTTCTGAAAAAATTACCTTACTGAAATTCTCCCGGATATGATCTCCTTACTCCTCGAATTCTCCAGCAACTTACTTCTAAAGCTATAATCTTCCTAACCTACAATTATAATTGCATTATCCGACGACGCACTTTCCTCTCTTCTAGAAACATTCCATTATTGTCCTATTCCCCAAACCCAGTAAACCAACCAATGACTCCATTCCACTGCTCAAGGAGGCCTTCGCGTTGTTGATCACATATCCTCAGCCGTTATTGAAATTAAACCGTATTGCACCGCAGCCTTTTTGGACATAACTCAGACATTTGACTGAGTTTGGCAATCAGGTTTGCTTTACAAGCTCATATATAATATTCTTTATTCTGCTAAAATTACAATCTTCCTTATTAGGCAATAAGTAATTGAGATAAATGATTTTATTCATACCATATTTACAATTCATCATTCACGCGCTCATTCATACAATATTTACAAACAGCGCAGAGCCACAGACGCTCTGGTCTGCGCTGACTGGTCATTGCCAGGACTCCTACTGTCACTTATTTATAGCAGGTAACAGCCCAGAAACTCCCAAGTTTATATGGTTTTCACCACACAGTGGAGTATTGGAAAATCCCCAACGCTCCTTCGTCAGCCACGTCACTGGATTAAGACCCAGATCAAGAGCGAAAGAGCCACCGATGCTGAGGACATGATTGGAGAAGCTGGCTATTGCCAGGACTCCCATTGTCACGTATTTATTGCAGGTCATGAGGCCACTGCCGTTTTTTTCTGGAATTTCATAAACTTGGAAGGGATGAGTTCTAGAATGTAGGGTATGTTAAGGTAGTTATGAAGGGTTTTGTTGCTGACATAATAAGGGGCATTTACTATTGTTCTCAGGACTTTTGATTGAAAGGATTGGATACGCTTGATGTTCGACTTTTTTGCTGTGCCCCATAGCTCTATTCCGTATGTCCAGATTGGTTTAATTATAACTTTGTAGATTAGTAGTTTATTTTCTATTGAGAGATGGGATGTCCTTCGAAGTAGTCTGTACAGTTGTCCAAAGCGTCTGTTTACTTCTTGTCTTGTCAGTCTCGTATGTGGGCTCCAGGTCAGTCACTTGTCGAGATGGAAGTCTAAGTCCGAGCTTGTGGATACAGAGAGAGAGAGAGAGAGAGAGAGAGAGAGAGAGAGAGAGAGAGAGAGAGAGAGAGAGAGAGAGAGAGAGAGGAATGAAATTAAAATTAAAATGGAATTTAGGCTTCACGGAACTCAAACATGAGGCTTAAAAAACAAGAACTAAAGAGACGCTTTGGACAACTGTACAGACTACTTTGAAGGACATCCCATCTCTCAATAGCAAATAAATTACTAATCTACAAGGTTATACTTAGGCCTATCAGGATATAAGGAATAGAGGGGACAGTTGAAAAGTTAAAAATCAAGAGCATCCAACCCTTTTAATCTTTTGAAAAATAGTAATAGCACTGAAAACAATAGTCTCAATAACTCATCTCTTCCAAGTTCAAAAAATTCCATAGTAACTTATCCGACCACCCTACCTAATTCCCTACCAAAGTCATTAAACTCCGCTACGCATCCCTAAAATCCTCCTCGGAGACTAAAAGTGGCCTCGTGACCTGTTATAAATACGTTACAGTGGGAGTCCTGGCAATGGCCAGCTTCCACAATCATGTCTTGAGCGTCTGTGGCTCTTACGCTGTTGGTTAGCCTCTTCTGGCTCTTAACCAGTAACGCGGCTGGTGGAGGAGCGTGGAGTTCTTTCCAAGACTCCGCATCCTCTTTTGCACGCGAGGTAGGTGACAATCATGTAGAATTAGAAGATCTCTGGGCTGTTTGTAAATGCTGTATCAATGAGCGAGTGAATGAAAATTGTAAATATGGTAGTAATGAGATCATTTATCGCATTTACTTATTGCCCAATTAGGCAGATTGTAAGTTTATTAAGTAAAGTTGTTAATGATATGGCTACATTAAAAAAATAGTCAATACAATCTTCCCTCTCTAATACCAGTTTCTAATCTAACCGCTGGAAACAGCTCATAACCACTTAAATAGGGCTTAATTACTTGTCTGTGCTAGTTAATATACAGATTTTTTATGGTTATCGTTTATTGGTTATTACCAAGTCCAAAGAGTTGGGCTTTAGTTTAAAAGAAATAATCTACAATCTATTCGGTAACATACTCATCAATTATTAATTAAAAAGCCATAACATGGATATTAGATTTAAAAGAACAACATAATACTAGAAATAAACGGCAGTAGTAGTAATACAGTAATTACTAATGGGAAATTACAATTACAGAGTAATTTCATCACAAATTACAGTTACTCAATGCAATGATAATTAATAATATAATTACACATTACTGTGCAATCGTAACCCATATGATTAAAATTATAATATAAGTATAATAAGCAATGTAGTTTAATTGTAACTGTGCCCTACTCTTCCTGGGACCCACACACCCTGGATCCGAAAATGAAGCACTAGCTTGTAAGGTGGCTTTTTAGAATTCTGAAACGTTTGCCAATGCTGAGTTTTTTCCTATTCCTATTATTGTACCTTATCTAATTAGCCAATATTGAAGGTATGTGTACTATAAAAATGTCAAATCGGACACATGATTTATCCAATTGATAAGAAAAATGGGAAACAGACTAAAATCATTGCTTGTTTTAATGTAAAGTTCCCTTGAGCTTGGGAACAAGTCATGGTTGGCATTGTGTATACACTATTACATTGCAATCAATGTTCAATTACTTGGATATCTTTGTAATTACACGTATGTAAATGTTGACATTCCATTATTTAACATAACACATCAATGCTTGTATAGTATAACTGATGATGGGTTTGTCTATATAGATAGGTAAGGGTGGTCTAATGTAATGTTTCAATATAGTTAGGATATTGACCGTACGCCTTACAAGTGACAAGTGTTATTAAGATGACGTGTTCACACATTGTTATGTTGAACCTATGCATATGTCTAATTGGACAATTAAAAGAGTATAAACGTAGTTAACAGATAAGAGAAATTTCGAGGGTAAAACCGGCATAATGAGAAGCCTAACAAATTATTCGGATAACATTTGTCCAAACGTTGTGGTACATTGTTTAGGAAACTTTCCAACGGTTGATTCTATGGAACCATTTCAGGTTTTACGAATCCAAAAGGTTAAATTTTCAGTTTAAATCAGGTTAAACGGTTTTTTTTATTCTGGGGCTTAGTCTCTTCAAAATAAACAAAATAGGAATGATTTCAACTTGCCTAGCAAACAATCTACTACTTTACGTTTATTAAAATTAAGTAAGCATATATTTTTTTGGCAGGTTAGTATTTTGTTCCTTGGAAAATAGAATAAATAAAGAAAAAATAACAGTGTTAAATGTTTAATAACGAGAATGTAGTTTCAAGTTTGGAATTCTAAATCGAAATTTTGATGTAAATGGAGTTCTATGGATTTGGAGCGGGAATTTTTCATTTATTTTTTAATTCATATGTTTGAATTTGGTGTATTTGGATTAATCGATATTGATCAGTTCAGTCAAGTGTAAGATTTGCATTTGCGCCAAGGGTCAAAAAAGTATACTTGATTAATTATTGGCACAGGAAGAATATGAGGATTGCTACTGGTTGTGAGCGCTAGATTTTATAATAAAACTGATGTATTGTCTCACAAACACTTTTTAAATAGAGCTATCTGGTACTTTCGCCTTGCCTCACCACAAAAACTTTTATTTAAGCTTTTAAGCTGAGCAACTGTTGAAAATTGGGAGTGGATATGTCGGTAGATATGATTTACTGTTCACCAAATATGAAGGTATTAAATAGCAAAATAAAAAATGTAAAAGGCTACATTTTTTTTTTTTTTTTTTTTTTCTTAGCTCTTAAACTTATAAAAAAGGATGTGGGAAAATTACTTTGGGCTAATGAGTGCCTTTCACTAAGGGGAGTCCCCCATTTGAAGGATGTATGAGAATGATATAGGGTGGGGTATGCCTAAAGGAGGCGGGTGGAATCAGGAAGGTAGTGAGAGTCTACCGAGGGTGGAGCCTAGGGGTACCTAGGCAAGGGTTTGTAGTCGGCCAGGTCAAGCCTGGCCAGCCCCGGCAGGGGCCTGAAATAAGTCGGCCTCTCGGCCGGAAGGTCGACCCTGCTTAAACAGGTAGATGGGGTCTTGTAGCTTCGGAGATCGGCCTCGATCTCTCGGCTGGGTGTAGATCTTCAGTCTCCGTCAGGGGGCTATACCGCAGACAACGCCGATAGGACAGGTAACTACCACGAACCTAAGCAGCTGGAGACAGGTCAGCACTATATGTTTGTCTTCCCGAATCAGCTCAAGGCGATTCTTCGCCGGTGTCAGGGAAACCAAACAAAAAGGTGCGACGGGGTGCTAACGATATTGCTGCAACAGCTGCCGAGGAGAGGGATTGCCCAACTCGTTAACCTGTACAATTCGTGTATCAGGTTGCAATCCTTCACGACAGTGTGGAAACAAGCTATTTTGTTCCCGTTACGGAAGCCCACAAAGATAGGTAACTACCCAATATCGCCCGATCAGTCTCCACCCTCACACGGGGAAGATTCTCGAAAAGATAATACTGAACTACCTAATGAAGTTCTGTTCGGAAAAAGCTGACATTTAGATTGAGCAGACCAGAGGTTTTCAGGTTAATCTGAGTACAGAACATCCGCTTGTGAAGGTACAGAAGGAAGGCACCCTCACTATCAACAAGAACTCAGCTATAGCTATGATCTTGTGGGACTGCACGGAGGCTTTCGACTCAGTGTCCCACGGGATGCTGTGCCGACAGCTTTGCAACTGGAAATGCTCAGGATCAGCTATATACCTTATATATCTTGGTTTCCTTCGTGAAGGACAGATCGGTGAGGGTACGGGTGGCTGATTGCCTCTCTAACCCATCCCCTCTTACTTATGGAGTTTCTCAAGCAGTGGTCCTGTCTCCAGTGCTTTTCAGCATGTACACATCTCAAATTGTTGGGACAAGCTATAAGAAAGCTACGGTAATCGCTTTCCCGATGAAATCACGGTTTACAGCAGCAACATGAGTGCACAAAGAGCTCTTACACAGGCCGAGTCAGTTTGTAACGTTATCAGTGACAGACTGGGCAAGTCAAACATCATTGTAAACGCCGGGAAGACCGACTGCGTAATATTCTCTATCTAAAAGGGCAAAAAAGCTTTGCCAAAACCTTATACTATAGGAGGGGAAGGGAATTCCCCATCTTTCTCAATGCACTATCTGGATATGAAAATGGATTGGCATCTACATTTCTTCTCATTTTAGTAATAAAATAGAAAAAGTACCCCACAGGTCTTACCGGCTGTCGCATTTGCTAACTTCACCCGACGTGTCGCTGTGCCTAAAACTGATAATCTATAAATGTGTCCTCCGGCCAGCTCTGCTGTAAGGTGCCCCGCTATTTACCCATTTGACTGACAATACAACCAAATGTCTCCAACATTTCCAAAATGGGATCATGCGAAAAGTGGCCCGGCATATCTCTCTCGAGAAGTTAAAGTACTATGACCTGCACCCGTTGCTTGGTGTGCCGTCAGTGTGAGTTAATCCGCCGTAGACACGTCAAGTTTTTTGACTCGTTTCAGCACCTCACGAACCCAGGGTTTAACACTATGTATCATTATAATTGTTAATGGCATTATATAATTTTTGTAAAATATCAAACCTGTGTATAATTTAGCAATGCTTCAGGAAATTAAATAAATAATTTGTAAATAGATTCATCTGAGATCTAAAAGTGTACATAATTATCTGTAAATTTAAAGGTGCTATGAGAGTAAAAAAAAAAATGATAGCTACTTCACACTAAACAAAAATAATACCGGATTAGTCTCCGAAATAATCTTATTTTTTATAATTTATTGCGACCCGCCATTTCACCATCATTTTCGAGTTTATGGTACCAGCAACTCAAAGCCAAAATAAAATAAGTAAGTGACTTTGAGTTTCTAGACCTACAGCCTTTAAAATGCCAGATATGATGGTGAAACGTCGGTCCACATTATGATTATTTTGGAGACTAATTGGCCGTTATGTTTATCCTTCTGTCCATCATTAATTATGATGTTATAAATATAGTAAATTATTAAGTTTCACAGCTATCTTAGCAGTGAAACTTTCTACCATTCACTAGTATTTAGTTGGTGTGGAGGGGGTTGGTTACTCATCGTTCTCTTGGTTATTTTTGTTTCAACGCTCTCCAATTTGGTTGTTAGCCTCGCAATGTAATGCATTAAATCTTGGTGGGCTTTTTCATCTATGTATTGGTAAAACTGGTTTATTCTTTGCTTTTAGTTTTTCCTGTGTTCTGCATATAGTTTTCTAAATGTGACATGCAAACCATAGATTTTCCGTACACTCCACATTATATTCTATACACCTCCAATAATTTTATTGACTTGATCGGGTTTTTAACTTAGGGAGTATTTGTGACATCAATTCCTTTTTTCTGTTTCCATTTCCTAACCGATGTTGCCAAATTTAGAAAATAGTAACCGTTGATGTTTATTTATTCTTATTTGTTATTTTTAATCACTAATGAAAATATTTTATATTTGCTAAGATGTAAACCGTCAAACCCACTACAATTTTTATTTTCATCGTTGGTTTTATTTCACAGCTTGAAGACGATAATAAACACATAATGAAGTGACAATCACTTCCTTTCAATATAATATATGATAATAAGTTAAACCAAACGTGATGTACATTTTTCAGGGGACTGTTCTGGTCGTGGCACTTTTCATTTAAAATAACAAAGAGTGATTTATCTGACCTTTGAACAATTACTTCAGGAATACCTATTAGTATAAATAAGTCACGTAATTTAAACATCAGTAATATCGTGAATTGTATACTAAAGATAAATTTATTGTCTGAATGAGGACTCCCTGTTTGATTTTACTTTTTAATGTCTAGTTAGTGCAGATATATTAAACATCTTCAGTTCAGTGCAATGAACGTTTCCTTGTAGAATTGAGGAAGAAACTCTCACAGCGGATTAAGCCCGAGGTACAACGGTTACACTAGCTAGTGGAATTAGCTTTTCTGATAGCGTACACGAAACAGGCTTATCTCTCACTTTAATGTCATTGAATCAGAAAAAAACATTAGGCCCCTACAGGTTGAATGGCCTGAATATCTCTTCCCAAATGGTAAAGGCTGCCAATAAAAGGTACAGGGCAAATGAAACTAGCAGTGTTCAGGTTCCACAAACGACAGGCCATCCTGAGTCACAAATGATACAGAATTCATTCAATGTTTTTAATTTTTTTTTTATAAGACTATGTAATATGTTCAAAATTTCTTAAACAGCTCAGTTTTCGATCTCAACCAATAAACCCTGGGTATAGTTGGAGTCTCCTCCCTAGGCCCGGTTGATATATCTTGCACCTTCGAAGTATTTCAGCACTACAGGAATGCACCCTCCTTCACAATGAACCTCAATACTCACTTAATTTCAGTGCTGCTTGTTAGCAGCAGAGTCATGTTAATCATGGTTTTTCACGTTGTACTTAATGTACTGCAGATTTCTAAGACATCCAAATTTTTTAAGTTAGGGACTATTTTGAAATATCATTTAAAACTACTTGGAATAATCACTGGTACTATAAAGAATATCAGAAAAAATGGACTTTAAAAACAGACTTATTCATTCTACACGGACAGACAAGACCCTGCACACACAATTCCATCAATAATTTTGTGGACTCCAAAGTCCTCACTTATTATTACTAGCGTCCAAAGACATTACTACATACTACGACAACTCCGGAGAATTTGGTGCATAAACATATTTATGTTAATTACTTACCATCAAATCCAACTCATCGTATTGCTGAATTTCAAAATGATATTATGACAGTAGAAATGGGATTTTCTATTTGTGATTTAAATGATTCTACTATCTAAGGAAGGGCCCCCCTCTCATCTAGTTTATTTCAGTTAATCAGTGCATCTAAACCTAATGGAAAAAATGATTACTGTCAAAATGGAGAAAACAAACCCACTAAGATGAGAAAAAAAGCAAGTGGACAGATGCTACAAGCACAAGTGTAAGCCTACGTATCCCATGAGAAGTGGCCGATAGGTATTTTCTGCTTTGCTCAATCACCTATAATGATGAGTTTAGCCAATTTATCAGCTGGGACCACTAACGATGCCAGAGCAAATTTAAGCAATCTGGAAAGAAAAGACTGGCCAGCAACAAACATAATCTGAAGACAAACAGCCTACATGACCGACCAATAGACCGTAGGCATCGAAATAGCTCAGAATTTAAGTTTTGATTTTTTTCGTCACCATAATTAACAAAAAGGTTCAATATGTCAATCACCAATATGCTGGTGTTTAGTTTTATCAAACTACAAATAAAAAATGTATCAAAATTAAAACTGTCATTAAGGCCTTATCAACCAGTGGATTTAGTCCTATCATACTAATAAGGGTGCCAAATCAATAAAATCAACTTGTTAATCAATAATGCGTAGTACGTGATGGTCACAATTGAACTATGATTACTTTGCCATCCAAAATATAACTTTCCCACTTCATTTCATAAAAAGTTATGATGTTCTCCAAGAAAAGTCCTGGAGATTAAAAACTAATAGTAGCGATACGAAAAATAATGTAGGATCAGGCGTAATCAGGACATAAAGGAGTTTTGAAACAAATATATTAATAAATTATTTACAACATAGCAATATTAACAAATTATTGGTTTTTTTTTCTAATTACTAATGTAGTAACCGGATAATATTGCTACATTGTGTACGCAGTTCTCGTTTGTGACAAATATCCTCCATTCTTTGGAAAACTATCGCATCCAGCAAGAGTATATAACGGATGACCTAATCCGGAGGTAGTTAGGAAGAGACCGGCTAAGCTGGAGCTATTATGGACAGTGGTATTCCAGATATTAGAAGGATTCAGCAGCCGCATTCCCTAGCGGGATCACCTCGTGATTGATTATCCCCGCTCCATTCAGACTATTAATGCTTCAGATTTTTTTGTGACCAACCTACCACGTGTCCATTGCATTGACCTGCCCGAGGTTGAATCGATCCTTTGGTCAATAAATCTGATTCAGTGGATCATAAAATTACAGTCAGAGCTGATTTTTTAAAAAAATAAATAAAAGAACAGAAGGATTGAACAGGCAATAAAGAAATATGGTAATCATCGCGTGACTCCGTTACAACACAGATAGAGAAATGATAAATAAGTGTTATAAATAGCACATTGCTATAGACCACTATATAACTTATATGTGCAACCTCTCACCTAAAACATTAAAGAATTAGGTATATTCATGAAAAACTTTTATTATATGAAGTATTCGAAATTTACTAATTATCATTAACTGTGGCAGTTTTATCACCTTTCCAGGTACCTTTTTTTGGTAAGTTCTACATGTTGTAAATGAACAATAGCACTACTGTACTCTACAAGATAGCTTATATTATAAATAGTTATGTCTATTATTCAAAACAGTGTTTCTATTATTAATCCGGCTGTTACTAATACAACATCTCCAGATCAGGAAGGAGTCTATTCTGGAGACATGGATGAAGATTTCAGAAACCCAGAAAAGACATATAGAATCGCAGAGCCGGTTTAAGGGATCACTAATCAGACGATTGCCAAACACAAGTAAGTACAAACCAAATATAAAACTCCCGAAAGAATCCGATATTAAAATGGAAGAAGTGGACTTTGATGCGCCAAACCAATTTTCTGGCCACACTTCTTCAAAACGTTGAGTGTATTTGTTTTTAATTTGATTTGGGATATAAATGATTGGGTGGAATTGCTCTAGGGATTGAAATTTAAAGCTAAATTTAGTGAAAATATTTTACTAAAAGGGTAACTTATAAGGTTTAAGTAAAGTCTGATAAACAATTACTGTCATTTGGTCAGTATTAATGGTCATCTTCTAGAAATTATGTTTCATTTAGTTAGTTTTGGATAAATTTTCCAATCTTAATTGGCCGTGGTTGTGGTAATTAAGTAAAAATTTATTTACTCAAGAAAGCATAAAAGATTCAAGCAGTTTTGAAGGTTATAATGAGTTAATAATTTCCATAACGATAATAATCATTGGTAAATATATAAACCCTATTGGTAAATTTCATACTGCCAACTGGAGAATATTAACGATAATATTAGTTTTCTGGGAAATCCTAATGACACGGTCCTAAAGTAACCTCGCCAGGTACTAGGGCTCCAGAGCCTACGGCTATTCAGATGGTAGCCTTTCTTTTAAGAACAACTTAGGAAAAATAAACTCACTGTCCAGTCCTAACACACTATCATTAATTAAGGACCAAATAACTCGTCTTCGTGGTGCATAATACTACTGGAAAAACCGCTTTCATTACCCCTGACTGTTGTTGGGAATATCTAGTGACGCCAATTGGACTTCAGCCAGTATTTTTCCACTCAGTTTTGAAGAAACATTTGGTTCACTAGTGCATGATTATCTAGTGAGATTCGTGAATCCAATACGTATGAGGAGGCCTACAACCACTTGACATAGTATGGTACGTTTTGACTGACCATGGTTTCTCCTTTAACTTAGCTAAATGTTCGTTTATTATGTATCGACACCAGTAATATATCTTGGTTATGATGGTAAAATTCGTCCAAACGTACGAAACGTTTAGGATTTGACTAACTTACGACCCTTCGTTCTTTGAGAACATTTTTAGGTTTAGCTTCTTACTTTGGACGATTTATCCAAATGTTGTAGATATTAGCTTCCCCGTTGCACAGGTTGATCAGTAATGCACCATCTTTGAATCAAATAATCTTTGTAGAGGAGAGTTTTTTGAAAGAAAAGAAAGAAAAGAAAGAATTATGAAGTAAAATCAAAACACTGGTATATACGAATATTAAGAGATCAGTTAGAACATACTGGGTGGAATGTCTAGGCACAAGTGGGATCTGGGGCTAAAGCTGAGACATAAATGTATAAGAAAAGGATAAGATTCTGGGCAGTAGGGAGGTCTTGGGGACACATTTGTCTCAATTCGGTTATAAATAATTTCCTTAGTATCTAACCTAATAATATAAGAGAAGGGTAAGTGTATAGGTAAGGTAATATAGCTTACAATGAATACATATGATAAATTAAAAGTTAAATGTACATCTATAAAATCGTAATACTGAATGAAAGGAGTAGGAGTTACAATAGTTGTGGTGATACATTTATCTAAGTATTTATGCAATAGGTTAGATATGCAATCATTGCTAATATTCTTAATGTTAATAAAAAATGAGTTGGATTATATATAGTTACGTGTTCCAACAAAAGTTTCTTATATTGTACAGAATTAAATTGTTTGGTACTATAGTAGTTATTACATAATTGTCCTTTCGTAAAGCAACAGTTAAAACATAGATGGAACTTAGTTTTTGTCATTTCTATGGTAAGTGTATGATGTAATGTCTTGTGATATAAGTTGTTCGTCAATTAAATCGGTATGTTTTATCACGTTAGCATGAGGGATTCCCATTCTACACGTTTCCAAAGACTGTTCTATGTCTAGTATTAGCACAGTTAAGTAATTTAATATTTCGTACAGTTCGGTTAGGTGCATAGCATATTGGGTCCTATCTATACCATTGATTACTTCCATGATTTTATTATTATTATAAGCAGCTATTGTGAGTGTCACTGTCAGTCTCAATGTCCATCTGTTCTCCATCTGAAACATTTTGTTGTTGTGGTATAAAAAGTCTCTTCTTGCTTTTTCTTTATCTAACTACATTATCTGTGTCTACTTTTATTATTTTGTTTAGTTTGCCAGTAAAAGGTATAACAGATTTGTGCCTGCGTTCGTCTTTTTTTCTTGTTATTCGTTTAACGTAGGGTTGGTCTTTTTCTATTTCGGGGTCTTCTCGATTTTCATTCAGTTTGTCAGTTCGTCGCTCTTTTTCCTTTTGTAATGCTTTTCCTAATGTTATTTTGAGCTTTTCGTGACAATTGCTAACAAGTCGTTCTGTTATTAATGGCTCTTCTTTACTAGGATCTTTTATTATACCAAAAGTAATCTCATTGGGGGATATTTTTAAATTTTGATTTAAAGAATTATTAAATGTGACTAATGCTAGTTTTAAATTTGTTTCTAGAGATTTGTCTTTATTTTCTTCCCTAATTTTTCGTAAAATTCCTACCAAAGTGGATTGAACTTTATTAACGATTCCTAGTGAATTGGGAGTTATGTAGTATGGTTCGTCCCCTAGGGATGTCAGGATGTTCTTTATTAGGGTGGTTATTGTATTCTCGTCCGTTGTCCATTTTTATACGAATAGGGCTGGGGAACTGAGCCGAGTACTCTGTCAAAACTTCAAATACATTGATAGCCTTACAGGTTTTCCCCGTTCTGGCAAACATTCTTTATGAAAAGGTGTCTTGATTATTAATGATAGTTTTAAATTTGTTTCTAGAGACTTAGCTTTATTTTCTTCCCTAATGGTTCGTAAAATTCTTATCAAAGTGGATTGGGCTTTATGAAGTAGTCCTAATGAATTCGGTCGATTGGGTGTTACGTAGTAGTTATATGTTAAAGAGCTATTTGTATGAGTCTTTGTTTATTATGTATTCTGTTAGTGATTGTTTCGTTACATTCTGTCAAAAATATTTTTTCTAGTGGTTTAATGAACGTTATTAAATTAGTCGGATTGCCATTATAGTGTGGAAGTTGTCCACAGTGTTCTTTAGTTATATTATAGTCGTTAAGAGCCATTTACGGTTCGTTAATTTGTCTGTTTCTATCAAAAATATCTCTTATAGCAGTTATTTTCATAAAAATATAAAATTACACTGTATGTGAAAATAATACCTTAAAGTCTTTATTGCTGTTGACGAAGTCTTCCGTGTGGTCTATATTAAATTTATTATTTCTGTATAACCTGCATAAAGGATTAAAACGCACCTTTAGGTGAACAGTCCCAGGCTCTGTTAATATTGCCTCGAGCCTTCTTAGCCTGTCCGTCAGAGTGGTAGCCAAACAATCCCAGATCCTGTTATCTAAGCAATCTTATAATTCAGGAATTACTCAAGGACGCAGAGAATATTTCTTTGGATCTTCTCGGCTTGATGACTAACCGTCTTCTCTTCTTCTTCTTATTCTTTTTCTATATTTCTTCCTCTAACTTCCTCAGATATATAACACATTTCTTTAGGTGATTATCAGGTGAAAATATATTAAAATATATCAGTACCCAATATTGGTGAAGTCCTGTCCTCTGGGGTATTTTTCCAGGGGTATTCGCATCGGCCTTCTAACGCTATTGGAGTGGTCTCACTGTCCGTTGCCAAATGAGGGATCTCTAGATGGTGGACTACCGTAAATTTACTGAGTATACCGTCAGGTGCCGGTTCGGGTCGTCAGTTAAATAATCTTTGTTGAGGAGATTCTTTTAAAAGAAAAGAAAACAAATCTTTATTATGAAGTACAAAAAAAACACTGGTATATACAAATATTAAGATTTACGTTACTACATACCGGGTGGAATGTCTAGGGGCGAGTGGGGTCTAGGGCTAAAGCTGAAACATATATGTATAAGAAAAGAGGTCTTGGAGGAATGCGGTTGCTTACTTAAAAATCACAGGGAACCATCAGTGACTTCCACGAAGTCCCAGGCAGGTAAACAGTTCTGCTCAAGCCCTTTCTACTTGTTATTAGCATTATAAAACCTTTATATTCAAAATTTGTTAAGTGGTTACTGGAACATGAACATGTTAGACAAACTTCATCTCCATTTTCACAAATGATCCAATTCTAATGTGATTCGACCCTTTCCTTGCTATTGAAATACAAACAGATGCATGTTCTTTGGGCTATGGTGCTATATTATATATTGTAGATTGTAGATGTCGCATTGTTATATGCAACAGTAAACGCCTCAGGAATTGAAATATCCCTCTTATGAACTTGAAACATCAGCAGTAGTCAATGCCATTAAACATTTTCTTAACTGATACTCTTTTAAAGTAATTACTGATTGTCAACCACTTGCCAATTACTAATTACCATTGAAAGCTACACAGATTAAATAAGATCTTATTCCCCGAGTTCAGAAATGGGGAGTATTTTGACAAAGTTATGAATTTACCATCGAATATCGTAAATCGTCAAAAATTAACCATGTAGATAGCCTTAGTCGAAATGGCTCTGAGCCTACAACGGTAGATCAGGATAATACTGAATCATGATAAAGATATCCCAGTAAATTAGGTGGAAACTATCTGTCTTTTTGTTTTTCTCGTCTGTTTCCCGAAATATTGTCTTCTCTTACTTAATCATTAACACGAAGCTGGCAAAGTAATCAAAACTTCACTCTCCTCTATTTATTTATTTTGCCACATGACACGAATCGTCATAGACCAAGCACGATGCTTCATCACATGCCGGGATTTTCACAGATTTTGTTTCAATGCTCAAATAGAACTTCAATTTATTCCATGGGTTACCCCTAGATCGAATGGTCAAGTAAAAACAACTGTGGGAACACTAAAAGACATGTTGGTAAAACCTGAAATGAATGACAATTGTGCATGGCAAGATGCCGTCCAATATATTCAACTTGCTCAAAATACTCCACCCCATCGTGTAACACATGAAATAAATGTTTGGAACTGTTGGACTGTAGAAAATGTCACTGGGAATCCTTAGATTTAAAAGAATTAAGAGGCTTAAAAAATTATTCGCAATGCATGTTATGCAACAAACAAATTTGAAAAGGCAAGACAGAAGTTATCCCTGTCCAAATAAGTGATTTAGTTTATCTTAAGCAAGAAGAGAGGAACCTATTAAAATTAGACCACCAGTATAAAGGCCCCATAGATATTACTATGATATTGCCTAATAAATAATATAAGCTGCGATCGACGTCATAAGAGCGCCTATGCGATGGCAAGCACTGGTACCACTTTGCAAATGATCGTTTGCGAAAGGTTTCAGATGCCTGTGAACATTAAACAAGACTAGATATCAGTGATGATGATTAATTTGAATTTAAACTTTTTACTTATGTGATCTGGCTTGCAATGCTATTGATGTGTTTGCTGTGTGCGTTGGTAATTGTTGGCATTTGCTTTTTGGAATCCGATGTGACTTGCCGAGATATGGCAATAGTTTGTCCACAGTTCCTTTTCGGGCCAACCGATGGGATGTGTTAAAATAGTAAACTGACGTTTTTCGGATTGTGATTTGGCGGGATGTAGGTAAAGTCAGACCAAGGTAACAGCTACACATTGATCAATCACTTGACCTTACATTTTGAAAGCTTACAATGAGTTGAGTACCTTTTCCTGGTATAGAATGTACCTGATGAAATGACGGTTTGCGTTATCTCAATTGTACAATGTATGATACATTTGTCAATTGTGTACTAGGTAGAGTTTACTTTATTATTGAAATAAAAGAACTACGATTATTGGTATTAGTTAGGGCGAACTTGAAGTTTAAAGTATTATGACAGTCTTGGAGCTTTTTGAGACACCTTTTGTCTTATATTATATTATTTATATTTATTATTATTGTTATTTCGCTATTTTCACTTCCTCGTGTATATTTGTATATATTTCGATTGTTTTGTTATTATGTTCATCACACGAATGTCAATAATGTTCATTTACTTGAGTAGTTTTAGGTAAACAAATTATATAATGTAAAGTTTCTTTGTCTTGAATGTGAATTACTTATGAACTGCGTTTCATACAATACAAACGACACCAACCCCGAAACAATAGTAATATTTTTTAAATATTATTTATTATTTTAATACTTAAAATATTAAGAGTTGATCCCGCCTCCTTTTATAGATTCATGAACCTGACAAATTATCCGAAAGACTGTGTGGCGTCGCAGACAGCACCAATCACCAGATCCGGATATGCAAGAATACGCGACAAGCACGATTTTTTGCGGCTGCACCCTGACCTAGATGGTCTGCTGGAAGGCCCAGTGGACTCGAACTGTTGTGAACACTTGCAGTGTAGATACTGTTATCGAGCGAACCCACCTTCTTTCTATTACGCGCTACTGTATATAGTTGATTAAATAGTTATCTCAATTATTTTGCTATTGCTTATACAATATATAAATATCTTATTTTTAGTTAGAGATTTGTTAAAATACTAGAATGCAAGTGGTACTCTACCTTAGACTCAGCAAGTGTTTTACTTAGGTTTATTTAAACATGAAAATTCTCTCTACCCATTGCGTCATTGGTGATAGTAACAGCTGGATATTTATTTTATGTAATATACAGTACATTTAATTGCCAATATAAACTTTCATACACAGTTATGGCTTTCGGTGGCAAGTCCACGATTTTTAGGTAGCAGGTAGAAAAAAGCTGACGAAATTGAATCTGGTGGAATAGGGTTGAGGGTAGATAAAAACATCCCAAAAAACGATGAAGCCCACTCAAACGTGGGAGCACTGATTGAATATAAATTGGAAAAATATTTATGCAATAAACAAATGTAAATAATATGTACCATTGCATTATTGCACTATTAAATTAAAATTAAACTAGTAGCTAACTTTCACATTAATTGTTGGGTTGAACAAAAACAACTTGGATGCTCTAAGCTCCAAAGGTAATAAATTAAACCTAAGCCTTTCAATTAAGATTAATCCACCAATTACATTCATTGGGAGTTTTCAATAACCATGAATCAACCTGAAGCAAACAACCTTATTTGTATGTTTTCCTTACGAGACAGTGGCTTCGTCACGCTATAGGGTTCACACATAAAGTATTTAAATTTAACGTAGGTCATACATTTTTAAAATGACCTGTGATAATAAAATACAGGCAAATGTAGAATATAAGTATTTAAAATAGGAGAAGATAATTAGTTATTCTGAAGCAACCAAAGTAAGAATTAAAGGAGGAAAAACGCAATTGATGAGGAAAAATTGATAAATAAATAAGTCAGCCGTGATTTTGATCATATCTGAACGTGTACTACTAGAACCATACAACAATATCTTGTACACTCAATTAATGTTAGTGAACAACTTTTTTGCATATTAATAAATACGATTTCTATTACGATCTGCGTTGCTAGTAACATTCAATAATTTAAAAGAACGGCCTTGATAACAGAATAAGACGAAATTAATAAGAAAAATATAGGTATATGAGAAGAGAAGGGCTTGATAATTTTCGACTTTTAATTGAAATGAATGAGCAACAGAAGATTTGATTAAAAAAAAAAGGTCCTACTTTTTTTGTTATTTGGGTATTGAGAAATATTTATGAGCAGATATAATCTTAAAAGCTGGTTCCTAAATATTCCAAAATTTAATTTGGACCTAAATGGATATTGAGACATAGATCAGATGATGTCAACCCACTTACTTATCATGTTGTTATTTGCGTAGTGTTCAGTTCACACATTTCGTGGATGTTACCAAGCTCTCACTGGTGTTGATAAACTGGCTGCTACCTCTTAAGCCGTATAAAATTACCACTTGTGACTTAGAGAAATAGCTTCAAAATACGGGGTTAGGAGCTGCGATTAACGCGTGGTTTCAACTTGGGCTAGAAAAAAAACTTAAGCCTATTACAGAGGAGAACTCTGTAGTTGAAAAGCAGATAGGATGACCCGTCCCATTGCACCGGAATACGCGCACCACAGGCTACGTAACCCCACGATCCCGCTTCACGGGCTTGTGGGGCAAGCCCGTTTGAGGCTGAGCCTCAGGAAGGGCGGGAAAAAAAAAAAAAAAAAAAAAAAAAGATGGGATTACCTGCTTTAACCGAGATATAAGTCAACTAAGGGTGTCACATAACCATCCTCATACAATGCCTTATTCAACAAATAGTTTCACAGGCGTTTATTTAGTCCTCGAAGAAAGTAATAGTGAAGAAAGTTATGTTATTATAATTTCCTGAATAATCTAAATACTTCTTGCGTCAGTAATGTCTTCGATGTTAGACATCCTCAACTAGAACCACTTCAACAAATTACCCACTTTTTCACTGGAGTTTGGAGAAAATAAAAACTAATTAAAGTACTTTAAAGTAAAATACTGTCAAGGTTTTCCAGTAGCCATGCAATGCCATTTTCTCTTATATGTTATATTTAAATTTCACTCAACAAGTTTATACATTTAAAATCGTCCCTCCTCCGACAGCCTGAAAATCTCATGCATTGTTTTTAAAAATATATCTATGTCCTTTATTTTATTTATCTTTGTACAATACAATGACTATTTATGTGCAAAGTATACAGAGTATTAAATAAATGATTTGTACTTTATTCACGAATTTATGACGGTTAGCTGAAATGTTCATTCTTTGAAGCTAAATTTACCCTACTGATCCACCTATTCTAAGGCAGGCCTGGCATGTAGACCAGTAAATAGATGCTCTCGAAGCCCAAAAGCCAACATGATCGAACACAATGGTTATTATCAATCCTATTTACCACACGACGATCTATCAAAATCGGCCGGAGATAAGATGAGGGGTACACGGGGTGAGGTTAACCCCGCTATCTCGTCTCGTTTTTTGCCCCTTGGAAAAACGGATAGGCCACCCTTATCTACAAGCCCTCAGGACAAGTCCAAGATGCTTTACGAGGACAGCACTTACAAAAAAGACTTTCGATATTTCTCGCCTATGTAAGTATACACCGCAGGAATGGATCCAAGGGGACGTTATGCGACGCTCCGTTCAATCTATTGTCTTCTCATGAAGACAATTTTGAAGGAATGCAATCTCAAAGGAGCCTTTATTAGCTTTTGAACATTTATTGCTGACCCTGGAAGGAGAGGCTCTACTTAAATTCAGGTACGGTTTTTGAGCTTTCAGAGCAGTGCACGTCGTCTTTTGCCTGTCTGTGTGTATGTTAATTCAATCGATTGTCTATGTATAATTCACTATACAACAACATCAGAATTAATGTTAACATATTTAATAATCGGGATATTTCTACTCACTATTTTTGAAATTTCGTTAGTTTTGGCTAATAAGACCTCAAAAATTTAATAACATTTTTTCAATATATCTAAGGACACTTTTAAGGAAGTAATACTAACTTAATTTTAAAGATATTCTGAAAATAGTTTTCAGGTCCATTAATAGAAATTACATATTTAATAAACCCAAAGCCAGTTTTAATATGCATAATACATGAATATTTTACATAACATTATATTTTAGTTATTTTAAGAAAAACTAAATTTTTTGATACAAATGGTAGACGTATTAAATGTATTATTTAGGTTTAAAATATGTGGAGGCAACAAAACCCCTGCTAGATTAGTTATTGGTAGGTCTATTAATATTATAGTATAATATTAATATTCAGTAGCAGTAAAACATGAAATGAGATATCAAAAAAATGATTAAGTGATATATTTTTATATTTTAAATTAGAATTAAGGATATAGAGGAGGTTAGGGCTTACAACAGAGAGGAAGAAAAACTCTCCAGTCAATAACCCTTGAGGTTTTTGGGGGAAATAAAGTAATCAGCTTGGATCCAACGTCCTCCGTCTAATGAGAAAATGGGAACTCCCGTTGGGAGGGAAGGGATGTAGGACGCCCTTAGAGGCGGACTGGACCGCAAGGAGATAAAAACCTGATGTTCAGAACATTCCAGGCCATCTGTCCTATGCCTAATTACTTCTAATTTAACATTTAATCAAAAGCTGTATTAATTTATTTTTTGTTTATACTTTACAGCATGCATAATGTGTCATTTTAAAGGTCAGAATAGTTTGATCATTACTATTCTCACAAAATATATATCGAATGTCTGTTGGGCTGTCACAGAGATATATATTCTATTCACATTTAGTCAAAGTTTATAATAACTATTTAGTCTCTAATTATCTAGTCGATATGTTCACGGATGAAATGACGACCTGACACAATAACTGAAATGATCACAAAGTTTATAATAAAAGCATTTAAACGCTGTTCTTTCACAAATAGAAGTTATAAATACATATTTAAAAAAAAACCAAAGCTATTCTAATCGATAAACGTGTTGGGCCTAAACTAATAACTCAAATCAATACAGTAAATACTTAAGTTGGATGAAAATTAAAAGGTGAATTTTAATTACGTATGCTTAATGTTTTTTTTTTTATAAATCCACCATTTCATTGGTGCAAAAGACAAAGTTGGCGTCATCTGTTTGTGTTTTCTTTCCCACGAAGAATTTATGATTTATATTAAATAAACAAATTTGAAAGGTAGTAATGTTGTAATCATGTAAATGTTAAATGGTTATAAAATATAGATATCAATGGTTTCACACTGTACCCCAGAAGCAGATATTAATACAGCAGACTATAAATGCGATGGCCACGAAGGACTCTATTTGCAAACATGAGAACGACAGCAGGATACATATTTAAACTGTGATGGATATCCCGGCTGGTACATATTAATCTTTATCATGTTCTCCTTCTAACAAGACGATGTGTTATTCATCTCCTTTTGGAATAATTATAATTATTGTTGACTCCATTATGTCCATACTATTTTTTTAGCGTTGTTATGCTATTTTTGTCAAATAAGTTCATATGTTATTATAAATTCTACTAATATGGAATATACTTTAAATATCCAGTGTAGCATGCTACACCATATCTCCAGATATGAAGTACATGGGTTCATATCTCAAGATGAAGGAATAGTTGTTTATTTCAATTAACCTGAGAATCAACTTAAAGTGGGATCTAATGGCATTTAAATCTGATATGAGTATGGCACTAGATGACCCTGGCGGAGCTGACCTAGAGCCTGCATACTAGAGTTGTTATCGTAAGATATTGAGTTTGAATCAATATTGTACCATATGCATTACCAATTCTTTTTTAATATCATGCCATATTTTGAGCAAAGTAGATTCAATAGTTAAGATAAAATGTCTTTCATTCATAACATAAACATTTTGTTTGATGTAATAAAACAGTTGTCTATTAGAAAGGAATAATTGCTCTAAAGTATTATACATTTTCGCGATTATGGCTTTCTTTATTTTCTTCGGCTATGATTTTTTTCAACCTATTTCATACGATAAAATCTCATTGTCATGGTTCTTCACATTTTCTATGATTTATTTCTCAAGAACACTTTCACATTCTAATAGCTAGAAATAATTAATAGTAAGATTAGTATTTGATTATTAATTGAGGGTATGTAAGGAATATTTTTTTAACTATCTGTTCCTTAGTTGAACGAATAGTGGACCAACTTATCGATACTGATCAGACGCATTTCCTTTTGGTTTTAATCTTCGTATTACAGTCTAAGGTATTACCAATATTTTGTCAAGGCTTGAATATATCATAATTATGGTGGCTAAGTAATGGTCAGTCGATATTATAACGCTCTTAAGAGTGTACATGCTTTTACGACAGTATAGCCTTGTCCCCAAATTTATATATCACAATAAATGTGGTGTAATATGATCAAGAGGTTCTATTTATGTTAGCGTTATATGTAAAAACTAAGGGAGGAATCAGAATTTCCATTTTAAATATCTCCTGAGCTGAGATATGAGAATGTACTAAAGTTAAAGGGAATCAAGTCACTTAATAATTGTGGAGGAAATGTTTCACGTCATGTTATTGTATTTGAGCCGCTGTAAAAACCTACCTCATATTTTTACCATTTCTCTTTTTACTTTATTTGATCAATTTAACTTAACTAATTTGGCAGGTCCGTCATGAGATCTTTAATTCAAATTGTTTTATGTCTTAGACATAGGAATTTATCCCGATTGAATCGCCCGATCTCAAGGCTAATGTTATGGTTATTAATAAATTGAGAAACTAGGAATTGTGAAATATATTCAAATAAAATGGTTATAACAAATAATTATAATTAACATAGAGTACTGACAAAAGTATAAAAAAATATTCAATTCCTTTTAAATTAGGATAATTACTACTAATTACAGACATGAATTTGAGCTCAATTTCTTTTAATGGATCCATGATAAGAAACAATATTAATATCACCAACCTACAATTTATCCACCCATCTGTCTAAATACACCATGGTATTCAATAACGTTCAACTGCTTTTCTTCTCTTCTCTTCCCGTAATCCAACCAACGTTACTTTCTACTGTTGGTTCTTCAATAGTATGGTAACCGCCAATTCGGGAGCTTGCCACTGCGGTTTTCTCGAAGGCTGTGCTAAGACTGACTGGTTTATCTCATCCCCACTCCTAGGAGTATAAGGGAAATGACGCTTATCATATGTGAGGGTTCATGGTCTTAATTCTCAAATATCATGAATGTTACAATATATACATATATATAAGTTAATTGCCGGCGGTTAAGATATATAAAGAAAAGAATAAGGAAAGAGGGAAATGCACCGACACACTCAGACTCCAGTAAAAGACTGCTTTATTGTGGAAGATAACCTGGACAATCGTTTCATGACGGCTTTACTATCTGACTCTATTTTTTGAAAGGTATGTACCCCGACAGTGTACTATGTTCAGGAGAAGAGGTACAGGATAGGTTTATAGGTAGTTTATGTGGTCTTGGAATGACCACAAATTCACACTCGGTATCTAAGGGTAGGTGAAAACCGTCCGGATCCCAAAGGCGAGTGTGAACCGGAAAGAGACAGACTGGATTGCCGCGGGAGTGCTGCTTGGTAAGTTTGTAGGGCGCGACAACCGTTCTCCACTAGGGAGAGGTCTCTCCCAAGGAGGTGCTAGATTTAGTGAGACGAAGGCAGAGATTCCCACTAGAAAGGTGTGGGGACTGACGCCGAACTAAAACATAGTGAGGTTAGGAGAGAGAGATGCAGAGGTTTTTCATAAAGAAGCAGTCAGGTTTCAGAGTTCAAGCGGGGTAGCCACGAGCCGGTAGTTGCCATGAGAATGATTTACAGTTTTTTTTTTTTATTTTTTTTTTATTTTGAAAACATCAAATACAATGTACAAAAGAAAAATAACAAAATAATAATCGACTTACAAATTTCTCCCCTTCCTGCATTTAAATGCATTTGGAGGAGTGCATAATACAATAAATTTTTTGATGTTAATAGTACTCAGTCTTATATTCACACTAGGTGATGAGGCTCACCTTCTTTTTGTCACCGACACCAAACACTAAACACTAGGAACAAAACAAAACAAAACGAAAAAAAAGAACTAAACAAAACAAACTCCTAATACTAGTCCTAGAGTGTTCCAGCCGCGACAGCGTCCTGCCATCGATGGGGAAACGGAGCGGGGGTTATAGTGTTAAACACCGGGTTTGTTGTTGTAATGTTGATATTGTAATGAGTCGAAAAATTTGATATGTCTACGCTGGATGAATTCGTCCACCGTAGGCAGCTCAAATATCTCATGCAGCTCACTGTTTCTTCGCTGCTCGAATGAAGTACCTCTGACCACTTTCATCAGTATACCGTTTTGGAATTGTTGGAGTTTCTTAGCTGTCGTATACGTCAGGTAACGAAATAGCGGTGCACCATACAGCAGAGTAGGCCTGAGTATGCTCTTGTAAATCAGTAGCTTGAGACGTTGTGATAGATTGGGGGAAGTCAATAAGTGCGTAAGCCGGTAAGACTTCATGCGTGTATGCTTCAACTTCTTCGCAAAATGGTTACTAAATTGGAGGTGTCTGTCCATTTTAATTCCGAAATATACTAGGTCGTTGGCTGGTGAATTTTCCTCCGTTCCTACTATGTAACTAGTAGGGAGCGGGCTTTTTCCCCTTTGAAAAGAGAAAATTACACAGTCAGTCTTACCCGCGTTTACAGAGATATTGAGTCTCTCCCAATCTCTCACTGATCTGGTTACAGGCTGCTTCAGCCTGTCTTAGAGCTACCTTAGCACTCATGCTGCTACTGTACACCGCTAGTACTAGTACTGCGAAAGCAGTAACTGTGGTATTTTTGTAACGGGCTCCGACAATCTCAGACGTGTATACGTTGAATAGTACAGGGGATAAATCGGCTCCTTGGGGTACTACACAGGTCAGTGGCACAGCTTCGGAGAAGCTATAACCCACCCGCACCCGCCACGATCTGTTTTTCAGGAAGCTAGCCAGAATTGAATACAGTTGTTCCGGGCTTTCCCGGTCGCAGAGCATTTGACACAGTGTCCCGTGAGACACCGAGCCAAATGCTTGGGTGCAATCAATGGAAATCATCCGTGGCTAACTTCTGACTGCACCTTCAGAAGGGGGTGCTCTGCGCTCATACTGGATTGGAATCCAGTCTGCTCTGGCGGAATGATGTCATTTTCCAAGCAGTAATCTTTGAGATAATTTAAAAGAATTTTCTCAGGGGCTACTATGATTTACAGGGGCTAGAACACCGCCTTAAATACCCAGCTAGCCTTGCCCTTAGCCAATCATAATTAGGATTGTTGTGACCAATGATGTGGCTTTCCTTTGTTGTCTGGCAGAGGCTGGAAGGGTTTTGGTGAGGGTTTGGGCCTCACACCTGCCTACAGCTGGTGTCCCAGCTCATATAACTAATTGGCAGGCACCCCGCATTCTTTATTGCTTAACACATTTACAATGATTTAGATTTTGTTCATGTTATTTACATTTGTTTACAATATATTTTGTTCATGTTATTTACATTTGTTTACAATATATATACAGTGGAGTATAGGGTGATTTATCTTATGTAGTTAGCGTTCAATACATACCTATTTGCCCCTCATACACTAATTATAGGTGCTTAAACTGTGATGACGATTATCACATATTATATATTATACGATTATTGATATATTATATAAGTGCCTAAAATGTTGTGTTGATTGTTCACGTTTATTTTTCTTCACTTTCATATTATCACAATTTTAATGTTCAATGTTTATATAATAATACGATGATACCACCATCTCTTAAATTAATACTATGATGATACCTACAATAAACCTGAACTATGTTTTTGAAAAACTTACTTTGAATTTTTATAACTTATTCCTTTATCTTTTAGGAATAATATATTCATTTTATTTGGGATTTAAAAGTACAATATCTAATGAAAAAACAAAAAATTGGAGATTTGAGAGAATGTCTCACTCGCGAATTCACATGTTTCACTTCCCCTTATTCGGCGAGTTCTGCCGAGTCTAGATTTTCTTTTACATGCGACCAGTGCTATAAGTGATATGAGTATCAAATAATTTCTTTAACCGTTGTTAATTTACACGCTTTAAAATTAAAATAGAAAATGAGTGGTTGTTTTCGTACATTATTATTTTTTACATTTCATTTATGAGAATTTGATTCCTTGTGAAATCAGAGGCATTTACTGGAGGGTATTTTTTATTCCCTTGTAACACATAGATACACCATTTATTCCAGTACTGATCTGCAATATATTAATTCTATAGTAATAAAACATTTTTTAACATATTAATCAAAATAATTAGTATGTATTAATAAAGGTTAAAAGTATGTAGGATTAAAAATGATCCCGTCAATGGAAGCTGTGGATTCTCCCGTGTCTTTGTGGACAAAAAAATAAAGATGGTTTAATGGAAGTATTTACATTCTTGCATGCTGTAAGGGGGTATAATTTTATAATCCTGTTTTCTATGTGGCTTCATTAGATTCCTATCGAATGATCTACACTTGTATATTAGTTTGGTAAATATGAATGGAACGTTATTTAAATAGAAAATAAATACTTCTGTAATTTAACTGCATGGAAATTCAAAAGCAATTCTTTCTCTAAATTAATAAAATATTCACGGCCAGAATTTATGATGTTGCAGGCTTTGGACATTTCTACCTTTAGATAAAGTCAGAGATCTTGATATATCTCATTCTATTGTGACATTAATAACACAAGAAAGGTTGTACCCCAGCTGTACGATGGTACACATAAGTATACACAAGTTTGATTGTTTTCTTATCTTGCCCCATGCTCACTTAGACCATTAGGCATGTATGTTATCCTATAACGAGAAAGGAATTATGCCAATGTAACTTGGACGCTCTCTTTCTTCCACTTCAAAATAATAATAATAGAGTTATAAAGGATATATATAAACTACATTTTAAGTAACAACTTTAAAGTGATGAATGCGTTTTAAGTCACAACGGTATGAAGAAAACCAAATTAATAAAGATCTCAACCCTAATTGATCAGTTTTAACGAACTGGCTCTAAAAAAAATTGCAGTGCTAGAAAGAAAGAAAGAAAAACAACAATCGGCAATAGACTTGTTAAACTTCTTCTTCACTCCGCTCTTGAAATTTCGACTTTAGAAAGAATAAAAAAGTTTAGCAGATAAAGTTGGTTTCCATTGGAACTTTATATACTAAACTTTTTTCAATCGCCCAATCAAACAATTAACATTAGTGAAAAAAGGATTTTCCAATCGGAAGTGTATTTAGAGATTCAATTGAACCGTGTCAGTGAATTGCGTATTTATTGCAAATTGTTTACTTTTATTTTGGACGATGGTAAGATTAGATTTTACTTAAAATCCCCAAATGATGTAGCAACAACATAAAGAATATTGGGGATTGTATGTACAAAACGAATGAAATGTTAATATTATATTATAAACTTGCCCTTGCACTGTAATTACCTGCGCGTCTTACGCCAAAATAAACCTAATAAAACAGACAGACCAATTAATTTAACGATGTAATTTAATTTAACGACCTGTAAATAGGCAGCATGAAATGGAAATGGGCGAGGTATTAGGAAAGCATGGTCTAACTTGATGGTAGTTTACTAGGCACTGGACCGCATACAAAGGATAGTATGCCAATCTACTCGTCATAATAAATATATTTGATATAAAGAAAAAGTTATAAATTGGATAGTAATATGTTATTCTGAACCAACGTTCTCTTCCGTAGCAATACAGTAATGAAGAAAAAAAGTACGATACACTTCCAAAACAGTTACAAGTAAATTTATAATTAAATTAAAAGCAACAATTTTCGTTCTTACATAATTTAATAAATATCAGATTACAAGAAACCTGTTGTTCCGAAGAATCCAACGATTTTATACTCTGATTCACTAATTATGTTTAGACAATAGAACTTTCATAAGGAAGTCAAGGATATATAATAAGCGATACGGGAAAAATCTTTAAAAAATAATGATGGAAAGAAACATAAAATAATTTTCGTAATTACGAAATTCCATTGGAATAATGCCAGTTTTATTGTCCCATAGAAGGCATGGCCAACCAGTAGGGTCATAAGTATTCACATATGCACTATTATCATATAGCAATTAATAACAATTACTAGTTTGGGATGGTTTCCCAATGTTTTAGTAATTACTAGCCAAAGAAAAAAAATGTTAAATCATCATTACAATTTGAACCTGATTACTACTGATCATTTGTATAGGAAAAATAATACTGATGATGAAGCCTGAGCAGGGGACACGTTCATTTTAGATGATATTTTTTCAGTAACAAGAACGTTTTGGAGAGAATAATGCTTAAACAACACAACACAAAGTGCAAATATACGTTTGTAAATGTCTTTTTCAAAGTATTAATGCCTTAGAACATAATAACTACTGATACCATGAATACATGAAGGCGTATTGGCATAAGGGTATGTCCTATTAATATTAGGCTATTTGGGTTTTTAGTTGCTTGCATGGGAAATAGAATACCTTTTGAAAACAACCACAACAAAAACCGTCGCCATGAATATTAAGTACTTGGATGAGTAAGCACTGCTATTGCATCCAATAGTTCTTTCTCTAGGGTAAGATGAAACTGATCATTAACTATATATTATCACTATATTTTTTCTAAAATAAGTTAAATACATCTGTTGGTATCTTACTGGTTTTCATTTCATATTCTCATTTGTAATTCACTCAAAATCAGTGGTTTATCTTTCAAAGGGCACTCATATGATAAAATTCAATTGTAGCCGCATCATATAGTTTAAACAGATATTTTTGTGTCATGTATACTTCTAGCAGGCCATCTTGGAAAATGAAAATTGGGATCTATTTTAATGGTTATTTCGGAATCTTATAAGCTCAGTTTGTTTGTAGAATAATATGGTCAGACAGAATTTATTCCCTGGGATCGTTTTCAATAAAATATAGTGTTTTCATTAAGGTTAGAAAGAGAAGGAAAGGTTTGAAATCGGTAAAATAAGCTTTTTTTACATTTCATTAATATCTTTTCAAGTGGCTGTGGGCTTAAAAGAGTTAAATTAAAGTTCCTTAGAAGGATGTTTAGACAGTCAGAATTGTCTGGCTTTCAATTCTACTGAACCATTTTAGTAGCGGCGTTTTACGCTGAGAGGGGTGGAAGTCGTTACTTTTTCATCATGAAAAGAAATATAAAATATCTAAAAAAAATTGAATGAAAGCTTGTGAAATATAATCGAATAAAACACATACGTTTTGAAAACCAGCTATAGAAATCTGTGTTTAATGTCATTTCAGCCATTGTCTATTGGGAAGTGTAGACAACTTGTCAGAAATTAACATTTTTATCATTTGTTATAATAAACAATAAAAATAGTTGGGTTTGTGTCTTTTGGCGTGTCATTTGTATTTCTTTTACATTGTTAATCGTACTTTTGAACTTCTGATGATCTTTTTGATTATCCTTCAACAATCGCAACTTTTCCACTTTGACGTTAAGGCAATGTGTTCTCAGCGGCCTTGCGGGTGACATTTTTGTAAAACATGTTAAGTAATTTTCGAAAAGTCCATCGTCCCAGGCAAAGCTGAACAACAGACCTTAATTAAATTTACTAAATAACAAGCCAGAAGGTAGTTCTAGCCAGGGAGGGGTGTACAAACATTAATGTAGTCACATCTAATTAGAGTTAATTGTAACGTAAACAAAAATTCGAAGAAGCCAGTAATATTAAATTCTTTCTTTTGATTAAAAAAAATGCTCAGTTTAGTTTTATTTTAAATTAAAATTTACTCATCATTAAAAGTGCGAAATCATAAAGTAGTTCATTCATGAATTACAGTTTTTTTCGCCTATTGAAGAATTAAGTAAGAATTCATTACTGTAAGGGTGAGAATGAGGGTTAATTTAAGTGAAAACAAGAAACTGGGTTTCTACTTTTAACATAGTACCAAGATTAATTTTTTGCCACCGAAAAACTAACAAACCGAAAATTCTACTTTCTGGGCTCTTTGTGTGATTGAAGTAAGAATGGCTACCTCCGTGGCAAAGGGGCCAGTTGAAGATGACAGATGAGCTAAAAGCGGGATCGAAGACAAATCCGATTTGTAGAACAAGATTTCGGACTGCTTCCTTTAGACTGATTCAATCCTCGACGTCAACCACGTCCGTACCTTCTTTCCTGTTTGCTTTCTTGGCCTTTTATTCATCATACCCCCACATTCTTTTGATTCTATCCTTGTGTGGGATTTTTGAATTCACAACGTAGTTTTGAGTTTTACCTGAAAATAGTTTCGGTAAGTTGTGAGTTTTGATTAATGAAATAACAGATATACATATATAACAAATCTCTTTTGTCTTTCAACAAAACATATATTTCTGAACGAGTGATTGTGGCAGCCCACCGTGCTATCCACAAATGCTATTTTATTTCCTCCCAAAACTGTGTATAGCCTGTCACCAATACGTTAGTATTGAGTCATGAGGAAATATGACAAGAATAGCAGCTGTTTATAGAACTAAAGTTATTTTAGGAAGAACAAGAAGAAAGAAGAGGTCATATTTTAACCTAAAGCTTTCATACCACAATAACAATCAGTACATGTACAAAGTTCATTTGTGTCATTCGACTTTAATAATACTGTTTTTGGTTTCTATCTTTGTCTAATAAATGTGGTTCAAAAAATAATACCTATAAATCATCTATCTGAATTTTCAATATTCTGCTGCATTTGGGCAAATTGATATGATCTAAGAATTGAAGAAGCTTTCTGAAAAGGTCTTAGTGAGTATAATCTTGCACAGGAGGTTAAGATTGAATTTAAGTAGTGGATGATATGTGAAAAATTAGTCCTAAGATGAATGAGTACATAGATTCCATTACACAGAAAAGTAGGATGCGAGACATTGCATTCAAAAAAAAAAAAAACGTTAAATTATGTTTTGAGCGAATAGTTAAAATTAATGCTTATACGGTTATTGATATTTATCCTTGAAACAAACAAACATGTTAAAATTGAAAATAAGCAATAATGTGTACTTTTAATTTATATTAAAAAGAAGTTTCTATTTTTTGCCAAATAAGGTTTCAAACTTCTGCAATTGGCGACGGAAATTCACAGATGTTGAAAAAAAAAAAGTACAGCTCTTCCACAATACCACTGACGCCAACTTACAGTTTTTGTTTTTAAATATAAAGGTGATTTATAGACGACTATTGGATACGAACACTCCAAAATCACTCGCTAAAATAGAGGGCTGAGGAAATAAAATTGAGATAATTGTGCCTGATAGAGTATATCTGCGAACAATACTGCCATCACCTTAGAGGACGGAAAACTGCCATAGGGAGAGCCATGCTTTATAATAAGGATACTAAATAAATATCCCTACAACATGTGTCATCCCCTTTGTCTACCAATGACAATCGATCTTCCTTACAACTACTTTTTAAATTTCACATCTCTTTTTTTCAACGCTTGAAGGTGAGAGCCCATTCCCACAGATCCGGAATATATTTATTATTATTTCAATCCAATTTTCTTCCACCTCTACCCCTAGTAATTAAGGATCCCCTGGACTGTATAGAATTATTATTATTATTATTATCATTTATTTATGTATTTTCATCATGATTTATTTAATAATAATTAATTAGTATTATCGAATAGTTTTGTCATTAATACTTATACAAATGCTATGTACCTACCAGATTATGGAGAAAAATCAAAAGCTTGAAGCAAAAAACAAAAGTGAATACAGATAAAAAAAACAAAAAAAAATAGAAATTATCACAAGGGAGGCCCTCTCTATTATTAAGGGGAGGGGCGTTCTAGTCGGCCAAAGATAGCATCAGGCGACAACCCCCCCCCCCCTAAGAATAGGAAAATA
The DNA here is from genome assembly GCA_930367205.1 of Acanthosoma haemorrhoidale. Lineage (NCBI taxonomy): Eukaryota > Metazoa > Arthropoda > Insecta > Hemiptera > Acanthosomatidae > Acanthosoma > Acanthosoma haemorrhoidale. The sequence goes on from OV884011.1 coordinate 132,741,184, forward strand.
AAGCGGACTTAAAAAGGAACAGAGAAGCGTACAGCACAGCTACCAAAGGAACTTAACATAAAAAGCGAGGCACTAAAGCCGCAAAGCATGAAGACGGTGCCAAACTGTTACGATTATCGTTTCTGCCGTCTCCGACAGTGATATTCCACAATAAGAATCCTTCTTTGTTTCAGATACAACTTTATCTCATTGTATTCACATCGCGCCTTATCCGTACCTCAGTTGAAAGATTTATCATCTCGCGACCGACCCTCAATCCACTTAGATAAGGTACTTTTATCCTGTCGTATATTCGATCTGTTAGTAAAAAGACTAGAAATAGATATGCGATATTTTTAATGTCTTCTAATAGTATTGAGATCATATGACCTATTTTTGTACAGTTCTTCTTAGTTAAAAGTACTGCAGCAATGAAATAGAGCAGACCACAGTTTTACTCTATAGAAAATAGAAAAAAATAATCTTTATTCCGGAAACATGCTCCTTACGAATAATAATATCTGGCACAATAATGAGCAATAAATATGCCTGAATGAATAATATTACTAGCTATTTTTATTTTTATTGGGGTGTATCAGTCCTTAATTCATAATAAATAAAATTGGAAAGGTTAGAATATATTCATGTGGGGGTGGCAGACTTGACCATTTAGAAAAGCCGGAAATGGGCAAAGAATACTACTCAAGTGCGTCATCCAGCCGTCAATACTAGGACTAGATGGTTAGTTGTATTCATTCTGTTTAGGTCACTGGTAATTAATATGTTGAAAGATCCCGACTTCTTGCTATAATACTCTACTGCTTAAAATTCATTTAGCAGTTATATACGTTATTTAAAACATTTATTTTCTATTATGAATCCCAAACTGGTTATCTCTGATACCCCATTCTCCCATATTAGAAGTGGGGACAGGATGCCCATTCAAGATCGAAAATCTATTCCGGAGCCATGAGTGAAGTTTGAATGGTTTGGAAACCCAGAACAGAGACAGATAGAGACGCGGAACCGGTTATGGAATGACTAATCAGACCATTGGCAAACACAAATAAGTAAAAACCTGGTACAAAACTCCCAGAGTGTAATCTTAGAGTGCAAGAAGCCTCGCGGGTTGGCAATTGGCCTACATGGCAGATATTGTTAGCAGAGATAACCTTTTGAAGGAAATTTACGTTATTTTTTATAAAAGAACAGCTGCCACAGACTGGAAGAGCCGTAACTACCTATTCACATTGACTCACTACTCACCTACAAGTTGGACACCACCAAACAAGCTGTTTCCCCTACCACTCCCAGGACTGAGGATAGTGTACGCTGCTGCAACCAACACATATCTCCTCGAAATGTGAGTGAAATACACCACATTAGATGAGGCAAGAGAGGTCAGCATATGCCTTCTTGGCACACTACTTCAAAACGGTGAGCGTATTTGTTTTCAATTTGATTTGAGATCGATATGCTTTCTCTTAGGATTGAAAATAAAATATAAATTTAGTGGAAAATGTTTTGGTAAAAGAATAGCTTTAGGTAAATTTAGGTTTAGTAAATAACTAAAAATGATTACATTTTACAGAACACTGGACATTAAAAAGCCAATAAGTTTAATTATAGTAGTTGTAGGCTAGTCGAAAATTCATTATCTCAAACCCACGAAAGCACAACCGATTCGAGCAGTATTAAAGTTTATAATGATCACTTATTAATAATTTCTAAGCTGATAATAATAGTGATAGTCCAATTGGTAAATTTCCATATTCTCAACTGCAACGATCATATTAGTTTACTGGAAAATCCTGATGACATACCTCCTAAAGTAACCCTTTAGACCTAACTAGGGTCCCAGTAACTGGTCGGGTGGTAGCCATCCCACCATCCAATAAACACTTAAACAAAATAAACACAGAGCTCCCCTCTGACATAAAACAAAAACTAATAACCACCATTTAAAGGAAGGCAGTGAGATCCTATCCCTTTGTGACTCACTTCCTTCGATAGACTATTGTCTATAATGTCCACAATTCTATTTTTCATTTGGGATGGGAGAAAACTTTAGAGAACCTATATGATCATTATTTGTTTGAAAATATATCTCAATTTGTGAGAAACGTTTTTAAAACTGTATGACATGTAAAGCTGAACGTGATTCAGAGGTGTGACTGTAGTTTTGTCTTTATCAGCTGAATCACGAAATATTTTCTACTTCTCCTTACTCATTAACACGGAATATGTAGTCAAAGCTTTACAGTCCTCTATTTATTTTATTGCCATATGACTCGTCGTTAGTTTTGTAATGCTGTGAACAAGTGTGTCGGGCTGAAGTTAACTGAGTATTCCCAAAGTGGGGAGGAGACGCCCGCGGTGGACTAGGCTCGCTACAACCTCTTAGCCGCCGTCCGGTGAGCGCCCAGAAAGAGATAAGGCGGGCGGACCTGTGGTCTTTCACCCTGGGTGCCGACCTAGTCAGCGGGCAGCTTTAATTCGCTTTGGTCTGACTCTATAAGATCTTTAGAAGGTGTGTGCTCCGACAAAGCACTATGGAGAAGAGGTACAGGGTAGGTTTATAGGTACTTTATGTGGTCTTGGAATGACCACGAATTCACATTCGGTGTCTAAGGGTAGGCGGAAACCGTCCGGATCCTAAAGGCGAGTGTGAACCAGAGAGAGGCAGACTGGATTGCCATTGGAGACACTGCTAGGTGAATTAGCAGGGCCACGGCAACCGTCGTCTGTGAGGGAGATGTCTCTCCCAAGGAGGTGCTAGTTTTAGCAAGACGAAGGCAGAGATTCCCACTAGGAAGGTGTGGGATCTGACAAGCACCGGACTAAAACATAGCGAGGTTAGGAGAGAGAGATGCAGAGATAGTTGAATGAGAAGACTATGGTTTGAGTAGAGCAGCAAGTGCCAGTGCAGAGAGAGAGAGAGAGAGAGAGAGAGAGAGAGAGAGAGAGAGAGAGAGAGAGAGAGAGAAGACAGAGAGAGAGAAGTGTTCAAAGTGCCGGTTCGTTTCTGTCTGACCTCTGTCTGAGGACGCGGGGTTTATATAGCCTGCTAGTCGTGGTGGGGGGCTATCCCCACCAGCGGCTGTTCTCCCCACCAACTTCTCCTTCCACTCTCCGACTGACGTAATAAGCTTTATTTATTAAACATATGGAAACAGTGATAGATATGATCTGATTGAGAAGAGAGTGACTTATAATTATTTGTAATTAAGAGGTGGCCACAACAAAGTGGAAGGGTCTTGAGCAGAACTTTATACCTGCCTCGTGACTTCATGGAAGTCACTGATGGTTCCTTGTTATTTTTAAATAAGCAACTGCATTCTCTCTGCTTTCCCGAATGTTATCCTTTTCTTATACTTTTTGTTGTACTTCATAATCAAGCTTTTCTTTTAAAAGACTTTCCTCTACAAAGATTATTTAACTGGCATCCTGAACAGGCAGCTGGAAGTATACTCAGTAAATTCATGGTAGTCCACCATCTAGAGATCCCTCATTTGGCAACGGACAGTGAGACCCGTGATCTATTAGTTCATTTTAAAATCTACAACTTTAGTAACAATCACGAAATATTATTAGGGATGGAAACAATGCAAACCCAAGAAAAAGAGATTAAATTGGGAAGGAATAATGAAATTAAAATGAATAAAATAAAGGTAATAATTAATAAGGGTCAAATAATATATAATTAATTATATTTAATAAGAATGAAAAAGAACTAGAAACTCTTGTAAGACATAAAAATATAACTAAAGTAATAAAATAAAATCATCATATGACTTAACGTTTCTAGAACTTGACGATATGGACACAGAAGAAGACATAGACAGATTAATAGCTCAGAAGAATACAACCAAATTTTACAAGAATCCAACCCAGAAGCCATGGAAGACGAAATTAGTGTGATAGCTACACAGTACTCCCAAGACTCTAGTAATGGACAAATGTTTATAGCCCCTGACGACAAAGTAATAAATGTTGAAACAATCATATATTTATACAACAAGGAGGAAGGAAGGAACATTGTTACCACAAAGCCTTCTCAAAGAACAAAAAACGTTATAGATACAGCTTATCCCTGGACTATGGACTTGGATGAAATCATGTTAGAAATTTTAAGACTAAATACTACTTACAGGTTCTATTGTGAACCAAATGTTGAAACCATCAGAAGTGAATTTGAAGGGATTTATAGCAAAATACAAGAATTAATAAGAGACAAATTTACACTGTAAAGATAAAATGTTACAAGAACTACGTTAAACTACTTAACTGTACTAATACTAGGCATAGAACTTTGGAAAAGTGTGATAGGAATCTCTCAAACTAACGTGATAAAACATGCCAACTCAATTGATGACGAAGGAATCACATGACTTGGAAATTATTTGGCTAACCTGGGACAGGAAATTTTATATGCTATACGAAACGGACTCATTCATTACATCATACAGTTCGAAGTTAATAATAAAGAAACTGATAACTCCAAGATGAGAACATACCAGTGGTGATACAACTCATCACATTCAAAAAAAGTGTAACCTCCCCTACTCCCTCATAATTTTTCAAACCAATGAGTGTTTCACGCTATTGCTATCTTATCACCGATCATTTAAAATTTCTGTTTGAAAATATTACGACTGCGTCAAAGAGGACACAAAAAAAAAATAGAGAATCGACCATAATATGGTCGTCACAGAATAACTCAGATGTAACTTGCTTCTCCAGGCTATTACATTTCAAAATTTGATTTTACAATTGATAACATTGTTTTGATTTAAATTCTATATAAGGTATGAATGTGCCTCTTGGTTTGTTATAGCTTAATATTTATATTCTGATTCATTTACAGCAACAAAATCCGATAGAATTTGCTTGAACAATTTATTAAACTTCCGAAAAAGTAATACAAGAAATTGGAAACTAAAATGAAATATTGAAACATTAAACTCAGTCAAGAAAGGCCACATTTACCACTGAATTCTTTTTTTTTTTGTAACTTTTCCTATTATTAGCTCATAAGTTATGGTTATTTTAAGGACTATACCTAAGTTCAATCTATCTTTTACCTATGCCTATACGAAAGGACAATCATGTAATAACTACTACAGTACAAAACAATTTAATTCTGTACAATATACAAGAAACCTTTATTGGATTATGTAACAATCCAACTTATTTTGTAAAAGCATGGAGAATATTAGCAATTATTGCATATCTAACGCATTGCATAAAACCTTAGATAAATGTATCACCACAACTATTGTAACTCCTACTCCTTTCATTCAGTATTACGATTTTATAGATGTATATTTAACTTTTAATTTATCATATGTATTCATTGTAAGCAATATTACGTTACCTATACACTCACTATTCTTCTCTATTACTAAGTTAGATACTAAAGAAATTATATATAAACAAACTGAGAAAATGTATTGTCGGAAAAACATGTTATTTCTGAAAATATCACCATCCTGCCCAGGAGTTGAGGAATTAAAAAGAGGAGTTTTGTAATGATGTGAACCATTGGAAGGGTCTTGAGCAGAACTATGGAAGTCATGAAGTCACTGATTTTTATAATTATTATCATTATTGTTATTTTTAAATAAGATACCGCTTCCTTCTCAGACCTTCCTTCTTCCCAGAATTTTATCCTTTTCTTATACATATATGTTTCAGCTTTAGCCCCAGACACCACTTGTTCATAGACATTCAAACCATTATGTTGTAACTCTGATCTCTCAATATTTGTATACACCAGTGTTTTGCTTGTAACTGTTGATCAAGACCGATGCGTTGCATCCCGTGATTTTTACAAAATTTGTTCTAATGCTCAAATAGAACTTTATTTTATTGCCACAAGTTCTAGTAAAGGTAACGGTCAAGTAGAACCACTTTTGGGAACGTTAAAAGACATGTTGACAGTAGCTGAAATAATTACATCGTGCATCGCAAGGTGGAGTCCCAGACATTTAACTTACTTTAAATATGATACTACACCCCACCTTGTAACACAGGTATCATCTATGAAATCAATGTTTGTAGAGGTTCCCCGACCTCGTGAATGAATTGTAGCTGGAGAACTGGAAATACTCAAGTAGATTTGAAACAAAGTAAGAACTTTAGTGGGGCAGAAAATTATTCGTTAAGTAGATTAAAGTAATTTGCTAGAAAAAAGAAATTTGATAAAGGAAAAGTTATCTACTTTCAAATAAATGATTTAGTTTATCTTAAGCTAGAAGAGAGGAACCAATTAAAATTAGATCCCTGCAAACATTAAGCTAGAGCTCTTAAAAATCAAGAACCCCCCAAACGCCAGAAAATTGCGCCGGTTACGTCGTGAGAAGCTGGGTGTTGGATTGAGTCGGTTAGCATTACAAAATTGCCAACAGTAAGGCATAAAAATTAAAGAAAGTCAAAAATAATAAATAAATAACTATTCATTTAATTCAAAACAAAAAAAATAACTGATAACAATTTAACAGTTAATTTAACCAGGCCTAATTGTTAGTGTAACTAGTATAAATAACTTTTAGAAGAAATAACGTATAATAAATTACGAAAAAAGTTTATAGTCACGATACGATGTTTCGGAGAAGAGTGCGGATAGTTAAACGCAGGCTGGCGATGTGCACGGAGAGATGTGTAGGTGAGATAGGCCGAGAAGTCCAAATATATTGTTTCAGAGAAGAGTGCGGATAGTCAACCGCAGGGCGGCGATGCGCACGGAGAGATACGTAGGCGAGGTAGGCCAAGAAGTCCAAATTTGTAGTCAACAGCGACTTCTTGTTCGCAGGGGAACATGCCCGTATTCTGCTATCTTTATTACTGACTAAGCCAAGCTCAGGCCTAAAGCCTTATCCTCTCATATGTAAAGACGTATTTACTTACTTCCTCGAGCTTTATAGTCTTTCAAACTATTTTCCCTGTAATAAAATGAAAATTGCTGTTAAAGAGAAATAAAAAAAATACATTTCATAACTTACATTTAAAGTTTTAATCTTAAATATATGTCCGTGTATACAATATTTACATACACTTTTCCTGATTTTCTCTAGCTGAAACAATCAGAAAAAGAAAGAAAATAAATTTATAATTTTAAAAATTTTCACTCATCTCATTACAATAATAAAAAACTAATAATAATAAAAATTTTTTTTGAAATCTTCTCAAACAAAATTAAGTTTAAACAAAAAATGAGGTCTCTCTATTTTAAATTACCCTTCTAATCAAAACCAATTTACTGCCCATGGAGCCTGAACAGTTAGTATATTTCCCACTGATCAATGTAAGCTTCGAGCTATCGATAGCAAGCGAAGCTATATTTCAATATGATTGTATCCCAAAGGTTCCAGATGCTCGTTAATTTGAACCAAGACTTGACATTAGTGATGATGATGAAAGTCAAATTTAAATTGTTTGCTTTTGGGACCTTGCCTGGTTGGCAATGCTATTGATGTGTTTATTTATTTTCAGTGTTCGGGTATAGCAATTGATTGACTTCTATAATAAAATTCTTTTTTGTTTCAAGTAATTCAATTCAACTCCCAACAAATCACCCCATCATAATTAATTAAAAATTTCCCATATACCTGAAAGGGAATATGTTTAATTCAATACCTACGCTGAAAATCACTCTCTTTGGTGCATTCCTTATTATCCCCAGATTCGTCTAATGGAAATTGAATTGTGATTGTACAAATAAACGTACTGTTTGTGAATGATGCTCTTCCTGATCTAAATGATATTTTGTATTTGTTTCTGGTAACAAGTAGCACTTTGTTACATTTTTTCAAACCCTTTAGTTAATATTGTCGCTAAGGATTTGAAAACAGTAAATCAATAAAGGTAAAAAAAACAAAAACAATAGCATTTGCTACTCAGCTGCCGAAATCATAAAAATGGTTATGATTAAAACAATTAGTTTTCTCAACTTTAATCTCAGAAGCTATATTAATGTGAACTTTTTCCCGATGGAGATTTTAGAAGTACGGTAAAGGATGTCTTATATCAGAGATGGTTTTTGATGTGAATATTTTCTAAGTTTTTAATTTTATTTGTTTGAAAAGTGGTTTTTAGTGTGCGAGATAGTTTTATGAAAACAAAAATGGAGTATTTTCACAACAGTTATTTTACTGTTTTTTTTGTTAGTAGTAGTAGTTAGTAGTTAAATTCCTTTATTGTGCTAAAATTACAAAAGTCCTTTTATAAGGCAATAAGTAATTAAGATAAATGCTCTCATTCATACCATATTTACAGTTCATCATTCACTCGCTCATTCATACAATATTTACAGACAGCCCAGAGACCCCCCAAATCCACCGCGAAGAGAAAGCGGAGTCTTGGGAAGTCCCCCACGCTCCTCCGTCAGCCGCGTCACCGGATACTAGCCAGTGGAGGCTGACCAAGAGCGCGAGAGCCACAGACGCTCAGGACATGATTGGAGAAACTGGCCATTGCCAGGACTCCCACTGTCACGCGTTTATAGCAGGTCACGAGGCCACTGCTGTTTCAGTCTCCGAGGAGGATTATAGGGATGAGTGGCGCAGTGCAATGACTGTGCTACAGGATTAGGGTGGTTGGAAAGGCTACTGTGGAATTTCATAAACTTGGAAGGGATGAGTTCTAGAATGTAGGGTATGTTAAGGTCGTTATGAAGGGTTTTGTTGCTGACATAATAAGGGGCATTTACGATTGTTCTCAGGACTTTGATTGAAAGGATTGGATACGCTTGATGTTCGACTTTTTTGCTGTCCCCCATAGCTCTATTCCGTATGTCCAGATTGGTTTAAGTATAACTTTGTAGATTAGTAGTTTATTTTCTATTGAGAGATGGGATGTCCTTTGAAGTAGTCTGTACAGTTGTCCAAAGCGTCTGTTTAGTTCTTGTCTTTTTAGTCTCGTATGTGGGTTCCAGGTCAGTCGTTTGTCAAGATGGAAGCCTAAGTACCGTACTGTCTCGGATATAGGGAGAGGAATAGAATTAAAATAAACTAGTGGACAAGACTTGCGACAAAGGGTGAAGGTAATGTGGGAGCATTTTGCTTCATTAACTTTGATCCGCCATTGATTGCACCAATACTCGATCTCGTCAAGGTGTTTTTGAAGGTTATGGGATGCTATATCGGGGTCTGGGTGGGATGACAAGACTGCAGTGTCATCTGCAAATGTGGCCAAGAAGGTATTGGGAGTAGAGGGGACATCAGCGGTGTATAGGTTATAGAGGATGGGGCCCAGGACACTGCCCTGTGGAACTCCTGCACTTATGGGATAGTAGTTAGAGTATTCTAAACCACAGCGGACTTGGAAGAAGCGGTTTGAAAGGTAGGACTGTAGGATTAGGAAAAGGGTCTGTGTTAAATATCTTTTGAGCTTGTAGAGCAAACCTGCGTGCCAAACCCTGTCAAAAGCTTGAGCTATATTGAGAAAGGCAGCAGTGCAATACTGTTTGGTTTCAAGGGCTGAAGAGATGTGATCAACAACGCGAAGGCCTTGTTGAGCAGTGGAATGTCGTTGGCGGAAACCAAACTGGTGTGTGGGAAAAAGGTTTTTGGATTCAACAATTGGAAGTAGACGTTTTAGTAGGAGTTTCTCAAATATTTTTGAGAGGATAGGGAGTAGGCTAATTGGACGGTAAGATGAGGCTTCATTGGGTGGTTTACCGGGTTTAGCGAATAGGACAATAATGGAATTTTACTATGTTTAAATATTCATTCAACATAAGCGTACGTGAAGGTATAATAATTTAATATGGAGTAAAGACTTAGAGCACATAACCACATAGACGTTTTTTAGTTATCCAATTAGTTAATTAAACTGTATCGGTTTTGAATTAGTTATAAAGACAGCAGCGGCATTAATCCGGGACACTAATGAGGGGATATTTTCCCCTCCACGGGGAGCTGTATATTTAGAAGGCGTGTAGCAAGGCCTCGACCACACGCATCCTTTAATCCCTACCTGAAAAAAAATCTAATTTCCACTAACTAGACATGCAAATGCCGGAGGGGGTAGGTTAAACTCACTTCTTTTTTTTCTCCAGCATAACAACATTCTGCGTTGTCGCGGTTAATTACCAGTCTATACACCTGCTGATGAACTAGCTTAGAAATTAAATAAAAGTGAAATGAATAACAGAAGGCGTCAGTAAAACTACAAATATTTTAACGTTCTATGCATCAATCAGTGATTAAAAAATTAACTACATGTTTACTAGGAAACTGTAACACAGTCCCCTTCTACCAATTGCTTCCACTTTACCAGCCGTTCAGACAAGTTACGTCAATCAAAATAATTTAAGTGTGAAGAACTGAAATAATTCTTTCCACCTATTGGTCCTCTTAACACCAAAAATATAATCATAGGGGCAGAATTTGTATATAATGCCCTTATATCATAGGAAAATATTATTTGAAATAATCGTTTAATAATTTACATTTCATTATTTGTTATAAGTTTGCTTGTATTTTTGGAATCTTTTTGGCATCACGTTAAGAATGTCATTTCTCCAAATCAAAGTACATTGACCTAAATTTGTGAATATATTTCTGAATTTAGATATTATTTATGAAGGCTTTACTTCTTACTGTTACTTATATTACTATTATTATTATTAGTCCATTTATGTCATATTTTTTTATGATAGAATAGATCTTTAGTTTCATACCACATTAAATTTGACAGGAGAATATCAGTTTTTATGCTGCTAATTAATTTATCAGAGTTTTTCATGATAAAAAATGTATTTCAATGCATAATGTAATAACTGTAAAATCTCTTCTTTGTTAGTGACTGGATCAATGACATAGTCAAGAATGGTCAAACAAATAACGGTTTGAGAGCTTGTTTATAAATCGCATGTTTAATGTGGTTTTAACCAATTTTTTCGAAAATTCAGAGGGAATAAGAAAAAAATATTATGTTTGCCCGGCTGAAGTACGGGAAGGGAAATAAAAACAGTAAAAAAGGACAAGTGAGATGCGGCTCCTACAGGACTGAGTGCATGGACTTTGCCAACATCGAACCCTGCCCATGTTCAACTGGCTCATGCCCGCACCAGAAAAAGTAAATTAAAAAAAAAGGCCTAGTACATTTAGACCGAATAAAGCCGGACCGCTTGAGCTCTCCTTTAATGAACGAAAACGTTCCGTTTTTACCTCACTGGTCAAAATTTACACTGGCCAGTTAAATAATCTTAGAAGTGTAGACTAGTTCTGCGCATGCACTATTATTAGACAACCACGTACTACTATTGCTCTCCAAATCAATACCGATAACTACCGTTCATAGACCTTTTTTTTAGCTTTAAAACGGTTTCAACACGCAACTTAAGTAAGCTGGCCACGAGGGAGCCCTCAAGAAGTGAGTAAATCGCTTTTTACCTTTGTGTGAAGTGTAAAAAGCGAAATCGGACTGAGTAGTCAGCTATATTGGACGCCTTGCATTAGCCGTTCACATATCGAAGATAGCACCAAGCAATAGGCTCAGTGAGCCAGACGGTCTGGTGGCTCAGAGCCAAGACCGGCGACTCGCCACTGGAATCCCACCGGTGCTACGTATTTTTTTTTTTTTATTTTTTTTTTTACTAACAACAACCGTTTATGATAAAATGAGATTTTATCAACAGCTAATATACCTAAATAAAAAAAAAAAGATTTAGGTCCTTAGGTCCAACTCCGACACCGTCGCCTGTAAAGTGAAAACCTAGACGCTCAAATAGGGACATCCCAATGAATTCATCTGCCACCAGCTCTATAGAAGACATACCACCACTTGCCAGCACTTCAAAAGAAGAAACTGTAGCAGAATCTCCATTCTTCACACCTAATAGATTCGAGGTAGTAAAAAATAGCCAACCTGATGACATGGAAATTATTAAAACACCAACACAGCCCAAGCCACCTGCTATATTCGTAAGGAATATTAGTAATTTTTACTATTATGCTCACAAATGAGCAAAATTGTAGGTACCGGAAAATATACGTGCCTCAAACGCTCTCGGGATACGAAAATTTCCCCAGACACACCCGATACTTATCAAGCGATTGTTAAATATTTGGATGAAACCAATGCAGATTTCCATACATATCAACTGAAACAAGAACGATCGCTACGAGTAGTGATCAGAAATCTGCACCCGACCACACCAGCTGATGATATTGAAGACGAACTCTCAGCTCTATCATTCAAAGTTAGCCAAATAACGAATGTTTTACGCGAGGACAGGCAAAAAGACGAATCCATTAAAACGGCGTTACCGTTATTCTTTGTAGATCTCAAGCGGACTCCTGGCGTGGAGAAAATATATGACTTAACACACCTGTATTACACAAGAATACAGGTTGAAAAACCTTACCCCAAACGAGACATCGTCCAATGCCATAATTTCCAGGCATATGGGCACACAAAATGGGCACTGCCCACCACTCGTCCGCAAAATCACCTTTCCCAGCATTCCATTCATCCCGTTAACCCTCAAACCCACTACCATCCTCAACCAAACATCTCACATATTCCTCCACCTTCAATCTCTTTAGATCTCACTAGCCTATTAACCTCATTCCTTACAGAATTGAGAACCCTAATTACCCCTCTCATTTCCCATCTTACAAATCTTGTCTCCTACCTTATCCCCATTAAACAAATCCCATAAGTGGATCCTTCTGACTCTTTAGCCATTCTCCTTTGGAAGGCGAATGTGTTCGCACCCACACTAACGAACTGACAGCACTACTCCACGACAAAAACATCGACGTAGCTCTTATTATTGAAACAAGACTTACGAGTAAATGACCATTTGCCGTTCGACAGTACCAGACTTATCGAACTCATCACCCAGATGGAACAGCTCATGCAGGTACCGCTGTCATTGTCCATAGCTCCATATCCCACCACATAGTTCCTTTGGTATCACATGATTTCCTTCAATCCACTGCAGTGTCAATCACCACCTTCACTTTTCCCCTTATACTAGCACCAGTGTACTGCCCTCCCAATAAATTCATTTCCGACTCCCAATTCATCTCCTTTCTAGACTCCATCGGACATCGTTTCCTTGTGGGTGGGGACTTTAATGTGAAGCACCAACACTGGGGGTCAAGATCCACGAATACACGAGGACGTGCTTTGCTGTCTGCACTCACACGGAAACATTGCTCCACTATCACTCCTGACACAGCCACCTATTGGCCATCTGATCCCAACCAAAATCCTGATCTCCTAGACTTCTTTTTCTATAACTGTTTAGGAACACTAAATTATTCACTCATGCGCCTCGATGACCTCTCCTCTGATCATAGTCCTTTATTATTAACCATTTTCCTAAGACCAATTCACAAACTGTCTCCTCCTTCATTTATTAGAGGCCCAGTTGACTGGGACCACTTCCGCCAGTTTCTTAAAGAGTCCGTAGACCTCAAATTGTCCCTGAAAACATCCCAAGACCTAGAAGATGCAGTGCATTCTTTCACTACTCTGGTACAGAGGTCGGCTTGGGAGGCATCGTCACCCCATCGTCACCCAAAAATCCACAATCATAATTATTTACCTCAGCATTTCAAAGATCTAGTCCAATCCAAACGCCGCTCCAGAACAGTGTGGTAAAGATTCCGGCATCCTGCTGATTGCCACTCTTACAATCAGTACTGCCGATTGGTAAAGCGGCGATTGGCATCCTTCCGCTCCGATTCTTTCATTTCCTACATCTCCTCTCTATCTACCAGGGATAACTCCTTGTGGAATTTAACCAAAATAATCCTAAAGTATCGACCTGTTTCACACTCATCCGTCGCCATGATGGGTCCTGGGTGGCTTTGGATGGGGATAGGTTAAAGGAATTTGCTCTGCATCTTACCCATACTTTCACACATCACCTTTCTCATCCAAGCCATACTCACAGCACAACTGTGGAAGATTTCCTCACTTCATTTATTCCTTTCTCTCTTCCACCAAAAGCCGATAACCCCTCTAAGGTCAAATATCTTCTGAAAAACTTACCTTACCGAAAATATCCTGGGTATGATCTCCTTATTCCTCAAATTCTCAATCAACTCCCTCCTAAAGCCATAATCTTCCTAACCTACATTTAAAATTGTATCATCCGAACGACAAACTTTCTTCTCCTCTGGAAACATTCCATTATTGTCCTATTCACCGAACCCGGAAAACACCCAATGAAGCCTCATCTAACCGTACAATTAGCCTACTCCCTATCCTCTCAAAAATATTTGAAAACTCCTACTAAAGCGTCTACTTCCAATTGTTGAATCCAAAAACCTTTTTTCCACACACCAGTTTGGTTTCCGCCAACGACATTCCACTGCTCAACAAGTCCTTCGCGTTATTGAAAACATCTCCTCATCTCTTGAAACCAAACAGTATTGCACTGCTGCATTTCTTGATATAGCTCAAGCTTTTGACAGGGTTTGGCACGCAGGTTTGCTCTACAAGCTCAAAAGATATTTACCACAGACCGTTTTCCTAATCCTGCAGTCCTACCTTTCAAACAGCTTCTTCCAAGTCCGCTGTGGTTGAGAATATTCTAACTACTATCCTATAAATGCAGGAGTTCCACAGGGCAATGTCCTGGGCACCATCGTCTATACCTAAACACCGCTGATGTCCCCTCTATTCCCAATACCTTCTTGGCCTCATTTGCAGATGACACTACAGTCTTGTCATCCCACCCAGACACCGACATAACATCCCATAACCTTCCAAAACCCTTTGATGAGATTGAGTATTGGTGCAACCAATGGTGGATCAAAGTTAATGAAGCAAAATGTTCCCACCTCACCTTCACCCATTGTCGCAAGTCTTGTCCACTAGTTTATTTTAATTCTATTCCTCTCCCTATATCCAAGACAGTACGGTACTTAGGCTTCCATCTCAACAAGTGACTGACCTGGAGCCCACATCCGGGACTAAAAAGACAAGAACTAAACAGACGCTTTGGACAACTGTACAGACTACTTCAAAGGGCATCCCATAAAATAAACTACTAATCTACAAAGTTATACTTAAAGCAATCTGGACATACGGAATAGAGCTATGGGGGACAGCAAAAAAGTCGAACATCAAGCGTCTCCCATCCTTTCAATCAAAGTCCTGAGAACAATCGTAAATGCCCCTTATTATGTCAGCTACAAAACCCTTCATAACGACCATAATATACCCTACATTCTAGAACTCATCCCTTCCAAGGTTATGAAATTCAACAGTAGCGTTTCCAACCACCCTAATCCTGTAGCACAGTCATTGCACTGCGCCACTCATCCCTAGAATCCTCCTCGGAGACCTAAAAGGCAGTGGCCTCGTGACCACCTATAAAAGCGTGACGGTGGAAGTCCTGGCAATGACCAGTTTCTCCAATCATTTCCTGAGTGTCAGTGGTTCTCGCGCTCTTTGTCGGCTTCCACTGGCTAGTGCCCGTTGACGCTGGTGACGGAGGAGCGTGGGGGACTTCCTAAGACTCCGGTTTCTCTTCGCATGTGGATTTGGGAGGCCTCTGGGCTGTCTGTAAATATTGTATGAATGAGTGAGTGAATGAAGAATTGTAAATATGGTATGAATGAGAGCATTTATCTTAATTACTTATTGCCTTATAAGGCAGATTGTAATTATAGCACAATAAAAATAGTTACATTAGTAGAGTAGACTCTTTAAAAATACTTTGTTATGAATTACAAGTAAGCACTGGTATTTACAAATATGAAGGATCAGAGTTACAACATACTGGTTAGAATGTCTAGGAGCATGTGGGGTGTCAGGGGGTAATGGAGAGACATGTATGTAATAAAAGGGTAAGATTCTGGGAAGCAGGGGGTCTGGGAAGGAAGCGGTTGTTTACAAAAAAAATAACAAGGGAACCATCAGTGACTTCCGTTAAGTCACAGGTATACGGTTCCGCTAAAGCTATCTCCAAACCTTTCCCTCGCTCTTGTGTGATGAAGACCTGCTGGCAAGTGTTTATGCTGGACATGTCAAAACTGTCAGTAGGAAGTTGCTTTTAATATGAGGTTTGCTACGGAAGGGAATATTATAAGTATTTTACCGGAGATATAATAAAAATAATACATTACGAAATATAGCATGGAATTCAAAAACATGATTAAAATAAGGATGTATGGTCAATGGCATAGATATGGGCTAGTACTAACACGTTAACCGTGTCTGTTGAAGCATTCAATTGGGGTTTTGTTGATATTGCAATAACTTCTTTATAAAACACTAGATTAACAAATATTATTTTATAAACATTTATTTGTCATGAAGCATCTTATGTTTTTACCATTCATTTATTATAAATGACTCATCCTTAGAATAAATTTGTCATCTAAATTATATTTAAAGTTTTTTTGTTTTTTTTAATGATTATTTATTATTATTATTTATTTATATATACGCCCCAACATCATTGTATAATTAATCAATACGTCAATATATTTGTATTTAAAAAAAAGATTACTTAAGATTATCGTCGTTGTAAGAAGACGTTACATTAATGAATGTTTTAAAGTCTATTTGTAGTTACAATTCAATAACCCCTAACAAATATTGACAGTTAATGGTTGTAAACTATAAAAGTATTCCAGTAAAAAATTCCTGTTTTACCCTGAAATGTCTCCTTAAAATTGTGTACGAATGAAAAAAAAAATATTACTAAGAAATGAGATATATGATCAAATAACGCATTGGTTATAAAACCTAAATGAAAATAAACTGACAATAACGAAAAACTAGTACTTTGAGAAATTACATTTTACTACAGCGAAGGCAAGTTATATTTTTTTCTTGCCCTTTGAAAAGATTGTCATTGTGATCCCCTTTCACTAGGGAAGAACGTAACCTCATAGCTAGTGAACTAGAAACCCTGTTAGGGGTTTAATTGCTGCCCTTTCTAGTTGTTTGTTCCATCTTCATCATCTTTCAAAACCGTTTTTTTTCTTACTTAGTGGAAATTAATGGTGAATGTAGCGACCACTAACTACATACGATAAATCACCATATACTCTATTGCATATATATATTGTGAGCAAAAGTAAAATAACATGAACTAAATGTATTATAAACAAATATAAATCATTGTAAATGTGTTAAGCAATAAAAAAGGCGGAAGCCAAGGCACATGAGAAAGGTCAGCCAGGTACCCACCGGGCCTAATAACCAGATGCGCGAGGGTACCACAGGTCATAAACATAACAACCCTTTTGGGCCCTCTCTATCTGCAGGGCTTGTCCCCTGGCCGGGTAATAAGGCACCGGTCACGTCCCTCGCCTGTCTGTGGAACCCTCCGCCGCTCCAATTGTGAGGTAGCGACCAATGCGGATATAGGGGTCTACAGAACCAGACTCAACCCAGTGAATGCTCTAAAGGCTGCAGAGGGCGCCAGTCAGTTAATCACCGACAGGCTACGAGCTGTCCATATTCAGGTGAACCCGGCTAAAACTCAATGGATCGTATTCTCCTTCCAGCATGGAAAACGGAAGCGTTCAACCAGCTTCACCATAGTCGGGACTAAATGCAAACATTCCAACAGCATATAATACCTCGGCATCAACCTAGGCAGACACATGACGTTCTACACACACCTGCAGAAGAAGCTGAAAAGAGTACGTAGTACTTACTACTCTCTCCAGCATCTCATCACAATCCCGGCTATATCCCTTCGGCTGAAACTGTTAATATATAAGAGCGTCCTGAGGCTAGCTCTACTGGTTGGGACACCACTCTTCCGATTCCTACACACTAGCACAATAACTCGACTCCAGAGCTTCCAGAACAAAATCCTGCGCACGGCACTATGGCATACCCATTTCGTGATATGAAGGCTCCCGACATCCACGAAAAGTTTGAAGTCCCCTCTACCACCGAAGCCATCCAAAGAAGACACATCAAGTTCTTTGACTCGATAAAACATAGCCAAAACCCACTATTCCGAGAAATGACACCCCCACCGCTACCGGCAAGATGGCAACTCTCAAGATCTTGTAAATCAGACCAAATGGTGGACATCACGGCGCTTGGCCCACCAACAACAAGCCTCTAACGGGCACCTAACACTGCTATCCGACTAAATAAGACTGCGCTACATGCCTAGAGGGACTCTAGGCCCAGCCACCAGTGGACTCTCACCACTGTACCGCAATCATCAACCTCTACCGAGGCTTCCCACACTCCTTAATTTCCTCACACCACCTTCAAGCAGGTACTCCTATTACAAGGATCCGCTCAACCCAAATATCTCTTTATTTTTCTCTCATCCTTAATCTTATAATTAGAGAGCTAAGACAAAAAAAAAATCCACCATAATTAGAGCCCGAGCCCCCTGACGGGGACTGAACGATCCACACCTAGCCGAGGTCGATCTCCCGCCAACTCAACCGAAGCACTATGACCCCTTCTACCTGCTCAGGGTGGGTCGATCTCACGGCCGATAAGCCGATATAGTGCAACCCACTTCAGGGGCGGGGCCAGGAATGACCTAGCTAACTATAAACCTATGCCTAGTATCCCTAGGCTCCACCATAGGTAGACTCTCACTACCTACCCGAACCCACCCGCCTCCATTAGGCATCCCAAACCCCATATCCTTCTCATACATCCTTCAAATGGGACTCCCCTTAGTGAAAGGCACCCATCAATCCAAAATAATTTTCCTTTTATTTTTCCCAAATCCTATTTTCGAGAGCTATGGGGGAAAAAAAAACCACCATAATTTTTTTAAATACAAATAAAAACGGGTATCTCTGTAATATAAGTAATTTGTCAGTGATATAAGGTCACTCAGCTAATTATTTCTATCAATTTTGAACTCATTCAACTTATTTTTGGGTTTTATCTTTTTTTAGTAAGTCCTAACTCGTTCATAACTAGTTTGAAATTCATATCAACGAGAGATTTTTAAACAAAATTAGGCCTAAAACAGATGATTAAAAGAGGGAGAAAAAAACTTTAGGTTCACGTTGTTAATGTAAAGCAAACATCATCAAAAAATCCTGTTTGGGATTAAAGCCTTCCTAGAGCTACATGACTAGAATTATAAACAACGATTAAGGAAAATGAATTCAACTTATATAAAGACAATAATATTTTTATGTGTTTGGCGAAAAAGAATATAATTATGTTGATAATTAAACACTTAACTGGTTAAGTGTTTGCCTTAATGCTTAGTGAAGTGATTGTCTTTTTAAAAATATAGCTTAATAGTAAAATTGACAGTTACATTGTAAGAATCTCAGCTGTCTCCTAACAACTTAGAATGGTGTGAAGTCTCTGTTGATGAAATGAGAGGAGGGGATGACAGGAAAAGAATATAACAGAAGTGTAGAAAGGATTTCCCGATAAGGGACCAAAGTTGGCATGAATGTTGTTTAGTTCTGAGAAGATCCCGGTCCTTGATAGACCCAATCACACTTCTCGCGGGAAAAGAAGTGACTCCTCCGTGGCTTTCAGAGAAAGTTCAACTCTGACAACTAGTTAAAGGTATTGTTTTCAGTTCCATCAAGGGAGCTATACCCCTCATGAACAGGGAAGGAGAAACAGCCAGCTGTTTTCTAAGATATCATTTGTAGCGACTGCTAACTATATATGTAAATTACCCTACACTCTGGTTCATAATTAATGTATTATAATAGAAAATGTCATGTAACTTCATTATGTAACTTCTGGTAATAAATCATAGAGAGGTCGGAAGTCGTAGACAGGTAACTAAAAGGGTGTGGCAATAAACCAAGAGAATTAGCCACCTGGTACCATAAAACCTGGGCAAAGGACACTTACCCCTATTAAAATAGACCTTCAGTCACGTTCCCACGGTCAATAAATCATGCTAGGAACCCTTTTGGGACCCATGGGATAATAACCTTGCTATAGGTGGTCAAATAACCCAAGGGGGTGAAGCCCTAACAGCTATAAAAAACACACCCTCGTACCCCAACGGTCAATAAACTGACTACCTGTGTATCGTAAAACTTACGCCGGGCAGACAAACCGGCCTTCCACGAGGGAGGGGGTTATCATATTTATGTCAGTAAATTTCACTCTTCAGCCCAGTCAGTCCCTCAGTCTTCATAGCGCACGACTTATCACTAACCCCAGGGCACCTGGCCCTGGTGGGCTACTCTGCCACTCAGTCTTCCGAGTAACTCGACACCGGGGGCACTTGGCCCCTGGTAGGCCCCACTCTTCATTCTTTTCTAGTTTCGACATACCGATAGCCGCTACCACCGACGGCCCTTAGCCTCACAGCCTATACCAGACCTCTGACGACTTGTACTTATTACGCTGCCGATCTCTCGCCCGAACTCTAGAACTGGTCTTATTCTTTATGAACCTCTGAACCTCATCCTGAACACAGTGTCTTGTCGGGACACATTCCTAATCATATATGGAGTCAGATATTAACGCCTACATGGAACATGGTCCATGTTATTAACTACAACAATCCGACAATTGTTGACCTCAGACAATTGTTCACTTTTTCCGACAATTGTGCACCGCCGACAATTGTTCAACCAATAACCCGACATCATTGTTACTTGAATATATACTAGCCTAATTTTCCTGGCACCTAATGTGCCATAAAAAGAATATGAATAATAAACAAATTGAAACATAAGTAATTTTTTTTATCTTCTCACTGTAGAATTAAGAATATGTTCATATGGATACTCCAGCCTTGCCGTCATTGCTGATTGAGTGACTATTCTTTCGCCTAGTTTTTTTTTCATCAGTTATATAATGCTAAGAATATTATATATAATGCTAACAGTAAAAGCAAGCCCCTTCTTCTATTGTATACCTGCCTCGTGACTTGGTGGAAATTACTGATGTTTCCTGTTATTTTTTTAAATAAGCGACCTATTCCAGAACTACCCTTTTCTTATACATATATGTCTCACCTTTAGCCCCAGACCCCACTTGTTCTCTGACACTTGTTCCCTCAACGTCTCACCCAGTATGTCGTAACAACTCTTATTATTTGTAGATACCAGTGTTTTGCTTGTACTTCATAATAAAGCTTTTCTTTCTTTTCTTTTATAATACTCTCCTCTACAAAGATTATTTAACTGGCGCCCCGAACAGGCACCTGGCAGTATACTCAGTAAATTCACGGTAGCTCACCATTTAGAGATCCCTCATTTGACAACCGACAGTGAGACCACTCCAGTAGCGTGAGAAGGCCAATGCAAATACCTCTGGAAAGACAGGACTTCATCAAGGTCTTGATCTATTTAAATATATTTTCACCAGGTAATCACCTAAAGACATGTGTTATGTATCTGAGGAATTTGAAGGAAGAAAGCTGTACGTCATTGAATACATAATTCACTTGGGAACTGCGAACTTCAAGTCAGAAGAGAAGACAGTTCGTCATCAAGCCGAGAAGATCCGAAGAAATATTCTCTTCATCAGTGAGTAAATTCCTAAATTATAAGATTGCTTAGATAACAGGATCTGGGATTATTTGGCTACCACTCTGACGGACAGGCTAAGAAGGCTCGAGGCAATATTAACAAAGCCTGGGACTGTTCACTTGAAGGTGCGTTTCAACGTTTTAAGCTGGTTATACAGATACAATACATTTAATACAGACCACACGGAAGACTTCGTCAACAGCAATAAAAATACTTTAAGTTATTTTTTTTTCATACTGTGTAATTTAATATATTTTTTTTTATGACAAGAACAGGTAAATAAATAAGAGATATTTTGGATGAAAACAGACAAATTAACGAATCAGAAATGACTCTTAACGACTATCATATGACTAAAGACCTTCCACACTATAATGGTGATCCGACTAATTTAATAACATTCATTAAACCACTAGAAAAAATATATTCGACAGTATGTAAACAAAACAGAACGAAACAACACTAACAGAATACATAATGAACAAAGACTCATACAAATAGCTCTTTCTAGACTCAGTGGTGACGCGCAAAAACTATGCATGTATAAAGACTTCCTATCAATAAACGACTTAAAATTACATTTAGTAAATCACTTTAAGGACAGTTGGACAACATCTCACCTACAATATAAAATCTCTTAGATTCATATGCAAAGAAACGATTACCCAATTGACTTTATTAACAGCATATTCCCATATTAAATTCTAATTCACAAGCGTATAATGATTGACAAGTTTATCTGTAACAAAGAAAAATAATTACTATCAGACAAGGTACTAATTGTAGACCACGTTCTCAGAAAATTAACATCAAGACTTAAGGACGGACTAAAAAATCTTATTATTAAAATTTTTTGTATAATAACTGTAGGATTATAATGGAAGACTTGTATCCTCAATGAAACAGTAATAGAAGTAAACAAGGATACCGACCTAGACAAAACTTCAGGCAAAACAATTACAAGAGAAATGGCTATAATGGGCTACAATTTCAACCTTGACAGTACCAAAATAATTATAGACATAGTTTTAAACAAAATATTGACTTTCAACATCACAATAACCACCAAAATAACTATAGACACAATTTTCAACAAAATAATGACTTTCAACATAGGAACAACTATCAGCAACGTTATGAACCCCGACAGAAGTTTAGAAATAACGAGCGACGACTTAACTTTCAAAGACCTCAACAAACATCATTGCCATCACAAACCTTCAATCCACATTCATAAAACACCGTGTAAATGCGAACTGTTCGAAGTAACGAAGTGCATCACTTAGACGAACCTCGCC
Organism: Acanthosoma haemorrhoidale; assembly: GCA_930367205.1. Taxonomy (NCBI): domain Eukaryota; kingdom Metazoa; phylum Arthropoda; class Insecta; order Hemiptera; family Acanthosomatidae; genus Acanthosoma; species Acanthosoma haemorrhoidale. The sequence continues at coordinate 132,763,895 of OV884011.1, forward strand.
CTCTAGAACAAGAGAACGAAACATTGAAACAGAAAATTAAAGACTTGGAGGACAAACTTGAACATTTCCTTAGAACTAGGCGAACCACAACCTGTCCCCCAACATCAACTAAAACTAGTGAAGGAAACTCCATCATTTACTGACTGACTCGGAGACAATTGGTTAATAGACACAGGGTCAGAAATTAACTACATACCCCCATGTTCCGTACCCGTAGGAACTGAAATTAAGTCGGATGATTTCATAGAGTTAACACCGGCTGGTAGCGAAAAAGGCAATGGACCAGTCATTCTAAATTTGGCACGAAGATTGGGTTTGACTCGTGATCTATTAGTTAGGTTTAAAATCTACAACTTCAAAACAAATACGAAATATTATTAGGGATGGAAACAATGGAAACCCTAGAAACAGAGATTTAATTGGGACCGAATAATGAAATCAAAATGAATAAAATAAACATAGACAGATTAATAGAAGCAACACCTAATGACTGAGAAGAATACAATCACACTTTACAAGAACTTAACCCAGAAGCCGTGAGAGGCGAAATTAGTGTAGTAGCTACGCGGAAAGACTCCCAAGGCCAAAACTCTAGTAACGAACAGTTTTTTATAGTCCCTGACAACAAAGCAATAAATGTTGAACAACACCAAATTACAATAACCAGAGGACATAAAAACGTACAATTTAACAAACCGTTTAATGAAAGAAGATATGACATTTCTTTCAATAATGAGGAAGAATTAGACCAAATATTAGAACAAATTGTATACCCAAAACATGTTTATGGAATTTACTGTGAAACGAAACTCAATGTAATAACTACTTAGTATGAAGAACAATTCGTTACTTTATTAACTATTATACAGAAATAATATAATATATATATAATAAAATATAATTAATATATGTTAAGATAAAAAAATACAAAAATCATGTACTAAATATAACAGACTAGGACGAACAAAACGAGATTATTCCAATTATCATACAGGAAAGTCCTCACACAGAGAAACAATTGAGACTTATGACAAATTAAGAAGACAATATGATTTTCCCTCTATGAAAGAAATTATTACAGATTATATTAACAAATGCTATGTAGAAAAATTAAATATGAAAGGAAACCAATTAAACCTAAATTTATGGTAACACCTAAACCAGAAAAACCTATTGAAGATTTAATGATTAATACTTTACATTACGAAAGACAATACATAATCACTATAATCGGTACTTTTTCAAAATGATTATTCACAAGATTCGTGAAAGGTATAACAAGTACTAACATATAGTTACCTTATAAAACAATACTTAGAACATTACCCGACACCAAATACTATACGAATGGACAACGGAAGAGAGTATGAAAATAAATTAGTTACTAACTTCCTTGAAACGAATGGAATAGAACCAATGTATGTAACACCTAATAACTCGAATTCTTAAGGACTTTTGAATCGTGCACACATCACATTAATTGAATATTTAAGGACTTTAAATAAACAAAAAATAACTAATAAGATGCTAACTAACAAACTTTCTTTAGCAACTATTGCATACAACAACACCTTAAATGGAAAACTAAGTATGACTCCTGACAAGATAAGTTTTGGAGTAACTAAACTAAATAAAAAAGATAGTCCAGAATATGACACAATAACTATAGATTTAGAGCAACTTATTCCCCAACAAACAGACGAACAGATAATACAAGACGACTTATGTTCTAATGAAGCGACTGCAAATTCCCAACGCTCTTCTAATAAGCAAATTTGTGTAGTAAATTACGACAAAATAGTTAACATTTAAAAACACCAAATAATCATAAAAAAGGAAAAAAAGGCTACTAAATTTTCAAAACCGTTTGGAATAACTAGACAAAATAACCAACAAATATCAATATAAACAATATGTTAAAAAACATCATGATAATAAACGTCTAATAAATGACTTAGTAAAGACAAAAATAATAAAAAAAAAGACTGATCATACAGAAAAACTAAACCAGAATCGGCAAGACAATCCTACAACTTCTGATGAACAATTAATGATAAAAATTACTACTCACCAAAAGCATAATAATTCTTATCAACCAGAAATAAAAATATTTTAATAGTTAAATGAAATACAAATTGCGTGCTAACTATATTAAACAACCTCGTAAGATACTAAATGACTTAATTCTAAGACATACACCAAAACGTAACATTTGAAAAAGCATTACTAACGAAACATAACAAAGAACCGACAAACTGAATAAAAAACAAGAAGACTCTGAAAAAGGAAAAGCAAAAAGAGACATTTTATACCACAAGAACAAAATGTTTCAGATGGAGAACAAATGGACATTGATACTAGCAGTGCCACTCACAATAGCTCCTAATAATAATAAAATCATGGAAGCAATCAACGGTATAGACAGGACCCAATATGCTATGCATCTAACCGAACAGTACGAAATATTAAATTGCTTAACTGTACTAATACTAGACATAGAACAGTCTTTGGAAAAATATAGAATCGCAGAAGGATTGCTATTATAAACATATTAATAATATTAACATGATAAAACATACCGACTTAATTGGTGGCCAACTTATAACACAAGAATTGGAGATCAATTGGTTAACAAGTAAAACATGTGCTATACGAAACGGACTCATCCATTACATTATACAATTAACAAAGAAAGGACCAACACTAACTTCAACCCATCTTTTACCTGCGCCTGTACGAAATGACAACAATTTAATAACCACTGTGGTACCAAACAATTTAATTCTGTACAATATACAAAAAACCTTTGTTGCGACATGTAACTACATAAAATCCAACTCATTTTGTACTAACATTAAGAATATTAGCAATGATAGCATATCTAACACATTGCATACAAACTTAGATGAATATATAACCACAACTATTGTAACTTTCATTCAGTATTATGATTTTATAGATGTATATTTAACCTTTAATTTATCCAATGAATTCATTGTAAGCAGTATTATCTTCCGTATACACTTACTTTTTTCCTCTATTATAAGGTTAGATACTAAGGAAATCATTTATAACCAAATTGAGAAAAATGTATTTAGAAACTAATGTATTGTCTATAAAACATGTTATTTCTTAATATCATCATCCTGTCCAGGAGTTCAGGAATTAAAAACGGGAGAAGTTATATAATGCTAAGAATTTTATAATGTTAATATTATACACAATGCTAAAAGTAGATGCAATCCCCTTCTAGTGTAGACTTCGCTCCTTATTCACGAAACTACCCTTTTCTTATACATATATGTCTCAATTTTAGCCCCATTTGTTCCACGGCACTTGTTCCCAGACACTTGTTCCCAAAACATCCCACCCAGTGTATAGTAACATAACTCTTAATATTTGTATATACCAGTGTTTTGCTTGTACTTCATTATAAACTTTTTCTTTCATTTCTTTCAAAAGACTCTCCTCTACAAAGATTATTTAACTATCGATATAATGATACATATTATTTCAGAAATGAATTTTAGTTTACACCTCGTTTGCACAAAATAGACGAATTGAGAACTAACCATTTCTACTTTGAGCATCGATAAAAAAATCTTCGATGTCACTGACTTATATCAGACTGATGTTTGATCTATTAGTAATTAGTGAGATCATGCTTAATAATAGCCATTTGAAACAACAAGAGGTGGTAATTCCCTCGATTGTTTCTGCAGAATTATTTGGTACTTGCTAACAACAGAGAAGTTTACGGCCTGCAGTAAAGGATCATTTATTTATGGGCTGAATAAGGGAGAGGGCTTTGAGAGGCCCTAGCCGTGGTGATGCGATATCCATCAGGAGCCATTGTGTCCACTCCCGCTCGGTCCCTACACTGAAATAGTAATGACGTTAAATGGAAGTGGAGATTCCTTCCTATTTGAGAATGTTCTCATTTGCCGTTAATGGATTCTCTCTAAGTCAAGGGGTCACATTAAATATATAATCAACTAAACACGTGTGAGTTTTCTAAAGAATGTTTTAGCCAGTGGATTCATGAATTATTTTTTTCTAAGTTAAGATTAGATAATTGAATTAATGATATAGTTTTTACTGTACAGATATTGTTCATTAGAAAAATGCCATCTTCAATTGGTAAAACCGAGAATTGGGCTCATACATACTTAATTTAATATCTCCTGATCCTCACATAGCAGCTGGAATTTAAACCATTTAATACATAAAACATAGATACAAAGCTCACAATTCAGTCTTATGTTCAATGTCGGTTATGCACGTTAGGGAAGGTCTCGTCTATCTAGCCACTGCTCAACAGCTCAGTAGAAGAGACACAGGATATGTATTATAATTATCTTCCCAGATCTTGTGATGACGAGGGAGAGAGAGATTTCTGCGCACAACCAATAAGAGGCCGGCTTATTATAAACAATCAAAAAGACCGTTATTATGACTAATAAGGGTTGATTAGTGCCCCTACTGAGTTCTCGTGGTGTAGGAATTATGAACTGCTGCCATCCCTCTACACGGTGTCGTAAGTTGAAAGATATAAAAACAAGAAAAGTAGATGGCTGTTTTCTGGTCCTAGAAGAGGGTAACTTCTATTTGACGGTGGTGAAGTTGGCACATCATAAAAATCATAGGTTAATATAGCATAATAATAAATACGTTTGATTACATAAAGTATCCATAAGGAACACTGTTTTTAAACAATTTTATAGGTTGTATTGCTTTACCTAAGTAAGCGTAGTCACAGCTGTTGGTTCTGTGAAGAGGTGCTTATACAGAATAGATTTTCATTTTTGCTTTTTAAAGCGTTCTCCTACTTGTTGAAATTCATTAAACCCATATCTACATCTAGTTTTATTTCTAAGTTTTTCAGTTTGGTATCTTGTTAGTTTTTTTTCTTTTAGCTAGAACATATTCATTAATGTCTCGATTGAACATGTACTTTTAAGTCCTGCATTCCTTATCTTTCATATCCTGATATAAGAATTGGTATTCTTCTAAATTTTACTTTCGTGTTAAGTATTCATTTCTGCTTAAGATTGTTTTAAAGGTGTTTAATTTATAAGAAATGCTCAAACATATTATAGCACAGATATTATAAAAATGAGAATTGCGAAAAGGAAATCTGATTATCACCATATAATTTATTTTATTAATTAACATTGAGTAATGATTTTTATGTAAAAATGCATATAAGTTAACTGGAGAGACAGCCATGGGAAGGTAAACATAAACAGCCCTCTGCAGTTAATTCCGTTTAGGATTAAGGCACCTATATATATATGAGTTGTAAAGGAAATAAAGCCAGCTCTTTTCTAGCTGCCTATGTGTTCTGCTTTCACCTACTCACTCTTTTTACAATACTATTCAGTGTAATCGTAACTGGTGCCAAAACCTGGGAGTCATATCTGAGATACAGTCACTGTGACTTAAGCAATTTGTGGTCTCAGGTATCGGGCGTGAAGTGACGTAGGCCGACAAAGTTTACCCGGAGTTGTATTCGTGTCAAAGACATTTTTTTTTATTATTATTTTTGGAAAACGAGCACGCAAGATGGAGCACATTGTAAAATTGGAAGCCGAATTAGCGCAGGCCATAGAGGAGAAGGAAAGGCTGAATTACCAGGTGGCCAAGGTGGAGGAAACGTCTAATAAGGAATTGATGAAAATTCGAACGCAGAACTCCACGTTCATTCACGGGATAATCAGCCAGCTAGAGCCATTCACAGGAGTGCTAGGGGAGCTCAACCATTTTAGGGCAAGCTCACCGAATCTGATGCAACCCTGCTTGAGACATCTCTGGTTAGCCGCATATCCAGGCGCGTTCTAAATTATATACAAGGCGACGTATCACAAACATGGGAGGAGGTGAAGGTAAGACTGAAAAAGTGGGATGGAGGGGGACTCCTGAAGAAGACATTTTTTATCTTCTTAAAGAGAGGCTAGTTCAAGGACAGTCTGAGGTGGACTTCGCAGAGAAGCTCATCGTAATGTATAACCGACTTGGAGAAAAAATGGTAGAAACGCGAGGACAAGCGGAGGTAACCCTGAAAATGCGATTTCTGAAAAAGGTGAAATTAAACCATTATCTGGTTCGGCCCGGTTCACTTTCAAAGGACAGGGTTGTCCTCGACTGCGCCCATGAGCTCATAGACGCGAGGGAGCGAAACGTAGTTCGGCTCCGGAAACTCGAAGCGGATTGGACGGAGGTAAAGAACCAGAGAAGAAGACGACGAAGCCCACCAAGACAAGTCATTAATAATCGTTACGCGGAAAGGGGGACTGAGATAACCCCATATGAGAGGAGACGAAGGCTAGAAAGAGGCTGCTAAGAGTGCAATCGGCTAGGAAATGTAGCGGCCCAGTGTAATTTAACGAAATGCTTCGAGTGTGGTTGACAAGGGCACATAGTGAGAGACTTTCCTAGGTGAAACAACAGGACAAAAAGACGGGGATTCCGGCCGGAGCCTATGGAGATCAACGACCAGGACTGGACCACGAAGAGGATGGGTAAACAGAACGATGGGTGCTATTCCAGCGTAGAATCTTTAGTGGAGGAGAGCGGTCATTAAGAGCGCAGTGGTCCGGTGACGGCGAGACACGAGGTGAGTGGGGGGGGGGATCCGTGGAAGGGGGGAGCTCGAGGGCCGGTGTGATAGCGGAACGGGCTCGTAGCGATTGAGGGTACGGAAATGGATGGGATAACCAGGCGCACGCGCTAATAATCAACAATAGTGTAAGAAGTGGGCAGTGGTCTAGGTTGCCCGTGGCGAATGGGGGTGGATGTCGGGGATAAAATTCTTAATAGACACGGAAAGCACTCACTCGCTAATAAGTAAGAAAGGGGCACAGGAGCTAGGTATCTGTTGGAGCCGCGAACCGTGTGAGTGTGTCTTAACCTCGGTTAGCGGGAAGTGCAAAACGGAGGGGGAAGTGAAAATGAACCTGCACGAACCAGCGGAACGTAACGACAGTTATGTAATATTCGTTTTTAGCTAAAAATGTGTACTTCAGTTAAGGAAGGTCTACCCTTCCTTTGTATTTGTCCCTCTTTTACAACCCGCCTAGCCCTAAACTACCTGCATCCAGCAACCCACATCCAAAAACCTAACACTTCTCCTTTTGCCTTAGGCAAGGAATGTTCTAATGCTGTAATTCATTAATATTTGTATATATACCAGCGTTTTGATTGTTATTCATAATAAAGTCTTTTAAAATACTATCCTCGAACAAGATTATTTAACTGACGAGAGGGGGGCCACGATGAGAAGTACGACAAAGGGGGTGGGACTGTAAAATAGGAGTCCGCAAGTACGAGATCGCGACTAAGCACCAGGTGAATAACAAGCGGATTGGGGTCGCAAGGTGCACGCGAGGCGCAGTGACCCAGCTGGTGGAGGACAATGAGGATTTTTTCCACCAAGAACCCAAAATATTGCCAACCACGGAGAGAACGGTACACCGTATTAGGTTGAAAACGGATACACCGGTGTACATTAAGGATAGGCGGTACCCACAGGCGTTGAGGGAGATCATCCATGAGCAGCTAGACGAACTCCTAGAAGAAGGGATAATCAACGCTAGTAACTCACCCTATAATAGCCCACTATGGGTAGTGGAAAAAAGGAACGGCAAAGGTGATGAAGGTGGAAAGCGGTATCGCATGGTGGTGGATTATCGTAAATGGAACGAAGCTACCAAAGACAAGCGGTATCCACTCCCAAGGATCAAGGATATACTCGATCGCCTGTCGGGAGTGACGGTGTTTAGCACGCTGGGCCTCAAGAGTGGATACCATCAGGTTAAGATGGCCAAGGATGCCGTGGGGAAAACGGCGTTATCTTGGGAGCGGGGGCATAACGAGATCGCGAGGGCGCTCTTCAGTCTGAAGGGACAGTTGACATTCCAGCGCCGAATGGACGATTTCCAAAGGGGCCTGGGCAAGGAGTTTTCGCAGGTGTATATGATCGACCTGGTAGTTTTCAGCAAGACTGAACAGGAGCACGTGCGACACCTGCACCAAGTCCTCACCAGGGTACGCGGGTTTGGTCTCAAGTTATCTCGGGAAATTTTGAAATTTGGATTAAAACAAATTCGGTTCTTGGGGTATGTGATCTCGGGAGACGAGGTACAGCCGGACCAAGAGTGAGTAAGGGCCATACGCGAAGCGCCGTTACCGAAGGATCCGACGGTTCCTGGGAATCATTAACTATTATCGGAGATTTATTCCCAGGATAGTGGAACTGACTAACCCCTTGACCGAGATGCTGAAGAAGGGGAAGAGTTTTCGTTTGGGACCGGGGCAGGTGGCTTGTCCACGAGGCTGCTATTGGCCTTCACTGATTTTCGAGAACCCTTCCGTGTTACGACGGACGCAAGCACGATCGCCATCAGGCCTGTACTCTCACAAAGCACCGAAGAGGGGGAGAAACCCACGCGTAGGCCCGCCGTCAACTGAACGACGCGGAGTGGGGCTACAGCGCCATTGAGCGCGAATTGTTGGTGACGGTATGAGCGGTGAAATATTTTCATCCCTACATTGAGGTACCTGCGTGAATGGGCAGAAAGTTGGCTGAAAATACCCCTAGTCCACAGGGGCCCGGAGGAGATAGCGACCCCACCCGAGCGATTGGCAGACCTACCGAAAATTGACGAGATTGTCAACGATAAAAAAAGTAAAATATTTCTCAAGTCTAAGCAAGACCCTGGGTCAGAAACCAAGGCGAGTATGTACGAAGGATTGTCCACGGTTGAGGTTCGGGCACAGACTACAGTGGAGGACCACAAATTAGAGGAGCCCTTTCGGGCACTCAAACGCCTGTACGTTTAGGTGGCTATGAGTCGTACTGTCCGGGAGTGCGTCACGCAATGTGAAGTCTGCCAACGAGCAAAATACGACCACCAACTTGTGGTGGAACAAGTGGTCACGGAAACAGCCCAGCGGGTAATCCAGACCGACATCTATTCCAACGAGGGACAGTCGTGGCTGTTGGTCCTCGACACATTTAAGAAGATTGCGATAGTGTGTCCCGTGGAGGCGAAGACCCCGGAGGCCGTGAGGGAGGGAATCCTCCAATGGTGCAGTAGTTACAGCGTCCCCGATGTTATTATCTCAGACTCAGGTAGGGAATTCAATAATGAGTTCATCCGAGACCAAAGCAAGGAACAGGGCATCCGCTGGAGACGGCCACCCGGCATCATCATAAGGGCAGGTGGGGTGGCGCGGCACCACAATACTCTGGGGGAACTGTTTAGGCTCATTCGCTAACGCGACCGTTACGGTGGGCGTGCATAATCATACAATCCACTCATACAGTTCTTTTCTAGCTATCTACGGGTGGCCTGAAAAGTTTCCGACCTAACAAAGCTTTTATTTTAGCTTTTATTTATTTTATTATCATCTTTATGTTGAGGTCGGAAACCTTTCATACCACCTGTGTATGTGTTCTGCTTTTACCTCCTCACTCTTTTTACAATACTATTAAATCTAATCTTAACTTATATATATATATTTACACACAAGATAATAAGCTAAAACAACAATTAGCAATGTTGTTTAAGACCAACTAACGTAAAATAACAGTTACTGGCCCCACCTATGCCCTATCGGCAAGCTCATTTAGCAGTGTCTGCTGAATTGAAACCATATGTTTCAGTGTTCAAACACGTACTTGTCTAATAATTACCAATAATCAAATCGGATTACGTATGCAGGAATATACTTCAAGTATATCAGATGGATAATCTCACTTTCTTCCACAATAAATAAAAAATATTGTCAATTATTAATTATTAAATTAAAATTAAATGAGGGCTAAAATTTTTTTTTTTAAGTTTGCTGTCTTGTTTTTCTTACTTTTATTTATAAAAGGTGTGCTATATATATTTATTAACTTCAAGAAAAATACAAAAATTAAAAAAAAATTGGAACCCACAGACAGATTTGAAACTAATGAACCCGAACAAGGTAACACAGTAGGTGTTTAAATGATGTCCATCTACGATATTTGTATGTTTCTCAATAAAAGTTTCGCAGCAGGTGTGAAATGAATGTTGTACAGTTTGGTTGTCCAGACACAATTCCAAAGAACATTCACTAATTCATCCAAGGATCTGAGATTAATCCCAAGTAAAGTATTTTATGACTAAGCATATTATTTTTTACTATGTCGGTATCATAAACCATCACAGATATATGCTCAATAAGCACATTACATTTTTACAAAACAAAAACTGAGGCACTAATTGAGCACATGCTATGTATAGTTGAGTATTTAAATATTATGTTGAAAAATCATGCTAGATTAATTTAAGATCTGTCTTTTTAGAACTTAAAGCATTAAGGAGTCTAAAATAAATGAATAAATACATCTTCGATTCGAACTCGATTGAGCCAATCTTTCATGTTGAACTGACAGCAATTCCGCTCTTCTGATCCGGGGAATAAGAAGGGGAGGTGAATATTTGATGAAAGGGGAAAATCAAGGAAAGCTTGAGGGGAAGGGCTAATGCCAACTACTTTGATTTTATTTGTTCGTTTTATTTTATTTTTTTTGTGTTTCTTGTTTCCACGGTGTCATTATCACGTGATCGACCGTTGTAGTGAAGCTATCTCGAGGAAAAACTGTGTTCCTTCGTCAAAATCCTGCCCAGTCAGGAAATCTATAGAACAAAAAAACATTATCTAGGCCAAAAAAAATAGGGTTACTAATCGGTTAAAGTACTCCTAATCGATGGCTTCACTTCTACTTTTACTATATCTAGAGGACATGATTACGTGATCATAGCTCATCCCATTTCAACATATTAACTTATTTATGGCTGAATCGTTAATAATATATAATTATTTATAAGTATAATTTATATTATCCTGTGCTTTCGTAAATCAGTACATTCAATTTTATAACTTTTCAATTTATGATTGTTAATCTAACCAAGTTAGTTAGAGCCCGTTTCTTGTAATGGCTTCCAGGATTGGGCTAAGGCGCTACAACTATGAATTGAGAAAGCTGGTATGTGACTGGTAAAATCGACTGTATGAAAAATGTAAGATGCAAATGGTAAAAACTATCTTGAGTTGGAAAATAAAAATATAATGTAATGATTAAATCATGTCTATTGAAAGTAAAAGAAAATTTATTATAATTTTTGGGGAGAATTCCTGAAAGCAATTATAACTCGAGTTAATAACATAGTAAAATTTTGTTTCCCCTGAATTAATTAATCTAAACAAGCAAAGAAAACTCCTTGGCTTCTGCTGGTTTCTAATGTGTGGGTATTTTATTAATGATTGTACCTCGTTTCTCCTTACTAGCGATTCATCTCGCCGGTCTTCGGTAGTCTCCTCCTCGACTAATATCTTCCTCTACTCGATATTTTGATTTATGGATTGAAGTGGAAGAATAAAGAAAGGAAGTGGTAGACCACGTTGCTCTCTAGAGAAATGTCAGCTTCTCCTCAGTCAACCCTTGACCTTTGAAAAGATAAGGGCCGATTGAGTCTTCCCGATTCAATTTCATTCAATTCCCATCATTGCCATTTCAACCGCCCTGCTCTTTTTCCATTGAACAGTGCCCAATCGGCATCCATAAAGTAAGAGGCTCTACATGCATTCTGGCATTCGTAATCGTATGGTCCACAGAACTGCGCTTATATTTGTTGGTTTAACTACCATAAAGGGAAGTATGAAAAATCCAAAAGTTTAATAAAGAAACGTATTACCGTTTCATAGCTTATTTAAGTTCTGATTTTTTCCCATTGACAAGGACACTTCAAATACTGTGATTTACAATAATTTGAAAAAAAAGAAAGGGGAATGTAATTTGTCATTAATACTGATGATGATCGCCAATTATAAAGTATCATTGAGAATTTGACTTTATTTGATGGTTTTTTTGCAGGTTGCAGGTTGTTATTTGGATGGTTGAAAGAAAAAACAGTTTTATAGTGTCTTTCTTGTAACGCTTCTATTTTGCTCACTTTCAATTTCACCAGCTCATCGGTTATTTCATGTGCTAAAAAATAACTTTCGTTTGAATGTGTTTTCCAATTTTATCCTATAATTTAGATTGATCTGCAAACGGAAAAGTAAGTTTCCAAAAGTTATGTGTTGAATAAAACGCGTCAATAATAATTGTGAATAGACAGAAAGGTTAATTACTCTTTCAACTATTTAAATATATTTAATTTTTGTGTTACTATTATTATTATATCATTTCGAATTTGAATAAAACTTTTGATGACGAAAATGTTTTTTTATGGATTTTTGTAGTTCCCACTGTCCTTTAAAAAGAGAAAGTAAAAAATGAATTTAGTGTACTAAGAAGCATATATCCTGACCTCATAAATTGCTATTATCTAGAAAATAGCCCAGTAAAAGTTTGAATATGAATCAAGTTGCACATAATTTATGCTTAAGCCATATTTGAGCTGTGAAATAAAACTAGTCCATGTAGTAGTTAGTCCACCACCATAAACTAACTTGTAAGAAGTGAAGTGAGCTGTGAGGTGAAACGTACTACTACTAGTTTCTCATTAAAATAATTACAACTATTGTAATTATGTTTCTTTTTTAACGTAAACATATCATAAACATAGTAAACACACATGAAAATTTATCAAACTAAAAATAATTTAAGAACTTTTCATAATACCAAGATATGATTTTAGAGTAACTCAATCTTTAGTTCACCAACAGAGGCTAACATATATAAGATTATATTTTACAATGCGCTTTTAAGTTTGTAACATATAAAACATATAAAACTTACACTACAAGAGATTAATGTAGGTAGAGAAGTAGAAAACAAAATTCGATCCTTTATTATAGCTTGTATTATAAAATATTTTGTATGATGCACTGAACTTGAAAGGTCAAAAGGTGGGTGGTAGTTATCATTGACATTTATTGGACCGATTAATTAGGATTCTAGCCTCGAGCATGTTAAGTAAATGTGAGGCATACTTTTGAGTAGTGAGGAATACGTTTTAATAGAATTAAAAGATAGTTAATGAAAAAACTTATGATATCAATTTTCATGCAGATACAACCATGAATAGCTCAACGATGTGGACATTAATACATTAGACATAAAGCTTTAAAAATAATTAAGGTCATTAGCTTAGCAACATAGTTGAAATGTTATAAATTAATCGATACGATACATTTATTGGGCAACGTAAGATATTAAATGTGTCAATAATCAATTAAAATCACAGTGTCTTATAATTTTTTTATATTTAGTTATTTATGACTAAATGTCATGATGCAGCTATAGAAAAAAACAAGAAAATCAAATTTCGAAGCTCTGGTGAGCGTAGTGGACTGTATACAATCAAAAGGGGAAAGCTAAAAGATACTTTTAAAAACCTACATACCCACGTTATACGTATTTTAAAATTAAATGAAAGGACAGTTGGATAGTTGAAAAGGATTCGTTATTCAACGTTTCTTCACAATGAAGAGTTCCTCATTTGTTCTGACCACAGTCACCTTGATAACCTTGACCACAGGGTGAACACAAAATACTGCCACCTGTTAGCAGTAGACTGCCCTTATCCACTAGGCAAAGTCGACCACGACTTATAAAGGGTCAACTTATAACCTCTACTGAGTTGTATCATCTGACAACGCTCTAAACGGACTGACCTTGACTACTAGGAAAAACGACATACACGTCCACCATGCCATAATAATTGAGCAGTTATTCCCAAAAAGGTTCGCAACGGACAAGCAGCAGTTCTTATTTTATGATAAACATAATCCTAACTATATGCTTAAACCAAATTATTTAGGATAATACAACAATACAATAAAACTTCTTTAACTTTATTCCGTCATTGGTTGCACCAATGCTCGATCTCATCAAGGTGTTTTTAAAGGTTATGGGATGCTATATCAGGATCTGAGAGGGATGAAAAGATTGCAGTGTCATCTGCAAATGTGGCCAAGAAGACAAATGGGGGTAGAGAGGGAACTCCTCCTTTTATGGGATAGTAGTTAGAATATTCTAAACCACAGCGGACTCGGAACAAGCGGTTTGATAGGTAGGACTGTAGGATTAGAAAAAGGGTCTGTGGTAAATATCTTTCGAGCTTGTAAAGCAAACCTGCGTGCCAAGCCCTGTCAAAAGCTTGAAATATGACCAGAAATGTAGCAGTGCAATACTGTTTGCTTTCAAGGGCTGAGGATATGTGATATGCGACAACGGGAAGGCCATGCTGAGTAGTGGAATGTCGTAGACGGGAACCAAACTGGTGTGAAGGAAAAAATTTTTTGGATTCAACAATTGGAAGTAGACGTTTTAATAGGAGTTTATGAAATATTTTTGAGAGAATAGGGTGTAGGCTAATTGGACGGTAAGATGAGGCGTCATTAGGTGGTTCTCCGGGTTTAGTGAATAGGACAATAATGGAATTTTTCCAGAGGAGAGGAAAGTTTGTCGTTCGGGTGAAACAATTTTAAATATAGGTTAGGAATATTATGGCTTTAGGAGGGAGTTGATTGAGAATTTGAGGAGTAACGAGATCAGTATCCAGGGGATTTTCGGCAAGGTAAGTTTTTCAGAAGGTATTTGACCAGTAAGGGGTTAACGTCTTTTGGAGAAAGTGAGAGAGGGATAGGTGAAGTGAGGAAATCTTCAACATGTTTTTCATTTAAAGCATTATAATGAATCTATTTCGGGTACTGAGTTGCACTGAAAGCTTCTCATAATTAAAAGTACATGAGTTTATCATAATCAATGCACAGACATAAAAACTACCAAGCAAATAATATTATACATTCTGATAATGTGTGGAATTTCTAAATTACAGTTATTGTTACGAAACGAGGAGAAATTATAGTTGTGTAATGCAAAAACAATATTGAATATATCACTGAATTTAAGTGTGATTAGAAGACCATAATTTGCATAATTATGCATAATTCTTATCATAATAACAAGAAGAGTGATGATAAGAAGCCCAAATTTGACCAAAGATTCATGAATATTTCATTCAAGGACTATAATTGTAATTATATTACTTTCTCATGTATTGCCTTTTTTTGAAACTTTTATTTAGTTCAGATACGTTCTATTTTAAAAGGAAAAAAGAAAAGTAGAGTGTAATACGTAATATTGCTTTAGTAGACTGTAATAACTAAAAGTTATTAAAATTGTGTTTGGAATGGAAGCCTTTATTTTGCGCTATATCATAATCTAGTAATTAATTCCTTAATTAGCAAACTATTTTCAATTAAGAGGCTCCTAGGGGATTAAATCGCGAACCCCAAATGAGTGTAATGAAAGTGTAGAGAAAATTTCCCTGGCCATTGGTGGTTGCCTGACATTTGGTCTTAAGTAACCTTTCTAGGTGCAAATAAAAGTCGAAACCACCTTTATCTCAAGGGATTTACTCTGTTTTAGTGTATTTACAAGTATCATATTTACAACGTTTGTCTTAAGCCCACTCAATTATATCTTAAGAATACGAGATAAGTATTAAAAAAAAAATCCTTAAAAAATATAAATCAATCGCTGCAGGAACAAATGTCCACTCAGCGAGGACGAAACGTGTATACAAATGGTTTAAGAGATAAAAATTGCCCCTTCTCCAGCAGCATCCATCAGGTGATCAGATTTTTTTTTTAAATAAATCTATCGCCTTCGATTGGGGTAGGGGAAGTAAGCTGCTTAGGAAATCCTCTTCACTGATTGGCGGTTAAGAAATCGGGTTAATGGTGGCTTTAACGTGTAACTACCCTCTCTGTTAAAATAAATATTATATTGAAAATTTTATCAACCGTGCATTATTTATTGAACTAAAATGTTACTTTAGCTATTAATTGTAACAAAAATTAATAAATATATATTTCACTATGATCGTTTAATTTGGTTGTACTATAATTATAAACAGGACCAGAAAAAAATATTCGTTTATTAAATCACATGGTTTTTATACCCAAGAGGACTAAATCTAAATACTAAAAACGAGCTTGATGTTAGTCACGCTTTCTAAAACCTTAAAGTGTAAATTGGAAAGAATAGAACCCCAAAAAAAGAAAGGATGTAAGTACGAATTTCGGGTTCCCGAATCATTTGGAATTGCTAGGATTAGGTAATATATACATGATGATAAATAAACTAATAATGTTGAGATTATAAAAACTTAATAATATAGTTTTTGAATAACTAAAAACAAAAGATTTATTTGTTGTTCCTGTTTTTAAAAGATCGCTGAAATTTCTTGATTGCTACCTAAAAGTAACTAGGTAATATCCATCAATACATTACTTCAATATGTCTGCTGGCTTATTTATTTGTTTATTACAGTTATTTAAATATATTATAATATGTGCTTTAAAAAATATTATTTCGTGTTTGAATTTTAGCTAAGATTAAATCAGAAGCAAAAATAAATCTAATAAAATTTTTTGTATTTCGTGTATTGTTCAAAAGTGTTGAATATTAATTACTAACTCAAGAGTTGATATGTATGTGGGAAATCATTTTAGTATTAACTAAGGATTGCTTCGGGCACATAGACTTCGTATTAGCCACATTCTTCCTTTAACTATTTCAGTTTGACAGATATAAAAATAGCCAAATACAAATTTTCAAATTATTCATTTAATTAGCAAAAATGTTAATATTATTGTTTAGCATTACCTGACATTCGTAGGTACCGTTGTCCCTCTTCTGGACGTATTTAATCTGCAGCGTCCAGTCTTCAGAACCTTCGGCATGAAGCACTTGGAACCTCTCGTCGTTCGTGTAGGTGAACATACCGGACGTGAGGATGTGCCAGTCTCTGCGTCGGACCCATGTGATCTGAAAAAATAATTTTAATTTATTATAATAATATTTTGGTGCATTTATATAAGATATGAAATGCAAATCGTATTATAAATTAATTATATACACACGTATGACATGGACGTATCCATCCACCAGAGTTACCCGCAAAAGAAAAATAATGTTTCATCATTCAAAATAACTAAAACATAACCTTTATCTTTTTACAACGAAACAATATAATCCCTAGTGTGATATGAATATGCTTCATCTATAGTCTATTGTTTAGTGCGATGGCTCCTATTATGTTTTAATATGTGTATGTTTTCAAAGCCAGCATAAAATAACGTGTAGATCGGTCCATATGTTTAAGGAAATATCCCTTTACATCATTCGAAAGATTTTTAGGCCCAAAAAATATGACTATGATCTCTCTATGATCTCTACCTACCGGCAGGACACAGAAACAATCTCAGGGGGTGTGGATATTTTAGTCAGGGAGGGAGTGCCATGCAAACGTTTAGACCCAGTGGTGCCGCCTGACGGGAACCACTTCGTAGTCACCCTCCGATTGACTAGCAATATCGCTGTAACTGGGATTTACAGAAGGCCAAGAACAAATCTGACGACAGCTAGGCTCCTAATCACCCAGATCAGCAAAGACAAAAGGCACATAATTATTGGAGACCTCAATGCCAATCACAGCTGGTGGAGTGGAACAAAAGCTAACGCCCTCGGCAAACATATTCAAGACGCCGTTAACATTGATCCACCCAGGCTTACCGACGGTTAGACAATATGAAAACCCAGATAGAACATCCACACCGGGCTTATTTCTAGCCCAGCAACCTCATCGAGTCACCGGCTGCTCGGCGCTTGACTTTGAATCTTCGGATCATCGGCCTATTCTCTACGAGCTAGAATGCAATATTCCAGAGCCACCTGCTACAAGATATGAGTACCGAGAGGCCAATTGGGCCCAATATAAGCATCTCATTAGTGCCGAATGGCCCCCAATTGCGCCTCTGAGTACCCAGATTACATCTCTCATGATCCAGTGGAAGAGCTCTGTATGCGGTGACCGTCTCCGCAGTTTGCATAGTGACTACAAAGCATTCTGGGGGTTGGTAAAAACCAATGTAACGTAGAAAAACCCAGTGAGACTGGTAGACAACAGCCAGTTCATCTCGGTTGCCGATCAGGCAGACATACTAGCCGACCACTTGAGAGGGGATAGTGACAGCAAGCCAATCACAGCGCCCGACCAACAGACCTCCGCCCTCACAACTATACATACCTCCTACCACCAGGATACAGCAATCATTCGTCACACCAGAGGCAACAAAGCGCCAGGGGATGATGGCATCCAAAACATCCTTCTGAAGCAGCTACCACGGAACGGGATATCTCACATAGTGAACATCGTCAACTCTTCTCTGAGACTACACTATTTTACCCAGACGTGGAAGCACGCCGTCGTCGCCCCACTTCTGAAGCCAGCCAAAAGTGGATATGAGCCAGCTCACTACAGGCCCATCAGTCTGCTGCCCCAATTTTCAAAGATCTACAGCAGCACGTTACAACGAACATCCGAAACAGCAGAGTCACTGCGATGATCTGCCTTGATTGCTCGAAAGCATTCGACTCTGTAAATCATCACACACTCCTACGACGCCTGAACGAGCACGAATTTCCTGAGCAACTACAGAACATAACGGCTTTCTATCTCGCAGGCAGAGCCTTTTCTCTGCGAATAGGAGCCATATCAACCACTAGAGGAAATCTCATCGTCTGATTTCCCCAAGGGTCGGTGCTGGGACCCTAATCTTCAACATCTAGGAGCATCATACTCCAACTGTGAGGTAGCGGCGTATGCAGACGACATAGGAGTCTACAGCACCAAACTCAACCCAGCGAAAGCTCTAATGGCTGCAGAGGGCGCCATTCAGTTAATCGCCGATAGGCTACGAGCTGTCTACATTCAGGTAAACTTAGCCAAGACGCAAGGGATCGTTTTCTCGTTACAACACGGGAAAATAGAGCGTCCACCCAGCTTCAACTTAGACGGGACTGATTGTAAACTCGCCAATAGCATATGCTACCTAGGCTGAACATGACGTTCGGCACACACCTGCAGAAGAAGCTGAAAAGAGTACGTCGGACTTACTACTCTCTCCAGCATCTCGTTACCCCAGCTATATCCCTGAGGCTGAAACTGCTCATATATCAGAGCGTCCTGAGGTCAGCACTGCTGCGCGGAACTGCGCTTTTCCGTTTTCTCCACACCAGCACCACAACTAGACTCCAGAGCTTCCAGAACAACATCTTCCAGAACAACCCCTTTTCGTAAAATGAAGGCTCCTGACATCCACGAAAAGTTGAATGTCCCCACCATCACCAAAGCCATCAGAAGAAGATCTGAAGATCTGACACCCCAACCACTACCAGCAAGATGGCAACTCTCTAGATCTGGGAAAGCAGACCAAATGGTGGACATTGCGGCCCTTAGCCAACCAACAACAAGCCTCTGACGGGCACCCATCACTGCTATCCGACTAAATAAGACTTTACTACATGCCTAGTGAGACTCTAGGCTCAGCCTCTAGTGGACTCTCGCCACTGTACCGCAACATTTCCACCTCTACCGAGGCTTCCCACACTCCTTAATTCCCTCACTCCACCTTCAAACAGGTACTCCTAGTAAAAGGATCTGCTCATCCCAAACAAATTCCGTTATTTTTCGCTTATCCATAATTTAAAAATTTGAGAGCTAAGGGGAAAAAAAAATTATATATATATTAGTAAAAAAATAATATTGTTTTATTTGCACGAATTAATGGTTTGAAAAATACGTGTAGGTATGATTAACAGTAGATAAGAATAAGGGAAATAATAATAATAGTAGTATAATTCCTTTATTGTGCAATAATTACAATCTGCCTTTTATAAGGCAATAAGTAATTAAGATATATGCTCTCATTCATACAATATTTACAGTTCATCATTCACTCGCTCATTCATACAATATTTACAGACAGCCCAGAGACCCCCCAAATCCACCGCAAAGAGTAAGCGGAGTCTTGGGAAGTCCCCCACGCTCCTCCGTCAGCCGCGTCACCGGATACTAGCCAGTGGAGGCAGACCAAGAGCGCGAGAGCCACAGACGCTCAGGACATGATTGGAGAGATTGGCCATTGCGAGGACTCCCACTATCACGCGTTTATAGCAGGTCACGAGGCCACTGCCGTTTCAGTCTCCGAGGAGGATTATAGGGATGAGTGGCGCAGTGCATTGACTGTGCTACAGGATTAGGGTGGTTGGAAAGGCTAAGGGAAATAATATGATAGGATAATTGACTCTGAAAAGTAGCGGGCCTGTAGCTTAACCGTAATGGGAGCCAGTCAGGCAAACTATGTACTCACTTCGGCCTACACTAATTTTATTTCGACGAGTTTGTCACAGTGAAACTCGTTACTGAGTTTGTTGCAGCTGCTAACCAAAGTAAGGGATCTAACTCAAATATCATGGTATCAATATGACAAATAATCAGTTATATTAGCGTAATACGAATCATTTAAACGTTTGTGTTTTTCCGTATTTTGTTTTTTTTTCACGTGAGGTACATTGCTAACATTCGATTAATAATTAGGCTATTATTACTATAATGCGAGAGCTAATTTAACGTTTTTACGAATATTGGACATTTTGGTTTTGTTCATTGCGATTTCACTGGAACAAAGTTTGATTGTACATTAAACAATAATCATCACAAAGTGCATTCCACTACTGACGTTAACTTCCGATAGGCATGTATTTCTGCCAGATGGCTGGAAAGTTGGTTTTATATTACTAAACACGTCACATATTTGTAGCTTTTGTACAATGTAATAAGTTTTAATGTTAGTTCTAATCTATAAACAATTTCAAGAAAGGGATTTGTGATTTGTATTTTTTTAAATTTATAACTCTGAAATCATAAGAGTTGAGAAACCTATGTACGATTCATCGAGCGTTAGAACCTTTAGGCTAGTTATCTGCACATAGCTCCAGGAAGGCTGGGGTTCACCACTCGCCCTTGTACTTTTTCGGGATCGTACCAGTTGGCTCCCCAAACAAGTTTACATATGCAAACCACAGCGATAATTACGAGACGCTTTTAAACCCTAATCTAATCAAATCCTTTGATACAAATTTAAATTTAAAATTTATATTTAACTAATAATTCAACTCCTATATACATCAATTAAAAAAAAAATAATACAAAATATTACTTTTTTAATAAGAATTGGACAGAGTCAGAAATTGTTTATGTTTCAAAACTAAGTCAGAAATGTTTATAAAACATGTATCAGTAAGATACCTGCAATCTTTATCATCGGAGCTGAGATCTTGATAGTTCTTATTACTATTGAATTTTAGCAGTTTTGAGAAAATTTTCTTTCCATTTTTTGTAATTACCTCGAATTATTACTTAACCGTTTTTTAGTTTATTACTACTCGTTTCGTAGAGTTTAGATTTCAGACTATTTAACTAGACATTTTATGAAATTTATGAAACTATGGAATTAATAATCAATTCATCCCTTTTTTAGTTTCTTTTTAGGCCAAACATGCCAATAAGATCATCAAACCTAGTTTGATTAAGAGCCGTTATGTAGATACTATTGAAACTAAATAGATATAAGTCGTGACACATCTGGTGGAGTGGTTTGGCCCCAGGGATCAATTAAGACAAACCGAAATCCTTATGAGACCTTAAAAGGGACTTCATTTTTAACAAAAGCTCTCTTTAATATTGGATAATGGTCCTTTCTCTTCGCTCTTCAGTTTTGCTGGGAGGGAAAAATCACCCCCAAACCCTCCCCCTTTTAAGCCAGAAAGTTCTCTGATTTCTGTCTAGCTTACAAAACTCTGCTATTTCCCTTCTACTCTTTACCATCCTGAATTTTTTTCTCAGATTTTAAAATTGAAGTTTTTCATGACATAATAGTTGTTTACAAACGCTTTAGTCTTTACAACGTAGTTAAACAATCAATTAGATTTAATTGTAGTTAATAAAATTACTCTCAACCAGTGATCCCGTGTTTTAATAATGTTTTCTATGGAAAATTACAATGTAATTTGGGCTATCTATACATTAAAATTACTGATAATTCATTATTTAAATTGTTGATTTATAGAACAATTAGTTTGTCCAACTGTGGATCAAAATGTGGTAATATATGCATTTATTATGATAGTGTACGTTAAAATGATCCAATAGCCTGATATTTTTATCGTATTCACCACAAACCCACACTACCACAAGTTTTCTATGACTATAATTTAATAAGAATATTATTTCGCATAACAAGAAAGATTTAAATCCTTACAATGGAACTTGATATAAAATAACAAAATTTATCAAGTCACGAATTGTGATCTCTTTATCACGACGTTAATTGAGAGTAAATTACTGACCAGGCAACTAGTTCTCAAGAACTGTAAATTACAAAGCTGCCTGAAATGGTTATTTCATGAATACAACAATTATGGAGATCATAAAATAATAATACAATACCAAGTGGCGGGGAAATAATAAGAATCGCATAAAAAGAATAAAAATATGAATGAAACAAAATTAGGACGGAGACATAAAAATTTATTTTTTTCACTAATGGGATGGAATGATAACACAGAATAACGTGAATGTCCATGAGTCGTAAGACATATTCAGGAAGGGAATTATAGGCTTCGGTTGTTTGTGGACAGTCGTCGAGCAGAGAGAAGGGGGTAGGCTATAAATAGTCTATAGAAAGTTTTGATGATGAATTGTAAATATGGTATGAATGAGAGCGTTTATCGCAATTACTGATTGCCTTATAAAAGGCAGATTGTAATTATAGCACAATAAAGAGTATAGAAAAAAAAAAAAAAAAGAAAGTTTTGATGAAGAATTGAAAGATAAAATGTCCGATTCATTTATATTTTCAAAAAAAAAGCTTAAATAACCACCGTATTGGCAGCCACAAATTTTGATTATAGAAAGTTTAAGAATACTATTTCATATCTTCATTCGGTCTATCTAAAAACTATAAAATTACACTGTATGGCAGCTCTTTGGCTATATTAATGTCTATAAACATTAAAAATTCAATCATTCCTTCAACGGTTCAATCACATGCTACAGATAAATAAGTCCATCGTGAACCCAACGAATCAGATTTTTCGGAAGTGATTTTCACCCCATTATTTAAACTGTTATTAGTATTATATTAATAAGGAAATAATCAGTATAAAACCATAATTCTGGCTTCCGGCCTTTTTATTAAGTATCAACATTCAGGTAAAACTTTGTTTAATAATTAACATGCCGAAAATTACTCAGACAGTGGAAGATTACCAGAATGATACTGATATAACTGCTGGTTACCAGTTCAATAAAGCACTTCTTATCTTTCTCATTTGCATCAAGTATTTTAATGTTAATCCAGTTTATTCATCTAAATTTTCTTAAATTATTATTCTTTCTACAATTTAGAACATAAAATGTAACAGACTTACTTAGAAATTTTAACGGGTTCTTATATTTCATTTCAAACATCCTCAGAACACAAAAAAATGGACAACTCCAACGTTAATTAAATAAATAATATACATATTGTAGGTACATTTTAGCACAATATGTTTTCAGAAATGACAGAAAATTATATTTTATTCATTAACAAATTAACACTCAGGGGTAGTCGGCGCTACAGCTATACCTTGCCGGCAATGCCTGCCGGTCGTGCCGTACTGTTGGTCTCTGTACAAAGGACTTTTAAAGGCGCTGACCTATTAGTGGTGAACTCCATATTATGACTACCTTCACTTTTGACTTTTTAGCCAAAACGAATACGGCATTACATAAACTTGGTAAGCAACATATCAGAAGTATACCTACTTCCTTATTATTAGTTACAATATTATATTTATTATACTGAATACAATTTCTTTCGTTTGACGGCTTACTAAATTGTGTTTTTAAATAGATAAAGAAAAAAAAACAGATGGCTTAGGCACTGATGAATCGAAATAACATAAGATATGGTGAAAGGTTATGCGGAAGTTTCTTAATATACGAATTAAATTAAATGAATGTGAAAAACTACTTCTTAACCCAAAACTCACTATATATATCTTTTCTCCAATATCAAATTTATAAAACACATTTCAGGAACATACAAGATTTGGCAAACTACTCCTATAAAAAAACACTTCTTTTAATATTCTCTGTACATATACAGGATTTCCTTTAAGAGGGTGACAGTTTTCAGAAAAGTTGTAGGTGGGCGTAAAGCGATTGGAGGGTGTACAAAGGAAACAGTGTGAAGGTAGGGCAGCACAAAGGAACAGCTGTAGCCCCTAGGTCGCCAAACAAGATATACATCGATGACCACATGGCCCGGCAGGGGCTAGGAGTCCCTACTGACTTGTCTTACCATCTTTGTAGTTAGTGTTTCATAGCGTATTTCTTTTTAAAGAAGAAATCTGAAAAAATTACCAAGATGTATCTGCTGATAGTAAATTTTATTACTTGTATTAGCCGGGGCTGGGGAAAAGATTTTATTCAGTGATGAAGGATCGTTAGGTTCATTCTTCAACAGCGTTCGTAAAAACATGATCCATTCCATCGAAGAAGAATGCACCAAGGATCATGTGAAAAGCTGTTCAAGTCGGTGTGTTGTTTAATTATAAGGACCATCAGAAAAAGTTAATCAAACTGAAAGGTTTATTTTATGAAACCCCTCGATAATATGATGATTAGTTTTGTTGAAAAAAAAAAAAAACATCAAAGTGAAATTTATAAATTACTTAATACAAGTAATTAATACAAGGTTGTGTAATCATCACTAATTTATATTCTAAAGTTTGTTTAAAATATAACATAAATAATTAGTTATAAAGAAATTGGAAATTGAAGGTGAAACACTAACAACTCCAATTTTCCTCAATTGCTGAAAATGCTTTGCAGAATGATTCAAAATATTTTTTTTACCTCTGATATTATGAGGGGAAAAAATCGGCTTGGCCTAAAAGAGAGAGCAAACAACTATCATTACCACGCCAAGTTCCCTAATTAGAAAAAGGTCTTCCCTAATTTTTGCCTACATTGGCTGTAGCAAACCCTGTCGTTATTGGAACGCATTTTCCATCTCCTCCAGTTATTACTTTCCGATGGAAAGTTTCCTGCTGGATAAAACGCTATATCTTTTCCTACTCATGTGAAAACTAATTAAGAAATTTATTAGTTTCACGTGCTTAATGAACTAATTAAATCATAATTGTAGATTCACAACTAAATATTTAACAACGATGAAAGTGTTATCTATTAATGAAATAACTAAAGTCTGTATAATAACTGTTTTTAGACCAAAATAAGGAAGCTAATCAATTCGTACCAATGTATATATTTGATCAACGTTAAATCTCCGATAAAAAACCAACTTTTTACTTTTGCTGATACGATTACATAAAATAAATGTTTGAACGGTATACTAAATAAATATATTTATATCGCTAAAGAAGTTCCCTATTATGATTTTGGACGAGAAAATGCTTTACATAGTTACTTAGACGGAATCTATTCATCCGGCTTCCTATTGGTGGTATGGAATCTCTTACCCCCTTGCTCCCAGATAGGCCGGAATCAGTCTGCTATTGTGCCCACAGTCAGATTATTAGATTAGTCAGCCCACAGATATCAGATGTCAAAGGCCAGGATAGAGTGATAACATCAAACAATGAAAAGACCATGAAGCCTACCCTACCTGTTGCAGCCCTTTTGAAGCACATTCCTTGAACAAGCAGTACTTTTTGTAATTAAAAGCCATTGTTTAAGTCTGATTTACTGTGTATATTTGGTGTTCGATGGTAAAATACAAATACTATATACGCAATGCAGTGCGATTTGTATCTAAAATGTAATCTTACTTTGAAGATAAATATGTATAAAATGATACATTTTATCCAAAAAATAATAAAAAAGTCCCCAACACAGGAGGGTTTAATTTTAAAATATACAGTACTGAGTAGAGTATTTGCAATTGACTTTCCAAAAATAATGCTTGCCAATTAGCACTCAGAAAATATTAAAAGATTTTATAAAAGTATTGCTCATGATTTGTTTCATTGCTAAAATTATCATGAAGTGAAGATCAAGAATGGGCTGTACTAATAAATGTTTTCATGTATCTGTTGCATGCTATATGGAATGCAATAAGTCCAGGAGGGAAACTCTCCAAGTATCAGTGCTCTGTTCCTTACGAGGACAAATTAAAACGAAACATTTTCTTGGGGATAAGTGGAATAAGGGAACGCCTGAGGACGAAGGCAACTGCAGGCGCTGTAATGGGACCCACCGAGAACTGTCCCGGCTAATAATAGGGGAAGGGCGCACTTTACAACAGAGTCATTCAACTCGAGTCGCTTCCTTTGGTTGAAATGAACCTCACGTACCCAACCACTAATTTAGAGAACTATCGAACAGAAAAGGGCAGCCCCATGGGGGGAGGGATACCCCGGGTGGCTCACGCCTGGTGTCAGCTTCGTTTTATTGCTTGGGGGTTGCTAAAGCCCCGAGGGACAGCGCCCCTTGGCCACGGTAAAAAGAAGGCCATAAAAGAGAGCAACAACGCCGGGAATTAATGCTACAGACCGACTACAAAGTCCAACAACGGTACTAACCTCAGCAATAAAACCATTGTTTTAGAGCTGGCACCTTGCTACTCACGTTTCCAGGACGCAGTTCAAACATGAGCTGCTTAAAAACTTTTAACGGGTTATTTTATGAATGATAACCTCGTTAATATTTTTGCTGCCTCTGCTTGTCATATCTTCTTTTGTTTTCTTATTTGCTTCTTTTCTTCATCGACTTTTGATTTATGTACTGATTCATCTTTTATTAATACTTACTTAACATTAAAATATTTTCCATTTGTTAATTTTTATTACGTTTTACAGCTTAGAATACTATAGCATGTTGACGATCCTGGAAATAAATAAAAGAATAGCATTAATAATAGCTAAGTAAGCCGGGACTTAAATTAAACTTTAGACAGGTAGATTTTGATTATGAACGTTATATAATCGGATGGTTTTTTTTTTAATTTATCACGGACTGCAATTTGTTGGTAAATGGTTACACAGTAGGTAGCGATGACGTGGTGGAATTCTAAAGGGCAGGCTGATTTCTGCGAATCACATTGATCTCGTAACGGGTCAGTAACGTTTGAACGTTCATTTCATTTTATGAACTTTTTTCTTGTCAAATGAACATGTTCCCAAAACAGCGCCTACACAAATTTTTTGTTTGCTCTCAACAGAGCTATGAAAAATATACTGGTTTACTGCCATTTTTTAAGTGTTATTTATTTGAATTTTTACCAACTAAGCTTATTTTTTTATATTGTTCAAAAAAAATAAAATTTTCTTGAAGAATGTAGAATGCTAAGAAACATAAATGAATAGAGATACTTACGGGACTACATACATAAGGAATTTTAGAAGGAGTTTATATAGATATAAATACTTATTGATTAAAATATCTAAGTTTTTGATAAGCTATCTCGGTCTTTAAACTTTATGTTTAAAGAAAAAAAATATAATAACCAGATAAATCTATTGAAATTAAGTACCGAAAAATATCACGATGAAAGACTATGATGCACCAAATATGTTCAGTGGCTTTGCCTCACCATACAAATGATACAATAAAAATGACCATACAATAATAAAGATACGTATGCTAAGAAACCCACCCCATCCATAACTTCTAAATAAACCCAGGCGTGGTGTGAAGTCGGAAGAGGTAGCAAACTATTTTTAGTATGAATTGTTATAAATGTTATCCTTTTTTACACCATCAATTGGGCGAGTAGCCATGGGATTAGTGTATTATTGTATTTTAAAAATTTTTAATTTTAATAAAATGGATGGACTATTTTGGACTTGTTGTGGTGTGATTCAGCCCTATTAATATTTCGAATATGTCTTATTATGGGATTAGTAACATTGTTGCTATGATGAGAGCTTAGAACTGTTGGAAACATTATTAATGAACCATATTGTGAAAAGGCGGAAGATTTATAGTTAGTAAAAAGACTGTTGCCTCGTATCTGTTTCAAAGTACACATTCTTTGTTTGAGCTGGTGTTTTTTTTTATATATTGCCCCAAAAATCTTCTCTTGGATGTGTTGCTGAGTTTCAGAGATACATCAGCCCGAGGCAACATGCGTGTTCTCTTAGTGCAAGATAGAATTTAGTTTAATACTTTGGCTATTAGACATCAGAACCAGCTGATGTTTCTTTTCATTTTTATTTACCCCCTGCTTCCTTAACATTCCATGCATGGCAAGGATTCAATTATTTAATTAATTTTAAAATAAAATAGAACATAAAAACATTTTTATTCCGGAACAAAGTCCCGTATGAATAAAAATAATGTTCTGGTGGCAAAATTATATCATGCAACAAAGAACTATTAAATTATAAAAAGAGAAGAAAAAAAATTACAACCAAATGTAGGATTACATACAGGTAACCGAATAAAAAAGGTAGTACTTGTACAGGTTACCTATCCTAAAAATAATTTATCATACAAGCTTTTCGTGATATAACCAAATAAAAATATAATGTAAAATGTTCCCAGACTGTGGTCCCAGAGGTTGGTTAGGTAATGATGGAATTGGAGGGTTTTTTAAGTTCTTAAGGATGAATATATATTAGGTATTTTTAGCAGAAGGAATAAAACTCGTTTTATTAAAATCAATAACTTAATGTAATAATTGAAAAACGATTATTGATATGAAGTAAGCCAGTATATACAAAATAAATGTGGTAAGGTGAGACGTTTGAACCTTCAGTTGCGTAAAAGATGTTATGTAGTGTTCCTTGCGTATATTCCTTGTGATGAAATGGAGTTTTCTTGGTCTCCAGACCGCATTTAAAATTTTATCGAATGTGAAGTAGTGGGAATAAAGGCAAGGCAATAACAATTCATGGATAATTTGTGCTCGGTTGTGAACCAAAAGTACAGCTTAATATTTTAAAATTCATGAGCAACCTGCACCAAGAACTCGGTCCCTGTTACTGATACTTCGATGAAGTTAGCAACTAGATGAAATAATTAACTCTAAGGAAATGAAATTCCAATAAAGTTATTTAATATAAAAAAAATAGATAACCGCTTTCGTATGATGTAGTGGTTTGAGAAGCTGATTCATGTAGTGAATGTTCCATGCTTATATGTAGATAATCTCACACTATAATGAGGTTTTGGAAGAGAGGGTCTAATTTAAGATAAATCGACACTAAATATTCTTTCTCTTTTAAACGTATATTTATAACTTAACTTCGACAACCCTTTCCTGTTATCTTGTCATCTGGGCATCATTGCGATAAAATAACAATCCACCTTATTGGGCCATAAATAATTGTTTTCAATGTTTTCATTCAATCCATATTTACACGGTACATTCATACCGACCACAAATAACGCAAGAGCCACAGACGCTCAGGATATGATTGGGGAAACTTGGCATTGCCAGTAATCCCACTGTCACGTATTTATAATAGGTCACGAGGCCACTGCCGCTTTAGTCTCCTAGGAAGATTATAGAGGGGCGCAGTGCAATGACTGGGATTAGGGTAGTTCAATAGGTTTCAATAGAATTTCATGAACTTGCAAGGGATGAGTTCAAGTATTTAGGGCATATTATGATCGTTATGAAGGGTTTTGTTGCTGACGTAATATTGGGAATTGCTAAACTATTGTTCTCAGGACGTTTGTTGAAAGGAATAGATGCGCTTGATATCTGACATTTTTCCTGTCCCCCATAGCTCAATTTCATATATCCCGATTAACTATAAATTTGTATGAAGAGATGAGATATCCATATTATTGAATTAAAGTTATCAACGAAGCTATAAAAGAAAAAAAACTAAACTAAATACAATGTATGCATAAGTTCTATTAGCTATAGTTGTGAATTATTTTTAGTCTAAGTGATGTCTTGGATATTACAAGACCCTTTTATCTAGGTTAGTCCTAAGGGGTCATAGATGGATGCTTAGACTTTTCCTGCTAGTCCAAATCTTGTAGATATTTTCTTTCCAGATTCGGTTCATTTTTTTTTTGTAACAAAATTGAGAAATATATGGAAAGCCAGATATAAGATTTACATTTCGAAATCTTTCTGATGATATATAAAAAATATAGTAGATATGTTTGGTGGGTGTTTGCACTCAATGGCAAAGAATATCGTAAAATCTTCGATTACAGTAAAATAAAAACAAAATATTTTGAGAAGATAGTAATAAGTATTCAATTTTCATGATTTGCGGTTGTAATTGACTTTTCCCGTTTTTCGTGATATGAAATTTTCTCAACTCAGGTAAATTCAGATATGACGAGTCCAACAAAAAAAACATTCATCGTAAAACGCTACGAAATAGTCTGATAATATACTTTAAAATTCATTTTATTGATCTATTTTGCTTTATGTGATGACATTTTTTAAAACTTTATCTTGATTATACTGTGGCCTTTTATTATTCAACATTTTGGATATTTTCATTGGGATTCGAGTGCCAGAATAAAGTTAATTTTTTATTTCACGTTCCCTGCACCCAAGAGGGGCAACAATGGACACAGCAGACTTAGGTACACAGACTTGGATATAAGAAATGAGCCGAGAAGTGAGGGCTGCCACGGAGTGGGGAGGAAGGGGCTGTCGGGCTCGCTTTATATTTGACAAAGGACGAGGTTCAAATAAATAGCTCCTGTCACCTCTGATGCCCTCCTCTTTTTCCTTTTCTTTTTTTGGCAGTAGCCACCTTCATATCCGGACCAGGGTTGTGGCAGGACTTTCTTAACAATTCATAATGTCTGAGTGAACTTCTATGTGGTTTGAAAAACAGTTAAGAACGGAGACTTTATCAACTTTAATTTACTGAAATGATAATGCGAGCTTTTTTCATTGGAGAGTTTTTAGATAACAAATTAGTAAGCTTGATATAAAAAAAAAAAGTATATACTAATAACTTAGAAAAATAAGGATGTATCCTCACAAGTACGGACAATTACAGAACACCATTTTTTCAAACCTTACACGAATCTCAATGCTTTCTTGCATTTTGAAAATTATTTATTCTTTTCTTCGCTTTTGATAACGGTGAGGAAGATTCGTAGTGCTTTAAAAAGGTGAAGCTATATGGCATATATTTTATTTGAGGAAGATTTTAAGAACACAGGATCGCGAAAGCATACATAGTGTATAGCAACACGATGAAGTAAGAACTGACTTGCTAGGTCACTTGCTTAGTGAATAGAGTGACAGATAGCTTAGCCAGCTTTGGATTGAGTGGAGATCAATGAGATCACCACCAAGAAATTCATTATCTTTCAGCTTTTTACTGGCGAGTCTAACTTTTTAAAATAGCAAAATATATATATAGAAAATAGAGTATACCGTGGCCTCCAAAACTGTTTGGTAGAACGATATATACGTAAAAATAAAAATAAATATTATATAGAACCCAAGGAAAAAGAAATGATAAATTTGACATCATCGGCGAACCAGAGTAACCCACAAACATAAATATGTATGAGTAAAAAATTTCAGGTTTATACAAATTGTATTTAACGTGTCTGTTTTATGTGGCCTCTTTCATTTCAATAGAATTCTAATATAAGATAGACTAAATTACCCATTTTAAATTTTAAGGAAAGCACATGCTTGCTTACGCAGCACCTGATAACATTTTAGTCGTGCCAATCTCAAGAAATTTTAAATTATTTAAAATATTTTCTAAAGGTAATATTTGGCAAACAAACGTATGATAGCTATAGCAATTGTCAAATAGCATGATGCATTTAAAGCTGATATTATCCAAGACAATCTAAAAGTAATATCCACAAATTTTATACATGAATAAAAGATTTACTAATCTATTATTTAAAATATTGCTAGCATATACTAATTACTTAAACTTTAAAGTTTTGGGCAAAATATATTAAAATGATATGTTTTCTAAAAACATCTAGTTTTATTTTTGTCAGGTTTTTATATTTATATTTTTTTCAAGTTAAAATTTGTGTGTGTTGCAATGAAGTTAGTTTGCTTTGTTTTAGAATGGATGTATTGCACATGGGGTACACATTACAAGGCACAGGGCATAAGGTTATTATTATTATGTAAATATTGGAAATAAATTGGTTTGAATTTTTGGAAAAGGGACGAGGTTCCGACCACAGTAACGAAACGCATTAAAAAGATAGTTTCTGGAATAGCTATAAGAACTTACTCGGGTATACTAGCTGTTGACTGATCCATCAAGTCGGTAGGTACGTGTCTAGAACTTGATTTCGACTGAAGAAAAAAACATCCAAGCCTATATGTTGACTCTAGCAGAACGGAAGGAGAGAGATTTGCAGCTAATAAGGAAAAGCGGAGAGCAGACTGTTTGAGGAACTATTTACCCTCACCGAATTCACTTCACAACTCTGTCAACTTTCCCTCTGCCGGTTTGTTTATGTACTTTCGGATTTGCCAACTTAGACAAACATCTCGCTAGGAGTTGGCACTAATCCCCAGCGCCTTCTTAACCAACTCTCCCCAATGGAACATCATTACTTTAAACTACCATTCGACTGCCGTCTTCGAGTTTGATTTTGTTTTAGCCTACATCACCATTGACGGCAATGCTAGAAATCCACTGGGGATATTTCCAATGCAGCTGGTGGAAAGGACAATCATCTTAATATTTGGATAATGAATTCGTAGACCACATGACAAAAATTTAATTAATAACAATAATATTTGATCAATAACAATTTATAGCCCGAGATAAGCTCTCACAACATTGTTTGATGCGAGTGCAAGTAAGACAAAATATTATTTATTTCTCCGTTCAAATACGTTCAACAAAGATAAGTAGTTATTTCTGTATTTGTATGGAAACTTCTTTCTATCGAATAAGTTGTGGTTGATCGACTTCAAGCAATTTTATTGTTGGGTTCATCGAGTATCATACTTTATTGTTTGATCGTTGAACTTAATTCAAAGGTCAATATTTACTCCATTTTTTATCATTATTAAACAGCATTATTATGAAAAAATTACAATCTGCCTCATTGGGCAATAAGAAATTGTAATAAATGTTTTCATTCATACCATATTTACAATTTTCATTCACTCACTCATTCATACAGTATTTACAAACAGTCCAGAGACCTCCCTTGGGTTATCAGCTCCTTCGCGCCTCCTGTCTGATTGATCTATCAAGTCCGTAGGTACGTGTCTAACTTGATGGATTGGAGCCGCAATCATCCATACCATACAATTCATCATTCACTCGCTCATTCATACAATATTTACAAATAGCCCAGAGGCCCCCCTAGTCCACATGGTTGTCATCTCCCTCGCGTGCGAAGGAGGAAGTGGAGTCTTAGGAAGTCCCCCACGCTCCTACGTCAGCCGCGTCACTGGATAAGAGCCAGCGGAGGCTGACCAACAGCGCGAGACCCACAGACGCTCAGGACATGATTAGAGAAACTGGCAATTGCCAGGACTCCCTCTAACACTTAGTTATAGCAGGTCACGAGGCCACTGCCATTTTAATCTTCGAGGAGGATTATAGGGATGATTGGTGCAGTGCAATGACTGTGCTAAGGAATTAGGGTGGTTGGATGGGTTACTATGGAATTTTATGAACTTAGAAGGGATGAGTTCAAGAATATAGCGTATATTCAGATCAATGTGAAGGGTTTTGTAGCTGACGTAATAAGGGGCATTTACTATTGTTCTCAGGACTTTGGATTGAAAGGATTGGAAGCGCTTGATGTTCGACTTTTTTGCTGTCCCCCATAGCTCTATTCCGTATGTCCAGATTAGGCCTAAGTATAACTTTGTAAATAAGTAGTTTATTTTATATTGAGAGATGGGATGTCCTTCGAAGTAGTCTGTACAGTTTTCCAAAGCGTCTGTTTAGTTCTTGTCTTTTTAGCCTCGTGTGTGGGTTTCATGTCAGTCTTTTGTCGAGATGGAAGCCTAAATACCGTACTGTCTCAGACACAGGGAGAGGAATCAAATTTAAAAAGACTAGCGGACAGGACTTGCGGCAGAGGGTGGAGGTAATGTGGGAACATTTTGCTTCATTAACTTGGAGTGTTTCCAGAGGAGAGGAAAGTGCGTAGTGCAATGGCAATGGCCAGTTCCTCCAATTATGTCCTGAGCGTATGGGGCTCTCGCGCTCTTCAGTCTCCACTGGCTCGTATCCGGTGACAAAGTTGACGGAGGAGCATGGGGATTTCACAAGATTCCACTTTTTCTTTCGCATACGAGGGAGGTGACTCATCATGTGGATCATCGGGTGACCAAATCATGTGGATTTGGGAATTCTCTTGCTTTGTAAATACTGTATGAATGAGCGAGTGGATGAAAATTGTAAATATGGTATAAATGAGAACATTTATCACAATTACATATTGCCCAATAAGGTAGATTGTAATTTTATCACAATAAAGAAGTTTATTTATTTAGAATAATAAAATAAAATAATGAAAAATCTCTTGTTAATTTTGGAGATATAGCTATCGACCGCTTAACTCTTTCTCCGTCACCAGAGTTAGGTCAGTTACACCACAGTGACAGTTAGTATTTTCCAACAATCAATCATCTATTCAATATGTTATAAATTTCCACTTCAACATTGAGTAAAAAATGTTCATTCATAGATATATACATCAAATATTGTAAATTGGTTCAAGTTAGATAAAATACAGACTTAGAATATGAGGTTATATAAGACTCCCTTGGATACAGTATTGTTCAGGCTCATTATTAATTCGATCGCCAAGTGTTTTTCAATGATTGAGCTGATTAAATTAATACAACTATTATACAATACCTAACAATACATTAATACTTAACAGCGTATACAAAAATGTTGATGTGAATTATTACAGGATAATGCGACCGTCTTTGAGCTCTAAGGAAATGAAATTAAAATTAAAATTAAATTTAATGTTTAAGGAAAGTTAAAAAAATTGTGAACAGTATAAAAGGGTGGTTTATATATTGAATACATAAACTGACAATAATCCAAAATGAAACATATTGTTTAATTTTGACTCATAAAACACGCAACAATAAAAGAAAAGGAAAGTGGCTACTCGGTGAATATAAATTAAACCTAGCTAAGGAAAATAAAATCTTAAAAATTTAAAGTCTCATTCAAAGAATAAATTTAAATTCAATAACATAGCCGGGGGAGCGTGTATAATTTGGTATCCATCCGAAGATGCGAGAACACATCTTGAGGCGTACGTTGGTTTATCCAAAACGTAATGTGGTAAATCGGTCCATAGACCAACAGGAGTCGCCTCCAGGTACTCTATATAGGGCTGTCTCGCGGTGAATTCACTGAAGAAGAAGAAGACGAGTCTTCAAACAGAAATGCTCTCTGAAGGGCTGACTGGCATTGACCCAAACAATACATATGGTAACAAAAATTGTTTACAATCGTTTGTTAAGTTTTTTAAAATATAATAACCAAGTGTTATGTTACACTAAACATAACTTGGGGATTTAACATAAACTCACCGGGACTACCACCTGTCATATGTTTTTCATTTTCTACATCCTTTATTTTGATTCTTTTATTTCATATACATGATTTTGCTATTGATTCATACAAGCAAATCAAAGATAGAAACAAACTAAAAATTAGTGATACAATGGGAAAAAGTTAACTAGCAAAAAAGATGGTATCGAAATAAGATGCAAGGAAGTGGTTTAACAAATGTTTTACAATCACTAGCAATCATCTACATTTAAAAATGTATTATTATCAGAACAGGTATAAGGTAGCAGAACAATTTTATTAACATATCAACATATTTAGTATAATAGGGTATTTTTTGGCAATTAAGTTACTTCTGAAAAGAAGAAATATATTTCAAGTGTACACGTATCGTTGTGGGTTTGCATGATTCACACCGTTCTGTGTAGAATGAATGTAGTCAAAAGTATGCTAACATAAACATATCGCTTTCGGACACTATCTTCAGTTTAGATCGGCACAGAAAACACAGCACGACTGTCGTATGATCGCTATGTTAGCACACAAGTATGCAAATATCTTGACTTTAGCTCACTCACGCCAACATTGTGTAAATTACAGTTGCATTAAAGAACATGAATCAACGAACGTTTATGTTAGACCTCAAAAAAGTATTATACCTCTCAAATTTTAAATTATTTTCTCATTTTCCAATTTGCGTGCTCTGATTTGTCTTATATTTTCCCCCAAAACATAGTTAGGGTTTAGTCAGTATAGCACACGCTGTTTAAACAAGTTATTAAGTTCATAAATTTCAGTTTAGCTTCATACATTAGGTTAATAATATATTACGCCGGTACGGAAAATTCATTATCTATGAAACAAATAAGTAAGAAAATTTATACTCTATATTTATAGAAAACTGGAAACTCTACCCTTTCTGAAATAATACATTCTATATATACTACCGCCCATATAATCATTAATTATATGGGGTTGATACATCTGTAAGCAAATATTCGTTTTAAATATTTACGTCTGGGGTTATGAAAATATTATGATGATTTTAGTCCAATAATATGTAAGTATTTATTAAGGTCGTATTTGATTTTGAAACATTTATTCAATACCGTACTAAAGGCAAATATTTACCTGTTATATACTATGTAATGTAATGACTTTCAAATATTTTTCGCTGAGCGGGCATTAATCATAGTATCATCAGAGCCCAGAATAAAACTACTAAGTAAAAACGACAACTCCAAAAAAATTATCTGTTGAGTGAAAGTAGCGAACATGATATTAATGTAAGTTTTAATGCCTTTCTTTAAATAACGGGGGGTGGAATGAAAACATAGGCAAATGTTAATTAGGATGCTGAGACCACTAATTTATATAATCTAGTAACAATTATAGACAAATGTATTTTTGTTTCAATTCGTATGTTATTATATCGGAAGATTATAACATTATCAAACAATAATCTTCCCATGATAATTTCTTGTATTCAATCATTTACATTTCGCTAAAGGCTCAATACAGGTATGACTTGTAACCGAAGCATTTTCTGTTACTACTTCAACAAGATGCAGCAATAAGCTGAAGAAACTCAAATAAAAAAAAATGTTTGTTTTCCGATATGCATGTGTTTTGACATTTCCTCTATCCCCGTACCGAATATGGGCACCCGTTTCAGAATCGAAAAAAAATATCCAACTTTCAAATACTTATAATCATAGGTGAATGTTATATCGTCAATAATTTGGTTGTAATATTGGTATTTCTGTACCGAGTAGCACAATATAACATATACTAGCTTTTTAAGTGCACCATATTGAAACTTTTGTTGTTACTGGACCCCTGACTAGAATAGCGTGGTCACATTTTCTCGTAAGAAGTGCAATGAATTAAATGTAAGAAATCTTGGGGAATCTGCTCTAGGTCTATAAACATTTTGTATACACGCCCATTTGCATTGTCATTTTTTAATGATTTCTTTATGGTGATTTTTTGCTGTTTATTGTTTTTCGTTAGGCCTTTCTATTTTTATTTCAGTTAAAACACGATTTCTCATAAATCTATCAGAACCTCAATCTCTCTCTACTCAGTAATGGAATCATAAATTAAATAGTACCTACCTTTTTCTCATCACCTTGGTGCCCGTATTCCGAAGTACACTTTATTCGCTTTTGGAATGTTATTTGAAATTAAAGAGAACTTCACCTCATCTTATAATGACTGTTATAATAAGGGGCTATGAAAGAAAAAAAATATAAAAATAATTAATAATTTGTCTCTCCAGAGGTTAAAGAACGCTGACCTGCACCCGTTGCTTGGTGTGCCGTCGGTAGGTGAGTTTATCCACCGGAGACACATCAAGTTTTTTGACTCGTTGCAGCACCTAACCAACCCGGTGTTTAACACTATGACCCCACCACCCCTCCCGCATTGATGGCACTGTCGGTGAAAAATTACGTTAAGAATTAGTATGTAAGTTAGTTTTAATTTCAAAAAGGTGAGCTCCATCATCTTTATTAGTCAGTTTAGCCCAGTCACGATAATGTGTGTCATTATACTTGTTTATTCGTTACATATTTTTAGTAAAATAACAAAACCTGTATATAATGTAGCGATGCTACAGGAAATACAAAAATAATTTGTAAATAGATTCGCCTGAGGATCTATAATTGTCTGTAAATTAAAAGGGGCTATGAAAGAAAAAAAATATTAAAATCATTTGATGTGCCGTCTCTTGATGAAATCTTGGATTGATCACATTTTTCGACTCTTTATGGCACTGCCATAATCCTCTTTTCAGTGACCTACAATCCCCACCCCTACCCGTCAGATGGAAGCACTGCTGGTCCGCAGAAACATGAAAGCAGATAGACCTTCTCGATCAGCAGTCGATCTCTTGGCTGATTCCACCGTAGCAAGATGGTAGCTGTACACCCCCCGTAGGCTCGGGGGGTAAGGTCGACACCTCGGCCACCGGCTGACTCAGCCAACCCATGCCGGGGGCCACTCACACTAGGCCCGACCTGGTCGGCTACAGACCCATGGCCTAGACCCCTAGGCTCAACCCTTGGTGGACTCTCACCACCGTCCCAATCACCCACACCTCCACACTCCTCATCTTCTACACAAATCCTTTAAATGGGACTCCCCCTAGTGAAAGGCTATTACCAATCCAAGATAAGTATCCTTTTTATTTTTCCCTTCTCCTATTTTTATTATTTTAAGAGACAAAAAAAAATGGACAAATAATTTCAAATTTATTTTCACCTCATTTCTTGATTTTTCAAATTTGAGAGCTTTGAAAAAAAAATAGGCAAACCATACTTATCCCTTCCTCACTGTTTTCTGAAGCATCTGATGAGATACAGTTGAAACCATGAGATGCAGTTGGTGTGCAACCTCGTCCAATCTACCATTCTACTTATTGTATAATATCCCTCTTTCTTAATAGCAAGTATAAAATATAGCACTGTACTGTGCTCTGTGACCAATGTATACCACATCTTATAAAGCGTACTCCTTCAGCTTATTATGAAGATAAAATGAACTGGTGGATTAGGGAGAAAATAAGAAGTAAAAGTTCACTTAAGCTTGATGGAAATCATTATATTGAGAAGCGGGTTTGGATTACTCCCAAATACAATAAATGGGCTGGATTAATGAAGACTGTTTAGTCTTCGCAGCGAAACCTCTTAACTGCTCTCCACTTTTCTGGCCTAGAGGCTGGCTGCAGCTGCCGGCAGTCGTCGAGAGAAAAATCGCACTAATCCAAGCCCTTCTCAAGACGGATTGTATTAATGTTTCAAGATCAGAAACAAAAGTTTTCACTCTCAAACCCTTCCAACTCCCCAACTAAATCCAATTGGTTTTCAACTGTAGTCCTCGCTCCAAGAAAGAGGCTTAAGATATATCAGCTTTTAGCTAGAGAGCTCTCCGTCAGAGCCCACTAAGTGATTTCTCAATAAACAGTTGCTGAAAATAATTGCCAAGTTTTAGATGGTCAAAACATTTGGAATCCCAAATAAACGTAAATAGAGTTTATTTAATTATCTTTAATATCCAATGACAATTAAATAAGGTTTAAAAAAAAGACAAATAAACCATACTGGCTGTAATTAAATTTATCAACATACAAAACTTGGTGTATCCTAAATACAAATCCGAGTTGAACGTGCCATATTCCAATTCCAAAACTATTTTTCTAAATATAAGAGACTATTAATTATTTAATTTTAAGATAATGTATATGTTTTTTTTTCATTCTTATAAACGATAGCTCATCCTTTAAAACTTTAAATTTCAGTTCTATCCCCTCTTTCTTCTTTTATGTCTTAAGTACTGGACAACTTAAAAATCGAAAGACTTCTGTCGGGATTGTCACTAAGGGAGTGCCTAATCACTCTAGCCCTGGTGACAAGTAAGGATTGTTCAAGTTTATAACGTGGACAATCGTTCCATTTTGGCGTTAATATCTGACTCCATTTCTGATAGGTGTGCGCCCCGACAATGCACTATGTTCAAGTGAAGAGGCACAGAGGTCGCATAAAGAATAAGACTAATTTTCAGAGTTCAAAAAGAAGCAAATTATCACTGAGTAACGGTCGCGGAAGACTGGTTTTCAGGGGCTATGCTCCCCCGTTAAGTATCTAACCAGCCTGTCTAGAAGAGGCTGAAAAAAGGTTGGTTAGTGCCTGCGTCCCTGCATGTGTTAAGTAATTAGCCGGGAGGCTGAAAGGGTTACTCAGTACCTGCGGTGTCTGTTCAATGTGTTAAGGGTATCCCGCAGGCCAGGAGGCTGTAAGGGTCTCTTAGATTTATGACTGACAGATGTAGACCCGTCTAGTGTTACTTTGCTTCTGCCTTTCTTTATTTCTAATATATTTATAATAATTTATTTTTGTTCATGTTATATAATATATATGCAATAGAGTATAGGGTGATTTAACTGATGTAGTTAGAATCGCTACAACTTCTTTAAATCATGATGATTTAAACTCGTTTAATCTCATTGTCCAAAATGTGTTAATAATTGTTTTTAGGGGTGGTTTCCCAAGATACGGCTAAAGCTAAAGAACAAAGTGTCAGAGATCAACTTTGGTTGAATAAAACAACATATTAAAGAATATTTTTTACAAAATCGAAGTGTGCAGTAGGATTAGCTATAAATTATTGTTCAAAAATAGCAGCAAATTTTTTTTTTGGTTCATTTCAAAACAAAGTTGTCCATATTTCTCATAAGCTACGCTGCACATAAAATGAAATGTGGGAAACTAGTCACTATTAAGAGAAAGAATATTATAAAAACCAAAATTCTATGGAAACTTTATTATTATTTTTTCATCCAAAATTGTGTATCGCCTAAAGACACCCGCCCCCCCCCCTTTCTTACCGCAACTATTAAAATAAAAACCAGCTTCAGATTCATCTTTTAATCAGTCAGCACATCAGTCACTCAAATCATAATTTTTACTAACCAAAAACATTCTTGTCTAAACCTACCCTACATTAATTAAGTTCTATATTTTATTAGCATTTTGTATCTCAGGGTTTTTCTTACAGAACTCAACCTTTAATTTTAGTTCACATATCTTACCAGAATCACATGAACCAGAAATGATTATAAATGTTTCTAAGGCTACTTTCACTTGGAATCATTGGGATCGTTGAATTTGGTAGACCATCACTGTAGTTTGGCCAAGAAGGAATCAAATTTATAACTTCTGGACGAAGTGGGTGAAAGTTCAAATGCTATTAAGGAGCTGCCAGGTGAAGTTTACAGGTAATCCACCAGGGCGGGGTTTCATCAAAAGTGTATTTCGAGGTAAATGCTTTCTGCCCAACATCTTTGTCAATATCCAGACAGAGTCTTACGTGGAGGACAAGCTTCTCAGACCAATTTTAATAGTTAAACTTGGAAGAGTTGATAACTAAATCTAATAATTAAATAGGTTTCAGTCAATAATAATTAACAGGATTCTTCTTCTGATACTATTAAGTGAATAAATGGATGGTTATTAGCTGTGCTAATGTTTCTTGATATTATGACTGCTAATTTTTAAGGGTTTATTGTATTGTGGTATGGTGAAATATGAAAGCGGTATAAAATATATCTTATAGAGAATTTTTATTATCAAGCAGCTTTATTATGATAAAATTACAACCTGCCTTATTGGGCAATAAGTAATTGTGACAAATGATCTCATTCATACCATATTTTGTAAATTAATAATTTGTTTTTTTTGGGAGATGGGATTTCCTTTGAAGTAGTCTGTACAATTGTACAAAGCGTCTGCTTGTAATGTTGGAACATTTGGCTTCATTAACTTTGATCCACCATTGGATGCACCAATACTCGATCTCATCAAATGAGGTGTTTTTGAAGGTAATGGGATACTATATCGGGGTCTGAGTGGGATGATAAGACTACAGTGTCAACTGCTAATGTGGCCAAGAAGGTATTGGGAGTAGAGGGGATATTGGCGGTGTATAAGTTATAGAGGATGGGACCCAGGAAACTATCCTGTGAA
This sequence comes from Acanthosoma haemorrhoidale, assembly GCA_930367205.1. Lineage (NCBI taxonomy): Eukaryota > Metazoa > Arthropoda > Insecta > Hemiptera > Acanthosomatidae > Acanthosoma > Acanthosoma haemorrhoidale. The sequence goes on from OV884011.1 coordinate 132,805,808, forward strand.
ACTCCTGCTTTTAGAGAATAGTAATTAGAATATTCTAAGCAACAGCGGACTTGGAAGAAGTTTTTGAAAGGTAGGAACCTGCGTGCCAGACCCTGTAAAAAACTTTAGCTATGTCTAAAAAGGCACCAGTGCAATACTGTTTGGCTTCAAGGGTTCAGGATATGTGATCAACAAGGCCTTGTAGAGCAGTGGAATGTCGTAGACGTAAACAAAACTGGTGTGTAGGAAAAAGGTTTTTGGATTTAACAATTGGAAGTAGACGTTTAACAGGAGTATCTAAAATATATTTGAGAGGATAGGGAGTAGGCTAATTAGACGGTAAGATGAGGTGTCATTGAGTGGTTTACCGGGTTTGGCGAATAGGACAATAATTGAATGTTTCCAGAGGAGAAGAAAGTGCGTAGTTTGGATAATACAATTATAAATGTAGGTTAGGAAGATTATGGCTTTAGGAGGAGGTTGTTTGAGAATTTGAGGAGTAAGGAGATCATATTCAGGGGATTTTCGGTAAGGTAAGTTTTTCAAAAGGTGTTTGGCTTCAGAGGGGAAGTGAGAGAGGGATAGGTGAAGTGAGGAAATCCTCAACAGCTGAGCCGTGAGTATGGTTTTGATGAGAAAGGTGAGGAGTGAAAGTACGGGAAAGATGCAGAGCGAATTCTTCCAACCTTTCACCATCGGAAACCTCCCAGGGCCCATCATCATGACAAAGTAGGTGTGAACCAGGACGATAGTTTAGGATTTTTTAAGTTACATTCCACAGAGTTACCCCTGGTAGACAGAGAGGAGAGGTGGGAATTGAAAGAATCGGAATGAAAAGATGCCAACCTGCAGTACTGATTGTACGAGCGACGATCAGCAGGAAGTCGGGATCTTTGCCACACTGTTCGGGAGCGGCGTTTGATTTGGATCAGAACTTTGAGATGCTGAGGTAAAGGATTTCAATTGTGAACTTTTGGGTGAAGATGCCTCCCATGCCGACCCCTGGACCAGAGTAGTGAAAGCATGCACTGTATCGTCTAGGTCGCGGGATGTTTTCAGGACACTGGAGGACACATACAAAATCTGTAAGAAGCTGGAGGAAGTGGTTCTATTCAACTGGGTCCCTTACAAATGAAGGAGGAGGCAGTTTGTGAATTGGTATTAGGGTAATGGTTAATATTAAAGGGCTATAATCGGAGAGGTCATCGAGGCGCGTGAGTGAATAGTATAGTTTTCCTTAACTATGTAGAAGAAAAAGTGAACGAGATCTGGATTTTGGTTGGAGTCTGATGGCCTATAGGTGCCTGTGTCAGGAGATATAGTGGAGCAATTTTTCCATGCGAACGCAAACATCAAATTCACGTAAATACAGTTTAAATAAATTTGAACCAATTACATTGGTATTGTAATTCATAAATTTAAATCTTTGCCTTGTAATTCTTGCAGTTTTTGTTTATCTTCTTTACCTTTGTTGGTAGATACCTCCAGAAGAGGCTGAGTGGCCTTTAGAGTTGCATTCAGTTACACTATTCTTCGTTTATAAATTACATAATGACCCTGAAAACTGAGATATAATCTAGATACATCTACACAAAACCATTGGAACGGGTTCCAACAGCCACTCAAAATCCCTCCGGTTGATAGTGCTATGAATGCTAATCAATGTCATTCACCCGATCTTTATTTAAGATAATATTAGTGGAAGCGATATCATTAGAGATTGGATTAATATTATCGTATTGCAGTAATATTTCCTCTGGTCGTAAAGTTTAAAAATTCCAGTTCATGTTTGATGGGCAATTGAAATAAGTTTATAGCAGGAAATCCACTTTACGTTGTATTTTACCACAAATAGCAAGTTAGTTAGTTTTTTTCATTAATACCTTAAGACACAAATGCATAGAATATAAAAATAACAACTTAAAGAGCTGATCTGATAACAACAATAACAATCTTTATTGTGCAATAATTACAATCTGCCTTTTATAAGGCAATAATAATACAGATAAATAAAATAAAATTTTAAAGAGCTGATCTGATCTGATAAAAAATAAAAATTGAAAAACAAAAAATAACTATTTCAACAAACACACATTGAATGAAACAAACGTTCCACTTTGAAGTTACATTTAAATGCAGACGACACCAAACACTTAACACTAGGATTTGTTAGTGATCATTGTTGGCTTATCTTTTAATGGCAGTTTGTTATTCCATAAATTACAGAGTATTATTTTTTTAACATACCCTACATTCTAGAACTCATCCCTTCCAAGTTTATGAAATTCCACAGTAGCCTTTCAAACCACCCTAATCCTGTAGCACAGTCATTGCACTGCGCCACTCATCCCTATAATCCTCCTCGGAGACTGAAACGGCAGTGGCCTCGTGACCTGCTATAAACGCGTGACAGTGGGAGTCCTGGCAATGGTCAGTTTCTCCAATCATGTCCTGAGCGTCTGTGGCTCTCGCGCTCTTGGTCAGCCTCCACTGGCTAGTATCCGGTGACGCGGCTGACGGAGGAGCGTGGGGGACTTCCCAAGACTCCGCTTTCTCTTCGCGGTGGATTTGGGGGGTCTCTGGGCTGTCTGTAAATATTGTATGAATGAGCGAGTGAATGATGAACAGTAAATATGGTATGAATGAGAGCATTTATCTTAATTACTTATTGCCTTATAAAAGGCAGATTGTAATTTTAGCACAATAAAGGAACTTAACTAACTAAGTATTATTTTAATAGCTTTTAACATAATTTGTGTAGATGTTCATTTCATTACCTTCCACAGTTTACTTGTGACTCAGGTGGCAATATTCTATAAAAATGATATGATTCCAATCTATAATTATCTGAGTATCATAGATAATTATACAATGGTTTTCACGATTTTTATTGGTGCATATGCAAAATTGGTTTATTATGAAAGAAATTAATTCAGTAAGTAACTCTTCACATCCAAAGACCAGTTCGTTGACTACTCATCCTTCGATTAGTTGGTAAAAACCACCCAAGGTGTTGTTGAAAGGTGGTAGGTTGCGATAACGTGCTTGGAAACTTTTAAATGTTGTTTTAAGGTTGATTGGACTAGAAAGTGGAGTAAAGACTGCTTTGCCGAATTTTTGGTGGGATTTCTGGCCATCGTCGTAACATTTAATTAGATAAGGAAGGACTAAAACTCAAACGTTTTGTCCACCTCAAAAACAATCCTTAAAAATTATAGTTCATAATACGTAGTGGTATTATTTCAATATTATTTAACATGTTTAATAAATTTAATTTAATTTTATAAATACAGAATTGTCAGCTTCAGAGAAGTTTCCTTTAAGGTGAAGCCAGTGTATCATTATCTTCTAAATATTCCAATGGCACTTCTTAAAAACTGAAAAAGATTAAAGCGGATATATTGTTTGATTAATATAATATTAATCATTAATTTGAAGCATTCCCCATAGTGAGTTATTTAATATGTAATGTATAAATATATGATTTGAAAGATATTAATATTATGAAGAACACTGAAAGAGACATATTATATTCTTTGGTCAAATGTGTGGTTAAAATTACCTCTATAGCAGTAGACATAAAAACGGTGATTAAAGCACGTCCACCAAAGTAACCCGATTAATTACAATAATTTACGAGCTAGGTAATTATTATGGCTTAAATTATTTTTAATTACTAGTATAACTAGCATTAATTACAGCAAAACTAGAAAGAATGCGAAATAGCTTTCAAACTCCAATTGAGGCTGGAGATAGTAGTTTTCTTCAAGACTAAATCAGCCAACCTATATAAGCCGCGGGCGAGATGAACCACCCGTGATTAATGGATCTCCACCGTGGCAAATATTTCTTATCCACTGCTCGGTTCCATGCCTGTCTCAGGTGAAACGGACGTTTGAGATCTTCTGGCAGTTGACATATAAAGAAATGGACTACGTCTCATCAGTGGTTTCTGGATATTATGTGATATTTTTTATAAACTTAGACTAAAATATCCAAAATCCTCTCAACTGAAAATTTCTGCACAACATCTACAGAATATGCAGGTGTCTCCGACCCGTTATCGTTTTCCCTTATAAATAAGTTTAGAGAAACATTATTTAATAAGCTTTTTAATTTAATTAGGAAAAATATAAAGTTAACATTGCGTAAATAGTGGAAACTTTTATTAACCATGATACCATTTTAATTACGTTGAAAATCTGAAATGGTCTTTGATTATTTAGGAGATTTTCTAAACTTTAACTTGGTAAATGACCTTCTCCTAAAACAATGGCTGACTCTAAAACTCCAAGGGGAAAAGGGTGCTCGTTATCGTCTAATTTTATGTAAAGGGATTAAGTGACTGAGGGCATTATCTCCCTTATACACAGACGAGTATGTCCTTTTCTTATTTCAAAGGCCCCTTTCAAAGGGCCAAAGTTCTGAATATGTTTTACTGAAGTATTAAAGTGAAATTAGAACATGGAGTGCATAAGTTTACTTTAAGATTCAAATTCTCGATCGGGAAAACAGTGCAAGTATAATAAATCATAAAATTAGGCATTTCGTTACATTTTTACTTACTTTCTAAAATATTACACCAAGGTAAACCAACGCACTACAACACCCGTTAACCTTTAATTATTAAACAATTGATAATTAAAGGGTAACGGTTACCATATCCCACCATTCAAGAGACGGATCTGACCTTAACAGTGCCAACCAATCCAGCCTCAAATCAACCTCACCCAGGACTCAGGATTTATGCTCCTGTTACTAGATCCCGATAGCACCAACGCTGGCCAACTTACTCTCATATTCCTCCTCATCCTGAATAATTTTACAATCTGATCGATATAACAGACTGACCCAAATTGTAACTCTATTTCAATCCCTAACCATCCCCTCAGTTTTTCTTCACATGCGCTATCAATGTAACACCTGTCTATTTCAGCTCTTCATATTAACAATTGCAACAGTTCATAGACTCTTATTACGTTTTGAAACTGTCTCAACTGGCAACTTATGAGAGCTGTTCATGACGGAACCCTCAATAAGTGAGTAATTACTTAACATACTCCCTCAGTGTGTGTTTTAGGTTATAACACACAGAGAAGTCGGCCATTTTGTCCAGTCTCTGCGCGTGGTTCTCGTGGATTCTAGATAAGAACACGCAGTAGACTGCAACATTAGTATGATAGTATTAGCTGAGGAGCACTGTCAACGACTCTGGTGTAAATTCCGTGAGTTTGAATCTCATCGTGTGCACGTATTTTTTATTTGAAATAAAATTAATTATTCATGTCGGGAAAAAAAAAAGATCAAGGTCCTTAGGGCCAACTCCGACTCGTCACCTATTAAGTAAAAGCCAAGAAAATCGATTAGAAACGCTCCTCCAATAAACTTATCTGCCTCCAGCTCGATAGAAGACCTACCACCACAGGCCTGCACTTCAGAAGAAGTAACAGTTGACGAATCTCCGTTTTTCCCGCCAAACAGCTTCGAAGCACTAAAAAATAGCCAACTTGATAACATGGAAGTTATCAAAACACCTACAAAGCCAAAGAGCCGCCTGCTATATTCGTAAGAAATATTAGCAATTTCAAATTGTTATGCTCACAAATAAGTAAAACAGTAGGTACGGGAAAATATTCATGCCTCAATCGGTCGCGGGATACGAAAATTTCGCCGGACACTCCCAATACTTATCGGGCTATTATTAAATATTTGGAAGAAACTAAAGATGACTTCCATACATACCAGTTAAAGCAGAAAAGATCGCTACGAGTAGTGATCCAGTGAGGAGGCTACCAGATGAATCCATCAAAACGCCGTTACCATTATTCTTTGTAGATCTTAAGCGAACATCTGGCATTGAGAAAATATACGACTTAACAAACCTGTATTACACTAGAATACAGGTCGAAAAACCTTACCCCAACGAGGCATCGTCCAATGCCATAATTGCCAGGCATACGGGCACACAAAATCGTACTGCCACCACCTTCCCAGGTGTGTAAAGTGCAGTGGGCAACACAAAAGTGAATTGTGTAAATCTCCTGAAATCGCCTGCTGTATGTGTGCTCTGCCAGCAAGGCCATCCGGCCAACTACAAGGGCTGCGAGGCTTATATCATAGAATTCTCAAGTCCAAGAGGGAAAAACGTCTTCGGCCAGAAGAAAAGAAGCCAGTCACAGGTGGCTCAAGAAGCGCCCCCGTCAGAAACTTCAGGCCTTCAGTCCCTTTTGCTGATGTGGTTCGGAATAGAGAGCAGTCACAGACACTCCCCTCTGCTCGTTCGCAAGTTCCTCTTCCCCAGCATTCCGATATCCCATCAACCAGCAAACCCAATTCCATCCTCAACCACACATCTCGCACACACATTAATCCTGCCCCTTCAAGCTCTTCTGATCGCACTAGCCTATTAAAACCATTCCTTCTTCCAAATCCTGTCTCCTCCCTTATCCTCGTTAAACAAAATCCAGCAGCGGATCCTTCTGACTCGTTATCCATTCTCCTTTGGAATGCAAATAATGTTCGTATCCACACTAACGAACTGACAAGCACTACTCCACGACAAAAACGTCAACGTAGCTCTTATTACTGAAACAAGACTTACGAGTAAACGACCGTTGTTATTATTCTTATGTAATGTTCGACAGTACCAGACTTACAAGTAAACGACCATTTACCGTTCGACAATACCGGACTTATCGAACTGATCACCCAGATGGAAGAGCTTATGCGGGTACCACTGTCATTGTCCATGACTCTATATCCCACCACATAGTTCCTTTGGTAGCACATTATTTCCTTCAGTCCACTGCAGTGTCATTCACCACCTTCACTTTCCTCCTCACTCTAGCATCAGTGTACTGCCCTCCCAATCAATCCATTTCCGATTCCCAATTCATCCCCTAGACTCCATCGGGCATCGTTTCCTTGTGGGTAGGGACTTTAATGCGAAGCACCAACATTTCGGGTCAAGATCAACGAATACACGAGGCCGTGCTTTGCTGTCTGCACTCACACGGAAACATTCCTGTGCCATCTGATCCCAACCGAAATTCTGATATCCTTGACTTCTTTTTCTACAATAGTTTAGGTACACTAAACTATTTACTCACGCGTCTCGATAACCTCTCCTCCTATCATAGTTCTTTATTATTAATCATTTCGCTAAGACCAATTCACAAACTGCCACCTCCTTCATTTATTAGGGGAACAGTTGCCTGGGACCACTTCTTACATATTCGGTAGACCTCAAAGTGTGCCAGAAAACATCCTAAGACCTAGACGATGCAGTGCATTCTATCACTACTCTGGTCCAGAGGTCAGCTGGGAGGCATCGTCGCCTCATCATCACCCAAAAATTCAAAATCATAATCGTTGACATCAGCATCTCAAAGATCTAATCCAATCCAAACACCACTCAGAACAGTGTGGCAAAGATCCCGACATCCTGCTGATCGTCACTCTTACAATCAGTACTGCCGATTGGTAAAGCGGCTATTGGCATTATTCCGTTCCGATTCTTTCAATTCACACCTCTCCTCTCTGTCTACCAGGGATAACCCCCTGTGGCATGTTGCCAAAGAAATCCTAAAGTATCATCCTGTTTCACACCCACTCGGTCGTGATGATGGGTCCTGGGCGGATTCGGAAGGGGATAGGTTGGAAGAATTTGCTCTGCATCTTACTCATACTTTAACAGCTCCCCTTTCTCATCAAAACCATACTCACAGCACAACTTGATATACCTCATACACCTGATACTTGATATACCTGATATATCTCAAGCTTTTGTTCAACGTTTGCTCTACAAGCTCAAAAGATATTTACCACAGACCCTTTTCCTAATCCTACAGTCCTACCTTTCAAACCGCTTCTTCCAAGACCGTTGTGGCTTTGAATATTATAACTACTAACTACTAGCCAAATGTTCCAACATTACCTTCACAGTCTGTCACAAGTCATGTCCACTAGTTTATTTCAATTTTATTACTCTCCCTATATCCGAGACAGTTCGGTACTTACGCTTTCATACGAACCCACATACCCATACTTCATAACCCACATACGAGGCTAAAAAGACAAGAACTAAACAGACGCTTTGGACAACTGTACAGACTACTTCTAAGGACATCCCATCTCTCAATAAAAAATAAATTACTAATCTACAAAGTTATACTTAAACCGATCTGGGCATATGTAATAGAGCTATGGGTGACAGCAAAAAAGTCAGACATCAAGCGTACCCAATCCAGAAAACAATAGTAAATGCCCCTTATAAACGGCAGTGACCTCGTGACCTGCTATAAATGCTTGACAGTGGAAGTCCTAGGAATGGCCAGTTTCTCCAATCATGTCCTAAGCGTCTGTGGCTCTCACGCTCTTCGTCAGCCTCCACTGGCTCGTATCCAGTGACGCGGCTGATGGTGAAGCGTAGGGGACTCCCCAAGACTCCGCTTCCTTTTTCACACGCGAGGTTTGGGAGGCCTCTGGGTGTCTGTAAATATTGTATGAATGAGCAAGTGAATGATGAATTGTAAAGATGGTATGAATGAGAAGATTTATCTCAATTACTTATTGCCTAAGAAGGCAGATTGTAATTTTAGCACAATAAAGAAGTTTGAATAAAATTATCCCCTCACTGAAATTCCATATTTAATATGCCACACATGCTTGCCCACCCCCTAACCATGATTATTCCGCTCTACAAACCAAAAACATTGACATTTCTCTACTCAACATATCTTACCATATGACATATCTTCTTTATGTAAGAATACAACACATGCCAAACTGACCATCCAGATGACAGCAGAACAACCTGCTATCCTCATTCTGTCCCGATCGCTCCTCTTCTTACCTCAAATGCTTGCAAAACTACGCCTAACACTTTACTCTGCTACTCACGTCTCTATCCCCATTTCCTTTGCTTGGTGCCCTCCCAATAAAACATGCTTCATATTATCTAGACATATATCTTTTCTCTCGATCTCCGCTGTATTGCAGGAAGAAATTTCAATGATAAACAAGATTAGACTGTAAAATCTTGAATTCTTGGAGAGCGTTTTCAGGTCTTATTTTTTTTGGTCTAAAGTCCTTTTTCCTACTAAACCTTCCTACTTGTCTATATCCTGTTCCAAACATACTGAAATAGTCGACCATTCCGTAACCTCTGGTCTGAATCAAGCCCCTTCCAGCTTATCCAACCTAATTTCCCACAGCCCCATTCTTCTTTCATTCAGCAACGTTATACATCTGTATGACTAAAACCAAAGACCGTCTCTAAAAATAATCTAATAGACCTTTGTTAGTAACGTCAGAAAAAATCACGCAAGCGGTAACGTTGGGATTCTCAAATCCAGTAATAGTTCTGAGGTAAATTAGGAGTAAGTAATCTCAACTTTAACCTTATTGAAAAGAAAAAATATATAATTTACCTTTAAATTATATAATTACAGCTAATATAAAAGTAAAAATCTAAAACTAATGACGGTGAAATTTCACTTGAATATTGCCTATTCATTAATACTGCACTCCCCAAACTATAATTTAATTATTTTTTTGGAGAACCAGAAACGTTACAGTTGCAATAATTAAAATAAACTAGCATCACAATCAATTTTTACCTTCGTATCTCACCAACGTTCTTTAATAAATTTGAGAATGTAAATCTTCATCGCTTTTTTGGTGGGACGGGATACTAACAATGTTTATAAACTTGTTCATATTAGTTCTGGCTTTTTTAGCAGAAAAAATTGTTCTTTGTGTCTTGCTTTCTTGGGCCAATAGTGCATCTTCCATAGGATTGGAATGTTCAGTCCAGCATTACCTCATATCAACTGTCTTTATTTAACATCTATTTATTATTTTCCTGTGATGTACTAAATAACAAAAATATGATCAATAAATATGAAAACAAACAAAAACAAATTGTAACTACTCACCAATTATGAATAAAAGAAGATCTATTTACAACAAAATGATTAAGCAAAACATTTGTGAATTTAAAATTAGTTACTGAAGTGGGCACTACACGGTTAATCAGAAATGGTAACATAATTTAAAAGTCAGAATGACTTCAATAACGAAGGTTCTATATTAGTCAGGGTGACTGGTGAAATGTCTAATGATGAAAAAGCTTGTTGGGCCATTACGCTGGATCGGACAGCAGGAGAAAAGTAGAACGCACAGTATAAATGAAGAAGTAATATAAAAAACGGGATCGGTATAGTCATTCAACCTCGTTACGTGAAATTTCAGGAACGAATGCTTTAGATGACTATAAAAATTACTTCCGTATGGACGACACACACATTGATTACTAAAGTAGCACCATATTTATCGAGAAGAAATACCATGAGAGGTTCATTGCCAGTGCATGATAGCGCTTCTTCCTTAAGCATTGTTTTCAGCTATTTCTAAAGTTTGTTTGTTTACTTGTTTATATGGCTAGGACGCACTTTACTCCACAGTTAAGGTAAAGTCTCATAAGTCAACTCGGAGACCGAATTAAAATTTCAATAGAAAGTCTGTTCTGCACTTCAAAGATTAATTTACTGAGCTCTTGGAGATGCTTGAACAAAGTTCTTTCCTTATTATATCATATAATATATTTATAAGTTTATGTTGAAAATACTGATGTTCAGTAACCAGCTGGTGAAAGATAAATCATTTGCACCAAGCATGGTAACAGTCAATTAACAAGTAATTGTTTTTTAATGGTAGCTTGTCTTGTATGATTTAAGTATTGGCACACAAATCCGCTTGTTTTAGTGATCTCAACTGGTCGCATTTTTCATCTTGTTAAAAATCTGTTTCTAATTAAATTCCAAGCATTCATCTGTCTCTCACATCAACTCAAGAGGTCCTTTTACAATAATAAAAATGCTATTCTGGAAGATTGTGGCCACCCATAGGATCGGAAAAATCCTACATCAGATTCTATCACTATCAGGTCTCTGTAGTTAATGAAACATCATATAAGTCAATGCTTGGGCCCCAGTTCCTATAATACCAATTAAATGACACGAAAATGATACTTCTATTATTTTATAGAAGATATAACCTTTCAAACAAAATAGAATTGTGAATAACTAAAACATGTATTTAAAAAAATAATAAATAAAACCGGCTTGCAACAAATCCAATAAGTTATTTTATTTTTTAGTTAGCTCTCAACAATCATAAGCTTGAATTTCGAAAAGATCTTTCATGAATCCTCAAGCTTGAATTTTAAATCTTAAATGTAAGCGAACCGTTCTACAACCAAAACATAATTTTCGGTACATTATTTAACTTAAATGATTGGTGACTGTATTTTAAAATATTCTATATTTATTGAACTATTTCGTAAATGACAAAGGTCGATCGAATGAAAATATCTAAATAATGTATATAAAGGTAATCATTGGTAATTATATAAGGTGTCGACATCACGGCGCTTGGCCCACCAACAACAAGCCTCTAAGGGGCACCCTCACTGATATCAGACTAACTACGACTGCACTACATGCCTAGAGAAGACTCTAGGCCCAGCCACCAGTGGACTCTCACCACTGTACCGTAACAATCAACCTCCACCGAGGATTCCCACACTCCTTACTCCTCTCACACCACCTTCAAGCAGGTCCTCCTAGTACAAGTATCCAATCACCCTAAATATTTTATATTTATCCCTCATCCTAAAATTCTAACTAGAAAGCTAAGAAAAAAAACAAAAAAAAACCAAAAAAAAAACCATTATTTAAGGTACAAGTAATTGAGCTAAACAGTAACTGAAAAACTAAATCCCAAAGCAATCAAAAAGATATCGATTTGGAGAAAATATATTAGTTGAATTGGGGTGTTTCCTGAACGTAGCTATTCTACCGATTAAATATTTCATTAATTAATTGTCTCTCACAGACAAGTTTAACAGGTGCATTTATTCACTCTGGTTCACAAATTCGCCAAGCCAGATGCAGTACTTCCCTACTAGATCTGTCCGTCTGTTTCATTTTCAGTCGATAAACAGTAAGGTAAAAATAGAGAAACCCTCACTTAGTTTTACCCATTGTCTACCCAAGAAAGTATAGTGATCTCCGTGGCTATAATAATTGCTATAATAGTTGATATCATTATTGCTAGGTGATGTAGCGTTACGTACCACAGCAAAGAAAGTACAAGGGAAGTGACTAATCTTATTATTACCCTATTATAAAACTCCTGAAAGGGTACGGAATGTAGGGGTGTGAATGTTTCTGGAACAGTCTGTAAGTAACTAATTCTGCAGCTGTGTACTACCTGTACTGGCAGCATTTTAGCTCCAAAATAATTCCTCAGGCTCTACTGTGTTGCATGTAGCACTTATCGCAAATCATCCTTTCTATAACGTATAAATAAGATTTACTGCAGATCGTAGTTTTCTATAAATATATTAGTATAAGAAATTTACGGGTGATAAGAAAAAAATAAAAATGGACTTGGGGGAACACATGCGTGCTGGTCAAACGAGTTATGCCGTTTTAGTTTTCACTTCCAACAGGAAAAAAAAAGGGAGTAAGTTTAATTTGTCATTTGTTTATTGGGGTTATGGATAGAAAAAATACTTTTTTGCTAAAAAAAGTTAGGAAGGAGTTTAGAAGAAGAGTGGAAGGGAAAGGTTAAGAGTCTGGTAGAATTACAGAGCCAGCCACAGATTACTGTTTAGGAGCGGGAGCTGGCAGATCGGATTTGAGGTTAAGATGTAGAGGATGAATCAGATTTTTGTGGTGAGATGACTACAGAGCCTGTGGAGATATATCTCGGAGAGAGGTACGAGCCCCTGGCATCTGGACATGATGCTTCTGTATACCATCCGTCAAGATATATAACATCCATTGATATGTCTTCCTTCAATCAAGACACCAGCTGTATTATGAGCATTTTTCGCTGATAGAAATGTCCAGAAGGGAGGTCAGGTATTAGTTTTTTGGCACTATATGAATTCCTTCCAGTCTAGCGCACGATAAAGATTTAAAATTAACTCAAAATAACAACTCTCAGCACAACTTAGACGTTAGTGTTTAGTTTAAATCAGTTATCAGCCAGAAGGAGCAACTGACTTTCCTCCTTTAGTGATAACTTTTTGTTTCTAAATATCCTTCCTCCTAATGATTGCCACATGTTAAAGATTTCACTAGATCTGCAAACTTTGGAAATGTATCTGCATTGTTTAGTTTTCTATTGACGTATAGATAACTTAATATTCCAAAACTACTCCTTAAACTGGCATACATAGAAAGCCCTTTATACACAGGCCACACAAAAATGGTAAATATTATAATCATTGACACATCTAAAGACCTTTTTGTAATAATAATTGGAAAAATCTCCCGAAAAGCATTAAATATTTGAAATCATAAAACTATTAGTTGTATACCTTATACCTCATGAAAGGATAACAATAAATATTTTTATCTCCGTTATTCTCTATGGCACCATGAATACCGATTTTTAATAAAATCTCACTAGTGGATCACGCAGGCTTCCAAAACATTTCAGAAAGAAAGATGAATTAGCAATTACAAAAAAGTTCCCTTTGTCACAAAAAAAATAAAATATAAGGAGTACTCTCTACCGAATATTAGTTTATACCTCTTTATTAGTTTCTAAAATACAATTAGGTGTATGATTTACATTCAAATCTTTGATCTAGTGAGCGTCACTAAACTAATGATCCTCAAATTGAAAAGAAACTATTTTAGTGCTGTCTGTATGATTCTTATGCAAATTTTCATGTTCTTTCAAGTTCTAAGCCTTAGTACCATGAGTTTTTTACTTGCATTGTCAGGGTGGATTGGCTTTAAACGCCATAAGCATGTTAGGTCTGATTGAAGGTTTTCGAAAGATGATCACGTGGAAAAGGGCCTGCCCTCAGAAGACACAAAAAAAAAAAAAAAATGAAATCCAATAGACATGTTCCTAGGATTTCCAAAGATGAATTTTCTAAAACAGCCTTAGAAAGAAGGAGAATAATATAGAGAGCGAAGTTATCCTAGAAAAATATCACCGAAGAAGACATTGTAAGACAAAGCTGTTGTAGTTGAAGGGAACACAACCGACTCAAATTACGGAAAGAAAATAATGTATTTTCGCTGTAGAGAATCCTTGTGAAATAATATGATATTCACTATCGTAATACTGAACATGACATATTTAAGATGTGATTGAAAAATGGAATATACATTACACCAAATCAATTTTTTAAAGAGTAAGAAATAATAGCTATTATAAAAAGTATTTATACCAGTTATAGCAGAATTAAATTAGTTATTAGTTTATTAGAAAACAGATCATTGCCGTAAATCCCGGCACGTAAATCAATTGAGCTAACTATATCAAAAAACAATTTTATTAAGATAAAATTACAATCTGCCTTTTATTAGGCAATGAGTAATTGAGATAAATTTCATCATTCATACTATATTTACAATTCATCATTCACTCGCTCATTCATACAATATTTACAAACAGCCCAGAGGCCCCCCAAGTCCACAAGGGTCACCTCCCTCGCATGCGAAGGAGGAAGCGGAGTCTTGGGGAGTCCCCCACGCTCCTACGTCAGCCGCGTCACTGGATAAGCCAGCGGAGGCTGACCAAGAGCGCGAGAGCCACAGACGCTCAAGACATGATTAGAGGAACTGGCCATTGCCAGAACTCCCACTATCACTTAGTTATAGCAGGTCACGAGGCCACTGCCGTTTTAATCTCCGAAGAGGATTATAGGGGTGAGTGGTGCAGTGCAATGACTGTGCTAGGGAATTAGGGTGGTTGGATAGGTTAATATGTAATTTTATGAACTTGGAAGGGATGAGTTCAAGAATATAGGGTATATTCAGATCATTGTGAAGGGTTTTGTTGCTGACGTAATAAGGGGCATTTACTATTGTTCTTAGGACTTTTGATTGAAAGGATTGGATGCGCTTGATGTTCGACTTTTTTGCTGTCCCCCATAGCTCTATTCCGTATGTCCAGATTGGCTTAAGTATAACCTTGTAAATAAGTAGTTTGTTTTCTATTGAGAGGTGGGATGTCCTTCGAAGTAGTCTGTACAGTTGTCCAAAGCGTCTGTTTAGATCTTGTCTTTTTAGCCTCGTGTGTGGGTTCCATGTCAGTCTTTTGTCGAGATGGAAGCATAAATACCGTACTGTCTCAGACACAGGGAGAGGAATTGAATTTAAAAAGACTGGGGGACAGGACTTGCGGCAGAGGGTAAAGGTTATGTGGGAACATTTTCCTTCATTGACTTTGATTCGCCATTGGTTGCACCAATACTCGATCTCGTCGAGGTGTTTTTGAAGGTTTTGGGATGCTATATCAGGGTCTGGATGGGTTGACAGGACTGCAGTGTCGTCTGAGAGGGGACATCAGCGGTGTATAGATTATAGAGGGTGGGACCCAGGACGCTGCCCTGTGGAACTCCTGCTTTAATGGGATAGTAGTTAGAATATTCTAAACCACAGCGGACTTGGAAGAAACAATTTGAAAGGTAGGATTGTAGGATTAGGAATAGGGTTTGCGGTAAATATCCTTTGAGCTTGTAAAGAAAGCCTGCGTGCCAGACCCTGTCAAAAGCTTGAGCTATGTCCAGAGAGGCAGCAGTGCAATACTGTTTGGTTTGCAAACGCGAAGGCCTTGTTGAGCTGTGGAATGTCGTTGGCGGAAACCAAACTGATGAGTAGGGTAAAGGTTTTTGGATTCAACAATTGGAAGTAGGCGTTTTAATAGGAGTTTATGAAATATTTTTGAGAGAATAGGGTGTAGGCTAATTGGACGGTAAGATGAGGCGTCATTAGGTGGTTCTCCGGGTTTAGTGAATAGGACAATAATGGAATTTTTCCAGAGGAGAGGAAAGTTTGTCGTTCGGGTGAAACAATTTTAAATATAGGTTAGGAATATTATGGCTTTAGGAGGGAGTTGATTGAGAATTTGAGGAGTAACGAGATCAGTATCCAGGGGATTTTCGGCAAGGTAAGTTTTTCAGAAGGTATTTGACCAGTAAGGGGTTAACGTCTTTTGGAGAAAGTGAGAGAGGGATAGGTGAAGTGAGGAAATCTTCAACAGTTGGACGGTGATTATTGTTTTGAGGAGTAAGATGAGGAGTGAAAGTATGGGAAAGATGCAGTGCAAATTCCTCCGCCCTCTCGCCATCCGAAGCCGCCCAGGACCCATCATCACGACGGAGTGGGTGTGAAACAGGATGGTATTTTAGGATTTTCTTAGTTAGATTCCATAAGGAGTTGTCCATGGTAGACAGGGAGGAGAGATAGGAATTGAAAGAATCGGAACGGAAGGATGCCAATTGCCGCTTACCAGCCTGCAGTACTGATTGTATGAGCGACGATCAGCAGGATGTCGGGATCTTTGCCACACTGTTCTTGAGTGGCGTTTGGATTTGATTAGGTCTTTGAGATACTGAGGTAAAGGATTTTTATTGTGAATTTTTAGGTGACGGTGGGGTGACGATGCCTCCCAGGCCGACCTCTGGATCAGAGTAGTGAAGGAATGCACTGCATCGTCTAGGTCTTGGGATGTTTTCAGAGGTACTTTGAGGTCTACAGAGTCTGTAAGAATCTGGCTGAAGTGGTCCCAGTCAACTGGGCCCCTAATAAATGAAGGAGGAGGCAGTTTGTGAATTGGATTTAGGGAAATGGTTAATAATAAGGGGCTATGGTCGGAGGAGAGGTCATCGAGGCGCTTGAGTGAATAGTTTGGTGTTCCTAAACTATTGTAGAAAAAGAAGTCAAGGAGATTAGGATTTCGGTTGGGATCAGATGGCCAATAGGTGGCTGTGTCAGGAGAGATAGTGGAGCAATGTCTCCGTGTGAGTGCAGACAGCAAAGCACGTCCTCGTGTATTTGTGGATCTTGAGCCCCAGTGCTGGTGCTTTGCGTTAAAGTCCCCACCCACAAGGAAACGATGCCCGATGGAGTCTAGAGCTAACTATATCAAAACAATTCTTTAAGGATAGATTATTGTCTCCTGAGAGACAACTACAGCCCTAGCTCAACTCCACAGAAATAACAAAATTCACCCTCAAGAAGACAAAGGATGGAGTCAGTATTTATCCAGAGATCGAAGAAGATCGAGTAAATATTGTGCAACTACTCCAAGCAATAGGTAATGAATCCGATTCGTTCGCTCAAAGGGGTGGCTCAAAAATAAGAAATTTCTTATCCTTGGATTGGATCCTCCTCCACTAATCCTAATCCGCTAGATCCAGAAAAGAACCACATGTTTATATCACCGAAGCAGCTCAATGCGATTCTTCGCTGGTGTTAGGGAAACCGAGCACCAGGGCACGACGGGACACAAACAGTTCTGCTGAAAGAAATGCCGAGGAGATGAATAGTATAACTCGCAAACTCATGCAACTCTTGTACTATTAAGTTGGGTGGCGCGACGGTAATTTCCTCTCAAAAAACAAACAGGGAAACAATGTAACAGAGATCACCTGCCCACTATGACCTGTTACTTGTTATGACGGATCCTGTTGAGGGCCATGGTGCTGTAAGAACTTTCTTCTCAAATACCACCACACTGACACATATAATTCTGTCAACTTTACCAAGTATAAGATAATTTGGGGGAGATTGTGTAGCGACCGCTAACTACATAAGATAAATCACACTATAATCTATTGTATATATATTGTAAATTGGTTATAATATGTTGTAAATTAATTTAAACAAATGTAAATAATATTACCAAACCATAAGTCATATCAGTGTAAATATTGTATCTAATAAAAGGCGCAGCTGCAAAAAACTAGTTCAGAGGCCCCTGCAGAGGGTTATCATTAACTGTGGCAGTTTTATCACCTTTCCAGGTACCTTTTTTTGGTAAGTTCTACATGTTGTAAATGAACAATAGTACTACTGTACTCTACAAGATAGCGTATATTATAAATAGTTATGTCTATTATTCAAAACAGTGTTTCTATTATTAATCCGGCTGTTACTAATACAACATCTCCAGACCAGGAAGGAGTCTATTCTGGAGACATGGATGAAGATTTCAGAAACCCAGAAAATACATATAGAATCGCAGAGGCGGTTTAAGGGATCACTAATCAGACAATTGCCAAACACAAGTGTCGGGGGGGCGTCACTAGGGGAGTGCCTGATCACTCTAGCCCTGGTGACAAGTGCGAATTGTTGTTGTTTATAACATGGACCATGTTCCATGTAGGCTTTAATATCTGACTCCGTTTATTGATAGGGATGTGTCCCGACAATACACTGTGTTCAGGATGAGGTTCAGAGGTTCATAAAGAATAAGACCAGTTTTCAGAGGTCGGGCGGGAGATCGGCAGCGTAATAGTTACAAGTCGTCAGAGGGTCTGCTAGAGGCTGTGAGACAGGGACGGCGCAGAGGTGTGGCAGAGAAAGTAGGCTGACGAGGAGTCTGTGTGTCGGCCTTCCAGGGCCAAGGGGGCCTTCCAATATTACCATATAGGATGTCAATGACGGTTTAATAGCATTGAGTAACTTCAAACTGACGCTAAACAGTTTAAGTGATTACATACATTTAAGCAATAAATTTATTTCTGAAATATAAATTTTTGTAACATTGAATGAGTAGAGGAACGAATACGTGATCTCCAGCATTAGTTCAAACGAGCGAAGGAACTTGGCTGGTATCACAAAGCAGCTAATCAGGCAAGCAAGGAGACCTGAACATCTTTACATCAAGACAACAGGCTCGGCTAGTTTATCGGTCTTGATCATGACGATATTAGTATTTTTATAGAAAAAAATATAATAAAAATGGGAAATATTGCTTAAGATCACTTATGTCACTTAAGTTCAAGTTCTTTATGTTCTTAAACAACTGTTATTATTAGATGTAAGTTTTGCCATATTTAAGCTAAATATAAGGTACCCATCATTATTATAAATACCACAAATATATCATTATTATTATAATTACTACTTATATTTTTCCAGCTTTATTCACTTCTATTATTAGCTAACTGCTATTTATTGAATCTCACACAAACGAAAAAAAGGGAAGGAGAATTTGAACGAACAATATTGTGTTTAACAATAAGACATATGTAGGGTTTTTTTTTGTCAAACCATACGGACCACTAAAAAACGTTCTGTTTTTCTTGGAGAAATAAATTGTCAAAAAGCAAAATATTAAAAAAAAAAAATAATTTACTTTAATATTATATGGTATATTTTATTGTTAGTGATAGAAATATCTTTCATATTGTTCAGGCACTACTATCTCTTACATATTATTAAATTTTAAGAAAAAGTTAGAAGATAAAATATATCATTAGTATGGATTCAACAATTCTTTAGTCTCTAAATATGCAAAATAGTGATGGTTTCTGTTTACATTGTATTTTTTTTGGCTGGTTTTCGTTTTTATATTTTATCTCATCTATTTGAAAGTAAAGTCTCGCCTGTTAGGATCTAGAGTCTTTCCTTTTTCATTTCATTTCAAAATTAAAAAAAAAATAGATTTCATTCAACTTACTTTGCAACACTCATTATTGAAAATTTCTAAAACCTATCCAGTCTCTTTTGAAAATTTGGTAATTTCCTGAAACCTAATTATGAGTATAAGAGGTACTCACATCTAGTGGTGACACCTAAAGGAAGGAATAAATTGCATAAATTCAAAAGGGAATGAGGTGCCTCACCACCCCACTTTTGTAATGTTATGAATCAAAGTGAATGTTGAATTACAGCAATACAGAATGAGTTAATAAAAAAATTACACTCCAAAACATTTTGAGCGATTATTATACCTACAACTACATATTATTTAGACCAAAAACGTTGACACAATTTTTTTATCACACTGGATTCAATGCCAGTTTTTGATAATGGTTAAGTTTTAATGGATAATAACTTTTTGCATTAGGATGATACTTTTTCAGATTATACGTATGTAAGTTTCGAATTCACAAACTTAAAGGAGGTGGAGATTCTCAGGTTATAAATCGAACACTTGCAGATGTAGTTTAGAACTGTAATATTAAACATGTGTACACATTAGCTAGCGCTACAAATATTACAATAAACAAATAAAACTTATAGCTAACCTGAATCAATACAATTGTCGATAATTAGTGTTGACCATTGTCTTAACAAGAGTACCCATATTCAGGAGGTTACAACTGGGAGCATCATTCGATACTAGCGAGCTCTGTTGGGACATCTAGCATATGTGCCGAAGTTTGGCGGTTACGTATCCATCTAATTTCAGTTTATGCAATTCATCACTGGGACTATTTACGTTATTGTAAAGCTTTTTTTCAAATACGATTTTATGCTATTGGCATTTAGTAACAAAATAAATCTTTTTTTATGATTCATTCAGAAAATATTTTCAGTAATCTAAAGCTTATAAATTTATAGTATTTTTACCTTTTAGAACTATTTTACCTTTTAGGCCCCCTGGAATAAACTAAGCTAGTCCGTAATTATTTTTCTTTTGCTAATTTAATCAAACCAATATTCCTTGCTATGAATTTGGTTAAGAATTATAGGTACATAGTGTGAGATAAAAAAAATCAATAAATGTTGACCTATTAAGAAATAAAACCAATAAGAGTATTTTCTAGAGTTAATCTAATATTTGTGATTGGTCATGAGCCAATTATAGCCTGATAGGGATTCATAATAAATATTGCATGACACTCATAATGTTTAGTGATTTCCAACAATTCATTTGTCTCAATCGAAATGTTGCGTGACTCCCAAATCCTCAATGGGTTAATCCGTTCTTGAACTAGTAATCAGTTCATTCAGCAGGATATTTCCAAAATATTGGTGCCAACAGGTCTCCAGTTTATTCTCATTGTAGACGAAGTTTTTAATTTTTCAATTCAAACTGTTTTAACTAGTAAGAGCGTACACTTCGTCTTATAAGATGTCCGAGTTAATAAAAAAAAAGATGTTAACAAGTTCTGAAATTTATTCGATATCATGGAAGCCTTCGCCTAAATCTTGATGTCAAAATCCTAGGTTCCCTTGTTTCCCAGTCTTACACTTTCGATGCGATATTTGTGATCCCATGCCAAATATTATCCCTACACCTTCTTAATGGGCAAGGTTCTTTTACATACCACTTCCTAGAACAAACCTCTTTTTTTGGGAAAATCGCCTTCAGGTGACTGAGACAAACAAAAGCTTTATTAGCATAACAAAGTGAAATATCAAATTTTCTCAGTCACGCATCTGGTCAGCTGTTTCCTAAACATATTTAATGGTTGAAGGCATGAAAATAAATAAAGATTGTCTATCAAATGTTACTACATTTTATTTTGATATAAATATTCTAATATTTTTTTAGCTAAGACAAAGTAAGTTTTCATAACCTCTCTCTTTTGTTTTTGTCGCCTTCTTGATACACGGGTCGATTAACTCTGGCAAGTTAATATAATCAAGGATTATATATTTCAGATGATCAAAAAATCAACCGGCACTGAAATAAAGGTTCAAGACTTATCATATTTATACTCAATCTATATTCATATTAAACCTAATGCTATAGGTATAATTCACACTACCATAAACCCTCAGCAAGATTCAATAATGACATCTTCTTTAACTTCGGTACATTATTTACATACCACTAGGCCTTATCATTTCATATCACAGTGTACACTATTACTTTAATAATTTTTATTCTAATAAATGACAGCATGATGTGGAACACAAAGTCCTTGAAAAGAAATGGAATTTGAATTATTTTTAATTCAAAAGCAGTCCCACATTATTGCTATGAGTGAAACTTGACTCTCAGCCACTGTTAGGATCTTTGCCCCAGGTTGTAAAGTTAATAGGAAATATTATAACAGGGATGGTCTTGGTGTGATATTGATAGTACTTTCATATCTCAATGACTTTTATGGTCCTGTAGCACACTTGAGAAGCATCAAAGCTGTTCCATTCAACATTTACGTTAATAATAAAATTATTACAATAGCTTCAGTCACCATTCCTCCTAATATTAACTTCAAATTACTTCATAACTTTATCTAACCTTAATAAAAGCATTATTATTTTCGGTTGCATCAATGCCAAAAGTCCCCTATGGAAGGTATTGTCATAATGATAACAAGAACGGGAAAAATTTGCTGAACCTTGTATTGAATAAAGGCTTACAACTTATTTACCACTTATTTGAACCCACCTAAATTCCCTCAGAACTCGCCCACAGACCTACTATCATTGACCTAGACATTACCAGAAACATTAATCAAGTATCACATTTGCTTACTGTACCCCATACACAATACACAAAAAGTGTATTAAATAATTTTTTTCTTTTATTGTTGATACCCGAATCAACCAGTAAAAGGAAGTCCAGAAAGAAGAAAACAACAAAGATTTCGTTAGAATATTAGTCAACACGTTTTTGTTTTTTTTCAATTAACAATTATAAAATACCAACGTCAGCCACTGGTGGCCCGGATAACACTTAACCAGCTGAGACAACACCCATTTATCACTGACCCAGGCCTTGTTTTGGAAAAAATAAATCGCTTTCTGCTGACCAATGGCCCAGATGAATATTTCAACTAATTTCCCACACCTGCTGAAATAACACCGCTCCGTTTCTCCTATATAAGTTCTTCCAGATTCCCACTCCCTCTCACTCAGTCACACTCTCTCTTCCCGTCTAGACGTAAGGCAGTACTTTTACTAACCTTTACCTCATTGTACTTTTGAAATACATTCTTGTAAAAAGTCTATCTGTGTAAACGTCTTTAACTTAACTCTTTAGTTATCAGAAATCCAATACGAGACCAAAATTAAACAAATAAAAATATATTTAATTACGGAGAAACAATTTTCTAAAGGCTTGAGTAGTAGAAGCAACAGTTCGGGAACATAACCCGGCTCTTTCGTATCATGTAACTTTAACTACCACATGAGTGACCCCTGTCAAGTGACAATTTCCCCCGGAAGAAATGTAGGGGAAAACATACCGGGAACAGAGGGACAGACCCAGAGGTGGATTGCAAGGTACATATATCAGACAGCTGAAGCCCCCATAGATACCTAGACCGTCATATTTCACCTTTCATCCAGAGAACGGATCTAGTTTTCACCTTGGGTGGTACGGCCAGCCTGGCGTGTACTGAGCTATTCGTAGTAGACACCTCTGTGCTCTTCTTTATCTGGAATAATTTGGTATTAGCCTCAAAGATCCGTAGACCATTTTCAAGTCATTAAAAGAAAGATTTTTACATATTATACTCCTTTATTGTGCTATAATTACAATCTGCCTTTTATAAGGCAATAAGTAATAAGATAAATGCTCTCATTCATACCATATTTACAGTTCATCATTCACTCGCTCATTCATACAATATTTACAGACAGCCCAGAGACCTCCCAAATCCACATGCGAAGTAAAAAGAAAGATTAATTTTGCATTAATTTATAATCTACTCCCTCTTCTATTTTTCTTTCTATCTCTTTTTATTTTATATTTATAGCATAGTATAGTATCAAACAACTTTATTATGATGAAATTACAATCTGCCCTAATACTTAATAGGCAATAAATAATTGAGATAAATGTTTTAATTCATACCATATTTACAATTCATCATTCACTCGCACATTCATACAATATTTACAAACAGCCCAGGGGCCCCCCAAGTCCACATAGTAGTTGCCTCCCTCGCGTGCGAAAGAGGAAGCGGAGTCTTGGGAAGTATATATTATATTCCGTTTTTATGAAATGCCTTATAGTGGGTGTTAACTCCAGTAATATGTTTTTTTTAGCTGCAGTGTAATTTAATTTCGTTTATTTTTATTGTTATATTTGTATTTTATCATTTCTGATTTTTTTAAAAAAAAAAAGGAGAATGAGGATTTTGAGAGATATAATTTACGATATCGTACTGTCTCTGATGTGGGTACAAGTGAAGCGTAAAAAAGGACTGGCGAAAAGGATTTACTTTCTTTAAAACATTAATTGACAACCCCCTCCCAATAAAAACAACGAATCAAACTGTTAAGAAGGAAAATCGGACATAGTGGTCTAATACGGCCGAGTAGGCCGACTCATTCAGGCCCCTGGTGGGGCGGCCGGCCAGGCTTCGCCTGGCCTACAACAAACCATCGCCTAGGCACCCCTAGGCTCGATCCTTGGTAGACTCTCACTACCTTCCTGACTCCATCCGCCTTTCTAGGCATTCCACACCCCATATCCTTCTCGTACATCCTTCAAATAGGGGTCTCCCCTTAGTGAAAGGCACTTTCCAGCCAAAAATAATTTTCCTTATTTTTCCCACATTCCTATTTTTACAAGCTTGAGCTTACAAAAAAAAAAAAAAAAATTTATCTAATTTTTACTTTAAGAATATTTCTAAACGTTATATTAATAATAGATCTATACAATTAAATATGTTAGCGAAATATTTCGAGGTATGAAAGCACCACAATTGTAAATAAAAAAAAGCAATGACATCTCATATGAGGATTTAGGTGCAAACGTAAGCCTTAATTAAGATAGTGAAATACTATCAATGATCCAAACCCATTTTTACGAGCTCAATCTCAGTAAATTCCAAACAGAAAATTTTGACGAATGCATTTCCTTCAGGTTTGTATAATGAAATTTGCGTCTTTGCAGTGATTATTATTTAAACGAATGATTTCATTAGGGCTTGTAGCTTATTAATAAGCTATAGGCTTATTTAAACCGTTTTCACCCTCCTGTGGTATTTACCTCAACTCGTCTTTTCGTGGGTTTACTTAATTTATCAATGTTAAGGTGCTTAAATGTTTTTAATCATCATTTCGCTTGTTCCGAATACAACCTGTGACAATTATGAACTTTATTTATAATATGTAAGGTAAAAAATGTAATTTTTTTATGAATATTTGATAATTCTTTCCTATTTAAGAAGATAATTATAAACGCTTGTTCGGTTGTCGTAAACTGAAAAAATAAAAAAAATTAACCACTTAAAAGCCCCTAAGGGGCGTTAGTAAAGTTTTAAAGAAGGAAGAATAAAAGGACTAATTAACTAAGCCACAATTCAGGATAATCTAGGGCCATGAGAATGCAGATACAGCTCTAGGATAAGGACTTAGAATTACTGTTCGCCTAGAAAACCTTTTGGCGCACAAACTTTAAACGAATTATTTAACATTTTCTT
Source organism: Acanthosoma haemorrhoidale (assembly GCA_930367205.1). NCBI lineage: Eukaryota > Metazoa > Arthropoda > Insecta > Hemiptera > Acanthosomatidae > Acanthosoma > Acanthosoma haemorrhoidale. The sequence goes on from OV884011.1 coordinate 132,830,943, forward strand.
TTTTTATTGCTTATTTGTAAAACAAAATTAAAGTTATTAGGGCATTTAAGACATCAACCAGTAAAAATATAAAATAATCTGGTCCTATTTGTCTATTTCAAAATGAAGATTCATGTAAGTATATACATTTCAGCCCATTAAAAGCTTAAAACATACCCACTTTACTCCATTAGACATTGTAACTCTGAAAATAATTTTAAACAGGAAATAGTGTACTTTAATAATTGATGAGCTTTCTGATGTATGAATCTGCTATCTAAGTGTTCATATTCATGATCATAAAATAGATTTAATTAAATATTATATAAGTAGATTTATCTACAGTCATGTAATATTTACACCAAATAAAGTTATAGTGACGCATATTTTCTATGTGTAGTTGCGGCCTTTCTAAGCGATTACCCCTCATAAATACTGCGCAACACGTCACAGCTAATCACGCTTTATGTAAATTCCATTATATATTCTCTTTGGAAATAAATAACTGATAATTAATTACTTGTATTACACCATGACAGTGGCTTACTACGTGACAAAGCATTCAACGTTTAGATAATCTGACAGAGGATGGCGCTCTTTCTGATTTCAATGCCAGATTTTGTGCTTTGTGCATTGTCAGAGCATTTGGAGTAAAGTGTAACGGAAGCAATTAAATTCACTAAGGATCACTTTTAGGGTTTGTTACTTGTTAGTGGTGATATTATTGGTTTCACAGTAGAATAATACATGGCTGATGATTGAATATAAAGTCTATACCAGGTTTTTGTACGTTGGTGCTAATAATGTTGCACACCTAGTTCCAATGGAAACACTCCAAGTAATAATACTATTTGTAGCATTAATATTAATTATCAGAAATCTAATCCAACTAGAAAGATTTATGATACAATTAACAGCAAACATAACTGCAGGACATGCTTTACATATTAAAATTACTATATGGAATACTTCAATTAATTCAACTAGAATTACATTACTATTAACTTTAACTATCTAAATAACATTCATATGTTTTTAAACAGCCATAGCAGTAATTCAAGCATAGAGATTTTCCATACTTAGAGCATCATACGATAAAGAAGTAATGTAATATAAAAATTAAAGATAACTATCCTTACAACTATTCCAGCCATACGTCGTGCGTTATCTAACGCTTTGTCGTTTAAAAGTAAAGCAGGCAAGTTATTTAGTTACTAACAGAACATTTGAAAATGACGCGATAGTCCATCGAAAATGTTCTGGTGAAGAACCAATAAAGCTGAGGAGAGGCAGAAAGTGTTTTATTCTTAATAGTAGTAAGAGTTCGTATAAATGAAATATACCAATTTTATCTATGATTGTACTATCCTAGTTCTAAAAATAATCAAATGATGACGTTATATCATCCGAGAGGCTACACAGTAATGAAACATATGAGGATCAGGATAAGCGAGTTATCCTACCAGGAGCTGCACACTTTTATTTATATATTTATTTTAATCCTAAGTAACTAAGTAATCCATGAAACGATATATGGACATGTTTTTTGCATTTCAATGCACAATAACTGAGCCCGTGTAAACTTGTAAGTGGTTCTAGGTCGATAAGTGGACTCATGACGACCAGAAATAGTAGGTAGACATAATGAACATAATTTTTAGACATAAGGTAGACATAATTAAGACTTGTGGTATATAACATGATGAAAACATGACATCTATTTTCATCAACGAACTTACAAAAAACGCTTCAGCTTATTTATATACTCACAGTTAACAATTAACTTGCTATTAAATTAAGAATTTTATTTTAAAAACAACAACATAACAGTAATAATGAAGTCTTGATGTTTGACGAATAAGCGGAACCTTCCCATAATTACATTAGTAATAAGTACATTTATTGGCCCAATATCCACAAGTCTGTTACGCCTTATTTGTAAATTCACTGGATAGTGTTTTGGAGATCCTTTGGATTAATAAGAAAGGAACTACGTTATAACGGAGGAACGGTTCTCCCCAACCCAAAGATCTACCAGTTTTATTAAAAGGATATTTCTGGAGAGAAGAGAAAAATAAAGCGATGCTAAGAGATTCACAGCCGGGACTGAGGCACTCAGCATAATGTAGAGACTATTAAAGGGCTGTCTGGAAGATATAGCGGCCATTGGTACCTTGGGTGAGCATCGGCTCTCGAGAGGACTCTCTCTTGGCGACTCGTGGGACTCAGCCGGAACGACCATTGGCAATTCACGCTTCATTCCCTTCGGGAAAATTCTTTTGATCTGGCAGGCCTCTATATGGTCTCTCTGTGTGGTCAAACGACTTAATCAGCCGTATCCTTTCAAAGGTTTTCAGTATTTATTTAACCCCAGACGGAGGATCTTTTAGTCGTGCGTGGTCTATGTCCCAATCATGGCATTACTATATATAATTGATAAATACGTCGGGCTCTTTGACTTGATATTCTACTCAGTATGACGTCAAGTAGTTGGCTAATATATGATCCGTCACTATTTCACATCTGGAATCCTCACGGGCCATACGCAAATATTGCCACCCATACGGAATCAATGATTTCTGTAATTATAGTCACTAAAGGATCAAAAAATATTAGGCAGCTTGTTATGTTCGGTGAAATTAGTAGCCCATTAAATTGATTTATCATGTGAAGTTTCGTGCTTTTAGGTTAAACAGAGGATTTACGGGCAGCTAACAGAGCATACAGTCTCAATAAAGATAGTGGAACTATATGTGTAACACAAAACAAGAGAAGTAAGTGTTGATGATGGCTTGCTTGGTTCAGAGTTGTTTATATAGCCAAGCATGGACCGCCTTACAACTTACTTCCCAAACTATTTAAAATACCCTAAGCATGTATAACAAGTTACGGCGGAGGGCTGGGGGTAAAAGTTCTGAGTGCGGGATAATTTCCAGCTGAGCCAGATAAGCCCTTGCTTTCAGTCCACCTTATTCCACAAAGAGTTCTCTAACATACCTTTTCAGAAGGGAATTGTTGAGGAAAATCGTCCGAGCAAGACCGTAAGACTTACACACAGCTTGTTTAGTGCTAGAATATTTCAGGACAAATTAACCACTTAATAATAATAACACATAATTAACCACCATTGGTCTGATCGAAACCAGACTACGTTTCAGTTGTGAACAGTTTGGCTAAGATAAACACTTAAATTCCTGTATGAGATTAACTTTAAATTTTCCCTTATTAAACATTATTCACCACCATGGACTTTCAGTGATCCCAGAACTTTTAAGATACACAAAATAATAATGACTATTGCAACTGGGTTCGAAAACAGACCATAAATATGAAATCATAAATAAAATGAAAGGAAATCCTTTATTATCACTCCTCCTCCGCAAGTTCTTCTTCCCCAGCACTCCGTTCATCCCAGCAACCAGCAAACTCGATCCCATCCTCAACCACACATCTCGCATATCCCGCCACCTTCAAACTCTTCAGATCTCACTAGCCTTTAAACCCTAATTACCCCTCTCATTTCCCTTCTTACAAATCTTGTCTCCTACCTTATCCCCGTTAAACAAAATCCATAAGTGGATCCTCCTGACTCCTTATCTATTCTCCTTTGGAATGCGAATGGTGTTCGCTACCACACTAACGAACTGACAGCACTACTCCACGACAAAAACATCGACGTAGCTCTTATTACTGAAACAAGACTTACAAGAGTAAACGGCCATTTACCGTTCGACAGTACCAGACTTATCGAACTGATCACCCTGATGGAAGAGCTCATGCAGGTACCACTGTCATTGTCCATGACTCTATATCCCACCACATAGTTCCTTTGGTAGCACATGATTTCCTTCAATCCACTGCAGTGTCAATCACCACCTTCACTTTTCCCCTTACACTAGCATCAGTGTACTGCCCTCCCAAAAAATCCATTTCCGATTCCCAATTCATCTTCTTTCTAGACTCTAGACTCCATCGGTCGTTGTTTCCTTGTGTGTAGGGAATTTAACGCAACGCACCAACATTGGGGGTCAATATCCACAGATACACGAGGACGTGCTTTGCTGTCTGCACTCACACGGAAACATTGCTCCACTATCACTCCTGACACAGCCACCTATTGTCCATCAGATCCCAACTGAAATGCAGATCTCCTTGAATTTTTCTTTTACAATAGTTTAGGAACACTAAACTATTCACTCGAGCGCCTCGATGACCTCTCCTCTGACCATAGGCCCTTATTATTAACCATTTTCTATTTACCATGTTCTGGTACTACACAAAGGCTCAAAGGTTATGGGGCTCATCTAATGAATCAATAAAACTAAACAATAACTTACATCTACCGGACAAAATCTTATTTTCCCCGACAGTCTGTTGCAATCGCTACAGGAAGGTTGTTGGGGTCATAATGTTAAACACTGGGTTCGTTAGTTCTGCAAAGAGCCTTAATACTTGACCTTTCTTCGCTGGATAAACTCCTAGAGCAACAGGTTCAGGTCAGCGTTCTTTAACCTCTCAAAAAAAGTATGTCTGATCACTTTTCTCATAATCCCTGCAGCGACCGCTAACTACATGAGTTAAATAACCCTATACTCTGGTGCACATATATTGTAAGCAAAAGTGAAATAACAGGAACTAAATGTATGTAAATAATTGTAAAAGTTTTTAGCAATAAATGCAGGAGCCGGCAGTCATAAACCTGAAAGGGTTAGCCACCAGGCAGCCATAAACCTAAAAGGGATAACCATCTGGCTGCCATAAACAGACCCCTTTTAGACCTTTGCCGCCTTCCAGCAGAAAGGGGAAACGATATTTAAACCAGGGCGTTTGGCGCTTGGAAATCAGTCTAGTCCCCTCATCAGCCCCTGAGTCTCCTCATCCGCCTTTACTCAGTGACGCCTTACGCCAGGGCCCCTGGCCCTGGAAGTCAGTCTCTTAGACTCCTCGACAGTCTCCCCTCATCCGCCTCTGAGTCTCTCACCCGTCTTTTAGTCTCCTTCCAGACCCTCTGACGACTTGTACCCGTGACGCTGATGGGCTTCCGCTTGAACTCTGAATACGTGACTTATTCTTTTAAACCTCTGTACCTCTTCTCTTGAACATAGAGCATTGTCGGGGCACATGCCTATCATAAATGGAGTCAGATAGTAACGCCGTCATGGAACAATGGTCCATGTTATAAACTTGAACAATACGCACTTGTCACCAGGGCTAGGGTGATTAGGCACTACCCTAGTGGCAACCCGACAATCCCTTTCTGCTGCCGACATTTAGCTGTATTGTCAGCCAAGTGAGTATATAGCTCTTAAAACTTGTATTACTTCAATCTTAATATACACTGAGAATAAGCGTAATACCAATAATAATAAGCTGTTCAACTTCTTGATTAGAGCTGGTTTTCCCAATCAATGTGGATTATTCCTTTTTTTTTTAGCTATATCATATATTTTTCAGTATATGCATGTTATTGGTTTTTTTATAGATTTAAAAATTAAAAAAAAAAACCTAATTCGTTGCTTAGATTCAATACCGTATATTTTAAATCTGAAGCAGACAATACGTAGCGGAAAAAGAAAGAAAGATAGCCACTATATCGGTTTGGGATTTAGGTCAAAGATAAATGTAGCAATTGTTATGTTAGCTATTGCGGCCTCAAGGAATGTAATTTTGCCTTCTGATATTTATGGAGGTATTTATGATAGGATAGTCTGAAATCTTTATTTCCTTATTTTATATTTTTCCTTTATTTATTTGAGCTTTGCGGCTTTTTATTAAAGAGAAAGTATTTCTTGTGAGGGAACGCCATAAGTAACTGTTTTTTTAATTGAACTTGAATTGCTGTGTAGATATTTGCTCTATCATCCATTTCCAAACGTAATTGATGGTTTTTCTTTTAGTCACTAAGAGGTCTCATTTCTTTACTAAGCTTTAATATAGCTGATAAAAAATTGTTAGTCTTGAATTTAATATTTTAACTTTGATATTATATTTATTCCACAAAGTTCTCTATTCGTTATATTGAGTAAGAAGGTTTTAGCTATGCTCACACATTTCAGATAAATTAGTAAAAGGCAACAAAATCTTTCAGTATTTAATATGATTTAAACTTGTGGAAAAATTCAGAACTTTAAATTACAAATAAGCTATTTCGAATTATAAGACGTTTGCGAGTTCATAGAAGGAATGTCGACTTACAGATCATTATAGAAAATCGTCCAAATATTCTGACCAGCCTGGGAGATCGTATCTCTACCTTAAGACCTCCATGAAACATTAGGGGCTCTGGAAATTGACTTTACATGGATAATGATAGTTATTCAAACTAATTAACTTTTTTAACACGTAATTGATCAACTCATTGTAGGCACTAATGAATCTCTAGGGGTAGAGGCGTGAACATAGCATATACATTTAATAAAGTACCTAGTAATATAAAAATGGATTAAGCAGTAAAAAAAAAATCTTTTATACAATGAAAAGCACAAACACTTACCCTTGAATCAGAAATATGCAATTTTCCATCTGCTATTGTGTAAAAGTTAGCATTTATTGTGCGTATAGATTGCAAACGTTTGGGAACAGATTGTTTTTAACGCCAGTTGTTGCTGTTACCGGAGTGGACTAAAGATAGGGAGAGCTGCAGTAATGAGGCGGGCTGTATGCTTGAGCACGGAGTCGATAAGGTCCTGTTGACGCAGGGAAATTAAATTAAACCTCTATACTTCCCTGCTTATGCTTGTGGAAGGAGTACGCAGGCTTAAAGAGTATTCCGCAGGCATTAACATAGCAGACAAGCACACTCCTGTCCCAGAATGTATCGGTGAAGTGGGAAAATTGAGCCCGGTAATATAGTCTAGGAGAGGGACTTGTAGGAAACCATCGAACCGCAACAATGACTGAAAACTTTAGCATATTTTCCGTGGGCCCCAATATATGGCAGATGGCTAGAAGAATGTATGTAGACTTTTCAAAGACCTTTCATGAAATTTGGCTGTAAATCTTACTAGATAACCGCTATATGATGCTTTGCGTGTTCCATTGGAAAGAATTGTTATTTATATGAATATTTTTGTTGACCTAACGATCAATAGTCTCACATTTTTTGTTTATTCTACTTATAAGTCGAAAAAAAATATATTTATTTTTACATCAGGTATGAATCGAATTTTAATGAATTCAAAAAAAAAAAAGGATGTACTGACTGAAAAAATAAATGATGTAGTACCAGGAATTTCCACTGTTTCGCCAAAAATGTAAGCCTGGTGGCACTGCAGGGGTCTTGGATGACACCTGCTCAGATGAGGCAACCCTCATTTATCAGGCCATGTTATGGAAACAATAAATCGTTCCTCTCCAAGCAATGGCCCAGATGACAACCACCGGGTGAGGCAATATTTCAACTATTTTCCCACGCCCGCTGAAGTAGCACTGTTCCATTTCCCCCTATACAAGCTCCTCCAGATTTCCATTCATCCTCACTCAGTCACTCACTACTCACAGCGCCTGATCAGCGGACCCCCACCCATATGGGGTAAATTCATCCATCAATTTGAACTTTTACTTAATCTAAAAAATTTGAAATAACATTACCATTGAGGAACCAACGAGTTTCAACACATTTAACAATTTTAAGGAAGCATTCGGGGTTTGAGGGGATGAAATTAAAGTAGATAATACGAAAAGTCAAAGAACTGATTTACTTGATTCTATAACATCAATTATTTTATCAAAGTCATGGATATCCAGGAGGGTTTGGTTCGAGCTGCTACTTGTATATTAATATACACAACCTTGGGCACAAAGAGATAAAGAGTGCCTTTACGTTACATAATAAGAACAAGAAGGAAAGCGTAGGGTGAGGTTGGTAGCAGGAAAATAATTGTCGGGTCGTCACGAGGGGGGTGCCTAGTTACCCTAGCCCTGGTGACGAAGTGAGGGTTGATTAAGTTTATGACCAGGACAATCGTTTCATGACGGTCTTACTATCTCACTCCATATTTGATAGGTATGTGCCCCGATAATGCACTATGTTCAGGAGAAGAGGTATAGGGTAGGTAGTGTAGGTAGTTTGTGTGGTCTTGGAATGACCGCGAATTCACACTCGGTATCTGAGGGTAGGTGAAATCCGGCCGGATCCCGAAGGCGAGTGTGAACTGGAGAGAGGCAGACTGGATTCCCGTGGGAGACACTGCTAGGTAAATTTGCAGGGCCACGACAACCGTTGTCCGCGAGGGAGAGGTCTCTCCCAAGGAGCAGTTTTAGCGAGGCGAAAGCAGATAATCCCATTAAGAGAGTGTGGGGTCTGCCAAGGCCGGGCTATAGCATAGCGAAGTTAGGAAGACAAATCCACAGGTTTTCATAAATGAGAAAGTCAAGTTTCGAACATCATCAGTGCAGCCACAAAGTCATCGTTTAGCTAGTCGTCTGGAGAATGAATGACATCCAAAGACCCCGGTCTATTTATAGTAGGCTTCCTTCATTAGTGCCCAATCATGGGACTCGTTGTTGTGTCCAATGACAGCCCAGTATGTAGTGACCTTGTTCTTTGACAGGCCTGACTTGAGTCACTGATACCTGACCCGGGTAATTATTTATTGTTTACAACATTTACAATGACTTAGTTATGTTATTCACATTTGTTTAAATTAATTTACAATATATATAATATTAAAATATTTACGTTCTTTTAATATAAGATAACGTAATTTTATTTTATTAGTTATAAACTGATGTTTAAGGTTCTTCTAACAGAATTTTTTTTTTTTTAGTAGGATAATTCCTTTATTGTGCAATAATTACAATCTGCCTTTTATAAGGCAATAAGTAATTAAGATATATGCTCTCATTCGTACAATATTTACAGTTCATCATTCACTCGCTCATTCATACAATATTTACAGTTCATCATTCACTCGCTCATTCATACAATATTTACAGACAGCCCAGAGACCCCCCAAATCCACCGCAAAGAGAAAGCGGAGTCTTGGGAAGTCCCCCACGCTCCTCCGTCAGCCGCGTCACCGGATACTAGCCAGTGGAGGCTGACCAAGAGCGCGAGAGCCACAGACGCTCAGGACATGATTGGAGAGACTGGCCATTGCCAGGTCTCCCACTGTCACGCGTTTATAGCAGGTCACGAGGCCACTGCCGTTTCAGTCTCCGAGGAGGATTATAGGGATGAGTGGCGTAGTGCATTGACTGTGCTACATGATTAGGGTGGTTGGAAAGGCTACTGTGGAATTTCGTAAACTTGGAAGGGATGAGTTCTAGAATGTAGGGTATATTAAGGTCGTTATGAAGGGTTTTGTTGCTGACATAATAAGGGGCATTTACTATTGTTCTCAGGACTTTTGATTGAAAGGATTTGATACGCCTGATGTTCGACTTTTTTGCTGTCCCCCATAGCTCTATTCCGTATGTCCAGATTGGTTTAAGTATAACTTTGTAGATTAGTAGTTTATTTTCTATTGAGAGATGGGATGTCCTTTGAAGTAGTCTGTACAGTTGTCCAAAGCGTCTGTTTAGTTCTTGTCTTTTTAGTCTCGTATGTGGGTTCCAGGTCAGTCGTTTGTCAAGATGGAAGCCTAAGTACCGTACTGTCTCGGATACAGGGAGAGGAATAGAATTAAAATAAACTAGTGGACCAGACTTGTGACAAAAGGTGAAGGTAATGCGGGAGCATTTTGCTTCATTAACTTTGATCCGCCATTGATTGCACCAATACTCGATCTCGTCAAGGTGTTTTTGAAGGTTATGGGATACTATGTCGGGGTCTGGATGGGATGACGAGACTGCAGTGTCATCTGCAAATGTGGCCAAGAAGGTATTGGGAGTAGAGGGGACATCAGCGGTGTATAGGTTATAGAGGATGGGGCCTAGGACACTGCCCTGTGGAATTCCTGCACTTATGGGATAGTAGTTAGAGTATTCTGAACCACAGCGGACTTGGAAGAAGCGGTTTGAAAGGTAGGACTGTAGGATTAGGAAAAGGGTCTGTGGTAAATATCTTTTGAGCTTGTAGAGCAAACCTGCGTGCCAAACCCTGTCAAAAGCTTGAGCTATATCGAGAAAGGCAATAGTGCAATACTGTTTGGTTTCAAGGGCTGAGGAGATGTGATCAACAACGCGAAGGCCTTGTTGAGCAGTGGAATGTCGTTGGCGGAAACCAAACTGGTGTGTGGGAAAAAGGTTTTTGGATTCAACAATGGGAAGTAGACGTTTTAGTAGGAGTTTCTTAAATATTTTTGAGAGGATAGGGAGTAGGCTAATTGGACGATAAGATGAGGCGTCATTGGGTAGTTTACCGGGTTTGGCGAATAGGACAATTTTGGAATGTTTCCAGAGGAGAGGAAAGTGCGTCGTTCGGATTATGCAATTATATATGTAGGTTAGGAAGATTATGGCTTTAGGAGGAAGTTGTTTGAGAATTTGAGGAGTTAGGAGATCATATCCAGGGGATTTTCGGTAAGGTAAGTTTTTCAGAAGGTATTTAACCTCAGAGGGGTTAAAGGCTTTTGGTGGAAGAGAGAGAGGAATAGGTGAAGTGAGGAAATCTTCCACAGTTGTGCTGTGAGTATGGCTTTGATGAGAAAGGTGAGGTGTGAAAGTATGGGTAAGATGCAGAGCAAATTCCTCCGACCTATCCCCATCCGAAGCCGCCCAGGACCCATCATCACGACGGAGTGGGTGTGAAACAGGTTGATACCTTAGGATTTTTTTTGTTACGTTCCACAAGGAGTTATCCCTGGTAGACAGAGAGGAGAGGTAGGAATTGAAAGAATCGGAACGGAAGGATGCCAATCGCCGCTTTACCAATCGGCAGTACTGATTGTACGTGCGACGATCAATAGGATGCCGGGATCTTTGCCACACTGTTCTGGAGCGGCGTTTGGATTGGATTAGATCTTTGAGATGCTGAGGTAAACGATTATGATTGTGGATTTTTGTGTGACGATGGGGTGACGATGCCTCTCAAGCCGACCTCTGGACCAGAGTAGTGAAAGAATGCACTGCATCGTCTAGGTCTTGGGATGTTTTCAGGGATAATTTGAGGTTTACGGACTCTGTAAGAAGCTGACGGAAGTGGTCCCAGTCAACTGGGCCCCTAATAAATGAAGGAAGAGGCAGTTTGAGAATTGGTCTTAGGGAAATGGTTAATAATAAAGGGCTATGATCGGTGGAAAGGTCGTCGAGGCGCTTGAGTGAATAGTTTAGTTTTCCTAAACTATTGTAAAAAAAGAAGTCAAGGATATCAGGATTTCGGTTGGGATCGGATGGCCAATAGGTGGCTGTGTCAGGAGTGATAGTGGAGCAATGTTTCCGTGTGAGTGCAGACAGCAAAGCACGTCCTCGTGTATTTGTGGATCTTGACCCCCAGTGTTGGTGCTTCGCATTAAAGTCCCCACCCACAAGGAAACGATGTCCGATGGAGTCTAGAAAGGAGATGAATTGGGAGTCGGAAATGGATTTATTGGGAGGGCAGTACGTTGATGCAAGTGTAAGAGGAAAAGTGAAGGTGGTGATTGACACTGCAGTGGATTGAAGGCAATCATGTGATACCAAAGGAACTATGTGGTGGGATATGGAGTTATGGACAATGACAGCGGTACCTGCATGAGCTGTTCCATCTGGGTGATCAGTACGATAAGTCTGGTACTGTCGAACGGTAAATGGTCGTTGGCTCGTAAGTCTTGTTTCAGTAATAAGAGCTACGTTGATCTTCTTGTCATGGAGTAGTGCTGTCAGTTCGTTAGTGTGGGTGCGAACACCATTCGCATTCCAAAGGAGAATGGATAAGGAGTCAGAAGGATCCACTTATGGATTTTGTTTAACGGGGATAAGGTAGGAGACAAGATTTGTAAGAAGGGAAATGAGAGGGGTAATTAGGGTTCTGAATTCTGTAAGGAATGATTTTAATAGGCTAGTGAGATCTGAAGAGCTTGGAGGTGAAGGAATATGCGAGATGTGTGGTTGAGGATGGGATTGGGTTTGCTGGTTGGCGGGATGAGTGGAATGCTGGGGAAGAGATACTTGCGGACGAGAAGTGAGCAGTGCCTGTGACTGCTCTCTGTTCCGAACGGCATCAGCAAAAGAGACTGAATGCCTCAAATTTCTGGTGGGGCGCTTCTTGAGCTACCTGCTACTGGCTTCTCTTCTTCTGGCCGGCGACGTTGCTCGCTCCTGGACTTGAGGATTCTATAGGCCTCACAGCCCTTGTAGTTGGCCGGATGGTCTTGCTGGCAGAGCACGCATACAGCAGGCGATTTTAGGGGCTTTTTGCACAATTCGCTTTTGTGCTGCCCACTACACTTTACACACCTAGGAGGGTGGTGGCAATACGATTTTGTGTGCCCATATGCCTGGCAATTATGGCATTGGACGATGTCTCTATTGGGGTAAGGTTTTTCGACCTCTATTCTTGTGTAATACAGGGTTGTTAAGTCATAAATTTTCTCGACGCCAGGTGTCCGCTTGAGATCTACAAAAAATAACGGTAATGCCGTTTTGGTGGATTCGTTTTGTTGTCTGTCCTCACGTAAAACGTTGGTTATTTGCCGAACTTTGAATCCCAGAGCTGATAGTTTGTCTTCAATTTCATCAGCTGGTGTGGTCGGGTGCAGATTTCGTATCACTACTCGAAGCGATCGTTCTTGTTTCAACTGATACGTATGGAATTCTGCATTGGTTTCTTCCAAATACTTAATGATCGCTCGATAAGTATCCGGAGTGTCTGGGGAAATTTTTGTATCCCGAGAGCGATTGAGGCACGTATATTTTCCGGTACCTACAACTTTGCTCATTTGTGAGCATAATAGTTTGAAAGTGCTAATATTCCTTACGAATATAGCAGGCGGCTTGGGCTGTGCTGGTGTTTGAATAACTTCCATGTCGTCAGGTTGGCTATTTCTCAGTACCTCGAAGCTATTCGGTGTGAAGAATGGAGATTCTGCTACAGTTTCTTCTTTTGAAGTGCTGGAAAGTGGTGGTAGATCTTCCATAGAGCTGGCAGCAGATGGGTTTATAGGGATGTTCCTATTTGAGCGTCTGGGTTTTCGCTTTACTGGCGACGTTGGCGGAGTTGGACCTAAGGACCTAGATCTTTTCTTTTTATTTTGTGATCAAGGCCACCCGGCAAACTATAAAGGCTGTGAGGCTTATAGAATTCTAAAGTCCAGAAGTGAACAACGTCGTCGTCCTGAAGAAGAAACATCAGCCACAGGTAGCCCAAGAAGCGCCCCCACCAGAAGTTTGAGGCCTTCAGTCTCTTTTGCTGACGCAGTTAGGAACAGAGAGCAGCCACAGGAACTGCCCACTCCTCCTCCGCAAGTTCTTCTTTCCCAGCACTCCGCTCATCCCAGCAACCAGCAAACTCTATCCCATCCTCAACCACACATCTCGCATATCCCGCCACCTTCAAGCTCTTCAGATCTCACCAGCCTTTTAACCTCATTCCTTACAAAGTTCAGAACCCTAATTACACCTCTCATTTCCCTTCTTACAAATCTTGTCTCCTACCTTATCCCCGTTAAACAAAATCCATAAGTGGATCCTTCCGACTCCTTATCCATTCTCCTTTGGAATGCGAATGGTGTTCGCACCCACACTAACGAACTGACAGCACTACTCCACGACAAGAACATCGACGTAGCTCTCATTACTGAAACAAGACTTACTAGCAAACGACCATTTACGATTCGACAGTACCATACTTACCGAACTGATCACCCAGATGGAAGAGCTCATGCAGGTACCGCTGTCATTGTTCATAATTCCATTTCTCATCACATAGTTCCTTTGGTAGCACATGATTTCCTTCAGTCCACTGCAGTGCCAATCAGCACCTTCCCTTTCCCCCTTACTCTAGCATCAGTGTACTGCCCTCCCAATAAATCCATTTCCGATTCCCAATTCATCTCCTTTCTAGACTCCATAGGACATTGTTACCTTGTGGGTGGGGACTTTAATGCAAAGCACCAACACTGGGGGTCAAGATCCACGAATACACGCAGACGTGCTTTGCTGTCTGCACTCACACGGAAACATTGCTCCACGATCTCACCTGACACAGCCACCTATTGGCCATCAGATCCCAACCGAAATCCAGATCTCCTTGACTTCTTCTTCTACAATAGTTTAGGAACACTAAACTATTCACTCAAGCGCCTCGATGACCTCTCCTCTGATCATAGTCCTTTATTATTAACCATTTCCCTAAGACCAATTCACAAACTGCCTCCTCCTTCATTTATTAGGGGCCCAGTTGACTGGGACCACTTCCGTCAGCTTCTTACAGAGTCCGTAAACCTCAAATTATCCCTGAAAACATCCCAAGACCTAGACGATGCAGTGCATTCTTTCACTACTCTGGTCCAGAGGTCGGCTTGGGAGGCATCGTCACCCAAAGATCCACAATCATAATCGTTTACCTCAACATCTCAAAGATCTAATCAAATCCAAACGCCGCTCTAGAACAGTGTGGCAAAGATCCCGGCATCCTGCTGATCGCCGCTCGTACAATCAGTACTGCCGATTGGTAAAGCGGCGATTGGCATCCTTCCGTTCTGACTCTTTCAATTCCTACCTCTCCTCTCTGTCTACCAGGGATAACTCCTTGTGGAATGTAACCAAAAAAATCCTAAAGTATCAACCTGTTTCACATCCACTCCGTCGTGATGATGGGTCCTGGGCGGCCTCGGATGGAGATAGGTCGGAAGAATTTGCTCTGCATCTTACCCATACTTTCACACCTCACCTTTCTCATCAAAGCCATACTCACAGCAAAACTGTGGAAGATTTCCTCACTTCACCTATTCCTCTCTCTCTTCCACCAAAAGCCGTTAATCCCTCTGAGGTCAAATACCTTCTGAAAAACTTACCTTACAGAAAATCCCCTGGATATGATCTCCTAACTCCTCAAATTCTCAAACAACTTCCTCCTAAAGCCATAACCTTCCTAACCTACATATATAATTGCATTATCCGAACGACACACTTTCCTCTCCTCTGGAAACATTCCATTATTGTCCTATTCGCCAAACCCGGTAAACCACCCAATGACGCCTCATCTTATCGTCCAATTAGCCTACTCCCTATCCTCTCAAAAATATTTGAGAAACTCCTACTAAAACGTCTACTTCCCATTGTTGAATCCAAAAACCTTTTTCCCACACACCAGTTTGGTTTCCGCCAACGACATTCCACTGCTCAACAAGGCCTTCGCGTTGTTGATCACATCTCCTCAGCCCTTGAAACCAAAAAGTATTGCACTGCTGCCTTTCTCGATATAGCTCAAGCTTTTGACAGGGTTTGGCACGCAGGTTTGCTCTACAAGCTCAAAAGACATTTACCACAGACCCTTTTCCTAATCCTACAGTCCTACCTTTCAAACCGCTTCTCCCAAGTCCGCTGTGGCTTAGAATACTCTAACTACTATCCCATAAATGCAGGAGTTCCACAGGGCAGTGTCCTAGGCCCCATCATCTATAACCTATACACCGCTGATGTCCCTTCTACTTCCAACACCTTCTTGGCTACATTTGCAGATGACACTGCAGTCTTGTCATCCCACCCCGACCCCGACATAGCATCCCATAACCTTCAAAAACACCTTGACGAGATCGAGTATTGGTGCAATCAATGGCGGATCAAAGTTAATGAAGCAAAATGCTCCCACATTACCTTCACCCTTTGTCGCAAGACTTGTCCATTAGTTTATTTTAATTCTATTCCTCTCCCAGTAACCGAGACAGTACGGTACTTAGGCTTCCATCTCGACAAACGACTGACCTGGAACCCACATACGAGACTAAAAAGACAAGAACTAAACAGACGCTTTGGACAACTGTACAGACTACTTCAAAGGACATCCCATCTCTCAATAGAAAATAAACTACTAATCTACAAAGTTATACTTAAACCAATCTGGACATACGGAATAGAGCTATGGGGGACAGCAAAAAAGTCGAACATCAAGCGTATCCAATCCTTTCAATCCAAAGTCCTGAGAACAATAGTAAATGCCCCTTATTATGTCAGCAACAAAACCCTTCATAACGACCTTAATATACCCTACATTCTAGAACTCATCCCTTCCAAGTTTATGAAATTCCACAGTAGCCTTTCCAACCACCCTAATCCTGTAGCACAGTCTTTGCACTGTGCCACTCATCCCTATAATCCTCCTCGGAGACTGAAACGGCAGTGGCCTCGTGACCTGCTATAATCGCGTGACAGTGGGAGTCCTGGCAATGGCCAGTTTCTCCAATCATGTCCTATTGTATGAATGAGCGAGTGAATGATGACTGTAAATATGGTATGAATGAGATCATTTATCTGTATTATTATTGCCTTATAAAAGGCAGATTGTAATTATTTCACAATAAATAAAGTATTTTGTGATATTAGCTGCTGATAAAATCTCATTTTGTCATTAGCTAAGATTTTTGTTAGTTTAAAAAAAAAAATAAAATAAAATAAAATACGTAGCGCCGGTGGGATTCCAGTGGCGAGTCACCGGTCTTGGCTCTGAGCCACCTATCAGGTCTGGCTCAGAACGGCTATGTATCGTGAACGACGGCTGATGGCTCAGTCAAGATGGCCGACTACTCTGTCCGATGTCACTATTATTTGCACTTCACACCAATGTACTAGTGATCTACTCACTTATTGAGGGCTCCCTCGTGGCCACCTCACTTAAGTTGCCAGTTGACACAATCCCAAAGCCGAAAAAGGGTCTATAAACGGTAGTTATCGGTATTGATTTGGAGAGCGATAGTTGTACGTGGTTGTTAATAGTAGCGCATGCGCAGAAACTAACAAACAAAATTTATTCTGGCAAAAGATTATATTTAGTTACAAAAAAAACAAACTTAAATTAATTATTTATAAATACTTGTTAACAATTTTGCTTCTTCTTCTTCTTTTATCCTCATCAATTATTTTCAAACCAAATCAGTTCTTTTTCTTTTGTTGCAATGGCTCTTCTTGGCTCTGCTAAGTCCAATAACACTAACTAAAAGAAATTTTAAAGTTTTTCTGACACACAATTTACAGCTAACATGTATCACGGGCTGATCCCAAAACTAGATAAGTATAATCTCTGTGTGTTTTCTCAGTACTAAAACAACAACTAATTATAACTGGCTAAAACTAGAGAGTAATTTTGTGTGTGTTCATTACGATACAACAACAACTATACTCTCCTTTGTTTTTTTCATACACTCTCACTTGTTTTTATTTTGCTTTCTTGATAAGTTGGATTAATATATATAAAAACTCCACAATATCTAATATCACAACATTCGGGTCCGCTCCGATTTAAATTCCACTTTACTTTTGATTTTACTATTCACTTTTCTAGCACTTTAACACTTTGCATTGTCTTATTACTAAATGACAAGATCAGATTATGTGTCACCGAAATTTTACATTTTGCATTTCAAACATTTACATCACAAATGTAACTGTACCTTACAGACATCTTAACTTTTAACTATAGTACCATAAATTTATAATTTCCAAGTTTTTACATTGCTGGGTTGACAATATATTCATAATAAAGTATTAATTACTTTTAAATTTCAAACTTTTATATAGCTTTTAACATTTACCAACTTGATTGTACAAAATAAACATACTAACATTTTAGTACATTAGAATAAAATTCAATTTTTTAAGTTTTTACATGTGTCCATTTGACACTATTTTCATATAAGGTTTTAGTGAATTTTAAATTTTCAATTTTTTCTATAGATGTTAACATATTTAATTGTCCAAATAAACATCATACCATTTTAATACAATACAATAAATTTCAATTCAAGTTTTTACTTGTCTGATTTACATTATTTTATAATAAGGTTTTCAATTAATTTTAAATTTTCAAGTTTTTAGATAGATTTTAACATATCGACAAATTTGATTGTACAAATAAACATACTAACATTTAAACATTACAATAAACTTCACTTTTCAAGTTTTTACTTTTGTCCGATTGACATTTTTTTTTTTTTTTATAATAGGTTTTTTCAATTGATTTTAATTTTCTATTGTTTATATAGATCAAGTTTTACATGCCATCTGATTAGCATTATTTCATACTAATAAAATATAACCTTTTTCTTCTTTTTTTTATAATTATACTCTATGGAATTAAAAAAATACCTGAAATTATTTGTAAAGTCTTTCCTTTTATTTATTTTCATGTTATTTCCACTAAACTCGTAAAAGGGGATTTCACTAAAATGATATGAAATTTTATATTCGAATTTATCCCAATGCAAACTTTTAACTATTGTACTTTTTAATTTACTTAAGGTTTTTATTGGGTTAGATTTTTTAAATTGTTGAATCTCTAACTTATCATGACTATTCATTACTCATATCATATCACAATCAATTACCGATTTAAGTTCACTAGAGTTAATCGTCATTTTAATTGTATTTTGTTCCTTTATACTTTTTATATTCTCCATTTCCTCCTTTTCATTATCTTTATCATTATTTTCTTTTTTATATGTACCTAAATCATTTTTTATTAATTTTTGTTCATGATCCACGACTTTATTTTCGGTTTCTAAGTTAACTTCTTTAAAGTCATTTTTATGATTTTCCAGTTCCGGTTTTAAATCCGTTTCTAAAATATTTATTTTTTCATCTATTTCTACATTTAATTCATTGAAAGAATTTTGTAACTATTGTTCAATTCTTTCACATTTATCGTCAATTTTTAAAAAAAAATTATTATTTTTATCCACCAATTTATCGATTTTATTAGATAATTTTAATAAATTTTGTTTCTTGTCGTTAATTTGTTCCATCATTAATTTTAAAATATTGTCCATCTTACTCTCCTCCTTATCTACGTATCTATCAATTATACTTTGCTCATTTGGATCAGTATTGACACTATGCTTATCTTTTTCCATGACTGTATCTAACAATATGAATCTTAATTACAAATACAATTTTTAACCTAATCTTTATATCAAATTTAAACACAATTTTCGTGACACTATCTAAACAATCCTTTTTAGCCAGATTACTTCGTTATCAGTCCTTACGTTGGGCGCCAAATATTAAAATATTTACGTTCTTTTAATATAAGATAACGTAATTTTATTTTATTTTATTAGTTATTAACTGATGCTAAGGTTCTTCTAACAAAATTTATTCTGGCAAAAGATTATATTTAGTTACAAAAAAAACAAACTTAAATTAATTATTTATAAATACTTGTTTACAATTTTGCTTCTTCTTCTTCTTCTTCTTCTTTTATCCTCATCAATTATTTTCAAACCAAATCAGTTCTTTTTCTTTTGTTGCAATGGCTCTTCTTGGTTCTGCTAAGCCCAATACCACTAACTAAAAGAAATTTCAAAGTTTTTCTGACACACAATTTACAGCTAACATGTATCACGGGCTGATCCCAAAACTAGATGAGTATAATCTCTGTGCGTTTTCTCAGTACCACAACAACAACTAATTATAACTGGCTAAAACTAGAGAGTAATTTTGTGTGTGTTTATTATGATACAACAACAACTATACTCTCCTTTGTTATTTCATACACTCTCACTTGTTTTTATTTTGCCTTCTTGATAAGTTGGATTAATATATATGTAAAGAAAGTAAGCTTTCTTCAATTAAATTAGCAGCGCTTTGTTATCACGCGCGTGCTTCAGTTGGCTGCCACTAGGTAGAGCTAGAGACATATGACCAGAAGGTTTTAAAAAGGTTTTTGAGTGTGAAACAAGTAAAGTGCAAACAGTGATAACAATTAACTGTAATTGTTGTTTCTTTTGTTTTACAGGTATGGATTTAGATTTATTTGTAATAGTTGTAAACTAATTATCAATTAAATAAACTTTTGTTTTACAGAGAAACAGATTACTTATTGTTATAAGAAGAAGACCTAACCAATCTTATATATATATAAACTCCACAATATCTAATATCACAACATTATATATATAAAATAGAGTATAGGATTTATATAATGTAGTTAGTGGTCGCTACAATAATTAATAACACAATAAAGAGAGTCAGCCTGGGCAGGGGAGACGTTAAAAATTGAAGGCGTTCTCCGTAGAGGCCGGTAGGATCGAATCTAGTCCTTCATGAAACCCTAATGTCGACGAAAAGGAAGGTTCTTGAGTGCTAGGGGGTCACTGCTGGAGTATTGGAAAGGCACCTGGCACCGAAAGGAGGGAGTCCAGCGGAAAT
The DNA here is from genome assembly GCA_930367205.1 of Acanthosoma haemorrhoidale. Taxonomy (NCBI): domain Eukaryota; kingdom Metazoa; phylum Arthropoda; class Insecta; order Hemiptera; family Acanthosomatidae; genus Acanthosoma; species Acanthosoma haemorrhoidale. Next base: position 132,851,145 of record OV884011.1, read on the forward strand.
AAGACAAGGCGGGATCGGAATTTAATTTAGGCGGCTACTGTTTCCGGGCAGATGCTCGCCCAGCAGTTGGACAATAAGGGAAGACATGGCCTGCAAGATTGGACCCGGTCCGAAGAGACTTGGGAAGACTTCTGTCTGCGGGAGTTGGGTAGCTTCCACTTACGGTCAGCATGTTAATTATTATTAGGGTACTAGTATCAGTATCCTCCCTTTATTTTGAAAGACCAATATTTTTTTTACATCGATTACGAATTGAAATGTGTTTATGAATTATTATAGACGAAATAAAATAATTAAATTGAAACCAAATCGAGAAATAGTCGCAAAACTATGATTTAATTTTTTCTTCGATATATGGTTAGTTTAAACATAAACTTAATTAATTGAGTTGAACGATCTTAAATACGTGATGTCAGTGTGTTTGCTTTATTGTTACTGTTTTATTGTAACTTGAGCTATTTCCAAAAATTGCCGCTAGGACTGATATTGCACAGTCCGCAGATGGGGTATTTGTAAGTTTTCAACTAGCAATAATTGCACCTCAGTAGAGCTTTATTGGTTACAATATTGCCAATGCGCCAGGTTAAATAAGCATAAAGAAAATTTTCGAAAACGTTTCCAAATGATACACCAGAAGGAGTTAATTTTTATTCAGTATGTTCATACTTCTGAGAAACCCAAAGGAAATTAGAAAACAAATCCTGAAACAACCGTATTTCAACTCAATATTATCGCTCGAGTGAACCATAAAAAAGAAACTTTAACCTTTCATGAAATTTAAGTAAAGTACAATTGGGACGAGTCGCATTTATTTTTAATTTAATTGACCACCATATTTTTTTCTCGTTACTTCGTCGCTTAAGTCTTAATTATTTTACTTATTGCCTGGTGGATTTTAAAACTTCTGCGTTATAAATGTTCAGCAATTTTTATATTTGTATAAAACTAACTATAATTTACATTCAGTGTATACATTTCGTTACTTTATATTGCATATTTTCTTTTTAAAAGATCGAAGTTTGTTTCACGCAAATTTTGTTCACATCATTATTGAGATGAATGATTTGAATTTAAATCGTCAACAACAAACTATAACAATACTTTTTATGTTATAATATGTTCAATGAACTTAGTAAAATTTCATTAAATTTGATCACGAGTTCGCTTTTGTTTACATTTTGAGTTACGGAGTTTTGAAAGTCTGTAGTGTATAAAACAGGGCGTGGCAGTACGCTGCTGACAGGAAACATTGAAGCTCGTCAAGGATCCAGTGCTGCTGAGTGTGTATCGAATTCACGATGGAGACTTGTGCTAAGCTTCCCCCAGTCGATGGTAAATATTGCCAATGTGTGCATTTGCATTTTCCCTTGGCTGTTTTAATATTGGTCCGGATTCGCTTCCCTATTTCGATCCCCAGCGAGGCGGGGTCTTCGATAATAGCGTCGTTTAGTTTTATCTTCATACTGAAATGTTTGTATTTATCAACTGTTCTCTCTTCAATGGATTAAATAAATACTATGGTATTAACAGTAACCTTACATTTTTTTATTATCTAAACGTTTTTTAGATTAATTTTTACCGAACAGAAGCAAATCCATATACATGAAAAATACATTCACATGAATAATTTTAATAAATTTAGTTACAGTTAAGATTCTAAAAGTATCTTTGCACAGAGACTAAAAGTCACAAAATGAGATTTTAGAGGCCAGAAATGAGCTTTATATAGACAAGAAACGATTTTGTTAGTTACACCCCCCTTAGAAGATCACATACTAAGAATTTAGCTGAGATTTTTCCAACAGTTGGAATTCCTCAATGCTTCTTTAACCGCGAGACTTAATCTGATATTTATCATATGTTCATATTTGTTCAACCACTCTTAAGAATGATTTTAACCAAATGTGCACTGTACAGAGTTTAAAAACGATAAAAAATAATGTTTTCAAAGCCACATGGCATGAGTTTTTTGAGCTATAGGTCACAGGTCTTTTTTTACTAAAATAGGTACTTGACCTGCATCTGACCACACGATCTAAATATTTAGAAGAGTGTCTGTTCAGTTGAAAGGAGTTAGAATTACTAAAACAGGGCAGCAATAAATACCTAGATTGTAAACTGGAATTCTATTGTTAGCTTTCATGATTCTATGTTATTCTTTCTTTGCCGTCTCTTATGTGGCTTTAAAAATGAGTACAACGTCATAACTTTACGTTTTCAAATTGAGATTTGTAAAAAAATATTATATCTTTTTCAAAATTGCTATTGTAGGACAATTATACATCATAAAGTCTGATCATTATTAGTCCAAGGCAATTAATTATCGTGGAGATCAAATGATGGGTTTACTTCTTTTGCATCTTTATGTACTTTTCCACGGCCTTAGCGCCTCCTGCACTTCATATTAGGTGTTTAATAGTAGAGGGGTAAACTGACACTTGTAGGCATTACGTGAGTTGTGGTACAATATATAATACCCCAATCTCTAGTCAGAGAGTGCATCGATCATAGAAAGACAGAGTAAGAAACTAATGAGTATTGGTTCGTACCTCGAATAAATGAATAAGACCAATTAAACTGTAAAGAAACTACCAGCACGCACTCATATGATATCACTTTTTTCTATTGCTATTCAAAAAAATCTAAACAATTAAAACTAAATTAATTGGTATACATAACATCAACATCCACGCATTCGATCAAACATTCATATGAAGTTATACATATACATATGAAATATTTGCTTGAATTCCTTATTCCTACATTACATACAAGAGTTTTTTCATCGCTTATAAATTATAGTTTACATGCACTTTTTTGAGTTTTTCCAAATTATGTGAAATTTATTCTGCAAACATAAATCAGAAGGTAATAGACTATGCAAAGGATTATGTACGTGGGATGTGTGTGAATTGACTAACCGTTCTCTCGCCGAGATTCCTGACCCTGCAGTGGAGGAATGCGGTGCCGCCTAGCTGCACTGTGTTGTTCACTACCGTGTTGTTGTCGAAGGTTGGCTCTGTCAAACGCTGGTACTCGTCGAAACTCGAATACCACATCTCCGCTGTCGCTCGACCAAGCAGGCTCTCCTTTTCTCCTGGAAAATAAAAGGTTACTAGTAACATGCAATTATCTTATTGGTGGTTAACAGTATAAATTGCCAGTAATATCGGAGATAGACATTTAGTGGTCCTAAAAATTTTAAAATTAAAAACGTTGTTTACACAAACAGTTTTGGTTTAGAAATCATATTCATCCGTACAATTTTTTTCTTTTAATTCATGAATGCAATACCAAACAAAAGACCTATAAAAAAATTCCACAACAAACGATAAACATGGTTCATCATACCACGAAAACAAAAAAAAAAGTCTCGTTTGGTAACCCTAGTCATACCGGCTTTACGATATTCATAAGCTTGAAATTGGTTCATTACCCAACAAACAAGGGGTGAATGAATCTACCTGGGCTGACAAGTTCTAATAACAAAGTATAGCGCATAAATTTAAATTTAATTTAAAAACTGGATATCATTTGTTGCCATAACAAACAGATATGTTTATTGCACTGAAAACTGAATCAGATATGTACCAGTTTTTGTGCATAAGCATTGAATCTGATCGTCTCTAACTATTTGGAAATAACAAGGGTGGGTACAACAGTAGTTAAAAGCGGTACTTTTAAGTTTGTTTTAGACATTGTGTGTGTGGGTGTATGACTCAAAGAATGCTAAAAATTATTTAATAATTCTTTGTCAATCGAAATGTCAAAACATGAAATTAGGACCGATTTTTAGAGATGTACCTGTCACACGAAAGTTTGAATTATTTCATACTTAATTAATAACACTGAAAATTTCATCATTATAATCCGTTCTAGAAGAAAAAATTAATCATTAAAAAATAATTAAATTAAGAACTGGTAGGTTTTGCCCACTTAAAGAGGTTTCGGCTGCAGAAGTGCCCCTTTGCCTCCACTAAGTGACAAGAATTTCAATTTATGAGGGAGGCTAATAAGGCTGATATGGAGATTATTCAAGCTGTATTCACAAGTAATTAGCTGTGAAAGGGATTTGTGGAGCCTAGAGTCCATTAATCTTCCTGCTCTGACGTGCCTTCCACGCCAAAACTTACCTGGCAAAAACACTTATCATTAAATTATTGTTTGGTCTGGTATAGTAAGCTAAAAATTAACGGACCAGTTAAAAAATGCATCTTTTGTAATGATAACGCGTTTTCATGTTCTTCATTTTAGGCAAAAGATAAACTATTAGGGATACGAATAAAGTGAAAACATATTAATTAATTAGGTCTGTACATTGTTTCACTGTATGATCCGGACAAAATAACGTTCCGTACTTAATGTACTTGAGTACGGCTATAACCTCCAGTCACCCAATGTATTTTTCCCGGATGGTGTTTCTGTTGCAGTTGTTACTGTGTTTCTGTTTCAGTTGTTACTGTGTTTCTGTTTCAGTTGTTACTGTTTTTCTGTTTCAGTTGTTACTGTGCTTCTGTTTCAGTTGTTACTTCGTTTCTGTTTCAGTTGTTACTGTGTTTCCGTTTCAGTTGTTACTGTGTTTCTGTTTACTTCAGTTTTTAAAATGTGCATTATTAAGACCATTGACTGAGAAGAAACATGCCAGTATGAGGTTTTAGAACTTTATTGGGACATTGTTGAAGAATAAACATTTTACAGCTTTTAATTCACGCTTAGTAAGATCAAAGAGCTCAAATTCATAAAAAAGAAATAAAAGATCAAAATTTGCTAGCCTATGGAATATCGAGGAGCTTTGTATAGGCCAGCAGATCAAAGACCGTCCTTCCGCTTTAAAGGTGACTCCACTTTTAAATTCTGCTGTGAAACTGATTTGAAGGACTGCGTAACTAGAGCAACGCGGGTAGAAAGATGGGTTCCTTGTTTTGAAAAAAAAACCATCGTTGCCATTAAAATTCTATTTTAAGAAAAAAATGTGGATTAACAGAAAAATAAAAAGTAGAACCCTGATCTATTGCCTAAAACTTAAAAATAGCAAAAATGCCCTGGGCATAACTCATATCGCGTAATATAGTCACTCCATTGCTAGGACAGTATAGTGTTGCAGGATTGAGCTCTATAAGTTGTAGAATGATTATCTTAAATTATGTTATTATAAATAACATGTAAATTAAAATGTTCACTCATTATGTAAACTAATTGTACGAAGACCCCAAAAGTCTTGTAAAGTTGTTTGTTGGGTTTGGAAGTAAATACTGCCGGTGACGGTCTTCTCCTCGAGTAAGGCACTAAGTATGGGGTCTTCCCTCTCCTTCTTGACTAACGAGCTAATTGGTAGTCTAAATCTTCAACTCTCAAGCTAGTGATTACGACGTATCTACTCACGATATGTTCAATGTATGTACATGAACTGAACTCAAAAGAAATGTAAGGTTTATTTTGTATTGTTTATTGTAGTTTGGAAGGAATACATCATTTTTTGGATGTCATGTATGTATTCGATTTAAGAATTATTAAAAACAGAAACATTGCTAAAATCTACATTAGTATTACAACTACAATGAGTTTAGTTGGGCTTATCACTTTATACATTCCATTGATATTTCATGAAAGGTTTTGTCGTATGGAATTTTTTTTCTATTGGTTGTTCGATTTAGCATTCAATGGTTACCTATTTAGACGAGTCAACTCCATGAGCTCATGTTTTATTCCTATTGTATTAATATAGATCCCACAACAATCAGTAATCATTACCTAAAAAAATATACCTACCTGCTATACAGCTGGGTAAAGCGAAATTGTTAAAATGTACTTATAAGAATAATTGTGAGTTTGCCCTATCATTCACAATAATAGCATTACTTAATTTCAATTTATTTAAGCAATTATGTTCACCGTTGGGATATACATCTGTAAACCAATAATTGGTACAAATGAACCTTGAAAATTACTAAAGCACAAATACTTTTGTTTATCTTTTCAGTTTAAAAGCTTGGTCCAATTTCATGCCGTATGGATTATCGAAAGGTCACCGTCCTTAAAGTAGCTGCGTAAGTTAATCATGTACCCTACTCCTAATATGCTGAACTGCCTAGCTTGTGTTTACGAAAATAATGGCAGCGAAACGAAAGTCGTCAATTAGGCCTTACAAAAAGAGAAACAAAAACGACTGTGTTAAGTGGAAAATGGGAGGAGAGCGCTAAGTGTCATAATTTATCTGCAAGACCTTTCCCAATTTACATAGAGTGTAAGGGTAAATTACACAAAGTGAATTTTAGGTACAGGCCATACTTTGTAATCAAAAGAAATTTCGTTTGATAGTAAAAGCACCCCCCCCCCATTTACCTGTAGTATGCTTTAAGTAAAAGCTCTCAAATAGAAATGAGGTTACATAGGCAGGAATAAATCTTATTTAGGCTCTTTCACGTCTGTTAATTGTTTACCTAATTTATTTCATACATTAAGTTTAAAAGAATCTATCCATTTTGAAGAATTGTGATCAAGAGAAGTGCAGAGTTACGAGTTATCAAGATGTTTAAATAATTAATAATCAATAAATAAAATGAACAATAATCACTAAGCGAATAAACAATATAAAAATATAGATCCAGTTAGTGTACCAATGTGATCGTGACACTCTAAATATAGGCAATTGTGGAAACCACATGGTTATCCAATTGATGCAGAGAAGTATGAAGAATACTCATTTACCACTGCAAAATTGCTCATTGATATGTATAAATGTCATTACACTATTATTATGGTATTTTAAAATGCAAATGTGTACATTTCTACGTGTGTATGTTAATGTATGCCACAATGGTATATGGTTTTAGTTATTACCATAGTCTTTTGAAACATAGGACACATAAAAATTTAAATTTTCATAAACAGACCGATAATGAATAAAATTATGAGTATTTAATTGGAACCAGTGATTTCCCTTTGCTCATTCCATAAATACCGGCGAAAATACCAGGTTATAACTTAGGGTTTTCGAATATATTCAGTAAACATGTAGAAACATGCGTGTGTATTATGAAGTGCAGTAAGGGAAGGAATTTCTGGGGTAACTAATGGCTGTGAGAGACCATCAATCTCTTCGGTTTCCAGTGCTACCCCTGCCCCGGGTCAACACATCCGCCCTCAGGGGTGATTCATTTCGCCTCTGCCCATCGGCCTGTCTCCACCCGATTAGGTTATTTCACCTGCCATTTATTTATTTTGGCTATTACGACGCACAGTATTCACTACGAACCTAATCTAGGGGTTGCTGGACTGTAGATTTACCGAGGCTTTTGGGTTATGCTATTCAGATGCTGTTTGGACGACAATAAACGACAAAAGTGAACGTTGTTCATTCATTGGTATCAGTTGTTGCTAATGATCTTATGGAATAAAATGCCAAAATAAATCAAATTCAGTACGAGAGTAATTAGAGGCTTAAGTACAAACTTTTAATTTCCAAAGGTCACAATTAACGGTATTAGGATTATAGAATTTAACATTCAGAACTGTATCAGAATAGGTATAATTAGGTATACATGAATAAACAGAATGGAGTAAAATAGAATAGAAAATATTTTATTCCAGGACAAACTCCACTGCGGATAACGATAGAGCTCAAATAACAGGATTGTGTCTGACTAATAAAAATAAATATTACATTATAAATAATAAATATATATAATAATGACAGTTTGAAATAATGTGTGAGATTCTGTTTGAAACAATAATAATAATAGTAATATCGTAAGATTATTATTAACTACCTCAGCAAATAAAATAATAGATGGATCCACATAACGACGACAACACCAATGTATGGGAAAATAACAATACAAAAAAAACGAAAACGCTACATAAATAAAACCATTAGGTAATTACAAAAGAATGAAAACAAGAAAAGAAGAAATACATCCCACCTTGTCGCGTTGCCACTAGGGGAGTGCCTAATCACTCCAGCCCTGGTGACAAGTGCGGTTTTTTGTAGTTTATAACATGGACCATGTTCCATGTCGGCGTTAATATCTGACTCCATTTTATGATAGGGATGTGTCCTGACAATACACTGTGTTCAAGAGAAGAGGTACAGAGGTTTCATGAAGAATAAGTCAAGTTTTCAGAGTTCAAGCGGAAGCCCAGCAGCGTCACGGGTACAAGTCGTCAGAGGGTCTGCAAGGTGGCTAAGAAATAGGGTGACGGCTCAGAGGCACTGAAGAGAGAGAATGCTGACGAGGAGTCTAAGTGACTGCCTTCCAGGGCCAAGTGGCCCTGGCGTAAAAGTGACACCGCGTAACAGCGGGTAAAGAGAGTAGAAGACTGAGTGGACTTATTCTAGGGCCCCGGGGCCCTGGCGTAAAGCGACCAAGTAACAGCGGCTGTGAAGATGAGGAGACTGAGAGAGAGTGAGCCAAACGCACTGGTTTAAATATAGTTCCTGCTTGGGGGGGCCTAGGAAATGCGCACACCTGCCACGAGGTACGTGACCCCTCGTCCCCTAAAGGACTGTTTTATGGCATGGCTTTTAGATTTTATGACCGCCAGAAGGTGACCCTAGGTCTAACAGGGTATGTTTTATTACGGCCAGCTTTTAGGTCGGTGTACCTGCACTTGTTACGACTGCCGACCTATGCGTTTATTGCTAGAAAAAGCTTTTACCATGTTTTACATCTAATTACAATACATTATATATGCACCAGATTATAGGGTGATTTAACTTAAGTAGTTAGCGGGCACTACACACCTAAATTAGCAGCAATGGAAAAAATAATACCATCATAAAAATATAATAACTAAAACATACCCAAATTATCAAGTGTTTGTCTTGAAGGTAAGGGGGTGTTGGTATAGAATGGTTTTGACGATTTTTAGGGTTGAAGCATGACGGATATTAGGATTTAGAGAATTCCAGAGGATAGTGTTGCCGTTATGTGGGCTTTTAAATTTAAACTCTCAGGACCCGACACCTTAGAAAAACTATTTTCTCACTTTCTCTCTGCACTGGCGCTTGCTGCTTTACTCGGACAATGGTTTTCTTATTCAACTACCTCTGCATCTCTCTTTCCTAACCTCACTATGTTTTAGTCCAGCGTTGTCAGACCACAAACCTTCCTAGTGGGTTTTTCTGCCTTCATCTCACTAAAACTAGCACCTGTAAGAAACCTCTTCTTCGCGGACAACGGTTGCCGTGGCCCTACAAACTTTACCTAGTAGCTTCTCCTTCGGTGATCCAGTCTGCCGCTCTTCGGTTCACACACGACTTTGTGATCCGGACGGGTTTCACCTACCCTTAGATACCGAGTGTGAATTCGTGGTCATTCCAAGACTACATAAACTATCTATAATAACTACCCTTTTCCTCTTCTCCTAAACATAGTGCTTTGTCGGGGCACACCTTCTAAGATCTTATGGAGTCAGATCACTACGAACAAAGCTGCCCGCCGACTAGGACGCCAGCAAAGGTCAAATACCCCAGGTCCGCCCATTTCATCTCTTTCTTGGCGCTCGCCGGACAGCGGCTACGTTTGTAGTGACTCTAGCCCGTGGCGGGTGTCCTTCTCGCCCCTAGACATAATTCCCGACAAGTGCCTATTATAAATGTCTAAAGAGAAATATGAGAGGTTATCATATTGTCCAGGAGTTCATAACAAGGGTGATGAAAATTGATGGTTTGGAAATGTAATGAGCCAAGAAAATATTGTGCACAGAAAGAGAGGAAGAACCTCACCAATATCGCGTGGAGGTGGGGGACATGGAGTGTCACGGATTCCCAAATACAGATCAAATTTCATCCTCCGCTCCTTCGTCAGCCGTGTCACTGGATAAGAGCCAGTGGAGCCTGACCAAGAGCGCGAGAGCTACAGACGCTCAGGACATGATTGGGGAAAATGGCCATTGCCAGGACCCCTACTGTTGCGCATTTATAGCAGGCCATGAGGCCACTGCCGTTTCAGTCTCCAAGGTGGATTATGGGTGTAGTGACTCAACTACATAAGTGTTAAATCACCCTATACTCTGGTGCATATATATTGTATTGTAATTAGATGTAAAACATTGTTTTCTAGTAATAAATCATGGAGAGATCGGCAGTCATAAAACAAGTAACAGAGGGTCGAAGGTCCAGCAATAAAACCTAAGGGGTATTGGCCACCTGGGCATCATAAAACATACCCCGTTCAGCCGACCCCAACTTCCACTAGGAAGAGGGTACAGTATTTAAATCAAGTGGTTTCGCCCTGTAAGCCACTCTTTCCCAGTCTCCTCATCTAGACAGCCGCTATCACTCAGTCGCGATACGCCAAGGCCCCGGGGCCCTGGAAGTAAGTCCACTCAGTCTTTACTAGTCTACACTCTCTCTGCCACACCTCTGCGCCGTCTCCCTGCCTCACAGCCTCTAGCAGACCCTCTGACGACTTGTATCTATTACGCTGCCGATCTCCCGCCCGAAATCTGAAAACTGGTCTTATTCTTTATGAAACCTCTGAACCTCTCTCCTGAACACAGTGTATTGTCGGGACACATTCCTATCAATAAAATGCAGTCAGATATGTACGCCTACATGGAACATGGTCCATGTTATAAACTACAACAATCCGCACTTGTCACCAGGGCTAGAGTATTAGGCACTCTCCTAGTGGCAACCCCGACAATGGGGATGAGTCGTGGATGGCACTCCACTGTGCTACGAGATCAGGGTGGTTGGGTAGGTTACTATGGAATTTCATGAATTTGGAAGGGATGATTTCAAGAAGTTAAGGTATATAATCATCTTAATATACCTTATCATGAAGGGTTTTGACAGATCAAATAAAGGAGTTCATGATGCACTTCAATCTGTCCTTAAATCCCCTCAAGAAACTGCCATACACCACATACCCATAGGAAAGTATCCCCTAACTATTAATTAATTATGCCCTATTAAAATATAAACCAAAATAAAAAAACACATGCCATGATACTTACTAAAAATGAATACATGTTGATAAAATATAATCTATTGTTCTCATGGTTCGAGTCTTGGAGCTGGAAAAAGTGAACCTATCATTATGAATTAATAGCTACAGTTGGTCAGTTAAAAAGCATGTTTACAAATTTGTTATTTTTGAATTCAATCCTGAATAACTATTTCCATTAGTTAACGTTTAATCCTAAATTTCCATTTTTTAACCTTATTAAAGATGAGTGTTGAGAGAAAAATATAATAATTTTATGCCAAAGAGGGTGAAAGGTTAAGGGGTATGACTATAGCATTGCAAAACTGTTGTATTGTCTGCCCTTAAAATAGGCCAAAAACAAATGGTCCAGCAAAGGTACAGCGGATTATCCAATATAGAAGTACAGATCGAAGGTTATTGGTTTTAGATATCTAAACAAGAATTCGGAATTTCATCTGTTGCTTTGATTATTTATTCGATTACAATTTTTCGACTGGCTCTGATGTAATTAACCCGAAAATCCCGCAGCTATAAAGTGACTTTTGCTATTTGTGGGAAATCGGGAACTGTCCGTTACCGACCTCACATTCAAAATAAAAAGGAAAAAACTTTTAACGACCCAGAGCAGAAGAATGGAAGTTAGCTAAGGATTGCCTAATCCTGGAGGAGAGGGTTTTCTCCTAATGGTGCCGTTTAATAGTCTATTAAGGGTGTTATCGGGCCCTATTTCAATATGGCCGTCCTCTCACTGCTTTCCCATCAATCTCCCTGTCATCCCTGTCCCTCTTCTGTTCTGACCGCTGCTGCAGCAAGCCCTTCTGAATGTGTCCTCATCCCCGGCTATTTAACAGGACTGTAGCTGTTATTTTTTTCCAAACTTAATTGATTGAGAATTCCATTTTACTGATTGCTTGTGAATAGTCGTTATGACTTGATCATTTGATTGACAATCAATCGAATAGCTGAAGAACCCCAGCATATAATTAAAACGTAAGATACCTTAGTTTATTTTAGAGGGAAATATGTGGATTCTCTGTGTTAGGTAACTAGTGAGGGGCAATTTGCAGAATTGACTATTTTTCTTATATAGTTTCAACTGAACCCGCCATCACTTTAAACTTCAGTTATTGATAAGCTTCAACAACATCAAACTTGAGCTTTAGGATAATACACCGTTATAATATTAAGCTTTTTAAAGGAATATTTTATTTCTCCGTCTGAATCTGTGCCAATATCGTGAAGTGAAACAGATTTTGTTTGAATATCATATCTATGTCTCAACGGTTAATCAGATTTATGTGAACGCTGTAAATATATTTCCATACCTATAAATAATGTCTAAAAGTATAGAATGTTTGTTCTACTATAAAGATTGTAAAAATTATTCTATTGATCAGAAATATTTAATGGTAACTGGAGCTCTGCTGGGGTTTTCTGTTAATGTTCAATAAGGGCATAAATAAACAAGGAGCATGCTAAATTAGACTACTGAGCTGCTATTACAGTTCTGATTTCCCCAATGTATAACGAATGCATGGAAAGCCAACAAAATTTCAATGGCTTACCAAAACGAAAAATGTAGAGACACTATAATAGAAATAAGGTATTTAATTAGTTTTTTTAGCTGGTTGTGATTGTTTTTTTACTGTCAATATGTTTACTTTTGGCTCCCTCTATTTGTTAAAAAGCTAATTTATAGTGACCAAGATGACATGGAGTAGTTTTCTTTGAAATATCCATGCAGGGAAAAGAAAATGCAACATGTCCCAATACTACAGTCATATAAAGAGAGGCTTGATAATTAGAATATATTTCCTGCACCCGTTGCTTGGTGTGCCGTCGGTGGGTGAGTTCATCCGCCGGAGACACATTAAGTTTTTTGACTCGTTGCAGCACCTGACAAATCCAGTGTTTAACACTATGACCCCACCACCCCTCCCGCATCGATGGCAACAGACTGTCGGGGAAAAATTAGGATAAGAATTAGTATGTAAGTTGGTTTTAAGGTTGATCAAAAAGGTGCCCATCACCTTGTTGGTCAGTTCAGTCAAGTCATGTAGAATGTATATCATTATACTTGTTTATTCATTATATAATTTCTATAAAATAACAAAACCTGTATATAATGTAGTGATGCTACAGGAAATACAAAATAATTTGTAAATGGATTCGCCAGAGGATCTATAATTATATATGATTGTCTGTAAATTTGAAGGGGCTATGAAAAAAAAAAAAAAAAAAAAAAAAAAAGAATATATTTAGATTTCATTGAATGATTTTTTTTCCTAACTGTACACTGATAAACTTATCACCTGATCGTGAACCACTGTCTTCGCAGGGTAAGTTTGTATGGTGCTGAGCTAGGAAAGTTGGAAGCTTAATTTTCTAGAGTGCACTGCCAACTTTCCATTTTTCTTATTACTCTCCAGCCACCGTTTATAATTCAACTATCTACGAATAAAAGTCGGATTGGTACAAGTCTGAACATCTTTTTGGCTGTTTCCTATGACCAAGGATCCAGGTATGGACCGTTGCCAGTACTACACATTTGTACCAAAGGAATTGTGCAAACATTAGATAATTTTTTAATAGACAAATTATAAATTCAATTATAAACTATGATTATTGCTTAGGGCACATGCATATTGAGATTTTGAGATCAAATTAAATGTATTGATCAGAATTAGATTGGCTTTCAGGGAGTAGGTTTTAGATACAACGAGATTATTTATTTATTTTGTATAGTGATCTATACTTTACCCTATCTACTAGATTTTTACGAAAGTCTATTTACTGTTACTGCAATTTTTATTTATTATTTACTATTAATACTTTCATTTTTGTTCGGTACTAGACTGTTGTTTTTTTCATTAGTTTTCTTCTGAAATGTTACTTCATTTTTTAACTTGTTCTGCCCAGATGTATGTTTTGAATACTGCCATATATATTGCAATATTATTTTTATGATACATCTTTTTTTTTTTTTTTCAATATTTTTTGATTGTGCTAAAATTACAATCTGCCTTATTAGGCAATAAGTAATTAAGATAAATGCATCTATGATAAATCTAAATAAATTTATTAGATTTAGTTTTTGGGGACCTGGTAACGTACTAAAAGTCTTTAGTACGTAGGTAGTTGGGTGGGGTGGGGTGGGGCTTCCATCGTGTATCTTTTTGAAAAAAAATCCTTTCATAATGATGGAGTCATATTCCCAGTAAATAGCAGGTTGGTGAAAAAAGATAAGAGTTGTTCGATCTTCACATCTTATATGCAACGCGTGGTGTACACTCAGTGCAAGTTTTAGATTTTTATTAGATTGGATTTTTTTCGTGATGGAAATGGTTTTATTCATGGTCCGGGAAAAAATAAATAAACTAAACACAATAAACGAAAAATGGTAAAAAAAATAAATGAATGATAGTTAAAATGTTTACTTAATCACTAACATACAAAGGTGATTTGACCTAATTTATTATTTATAATAATGTTTTTTTTTTATTGTTGATGAAGAAATTCCCTTGTTGAAGAAGTGCATCCCCCGTAGTTCCACGGCAATCACAGTAGTAATTACACTTAGAAAGGCGCAGAATATTATTTGCAACAATGTTATATATCGTGAGTATTTTATTAACTAACCAAAATCAGTAATATAAGTTGTTTCCTTGAATTCAATAGAAAGTGCATACCCACGAAATGGAATAAATTTATAAATTCTATTTTCAACTGGATTAAAAGTAGAGTAGACAATAATCTTATTACTTATTCAATATTGTCGTTATGTAACATTGAACTCACACTTAGGGTAAGTAAATGTAAGGCCTAGGAGACCAAATCGTTAATCACTTAATTGTTTTATTTGTTATTTATTAATGAGATGGTATGGTCGAATACTGGTTTGTTTGTCAACATTTATGTGTTAATACAGAAGTCATAAAAATAATACAATATTCTGATATAGACCGATATTATAACGATATTTTCAACATAAATATTTTTAATCATAGTGTATGTTATAATGGCAAACAATAATAGAAACGATTAAAACTGGAAAATTGCACGAACTCTAACATTTAAGTCTATGTGAATTTAAAAAAAAAGAAGGAAAGAAAATTCTAGAACATGGAAATGGGAAGGTAAGAACATTTTGTGTATTGGCTAATACCAAAAGTATTTTTATAACCTCCGGGAAAGGATAATTGTTGTTTTAATATTAAATATTATCATTAAAACAGTTACATTTTATACGATCATTCTATTAATGAATTAAAATTAATCATAATTTTATATTATTTATACTAATGATTAACTTTTTTGTAATTGAATTTTTTCAAAGTTTTACGTGGTTAATTATTCAAGTGTGATATAGCTAGCTTAAATTGGTGATAATTTGATTAAAATTTATAAATTAAATTATCGTTGATGACTTAATATAGTTTTCTTCCTTTTTTCTATTTAAGCCGGCAAAATGTTTGGCACTTTAGACCAATAATAGTACTTTATTTACTCAATCTCATAATAGAAGAACATAAGACGTTCTAAATTTAATAGTTTTACTCCTGGGATCATGAAAGTTTATTTTTGTATGCACCATACATTTAGTATACTAAGCATGAATTTTCGGTTAGTTAATTCGTCTGCTTGTTTTTTTAATGTTATAAATAACAATCCTGTCCAGTTAAGTTTTATGGATGATAACTTTTAGTTTTGTTGTGTTACTTATTATTTTGATTTTGAACCTTACAGCTAAAAATGTTATCTTATAACAATAACTATCTACTATAATACGTTGAAATTATTAAATAATTGTAATGTATTATAGTAGATAGTTATTGTTATATGATACAATTTTTCCTTGGTCGGTTCATAAGCTTGCACTGTTATAAGATATGCTTGTGAGTTGCTTTAGGCAGTTATTGTTAAAATATTATAAATGTAGGCAAGTTTTAATTAATTTCACAGTCCTATGATTTATGATTATTTATATATATATATAAGTTGTAATAGCAGATGTTTAATCTGTTTCTAACGTTATTAGATCATCATGCTAGTTTCGAAATCTCGTTTTAACTCTATTGCTTGGTAGAGCATTTTAGTATTTTGTCTAATATTACTTGATAAAACTATTCAAGAGTTCTTAGTCATTACGAAAAGGTGATCTATAAATTATTTATTATAACTGGTTTTAATATTTGTTTCCAATTTTTTTGGCATTCAGTTAGAAATACACATAAACATATTAATGATTATACACCCACCCAACTCACCTGTCTCATGCATTCACCATCGTATATGAAATAACTAAAGGTTGTTAATAAGATAATTCCTTCAAATCGATATCCTAAAATAAAAAAATATTTCTCTGGGAAATGGTGTAATTGTCCTGCCTAGAAAATACCCAAGCGTTGAAATGGATTTTATGGTGGCCTTCACATAATGGCACACCCCAAAACCTGACAGACTAATTCGAACAGTCTAAGTGAACAAATCGTTATCAATATTTTTATACGATTGATCCTTTTATCGGTGCTATCTCATCAGCTGGGGATATATAATAAATTGTTAGTATAAGTAGACATTAATACACCATAATGAAATACACATGAAATGCCTTTTATAATCGCATAGTATGAAATCACATTTTTATTAAAATAAAAAACTTACTTTTTATCTAAGAGTTTTATAATACTAAGATAATGTTAAGAACAATTAGAAGGGACCTAAGCAAAACTGTATTCCTGCCTAGTGACTTCAGGGAAGTCACTAATGGTTCCTGTTATTTTAAAGTAAGCAACCCTCCTTACTTCCCGTACTCCCTATTCCCAGAACCTTACCCTTTTCTTATACATATATGTCTCAGCTTTAGCCCCAGACACACTCATCCCTAGACATTTCACCCAGTATGTAGTAACGTAACTCTTAATATTTGTATATGACAGTGTTTTGCTTGTACTTCAACAACGGACAATGAGACCACTCCAATATCGTGAGAAGGCCGATGCAAATACCTCTGGAAAGATACCCCAAAGGACAGGACTTCGCCGATATTGGGTACTGATTTGTTTTAATAGATTTTCACCAGGTAATACCCTAAAGAAATTCGTTATATATCTAAGGAAGTTGAAGGAAGAAGAAAGCTTATTTACATTGAAGACATCATTCACTTGGGACCTGCGAACTTCAAGACAGAAGAGGACGCGGTTCGTCATCAAGCTAAGAAGATCCGAAGAAATATTCTCGGCATCTGTGAGTAATTCCTAAATTATAAGATTGCTTCAATAACAGGATTTGGGGTTGTTTGACTACCACTCTGACGGACAGGCTAAGAAGGCTCAAGGAAATATTAACAGAGCCTGGGACTGTTCACTTGAGGGTGCGTTCCAACGCTTTATGCAGGTTATACAGATACAATACATTTAATACAGACCACACAGAAGACTTCGTCAACAGCAATAAAAAAGACTTTAAGGTATTATTGTGCCAAACAGTGTAATTATATATATATATTTTATTTTTTTTTAATGACAAGAACAGGTATAAAATATATTTTAGATAAAAACAGACACATTAACAAATTAGGAATGGCTCTTAATGGCTATGATATGACTAAAGAAGACTATGGACACCTTCCACACTATAATGGTATCCGAATAATTTAATAACATTCATTAAACTACTAGAAAAAATTGATTCGACAGTATGTAACGAAACAATCGCTAACAAAATACATAATGAACAAAGACTCATACAAATAGCACTTTCTAGACACACTGGTGACGCACAACAATTCTGCATGTATGAAGATTTGTTATCAATTAACGACTTAAAATTACATTTAATAACCACTTTAAGGATAGTCGGACAACATCATACATCATACAGTATGAAATCTCTCAGATTCATATGTACAGAAACGAACACCCAATTGATTTCATTAACAGAATCATCCCACATAAAATTTTAATTCAGAACCGTATACTAATTGACACCGCTATATGTAATAAACAACAAGAAATATTATCACAAAAGGTACTCATTGTAGACCACGTTCTTAGAAATTTACATCAAGACGCACTCAACCATTTTATTATTAACGACCTAGTATAAATAAAAAACGTATTATATAATAACTGTAGGATCATACATGTATCCTCAAGGAAACATTAACAGCAGTCAACTAGAATACCGACCTAAACGAAACTTCAGACAAAACAATTATAGGAGAAATGACTGTAACGGGCAACAATTTCAACCCCGACAGTACCAAAATAATTCTAGAAATAATTATCAACAAAACAATTACTTTGAACATAGCAATAACTATCATGAACGTTATGAACCCCGACAGAACTTTATAAATAATGAGAAACAACTTAACTTTCAAAGACCTGAACAAACATCATTCCCATCACAACCCTTTTATCTACATTCACAAAACACCGTGTCAATGCGAACTGTTCAAAGTAACGAAGTGCATCACTTAGATGAAACTCGCCCACTAGTACAAGAGAACGAAACATTGAAACAAAAAGTTAAAGACTTTGAGGACAAACTTGAACATTTTTTTAGGACTAGTAAAACCACAACCGTCCCCCAACATCAACTAAAACTAGTGAAGGAAACTCCATCATTTACTGACTTACTTGGAGACAATTGGTTAATATACACAGGGTCAGAAATTAACTACATACACCCATGTTCCGTACCCGTAGGAGCTGAAATTAAGTCGGAAGATTTCATAGTGGTAACACCACTTGTTAGCAAAAATGGCAATGGCTCAGTCATTCTAAATTTTGCACCAAGATTAGGTTTGACCCGTGATCTATTAGTTAAGTTTAAAATTTACAACTTCAAAATATTATTAGGGATGGAAACAAAGCAAACCCTAGAAACAGAGATCAAATCGGGAACGAATAAGGAAATTAAAATGAATAAATGAATAAATATAATAATTAATAATGGTCAAATAATATATAATGAATTATATTTAATAAAGAATGAAAAATAACTAGAAACTCTTGCAAGACATGAACATATAATTAAAGATAATAAAATAAAATCATCACATGACTTAACCTTAGTAGGACTTGACGATATGGAAACAGGAGAAAACATAAACAAATTAATAGAAACAACACCTAACGACTCAGAAGAATACAACCAAACTTTACTAGAACCTAACCCAGAAACCACGTAAGGCGAAATTAGTGTAGTAGCTACACAGCACTCCGAAGACTCTAGTAACGAACAAGTTTTTATAGCCCCTGACAAAAAAGCAATAAATGGTGAAAAACGCCAAATTATAATAACCAGAGGACATAAAAATGTACAATTTACCAAACGAATTAAACCCAAATTTATGGTAACACCTAAACCAGAAAAACCGTCTGAAGATTTAACAATAAAAACTACTACCCATCGAAAGCATAATAATCCTTTTAAACCAGTAATAAAATATAGAAACAAGAATGAAATAAAGAAATCGCATGCAAACAACACTAAACGACCTTTTAAGAAATATCTGACACACCGGAAATATATTTTACATAACAATAAAGAACTTACTGACATCCCTAGGGATCGAACCGTAATACATAACACCTAATCACCACAATTGATACTGACAGTTACACTAACAATAGCTGCTAATAATAATAATAATAATAATCATAATAAAATCATGGAAGTAATCAACGGTATAGATAGGACCCAATATGCAATGAACCTAACCAAACTGTACGAAACTGACTCATTCATTAAATCATACAATTGCCAAAGAAAGGGCCAAAATTAAGTTCAATCTATCTTTTACTACCTGCGCCTCAACAAATAACAATTATGTAATAACCACTATAGCACCAAACAATTTAACCGAATTAATGAATACAAGATATGTATTTAATTGTATACAAAATACAAGTAACCTTTGTTGCAACTTTTGAGTATATAAAATCCAACTCATGTATTTTAACATTAACAATATAAGGAATGATTGCATATCTAATGAATTTCATAAAAACTTAGATGAATGTATCACCACACATATTGTAACTCCTACACTTTTCATTTAGTATTACAATTTTATAGATGTATATTTAACTTTTAATTTATCATATGTATTCATTGTAAGCAATAGTACCTTAGCTCTACACTTACCCTTCTCCTCTATTATTAAGTAAGATACTAAGGAAATAATTTATAACCCAGATTGAGAAAATTTTACTTAGGAACTAATGTATTGTCTCTAAAACATGTTATTTCTTAATATGACCATCCTGCCCAGGAGTTCAGGAATAAAAGTTTCAGTTTTATTAAAAACTGGAGAAGTTATATAATGCTAAGAATATTATAATCCTAATATTATATATAAGGCTAAAAGCCCCTGCTAGTGTATGATGTTTGTACACTGATGTTTCTTGTTATTTTTTAAGTAAGCGACCGCATCCCTCCTAATTCCTGAAACAACCCTTCTCATATACACATATGTCTCAGCTTAGTTCCAGTCCCCACTTGTTCACAGTTATTTTCCAGACTCGTCCATAAACACCCGACCCAGTAGTATGTAGTAATATAACTCTTAATATTTGTATATACCAGTGTTTTGCTTGTACTTCATAATAAAGCTTTTCTTTCATTTCTTATAAAATACTCTCCTCTACAAAGATTATTTAACTCTACGCAAATTCTAATTCAGAACCGTATAATGATTATTATTTTACTTAAGGTAGTCTCATATTCCTTTATTTAAAATAAATGTGTTTTTTTTACTTAACCGTCAATAGAACAGAAATATATGATCAAATTTCTATAAATGGCTTACAGCCACAATATGGTTTTTAGATATGAATTACTTTCGGTATAGTAGAAAAGGAATATCAAAGTGAGAAGGGTATTTTCATTGCCATATGAAATAGCCACCAGCCCCTTCCCACGCTCCAAGTACCTATGAAGACAGCTATATTACGGAAATGTGATAAAAGTTATCTCAGTTTGAAGAGATAGGACAGTCTAAAGTAGCACTCACTTTGGGATTATTTGTGCTATATTTATAACAGCTGTTTCTGCTGACTGATAAATGTTTCTTGGAGGTATACAAATAAACCTCTCAAAAAATTATCTTTCAGTGCTCGCTCTACGGTAGGTACAGTTAACTACTCGACCAGTCAGATTATTTTGTTAATAATTACGATTGTAAATGTGGTATGAATGAGAACATTAATCACAATTACATATTGTCCAAAAGGCAGACTGTAATTTGATCACAGTAAAGAAGTTTCTTTCTTATAATAATTACAATTTTAAAAAAATTTAAGAGATACTTAATATGTTTTATATCAGAAAAACTGTGGATGATTTTTGTACATTCTAAATATACATTAGAAGAGAGTTAGACTTGGTCGTGGAGTAAAATCAGCAAACAATAACAGTACTGCTATTAATTATCATTAGTTAATTAAGTAACTTAGATTCTGTTTCTAAAAAACTAAATTGATTATTTATTAGGCACCTATTTGGCCAGTAGGCTGTCACTATTTTTTTTAGTATATTTAACTAGTTGCTAGCTCCTTTTATTAATATTATTTCTGGAAAAATGTTTAAACCAAATTAAAGAAAGGTCTGAAGGAAAAAGATCTGTCTGAATTTGAGAACTCGTGACCTTCTTAAAACTTCTTAAGCGATAAGTAATAAGACTACTTTGTATTCCTGAATGAAAAAGGAATGAATTTATTAAACTATCTCAGTCAGCAATATTAAACTTTCAATAAATAAAAAAAAATCATAAAACTTCAAGTCGAACAGATTAAAGTGGAAAATTCACCAACGGCCTGTTTAACTTTATACTATGCTGCTTACTTTCGACTTTTATTTATTGACCTAATTCAGCAAGCATTCATCTAATGCAGACTATTACATATAAATACCCTCTCATTCCTCCCTCAGGATGATTAAACGTCCAATAAGAAACATGACATCGCAATGAAGACTGATGATTTGGTATGTCAGTCACGTCCTTGGTAAATATTAGTATACCTAAGTGTTATTGTTAAGTTAATTTGGGATGTGAACTCTGCGCTCTCTTGCTAAAAAAAAGTTTAGTTTCAGCTACTTTTGAAAAACGAATTAATTTATCCAAGGGACAGTGATTTTGAATTTTTATTTGCTACAAGGGGTACATAAATATCTTTAAATACTTCTCGTATAAGGATTTGATAATATGGAATCGAAAATATTGTTGAATTAATTTTTTAGAATTTTTCAAATTGCAAATACTGATCCAGGATTAATTGTATATGTGCGGTTCAAAGAGTCAGAACCATCGTGTAAGAATTTGTTTTGTTATAGAATTTCAAATGTAAATGAGCCTTTGTTATGGGTAGAAAGCCCTCAAGTCATCAACACCCGGTTTGTATATTTTAACTCCTTTGGAAAACCATTCTATAAAAGCCAAGGAAAGAATTAGAACGAGTGCAAAACTCATGTATAATTTTTTTTTTAGTAATTCGAAACGACATTCAACTGTTCAACAAGGCCT
Organism: Acanthosoma haemorrhoidale; assembly: GCA_930367205.1. NCBI lineage: Eukaryota > Metazoa > Arthropoda > Insecta > Hemiptera > Acanthosomatidae > Acanthosoma > Acanthosoma haemorrhoidale. Next base: position 132,873,612 of record OV884011.1, read on the forward strand.
TCGCGTTGTTGATCACATTTCCAGAGGCCTTGAAACCAAACCACACTCTACTGCTGCCTTTCTGCACAACTCAAGCTTTTCACAGGATCTGGCACGCAGGTTTGCTTTGCAAACTATATAAATATTTACCACAGGCCTTTTCCCTAATCCAACAGTCCTACCTTTCAAACCACTTTTTTCAAGTCCACTGTGTCGTAGAATATTGTATCAGCTATCCTGTAAAAGCAGGAGTTCCACAGGGCTGCGTCCTGGGAACAATCCTCTATAATCTGTACACTGATGTCCCCTCCACCACCAATACCTTCTTGGCAACATTTGCAGATGACACTGCAGTCCTGTCATCCCATCCAGACCCCGTTATAGCATACGAAAACATTAAAACAAACCTTGATGAGATCGAGTACTGGTGCATCCAATAGCGAATCAAAGTTAATAAAGCAACATGTTTCCACATAACCTTTACCCACCGCCGCAAGTCCTGTCCACTAGTTTTTTTAATTTCATTCTTCTCCCTGTATCCAAGAGAGTACGGTATTTAGGCTTCCATTTCGACAAAAGACTGACATGGAACCCTCATACGAGGCTAAAAAGACCAGAACTAAACAGACCCTACCCTCACTACTATATATACCTCCTACCACCAGGTTGCAGCAATCATTCGTCGCACCAGGGGACGACAACATCCGAAACATCCTTCTGAAACAGCTACCACGGAAGGTGATATCCCACATAGTGAACATCCTCAACTCCTCACTGAGACTACACTATTTTCCCGAGACGTGAAAGCATGCCGTTGTCGTCCCACTGTTGAAACCGGCCAAGAATGGGTATGAGCCAGCTCACTACATGCCCATCAGTCTGCTGACCCAATTGTCAAAAATCTATGAGAGGATTCTCTATGACCATCTCACCAGACACTGCGACGCCCAAGACATCATACCACCTCAACAGACCGGCTTCAATAAAGGACTCAGCTCTGACTGCAATCTCATGAAACTGCAGCGGCACGTTGCAACAAACATGCGCCACAACAGAGTCACTGCGATAATCTCCCTTGACTGCACGAAGGCATTTGACTCCGTAGATCATCGTACACTCCTGCAACGCCTGAACGAGCACGAATTTCCTGCACAACTCCAGAACATCATATCCTCCTACCTAGCAGACACAACATTTTCTGTGCGAATAGGAGCCGTATTAACCACCAGAAGAGATTTCGTTGTCGGAGTTCCCCAAGGGTCAGTGCTGGGACCTCTCCTCTGCAACATATACACCGTGAACATAGTAGGAGCATCATACTCTAATTGTGAGGTAGCGGCATTTGCGGACGATATAGGGTTCTACAGCACCAGCCTCAACCCAGCGCAAGCTCTAAAGGCTGCAGAGGGTGCCAGTCAATTAATCGCCGACAGGTTGCGAGCTGTCCACATTCAAGTGAACCTAGCCAAGACTCAGTGTATCATCTTCTCTTTCCAGCATGGGAAAAGAAAGCGTCCACCCAGCTTCACCATAGACGGGACTCAATGCAAACTTGCCAACAGCAGATGCTATCTAGGCATCAACCTGGGTAGACACATGACTGCATCGCACTGCACCACTCATTCCTAAAATCCTCCTCGGAGACTAAAACGGCAGTGGCCTCGTGACCAGCTATAAATACGTGACAGTGGGAGTCCTGACAATGGTCAGTTCCTCCAATCAATTCCTGAGCGTCTGTGGTTCTCGCGCACTTGGCCAGTCTCCGCTGGCACTTATCCAGTGACGTGGCTGACGGAGGAGCGTGTGGGACTTCCGCGGACTCCCCTTCCTCCTTTGTACCCGAGGGAGGTGACAAACATGTGGACTCGGGAGATCTCTGGGCTGTTTGTAAATACTGGATGAATGAGTGAGTGATTAAAAATTGTAAATATGGTATAAATGAGATCTTTTATCACAATTAATTATTTCCCTATGTGGCAGATTGTAATTTTATCATAATAAAGTTGTAAATATATATTAATTCGAAAATAAAATTATTAATAAATGGCCAAGTTTTAGTGATGTTGCCTGCTTGTGCTGGGATTCATTAACTGTGAAACACGATTCTTTATTACACTCAGAACGTTATAGCTATTATAGTGGCCAACGTATTAACCTATTAACACCACATTAATAGTCATGCTCACTTTTATTTATACAAACATTAGTTTAAAATGGGTAAAATATCATCAACAATTATTACCTTTGCGAAATGAGATGAAATAGACGAAGACTTATAAATCAAAAATGAGATCGCTACCTCTCAAATAAGCAATTAATATTACTGAAGAGGATCTTTCTTTGATCCAATCGTTGAAGCGATTTATTAACTTTCTCAATAATTAATTTCGATTTCCAACTTTTTGGCAGTCATTTCTTTTGAGATTACAATTTAATTAGATTTTTATGTAGTTATTATTATTATTAGTTATTTCATTTCACGCAAAGAGTAAACACTTTCAAACTGCTTCTGTTACGTTGAAACTATTTTTTTACAGACCTTTCTAATTCAACTAAGGCAATTGGCCTGATTCCTAACAATAATTACTTTCAGTCCTACTCTGGGTTTACTGAAAAAATAACTAAATGTCTCAAATGATCCCGTCAAAAATTCGAATCACCAGCTTAGTAACATAAATCATTAGGTACAAAGAATAAAAATATGTAATTAAAGAACTATTATAACTTATTTATAGAAAAAACGTCATTGTCAAATATCAAAGACTAGATGCTTTAAAGAAATTTCGGTTTGTTTCATAATTTTTTTCCCCTGCAAGTGTTTGCCAATTTGTTTCAGAGATCGTTTCTTTCCATCTCATGGGAGCCATTGCTTTTCTTTTATGGCTATTGCTATGGAGAGCTGAGACATAAAGAGAATTGCAAAAAAGAATCATGGTGCAATTTTCTCTCCTCTGCATGATCACTCTGCCGTCAACTTGCAACATCCATACTGTGATAGAATGTTTCATCACCTCAGGATTTTCTTACTTTTTTGTAAGATAAAATATATCTAAAGGTGACAAATTACGTAAGCATATTTATGGGCCATTAAACTTAGAAATGATAGCTTGTGAAAATTGAAAAACTTGTTAATTCGTCAGTCTTTGGTACAGTGGAAGAATTAACACTAAAATAGTTATATCACGCAAATATAATTTAAGAATATTTGAACCTCATGATTACATATATCAATAATCTAATAATATTAAAACTTCTGTATTGTGCTAAAATAACAATCTGCCTTATTAGGCAATAAGTAATTGCTATAAATGTTCTCATTCATACCATATTTACAATTTGTATTCACTCGCTCATTCATAAAGTATTAACAAACATCCCAGAGACCTCCCAAATCCACATAGTTATCACCGACCTCACATGCGAACGAGAAAGTGGATTCTTGGGAAGTCCCCCACGCTCCTCCATCAGCCACGTCATCGGAAACTAGCCAGTGGGGGCTAACGAAGAGCGCGAGAGCCTCATACGCTCAGGACATAATTGCAGAAACTGGCCAGGACTCGAAGGCGAATAGGACAATATTGGAATGTTTCCAGAGGAGAGGAAAGTGCGCCGTTCGGATAATGCAATTTTAAATTAGATTATGGCTTGATATTGTTTGAGAATTTGAGGAGTAAGGAGATCATAACCAGGGGATAATAAGTAATGTTTTTCAGAAGATATTAAACCTCAGAGGGGTTAACGGCTTTTGGTGTAAGTAAGAGAGGGATAGGTGAAGTGAGGAAATTTTCAACAGTTGGGCTGTGAGTATGGTTTTGATGAGAAAGGTGAGGTGTGAAAGTATGGGAAAGATGCAGAGCTAGTTCTTCTGAAGTTCTTATGTGCTTAGTGAAATAGGATCATACTTTAAGATTTTTTAGTTACATTCCACAGGGAGTTATCCCTGGTAGACACAGAGGAGAGGTGGTGATTGAAAGAATCGGAACGGAAGGATGCTAATTGCCGCTTATCCAATCTGCAGTATTGATTGTACGAGCGGCGATCAGCAGGATGTAGGGATCTTTGCCTCACTGTTCTGGAGTGGCGTTTGGATTGGATTAGGTCTTTGAGATGCTGAGGTAAACGATTTTGAATGTGAATTTTTGGATGACGGTGGGGTGACGATGCCTCCCAAGCCGACCTCTGCATGAGAGTAGTGAAAGAATGCACTGCATCGTCTAGGCCTTGGGATGTTTTCATGGACACTTTGAGGTCTACGGAATCTGTAAGAAGCTGGCTAAAATCCCAATCAACTGAGAAGGTCCCAATCAACTGGGCAAGTAATAAATGGAGGAGGAGGCAGTTTGTGAGTTGGTCTTAGGGAAGTGGTTAATAATAAAGGCCTAAGCTTGGAGGAGAGGTCATTGGGGCGCGTGAGTGAATATTTTAGTGTTCCTAAACTATTGAAGAAGAAGAAGTCAAGGAGATTTGTATTTCGGTTGGGATCTGATGGCCAGTGGGTGACTGTGTTAGGAGAGATCGTGGAGCAATGTTTCCGAGTGAGTGCAGACATCAAAGTACGTCCTCGTGTACTCGTGGGTCTTGACCCCCCAGTGCTGGTGCTATGGATTAAAGTCTCCACCTACAAGGAAACAATGTCCGATGGAGTCTAGAAAAGAGATGAATTGGGAATCGGGAATGGATTTATTGGGAGGGCAGTACACTGATGCTAGAGTAAGGGGAAAAGTGAGGGTGGTGATTGACACTGCAGTGGATTGAAGAAAATCATGTGCTACCAAAGAAACTGTGTGATGGGAAATAAAGTTATGGACAATGATAGCGGTACTTCCATGAGCTCTTCCATCTGGGTGATTGAAAAGTCTGGTACTGTCGAACAGTAAATGGTCGTTTAGTCGTAATAAGTAAGTCTCAGTGCAGTCCTGTGGTGGTAGGTGTTCCATCGAGCTGGCGGCTGATGAATTTATTGGAGGAACGTTTCTATTTGATCTTCTCAGCTTTCGCTTAGTAGGCGATGCTGGCGGAGTTGACGCTAGAGACGTCCATCTTTTGTGAACGAAAATTGTAAATATGGTATGAATGAAATCATTTATCAAAATTGCTTATAACTCAATGAAGCAGATTGTAATTTTATTATAATAAAGTTGTTGATCTATAAAGCATGAAAAGCACGAGGAGGGACTGGCCATATAGGGGGGAAACTACCTGTCGGGCCGTCACGAGGGGGGTGCTTGGTTACCCTAGCCCCTGGTGACAAGTGAGTTTATAACCTAGACAATCGTTGCATGATGACGTTACTATGTGACTCCATTTTTGATAGGTCTGTGCCCCGATAATGCATTATGTTCAGGAGAAGAGGTACAGGGTAGGTAGGTAGGTAGTTTGTGTGGTCTTGGAATGACCACGAATTCACACTCGGTATCTGAGAGTAGGCGAAATCCATCCGGATCCCAAAGGCGAGTGTGAACCGGAGAGAGGCAGACTGAATTGTCGCGGGGGACACTGCTAGGACAGTTTGCAGGGCCGCGACAACCGTTGTCCACTAGGGAGAAGTCTCTCCCGAGGAGGTGCTAGATTTAGCGAGACGAAGGCACAGATTCCCACTGGGATTATGTGGGGCCTCACGACGTTGGACTACAACATAGCGAGGTTAAGAGAGAGAGATGTAGAGGTTTTTCATTAAGAAGCAGCCAGGTTTTCAGAGTTTCAAGCAGGGTAGCCACGTCAGTGAGTAGTTGCCAGGAGAGAATGATTTACCGGCGCTAGACCGCCACCTTGAGTACCCGGCCAGCCTTTTCCTTATCCAACCATAATCGAGATTGGTGTAACCAATGGTAAACGACTTCTTTGTCCTCTGGAAGAGGGTGGGTGCCGGCTGTTAGGGCTGCGGTCCCATCTGGCCACAGCTGTCAGTTCCAGGTAGAAGGGACTGACAGCTGTGGCCAATCTCATGTCACTAACTACTTGGCACCCCGCATTTTATTGCTTAACACATTTATAATGATTTATATTTGATTCATGTTATTTACATTTGTCTACAATATATTTTATTCATGTTATTTACATTTGTTTACAATATATATACAATAGAGTATAGGGTGATTTATCTTATGTAGTTAGCGGTCGCTACACTACCATTTTCAATACTTTTTGTAAAACACAATAAAAAGATTTAAACCTGATTTTGAAAATATTGTAGAGTTTTTTTGTGTTTTCTGAAAATATTAAAAATGTACTTATTTTCTTTTACACTAGTAATACAGATGTGTGATGGAATATAGCTGGTAAAATTTTAGCGTTTTAATAAAGCAAAATGGTGATGACCAAAGTTGTTCTTCATTAGTTTTTTAGTTAGTTTTTTTTAAAGATATGTAAACCACAAAGCAAGTGACTAGAGGTAGAAATGGCACCCCAGTTCCACCTTTCTGGTAGGCAGGACATGGACCTGAAGTACCATCCAAAGCACTGAGTAACGGCCTCCCAGAAACTAAGAACATTGACCTACAAGCTCTCTCCCATATTTCAAATAAAAAGTAGAAGAAATATAATAATTAAAAAAAAATAAGGAGTATTGATCAAATATGTTGAAGCAATCTTCGGTACTCCGGGAAATCAAGTAATGCAGATACTGCTTCTTCTCAGTTGGTAAGGGCTTCAGAAGAAAAGAGGAGATGCCACATACTCTAAGAACATTGGACCAAAGTATTCTTGACTATAAGCACAGATCCATAGCATCCATCCCCTTCGGATCCATAACTCTTCGGCTGGTTGATTTTTGGAACATTGTTTTTAGTTTCTCATTTATTTTAGGAATATTTAATAGCCAAGATATGGTAGAAAATAAAGTGGTTGGTATTAAAGGTAGGAGTACGGCCCCGACATTAGTAGAGAGAAGACCTATGTCGGTGCTCCTACAGATTATCCCCACTCCTGCTGCAGCTACTTCTTCAGTCCAGATCTTCTTCTGCCTCTGGCGAGTAAGCAGCTGAATTGAAGAGCTCCTGCTGTGGACTATCCGGTACCTGGTGGCGATCGCCGTTCTACGTCTAAGTCCCGACCCCCCTGGATTAGGGGACTTATAGTTATAAGGTGATAAGAGGACTAATTTTTGGAATTATTTTTGTTTTTTGGTTTTTTTTTTTAAAAAAAAATTCTAACATATACTGGGCAGTGCCAGCATCACTTTTGTTTCTGTATATTTTTTTGACAGCCCAGTGGATCCGTTGGTAAGAAAGCTTTTTAAATTTATTTTGTCTTTTTTATCGATTTCCCTTGTTTTTTTGTTTTTTTTTGTTTTGTCTTTTCTCTCTTTCTTCCAAGCTGGAAGGAAGAGACATTATTGATTTTTATTATAAATTTTCTGTGCATCCTCTAGTTAAGGACATGCCCGGAAGCCAGGGATCACCAGGTAGGGACGAGCGAGAGGCCACCTTCCTGGTGGGAGCACGGGTAGGAGGTGGAAATCCCCTGTCACAATCAAGTAGGTTCCCTTCCCTGCAGGATGTTAGGGCCCTCTCGCAGAAAACCCGTACGAAGAGGAAGAGGACTGAGGAAGACGCCGAGTACCCGGAGTACTCGACGAAGACCTCCCTCCTCGACCGAGCAATGGACGTAAGAGATGGCCTGGGAAAACTTATTTCTGAACTGCGGGACAAGAAATTGACCAAGAAGAACCAGGAGCATATTTGCAAAAAGGTTGGAGGGCTGGTTGACGACCTAGGCAAGGTCGTCATAGAAAACGAAAAACTACTGACGATGGTCCGCCAGCCCGCAGAAATAATTGCATTGCTCCTGGAAAGCTTAAAGGACAACCCGTCCTCTTGTCCCGGAACCCCAAGGAGCCCGAGACTAGGTAAAGACGAAATTCAGAAGCTGCTGGACATGGCAGTAACGCGAGCGACCCAAGCCATCATGGAAGATGGAGGCCTGATCCAGGCCATAGCCACTAGAGTGGCCGAAACAGTCACCTCTGTGGTAGTAGGGCAGACTCTGGCGCTTATGGACCAGGGAACAGATGAAATCCAAAAAACGGTGGAGTCTATCGAAAGGAAGTTGTCCAGAGTGGCCGGAGGACCGGGGCCTACAGAGGACACCCGAGACCCCAAAGCCCCAGCGGGAGAGGGCAAAGACAACCAAGGTCCCAAAGAGATCCCTCCCCTCGACTAGCTGGGTTGCGGTGGTGGCTGCTAGCTCTGCAGCTGCACCACCCTCAGCGAGAGGAGCAACTGCCCCCGCCCCGGTCGAGACAGAGCTCCCACTGACCATAGAGGATGAGGAAAGATATACTTTGGTCGACAAGAGGAGGAGGAGGAAAAAAGTCAAGAAGACGACGACTCCGGGACCGGCGAAGAAGATGGACGTACGGGAGCTGGTGGCGAGACTCCCGAAGGCGCGGACGGAGGAGGCTACCCAGAGGAAGACATATATTACCATTGAGGACAACCCGGTAGATATCATGAAGAGGATGCCACAAAAGGACCCAGGTGACTCGTCCAGGATACTGCGAGGAACAAAGGCCGGAGGCCTCCTCGTGGAGACCCCAAGTATGGTGGAGGCGGTAAGGCTCCTCGAAGCCACTAAGACGGCCGGCCTTAATTCGAGGTTGGCACAGAAGAGGGGACCCAGGGTGATATTCCGAGGGGTCCCCAGAGCCTGGGTAGAAAAGGATTTCCTGGACGAGGTGTGGGACACGTTGTCCCGGGTTGACCCTACCCTGGCGAGCCTGCTACTAGACCAGAGACCCGGCGCACTGAAACTGGTCTTCAGCATGGGGGCCACCAGGGATCCGGTGTACATCAGCTGGGTAGCTGAGGTGTCCCCCCAAGTTAGGTTCGCGCTCCTGGGGGGAGAAGGGATATGGGTAGGGGGATGGCACAGGGTAGTGGTGAAGGACTACCTTGATGCTCCCCGCTGCGTTACTTGCCAGGGCTATGGGCACTCCAAAGCGACCTGTACTAGGAAAGAGAAGACCTGCAGACGGTGCGCCCAGGAGGGGCACACGGCTGAGGCATGCCCCCGGAAGGACGAGCGCCCGAGATGTGCGGGCTGCGTCAGAGCGGGGCGCCAAGAAGACACGACGAGGCACCAGTCAGGAGCGGCGGAGTGCCCGCAGTTATATAAGGAGGCGGAGGCCGTGGTAAGGAGAACGCATTATGAATAAAATAATAATTATCCAAGTCAACATGGCAGAGAGCCGGGTGGTGGCCACAGAGCTGTCTGCCCTCACTCACCGCTACGATGTCATGTTGCTGCAGGAGCCGTACTGTCAGCGAGGAGTGATTGCTGGTCTCGGTGCGTCGGTGAGAGTAGTCGCCATGGGAAGTAGAGAAAGGAGGCCCAGGGCGGCGATCGCTGTCTGTAACCCCGCGCTGGACGTCATGTCCCTCGACCAGTTCTGTCGGGAGGACCTGGCGACGTGTCATATTGGGTGGAGAGGGGGGAAGCTATTAGTATCCTCTCTCTACCTCGCAAATGACTTGGACCCGTCGGAGCTGCTTGGGGTGCTGGAGGAATGTGTCAGGCAAAGAGGACATAGGGAGATCCTTATCGGTGGAGACTTCCACGCCTGGCACACAGCGTGGGGTTCCACACACACTACAAGGAGGGGGGTTGTGGTGGCGAACTTTGCAGCTGCTAACCAAATGGTGATCATGAACAACGAGCGAGGACCCACGACGTTCACGGGGCCGCAAGGTAGCAGCTGGATAGACGTTACCATGTCCTCGACCCCCCTCGCAGGACGTATAGAGAACTGGAGAATATCTGCCGAGACCAGCAGTGACCACAACTCCATCTCCTTCGATGTGGTCACCGGGGCGCCAAGACAGGAAGGTGGCGCCCAAGGGTACGTCACGTGGGGAGTTAGGTGGTCCGCATATCAGATCCAGCTGGAGGGAAGACTAGTGGACGACGAGTGGGCTATCCTAGGGGATGATTCCCTGGAATGGGATAGCCTCGACGGGAAGGTAGCGTCCCTCACAGAGGCCATGAGAGACGCTGCGGAAGCAACCCTCCAGCGAAGGAAGTACAGAAAAAGGCGCAACCCATGGTGGACGCCCGCCCTCACATCGGCCAAGAGAGAGCTCTACAGGGCGAGGCGAGCGTTCCAGAAGTGCAGGAACCAACAGGTCCGGGAAGTCCTCCAGGCCCGACACAGGTCCCTCCGGAAAGAGTATGTGAAGAAAATTGAGGTTACCCGGAGGGAAACCTGGGATGAGTTCGTCCAACGCGAGTCGGAGAAGAACCCCTGGGGTATACCGTATCGAGTAGCGATGGCCAGAGGTGGTCAGTCCAAGACACTCGCCGCACTGAAGAGTGGCGATTGGCAGGCCACCTCCCCGGAAGAAGCAGCGGCCTACTACATGGAGGAAACATACCCCAGGGATGACCCAGAAAGCGACTCGCCTGAAGACTCCCAGGTAAGATCCCTGACAGAGGCCCCACCCGGAACGGACCTGTACCCACCATGGGACATTTGGGACCTGCGCATCGCCGTCCAGAAGCAGAAGACCGGGAGATCTCCAGGACTGGATGAGATCGATGCTGCAATGATCAAAGCATCGTGTCCACTCATTGAGGGGAGGCTGCTTGCGATCATGAATGAGTGCCTCGACCGCGGGAAATTCCCGAGTATATGGAAGAGAGCGGAGCTCAGACTAATCCCGAAGGGAGCCGATCGGGACCTGACAGCTACCAAGAGCTACAGGCCCATCAGCCTCCTCCCAGTCTTGAGTAAAGTCCTGGAGATATTGATGCACACGGCGTTGCGGCAGACGTTTGAGAAGGCGGACCACCCAAGACAGTACGGCTCCTGCAAGGGCAGGAGCACAGCTGATGCCTTGGACAAGATAAGGGACGATATGGCGACTCGCTCCAAGTACGCGCTGTTACTTACATTTGACATCTCCTCTGCGTTTGACAGGGTGTGGTGGCCCTACGTCATGAGGGAGCTACAGGAGCTAGAGACCCCGAGCAATCTGTACGAGCTCGTGGGCAGCTACCTCAGCAAACATAGGGCGGTCATCAGAGGAGTGTCTTACGACGTTGAAGCACCGGTGGAGCGAGGGTGTCCCCAAGGATCAGTCCTGGGCCCTGCCCTTTGGAAAGTAGTTTTTAATAAGGTCCTCGTGACCCTGGAAGAGCAGGGATACCCCGCGGTGGCATATGTGGATGACCTCGCCACAACCATCGTGGGAAATTCGCGTGCCGAAGTGACAAGAAGAGCGTGCGCCTGTGCCAACTTGGTCAAGGAGTGGTGCGCCGGTATGAAGATGACCATGGCTGCGGAAAAGACGACGGCCACCCTGGTGAGAGGCAAGATGGACCGTGCTCACCCTATGGTGGCTGGAGATAGAAGGAAGAAGAGTTAAGGTGGGCACGGAGGTGACGTACCTGGGGGTGAGACTGGGAAAGAAACTTAGCCTTTCTCCCCACATCGAATACCTGGGCAACAGGATCGTTTCAGTTTGCAACTCCTTCGCAAGGATAGGGGGAGCGATGTGGGGGGTGAGGTTCCCAGTCTCGAGAACCCTCTACCAGGCTGTGGTAATGGGCATAGTAAGGTATGCTTCGCAGTCATGGTCAGCGCACCTGAACAAGGGGCAGGCGCACGCCCTGAAGAGGATACAGCGAATGGCACTAGTACGGGTCACGAGGTCCTACAGGACGGTATCTCAGGACGCGGTGGAGGTTTTGGCAGCGGCGGCACCAGTGGATCTGGTCCTCCTGGAGCAGCGCCTCAGGTTGAAGACGAAGAGAGGGCAGATTGAAGATATTCCACCTCCCCTACGGAGAAGAATTGAGGAAGAGCCTGGGAGGTGGAAGGCCCTCATAAGGGAATGGACGATAGAGGCTTGGGGAGCCAGGTGGACTGGTACGACTAAGGGGAGCACCCTGAGGAAGTACTTTCCCTCAGTCCAGGACAGGCTGAGGGCAAGTTGGGTCTCCCCAGACTACTGGGTGTCACAAGTGCTTACAGGACATGGCGGATTTCGTGCCAGGCTGTACGAATACAAGAGGGCAGAAAGCAGGTCCTGACCTCATTGCGGAGAGGATGACACCGCGGAGCACGTCGTGCTCTCTTGTTATGCGTTAGAACCGGCTAGAGCACGGCTGCTCCGCTCGATAGGAGAGTACAGCCTGGACGAGTCCGACCTGCCGTTGCTGGTGAATGATGAAGTGAGATACACCGCGTTCTGCATATTCGTCGGGGAGTGGAGAAGGGTACAAGGCTCCGGGCACTTCAATATATCCAGGGGGGTGGCGCGGGGTGAGCAGCCGAGTCTTCGGGAAGGCTCAACCGAAGCCAACGATGTATCGGCGGTTCCAGAGGAGTCACTGTAAATATGTACATATAGATATAAGGTAGGACTGAGTAGCCTATGGTTAGATATAAGTTTAGTTATAGGGGATAGAGGATGCACACCCCTTGTAAATATAGCACTTAAGATATTAGTATAGTTAACGGATCTGTAAATATTGTAAATAGATTAAGGATACTAGCTATAAGGACAAAAAAAAAAAAAAAAAAAATAGATAGTAAGGATTGTACAAAGTAGATTTAAGGAAAAGATTTTATTTTATTTTATTTTCTTTGTGTTTATTTTGGAAAATAAAGAACGAAAACAGTATTACTCAAGGTGCGCTGACCGGTGCAACAATCCCATTGCACCGGAATACGCGCACCACAGGCTACGAACCCCATGAGCTCGCTTCACGGGCTCGTAGGGCAAGCCCGTTTGAGGCTCAGCCTCAGCATTGGCACGTTTATTTTTAGACAGGTACGAGGCTATTCTATCAGAAAAATATTTGTTGTTTGTCAGTGGCTCATGTCAGAGGTACAGTAAGGAAAAGGAAATTCAATAGGTGTCTTGGTGAAAACGAAATATACTGACGAAACTTCTTCTCATAGGAAGAAGATGCTCTCCGGCTTAAAACAGTATACTATTTGTTGGACTAGACCAAAACGTACCAGTGACTATTCTCAATCCTTTATTATGAATGATGCGTATGTCTTTCGGATAGCTTATGTTGAATAGCTAGTTGAGTTATACACAACGCAGCGATACTCGACCTTGTTATTATCCTTATTATTCTCCTATAAAGCATAAGTAAGCTTGAGTCATCTGTCCCATAAGAAGTGTTTGTCGATGACCTTTAGAAGTGAAAGTGAATATATAAATTGCTCTAAGTTTGCTAGACTCAAACTGCTTTTGGTAATCTGGCATTTTCCAAATCAATGAGAAGTAAAAGAACGTCACAAAAATATAAAGTATAAGAATAATGATATATTATAAAATTACTAAGTGTTTTTTTCTTATTTTTTTAATATTGACTGAAAAAATAATATTTTTTGGAATCACGAAAATTTTGAACAAACGATGTTGTTAGGTTTCAGCACTAAGCGGTCGCTTAAAAAAAAGAATACCTTTATAAGAAACAAGCAGAACCTAGCCACAAAAATTGAAAAGGTTATCTGAAAAGGCATTTGTTGGGTTCCTGATCGTGTTATTGGTAGGTGGCCTTATTGAGAAGTTCAGAACAAACATGGGATAGAAAATTCGAGCAAATTTAATGCGTTTTTGAGGACGTGCTTAGGTAATCTTTCTACGTTGAGATTAATTTTACAACTTTAGTTCATATATCATTGGTGAATTAGAAATAGTACCAACTCTGTTGATAACAGAAATCATGACGTTCTCTTCACTGCACAGCTACTTTTCCATTTTAGCTATCCAAGTTTTATCTTTTTTAAAATTTAGATCTAGAATATTAAATTAGTTTAAAATCTTTGCTAATCCCCGGTAAAGCTCCTGTAATACTCTGGAGGGCGCGAAGAAGTAAAGGATTATCTAAGCAGCGTCAGCCTTTAAATCCCTTCTCTTGAATCAAACCTCCAGTTCTTGGCTGTGTCCTGACAGTAAGGCTCGTTATTTACTTTTCACTTAGGACTCATATGTTACGATGAAAATTATGAGTGGCAGAAAAATCGGTTCTGTCCAAATGGTGGCATCCTAAAATCTTAAGATGGGCTCAGACTAATACACTCGTAAATGACAGAGAACCCTGCCAATCTTGGAAGGTCATGAAAGCGGACCGCAAACCATGGGAAATATCTGTTCCAGCGAATGATGTGATCGACAGTTAAATAATCTTTGTGAAGGAGAGTCTTTTAAAAGAAAAAAAAGAAAAGCTTTATTATGAAGATCAAGCAAAACACTGGTATATACAAATACTAAGAGTTACAAACGCACAGAATATTTCTTCGGATCTTCTCGGCTAGATAACGAACCGTCTTCTCTTCTAACTTGAAGTTCGCAGGTCCCAAGTGGATGATGTCATCAATGAAGTCCAGCTTTGATTCTTCCTTCAGCTTCCTCAGATATATAACGAATTACGAACGAGTATTAGCTGTTGAAAATCTATTGAAATAGATCAGTACCCAATATCGGTGAAGTCCTGTCCTGTGTGGTATCTTTCCAGAAGTATTCTCACGCTAATGGAGTGGTCTCACTGTCCGTTGCAAAATGAGGGATCTCTAGATGGTGAACTACCATGAATTTACTGAATATACTGCCAGGTGCCTGTTTGGGGCGCCGGTTAAACAATCTTTGTGGAGGAGAGTCTTTTAAAAGAAAAGAAAGAAAAGCTTTATCATGAAGTACAAGCAGAACACTGGTACATACAAATATTAATATATAAGTAAATACATACTGGGTGGAATGTGTGGGAACAAGTGGGTCTGGGGCTGAAGCTGAGACAAATATGTATAAAAAAAGGTAGTTGCGAGAATAGGAGGGGGAGGTCTTGAAGGGATGCGGTTGCTTACTTAAAAAATAACAGGAAACATCAGTGACTTCCATGAACCCACGAGGCAGGTATACACTAGAAGGTGCTTGCTTCTACTTTTAGCCTTATATATAATATTAGCATTATAATATTCTTAGCATTATATAACTTCTCCCGTTTTTAATTCCTGAACTCCTGGACAGGATGATGATATTAAGGAATAACATCTTTTATAGACAATACATTAGTTTCTAAATACATTTTTTTCAATTATAAGTTATAAATAATTTCCTTAGTAACAGCGGAGAAGGGTAAGTGTATAGGTAAGGTACTATTACTATGTACTATAGGTATACTACAATGAATACATATGTTAATTAAAAGTTAAATACACATCTATCATAATACTGAATGAATGGAGTAGAAGAGACAATAGTTGTGGTGATACATTCATCAGTTTTTATGCAATGCGTTAGATATACAATCGTTAATAATATTCTTAATGTTAGTACAAAATGAGTTCGATTTTATATAGTTATTTACAACAAAAAAGGTTTTTTCTATATTGTACGGAATTAAATTGTTATGTACTACAGTGGTTATTACATTATTGTGATTTCGTAGAGGCGCAGGTAAAAGGTAGATTGAACTTAGCCTTGATCATTTCTTTTGTTAATTGTATGATGTAATGGATGAGTCCGTTTCGTATAGCACATGCAATTTTACTTGTTAATTAATTGAATACCAAGTCTTGTGTTATAAGTTGGTCATCAATTAAGTCAGTATGTTTTATCATGTTAGCATGAAGGATTGCCATTCTAAATTTTTTCAAAGGCTGTTCTTTGTCTAGTATTAGTACAGTTAAGTAATTTAATATTTCGTACAGTTCGGTTAGGTGCATAGCATATTGGGTCCTATCTGTACTGTTGATTACTTCCATGATTTTATTATCATAACTATTATTATTAGCAGCTATTGTGAGTGTCACTGTCAGTATTAATGTCCATCTGTTCTCCATCTGAAACATTCTGTTCCTGTGGTATCAAATGTCTCTTTTTGCTTTTTCTTTTTCTAACTACATTATCTGTGGGTAATTTTATTATTTTGTTCCGTTTGTCATTAAAAGGTATAACAGGGTTATATCTGTGTTCGTCTTTTGTTCTTGTTATTCATTTAACGTAGGGTTTTTCCATTTCGTTAGGGGCCTTCTCGTTTTTTATTCAGTTTGTTGGTTCTTTGGTTTTTTTCGTTAGTAATGCTTTTTATAATGTTACATTTGTGAATGTCTTAGAGATAACTCATTTAGTTTCTTACAAGGTCGTTTAATATTATTAGTACGCGATTTCTTTATATAAAAAATAATTTATACTCTTATTAAAATCAAAATTATAACGTATTCACAGCCACAGTGAAACCTGGAATGTGTGTCACATCAAACAGGATAGAAGTTTCTTGGTGAATTAGGCATAAAACAAAACAAAAACACTATCAGTCTTCAGCTATAAAAAATA
The DNA here is from genome assembly GCA_930367205.1 of Acanthosoma haemorrhoidale. Lineage (NCBI taxonomy): Eukaryota > Metazoa > Arthropoda > Insecta > Hemiptera > Acanthosomatidae > Acanthosoma > Acanthosoma haemorrhoidale. The sequence continues at coordinate 132,889,883 of OV884011.1, forward strand.
ACAGGCTATAACTAAAGGTGCTCATTAGAATGACACAGGCATTAGTTTTGCTAGCGAGGCAGGCGTTGGACAGGAGAGTCGGGTTAGTTTAGTATACCTAACCTTATTTGCCCTTATAAAGGACTGAGATGAAGAGGCACTAGCGGAGGAAACTCGATGAGACCATTATGAAGGGGCTCCGGTACGTCAACTTATTATTAGAGTTACCTGTCTCTAATATGTCATACACCTCTTGGAACGAAACCATCTTCCACATTTATTTACGAGACGCGGTATATTCCTTTCTAAACACGAGACAAATATATCTTTTGTTAAACAAAGGACTTATTCCTAAGTAAATGGTCTTCTAATGAACACTGCTAACATAGTGATAAGTTTTGTTTTTTTCAACATTGGCTACCCTTTATTTATGTCTTTGTCTGGTTCAATATTTTATCATTATTTCTGGACTGTATTATCTTCTAGACATATATAAAAACCATCCTACTTACTTGAAAATTTTTCTCTACGAACATTCAGTACAATGTTCTTGTCAACATTATTTACAAAAGTGTAAGTGTTTCGAGGCATAAAGATTCCTTACAGATTATAAAGTTTTTAGAAATAACTGAAATAAATGCGTTGTTGTTAGCTATAAAAAAAATAAGATATAATCAATCAATCAATTTTGACAAGATAGATTATAGTTACACCCAACTAATAATAATCAATATGTTTCCAATTATATTATTAAGGTTCTGATGATTTTTAAATTAAATAGTTTTTCCGTTTAACTTGAATTTCACGAATTAAATACCTCTGAAAAAGTGCAATATAGAGAAAAAGGTTCCTGAATGCAGAGGATAATTTATGTGTTAATAATCCTCTTTTCCTCTAGTCAAGAATATTAATATATAAAGAAAATATATGTACGAAGGTCTTCCCTCAGGAAGAATTAATGAAAGTGAATCCCGAAAAGAAGAAAATGTTCAATAAAAAAGTGAATACTCTCCTGTAACGTCAGCCTCATTTCTTGCAAAAGACAAATGCTAGCCTCTAGTTATAAGTTTCATCTTGGAAATGAAAGTCACTAGCAGCTCAATTGTTTTTTTCATTTCACGGTTCGGATCTCATGCTTTTCTGCTACGGGAAAATTGAAAATACCCTCACTAATCAGACAGGAGGGAACGAGACATTAGTGATTGCGATCGTTTGTTTGAAAACTACAGGAACTTATTACTCAATTTACTCCATTCAAATAGAATTATGAATATCCAGACGAAAACAGATTTTTCACCAAGGCAAGAGTCCTTCAACATATTTGTAACTTGTTAGATTTAATTTATTTTCAAAATACTATTTTACTTATTTTATTTTAGTATTAGAGTTTTATACTTCTGTCACACAGTGAGTTTAGTGCAAATTAAGCTTATTAATTTTGTATCAACAATTAAATATTATTTTTTTAAATACCACTACAAATTAGTAGGAAAGCTTTTAGGAAAATAATCATCTTTGACAGCAATAATAACTATGCAGAAAACTATATTGTTAAAGTTCAGATGTAGATGGATAGGAGATGGAAATATTGAAAAGCTGTTAGGTCCAACTTGAACTGGTTTTCAATATCAAACAAAAGTTTGAAGCACCAATAAAAGTATCTGGCTCAGTGGTTAGATACTTAGAGGATATATTTATTTTCAAACTAACTAACTAATAGGGTACCGATACGTTTTTAACCTTCTAAATTCAAACAAAAATATTCAAGAACAATTGTCCTTTTCAAATATTAATATCGATCGTTTGACAAAAGTATTGATAATGGGCATAAAGTGATATGTGCCATAATCAATACATATTGGCATTACCTTAATTCTTTTTCGTTTTCATGAATTTAATAATGGTGATGATTTACTAAAAAGGCGTTGTTCTATAAGAACAGGCAGTAATATATCATTAACTGTCACTTAATATTTAATCAATTCATAATCCACAGATATAGAAATAGGTCACAAGTTATAAATTAAAACGTTGTTACATGAAAGATGCTATCTATGAAAACCACCATGAAATTATGAATTAAAATTAAAGATTAATTGAACATACACTTGAGTATTTTTTTTTGTCTAAAATTGGTTTTCTTATTTTATAAGGGAAAGAAAAATACTCCGAGAAAATATTTGTTACATATTAATTATTGATTAACTGACCACGACGATAATTTTTGATACATGTTAAGTACAGAAGATCTTTTAGAAACTCACCTTTCTGTGGCTTGGCCTCTGGCAGTTGTATGAGTGTGAAGAAGTATAGCAGAAATATAGGCCGTAAGGTTCTATTGATCATCTTACAGGGATGTTCAACTGAAAAAAAAAATAAAGTTAATTGAAAAAAGATAAGACGAAGGTTTAAATAACTTTAAAGACTTCACAAGTCCCAACTCAGAAGCGATTAGAGATTTAATTGTACGCTGTTTTCCTTTCGGCCAGTGACACACGCTATTGAAGGTTGCGCATGAAATAATTCAACATAGCCTAGAAAAAAAAAGTATTGATAGCCTGGTTCCTAACCAATTGTTATACGTGCCACATTCGTTTTTGTTGGTCCCTAAAAATGGAGTTCGCAGACTCGTAGATAATGCAACAATTAAAATGAAAAGTTTCTGGTAATATCTTTTTTTTCATCATTTAATGATGTTTCAAGCAACTGGTTCGGAGATATTATTATTTTGGCAAATCATCGGATATTTCTCTTTGAAACAGGCTCATTCATTTTATATTATAATTATTATAGTATATATATAAGTTAGTGATCGTCAACGAAAAACTTAAAGGAAAAAGGAAAGAGGTTGAACGTAATCACAGATCGAGAGTTGTCACAAGACAGTTTTTATTGAGCCTTTTAAAGCCTCTCTAAATACATTCGGGATGTTTACATCCAGATGACTTGAGGATTAGGCTGGCTGCCTACGACGTCCGAACCTTAACTCCCCCTGCCAGTTCGTAAATATGCGCAAGTTAAGATAGACTGAACTCTGATAATAAAAAGGGGAAGGAAGTTTTGACTACACAGTGGTTATACTAAGAATGGCTTTATTTATCTGTACACGTCTATATATAGGATCACTGATCCTCTGAGGGGACTAACTGGGGAGACTTGCCTATGTTATCTCCTCATAGCCGTTTCTCCAATTAACTCACATATCTCTTCGTAAACTCCAAGGTCCGGCGCACGCAGCACACAGCCTGTAATCCCTTACATCACGCTTACGGTCTAATATATTAACAGTCCGCACCAAACAACAGAACACAAAGAAAAGAGATACTACTGAAATAAAACAATAATAATAATAAAATATAATACATTCGCCCATGACCCGGTGGCTGCCAGGTGAAAAAAAATAGAACTTATCCACAATATAAGGTATGAAAACAAAAACTCTCTGAGCTTCACATGTGAAGCATGTGATTCCAAATCAGTTGCTCCGTATCGGATCGAGGAAACACCATCGTACGCACATTCAACACCCTCCCCCCCCCCCTGCGGTGGGAGTTTCAACTGTTCAATATGAACGGTTCGCCTCTTCTTTGGGGTGGTCATGCTCTCAATGGTCACGAAACTATGTTCCCGATTTATGATGACCCTAAAGGGCCCCTCATACCGAACAAGTTCATTACTACGATTTCACAAGACTTTTCTGTACACAACGGTCCCAATCGATATTGCCCCTATGTGATCTCGCACCTTCAAATATGCCCGTGCCACGATTTCTCTCTTGGATTTCTCGCGCATAATCTTATCGCTTACCTTGTGCCACATCTTTCCGAGCTGTATGTGGGTGTTATGCAGCTGTGCCACCATCCCTGAGTGGTTGTATGCCGCCACCACCATGGGCATCGCTACGTTCGCCGACAGGCCTTTATTCACCTGATACACGCGTAAGTGGTCGCTGAGAGTGCTGTGTAACCTTTCGATGATTCCACTGCTCTTGGGATGCCCGGGGGTATTAAAATGCCATGCCACATCCCGTTTTTGCATTTCTGCTGTCACGGTTGCATGGTCAAACTCCCGTCCAACGAGATCCTCTCCGGTATGCCGTAGAATTGAAACCATGTGTTGAGGGCTTGTAATATGGAATCTGATGACTTGTCCCCCACCCCATAGGTCATAGCCACTTTGCTATTTGCTAAATGGGTCGATGATAGTGACCCACTTAAAACCCCACCACGTGAAGGTGTCCACTTGAATCTTCATCAATGGTGCGTCTGCCATGGGTGATTCCTCCTGGCGTCCCTGCGGGGGATGTCTATCATATTGTGTCTTCCTGCAAACTTCGCATGCTCCGATTACCTCCTGTAGTCCCCTGCATTCCCCACCAAAAATAGCGCCTTCGTAGTGCTTGTGCCGTCTCCTGCCCACCGCGGTGGTTGGCTTTCCCTTGGTGATACGCCAGTGTTACCTCGCGTTGCTGCTCCACGTCACGCAGGGTCTGGACCGCGGAAAGACACTAAATGAACAAGCGATCAACCCCATACAGCTGTTTCTGCCACAGCTTTTTAATTTTGTCCCACACAGTCGTGGTGCCCACGTCTAAATGGTGTGTTTTGCTATTTTTTGACGCGTCCTTGAGAGCCTGACAAATTTGATCTCCACAAACTCCCGGTGGTGACCAAATCGTCACGATCTGACTCCTACCGTACGTACTATGGTGTATTTTCAGAGTGCCCGATGTTTAAGTTTTCCAAATGATCTGCCTCCGCTTATCATTGATGATTTCATCCGTCGTCTCCATATCACGCGGTCTCTCCCCTATAGACTCGCCTGATGGTGGATCCGCACTCCTGTCACTATCCCGTGTGCTGCTCCTGCCCGCTTCTCTAGGCGTCCATTTCTCAATAAATTGCCCCATACCGCTCGATGTTTCCTCTTCCTCTATGGCGTTCACCATAATAGCGCGCGACAGCCAATCTGACACGACGTTGTCTTTGCCTGGCTTATATACAATATCCAGATTGTATTGCGCTAAGCATTCCTTCCACCTCGTTACCCTTGAGGAGAATTCTTTTCCTTTTAGAGTTTTCCAACCCATTGAAGAGGTCGGTGGTCCGTATGTATTCGAAGCCTTCTGCCAAATACATAAGGACGGAAGTGCCCAATGGCCCACACTATACCTAGGAGTTCTCGTTCCAGAGCGCTGTACCACGCCTCCGTGTCCGTCAGGCGTCTGCTCGCGTAAGCCACCGGTCTTTCCCCGTCCCCACCTTCCTGTGACAATACTGCCCCCAAGGTATAGTCGCTTGCGTCGGTAGTGATCGTGAAATCCTTCTCGAAGTTAAGGAAAGCCAAAATCACCACCTCCTGCAAACGTGCCAAGCATTTGCGGATATTCTGCTTTATCAGCGGCGTGATCATTATCCGTGCTCCTTTCCGTAGTAAGTTGTTAATGGGTACCATATATTCTGCCATGTCCAGCACGAAATCGCGGTAGTAATTGAGCGTGCCCAGTAATCTCCGAATCCCTTTTACGTCTTTTGGCACCTCCATTTTCTGGATTGCTTCTACTTTCGTCGAGTCTGGTAGAACCCCTTCCTGCGAGATTGTGTGCCTTAAAAAACTAATCTGCTCCTGCCCCAGTGACGATTTGTCTATTGACAGTTTCAACCCGAAATCTCCTAATCTCCTAAATACGTTCCGGAGGTGTTGAAAATGTTCCGATTCCGTTTGGCTGAAGATAAGCTGGTCATCCATGTAAATTTGGCTCATATTTTTGTCTATTCCTCTCAGAAGTTCAATCATGAGACGATGAAAGGTAATTGGAGCATTTTTGAGGCCGAACTGCATTCTCGTGAACTCAAAATGCCCTCTTACAAACGAGAACGCCGTTTTATGTTGCTCATGCGCCGCTAGCTTGATCTTATCGTACGCTGCTTTTAGGTCTAATGTGCTAAACTTTTTTGCACCGTTGAGTCTGTCTAGGATGTCTTCGAACCGCAGTATCGGATATTTTTCGTCCAGGGTATTGTCATTAAGTTTCCGAAAATCCACCACGATTCGGTATTTTTCCTTACTATCTCCCGGCCGACTTTTCTTTTTTACTGCCCACAAAAGGCTATTATACGGAGACGTGCAATCTCTAATGATACTTTGGTGTTTGAGATCCTCGATATCCTTTCTGATATGTTGTCAGAGCGCTTGTAGATACCGCATCTCCTTCACATACGTCACCCGCTCTACTTTTAACGGGATCTTATGTAGGGTTTTGCCCATTGCTCCTAACGTGTCCCCTTCAGCGAAAAAAATATCCAAAACTCGCTTCGCAGACTCTCTTTCCAATGCTCCACTCTCTTAACCGCTCCTATTTGCTCCGTTCGCCCCTTACGCCTCTCCCCCCCCCCGGCTTCGATAAGTTTTCTGCCCTAGTTTGATCCTCCAGTTCTCACCCTCGTTTTCAATGCGCGCGCCTCCTTTTCCCAGTAAATCACGCCCCACTATTATCTGGTATTCCCACGGCATGTCTTCCACGACGTGTACTTTTATGTCACCCATTACTTTTGCCCATTCGTCAAGCCCCACGACCGCTTCCCCCATTACTTCGCAGGGCCCCCCCAGAGTAAGGAATTTACACTTAGATACCTTGATCTGGTACCTTGAGACGCAACCTCTCTTACGCACCACGAAATATTATTGTATTGGTGCTGCTAGTATCAATGAGGCACCTCTCCCCCTTTCCGAACTCAAAATTGGCAACCCACACATCCTTTCCCGCACTGTATTGCACCTTAGGATGCGGTCGCCTCTCTGCTGTCACTCTCCTCAGGCCTCCGTATGCCTCTCCTATCTGTGCGAGGGATTCTCTTGCCACTCTCGTCTTCTGCTCCTGCGTCGCTTCGACTCCCCTCCGTCTGTCTCCGACGTGCCTGAAGTCTCGTCACCCGATGATCCAGTTTCTCTTGGTGTGGCGATCCGCCTCTCCCGTATTCCTGGTTATTCACCTCCATTGGTTTTGCTCTGTGTAATTCCTTTCTACGAAACACGTATGGACATTGTCTTGATATGCATCCTTCTTCCCCACACTCAAAGCAGTTAGTGCGAGGGCACTGAGCTACCAAATGGCCCGCCTTTCCACAGCCATGACATTTCCTATCTTCTTTCCGAGGTGCGTACCTAGGCCTCGTCACTCCCAGTCTTCTCTCTCCCGTCGCTCCCCTCTCTCTACCGGCAAACGGCGTTCACTGTCTCTTCCACGCCGCTTTTGGGTCCTGTTTCTCCTATATGGGATCCGGCTCCAATCGTTGTCATCTTCATTCATTTTCACTTCTTCCTCTCTTGCGCTAGCATCTATCATCGCCTGGGCGCATTCGAGCAACGATCGCCCATTAGGGAACCCTTCCTTCCTTCTCGTCTCCTTCGCTAATTGCACCTTGAAAATCGTAGACCGCAACCTCATCCTGCCATCCACTTCCTCGGCGCTAATTGTCTCCATCATTTTCTCATTTATTTTATTGTAGCGGACTACCAGGACTGCAGCATACTGTCCACTATTCTGTCTCGGAGATTCCATTTCTCGAAACATTTGGAAGATATCCTCCTCTGGGGTCCATCGTCCCCCCCCCCATATGCTTTCCTCAGCCTCGTCTTTACTATCTCCCATGGGGTCTCCTCGTCTACCTTTATTAGGTTCAGCACCTTCCTTTTTACCCTGCACACCAGGTCTGCCTTTATTGACTTTGCGTCACCTGGGTCGAGTAGCCCTTCGTCCATCATTTATCCTCTCCATAATTCTCCTCCTTTGAGAAAATGATTCAACTCACCCCAGAAAATGTTTCGAGGTCTGAGATCATTTTCCTCATGTCCTGCGACGTCACTGCCCGCACCTTCATCCATGCCAGCGAGTTCGCATGGGCTTCAGCCATGATTTCTTTAGGTAACTGTGGAACTTCAAACGCTGCCGGCCGCAAGTCCACCATTTCCTACTTTAATTAAATTACACGAAAGCGAATGAGAAGGAAAAAAAAACAAAGGCCAACTCGCACGTTAATGACTTGAACCCACTCCACTCCCGGGTTTCGGCACCAGTTAGTGATCGTCAACGAAAAACTTGAAGGAAAAAGGAAAGAGGTTAAACGTAATCACAGATCGAGAGTTGTCACAAGACTGTTTTTATTGAGCCTTTTAAAGCCTCTCTAAATACATTTACTTGAGGATTAAGCTGGCTGCCTACGATGTACGAACCTTAACTTATATATATATATATATATGTACTATTTTAGTTTTGTAAAAAAAAAACTTTTAGAAAACATCAAACCAATTCAATAATAGCTCAATGATGTTCTATATATCAGTAAATAGCACATAAATTATTTACTTGAAACAGCCAAAGGCACTAAAAGTGTCATCAATAAAACGGCTCTAGGTCGTCAATAGACAGCAGCAAACAGATAACCTATCTACACCCGCTCTTAAACGTAATGTAGTCAGGATTTGAGCTGGGTTATATGTGGGTGCCATTACATAACTGTATTGCTTATGATAATCTGTGACAATATTGAGAAACCCGTGGCTTGAAATTGAGATGGTTTCGCAACTTGAAGTCAGATTTATGAGTTTCATTATTATATTAGAGTCAGAATGATGACTTCATTCCATAAAAAATTGACATCCAAAAAATTATGAATATAAGTGTTATGCAATTGGAGGACTTTTCTTTTAGGATGAAGTTCTAACTTTTCAATATTTACACAAGTTTACCCCATCATCCTATTATCCTTGACTTATATGAAAGTCGTAATTTAAATATTTTCCTCAAATTTATTTTTGTAACATCAATCATGTAATTAAAGAAGGACTTCATAACTGACTAATGAGAAATATTCACTACTAAGATGTAAAAAAAGAAATATTATTGAGATTAAACACCAAATGAGATTCTTAAGTATTTAGTAAATAGTTTGAAAAAAATTATTTACGTAGAAAAGTAAATATATGTAATATATAATTTTTTTAACTGAGTAACATAAGTAATTATCCGATAGTAACGAATTTAACTATAATCGATCTAAAATTCATGTTATTATCTTAATTCCATGGTAGATATTAAGATTAACCAACAAATTTCCTGGTTCAAGACATTATCGTACAGTAGATGATCAGAATAATCTTAAAGTCTACTTTTACCCTACTTATTTTTATTTTTAGCTGTGGCTATATTAAGAGTCTAAATATCAAAAATTCTTTGTATTCAGCTCTGTGCTAAAGTTCTAAACCAATGAACCACTTAACCATGAATGTTGTTAACATCCTCTCTTATTTTTAAAATCTACTCCCCCCTCAGACACTTTCTCTCTCTCTCTCTCTTTCTCTTTTACGATTGACTAGTTATTACAAGAATTGACTAGTTATTACAGTGATTGTTGTTTAAAGACAAACCTTTATTAATACCAAAATAAATTGGGGATAGTTAATATAATCAAAATCTAATTCATTATAAAATTAATTATACATAACTTATTACAAACCTAATTGAAAAAATGATCTTATTGTGTAAAAAATAGTCAACTATTGTTATACAAATAAATTAAATTGAGCTCGTTATCCTCAATCTTTATTGCCTAATAACTCAACGCTCTATTCATGATTTAAATGATACTGATCAGTTATATATATAAAAAAAAATATATTTTAGTACTGACTATGCTTAATCCTTGATGCTGTTCATAGTTGATGTATGATTTCAGATAGATTGTGTCATTTTCGAGTATGGTTTGGTTTTGTAGATTGCACAAATAGACATACATACATGTTCGGGAGTAAAACCTCTTTTCTGCAAACATTTTTTACCACAGCTTAAACTTCCAAAGTCTAACTGCTTGTGTTTACATATCCATTTCTTTACTTGTTTTGTCATGACCTAATGCAGACATACATGTCGAAATGACATTTTTCTTTCATCTAATTTTGCCTTTAAGAACATCCACTGAAATCTAAATACAGAATTGAATATAGAATTCGTAAACGGGAACGTAACCTTATCGTACAATAATAACAACTTTCTCTTAATCTGAGTACCAGTTGACAATAGAGCTACAATTACAGTAACTGGAATGAAAAACAAACAAACTGGCTCAGAGTAATCAAAATCCTACTGTCGAAGGGCAGCTAGGAACAAAAGGGGCTCAAGTGCCCTCTAACAAGCTGTTGAAATCTGCCAGCACACTTTAGATGTATGAAAAAGCCTCTTTTTGTTCTTAAAGAACACTAAGTATTATATATGATCAGCTTCCACCATCACCTTTGTCACCACCTCTAAAGAAATATCACTTTTTAAATATCTTCTTAACAAAAACTTGAGAATAACACAAAGAAACTTCTTTTTTCTATTATAATAAAGCTTTTTGAAAAAAAGCAGCGTGAATACGTCACAACTATCATATTGTAGTACATAAGAAGAGGATAGATAGGGTTGGTTTTTCTTTCGATTTTAATTAAGTATCAAAATTTAGTTATTTTTTTAGCTGTCGTATTTTGCAAACTACATGAATACACACAAAAATATAAGTCGTATATAGGGTTTTTTTTTTTTAAATACTTTTCCCCCTAAACAATCATTTTTATTGATCACGGGGTCTAAAAAAAAACAATCTAGTTGTGGTTTTAATGTTTAATCTAGATGCCTTCTAATATTTTGTATGTTGACGATAGTTGTCTGTAAACAACATCAAGGCAATACAACAGGTATTTAAATGATACTCACGGCTTTTGCCTGCCCCTTTTTATAAAGAGGTCCAATATTTTGAGTGCCTTTAGCATGGTCATGATATAATGAAGGGACAATTATCCTGTAAACCTGATTTGTTTCGTATCATATCTACCTAAATATCAAATTTAGTGCATCGACGCCTTTACCCTCCTCCTTATTATTATTCCTCAATCATAAATTATTCATTCATCAACCAATGATAAGCAATAACTATATACTATAATATTATTACGATCAGGGAAACGTATTTCTATTTCTGATACTCAACTGTTTTGGTCATCCTTAATTCAATTTAATGAGAATTAGGTTGAAGTAAATAGTACAACTAGACAGTTTATAAATTTAAATGTAGACTCATCTTATTTTTAATCTAAACTTCTATCACTTAGTATGTTGTGAGGATTCTTATTGTAGAGATTTACCCAATCACTTTGACCTCATACTATATATTTTATTTATCCAGAGTCAAATCCATACACCTGGAACGCCTCACGCATACCATATTCCCCAAATTATCACAGTACTTTTCGTGGACTCCAGTACACTTTGGCCTTACCGGTGTTGCTAGGTTTCTTCTACAGTGTGGCCTCTCTACTTATTTATATTTTAATATCACATTTTACATCCATACTGCATAGTCTCAAATATCCAACAAAAATTTAAATAATAATTAGATGAGTATTTTTTCGTAAATATCAAGTTGTGCATTAAAACCTTTAGGACTTTAAATATTGCATCTAATAAATAAATCTAATTACTCGTCATCATCTAAATTACTTCCATAATAAGTGTTTGTTAAGTGAGTAGCCGGGGGCACTTGGTCTAAGAAACCACTTCAAACGGAGGAAGGCAATCAATATAGTGGCCAACGGCCTATGAAGTGAGCAATGGCTGGCTGTCTGTAAGGGTTGAACAGCTGCGTCTGTAGTAGCCAGCTACAAAGGCATTATGTACCCTGCCCCGGAATCTCGTGGTCTGCTAGTTAATAGATTCCCCCGAGAGGTCGATGATGTAACGTCTTGATTAATATGGAGGACGGGTCCTATCTTGTCGTAGAGCGCAGCTGGTCATTAAAAATAATTAAAATATGTTTTGTTTACGTGACAATGTTTTTAGAAAAAAAGAGTGATCCTTCGTGAAAATCACAGGCAACTTTTCTGCAGGCAGATAGGTTTGTTCTGGAGGGACAATGGGTGGCTAGAGTATTGTTCCAACTTGGCCACCAACAGACAAACCACGCCCATTTACCGATATAGCACCTAACAATTTTCCTCTATTTAGACCACTCATATATATCAACCCATTTGAAAATTCATTGGTTTATTTGAAAGATATTAATCAAGCCCTCACGCATTGTGCAACTATGTATCATTTTTTAATACTTCAATTTTTTTGTAAGACCAAACTGGTTAGTGCAGATCGCATTTAAAAAAAAAAATTGAATATTCGCTGGAAAACCATTGAATCTGAGAAAAAATTATCAAATGAAGTCATCTTTTTTTTTTCAAAGTATCAATAGACAGCAGCAAGCAGATAAAATTCTATTGATGGTGGTACCAAAAACTATGGACAGACACTCTCCACTTTTAGTTGATACTCATCACTAGAATTTGTAACTAGCCAAGATGTTTTATAAATATTAAGAAAAAAATATTCTTAATCTGATTTTAAATGCTTTTTTTATTTAGGGATCAACGTACCACACACATATTATGCATATTTTCAAATAGCAAGATATCTTCAATTTGAAAAAAACAAAACACGACATGATAGGGAAACAATAACTTTTGCATTATAAAGTAACTAACTGAATAATGAAACTCATTAGCTTCATACTTATATTTTTAACATCATGAAACCAATATGAAAACAGCTTTCTCTCTTTTGAAAAAACGAAATAATTTAAAATTGGGAATACAACGGCTTTGTGTATTTACAGTTTCAAACTGTAATAACAAAAATTACACATTATTAATCAGGCCAATGAGACCTTTAATTTGATACTGATACTCCATATTTGCTGTAAACTGTCAAGTAATACAATTACTGCCCCTTGTTGTAATTTACTATTGTACTGATTTGTTTTAGGATCTTAAGGAAATCAAAGTATGTAAGATATCATCTATTTTAATTTATGCTCCCATAAAACAAAAATGTTTATATGGATCGGAAAAATGTCGTTCAAAAACAATCTTCGTCTAGAGCATGGAAAACAGTGTAATCGGTGATTATTCGGTATACACCTATTAAATATCAGATCGATTTGATAATTTTCAAGACCCGGATTCAAAACGAAAGACCAGGAACACGTTTCAAAATAAACAGTTACACTTAAGAACTGGCAATAAATAGTTGCAGTCACAAATCAATTTTATTTGAATTCTATGAGCAATTTACTTTTTTAAGCTAGGTCCCACGCAAACCAGCAGAGGGTGGTAAACGGTAGATAACCTAGACGATTGTTTAGTTAGTGTCTTCTTTCGTTAATGGCAATTATTGGTTAAAATTCACAGATGGATCAGTTAAAATACAAGCACTACATACATACAAGCACTGTATGCATTTGTTATTGCACGAAGGAAATATCAATAACTAACCTGACACTATATTTTATTTAATAAAATATTAATCTAATCACCATCAATCACCTTTACACACAAGCACAGAGGAAATGAATAATCGGTGAAGGGGAGCTTAAGTGTAAATAAATGGTTCCACGTGGCGGAACAAATTGATACTTCACACCAAATTTTGATGGGATCAGTGGAACTACCAAAATTACATTGTTAGTCACCCAAAAGTTTTAGATTCAAACAGAGAAATATGTTTAATTATCACACATGTCAAACAAAATCAATATGAACATAAAAAATTTCTTTAATAAGTTACATCGCAATGATTTGTAAAATAAAAATTGTTCCTTACAATATCAAGTCACTGGTCGGACGATTTTACTGTTCCAAATCTTTGATGGACTGGGCAAGAACTCATATATCTTATGTGTTTACCTAATTGTGTGAGCTTTTGCATGCTAAGGTCTGCAAGATGTCACAATATTCTTAGACATAGTAAACTAATACTTTATGCAAATTCATTCTAATTAATTGACTGATTTTAAAACTCATTCAATCATAGATTTACTTACCTTAATTTGCCATTTTTTTTTTTTTTTAAAGATTAAATCAACCACAATAGGTCTGTAATGGGATGTCAATAACTGCGTACACGTTAAAATTGAATTTTCTTTTTCTGGAATAATTATTTTAAATAATTTGTTGCCATAATAAGACGATTTAGATGATGCCGAAAGTTGAAGTATCTTTAAAGTATTGTACTTTTCTTTGTAGTTAACAACAATCTTTATTGTGCAATAATTACAATCTGCCTTTTATAAGGCAATAATAATACAGATAAATGATCTCATTCATGCCATATTTACAGCATTATTCTACTCGCTCATTCATACAATAGGACATGATTGGAGAAACTGGCCATTGCCAGGACTCCCACTGTCACGCGTTTATAGCAGGTCACGAGGCCACTGCCTTTTTAGTCTCCTAGGAGGATTATAGGGATGAGTGGCGCAGTGCAATGACTGTGCTACAGGATTAGGATGGTTGGAAAGGCTACTGTGGAATTTCATAAACTTGGAAGGGATGAGTTCTAGAATGTAGCGTATATCAAGGTCGTTATGAAGGGTTTTGTTGCTGAAATAATAAGGGGCATTTACTATTGTTCTCAGGACTTTGGATTGAAAGGATTGGATACGCTTGATGTTCGACTTTTTTGCTGTCCCCCATAGCTCTATTCCGTATGTCCAGATTGGGTTAAGTATAACTTTGTAAATTAGTAATATATTTTCTATTGAGAGATGGGGTGTCCTTTGAAGTAGTCTGTACAGTTGTCCAAAGCGTCTGTTTAGTTCTTGTCTTTTTAGTCTCGTATGTGGGTTCCAGGTCAGTCGTTTGTCAAGATGGAAGCCTAAGTACCGTACTGTCTCGGATACAGGGAGAGGAATAGAATTAAAATAAACTAGTTGACCAGACTTGCGACAAAGGGTGAAGGTAATGTGGGAGCATTTTGCTTCATTAACTTTGATCCGCCATTGATTGCACCAATACTCGATCTCGTCAAGGTGTTTTTGAAGGTTATGGGATGCTATGTCGGGGTCTGGATGGGATGACAAGACTGCAGTGTCATCTGCAAATGTGGCCAAGAAGGTATTGGGAGTAGAGGGGACATCAGCGGTGTATAGATTATAGAGGATGGGACACAGGACGCTGTCCTGTGGAACTCCTGCTTTTATAGGATAGTAGTTAGAATATTCTAAACCATAGCGGACTTTGAAGAAACGGTTTGAAAGGTAGGTAATCAAGAGCAGTGGAATGTCGTTGGCGGAAACCAAACTGGTGTGTGGGAAAAAGGTTTTTGGATTCAACAATTGGAAGTAGACGTTTCAGTAGGAGTTTCTCAAATATTTTTGAGAGGATAGAGAGTAGGCTAATTGGACGGTAAGATGAGGCGTCATTGGGTGGTTTACCAGGTTTGGCGAATAGGACAATAATGTAATGTTTCCAGAGGAGTGGAAAGTGCGTCGTTCGGATAATGCAATTATATATATAGGTTAGAAAGATTATGGCTTTGGGAGGAAGTTTTTTGAGAATTTGAGGAGTAAGGAGATCATATCCAGGGGATTTTTGGTAAGGTAAGTTTTTCAGAAGGTATTTGACCTCAGAGGGATTAACGGATTTTGGTGGAAGAGAGAGAGGAATAGGTGAAGTGAGGAAATCTTCCACAGTTGTGCTGTGAGTATGGCTTTGATGAGAAAGGTGAGGTGTGAAAGTATGGGTAAGATGCAGAGCAAATTCCTCCGACCTATCCCCATCCGAAGCCGCCCAGGACCCATCATCACGACGGAGCGGATGTGAAACAGGTTGATGCTTTTGGATTTTTTTGGTTACATTCCACAAGGAGTTATCCCTGGTAGACAGAGAGGAGAGGTAGGAATTGAAAGAATCGGAACGGAAGGATGCCAATCGCCGCTTACCAATAGGCAGGACTGATTGTACGAGCGGCGATCGGCAGGATGCCGGGATCTTTGCCACACTGTTCTGGAGCGGCGTTTGGATAGGATTAGATCTTTTAGATGCTGAGGTAAACGATTATGATTATGGATTTTTGGGTGACGATGGGGTGACGATGCCTCCTGAGCCGACCTCTGGACCAGGGTAGGGAAAGAATGCGCTGCATCGTCTAGGTCTTGGGATGTTTTCAGGGACACTTTGAGGTCAATGGAGCCTGTAAGAAGCTGGCGGAAGTGGTCCCAATCGACTGGGCCCCTAATAAATGAAGGAGGAGGCAGTTTGTGAATTGGTGTTAGGGAAATTGTTTATAATAAAGGAATATGGTCAGAGGAGAGATCATCAATGCGCGTGAGTGAATAGTTTAGTGTTCCTAAACTATTGTAAAAAAAGAAGTCAAGGATATCAGGATTTCGGTTGGGATCAGATGGCCAATAGGTGGCTGTGTCAGGAGTGATAGTGGAGCAATGTTTCCATGTGAGTGCAGACAGCAAAGCACGTCCTCGTGTATTTGTGGATCTTGACCCCCAGTGTTGGTGCTTCGCATTAAAGTCCCCACCCACAAGGAAACGATGTCCGATGGAGTCTAGAAAGGAGATGAATTGGGAGTCAGAAGTGTATTTATTAGGAGGGCAGTACACTGATGCTAGTGTAAGGGGAAAAGTGAAGGTGGTGATTGACACTGCAGTGGATTGAAGGAAATCGTGTGCTACCAGAGGAACTATGTGGTGGGATATAGAGTTATGGACAATGACAGCGGTACCTGTATGAGCTGTTCCATCTGGGTGATCAGTTCGATAAGTCTGGTACTGTCGAACGGTAAATGGTCGTTTACTTGTAAGCCTTGTTTTAGTAATAAGAGCTACGTCGATGTTTTTGTCGTGGAGTAGTGCTGTCAGTTCGTTAGGGTGGGTGCGAACACCATTCGCATTCCAAAGGAGAATGGATAAGGAGTCGGAACGATCCACTTATGGATTATGTTTAACGGGGATAAGGTAGGAGGCAAGATTTGTGAGAAGTGAAATGAGAGGGGTAATTAGGGTTCTGAACTCTGTAAGGAATGAGGTTAATAGGCTGGTGAGATCCGAAGAACTTGAAGGTGGAGGAATATGTGAGATGTGTGGTTGAGGATGGGGTTGAGCTTGAGGGTTAACGGGATGAATGGAATGCTGGGAAAGGTGATCTTGCGGACAGGGAGTGGGCGGTGCCTGTGACTCCTCTCTGTTGCGAACGGCATCAGCTAAAGATTAACTCTGGTCTCCTTTCAAAGTGAATAAATCTTTCGCCTTTTAACGTATTGATTTCAATTATAGTGATGATAATCAATGGATGTATCATTTCTGATTAATAACCATATACCAATAAAGCTGTTTTGTGTATTTAGGCCAGATAGTTAAGAACTAATTTATCTTCTTTCTGAAAAGTGTTTAGTTTATATTTTTGGTAGCTGAGTAGCAAATTAACTCAAAATCAAAAAAGTTTTTTTTATTGATTTACTCAGGTTTCAGAGCCAATATACTAATAAAAAAAATCATTTCAAAATCAACAGTTACTTTTAAGAAATTTTAACTACGAAATTTTTTTGTCTCCAAAGCCTAGTACTCCTATACATAGCTTCTAAAAATGAGTTGTATCTACTATAATTGACTGGTTAGTGTATTTAATAAATATGTAATGTTTGTTTAATCATATGTTAGTAGTTAGTATAGATTTGTTCCGTACATTTGTCTATTGTTACCCCATCACAGAGATCAGGCACCCGTAGCCATGTAAGTTTATAGTATTGATTCCATTGCTCTAGAGTACTCACGCATTATCATGTATATTAATATCTACGGCAAACATAACTACGATTTTTAAAAAATCCATTCAGTGTACTTACATTTTTATTCTCAATGATATTGCAGATAAAGGTATATTACCACATAACTAAGAAGCTAGTAACAATAAATACGTCCGTTAAACAGTTTGTTACTACCCTGTATCTCAACATCTAACTAAATTATATATTACACTAAACATATTTTTTCATTCTGTTGACAGGGTGGTGCTGACAGGTTATATGTACTTACTACTATTTACTATGACATAGTATCCTATCCATGGGGACTGATAAGTAAAAATTATGATTGAAAATTAACGTTGTTTTTATTCTGTTTTGAAAATAAAAAATACACTACATGAAAAAATGAGAACAACCTAGTTCACACAACTTGCTACAAGATTCCCAGAGAATTGAGAATAAACGTGCCTGCGAGATCCACCCTTCTCAAATAGAGCCCAAAGTTCCTCTAGAAGCACCCTTGTACTTTTTGGAATAGTTACTGCAGCACCAAACCACAGACCTCGCTGACTGAGAACTGCTTTTCAGCAAAATATTCATGGAACTTTTCCCTCAGTCCGAAGTGACACACTTCTCTTATATCTTTCTATTCACGTTCAACTTTTTCTGCTTAGTACCAATCGTTGATCCCGTAACTCACATTTAGGGAAAAGGAACAATATCAAATAAATATAATAAGAAACAAATTTGGATGTTAATAATTATAATTTTAAGGCTAAATATGATTTAATCTTTCAGATAATATTGAATACTTACAATATTGATAGTATAATATGCAGTCTGAGTCTTTCAAATATACTTAAAGGTTTATAAAATTACATTAAGAGTTCTTCAAGAACTATTGTATCAAAAGTGTAATTGCTTCCTCTCTCAATGGACTCCAAACTGGGGAGTCGTCATTTACACCATTCATGCTGATTAATGGTTATTCTGGTGTCTAAGTTTGCTTTTTAATGTGATTGTTTTATGTACCTGTTCTATGTCTGAGCATAGTATCGTTTACGTAATAGATGAGCTACTATTCTTCACACTATTTGTTTTGAAAGTACAGTATATTATCCGTGATTGTCGTTAAGATCTATGTTGAACTTGTGTCTGGGTGTTCTTCAAGGAGCCAAGCTAAAAAAAAATTCATACAACCTCTGGAATGATAAGTATATAACCTCAATTGGTATATCACTTCCAGAATGATAATTATATAAACTCATGTTTCATATAAATATCAGTTGTTTCCAAAACATAGCGGTTCCATGATAGCTAAATATAAGATCGTTATGAGCTCGAATTACACCTTAAAAGTTATATTTTTGTGTCATTCCCTCGCGGTAAGGTATACTAAAAGGCTTGAAATGGCGAAGTTTACCTTCAGTCCTAAGTTTAAAACACTAAGGTAAAACACAGTTATAGTATGATCCAATTTAAAAGAAAAACGATCTTGATATTATTAACTTTCTGATCAAAAATAGTGCCCTTGATTCAAAATAAAACTGTCCTTCTCAATACTATAGATCAAAATAGCGATTGGAAATATTGAAGGCTAAGGCTGTTATAAATAATTAGTACTGCCACCTGACCATGGTGGATGTATTAATGTTATAATGATGCAACTTATCTGACCTATTATCTTAGCAATTTACTTGGTAAATCATGTAACCAATCATGTTGAATAGCAGTATTTATTGCAGGTTATTGGGATTAGTTTCAGTGCTGTGAGATAAATACAATTTGAATGATTTAACTAAATCACAAAGAAAGAGAGTTTACTTTAAAATAATAAGTCAAATGTACTAATTTTTTTCTGTTCTTAAAAAAAAAAAAACTAATATAAAACCTTTATTTTAAAACGGAGTTCTGCTTACTACTAGGTAAACTATTTAAATTTAGTTGACTGCGATTCCTAAATATTTAATTTCCTAAAGTCCGATGTATGTACAGTTCAGTCTAACCAGAACGAACTGACTTTATGAACTGAATAATGTTATATAGTAATATTATTTCATATGTTAGTTATTTGTTTGTAGTGTGAACCATGTTGCGATAGTAATTGAATGTGCATCAAGTGTTGCTGTTATATTCAGAAATGTTTCATCTAATTTTTGTAGATTTTGATTACTCAATGCTGATTGTGAGTTGTATGATAAATCATATAATAAGCCACCACCGCCAAATGGGAGAAAGTTGGAAGGATTATATTGTTTTTTAGATTACCAATATATATTCGTATTTTTCCAGCATGACAAGTTTGTTGAGGTTAAGCTGTGCAGATGAAGGAATAAAGCATGGGCACTTCGTGTTAAGCTTAAATATGTGTATTACGGAAATCTCCACCTTGGCAGGTTACTGATTGCAATTAAGGACTAATCTCTCGTCTGCAAGTTAATGTCACCATTGGCCCTAGGTAAGTTTCATGAGGCTTCATGCTACCAATTACCCAAAAACAGCAACTGAAGCACTACAAAACAAGCACTGAAGCAATACGTCTTTTATATTAAGCACACTGTAATATGAGACTTATATTTAAGCCATTGAATAATGGAAGTAATAAAGTTTTTTTGAAACAGAAAATATTTGCAACGTAGCATTCTGTACAGAGGTAATGTCTATAATTATATAGCGTGGAGGGAGTGGTTCTTTTTTATTCAGATATGAGGGAATGGTCTTCCATGTGTCAGTCATTCTGTAAGGCTTTATGTTATGAAAATGACTCGATCAACAATTTGAATCTGCTTTCTACGTGACTAACAAAAAAAAAATCTGTTTTTGACATAAATTATCGTCTCTGTCAAGTACGCTTCAGTCACTAATTATTGAACCTTGTAAATATATTTCATTATTTTTTTTCGTTTATCCATATTTTATTTTTTACATCATTTGCTTTTTTTAATTTATTTAATTTTTCTCTCCTGATTTTGCAGTTTTATTTGTAAAATATCCTACAAAGAAAATATATCAGAGCTACAGTAGGTTTTAATTCATATTCTTTCAATAAAAGAGTATACGCATAATCTATTCTTGAGAATAGTGGATATTAGTTATAACGATAATTTTCCCACGAAAAAAATAATTAGGTAGGAGATAAGCCACGAAAATTTGAAATCAGCAGATTCCCATGAGTTTTACTTGTAATAATTCCTTAGGTCATAGAAAATTCATTAGAGTGATATGCAAAAAATAAAAATATTTCTCAACCGTTCCAGAATTTTACTAAGACGAAAAACTGATTAAGGTTTTAGGCAAGCTGCTATTCCTCCGACAACCAGGCGTAATGAAAACGATGATGGTAATATTTGTGACTAGGAGAGTGAGTTTTCCACTCAAATGCCAGAACAGAAGAGAAAACTACTTTAAAAAATCATGGTACATGATTTCCCCCGGGAGTGTTCCACCGCGGCCGGTAGCCTCTAGCTCGGATCTGAACGGCTCAACCTGGCTTCGCTATTTCAATCCGTATATTCTGGATACAGTATGGATAAAGCCATTGTTCCCGTTCGGGTTTTCAGGGAACATGGGGTTAGCAAGAATATTCAGTATTCCTTGCAGGTTGAAAATGCACCCATTTTCATATCTATGTCAGAAAAAAAACACAGGAGGGATTTGTCCAGAATCTCCAATATTTCAATTTGTTTAGTAGAACGTCAAACACTACCTCTAATGCGCTCAAATACTTAAAAATTGCTTTTATTTATTATTATACATTTACTGTAGGTAATTATACATAGGTGTTACTTCCATTCTGGTGATGACCACCTTCTGTAATCTTTCTGTAGTACTGTTGTATGTTTTTTTACGACAGCGCTCTTAAAGGAAGTTCAATTGATCTGAAATCTAAAAGAAATGGTTCACACAACTACAAACACACTGATAAGGTTTTATTTTTTCTGTTTTAATGAAAAAAGATCAAGTATCAAAATTTGTTCAATATGAATTTAAACTCAGTCCCGCAAGCAGTTTTTGTTATTACATTCCACGTTTTTAATTTCGTTTATATATATATATGTAAAGAAAGTAAGCTTTCTTCAATTGAATTAGCAGCGCTTTGTTATCACGCGCGTGCTTCAGTTGGCTACCACTAGGTGGAGCTAGCGACATATGACCAGGAGGTTTTTAAAAGGCTTTCCAGTGTAAACAATTAAGTAAAGTGCAAACAGTCATAACAATAAACTGTAATTGTTGTTTCTTTTGTTTTACAGGTATGAATTAATATTTTATTTGTAATAGTTGTAAACTAATTATCAATTAAATAAACTTTTGTTTTACAGAGAAACAGATTACTTATTGTTATAATAAGAAGACCTAGCAACCCTTATAAAACAACAATTTGTTTATGATGTCAAAACTGCACTTTGAATTTACGGTAGTGACTTCACCAAAAGACAGTAAAGCAAATGCAATTGCCATCACCTCAATTGGTACAGGAGATGGAAGAAGATATATATTGCCAGAAGAATTCAAATATATGGAAGATCATGTGGAGTTGAAAAAGACAAGTAAGTACACAAAGTTAGTTAATTCATTAAACAGAAGAAATCAGATAAGAAG
Source organism: Acanthosoma haemorrhoidale (assembly GCA_930367205.1). Lineage (NCBI taxonomy): Eukaryota > Metazoa > Arthropoda > Insecta > Hemiptera > Acanthosomatidae > Acanthosoma > Acanthosoma haemorrhoidale. The sequence goes on from OV884011.1 coordinate 132,912,081, forward strand.
AGTGTGGATTACAACGACAAAAGAATTAGAGGGCACATACATAGATGAAGATGGAAATCTGCAATTTAAAGATCAATATTTAGAGGAAATAAATGAGGAAAGTACAAACAAAACACAAGATCATAGTCTAAAGGAAATACTAGAGAAACTGATAGAAACAACACAGAAGAAAGATAACGAGAAAGACTTAAAAAAAATATCAGAAAAACTTCTCATAGAAACATTTTCAAGCAAAAATACTAATGCTAAACAGTGGATAGAAAGCTTTGAAAAAGAGTGTTCTAGATTTCAAATAGATAAAAGTGAGGAAAAAATTGAACTAATGAAACTATTTTTTGATAAACCAAGTTTAGACTGGCACTCTTCCACACTCATAAGACTAACAATAAATGCTGGTTGGTCTGAATGGAAAACAAGATTCTTAAAATGTTTCACAGATAATGGATGGAATAATATAACCTATGCACTATCATTTAAATATCGAGAAGGTTCGTTAACGGATTATGCTTTGAGGAAAGAGAAACTTTTGATAGATTTTAACAAAGATATGGATATAAAGTCACTTATAGCATTAATAGCAGTAGGGTTACCAGAATTTATATTGAATAGAATAAACAAGGAAAAATTAAAAGAAACTACAGACTTATTTAATGAATTGAGACAACTTGAATGTTTAGTAAATAAAAGAAATTTTCAAAAAAAACCTACATTAGATTCTCAAAAGAAATATGAAGTAAAGATACCTTGTAAAACGTGTGGAGATTTAGGTAAAGGTGTGAGATACCACCCAAAAGATAAATGCTGGTTCCAAAAACATGAAGAAAGTAGAGAAAAGAACACTACACCAAAAAAAGTAAATAACAATTCTATCCTAGATGTAGAAATATATAATGAATCAAAAAACGAGTAAACACACCACTAATTAAATTAAACATTGTATTGGAAGATAAGATAAAAATAGAAGGGATCTATGATTCAGGATCTCAAGTTTCATTAATTAATAAAAGATTAATAAAAACTATAAAAAATAATAATATAGATAAGAACAAAATACAATTAAAAACAATTAGTGGTGTGGCACTCACAAAGGGATTAGCAAGAATAAAATTAAAAATTTTCAATATTGAAAAAGAAGTAGATGTATTTATTGTAGAAAATGAGACTTTTCATGATTTTTTGATAGGCCTAGACATAATAAAGGAATTTAAATTAAGGCAAGACGAAAATCTAAATATAAGCCAAAAACAATCGCAAAGAAAAGATATAATAGAAATAAATTTTAATGAACATATTAAAGAGAAAGATTTTAAAATAAATTTAGATCATTTAGATAATGAAAAAAAATTCAAAATAGAACAATTGATAGAAGAATATAAAACAATATTTGCTAAAGACAAGTATGATATAGGGACTGTGAAAGATTATGAAGCAAGAATAGATCTCTTGATGGAAAAATTTTGTAGTAAAAGACCATATAGATGCACAATCGAAGACAGAAAAGAAATAGAACAGCAAGTGGCAAAACTATTAGAAAAAAATTTAATTGAAGAATCGTATAGTCCATTTGCTGCACCAGTGACCCTTGCATTAAAAAAGGGTGAAGGAAAAACCAGATTATGTGTCGATTTTAGAGATCTGAACAAGATTGTCACAACCCAGGCCCAACCTTTTCCGCTAATTGATGATTTAATAATTAAAGCTAGAAATTGTAAATATTTTACATCACTGGACATCAATTCAGCATTTTGGTCAATACCACTAAGGATAGAAGATAGAAAAAAAACAGGCTTTATAACCCAAGAAGGACACTATCAATGGACTTGCCTACCATTCGGTTTAAAAACAGCACCAGCAATCTTCCAAAGAATTTTATCAAGTATACTAAGAAAAAATAATCTAAAGAACTTTACAGAAAATTATATAGATGACATATTAATATTTTCAGAGACTTTTGAAGATCATATCATGCATATCAAACAAGTTTTAGAAGCCATAATAAAAGAAGGATTCAGATTAAAATTAAAAAAATGCACGTTCGCATCAAAATCAATTAAATATCTCGGACATATAATAGAAAATAATACAGTAAGACCAATTAAAGACAATTTAGTATCAATACTCAATTTTCCGACTCCAAAAACGCAGAAGAACGTTAGACAATTTCTAGGTAAAATAAATTTCTATCACAAATATATACCAAAAATCTCAACAATACTAGATCCACTACATAGATTGTTAAGAAAAGATATAAAATATAATTGGTCTGAAGATTGTGAAAAATCATTCACAGAGATAAAAAAATTATTGTGCTCTCAACCAGTCCTAGAAATATTCGATAAAGATTTACCTATTAAGATATTTACAGATGCTTCAATAGAAGGTATAGGTGCAATACTGAAACAAACCCAACAAGATGGAAAAGAAAAACCAGTAGCCTATTTCTCAAAAAAATTAAATGAGTCGCAAAAAAGAAAAAAAGCTATATATTTGGAATGCTTAGCAATAAAGGAAGCGATAAATTATTGGGAATACTGGTTAATTGGAAGAAGATTTGAAGTTTATTCAGACCATAAACCGTTAGAAAACCTTAATATAAAATCAAGAACAGACGAGGAACTAGGTGACTTAACATATTATTTGTCTCAATTTGACTTCAAAATTACATATATACCAGGGAAATTCAATATTGAAGCAGACTGTCTTAGTAGAAATCCGGTATTAGAGTCAAAAGATAATACCCAAGAAATATTAAAAATAGTAAACATGATCCAACTACAAGAAATAATTAAAGATCAAAATGAAAATACAGCATTAGGAGAACTTAAGAAAAAAAGTACAGATAAAAATGGTAAAATCTATAAACAAATTAAAAACAAAAAGAAGATAGTTTTATCAGAAAAATTAAGCATTAAATTAATACGAGATACACATATAGACTGGTGTCACATCGGAATAAGGCAAATGATAAACAGAATATGTCCTTATTACACTTCAAAAAAATTAATAAAAAACATTCAGAATATATGCAGAACTTGCGAAATTTGTAAAAAGAATAAATCTAGAGGTCAAGCAAAATATGGATTAATGTCTCAATTAGGACCAGCAACAAAGCCGTATGAGATAGTGTCGATTGATACGATCGGTGGATTTGGTGGTCGAAGATCAACGAAAAGATACCTCCATCTTCTAGTTGATCACTATACAAGATACGCACATATATTAACTTCAAAAACTCAAGCTGCAAGTGATTTTATAAAAATAGTCCAAAATACATTAGAAATGAACAAGATAGGTACAATATTAACAGACCAATATCCAGGACTAAATTCTAAAGAATTCAAAAATTACCTAAAAGAACAAGATATCAGACTCATTTATACAGCCTTAAATGCACCATTTTCAAACGGCATAAATGAAAGATTAAATCAAACAATAATTAATAAAATAAGATGTAGAATCAATGAATCTAAAGAAAAGAAAGCTTGGACAACAATAGCAAGAGAATGTGTTGACAAATATAACATAACAGAACACTCAGTTACAGGTTTTACACCTAAATATTTACTAGATGGTACTAACACAAGTATGCTACCTGAGGAACTAAGGAAACTAACACATGCAGAGGTTTGGAAAGAAGATAGAAAATTAGCTCTAGATAACACTATAAAATCACATGAATACAATAAGAAATTATTTGACAAAAACAGAAAGGAAAGGGAATTCAATACAGGTGATTTAGTATATATTGAAAACGGACATAGATTAAATAGGAAAAAACTAGATGAACTTAGGGTTGGACCATTCAAAATTGCAGAGAAAATATCAAATACTATATTTAAAATCAAAACTGAAAAAAGAAACGAAGACACAGGATTATTCCACATAACAAAACTGATACCAGCAGAATAAACATTATATAATAAAAATTCTCACGAGAATTTTCACAGTGGGAGGGGGAGATGTAAAGAAAGTAAGCTTTCTTCAATTGAATTAGCAGCGCTTTGTTATCACGCGCGTGCTTCAGTTGGCTACCACTAGGTGGAGCTAGCGACATATGACCAGGAGGTTTTTAAAAGGCTTTCCAGTGTAAACAATTAAGTAAAGTGCAAACAGTCATAACAATAAACTGTAATTGTTGTTTCTTTTGTTTTACAGGTATGAATTAATATTTTATTTGTAATAGTTGTAAACTAATTATCAATTAAATAAACTTTTGTTTTACAGAGAAACAGATTACTTATTGTTATAATAAGAAGACCTAGCAACCCTTATATATATATATAAAAAAAAAGACATTTTAATTAAATGTTCCTGTAAACTTATTAAAAAAAGTAAATAAATAAAATTTTAAAGAGGCTACTGGTCCATAGATCATTTTGTTTTATATATGTATAATATATTATTATATATATATAAATAAGTTAATGATTGTGAGATCTTAAAGTCAAAAAAAAAGAAAAAGGTTTAGAATAAAAATATGTTCAAAAGTTGTCACAAGACTGCTTTATTCCTCTTACTAATCCTATACATCTACAGTCGGGATGTTTACATCCCACCATTTGGGGATTAAGGCTATGTATTGCTCTGTCCGGATCTTAACTTATATATATAGTGCGATATGGTGAAATACATACCACCCTCCACCTTAATCTCGTATGAGAAATTAAAGAATATGTTACTTTGTATTAATTGTAAATGTGTGGTTTTGTTAGGAAAAATGGAGGTCGGCAATTTGATGTATTTGCAAAGAAATAGCTTGGGCCCGGCAGTAAGTGTTGAAAGGGTTCAAAACATCTAGTACTCCCTGGGTGGCACTCCCTTTACATCCCTTCGTTTGCGACTAACTATATTTATATTATAAGTAAACGATTTAAGGGAAATCTATGGATAACATTGGGAAACACTGAATTTCCTTCAGAGGTTCATTTTTTTCTTTTATTAATAGTCCAATCTCTAAACTAGAGGTACTACAAATTTCCACCTCTTATGCAACTCAACGTAAACTGAAAGGGGTTCAGTCATTCGCTCAGATACCACATGCATATTCATAATGATTACTTTGTTCATATTCTCAAAATATAATATATTTTCTTTTATTAAATAATATCTTATTTATTGATCATGGTAATAATATAAGTAAATACAAAAACAATGTATCGAGAAATTTTTTTTATTTTTTTTTCAGGTATACGTATTCATACTAATGTTCTATCACCCCCGTAGCTGGTAATAATAAGAAGTAAGATTAGTGTTTTTGACTAATTGAGGACATCAAATAAATACTTTTTTATCTATCTGACACAATATACCTTTGGGGAACGAAAGGTGGATCAAATTATCGATCCCAATAAACCTTCCTTTTTGTTTTATCTAGTACTATCAATCTTTAAAAAGAGCAGAATGTGTTATAATGCTTGTAGTGAGGAAGCATTAACCGGCGGCACTACAACGACCTTTTGAACGTAAGTCCCGATTATAAATATAACAAGCGTTAACGAAGTAGGTATAAAAAAAACAAAAATTAAATAACTGTATTAATCGATATATAGGTACAAGACTACGACAAATCTTTCTCTCGAAGGAGCTAGAATCCTGTTTCATATTTATGTTCAGAGTGGCTGACATGAATGCAATCCCCCAAGCCCCACCACTCTCCCGGGCTGGGATGTGCGTGGGAAAAGTTCCAGCCTACTTTTTATCCACCGCCTTCGACAGCAAGTCAGTTGACTGTATAAACATCACAAATTTTCTAAAGGATTTAAAAGTTTTCATTTGTTTATTTCAATTTAAATGAGTGTAGATTGATCATGATTAAGGATCATTCTATTGCCTGACTAAGAGTAAGTTAAGTTGCTATTGTTTTACAGCCAAAAATAAAGTTCCACTTAAATTTGAAGATCTAGTGCTAAATCAAGAAAAATTCAAGTCATACAATATACAATACTATTACATCTGAGAACTGCGTCATTTTATGGTTAGTACAAGCCACTACATACTCAACTTCATACAGTATGACGTAAACAAAAATATACTGCAGTCCATTGCAAACCCTTTCAGCCTATACGATCGGATCACACAACAACACGACAATAGACGTTAACAGAAACTACAATGAAATTTACTGGAGAGTTGCTTACATGAACCCTTGCACGTCAAGCCTGAACCATTGTGCAAACAAAATAATGATAGTGCATTATTCTTTCATCAATATCAAACAAACTCAGCTGTAAGCGTCAAATTTTGTGAACAAATGAATAAAATATAAAAGAATCAAGTTTTTCTCACTTGTGGCAACGCTTCACGAGACACAATACTATTATAAGCTTTAAAGCCGAGTAGAAGAGCCAGGCTAATCAGATAGAGGATTAAGCACTACAATACAAGTAAGGAAGGCCTTGGCTTCCACCACCAGTATACTTTGACGAAAACATCCGCTCCTGCTATATTACTTATTGTAAATGATGGCAACGTATGTCTTAAACCGTGATATCAAAGTGCCCTAAAATCTATAAAGAGGAGGATAGATTAAAGTGGGGTAGTTTAGATCATGAAAGATTTTATTATTATAGATTACGTTCAGCTTATAATATTAGCTTCTTCGTTGATGTTTTTGATCGTTGGATTCGTTTAGGTATAATACTTTTTTTTTTTTACTTGACCTTTTGGACTGTTTCTTCTTCATACCATCTTTTGGTCTGGTTCCTTTTATTCGTTATTTTATTATTTTTTTTTTTATGATGTTGTCTGTCTTAGGAGTTATATTATTACATTAAGGTTAAATCAATATTATTCTTGCACTTTCTAAAAATCTCAACATTCATAGCGATTCTAGAAGATGATCAAATTAACCATTTCCATTTCAAACATACCTATGCTTACTAGCGACTGCTGACAGTTAACTATTTCATATTTCGTTGGATCTGCCCCACAGTAAGTGCTTGTGACGTCATCGATTCGGTCTCCCACTGCTTAACTAGCGGCAATCACTGCCAACCGCTACTTTGGCGGTTACAGTTCCAGTGACATATTAATTTAATAAAAACAAATTATAGTTATTAAATGTTTAAAAACAATTATAAAAAAAAAACATGGTATTCTCTGTCTGCTGGTAAATTTTTTTAAAACCATAGGCTAATACAATTCTTATCTATTCTAAAAAACCGGTTAGTATCCATAGACATCATTTCTCAAGTTTCTGAAAACTCTTAAAGGGGATGATTTATTTTTAAAATTTATAGTGAAGAAAAACTTTCTAAGGACGAACCTTTTTTTTTTATTTGAGTTTTTTTGTTCATTTATTTTTTGCGGTGAACCTCCAGATGCTTCGTCGTGGAAAAGTTCTCGTGAAGTTTTAAAGGCTCTATGAGGTCAACATTTGTTCTGACTAGTAACCAGTTTTCACCAGTTTGTAAGCTTAGCTCCTACAAAGTGGAAAACTTACTGAACCCTAACTTAAAATACGTTACTAAAGACGCCTGGAGAAACGTGTTTGGAAATATACGCATGCTTATATATTACATGCATAAACTACACTTGATTTGTTTAAAAGCAACGTACGAAACTTTTTTTCAAAATCATAAACTTAACAGATTCTGTTAAAGGAGCAACATGTCAGCATTGATATTTTACTATATAGTTATAGTGCACCCGTGCTAACATTCTAAGAACTATGAATCACCCCTTTGCTGACTCTTATTTAAACCCCGTGAGAATCAGAGAAGGTCAGTCAGTCTATTGTATCTCATTAGCCCGTCACTATGCTAGATTAGATCTGTATATTACCATGTCATTTATGTTTGTTATTCAAAATAAATCTTTTTAAAAAGTCTTGTGTGCTTTGAAGATATTTAACTGGCGCTCGAACGTGGGGCTTGGGAGGAATTTTGAAGGTATTTAAAGTAACTTTGCGGAGCTTAGAATCGTGTGTAATACCGAAATCAAGCAGCATAACTACTTCTCTCCGTCTTGAGGAAGATTGCCACTGCGTATACAAGTATAGCAAGCATTCTCCACGACTACAGAGGTATCTTTCAACTTTCTGAAGATTTTCAAATCTTATCACCCGAGTTTCAAAACTATTTGTTGAGACTTCGCAGCACCAAGGAAGAAGATTTTTCCACTGAAGACAACATACTTGATGGTAATTATAAGTAATTATAAGTTTATTGTATGTCAAATTTACAGGATAGATTAAACCAATTAAGACAAGTATATACAACTTTTAATCTAGATAATATTGATCAATTACTATTAGAAAATACAAATTCAGAGATGGCTATGGAAATAAAAGATCATGATTTTAAATTAATTCCGGAATATGATGGTGATCCTTTACAATTAGTAGATTTTATTAGAAATACAAAATTTGTGTATGACTTATATTGTAAAGATGATAACCAATATAAAGATATAAACCATTCAAAATTAGTATTAACTTTATTAACTAAGCTAAAAGGAAAAGCAAAAATTGCAACCTATGATAAGGAATTCACTAGTGTGACAGAAATTTTAACATTCCTTAAACGTAAATATCAAGATACGCGAACGAGAGAGCAATTAATATCAGAAATACTCAATACTAAATCGTACCATAACGAAAACCCACATGATTACTTAGAAAGATTAGGTAAGAAAAGATGCGATTTATATGCTCGCGTGTATGCCGACTCGGAAATAGTGAATAAACAGTCGGAAATGGAAAGATACGACAAACAGATATCACATCACACCGTTCATAATTTACATCCCTCGCTTACTGATTTTATTTATCATATTAAATTCGAGACAATCGAAGATATTGACGAAATCTTAAGAAATAACGCTGCGCACATTGTGCATCGGGTGTACGGTCCGGGTAGTCGAAAAGACAAACACCACCAACCACACCAATCGAATTATAAAGGCAAAAATTTCGATCCAAATTACAAACATAAATATGAAAAACAATTTCAAAAACAACCTCATGAACAAAAACAAGATTATCAACATCAACAAAACCAAAATTATAAAAGTTACCAAAATGCACAACCAAATTATCACAATTACCCAAATAATCAACAAAATTATCAAAAACCTATTCATAATCAATCATGGGATCCAAAATCTCAACATAGATTCTTTAATAAACCTCCATCCGGAAATTGGAGAAATAATCAACAAAAAGTAGATCCACCACAACAAAATGATTCAAATACGGTTTCGATGAGAACTGTTTCTAATCGCGTACATTACGCCGAGGATGAGAGAGATGAACAAATTAGAATATTAACTGAAAGAGTAAAACAACTTGAAACTAATAAAGATAATTTTTTAGACCAAGGTCCGAACAAAGGAGAACCACCGGATCGAATGTAATTAAAATAAGTGACGAAGTTAATTTTTTAAATAATTTACCACAGCTCTTGGATAAAGAAAATAATAAATGGTTAATTGACACAGGAGCAACAAAAAATTATATTTGTCCCCAAGCAATTCCGAAAGATGCTAAAATAAACATAGAAAACTTCGCGATAAAAACCCCTACAGGACGAGCAGAAGGAACACAAAGTGTAAACCTCAACCTGCAAAATCTGATAGGAATTAATCAAGAAGTAAAGTTCTTAGTTTATCCTATTAGTTCACGGTTTGATATTTTACTTGGGTACGAAACAATGAAAATGTTAAAAACTAATATAAATTTAGAAGACATGGAAATAAAAATAATGGGAATAAAATACAAACTTGAAAGAGACGAAATGTTTCATATCGAAGATACTAATGAAATTAAAAATGATTTAGGTACACATAATAAAGAAAGCCTTAACAAAAATAATAAAATAGAGAAGGAAGTGGAAGACTTAAAAAATAAATTGGAAGAAAATAAAAATAAAATGTCAGGTAACTCGTGTGAACCTCAATTAGTAATTGATAAAGAAATAATAAGAGAAATAAGTAGTAATAACAAATTAGAATTAAAAATTTCAGCTCATTTAAGTGAGAACCCTTTTTGCGAGTTTAGAGGAAACAAAATGAAAAATAATTTCAGGGATGTTTTTAATACCATTGAATATAATTATAAAAAGAAAAAGAAAAAAGAGCTATACTCTATTATTACGAAATAATGATAATCGGATAAATATAAAAAAGTAATTAAAAAAAAAATAAATAAATAAAATAAAAAATTTAAAATTAATAAAAAAATCTATTATTAAAAAATGGCAATTAGGCACGTGTAGAGTTTGGAAATTAAAGTTTATTATAGTGTAAAATCAAAGTTAAAATTATGGCAAAAGATATAGAATCAGGCCATGTAAGAAAGTGGAATTTAAAGTTTAGTAAAGAGTATTAAAGTGTTGGAATGTTTTAGTTGTACAATAAAATTTGAAAATATGGTAAAAGATATTGAAAAGCTTGAAAATTAAAATCAATTGAAATAATTTATTATAAAATAACATCAATCAGGCACGTGTGGAATTTGGAAATTAAAGTTTATTGTAGTGTACATTCAGATTTGGAAATGTGTTAAAAGATATTTAAAAGCTTAAAATTTAAAATCAATTAAAAGATTTTGTCGTAAAATGACATCAATCAAGCACATGTAACATTTGAGGACACACATTTTGATATTGTAATGTACCTATAAGAAAATCCAAACTGTTTGAATGTTAACAAAAGTAAAAGTCTACAATAATAATTATAAAATGAATTTTTGGATTAATTTATTATTCTTCAATGTTAAGATTATAATCGATATGTTTTCCCTTGATTTGAATATTATATAGGTGTATTGGAGATTTGCCATTCGAAAACTTTTATTATCATGAATAAAAATTCGAAAACTTTTATTATCATGAATAAAATATAGGACTACAAGTCATTAAAGTAAGCATTAATCTAATATCTTATTCATTTGAACAAAAATTAAAACTTGCAATTATTGCGTACAATAATACCTTAAATAACAATCTAAAATTAACACCCAATGAAATCACTTTCGGATTTATAAAAGAAAATAACAACAACAAAAATATTAGTATAACAGAACTATACGTACAAAAGTATCATAAAGATTTACAACTTTTGCATGAATTAGCTCACACAAAAATTAATGAAGAAAAGATAAAGCGTACAGAAAAATTAAATAAAAATCGGGAAGATCCACCTGAATTAATAAATCAAGAATTTATCAAAGATACTCAATCGAAGATTAAAAGTAGAGACAAATTCAGAAAAGTAAATGTGTTAATCCAAGGCGCTAGGCAATTAACAACACATGTTGATAACGTTAGGAGACCCAACAAACGTAAAAAGAGGAAACATTTTGTTTCAGATGAAGATTCACTACATGTCAATAATTCTGATACTTCATCTTCAGAAGATTCTGATGATAAAAGTAGTAGATCTCACTAACTCTCCAGGAATTCTCCATTATTCTGTAAATAATATTAGAGTAGTTAATCAATATTATGAAACTTATCATTTTTATAATTTAAGTTTATTAGAAGTAGAAATAATAAATATTGAAGATCATGTTACTAACTTTAGATCACATAAAATGTATCATTTGCTAAAAGATTTAACAAACGAAGTTTTTGAACAATTTCAATTAATGCAACAAAGAGATATTAAAAATCGTCATAGACGAGGCTTGATAAATGGTCTAGGTAATGTTATTAGTTGGATAACAGGTAATATGAATAATGACGACAAGGAATACTACGATAAAATAATTTCAAATGTAGAACAAAATAATTATAAGATTGAACATAACATCGAAAATTCTGTCAATATTAATAAACGTCTGATTGAGGATTACCAGAATGAAATCAAAACAATTAATAAAAATTTCATAATTAATAGACAAAATTTCGAATCGCTAGGACAAAATGAAAAAGCTTATGACTTATATATTCACATCATGCATTTATTAAATAAAATTAAAGATTTAACTTTATCTTTAGAATTTTGTAAGCTTGGCATTGTTCACACCAATTTAATGATTGATGTAATAAAAAATCTACCAAGTAACATAAAACTAATCTCAGATAATACTGAAATTCTATGGACAAATAGTAAAATCTTTTGTTCAACTCATCACAATATAATCCATACTTTTATCAAATTACCAATTCATGATGAATCCTATAAAGGATATTTTGTGATATCAGTACCAAGAATTATAAACCAGACAATTTACGAAATTGATTTAAAAACTGATCTTTACTTACAAAAAGGAGCCACTCTCTATCAAGGAAGTTGTATTTTTATTGACAATTATTACTGTATAAATCTTAATAAAACAGAATCAAAATGTGTTTCATCTATTGTACATAACGGAAATTTAAAAGAATGTAAACTAGTATTAAGTAATCAAAATAATATAAGATATTTAGATCATATTAAGCAATATATCACTGTAAATATTAAAAAAATAACAGATTGTCATAATAACACTGTATTTTTACCAAATGTAGGATTAATTAATATTAGTAAGGAGGATTGCTTTCCAGAATTTAATAAAATTTATACTCATGATTTTAACACTATTTTACAACCATTTTATGAAAATGTAATATTAAATACAACTATGTTAGAAACAAATAATTATACTATACCAGAATTAGAAATATTGTCCTTTGTAGACAACGCTAATATTTATCATTATTCTTTTGTATTATGTATTATTCTAATCATTGTACTAATTAACATTTTTATTTATAAAAGAAATTGTAAAAAGATCCAAAATTCAAATTTACCTTTAAATAATGTAAAGGTTTCAACAACACCTATTACTATTGATGATCATAAAGTAATTTTAAGTAAATTGTATAAATCAAGTTTTTAAAATGTAAAAATTAAATGTTTGTTTTGACCAGAGTTCAAAACTTAAGGCTGCGGGGAGTTATAGTGCACCCGTGCTAACATTCTAAGAACTATGAATCACCCCTTTGCTGACTCTTATTTAAACCCCGTGAGAATCAGAGAAGGTCAGTCAGTCTATTGTATCTCATTAGCCCGTCACTATGCTAGATTAGATCTGTATATTACCATGTCATTTATGTTTGTTATTCAAAATAAATCTTTTTAAAAAGTCTTGTGTGCTTTGAAGATATTTAACTATATACATATGCTTTTTTCCCTTGCGTTGGCTTTGTTACATTTTATGTTAATTTCGTTATACATAGAGCTTTAAAATAAATTTAGGAAAATATAGTAAGCCAGTATGAAATATGTAATAAAACAACTATTTCAGTGAGATTTATTTGGAGGTATTAGAATAAATTTTAATACGAAATGCATTAACAAACATTGGTTGAGAGGAGAAGAATAAGTTAGGATTTAAATTGAAAATTACGGAATAGAATATCCTAGGTTTTTCTCGGCCATTGGTTACTTAAAAATTTCATCATTTTAGAAAGTAAAAAGAAATAGTAATTGTTATAAGTGTTTTTGTCACTTTCATTACAATTTTAATTCAACTTATTTTAATTAAAATGCTTCAAAATATTACCTGAGACCTAAAATAAAATTGCTTAAAATATTTCTCTAAACACTGGTAAGTTATTGTATACAACCAATTTATAGGGATTTTAAACGGATTTTTTTTTGTTCAGAGGTAAACAGCAACACAACTAGTAAAAATATGAGCAGATGAATTTATCTATCTTATTTGATATCCCAAGAAATGCCTTGAGCGGAGTATGATCAACTAGCAGTCAAGCTCGACCATTTCGAGTAAGATCTGAATATTGGCCTCCTATTATGTCTTCTTATTATCATTGTTTCATACTTTTAACATAAAGATAAATGTTTATATTTAAAATTAACTGTAGTGTAAGGTGATCGTTTAGTAACATAGGTAAATACATATATTTATATTCGTGTGACGTCCACACAGCTTACTATTATAATAACACACGATTGACGAAACGTTTATGGAAATTACTAAAAGAAATTTAATGGTGTATCGAAACTATTTTCTTGACGCAGCTTAATAGATAAATGATTCCCTTTTATTACTGAAATAAAGTAAGATACTTAAGAAACAGTAATTTACTAAAATTCCCAGTTCTATTTGAAAAAAATGTGATCTATTATTTAAAGGTAACGCCCAACGGAAGGTGGAATCATCATTGAATTGGCTTTAAGATTAATGAAGGCCACCTAGCGGGGCTTACAGCAGAACCACATCCCAGTAAAACCTTTTCAAGGAGCCATAACGGCAACTTTATCTTCCTTAACAATAGTGCCAAGAAATATATTAGAGGCTGGAAGGAAATAATTCCAGTATTCTATGTCTGCCCTAAGAGGGGGGGGGGGCATTTGTTAGCGCTTGCTCCCTGGGTCCCTGAGTCGGCCCCAATGGAGCTGAATTATTTTTATAAAGAAACAGCCTGATTATCCTCGCGTTATGCTGATCGACGGAGGCGTGACTCCAGGCTTTGACACTTCGTTTCTCAGTCGGCTACAACTGGACCTGTTCAGGGAATAGCCGTTTATTTATCTTATAATTAGTTTTAGGGTGACAGTTACTAATAAAGTGCCACAAATCTCTTGGTGAATTTACAATACCTTAGGAAATATAGCACTTTCGAAATTGTAACGTAAATTATAACGAGCATGCCTTAAATAAACATTGTGATTTGCGCTCTTTCAGGACTCTAGTGAATCAGTGAATAGATAAGCGTGAGGAATAATTTGTTCTATAATTTTCTACAGTTCTTGTTTCGGGTTCATTGGTGAAAGTCTGTGATGGTCTTTGTGAGTCCATCGTTGAAGCTTAAGACATGAACTTTTACATGAAGATCCTACTTTTTATACGAAACACATACAATATAGAGATGTTTTGTAAAATACGAGTAAGATTCATAATTAAATTAATTATCTGTAAAAATATATTTTCATATTATATTGAGTGGGATATCAAATTAAATATTTTTCACAGCAAGCACATTATGTGATGTATCGCTCTGGACTTGGTTTGATACTAAGGAAGTGGCTTGAGGGCTGGTTGGTATTGTCATTGGGTTAAGCTATTAATATCTACACCGTTATCTCGAAATATCTCACAATAGAGATGAGAGTCTCTCGAAAAGAGGCAAAAAAAGCACACCTTTCTTTTGAAACGAAGTTACCAATATTGGACTGACACACAAAAGAGCATTCCTGAAATAGGACGTATGATGGAGGGCAGATGAGAGCAAAGGAGACACGGAGAGTGGCTGTGTGGCTGTCCCTCTGCCCAGCACATCCCAGGTATAAATCAGCCCTTACCGTCGATATTTCAACCCTTCCTCTCCACCCCTGTCGATCCCGTTATTTGCCTACCACTGTACCACCCCGACCCTGTGTGCAGGCTACGACTGAACCCCTGTGGCCAGTTTAACATCCTGTAGCTTCATCTCAATTACAACAAACAATTTTATGCTTAGGCCCGCGGTGTGGTAATATACCACCAGTAACACAAAATATACAGCGTCCTAGCTAATATTTTTTTTTAAAACTTATGTGACAAGCAACACCAAACATTCCCCTACATCCACTAACCTTTCTATTAGCTAATAAATCTTTGCATTTAATCTGTTTTCGCCAATAACCCGATGTGATATTGCTACCCATAAAGATAATTATAACAACTATAACCAAAAAATACAAAAAACAACAATAATGAACTCCTGGAAGCAAAAAAATAATAAAATTACATGTTAGAACAAAGGAAATTAATATATTAACATAATTGATAAATTAACACAGGTGGGCTGAAAAGTTTCCAATCTCAACATGAAGATGATAATAAAATAAATAAAAGCTAGTGAAATAAAAGCTAAAATGAAAGCTTTGTTAGGAAACTTTTCAGACCACCCTCGTACTCATTCACAGCATGTTTACAATTTCCATTCACTCGCTCATTTACAAACAGCCCAGAGACCTCCCCAATACACATGGTTGTCACCTCCCTCGCATGAGAAAGAGGATACGGAGTCTTGGGAAGCCTCTCACGCTCCTTCGTCCACCGCGTCACCAGTGACTCGGATTATCCGGATACGGATCGGAGTATCCTGAATAGCCAGTGAAGGCTGACCAAAACAAAAAATTATAACACGAACTTGAAATTGGAAACGTTCTTTCCATAATTTGATACTGATAATTTTACTTAGCTGGTCTCAACATGTACGTACGCATAATACGCTGTTTTTAACCTTTCGATTTAGTGTGATTTATCCTCCCAATATTTTCTTAGTATATCAGATGGACATGGATGTAAGTCATTGGTTCTAAAAAACTGTCAGAAAGTAGGGTGCGAAATAGTAAATAATATTTACCTGCTAAACGTTTAGCGAAATGCTACAGTATTTGGGCGTTACTTATTCAATTTCGACTCGTCAGTTATTGCTAATTGTTGCTAAAGTAATCTCTTGAAATGAAGTTTATTCGATAAATTCAGTTTTTTCTTCTAAAACAGTATTGTAGGTAAGTGGTAACTGGGAGGGTAGACCTTTTGTACCACTAAAATCATTAATAATAAATAAATTAAAATGTCCCTAACACTCAAATAAAGAATTTTTCCAAAGTATGGGAACGGTTTATTTAAACATTTTTTCTGATATAAAATACAATCGTTTTCCTAATTGTGACCAAGGAAACACGGGTCTTGCAAATTTCAAACCAGTAAGCTGTAGTTAGTTACCAATGATGGAAAAGGTGGAGAGGATGCCGATTGCAATTGATTCACGTATATGGATTTCTTCGTTTTCATTTTTGGATATATATATGTCGTGCTTACTACGCTATGTATGTCCTACGATACTTTTTTAATATTCGTCTAAAGGTTATGGCAATTGAATATTTTTTTACAATCATGATTGGAATACAAACGGATGGCTATTATGTATCTGTAAGGATTTCTCCGTGAGGTTAGAAATATGACACAGTCATCAGCTCAAGGATTTTAATTACCATGATTTAGGAGGTTACGGAATTCATTATTTTAATGACAACAAAGTTATATTGTTACAAGATGTGAGCCAGTGTTCATGTTCACGTGACTAGAATAGATAGCAGTTCCCGAGAATTGATTTTGATATCACACAACAAAATACAAAACTTAAGTCCGTCAGGAGGTAGATTTCTCTATTTTCAAATAAGTACGCTTGTCTGTCTGTTGGTTTATGTATTATGCGATAGTGGGTGTTTTCTCTGATTTTTCTTCATTTCTCAGGACTTATTAAACGCCGTCCTGTATCTGAAAATATTTAGATAGCAAACAACAGTCATAGCTGATTTATTATTGTCCTAGCTAATCCCAATAGGTTTATTTTATATTATTAAGTTCTTTCGGTAAAAAAAAATTAAATAATTTACACTTTTAAAGAATATTATTTCGTCTATACATTTATTTATTTGGGAAACAAAACTTGTAAACAAGAAACATAGAGGCAAAGAAACTGATCCTAGGATTAATTAAATGAAACAACTTTTGAGGGCTGTTTATTTTATTATTTCTAGTATTGCTACCCCCAGGTGCTTTTAAAGATGCTAGCTCTGCGTATGTAACTCTGTGATTGGAGTTTCATCCAACGAAATTTCTAGCTGTATTAGAAGTAATAAAAACTGGGAGAAAGAAAAATTTGTTTCATTTCAATTTCAATGTTCATTCAAAAAATACTTTAACATTACAGCGTTATATAAAATCTACCTTGTTATAATTGCATTAAAATACAGTTTAATAACATTGAAAATAAATTAAAAGAGAGATATCAATTTATTATCAAAACACGCCAGGTAAAAACATTGTTTAAATGTAAGAGAACTGGTCAATAGCTAAGAAGTGGTCCAACCAGCCATACATTTAGGCTGGCAATAGGTCAATGATACTTAGAATAGAATAAAAGAAACGGAATGCAAAGTGTCTGTACTCGAGTAATTCCTTGCAAGATCAATGTTGCGTGCGAACTGCCTAAAGCTGCCTTACGGGAAACTGATAAGCCGAACCACTATTTATTTCAATTTCCCAGCCCCGAATGCACATATATCTTACTGCCAAGGTAATACCTTAGTGCGCTGGAGGATTCAGACAGTCAGCCAAGTTATTATAGGTCATTCCACCTAATACGTCCATTTTAACTTCGATTATTTTTATTCATGTAAAGTACTTTTACTTTAGTAGCTAAAGTAAAAATTTCATGAATGTTCTACATTGCATCTTTAATGAAACCGATGTGTCAGCAGCTCACGGTTATTTAAATGAAATCAATAAATTTAAATATTAATATAAATACCTAAATATATATAAATAGTAGGTTTGAATGTGGTAAAGGATACGGTAGATGGAAGGATTTATTTTTTAAAAGATAAAGATCAGAAAAAAGCAAAAATACTTAAATAAGCCTATACTCTAAAAGAAAAATAAATACATTAGAGCAATAAAAATTAAAGCGAAGTAAAAATAATTGAACGGGACTCATAATTTAGTTGGATGAACCACAGTACGAAACAGCCATTACTATAATTTAGTTTGAGATTCGCCGGAGTATGATTTTTTTTTTAGCCTTCAATGAAAATTACCGAAATCATCTGTCAATCATCCAATCAAAATCCGTTTTGTAGGATTTGTCATTTCAAATTAAAAAAAACTCGGGCACCATTATTCACTCCTTCACATACTTGAAATGTTTTTGGGTGAAATAATGACGAATAAAGTAATGACAAGATTGTATTTTATAACTATTATAGATGTTACTTTTTTGAAAAAATACTGCAATTCCATGAATCATAACATTATGAATTAGGTTAAGAAATATATACTTGGAATTAGTTATTGGTAGAGGCCGGTGACATCAATTAAAACTCTCACAAGCACCAAAGTGGACCCCAAGTGGTTAGTTAACTTGTTTAAAAGATGGCGTAATAATGCTAAAGCTTCCTACATTCCACATGCTCTAGGTTAGCGGTAAGAGCTTAAAACTATTCTAGGTGGAGTAATGACCTGAATCGTCTGGAAACCACATTTTAACAGGATTTTCCTATTAGAAATTGATCAATAAATGTTTTATTTCCATTTCTGAAACTTGACTTAAAACTTGATAATACTGCTGATAAATACATCAAAAGGGGAGAATTATAATAGGTGTGCTCATAGAACAGATGCTAAAGTTGAAAACGTTACTTCTGGAAACATTTACTATTCAAAAATGTTTTTAATACACAATAAAATCAAATTTACTCATTGAAGCTGAGGTCTCTAATAAACCTAGCCGGAAGATAGAATAAAAAAAAAATTGTTTACCCCTACATAGCTTGGAGTCAGCATGTGATAAGGACCTTTCAAAATAATTCGTGATCGATTAATTTTTAACGAATTTAGTCTATACCAGTAAGATTTTTACTAAGTTTGTTAACAAGTATTAGGTTGTTAGTTACAGTTTAGGGTTGAAACGCAGTTCCCAGATCTGAGGGAGTTATCAGTGTATGACTTCCCATAAAATGGAAATTAAAAGAAATGAAAATAAAAATGGTACCTTATCGTTAGATAATGAACAAGAGTCCACCTATAGTGATAAATTGTGTCACGAGAAAAAATGCATGACGTGATTATTAAAAGGTATACATACTCCTTTGTTGTCATATTTATTGATTGAAGACTTTTCTATACAATAATGTATATTATGTGTTGAGTCGCTTGTTATTAAAATCAGTCATTATAAGTGTAAATTAGATCGTGTTTGCAGCTGTAACAAATCCCCTCATTGCGTGATTCAAATTAGTTTGTTTTGTTTTTGTTATTTTTAGTACAGGGGAGAGATCCCTGAGATTACTTACCGTATCGAAAGTAGTGTGCAGTCCCTCAATTTTTTTCTATGAAGCTGACAGAGCCGGGATTTTGTCGAGGTCTGCCCAAAATACATGGCTTGGGGCCAACTAGCTCTTTTCCGATACTCAGCTCCCGGCTCTGGATAAAGGTTTACAACTGCCATGCTAAGTCTGGAGCGAGCCATTCCCTAAGCACCCCCTCCACCCCTCTATAATACCCTCTAAAGTAACTCTCAAAATCAATTCACACCAAACTGCTTAGTTCGCCGTTGATTCAGCCAGGTAAGCCAAGTATTGGCTTTATTGTCCAGCTATCAGGGAAACTTTCCGTTTAGAAAGTTTAACTACGTCATTGCCTGCAGTAAATTTAAGATTTAAATTAATCGCCAATATGCATTAGGGGAAAATTAATATTTAATAGATAGGTCCCAGGAAGTGATTTTCGGACGCGGGTTCGTCGCAGGATACGGTCGATATCAAGCATTAAATTTCATTATCCCTTATTTCACCTTCGGATTTAAGCGTTTTTTCATAGGAGTTGTGTTCTTTAATTCCTTTGAGTCATACTAGTAGTACTGTACTTTTGTCAGGTAGTTTTGAATTAACAGTAGTGCACGATGGTGAGATGGACGATTAATGGTGTATTGTAACTGTAGCGACCGTCAACTACATAAGATAAATCACCCTATACTCTATTGTATATATATTGTAAACAAATGTAAATAACATTACCAAAATATAAATCATTTTAAATTTGGTAAACAATAAACATGCAGCCGGGAGCCAATTAGTTATATGAGCTGGGACACCAGCTGCCAGTAGCAGGTACTAAGCGACCCAACCCACCGAGCGACCCTTACCCAGGTCACGTATCGGGACAGAGAAAACCACATACTCAACGGGCATTGGGTACTACGAAACAAGAGCTGATTGGCTACTGACGAAGCCAGCTGGGTATTTAAGACCGGCGGTTTAGAGCCTGTATATCATTCTCCTGACAACTAACTGGCTCGTGGCTACTCTGATGTAAACTCCGAAACTTGGCCTCTCCATTATAAAAACCTCTGCATCTATCTCTCCTCACCTTGCTACGTTTTAGTCCGGCGTTGTCAGACCCCACACCTTCCTAGTGGGAATCCCTGCCTTCGTCTCGCTAAATCTAGCACCTCCTTGGGAGAGACCTCTCCCTAGTGGACTACGGTTGTCGTGGCCGTGCAAGCTTACCAAGCAGTGTTCCCCACGGCGATTCGGTCTGCCTCTCTCCGGTCCACACTTGCCTTTGGGATCCGGACAGATTTCGCCTACCCTCAGATACCGAGTGTGAATTCGTGGTCATTCCAAGACCACACAAACTACCTACACCACCTACTCTATACCTTTTCTCCTGAACATAGTGCACTGTCGGTGCACATACCTATCAAAAATGGAGCAACACAAATATTATGTGTTGAGTCGCCGATTATTAAAATCAGTCATTATAGGTCTATATAAAATCGTGTTTGCAGCTGTAAAGAATCCCCGCATTGCGTGATGCAAAATAATTATTATATAAGTTAGTTTATAATATCAAATATTCACTCACACCCACCATAATTATATACATCTATACTCGTATGTATACTTCATGATATGAAGCAGGAGCATACGCACTATATAAGATCGTTATGAAGGCTTTTGTTGCTGACGTAATAAGGTGCATTTACTATTGTTCTCAGCTGCAAATATAAAATCAATAGCCGATTGTCTCACACAACTGAGAGGCACGAGAAAGTAACTAAAAATGTTTTCTGGAGCAGAAATTGCAGAATGATATCGAATGAAATGAAACATTTGAGTACAAAAGGCAGATATGTTTTCTTTGTGAAAATATAGGAATATCTCCTAGCTCTTTAGGATCTCATCTGAAATAATGGAGAAATGCCGAGAGAAAATTCTTTTTGAATATTTTCAAAAATAATCTTTCAAACTTTCAATGTATTATTCATTCATTCCCAGTACACACGTTAAAAAGACATTGTATGTGCCCTCATGAATTTTTTTTTTTATAAATTATTTACTTTTCACTTTGCTTCTAAATGTTACTCAGGAAGGTATTGTTTCGTGGTTCTAACAGCATTAGCTAAAGTTATCCTACTTTAATTACAGCATAGAAGGCAAGAAACTTCATTAGCCTTCGCATCCGTTGGCAGGGCTCGGTCTGCGGTCTGACCGATCCACTAAGAACTCTTCCACACAATTGTCTATTCATTATGTCTCCACCGCAGTGGCTTTTAGCTCAGTCCGACTATACAAACGACGGTAATGGGGTGTCACTCTATGTTAAAATTTAGACAATGTAAGAGGGAGAGAATAGCTATACAGAATCATTAAAGTAATTGAGAAGAGGCATACCAAAACATTGCCATGTATGAGTCATTTTTCTTCACTATTTCCATATTTTAATAAATAACAATTTTTACCTATTTATATTTATTGATTTTCTTTTTTATTCTTGATTGACACCACATCCATTTGATGGCCCCCTCAATCGCAACGATTGCCAGTGTCCTCCGTTCTTTTTGGCTATTCTCTAGTTCCTTTATAATTTTTCTACTTTTCACTCAGCATTCTAAATTCTCTTATCACACTTCCAGCTGTTGTAATTTTTACGTTGGTGGTCCTATACATAGGAATTAATTTCCTATTTACTGTTTAATTTTGGCAACCAACAAATATTTTTTACTTGATGACCTGATTATTTTCACTTAAATTTATATCATTGCTAAAATTACTCAGAGGCTAAAGATTGCATATTCACCGTTAATAAATCAATTGGTAGTAAACATGATTATTTTTCTGTCATATTGAATAGAGTATAAAATTAGAAATGCAATATGTGTTTAGGCTGAAGTTATAGTTAACTTCATATCATCATTATAATCACGTCAAATCATCAAAGTTTCCATCGCTGTAATCTTGTTCTCATTTAGACAAATAATATTTTACAAGAACGTTTTACTTAATCGTTTAAATATCCTAAAAGTAAATGAAAAATACTAAAGAACGGAGAAGGGTTAGTTAAAAATCAAGAATTTGCGATTAAAAATAAATATTTTTTATCATTTTAATTATGGTGTGATATCAGAGGTTTTGATTAAATATATGTGTTTTGCAATTTGAAACACAGAGAGCAGTCTCAGACACAGCCCAATCCTCGTCCGCAAGTTAATCTTCCTCAGCATTCCGTTCATCCCGGCAACTAGTAAACCCGATCCCATCCTCAACCACACATTTATCATATTCCTCCACCTTCAAGCTCATCAAATCTCACCAGCCTATTAACTTCTTCCCCTACAGAGTTCAGAACCCTAAATACTTCCCTCATTTTGCTTCTTATAAATCATGTCTCCTAACTTATCCCCGTAAAGCAAAATCCATAAGTGCACTGAATAAAGATTTGATTGGAAAATATGTGTTTGTTATGTGTTGTGGCCATAGTGGACTATTATTAAAAATATGCATTAAAACTATCATTAAAGTCGTTCTTGCAACAATAACAAAACTCTTATTTATGCGGAGCATCACCCTGACTTAATTTTTTTTTGTGAAAATTACGGTTCTTTCCGACCTCGAAATTTAACTGAAATAATAGCCCAGGCAGCATAGTTTACTTATGTGAAAGACTTATAATGTATAGCCTTATCAGCTAATAGCAGCGACTAGATCAACTAATCAATTAATTACTATCGACCACAGAAAATATTATTTCAATGGTACGGCAAGATCGAGACTCAAAACGCTGGGCCTTCCTCAATACCCAGTGTCATCCTTATACCGAAGGTTATAGGTATAGTGGAGTTTATGAAAAGAAAATTCATATTGGGGTGATTGACCTCTAAGGGTCAGGGGCTCAGGTGGGAACCATTGGATATTGTATGAGTCCCAGTCCTGCCTAAAAGTTTTATATTTGGGTAATAATGATTTATTATTATTTTAATAATAACATGAATATTGTGTCATTTCAAAATCTAGTCAATTAAACTTTAAAACACACATTATAAATGAAACATAGAATACATAGCACATACAATAAAATCATTATTTTATACCAATTTTAATCGGAAGTATAAAAATCATGAGCAAGGACTATATTTCGTACCTCCACTAAATTCCTAAAGCTTAGGCTAATTCGTAAGAAGTCCAAATCAACGAATCACAGAAGCTAAAAGTATTGAACGTTTTCATGGAGCATCCCCAAAACATCTGAAAGAGGAAATATTACTATTAGCTTAGATATAGTACACACTTATTTAAAATAAACTAAGTTATAAGACTAATTAAATCATGCTCGAATCCTTACTGAGGAACTCTGTATAAGCAGAGCCCCAATGATCAGGAAACACGTATAATGATAGACCTAATTTCACAATTAGCGTTCAATTTAGATTTGATTAGATGTTATAATGTAGCTCGATAAAAGACAGATCAGAGAGTTTTATCCGTCCACAATGATTAAAAAATCTCCAATATCGCAAGTCCCGATTCTCAAAATTACATCAAAAACTACGCAACCATTCGATTCCCTTAACAATATCAGTTTTCTTTATCACCCATCTATGGAATTCTTATTGGGATGTACCCTATACATTGCGGCATTGGTAATTCAGGAACTATTCAGATTTATCTACATGTCCTGAGCGTCTGTGGTTCTCCCCCGCTCACAGCTGTTAATTTGAAACATATCTGTGAAGGATATTTACGATTTAAACCTTCATCTTCATATTCGGGGAGCTGATAATCCTGCAAGAGAATTCTATGGCTTCCTGGCCTATGCATACATGTTCTTATTATATTTTAAATGAGGAAGTGGAGTATAAGAGAGTGAATTTAAATATGGTACGTATGCGATTATTTGTCAAAATTTCCCGTTGTTTAAACTAATTTCGATTACCATCATCAGAAACAGATTTCCCAACAAATACATTGATTTTCGTCAGTTTTATTGATATTAGTGGTGTTATCACGTTGATTAAGAAAAATCATGGAACAGGGGAACATAGTAACGGCCACTGCAAGTTAAATACAATAATTTTTTTAATAAATCAGTACTCATCCCTTCCAAGTTTATGAAATTCCACAGTAGCCTTTCCAACCACCCTAATCCTGTAGCACAGTCTTTGCACTGCGCCACTCATCCCTATAATCCTCCTCGGAGACTGAAACGGCAGTGGCCTCGTGACCTGCTATAATCGCGTGACAGTGAGAGTCCTGGCAATGGCCAGTTTCTCCAATCATGTCCTATTGTATGAAAGAGCGAGTGAATGATGACTGTAAATATGGTATGAATGAGATCAGTTATCTGTATTATTATTGCCTTATAAAAGGCAGATTGTAATTATTGCACAATAAAGATTGCTGATAACATAATTATAATAAATCAGTAAGGAAGTAAGTGTAGGTAACAGTTGAAAAAATGATCACATGCATAAACTGACCCTGGGGCCCAGGCAACGTTCTAACTGCCCCACAGCTCACTTCCAGCCCTAACTGAGTTATTTCGGAACTCAAGCAGCCAACATACTCCACGCCTGTATTTATCATTCTACCCTTTCAATTATTTAAAGAGGGTCACATGTAAAATATTAATTACTCCAACACGGAGCGGTATGGAAAGTATTTTGGAGTTAAATAGGGAGCGTATTTTCAATTTAACATTGAATTAAAAAACATTCAGGTGGGTATGGTTCAATGAAATACTAATCACATTATTTTCAGTAATTTTATTTTATTCTTAGTTTGTCATTAAACCTTTCAATAATTTACTTTAAAAGGGATATAGTGGAGTACTTACTCATCATCATTCAACTCAAATTTCTTCAGTCTAACGGACATAGCCACCTCTTAACGCAAGATGAAACAGGTGTATTCCATTCTAGCTGATTTTTCAATTTTTCTGTTGGTGACCTTAAATGGTACTTTCCACAAAATTAGTTTTCAGAGGAAGCATTGAAATTTGTTGAATACCCCTCACTGAACAGTGTAGGGACAGGAAACCTGATTAGTAACCATTGTTGATTTGTTGGAAATGAAATATAAGGCGTTGGATGGAACTGGAATATGCATCACTTGCTGTATCGGAAAGTAAAATACCTGTTTCTATCGTGATTCACAAGCTACACAAACGGACCAACGAAAAACGGAGCAAAATATACTATACTGTTTAGCCATCAAATTTACCCAATCACTATAAATGCAACATAAAATCAGATACTATTAATTCATATTCAAATAGATATTGATATATGATTGATATCAGTGTATAATTGTCACATGAATACATTACATTTTATTATGGATCATTGACAAAAGCCCAAGACTAATGTTAATAAAGCGGTAATACAAAAATGAGAGACATAGCTTATTCAGAAGCAGTGGTTAACCAATGATCATATTGATGAGTTCGCCCCCCCCCCGAAACTGAAGTGCTACTATTTAAGTGATGAAATGAATATTCAGTTTATAGCATTAATATTTAGACAAACGAGGAAATGATCTTATTTCATTATTTATGCATTTGTTTTATGCATTGCATAGCATTGTATGTTGTACATACTTCGCTGCTATGATCTTGTATTTTTTATATGGCATTTATTATATATACATCTATATATATATGATAATCAAAAGCAATCTTCTTTATTTCACTTCCTCTTTACTTTTTACATATCGTTATATATCATAAATTTACCTTTCTATTATTCGTTGATTATTACCCCATTACACAGGTCTACAAAAAGATAACATCTGCTGATGATCATGGTTTTTAGTAAAGTGGAACCGAAAATGAACTTTGTTTTCTACCATCACGTCAGATTGTGTTCAATAGACGGCATAGATATTATATTAGACGAAGTAGTATTAAAAATGATCATTAAGGAAAACAGAATCAGTCGCCAGTTTTCATTCAATAAATAAATCTGTAGAGATGTCAAATTATCAGAGTAAAAACTATTTGTATTTGATTTTGTTAAATTTTTTTTTTATGAAAATGAGTTTTCTTCTTTCGGAAACTTCATCGTATACGATTCCGGGTATGAGAATCTTCAGGTGATTCACGATGTAGCAGCCAGCAATAGTCAGCCATGATATTCACGATCCACTTTCCCTGATACCTACGTTCCATCTCCTGGGTGTCCTGGTGGGACCTTTCCCCTTGTTCTTCATTAGCCTCCCCTAAGTTTTCCGGAAAATAATTTTCATGTGAGCGTGAGAAGTGAACTTTCAAACTCATGCTGCAGCCTTGCGTTTAAAAAGCCCTTAACATATATTCCATGATAGTATATAGTTGCACAATATAGATAGTTGGCATCCTTCATGTTCCCAAAAACTTCTAGGAGTGAAATCGAAACTTCTCGTTCTCATTCATGGTCTGGGTGAAATTTAGTCTAATAAAAGATTTTTGATGTCTGGGCCAATAAAGAGTCCATCTTAGCCTGGCATCACTTAAATCAGGAAATTTGGACTGTACTTGAAACATTCATCTTATTTAATGATATGTTTCACGAGCTGCTTTGTCAGCCCTAACTTTATTTGTAGGGAACGTAAGATTTTGTTAAAAGGAATCCATCATTTCCTAATATTTTTTTTTTCTCTTTGCAACAGTACATAATTGTCGTATGTTTGTTTTAAATGACCCGAATGACCAACTGTAATTGAAGCATATGTATTCCCATTATGCAACAATACAGATTTAAGACTTCTTTTTGTCGAGTAGGGTCATATTGTACATCGAATGGGTGCATCAGTCCACAATGTCATGACAGTAAGCAACAGTCTTGTCCTATGAAAAGTAAGAAACAAAAGGTGTATCGAGTTGTTGATGCTATGAAAAAGAAGAGCCTGGCAGTAACATTTTTTTATTTTTGAGCCGGGAGTCAAGTAACTGAGCTGCATGATCTCTAATCATCTCTAATCGGATGTCCAGGATTTCTAATAAACTCGTTCAACACATGTTGAGAAAAAAGCTCAGACTCGTTCTCAGAACTCTCAGAATCGAAATCACCGTTTGATTCGTACTTTTCCACCATACAAGCTTATCCATATGTTTCCCATTCAACGCTGAACATGTCGCGAGGGGGCTGAGGAACTAGTAGTCCAAAACCTCATATGGTACCCAAATACCAGCAGATTCAATATTAGGGTAATTAATGACCTTTTTTATTTTTTGAGTTATAACCTAAAATATCATAGGTGCAAAAGTAACATACAAAAAAGTCATTCCCGTGATTTATTTCCCCATCACATAATTAGGATAGCAAATTTGAATGATTGTAACTAACCTTTAAGGTTTTCAACGTAGCTCTGACAAACTTTGTGAGGAGCCTTAACATTATTTTGATCTCCAATCTCAATGTATCCATGAATATGAGAACAAAAAATGTTAGCCTCATGTTGATATGTCCAAACGTTGTCCATTAATAAACATATATCCAATATTCAAACAAATTCATCCACTCATTTTTAAATTTATCGCTATCGATGGACTACTATTAAACTTATTGTTTAAACAATATATGTTCCCGACCGCGATGTACTCCTAAATAATGAAGACAAAAATAACTAGTACCTACCGGTGAGTAGTACCCCGAACGTTATTTATGACGAAGCGCTGGAAGCTGTTAAAGAGCCTGGAGCATATTCCTACTGCCCTTGACCCTCCCTCAACGATGTGTTAGTCCAGTTTCAATTGTGCCCTGGCCTCCAGCCAACTAGTCGCCCTCAGCATCACTATTTCATGATGCCCAATGGAAACTAGTGGAGCATATCACTTCCCTCATTGCCCAACACGCACTACCTATCTCTTTCTGATATAATCTTACAGTTTTACTAATTATAAACCTTTAAAGTATTGAAAGATAACTGTTGCCGTGCAGAGTTTTCTATCTTTATCCAAAAACGACGTACACTTACAAAATTTTGCTTTTGATGGATAGCGCTTGTTAAAGAATGTCTTTATATAAAGAAATTGATTAAGTCTTTATTTCACTCCCTATATGAGCCCTACCACAAAAAGATGAAAATGGATGCTGCATAATCCTCATAAAGAGGTAATGAACTAACGACAGCTCGTACAGTACAGCGTGGTTTGAGCTACGGAACTTCTCCAACTTAATTTTGGTCTTCTATATATTTATCATTCTATTGGTTGAGATACTTATTTATTGCAACAAGAGCCAGTAAACTCCAAGCGAACCCGTTCCTCGAATAAAAAATCCTATGTGGGGACCAAGGAATCGAACCCGGGCTACATAAGACTGTATAATAATAAGGATGATAATAATAGTAAGGATAAGGAAATTAACAACCACATATTAATATCTAAGTTATTGTTACAAGAAACTTTTTGATCATATCCAATCTAAATGATTTCTTTAGAACATTTTAATATTAGTGTGATAAGCTATTAATTTCACTATACAGTAAAGTCCAATTATTGCTCTTAGTCGTTGTTAATATGCAGGTCTACAGCTCTACTGAGCATATTTTTCTCTTGTATTTATCATGTGTTCTTCTATTCTAAAAACGAGTTTGAAATCAACCGCTACTAACTGTGTTACAACCGCACAGTTAGGAGGTGAATTTTATTTATATTCCGGTTACACTGCGGCATAAAGTTTTAAGAATAAAATTAATTAATTTCTAGTCAATTGAGGTGGATGAGAGTTGTCTGAAAACAATTTATTTTCTTCAGAGTTTGAGGACGCCAAAGTGAGGATTTAAGAGCTCCGTGACGGGAATCATTCTCAAGCCGAATCCAACCGATCCCTCACTATTTCCCTAGCAATACTGTTTTAACTGCTAAAGGTGTTACTGAGGTCGTCCTACATTCTCACCACAGCGTGAGTCCCTTTGAAGGGCTATTCATTGGGGCAGATTTCAATGAACACCTTGCATAGCAATCATTAAACCTGTTTGCAGTCTCAGAAAACTCAATCGTTCTTAAAGATTAAAAAAATGTGTTTTCACTAGCTTGTCGGCAAGCTGTAGAAACATATTTGCTAGTCATTTATGTATTAATATATTTGGAATGTGCCCAATAATATACATATTCAAGGTGAAAGTATATGAAAGGTCATTCATCAAGGTGCATTGCTTAATCATAATAAGATTTGTCTGTTTAACTCAATCAATCAATCATTTTTTTTTCCTGTGGAGAATTCTTGAATTATCACCCTTTAGTATGGTAGGGTTTGTTGCCCTATTTAGTTCTCGGCCATTAGGCCCCTAAGTATGACGAAGACAACATATTATTGAGCGTCTTTAGTGTGGATGGTGGAGTGTTTTTGCAAAGTCCTATTAATTGCGTTTTATAACTTAAGAAGTTATTTTTTTTTTAATAAACAGCTGGCATTAGCAATATATGTAGAGTATAAGACCAGTCTGTAGAATCTAGTATTGGATATAACAATTAAATACATTGGACTCATCACTCCACAACACAATAGTACAAGGAGTAGTGGATTTCAACGCTTAAGCCTTAGAAAAGAAACTATGAGTTACCCGGGAATCTTCTAACATTAAGAAAGCTTTTGTCAGGGTTTGGTATCTAGAATTTCTATAAAAACTGAGTGCAGAAACGCCTGTTGTCAAGCAAAAACATTAATAAGAAGAAATATTTATTATAAATAAATATTTTCGTTAATCTACTAAGGTTCATGAATTTCTCTTTAAATGCCTTTATAATAAAATTTCACTTTACATTCAAAATAAAATTAAAGTTTCACAATCTAAAATTCTAACCAATAACTTCTCTAAACTCAACAAAACTCTAAATATCTAAAACTAGACTGTATAAAGGGGTAAATAAATTAGAAAAGAAGAAGCAAAAACGATAGCAATAAATTATTCAAATTGACTGTGTTCGGAATTAAAGCAATCGACATTAATTTGTTTATCGGCCTAATACTACTTTAAATACCAGAGGCAAGAAGATGGGGTCTACCTTGGATCTGTCCAATTGGATTATATTCCATCGCTCCCTAAACGGGTTTAGTAGAGTTGTTGTTTTAATATCGGAAACCTGGATATAAGGGGACACGTAAACCAAGCGAAAACGTAACGCCTCTGTGTTTTTCGGTATGCCTGCTCTTTGAAGCCAGAAGTATGGCATAATGGCGGAAACTAAATGACGAAGAAGTGTGCCACACTCAACTAACTGAATATTTCTTTAATTTATAATCTCCAAATAATGTTTTATTTATAGAGATGATTGTTTTTACTTTTAAATTTAGAGGAACGCAATAAGAATTTCAATTAATTTAGTTTTCAGAGAAACCGTGTAGTTAATGGCATTACGAACCCAATTTCAAAAGTTTTTTTGAATATTTAATACAATTCATCATTTGTTAGGAAACGGAAATAAAGCATTTTGATTAAAAACAACTGCACTTAATCTGGACAATCATTGAAATTAAGACAGTAATGAAGGATTCATAAGTTGAAGATACATTCATCTTGCGATACTGAATCTTTGTTTTCGATTTTGATTTAGGTTATAATTGATGACTATAACTGATGTACGAAAAAATAAGTTAAAATGCAATCATTATATATGGCTTATCAAAAAATCACAACTACTTGACCTTTTCGGAGGAAACAGGTTTCTATTCCTAGACTCTATGAAAGATGCAGTATACATATAGAGTTTGTCTGTTCTTGGCTTTAGTAACAATTTGTCAAATATTAAAATTACAACAGCGTTCAACAAGAGGTTTAATTAATTTTGAACAGGATTCTGTATTTATTTTCCTCAACCCCTGTAAGTAATTATTTTTAAAAATTAATTATTAATAATTAAAATTTTGTGTGAGGCTTTTTCCTTGTGCTGCATATTATGCATTTTAGGGAGTGAATGTCTTAAAACTAACATTATCGGATTGTGCTTTACAAGTTATTCATTGTAAAGGGACTAAAAGTTATACATAAGCCCATCTGGACATACGGAATAGAGCTATGGGGAACAGCAAAAAAGTCGAACATCAAGCGCATCCAATCCTTTCAATCAAAAGTCCTGAGAAAAATAGTAAATGCCCCTTATTACGTCAGGAACAAAATCCTTCACAATGATCTGAATATACCCTATATTTTTGAACTCATCCCTTCCAAGTTCAAAAAATTCCATAGTAACCTATCCAACCACCCTAATTCCCTAGCACAGTCATTGCACTGCACCACTCATCCCTATAACCCTCCTCGGAGATTAAAACGGCAGTGGCCTTGTGACCTGCTATAATTAGGTGTTAGTAGGAGTCCTGGCAATGGCCAAATTTTCTAATCATGTCCTGAGCGTCTGTGGCTCTCGCGCTCTTGGTCAGCCTCCACTGGCTAGCATCCGGTGACGCGGCTGACGTAGGGGCGTGGGGACTTCCCAAGACTCCACTTCCTCCTTCGTACGCGAGGGAGGTGAAACAATGTGGACTTCTGTAAAGGGACTAGGTGAAGTGGCCTTCGGGTCCCTTTCGGGTTGCAATAAGGGACTAAAAATATCTTACAAACTATTATAACATTCCTTCCTCAACCGCTTTCTGCCATCGATGGGGGAACGGGTTGGGGGTGATCGTGTTAAACACGGGGTTTGTCATATGTTGTAGGGAGTCAAAGAATTTGATATGTCTACTGTGAATGAATTCATCCACCATGGGTAGCTCAAAGTTCTCGTGTAATTCACTGTTTGTCCACTGCCTGAATGTAGTGTGTCTGACAACTTTCATGAGTATTCCGTTCTGTAATTGTTATCGTTTCAGTAAAATGACCAAAAAGTGGTGCACCGTACAGCAGAGCAGGCTTGAGTAAACTCTTATATATCATCAGCTTAAGGCGCGATGATAAATTGGGGGAAGTTAACACTCTATGCGTGTTTGTTTTAGTTTCCTGCTAAAGTTACCACAAAAAACGAGGTGACGGTCCATTTTAATGCTTAGATATACAAGGCTGTCTGCTGGTGAGTTTTCCTGCGTTCCTACAGTGTATGTTGTAAGTAGTGGACTTTTTTCCTTTTAGTTTGAGAAAATTACGAAGTCAGTCTTACTCGCGTTTACAGAGGTATTGAGTTTCCCCAATTCTCACTTATCTAGTTACACGCTATTTCGGCCTGTTTAAGAACTAACTTGGCGCTTATGCTGCTACTGTACACCACGATATCGTCAGCGAAAGCACCAACTCGTGTTTTTGTACCGGGCTCCGACGATTTCAAACGTATACACGTTGAAAAGTACTGGGGATAGCATGGCTCCTTGTGGGACTCTACAGGTCAGTGGCACAGCTTCCGAGAAGCTTACTCCTACCTTCACCCGCAGTGAAAGGTTCAGGAAACTAGTCATAATTGAATAGAGCTGCTCCGGGCAATCTAGCAAAATCATAGCCGTGGCTACGTTTTGATTTATATTTTGACTAGCTTCTGTCTGTAAATTCGTATGGCGATTTTCTGTGCTCAGACTGCATTAAAATCCAGTCTGTTCTAGTGGAATGATGCCATTTTCCGCACAGTAGTCTTTGAGATAATTCAATAGAATGTTCCCCAGAAATCCTCCCATTTAAGGCAATAAGCTGATTGGGTGGTAGTGGGCCTCTCCATTCTCGAGTAGCCGTAACAAAATAATAAATTGGGTAAATTAGTGGTCCCGTATTGTAGTGCGTCACAAAGACGTATAACACGGTAGTATGGAGCGCAATGAAGTACACTAATTGTTAAACGGGCCAGTTCAGTTTTACGGGGAGATATAAACGTCACTGGCGATATCGGGGGAATTAAAACCATTCCGGGATTGGATGCACTTTACGAAACTGCCCCAGGTTCGAGTCATTTGCATGACATCAACTAGGGTGTAGCACTATCGTAGCTTTATCATTACAGAGTATTGGGATCTGGAAGATGGAATTTAAACCAACAGCTGTTATGCAGGGTTGGTTGTTACTCCGGTAACCCTCCTGACCTAATTTAATTAGAAACACTTTGAAACCCAAGGCAAACTTGTCTGCCCTGACATCGGTATTGTTGTCTATGAAATGGCCAATAGATTAAATGTACATAGCATAGTTATCTAATTCAACAATGGAATCGTCTCTAGCTCACTGGGTAATCATTTTTATAGACATTTCTATAAATCTGAACGTGGCCTCAACCCCCACCTATTATATTAACCCATATACACACATTAAAACAAGCATAAGTATGTATGTACACTGAGTTAATAGCTCCTAATGGATTCTGTACTGCCAACTTTGATACTGAGAATGCTCAGAGCAACTTTATACAATGGCGGTTTCTTCTTGCGCTTCTTAAAGAGAAGAATGGAGAAGTTAGTTAAACTTGTCTCACGAACCTCTGAATAGGACAAAGAACGAAAGAGCACCTGCCTGCACGGGTTACTTGGCATGCCAATTGTGATCGAGTTCATCCAATGTAGGCACGTCAATTTCTACCACTCTCTGCACCATTTGATAAACTATACCGCACCACCCTTCCTTTATCGATAGCAAAAGGGTGTCAGGGAAATTAAGTATTAGTGTCAACTGCAAACCTGGAATGTGAACCCCACCCCTTAAAATCCTAAAAACATCTTGCAACAATTTACCTTTCTAATTACAGTAATGAGATTGTAATTAGTATTGTTTTACTCATAAGCAACTGGTTTCCTAGGATTAATAACAATTTTATCAAACATGCAATGACAAAGCTCCACTTGCCATCAGAGCGAAATTCCAATAAATCTCTATTAAGGAAAGCAGCTGTTGTATTGCTTATGAGCGATTGACTAACAAAATACGTTACAGCAGACAATCGAGTTAGGTTCTACAAGCGTGCTCGAAGGAATGGGTTAGATCCAACCAACTTGTTCAATTATATAGGGGGTTATTTAAGTTTAGTGTCATATCTTTTTTAAAACATCGACAGATGACTAGGTAACAGAAAGGAATAGTCGGTGTTGCATCCTAGTCCCCTAGTTATATAACTGTATGAATGAGTGAATAAATGAATATTGTATGTATGGTATAAATGAGATTTTTTATCACAGTTACCTATTGCCTAATAAGGTAGATTGTAACTTTATCACAATAAAGAAGTTACATTATGCAGATGCATAAAGGGAGATGTTCTACATTTAAGGGCAAGGGGCGATCGTGTTTGTATATGTACTTTATGTGTACTTCTACATTATGATAGTGGCTGTAAACATGATCAACTTAATATGAAATTTAAAGATATATGTAACAACACCCTAATTTACGCTTGATGTCTTTCTGTTGAAACCAGGTTGATAATAAAGTACTTGTGTATAAAAACATTGTTACTTTAGAAATATATATTAATCCCTTATTTGAATATTGTGTTCTATACTTTTTTATATGATTGTTAGCATACATTGATTAACATTGATTGATCCTTAATTAAATAATTGAACCCTAACCGTCCACTTGTTACTTTTACTATCTTTTACTATCTTGTGACGGGAATGACCTAAGAAAAAATTGTGATCCCGGTTTCTAGTAAAAAACGACCGAGGGCGAAGGCAACAGCTGCAGAACGTGGGTGGGAGGTACAACAAAAGACAACGCTTTGGTACCAATGCTTCAGCCCTATGAATACCGGTCCTCCTATCAACGGAATACCGGTCACCCCCTATAAGTTTGCATCCTCCCGTCAATATAAGTATTTCTCTTAAATAAGTACTTTCTGTTAAATAAAATAGTTTAATGCACAAAATTTTTTTTTGAACGTAGTATATCACAACGAGATGTATGTGAAAAATAATTAAACAGGAAAAAATACGGTTTCTTATTTATAATATAAGCCCACATCTCGGAAACTATTAATCTGTTTAAAGTTATTACTCAGAATTTGTGTTTGATTTATCCATTAAAAAACAATGTTTTTTCCTTAATTGTTCGTGAACAAAACCAATATACTTCATTCATAAAAATTGCAAAAACATCACCTGACATCATGTAATATTTTCATTTATAACAGTTACAAAAACATTATTGAATAACAAATGATATTTAGGCTGTTGAATTTGGTTTAACTGCTTCACGAACATCCGGCCACAGCCCTTATTGAGATATCAATTAGTCATTTTCTTTCAAAAACCGTATATTTTCCGTATGAAAAAGAAATTTAGTTGCCATATATAGGAAAACTCATCTTCCCTTACAAAATTATTACTGCTCTTTTTGTTTTCTTGTTCGGTCAGGAAAAATACTTACCTTTATAGACATAAGTAACAAATCCTATGCTCTTCACACACAAGAGAGAGTATGAAAAATATACGTATTTGCACGATGATTCATCATACAGAGCTGAAAATAAAAGCAGTTCTAAAAAGACCGGAAGAAAATTGAAAAAAAACAAATAAAACCTCCCTTTTCACCGCTAAGTGTTGTAACAGTTAGTCGGCTTTCATTCCAGTCCAGCACTATGTATTGTCCCTCCCAATACCTCTGTATAGAAAATATTTTAATTTTATAGTTCCATGCACCCCTTTTGGTTCAATTGATATACGTATATACGCGTATATGAAGAAAATATACGTTTTTTTTTACTTATGCTTATACTTATTTACGATCTTATCTATCTTATTTTTTGAATATCAGTTATAATCTTTATCAAAATGAAAAATAAAGGTATGTTTGGCAAAACGAGGTTTTTTTATTCACTTAAAGTTATTCTGGACACTTATTCGTGTAACAATATATAAATTAATTCACTATTTTTTCGAATTGAATCTAAACCCAATGTAATTTACTTTAATTAATAAATGCGGTGGTTAAGAAAGGAAGTTCGTATCTATAGAATTAAATTTACAATACAATATCCTTTACTAAGAATATTTTAAAATATTTAATGAAATATGATTAAATCTCGTATGAATAGAAATGGAAAAGATTACAGATGTCTTACTAGCTAACTATTTAACGATTCCTCATTTATTACAAGGGTTTCTTCTAAAAATGGGGAGTCCAGTCCCAGACCGCAGCGTATCAACCTCTTACACCTCAGGTTTGCTCTACCTTGAGCATAGGTCCAAAATGAAGTGCCAGGGCCGGCATCGTTTCCATTCCTATATATACTCCTGGACCCAGTTACAGTCAATTAGGGAGGGCCTGTCCTCCCTTTCTGATCCTTTTGTCTTAGGAAAATAGGAAAATATTACTCTGTTTGTCTGGAAGTCAATGATCCCGGACAGTTTCCCTGGATTTACATTAAATTCACTTTACGTGGCAAAGTTTGAACGTATAATAGTACCATATCGAGAGATGAAATTGTATTCAATGTAAGCATTCTTCATTGGATTCTAAATAATAATTTTAACGATTGTGGAGACATTAGTACAGTGTTGGTTCTTTTAAACCAAATTGGTCCATCTTGCTTTTCTAGCTAATGATACATCGTATTAAATATTTTATAAACTATAGCAACCGCTAACTATATATGTAAATTACCCTACACTCTGGTTCATAATGTATTATAATATAAATGCAAATCTGTTTAAACTTCTGGTAATAAATCATAGAGAGGTCGGAAGTCGTAGACAAGTAGCCCAGAAAGCCCCACCATAAAACCTAGGCCAAGCACACCTGCCCCTAATAAAATAGACCGTCAGTCACGTTCCCACGGTCAATAAATCATGCTAGGAACCCTTTTGGGACCCATGGGATAATAACCTTGCTATAGGTGGTCAAATAACCCAAGGGGGTGAGGCCCTAGCAGCCTTATAAAACACACCCTTGTACACCAACGGTCAGTAAACTAAAAGGAAGTGACTACCTGTGTATCGTAAAACTTACTCCGGGCAGACAAACCGGCCTTCCACGAGGGAGGGGGTTATCATATTTATATCAGTAAAATTTCACTCTTCAGCCCCATACAAGAAACCACTGCGGCCGGAAAGTAAGGTGTGTGAGGTGTGCAGGCCCACACGAGGTGGCGCTGTGCCCTAGGAACGAGACGGCCCCGCTCAAGTGCTCCAACTGTGGTGAGGCTCATCCGGCGTCGTACAGAGGCTGCGCGAAGAGAAAGGAGCTTCTCGCCAGAGATAGACCGACAAGCAAACTGCAGCCACAGCAGAAAAGACGAAAACAGGACGAGCCAAGGATGCGGCCGGCTCCACCGCCAACTACATATGCTTGGCAAAACCCACTATACAAGCTGTTCCAGAGCAGTAATGAAGATAGAGATGCCCCCTCCACGTCGAGAGCTACCCCCTCCACGTCGAGAGCTGCCCCCTCCACGTCTAGAGTGGCCCACAGAACTTCGGAGGACACTTCAGAAAATACTAACAGTAAGTACCTAGATCCTAGGCTAAAGTTTTTGACAAACGACCAGCGTCAAGACCTTGAATGTGCACCGAAATGGGTAACTGCCCTAGTCGACTTCTGTAGCCAAATGCTCATGGCTTTGATATCTGGTAAACATCAACAATGGTAGATTACCAAGTTTTAAATTTTAACGTTGATGGTCTCCTGACCAAAATAGATGAGGTAGAAGTGCTGCTAGCGCTCTACCGACCAGATATTGTAGTTCTGACAGACACTAGGGTATCTGCACAATCGTTCCACATTAAAGGTTATTCAACTGCCATTGAAAGGGTTAACGGTTACGGAGACGTTTTAATTGCTATACGCCTAGGTATCAATTGGAAGAAAGTGGATTCACCACTGACTACAACTGATCCCAAACTTCACCACTTGACAGTTAAGGTAAATTTGGGGAGACCCATTTACCTTACCGCCCTATACAGAAGACCGTACGCGTCTCTGCAGCAGTACTCAGCCTTGCTACACGCATGTGCGCAGAGATCTAACCACTGGGTGGTGGGAGATCTCAACGCAAAACATACCATGTGGTATAACTCCGTAACAAACAAGGCTGGGAGACTCCTGTTGAGAACGCCGTTTACGGTCGTTCACCCCCAGACTTTTACTTTTCGACATAGAGGTAACCCACAAGCTACCTCGACGATTGACTTACTACTGACAAAACAACCCCACCGTATTACTAGTTGCACCGCCCTTGACTTCATTACCTCTGACCACAGGCCAGTACTGTATGCAGTGGATGGTAAAGTGGCGACCCCTCGCCCCACGAGATACGACTACCGTCGTGCCGACTGGGATCTGTACCGGTCGCAGATTTACCATAACCTGCATACAGTGCCAGTTCTCCGCACGAAAGAGGAAGTAGATCTTCAACTATCTTTCATAACTGATGTGATCATAGACGCAGCAAACACCGCGATCCCGAAGTACACTCCCATGCCACCGTCTCTGCGACCACCTCCAGACCACATTCTTAAAATTATTGCCTTGCGCCATACTTGGAAGAATAGATGGTACAGGACGAGAGATCAGCAAGCCAAGGTCGTTGTGAATTCTCTCACAACGCAAATCCGGGGCTTCATGAAACTCTGGAAAACAGCCCAGTGGCATGAGAAACTTCGTAGCACTCACGGAGATCACAGAAAGTTTTGGAAGTTGCTGAAGACTACAAAAGGCAAGACAGCCACTGTCCGTCTTCACGAAGGCGACAATGTTTTGACTGCTGAGCAACAGGCAACAAAACTGGCCGACCATTACGCTAGGGATATTACGGATAGGACGGGATACTACCACATCCCTCCTCCGGTAGATGCTGAACAGAACAACATGTTTGTATCAC
Organism: Acanthosoma haemorrhoidale; assembly: GCA_930367205.1. NCBI lineage: Eukaryota > Metazoa > Arthropoda > Insecta > Hemiptera > Acanthosomatidae > Acanthosoma > Acanthosoma haemorrhoidale. Next base: position 132,951,562 of record OV884011.1, read on the forward strand.
CGAAGCAGCTCAAGGCGATTCTTCGCCGGTGTCAGGGAAACCGAGCACCAGGGCACGACGGGATACAAACAGTGCTGCTCAAACAAATGCCGAGGAGAGGGATAGTACAACTAGCAAACTTATACAACTCTTGTATAAGATTGCGGTACTTTCCTGACACATGGAAACAAGCCATCTTGTTTCCATTACTGAAGCCAGCCAAGAGTGGAGATCAACCAGCCCACTACCGCCCGATCAGTCTGCTACCACAAATGGGGAAAATCTTTGAGAAAATCCTTTTGAATTATCTCAAAGATTACTGCTCGGAAAATGACATCATTCCGCCAGAGCAGACTGGATTCCAATCCAGTATGAGCGCAGAGCACCCCCTTCTGAAGGTGCAGTCAGAAGTTAGCCATAACATGAATAGAAACATAGCCACGGCTATGATTTCCATTGATTGCACCCAAGCATTCGACTCGGTGTCTCACGGGACACTGTGTCAAATGCTCTGCGACCGGGAATGCCCGGAACAACTGTATTCAATTCTGGCTAGCTTCCTGAAAAACAGATCGCTGCGGGTGAGAGTGGGTGATAGCCTCTCCGAAGCTGTGCCACTGACCTGTGGAGTACCCCAAGGAGCCGTCTTATCCCCTGTACTATTCAACGTATACACGTCTGAGATTGTCGGAGCCCGGTACAAAAATACCACAGTTACTGCTTTCGCAGATGACATAGCGGTGTACAGCAGCAGCATGAGTGCCAAGGTAGCTCTAAGGCAGGCTGAAGCAGCCTGTAACCAGATCAGTGAGAGATTGGGGAGACTCAATATCTCTGTAAACGCGGGTAAGACTGACTGTGTAATTTTCTCTTTTCAAAAGGGAAAAAGCCCGCTCCCTACTAGTTACATAGTAGGAACAGAGAAAAATTCACCAGCCAACAACCTAGTATATCTGGGAATTAAAATGGACAGACACCTCCACTTTAGTAACCATTTTGCGAAGAAGTTGAAGCATACACGCATGAAGTCTTACCGGCTTACGCACTTATTAACTTCCCCCAATCTATCACTGCGTCTCAAACTATTGATATACAAGAGCATACTAAGGCCTACTCTGCTGTATGGTGCACCGCTATTTCGTTATCTGACGTATACGACAGCTAAGAAACTCCAACAATTCCAAAACGGTATACTGATGAAAGTGGCCAGAGGTACTTCATTCGAGCAGCGAAGAAACAGTGAGCTGCCTGAGATATTTGAGCTGCCTACGGTGGATGAATTCATCCACCGTAGACATATCAAATTTTTCGACTCATCACGATATCTAACAAACCCGGTGTTTAACACTATAACCCCCGCTCCGTTCCCCCAACGATGGCAGGACGCTGTCGCGGCTGGAACACTAGTCCTAGGTTCTAGGTAGAGATTTAGTTTGTTTTGTTTAGTTTTGTTTTGTTTAGTTTGTTTTGTTTTTGTTCCTAGTGTTTAGTGTTGGTGTCGGTGACAAATAGAAGGTGAGCCTCATCACCTAGTGTTGTATAAGAACAATGAACTATTAACGACAATAAAAATTTATTATATTTAGGCACTCCGCCAAATGCATGTAAATGCAGTAAGAGGAGAAATATGTAATCCAAATATTTTGTTATTTTTCTTTTTGTACATTGTATTGTTTTGTTAAGGTTTTCTTCAGCCCACTCAGTCTCTCAGTCTTCGTAGCCGCACGGCTTATCACTTACCCCAGGGCCACCTGGCCCTGGTGGGCTCTCTCTGTTTTCCTAGTCTCCACATTCGATTACCTTGCGATATGCCAGGGCCTCGGGGGCCCTGGGAGTAAGCCCCCTCAGCCTTCCGCTAATCGACTCTCGCTATGCTACACCTCTTTGTACAAGACGGCACATTGCCTCACAGCCTATATCAGACCTCTGACGACTTGTACTTATTACGCTGCCGATCTCTCGCCCGAACTCTGAAAACTGGCCTTATTCTTTATGAACCTCTGAACCTCATCCTGAACACAGTGTCTTGTCGGGACACATCCCTATCAATAAAATGGAGTCAGATATTAACGCCTACACGGAACATGGTCCATGTTATTAACTACAGCAATCCGACAATTGTTGACCTCCGACAATTGTTCACCTTTTCCGACAATTGTTCACCTCCGACAATTGTTCAACCAATATCCCGACATAAACTATTTAAATTGGTTTATGCACCAATAACTACACGGTTTCTCTGAGAACTTAATTCTTTGAAATTCTTTTTAATTCTCCTAAATATACCTATCCTAAATCCTAAATTTCAAAAAGTCAACTAAACATTTCTATAAATAAATATTTGCTTCTCATAAACGTTATTTGGGAATTATAAATAAACAAAGATAGTTTACAAAATAGGCTACTTTATGTGTTTAGATTTTGTTTGTTTGGTGTTTCAAACATTGAAAAGAGAAAATATATTAGTAAGTGGTAATTTAGTAGTAATAGTAAGTGGTAATTGAGCAATAAGTGTACCTGATTTATACTGCTTTATAAATACCCTTATTCTTAAATCGTTTTAAAACTTCTCCTAACATATTCCGGTGTAGTACTTATTATATAAGATTAAGGTTTAGACTTGTTCCCACAATAAGTTTCGTAACATGAAAATCGGATCATCTCTTGAGAATAAATTCGATTCTGTGCGATTCAAAATAACGAAAGTTCATTGGAAAATATTATGCTTCAGTTAATAAACATAGGATTTCACCCATTTCTGTTGATTATAAACACAGTACAGCACAGACAGCATGAGACAAGACAGAATTTCTCCCAGCACCCTAACAGAATATACCACAGACTTCAACCTAAAACTCAAGACTCACTTCGGCCTTTGTTCACTCTCTGGGTTCAGACTAATTCGTTCTTTTGTACAATCTAATTAGGTTCCTTTTAATGGCCTATCCTACCTCTGTACTTTCCCTTTTGTACTGGTGTTGAGTTTTGTCTTCTTCTGTCAACTGCAATTTGTCTGACGCTCTCCTTACTAAAACTTCACTCTCACCTTTTCATAAACTTGGTTCGCTTACTTATCCATCCTAGGTATTGTGCACTGTCTTCCGACACGTCCACTTTTTTTATTACTGTTATAAAGTAAATAAAATTTAATTGGAGACGATTTGTATCGACCACTTTTACTCAAAATTAGATAGAATATAAAAATATATTTATCTTCTTTGGGAACAATAATGCTGCTTCATTGATATTATTATTATAATAGTATATCTCCGAAATGAATTGATGAAATTAAGTATCTAAAACTATGAAAATATGTCTGTACTAGATATAATACTATTTTAATTGTTTATATTTTTAAAGAATTTTATTCGTGATTAATCTAGTTTAATTAATTTATGGTGCCTAAGAGAGATACTACCTCAACAGCTGTTACCCTGCAAGTTGTCAAAAGCCATGGAAACCACTTGCAATATTGTAATTATAACAGAGAACTGTGGGCAGACAAAATTTAACAAAAATCCAATCCGGCAAATAATTCAAAGAAAATACAAACATTGGAAAATCACCAGCTCAAATCCTAGTGAATTCAAGAACAATAGTATAAGATATTAGTTTTATAGATTTGCGCTGTGCATTTTCATATATATATATATAGTGCTGATATACAATCATGTATTATTAGCACTATACTTTCATAGTACGAAGTGCACATGAACTGCACAATTGGTCAGAACTAGGCCGGTTAGGCTTTTCCAAGTTTAGAGACCTCCTTTCTCTTCTAAGCTGGTCTATAAATCTTCCAGTTTTCTACCTCACTTGATTTACAGCGACCGGTAACTACAGTGCTCCTTTTGTAGGTGCGCTGCCGTTATTGGTTCCGATATAATACAAGTAATTCAGGGAGATCTTCTGAACTTATTGTGAGTATATAGCCACTTTAACCAGGCAATCTTAAAGATGTGGATAAATGTCATATTTAAAAAAAACATAAAGTTTTAAAACGTTTTTTATAGCTGGAAGAAACAGCTATGATACTTGGTCTATAACTTGCAATTTAAAATCATCCATCCAATTGATACAAGCTACTCAGAGCCCCATGTACGGGGTTCCTAAAATGATGTGATTCTACTGTCCTCAGCGGGTTTTAGGTCATAGTATTCATAAACAATGACCTCTAACTACTAATCGACTTTTTTTTTCATATCCCCTTGTTTCAAATTTATTTATAGAATTCACTATAGATTCTACAAAAGAGTTACAATTTATAATTGATCCATTACATTTCCTCTAGCTTATCCTTAAACCTCTCGAGAGAGGTATGTCTAACAACTTTTCTCATGACCCCATTCTGAAATAGCTTGATACTTTTAGCAGTGTTGTCAGTTAAGTATGTAGGAGCATTCAGTGTGCAACGTTAATAGGATTTTAGAGGTTGATTATTTTTTTGTTTTGTTTTATTGTAGTTTTTTTAATAAAATATCTCAGATACTACGATGGTAACTACTAATAGAGAACTATTAGGATGTAGGTAACAATTAATTAGAATAGGCTAAACATATGCCCAGTTAGCGTATGTCAAACACACATTTAATACATGTATATGATGATAACTTACTCTTCAAATGAGCTTAAAATAATATTTTTTGTCAGTTCTTCAATTTCACTTTATGTATATTCATTATTTTAATGCAACGCCTATGTATTACATATATATATATATATATATATACATATATATTATTTATATATATATTATTATTACTATATTATATATTGTAACATTCATGATATTTGAGAATATCATGGCCAGGAACCCTGACATCTGGTAAGCATCTTCCCTTATGCTCCTAGGAGTGGGGATGAGATAAAAGGTCAGTCTTAGCACAACCGCCGAGAAGAGCGGACTTAGCAAGCTTCCGAATTGGCGGTACCATACAGGAAGAGAGGAGAAGAACCAACAGCAGAAAGTAACGTTGATTGGATTACAGATGATTACAGATTACATTACATTACAGATTACAGATGATTGATTACAGAAAGATCATCGATTGGGTGATATTAATATTGTTTTTATTATGGATCCATTAAAAGAAATTGAGCTCAAATTTCATGTTTTTTGTTATTAGTGGTAAATATCCTAATTTAAAAGGAATTGAATATTTTTTTTATAATTTTTGTCAGCACTCTATATAATTATAATTATTTGTTATAACCATTTTATTTAAATATATATTTCACAATTCCTAGTTTCTCAATTTATTAATAACTACAACATTAGCCTTGAGATCGGGCGATTCAATCGGGATAAATTCCTATGTCAAATACATAAAACAATTAAATTAAAGATCTCATGACGGACCTGCCAAGTTAGTTAAGGTAAATTGATCAAATAAAGTAGAAAGAGAAATGGTAAAAAATGAGGTAGGTTTCAATATATATATATATAGTTCACTTTCCACAGGCCAACACGTTTCAAAAAGGAAATAGGAGACACGATTGTGTATTGGTAATATATTTAGATAACCTATAATCAAGAATTGTAAAAAACCTTAGCTTTCAAACATAATTTTGAAATGGCATTCCGTTCTTGAATATTATTACAATAAACATAATATTTTCCTCCAAGAAATTTAAATTATATAAGATTATATTATATAAAAAAATATATAAGACATTATTGTTGGTTGATTTTTTTGTCGGTAAGCGAGGTATTATTTATGCAGTATATGACAATAATATACAGCGTTGACGTGAAAACTGCAGGGTATATTAGGTATACTAAAGTAATGACAGGCAACACGATTAGTTTCAACAATTTTAGCTGAATCATTTAAACTAAGGCCATGACAACAATTATTCATGTTCATTGGAGAAAAGGTATGCTCTCTATTTATATTACCCCAGTGAATAGTTTCAATTTGATTGGCTCGGAGATTACCATAGAGTTCATTATTGGAGCGAACATGAACCATGTTGTATTCTAACGAAGTCTCGTCTAACGATTTTAATTTCGCTAGGCAAACAAAAATGTTTTCTCTTTATCTTCGATCACTGATTCCAGTGACTGGAGAAAAGTTTAGACCGTTTATAGCATGTTAGCTTAAATTCTAGGGTCTGTTCTGATATGTTTAAATATCTGTAATACAATCAATAGTAATACAATAAATATCTGTAAATTGTATTACAATGATTGTTCAGTACTTGATAAAATGGATTATATAAATGCGTTCACCTGCAAATATGAAAACTATTTAAAATTTTATTGGAAAACTAAAACAAACACATACAAGTTTAAGGGCAAATATACATGTTTCAATATATTGTTGCAAGGCAAAAAAAAATCCCGGGCTTGAACAGTAATGTAGAAGGTACGACGTTATATCAGTAGGACAGATATCAGTAGGTATAATTTTTGTCATGAAGATAAAAAAAAAAATAGAGGCTATCATAAAGGTAACAGTTATGAGCCTAAGAAAAAAGTTCTCTAAACCAATGGAAAGGCAGATATACAGTTGTTAAGCTCAGTTTGGTTAGTCAAAATAGTATAAACAAGTAACTAAACCAGAATGATTTTAATGGACTGTATATATAAAATTGATGTCTAAAAAAACAAATTATACCTAAAGTCTTACTTACTATACTTAGTCTTAAATTAAAATTAATCTACAAAAAGAAAATTTATTGTTTGATATAGACAAACTACTATTAACTAGATTGTTGATTAGAAAGACAATAAATAAAGAGATGCTATTAACAGAAACAAAATAACACTGTAAACATTTTCGCGTATTGATGGCATAGTTTTTTAACAAAGCACACTGATCTATCAACGGTGAGAAGGACTTGAAGAAGGATAAGGTACCTGATTATGTTCTGTCTATATATGGCCAATGTAAGCCGGTTAGTAGTCTGGAAGATTTAGGTAATCTGGTCCGGTGATACGATGTTTAACATGACCAAACTAATGTCTGGTTGAAGAAAAATATGCTGGAATTATTCTACTGTCAGATTGAGCTCCGTACGGGGTTAATTTGAAATAATATCTGTTTGCTGATTGACTGAGAAGTGACGAGAGGGAGGGGGAAACAAGGTGGCCAACACTATGATTGTGCCTGCCAGAGGCGTAACTACAGGGTGGCAGGGCTGGCAAAATGCCACGGGCCCCCGACCCAAGAGGGCCCCGGCCCAAGTGGCCGTGAGCTCAGAAATATTGTTTTAATATTTTACCTATTTATAAAAATATTAAAATATATATACCATAATATGAAATATTGGTTGTGGGTAACTAAACTACTCGTAAGTATAATAAAGCTTAATGATAGGGCCCCCTTTAAAGGAATTTGCCACGGGCCCCAGATGATATAGTTACGCCACTGGTGCCTGCCCTCACGATTCTGATAGTACTTAACTAATACACACTATACTAAGTATTATATTACACGTCACTTGTTTCCTGAACAGCAGAATATTCCCGAAAACAGTGTAAGGTAACCAACGATGTGGAGAGCTTTTTCAATTTATGATTCTCGTCTTTTCTGCTCTTCGTCAGTTAAAAACCAAAGCAGACAAGGCTTTTTTAAAAGGTTTATCATGAATGACAACAGAGTATAATGATAAATTACAGGAATATAGCAATGTGAAAGTTACAAGTCTAAAAGGAAAGTGAGTGATTTTTTTTTTTTCTAACACTTTTTTAATTTACATTTTTTTACAAACATATGATCAAAATACAATTAACAATAATTCAATTTACGAATTCTCCTCGTGCTGCATAAATAGATGCAAGTGAGTGATTTTTCTAGAGGAGGGTTTATATAGAGGAAATGACTCAGTTCTGATTCATCTGTTAATCCATGTTTGCTTCCGTAACTGCCGATTTGATCTCATAAGTATATACGCTTATTAAGGACGCTACTTATTGGCTTTTATCAGTAATTTGGCTTCCATTATTGAATTTGACAATTTATTTAGTCACATTACTGCAGTACTGTGGAAGACACTTCTTCCAGGATTGCAGGACTTTTTAGCTTTCTCGGAGTTGAAGAGTTTACATTTGTCTTTTTTGAACGGCTTTTTTTTTTACCTATGTACTACACCAAAGAGTTAGTTTTCAAGGCCTCTGTATTGATGCTTATTAGTAATCCTAGCATAAAACTGTAGACCCTTATTATATCATTAGTTGTTTGAAAGGCTATTAATGAGTCATAAGTTGTTATTATTAATATTATAAGAAGCAAATTATTAATTTAAGAAATAAATGATTTTTTTCAGCTTAAACTTGGCGATTCTGCACGAATTTCTACTCGATGTCATCTCCATGTCAAAAATTAATCAAAAAGTGAAATATTAAATTGTGGTATCCCTAATAATTTGAGCTATCGCAGTTATAATTTCCAAGTAAAGTAGGTTTCTGCGGATAAGATGTGAGACGATCTGAAAAATAAGATCTAGATGGGAAGGCATATACTTTAAATTACTATGCGCTCTCTTAAATCACCTAATAAAGTAAGTACTGCAGGAACTCGCTTCTTGCCAAGTAATTAAATTACAATAAGAGGGAAGAAAAATAAATGCTAGCCGCCACCAGTGGTAACAGCGAGCTCTGGAGGAGACCGCCAGAAAGCAGGCTCAGTGTTTAATGCAGGGGACAGAGAAGGTAAAATATCGCGCGCGCGCTGCCACTTATTCATGCTACATTTAGGCGGGGCCACCGCACTCTGTATTCGCCCTGGCTACGAATATGGTCGGCTATTTCAGCCCCTACGTGTCAATCCGCACCTATTTAAATATGGCTGCTCTACCGCACCTCAGTTCTCCAATGTTCTTGAATAGGCACGAATACGATGGCTCGTATTCTGCGAGCAGAAGATGCTGTTTATGTTTATTTCCTTCGAGAAGAGAATCAAAATTCAAACTTTTACCAAATTTTTCAACTTGGATCGTAGTTGAACGATATAGAGTAGAAATCCAAGGTTCTATACCTAATTATTTAAAAATAATCATGATTATAAATTCAATTAATAGAATAGTAGAAATAACAGTCAAGAAGATATTCTAATATTAGAAAATAACACTGGTATGACTGAATGAGAGCAAAATATAACGTTTGACCAATAGTAGTGATTTGTCGTTACATATTTGAAAGAGAGATGACCATTGAAAGGCCAAGTATGAAAGAATAATTCTTGGAATCTGTGGTATAGGTTATATCGGTTTGATCGTGTTGGAAAACAGGTGGGTTACCTTCCTTGCTCATGTTGGTTTAATGTGTGTTTTGATCCTGTATATCTATAAATGTGTGAACAAATAAATCGTTGAATATAAGTACATTGTGTTCCGTTTATTTTATTTTAGAAGCCTTATAAAGACATTACGAAAATGGCGACGAGGATGGGATCTCTTGGCAACAACTGATGACTGAAAGTCGCAGGGTGAGTGTTTTCCTTATAATTGTAAAACATCGCCAAAGATGAGTGAAGGAGTGATCGTCGGGCGATCGCGGGAGCTTTCACTGGCAAACGAGTGGCAGGTGTATAAGCCTCGTATGGAAAGTTTTTTTTAAAGCAAATAAACATTTTTTCATGACTGAGGACCTAAAACGCGACACATTTCTAAACGCTTTGAGCGAGGACGCTTTCAAATTATTGACCAACTTAGCCATTCCTATCTGTTGCCTATCAAGAACTGGTTGTTTTGTTGGATAATCATTTCTCGAAGACGGAATCGGTGTTTGCATCACGTTTCAAGTTTTACAATGCTATTAAAGAACAAAATTAAACTGTTAATGAATGGATTGCCCGACTCCGTAATCTGGCGGGTAATTGTAAGTTCGGCAATTATCTCGACAAAATGTTGGTCGACAGATTCGTGATTGGGATGCAAAAGGGTCCCGCTCGTGACCGTTTATTTGAAGAGGACGCTGAAAAGCTTACGATTGTGGATGCAATTCGAATTGCCACCAATAAAGAAATCACAAAACAGCAGTACAGATTTTTGGAGGTAAAAAAAGAATGTGTGGGGTTTTGTAAAGGAGAATTTTCACAAACTACCGACTCAATAACTACGAGTTCTAAGAAAAATAAACAAATTGTATATCCCAGTTCGGCTGGAGCAGAGAAAAAACGATGGTCTGTTTGCGGTTATACTAACCACAAATATTCAAGATGTAAATTCAAAAATTATTCTTGCAAACGATCTTTGCGGATTGGACATTTAGCAAACATGTGTCCGAGAAATAGCAAGTCCGATTGGTCAGAAAGACCCCAGACCGAACCTATTGATACTAGAAAACAATCAAGTAAAGAAAAAACGCATTTTGTGTCAGAAGATCTCAGTGATCAGTTGGAGTCCTTATATCGTATTGAAGCTAGTAGAGATGGGGAATTTGGGTACCACGTTACACTTAAACTAAATCGGGATACCAAAATATCTTTTCAAATAGACACAGGATGTCTTAGTACTATTGTACCCCTTTCCATATACAAAGAAAGCTGTGCACATTTATCATTGTTGGCTACTGGAAAGACTTTCGTGTCATATTTCAATGAAAAATCTCGGCCGCTGGGTGCTGTAAATGTATCTATTGAGTATAAAAATCAAGAATATCATAATATGACGTTTTAATGTGTGTTTTGATCCTGTATATCTATAAATGTGTGAACAAATAAATCGTTGAATTTAAGTACATTGTGTTCCGTTTATTTTATGTTAGAAGCCTTATAAAGACATTACAGAATCAAAAATGGAACGTGGCTGCAAGGAACTGTAACTGTTGTTACAATCTTCACTATTGCATTGTATCATCAACATGGATTGCATTCCAAATGATACCGGATACATAAGTGATGAAAGAACAAAAAACATCGTCTAGAAAACCTTCATTTGACTGGTGGCTACATATCAAAGCAAGACATCGTTCTGCTTGCTGTGGTAAATGCAAATATGGGAGATTATCTAAGTTAAACCTATGCACAACGGAGGCATGTCAGGATAATCAGGGCAAACCCACCACTTAAGCTACAATAGTTAAACATATTGCTACTACAAGCAATCAAACAAGACCTAAACAACTGTATGCTTTTCATCGGTAAAATGACGTACATTTGAATATTTGATTTTTTATTTCGATAGTAAACGCTGGTGTTATTTAAAATTCAAAGGACCTTGGAGGACGAAGAAATTGTATTGTGTGTGAATCAGACCATGTTCTGAAATGATCAGATTTTACTTCTATAACGATAAATTGGCATCAGATATAATTCAAAACATTAAAAAGTTGGTGTGATTGTAAGGCTAACCAAATATAACAACATGTCCTTTACAGTCCACCTTATGTGGGTATTTTATATCCGTGAATAATGCCGATACAAGCGACGAAAATTACAATGAGTAGATACTAAGCTGAAACATTTTATTAAAAATAATTCCCACAAACATAACCTCCTCTTCCTTGAGCAACTAAAAGAAATTGAGAATGTAAAACGACCAAATCACTAACTGATTTAAGAAAATCTATTTTCCAAATAACAATAGCTAAAAATAAAATGAAAAAGGTAAATATAGCGTTGTTAAAGTCTCTTAGAAATAACTGAGGGAGTGGAACGCCTCATTAAAATATTCAATTGGCAAGTAAAAACTCTTTATTTTATTTCCCTTTGTTTTCTGAGTGGCTGAATACCTGGAAATTCTCCACTCTGCCCCCAACGCAATGGCAAGGAAAACAGTTGGCTATTAAAAAAGTTAGGATTGTTTTTCGAGTAAATCCAACTCTCCCATAAAGCCCCTTAAATGAAGAAGAGGAAGGGCAACTTCAAGCACGGTCCAGTTGTGGAGGTAGGGATTTATCTGTGGACCGTAAGGTTAAAAGTTTCTTCCAACATTTCGAAATGGCAAAGAGATGCTTGAAACAGGCGCAATTTGCCTTGGTGTACCTCACTCTAATGGCAAATGCCTCCAAAAAAAATTTAATATTTTTTTTATATTTAGTTGAATATTTATTTATCAAATAAAAAATTAAAATTAAAATGCCATTCTGCTAAAATTTTCTTCACACCACTAAAGTTTTTTCAGCTGAAGTACTCATCATATTTATTCATTAGCTTTACTAACTAAAAACAATAAAACATACCAGTATCGGATATTTTTTTCTAAGATAAAGCGCATATTTTATTATCTTACAAAAAAATTAAATTCTAAGATTTTTTTTTTAATTTAAACAATTTTTATTAAGATGAAATTACAATCTGCCTTATGAGGAAATAAGTAATTGAGATAAATGTTCTCAATCATACCATATTTACAATTTATCATTCACTGACTCATTCATACAATATTTACAAACAGCCCTGAGGCCCCCGAAATCCACATGGTTATTACCTGAGGAGCAAGGTGTGGAGTGAATGTACGGGAAAGATGCAGTGCGAATCCACCCACCTTCTCGCCAGCCAAAGCAGACCAGGACCTACCATCACGACGGAGTGGGTGTGAAACAAGATGATATTTTAGGATTTTCTTAATTAGATTCCACAAGGAGTTATCCCTGGTAGACAGAGAGGAGAGACAGGAATTAAAAGAATCGGAACGGAATGATGCCAACAGCCGCTTTACCAACCTGCAGTACTGATTGTAAGAGCGACGATCAGCAGGATGTTGAGATCGTCACACTGTTATCGAGTGGCGTTTGGATTGGATTAAGTCTATGAGATACTGAGGTAAAGGATTTCGATTGTGATTTTTTAGATGACGGTTGGGTGACGATGCCTCCCAGGCCGACCTCTGGATTAGAGTAGTGAACGAATGCACTGCATCATCTAGGTCTTGGGATGTTTTCAGAGGTACTTTGAGGTCTACAGAGTCTGTAAGAATCTGGCGGAAGTGGTCCCAGTCAACTGGGCCCCTAATAAATAAAGGAGGTGAATTGGATTTAGGGAAATGGTTCATAATAAGGGGCTATGGTCGGAGGAGTGGTCATCGAGGCGCGTGAGTGAATAGTTTAGTGTTCCTAAACTATTGTAGAAGAAACAGTCAAGGAGATTTAGATTTCGGTTGGGATCTGATGGCCAATAGGTGGCTGTGTCAGGAGAGATAGTGGAGCAATGATTCCTTGTCAGTGCAGACAGCAAAGCACGACCTCGTCTATTTGTGGATCTTGAGCCCCAATGTTGGTGCTTTGAGGTAAAGTCCCCACCCACAAGGAAATGATGACCAATGGATTCTAGAAAGGAGATTAGGAGGAAGTTAGGGGAAAAGTGAAGGTGGTGATCGGCACTGCAGTGGACTGAACGAAATTGTGTGCTACCAAAGGAACTATGTGATGGGTAATGGAGTTATGGACAATGACAGCGGTGTCTGCATGTGCTCTTCCATCTGGGTGATCAGTTCGATAAGTCTGGTACTGTCGAACTGTAAAAGGCCGCTTAATCGTAAGTCTTGTTTTAGTAATGAGAGCTACGTGGATGTTCTTGTCATGTAGTATTGCTGTCAGTTCGTTAGTGTCGGTGCGTACACCATTCGCATTCCAAAGGAGTATGGATAAGTAGTCGGAAAGATCCAATTTTGGGTTTTGTTTAATGGTACCTCGATGAGGTAGGTGACAAGATTTGTAAGAAGGGAATTGTGAGGGGTAATTAGGGTTAGGAATGACGTTAATAGACTAGTGAGGTCTAAGGAGCTTGAAGGTGGAGGATTATGTGAGATGTGTGGTTGAGGATGGGATTGAGTTTGCTGGTTGCTGGGATGAGTGGAGTGCTGGGGAAGAAGAACTTGCGGAGGAGGAGTGGGCAATGCCTGTGACTGCTCTCTGTTCCGAACGGCATCAGCAAAAGAGACTGAAGGCCTCAAACTTCTGGCGGGGGCCCTTCTTGGGCTACCTGTGGCTGGCTTCTCTTCTTCTGGCCGACGAAGTTGTTCGCTCCTGGACTTCAGAATTCTGTAAGCCTCACAGCCTTTATAGTATGATTTCGTGTGTCCATATGCCTAGCAATTATGGCATTGAACTATATGGCGTTTCGGGTAAGGCTTTTCGACCTGTACTCTTGTGTAATACATGTGGGTAAGCTCGTAAATTTTTGCCACTCCAGGTGTTCGGTCTAGATCCACAAAGAACAAGGGCAGTGGTGTCCTTACGGAGCACATTCGTAATTTGGTGAACCTTGTATCCTAGGCTTAAGAGCTCATTAATTTTAATCATTCTCTATCTCGTCCGCTGGTGTAGTGGGATGCAGGTTTCTAATCACCACCCACAGCGATCGTTCCTGCTTTAGTTGGTAGGTATGGAAGTCGGCCTTAGTTTCTTCCAAGTATTTGATTATTGTTCGGTATGTGTCGGGAGTGTCCGGAGAAACTTTTGTTTCCCGGGACCGATTGAGGTACGTTTATTTGCCTGTGCCTACAATTTTATTCAATTGGGTACATAGTAATTTAAAATTACTAATGTTACGTACAAATATCGCTGGTGCCTTGGGCTGTGTGGGTGTTTGTATAGAGTCCATGTCCTCTGCTTCAATGTTTTTCAACACCTCGTAACTATTGGGCGTGAAAAATGGAGACTCATGAGTTATTGTTGTTTGTTTTGATGTGCTGGGGTGTGATGGTATTTCTTCCATAGAGCTGCTGGGTGCTGAAGAATTTACTGGGACGATATTTCGATTAGATCACCGCAGCTTACGTTTGACCGGCGATGGAGTGGGGGTAGGTCCCAAGGACCTTGAGCGTTTTCTAAGATATTCCAAAAGAATATTGTAATTCTTGTCAGATTCTATGGACAGTTTTAACAGATTTATTTTTCATATTCCCTAATAACAAACTAAAAATCATTTTTCAAAATTTGAAAATTAGTCAGTTTAAATTGTTGTTGTCAGTTGTTTTTTTCGTATGGCATTCTTTCATTTTCTTTTTCGTATGTTTATAAAATTGTAATGAGAAGTTGAATGGCATTATACTCTGTAATCTATTTAAAGCACTTCAAGTCTTCATGTAAGCCGAATCATTCTACGCAAACTTCGTTGTATTGGGTAATAAAAAAATTAATACTTTTTTAGCTTAGATGTATGTAAATAAAAAAATATCAAATAAAAAAGGCAAGTTATATGCATAATATTAATTTTTTTTTTATTTTTATGCAGATTCTCCACTAATTTAGCCGAAAGCAACATTGAGTAAAAAGCTGACTCACTAAAAATCACACCGAATTTCAGTCACTTATTCTTTAAGTAAGAGGTCAGTTGTAAAACTTAATTTAGAGATATCACCCCCCATCATTGCAAGTGTATTCCACTGTACCCCCATGTGTGAATTCAACTAGGAACAACGTTAAAAATTGTTCTTCCTAATAATTAAAAAAAAATCGGATTATATGTCGATAATCGCCATCGATGAAGTATCTTAACAATAATTTATTTTTTGTTCATTTTTATTCAGCACCTACACCGATGGAAATCCGAACACAGGTCACGAAGTAAGGCTCAGGAGAATCTCGTTAAATCCTAGTCAAGGGGAAAATTATTAAATTCCATAAAGTCACTTCGTCACGCCAATAGAATTTTCAAATCCCGATAACTTGATTGTTCCCTATTTGATGACATTTTCGTAGCAAGCTGCAGTAGAGTTGGCGTGAGCTGATTACAATCGTTTCCTCGAATAATTATTATGAAACTTTCTAAACTAGGTGAAAATTACTTTCACTTTGATTAAAAAAGGGTTTTGAATCCAGAACCATCATCATGAGTAAAAACAAATTTCCAATATCAGCAGTCTTTAAGTAAATGTATGTAAAAGTGGTTTGTTCCAATATTTACACAGGGTAGGCTTTTGCAATTTATATGCATGTGTTAGTGTCAGTCTTGGGCCATAATCTAAATCTAGTGAGTACAATACTTTTCTAAATAAACATTTTTTATTGATATTTTGATAGTACCTTTCTTGTTGTATGTAGATTATTAAGAGAAATGTAAAGAATTGCTTCATTTCTCAATTTCAGTCAAATATTTACTGCAATTAACCGAGGAGTGAACCCTCGTTTGTAATGGCTGGATTACTGGAAACACAGGATATAACCAATTACATGATTTAGTAATAAAATATTATTCTATTTAGTTAGAACTGGCATTATTTATTTATGTGAAAATAACAAGCTCGGCAATTTTCTGAGGACAATTTTTTTCGATATGGAGTATAAATTGCATGATATAATAAATTGACTATTTAATATATATTGAACCTTTCAGCTGAATAAGAAACTATTTCATGGGGGTATATGGACTACTGCATTCGCTATTAAGTTCAAAGGGCTCCATAGTTTATAATAATGCTAAATTACCTTCTATAATAGGAATATTGGTTCACTATCAAACTTTAAGTAATTACAACTGTACCATAGATGACAGTCTTTCACTTCTTTCCGATACACACTCATCAGGCAAACCTCTGATCATGACTTCATAAACTCCTGGTAGCTAATTTACTGCAAGTGATAAACTTTCATATCTATCCGACCGCGACCAATAACCAAAATGTGAGTCCAACCATGTGCAAGTTTGAGGATAAAATAACGTCTGGGATGTTTGTGGGTGGTTTATTATTTTTGTTTTGCTGTGTAGCCCCTCGAGACCAATGTCATAACACAGTGAAACATCGTACCTCCACCAGCAGACAGGCTTTCAGGCTCATCTGAGTACAGAAAATCCACTTGTGAAGGTACAGACGGAAGCCACCCTCGGTATCAACAAGAATACAGCAACTACTTTTTATGTCGCCGTCTATTTTATAGCAATACCTACCTATGTATAAACTATAAAACTGCCAAGAAAAACTTTAAACTAGTTAAAAGTAAAAACAAAGCATCGAATCGAAAAACATGTTTAATATTATTTTTATAAATAGAAAAAAACACTCTTCTGCACAGTAAAATGTTCAAAAAATAATTGATTAGGCGTTACAATATTGCCAAGTTTTAAAAATAGGAAATTATTTAGTACCCAAACTCATCCCCTTTAAGCTTCAACTATTTTTTTCTTTATTCATCCGGAGCAGTTATCACTCTCAAAAGGTCTTTTTTAGCAACTGCAGTGATCTCAGGGCAATCGGAGAATATGAATTTGTGTTTTTTTTTCCTTCACAAACGATACAAGATATTTGTCGGGGTTTTAAGTTGCCTCCTTGCGAGCAAACTATCCTGAAAACTTTTGCCCTATTTACAGATATGAATTTTACAGGAACTCAAAAAATTTAGTTTTAATTAGTCGCATTGATATAAATATTGGCATACCTAAAGGCCATAGGCATTTGGTTAAGAACCAGGCTGAACATCAACAAAATCTTGTCACCGTCGCGTTTGCTGATGTTCCAACATTACAAAAATGGTAAAATACCACAGGAATCGCCATAATCTTTTTAGATAGGAAACTTAACCAATAACAAAAGTTAAAAAAACACGGTTCTGTATTTTTCACCATTTTGCGACCCCATTTGACGCAATCATCTTTAAAGAAGTATGCGATACTTTTCTCCTCATGAGGTAATTAAATGAAACCTACACAAAGAATCGTATGTCCAAGGTCAAACTGTCCGATTTGAGTTTCTAAGTCAATTAACTACAGTATTTACATTTTTTTTATTTAGTGTTCTTTATTTTCGTTTTTTGATTTATCTTCTAATCTGAATTTTTTCTACAGCTCTTTACCAAGGGGGGAATTTAATCTCATTACCCATCAAAGGAGCTGGTAATTATAAATTTTTTCATTAGCAGGTGATTTTATTTCTAGAACCAGCCTAATGATGATAATGGGATAATTAAAACGTTTTAAACCTAAATATTTACTTTATATAACATAAAACTACTTTGATTGAAAATTACCCATTAATAATACTAGACTTATTATTCTAGGGATTATGGCCTGCGTTATGAATTTATAGCCTTTAATACTTAGATAAAATAAGGAAGATTAGTTTTGTGTCTTTCTGGCGGTGTTACAACGGGTACAATATTGCATAAAAGCACGGATAAGGAGGAGCTCATCGTGATCCAGATCCTAATCCACCATCCCTGGGTGAGAATAACAATAGCCCTTCAGGACGTGACGAAATCTCTGATCAAGACGTTTAAAATCTTAATATTAAAGGGGTTTTCGAGACTCCCTTTGGTCGATACGGCATGCAGTAAAATCTAGATTACATGCCAAGTGTGAAGAGCTCCCCGAAAACCCCGACGGCATGACAACACGACTAAGGGCTGCTCTCGAAATATAGAAGTGCTAATGGAGTTAAACACATTTTTTTATATACTTTTTGTTAATATATCTTTATTTCTATCTGGACTTGACATCCATACGTGGGTACAACTGAAAATGTCATATTAGTAGTGAACAGAACGGGTAAAGATCCTATTAAGAGACACCCCTAACGAAATATATAATTTTATAACTATATCATTCTTGTTGGAAAAATAGTTGGGCAATACGTAACACTCGTATGTGTGTTAGGATATAAAATGATAAGTTTTAGAATATGAAATGATTTACACAATGCATGGAATAGTTGTGCAGGAGATAGATAATAAAACTATAAATTATTTGTCAATGATGAATCATAATTTTTTACGGCTCGAGGTATCGTAGGGCTCTTAGTTTAAATTTTATATTTCACGACCGTTGGGTCGTCACGAATGGGGTGCCTAGTTACCCTGGTCCTAGTGACGAAGTGACGGTTGATTAGGCTATGACCGGGATAATTGCTTCATGACCGGTCTTACTACTGTACTATCTGACTCCATATTTGATAGGTATGTGCCCCGGCAATGCACTATGTTCAGGATAAGAGGTATAGGCTAGGTATTGTATGTAGTTTATGTGGTCTTGGAATGACCACGAATTAACAATCGGTATCTGAGGGTATCTGAGGGCAAAATCCGTCAGGATCCCAAAGGCGGGTGTGAACCGGAGAGAGGCAGACTGAATTGTCACGGGAGACACAGTTTGGTAAGGCTGCAGGGCCATGACAACCGTTGTCTACTAGGGAGAGGTCTCTCCCAAGGAGGTGCTAGATTTATTGAGGCAAAGGCAGAGATTCCCACTAGGAAGGTGTGGGGTCTGACGACGCCGGACTAAAACATAGCGACGTTAGGAGAGAAGAGATGCAGAGGTTTTTCATAAAGAAGCAGTAAGGTTTCAGAGTTCATGTGGGGTAGCCACGAGCCGGTAGTGGCCAGGAGTTTGATTTACAGGGGCCAGACCACCGGCTTGAATACCCATCTACCCTTACCTAAGGGTACGAAAAATGCCAATTACCGATTGCAGCAGATTTTAACTTGCACCATTCATATTGTAATTATTTTTAAACTTGACTGTGATATTAGTATGTAACTTCTTTTTAACATTTACAACTATTTTACAATGTTGCCCCCCTTACTTCATTAATAATGTATTTTTTTGAAATTGACAGTTCTTAGCTATTATGATCATAATTTTTTAGTGTATGTCCTAGTATTTAGAATCGCATTATGTATTGCTATAGTTTGAAGATTTCAGTTGTAATATACTTCTTCAATAATAGCAAGACGATATTTTAATTCACAAAATAAGTTGACAAACATGGATTTCTTTAAACCATAACGCTTTTAAATTATACGTCGTGATCATTTGAATAGTTTAGCCAAACGGAAGAATCTCCATACGTACCAATTTCATAAAAGTGATTACGTGTTATAGCGGGTCATGGCTTATAAAGTAGGAAATAAAAGTCATACAATATTGTGTAAAGCATAACATAAGGATTTGGCAATCGAATCAATCATTCGTTTTCGATGCTTTAAAATTCTAGGAACTATAACCGTTTGAATACTAGATCATTGCAGAAACAAAGACCTTTAATAATTTAAAATGGGTATATTACAACTCACCCAGGAAATCGTGCTATACAACCGTTAATTTATTTTTCCGAGCTTTAGTAAATTAATTTTCTTTGCAGAAAATAAAGGAGGTAAAAGATAAAAAATGGACCACGTGGGAAGTGATCCCTTCTGTATTCATATAAAAGGTTATACGGTGGCTGCAAAAATAGATTATTCTGATGACACAGGAAATATGAGATGATATCCCTTCATCAGCACAGTCCATTTATTCTCAGTGTTACATGATAAGTGAGCTAAGGACACTCCGTCACGTGCCTCTCGCCTATCACAATATTTTCTCTTCTTAGATGGAAGCTTCTATTGATGATTACAACATTTTGGTCTATTTACTATTTATTTTATTTAACATCGCGTCACTACAGCGGATGTCAGACTACTCTTGGGTTTAGGTATTACTGATGATGTTGATGTTCTATAGGTTCCTAATATGGTTCATTACCTATGTCATTAGTTTCTATCAATGAGGTAGGTAAACGAATGATGGTCAGTGGGTTTGGTGCTAAAATATGGTTTACCTAATACGTGGTTAGGTGAAGTTCTCATGAAATTCATTTGCTTGGGATGCCACTATTTACGATTCACGATGACAATTAACAACCGCAAATGAGCTACGCTTAGAGTTTCCCATTCCTCGTTTGTACCTAGATGAATATGGTGAAGATAAATAAAGGAGTTAGTTAAGAAAAAATGAAGCGTGATACAAGATATAGCTGTTTGTATTATTATTAATAAATGGATTAAAAAAACAAATTTAATCATAAATAAATAATCTGAAAAAATTCAATTCTTCTAACAATATTGTTGTGTTTTTACAATAATAATTTCTCATTTAACCTGTTAAAAAAAAACCTACAAACATTATAAATTAGATAAAATCTGTATTAAATAGCTGCATAATGGCTTCTTTGACGAAGCGGAAACATTTAATTCCATTTAATTAAGCGAAAGTTATTTAATTAGACATGCTCTGTCTTTTAATTAAAAAAAAATATTTAGTTAAAAATATGAACGAGGTAATTTATCACAATTACTTATTGCCCAATGAGGCAGATTGTAATTTTATCATTATAAAGTTTTTGTTAGTAAGTCAGTTAAAAATAGTCTCCGGAATATCCATTTGTTCACATAGAAGAAAAACGCGATGGGAACTTAATGTTTTCTTGCTAACGATCTATTTCATCACCCTTTAGGGTAAAATTCAGTGACAAATGTGCTGCATTCCTGGTTAATTACCAAGTAATCAAAGTTTTTTAATCTAGGTAATCAGTGCTTTTACTTTACAAGACTTTAGTTTACAAAGACTAGTCTCTTGGCAGTTCTAATATAAGTATTGTGCAGATATACGTAATATTGCCTTGTTACCTGCACTGTTTAAACACGAGTCTTTTGACCTATCCGGTAAAGAAATGTGCTGTCTTCCCGATTCACTGAACTAAATTGAATATTGGTGCAACCAAAAGCGGTTAAATATGGTGAATTGAAACCGACGGTGTTTTTCTTTTATGGACAAACAGATACTGTACATTGGTCCTCGTTAATTCTGCAGCTCCCTTCGCATCCAAAGCAATAGATATTTTCAGTCGGCAAAAATCAAGGTTAGAGCCATTGTGCAAATCTCAAGAATACTTTGCTGAATAAACTACCGAACGAAAAACTCATCACTGAATTGAAAACGTAATTTATATAGAAACTGTTCCCCAGAAAATTCTATCAAAGCTTACCCGATGTTTTAATATTATCCAAGAACTTTGTTTACTTATTAACCCTTAATTTCGGCCTTTATTTACTCATTACTTTATGGAACGTTTTTGCGAGCAGGGAGAGTACTTTCTAGGACAACCCACATTTTTACAACATGTTATGAGGTCGTTGAAAATTTTACGGCAATTTCCCGCCACACAATTTCCAAAAAATTGTGAGTAGCATTTTTGAATGGTTGCTAAGCTGTTTTTTTTTTTATAGTAGACTCAATAGTTCCTCAAACTTTTCATCGTTTGTGAGTCCAATAATATTGCTTCTTTAGATTTTTGACCACTAATTATAGAAAAAAAATCTGTTTTAAGTACATAAAATCAGGAATATTGTCCAAGGCCTTGACGAAAAAAACACATCATTAATCCTAGTTTAATATGTAACGAGTACTGTGCCTGAGCTGACTATATAAAGTCGTTTTCATATCGCTCTGCAACAAACTGTTTTTTGTTACTGTTCGTAGGAAGTGCATAGTTCGTAAAACTGTTCCTACCGACCCTTGGGTGAACTGACCGTGGAGAACTGCCTACAGATGAGTGGAAAGAAAAGCTGTGGGCATTATTGCCAAACGTCAGCTGTGCTAAGAGTGGGGATAAGAGTGGGGAGTCCGGCTGACCCTTATTACACTCTCTGTAGCCTCCTGGTAACGTCGCAGGCTCTTAACACAAATATGTGCTTTCGAGGCTGCGTTATACTAAATATCTTTTATTTAATCAAAATTCTTAATTGTTCAGAAAAGTGATGCTAAATATGAAACATGCGTTTCTATCAGCAGGTTATGTCAGAGAATAAAAAAAAAACTCAAGGTGCCTGGGTCCTACGCCCACTCCGTCGCCGGTCAAACGTAAGCTGCGGCGATCTAATCGAAATATCGTCCCAGTAAATTCTTCAGTACCCAGCAGCTCTATGGAAGAAATACCATCACACCCCAGCACATCAAAACAAACAACAATAACTCATGAGTCTCCATTTTTCACGCCCAATAGTTACGAGGTGTTGAAAAAAATTATAGTAGAGGACATGGACTCTACACAAATACCCATACAGCCCAAGCCACCAGCGTTATTCGTGCGTAACATTCGCAATTTTAAATTACTATGTACTCAATTGAGCAAAATTGTAGGTACAGGCAAATACACTTGCCTAAATCGGTCTCGGGACCCAAAAGTTTCTCCGGACACTCCCGACACATACCGATCAATTATAAAATAATTAGAAGAAACTAAGGCCGACTTTCATACCTACCAACTGAAGCAAGAAAGATCGCCGCGGGTGGTGATTAGAAACCTGCATCTCACAACACCAGCGGACGTGATAGAAAAGGAGCTGTTAAGATTAGAATTCAAGGTTTGCCTGATTACGAATGTGCTCTGTAAGGAAAGACGAGAAAATGATGCAAGTATCAAGACACCACTGTCCTTGTTCTTTGTGGATCAAGAGCGAACACCTCGAGAGCAATCACAGGCATTGCCCACTCCTCCTCCGCAAGCTGTTCTTCACCAGTACTCCGTTCATCCCAGCAACCAGCAAACTCAATCCCATCCTCAACCACACATCAAGCATACCTTGCCACCTTCAAGCTCATCAGATCTCTCCAGCTTTTTAACCTCATTCCTTACAGAGTTCAGAACCCTAATTACCCCTCTCATTTCCCTTCTTACAAATCTTGTCTCCTACCTTATCCTCGCTAAACGAAATCCATAAATGGATCCTCTCCTTATCCATTCTCCTTTGGAATGTGAATGGTGTTCGCACCCACACCAACGAACTGACAGCACTACTCCACGACAAAAACATCGACGTAGCTCTTGTTACTGAGACTTACAAGTAAACGACCATTTACCATTCGACAGTACCAAAATTATCAATCACCCAGATGGAAGAGCTCATAGATGTACCGCTATCATTGTCCATAAATTTATTTCCCATCACATAGTTCCTTCGGTAGCCATGATTTCCTTCAGTTCACTGCAGTGTCAATAACCACCTGCACTTTTCCCCTTACTCTAGCATCAGTGTACTGCCCTTCCAATAAATCCATTTCCAATTCCCAATTCATCTCTTATCTAGACTCCATCGGACATCGTTTCCTTGTGGGTGGGGACTTTAACGTGAAGCACCAACATTGGGGCTCAAGATCCACAAATAGACAAGGTCGTGCTTTGCTGTCTGCACTCACACAAAAACATTGCTCCAAGATCTGTCCTAACACAGCCACCTATTGGCCATCAGATCCCAACCAAAATCCAAATCTCCTTGACTTTTTCATCTACAATGGTTTAGGAACAGTAAACTATTCACTCACAACCTCGATGATCACTCCTCCAATCATAGCCCTGGGATCCTTACCATTTCCCTAAGACCTATCCACAAACTGCCTCCTCCTTCATTTATCAGGGGCCCAGTTGACTGGGACCACTTTCGCCAGATTCTTACAGACTTTGTAGACCTCAAAGTACCTCTGAAAACATCCCAAGACCTAGAAAATGCAGTGCATTCCTTCACTACACTGATACAGAGGTCGGCCTGGGAGGCATCGTCACAGCACCGTCACCTGAAAATTGACAATCAAAATCCTTTACCTCAGTATCTCAAATACCTAATCCAATCCAAACGCCACTCGAGAACAGTGTGGCAACGATCCCGACATCCGGCTGATCGTCGCTCATACAATCAGTACTGCAGGTTGGTATAGCGGCAATTGGCATCCTTCCGTTCTGATTCTTTTAATTCCTATCTCTCCACTCTGTCTACTAGGGATAACTCCTTGTGGAATGTAACAAAAAAAATCCTAAAGTTTTAACCTGTTTCACACCCACTCCGTCGTGATGAAGAGTCCTGGGTGGCTTCGGATGGGAATAGGTCGGAAGAATTTGCTCTGCATCTTACCCACACTTTCACACCTCACCTTACTCCTCAAAACAATAATCATCGCCCAACTGTTGATGATTTCCTCACTTCACCTATCCCTCTCTCACTACCACCAAAAGCTGTTAACCCCTCTGAGGTCAAATACCTTCTTGAAAAACTTACCTTACCTAAAATCCCCTGGACGATATGATCTCCTTACTCCTCAAATTCTCAAAAAACTTCCTCCTAAAGCCATAATCTTCCTAACCTATATATATATATAATTGCATTATCCAAACGACACACTTTCCTCTCCTCTGGAAACACTCCATTATAGTCCTAATCGCTGAACCCGGTAAACCGCCCAATGACGCCTCATCTTACCGTCCAATTAGCCTACTCTCTATCCTTTCAAAAGTATTTGAAAAACTCCTACTAAAACGCCTACTTCCACTTGTTGAATCCAAAAACCTTTATCCTACTCACCAGTTTGGTTTCCGCCAACGACATTCCACCACTCAACAAGGCCTTCGCATTGTTGATCACATATCCTCACCCCTTGAAACCAAACAATATTGCACTGCTGCCCTTCTGGACATAGCTCAAGCTTTTGACAGGGTCTGTAACGTAGGTTTGCTTTACAAGCTCAAAGGATATTTACCACAGACCCTATTCCTAATCCTACAATTCTTCCTTTCAAACCGTTTTTGCCAAGTCCGCTGTGGTTTAGAGTGTACTAACTACTATCCTATTAAAGCAGGAGTTCCACAGGGCAGTGTCCTTGGTCCCATTCTCTATAATGTATACATCGCTGATGTCCCCTATACCACCAATACCTACTTGGCCACATTCGTAGACGACACTGCAGTCCTGTCAACCCATGCAGACCCTGATATAGCATCCCAAAACCTTCAAAAACACCTTGACATGATCGAATATTGGTTAATTAATTAAATGGGTAATTAAAGTCAATGAAGGAAAATGTTCCCATATAACCTTTACCCTGTGCCGTAAGTCCTGTCCGCTATTCCTTTTAAAATCAATTCATCTCCCTGTGTCTGAGACAGTACGGTATTTAGGCTTCCATTGCGACAAAAGGCTGACATGGAACCCACACACCAGGCTAAAAGACAAGAACTAAACAGATGCTTTGGACAACTGTACAGACTACTGCGAAGGACATACATCATATATGTATATAAGTAATGACTCTAAATAGCATAGTATGTTAATGTTGTAGTAAAATATTGTTACATCAAATAATGTGATATTAAAAAAAAAATCATATTTATAAATATAAATTATCTATGTATGAAAAAAAACGAGAAACATACAAACAATCCTAAAAGCTAAGGTCAAATCACTGGTCTTATACAACAAACTTATTAATTTGTTCACTAAGTTTGAGTAGGTTTCTCCCGATATTTCTTTGGGGGGGGGACTCTTTAGCCAAAACTATATAAATTTAGTATAAAACAGAAAATACATTATTAAGTACCTGATCTGTTCATAGTTATAAGAAATATTCAATTTAGGAAAGGTAAATTCCTAATCCATTGGTAAGAATATGTTTGGCAGAGCATAATGCCACGGTTTGGATCACAGGTGACAGTGAACATAGGTTAGGGCACCGGCAATCAAAGTCGAAGTGATCAATATTGACGAGTTTTATTTCTCGCTCTCTCTCTCTCTCTCTCTCTCTCTCTCTCTCTCTCTCTCTCTCTCTCTCTCTCTCTCTCTCTCTCTCTCTCTCTCTCTCTCTCTCTCTCTCTCTCTCTCTCTCCCTCTCTCTCTCTCTCTCTCTCTCTCTCTCTCTCTCTCTCCCTCCCTCCCTCTCTCTCTCTCTCTCTCTCTCTCTCTCTCTCTCTCTCTCTCTCTCTCTCTCTCTCTCTCTCTCTCTCTCTCTCTCTCTCGTCAAAGGAATATGGTGTTAATCGAGGTTAGAAAAGAGAGAGATGATGTGAAGTGGATCAATCGTGGTATAATCTGCTTTCACCAGCAACTCAGTCGGAAGTCAGTGTCCATTGGTGTGTATAATCGTATGTACACGAGATGTGTGTGTTAGTCAAGTCACATAATCTTGTAGAGGAGAGTCTTTTAAAAAACTTTATTATGAGTAACAATCAAAACACTGGTATATGTATATTTACAAATATTAATCAGTTACAGCGTGTCTTGGGCCTAAGCAGGTAGGAAAAGGCAGGATTTTTGGGGAGGAAATAGTTACTTACAAAAAACAAGGGGACCATATGTCTGAACTGAGTTACACATTTCTACTGAAAATGTAAGATATAATGAGTATTATATAACTGTCCTGTATAGCACGTGGTATTCGCTTGTGTTGGAGCTGTATTAATAGGAAAGAAGAAAGATAACGAAAACCAATAAACCTTCGCTCATGCTATTTTTAGCATAGTGGTTGTGACTACTACCTCCACTTGTTTTTTGTAAAAGAGAACTGATACTGCTAAGTATTTACTGCTTGAATACTAGTCCTTGAAAGGTTGGACACGTGTTGATATTAAATTCCTAGGAAACCTATTTAGCCATATAACACTACATAAGTAGATTGTGTCTGCTATTACATTTCCCCTAACAATTTATTACTCAAAAGTTCTGGGACATTTGTATTGAACCTGACTACTGGGTCCAGGTCAATATTTTAAATGGAACTTTACTATTAATAAATATTGATTCTTTAATCAAGTCAGATTAACCACGAAATCATTAGCAATATCGTTTTCAGTTTCATCATGTGAATATAATGTTCATTAACGATATTTATCTAAACATTAAGCACCGGCCTTAAAGATTTTATTGGTGAGTCAATAATAGAAAATAGTTCGTTAAATTTCTGTAGTTAATACTCAGTAAATAATGATGAAGGCAGAGCCGGTCTTGTTATGGAGGTGAGGCATAGAGTTTGAGTGATTGGTGCGAATAGGTGGGCAATTCGGATGGAATTCTAAGTAGAAGAAATCCACTCAGGGGAGGTTTAGTATAGGGTATAGAAATTGTTAGAGGACCCTGTATCGTCCCAATCGTGTAAGGAAATATGATTGTGATCTAAACCATATATTTATTTAATATCGTTATGGCGATAAATGATAATTATCATAATAAATTCTTATTAATAGGTGGAATTTTTACCTAAAATACATAATTTAGTCACCCTACATAGGGCTCGTCCGTCAATTACCGAGGTCTGGTTGTTAGCATGTTGATTTCCAGCTGTGGTGAAGACCCAAATTCAATACTGGATTGGGTTGGTGTTCATTCCGGGGTTGGATCTGGTAAAGGTTAACAAAGCCTCATGAGGAAATTTTAGTTACTAATTCAATAACCAAGTGAATCTGGTGGTTGAGCCTAACTCTAACCACAATAGAACGAACCTCTGTACCACCTCAAAACTACAGCTAAATCCTTTGGCTCGCTCATACTTTTTCATAAGGTAAGCCATTTTTTTTTAATTAGCTAAAATAAATTTACATAATAAAATGTATTTAAACCAGGTTTCAACTTACGAGTAAACGACTATTTATATTTCAACAGTACCAGACTTATTGAACTAATCATCCAGATAGAAGTGCTCATGCAGGCATCACTGTCATTGTCCATAACTCCATTCTATTCCATTCCTACATTACGTAGTTCCTTTGGTAGCACATGGTTACCTTTAGTCCACTGCAGTGTCAATCACCACCTTATCTACCCCCCTTACTCTAGCATCAGTGTACTGCCCTTCCAATAAATACATTTGTGATTCCCAATTTATCTCATTTTTAGACTCTATCGGACATCGTTTCCTTGGGGGTGAGGACTCTTTTCCTAATCCTAAAGTCCTACCTTTCAAACCTCTTCTTCCAAGTTCGCTGTGGTTTAGAATATTCTAACTACTATCCCATAAAAGCAGGAGTTCCACAGGGCAGTGTCCTGGGTCCCATCCCCTATTTCCTAAACACCACTGATATCCCCTCTACCCACAACACTTCTTGGCTACATTAGCAGATGACAAAGCATCACCCATCATTATCACCCTACCCAGACCCCTATATAGCATCCCATACCACCTTCAAAAACACCTTGATGAGATCGAGCATTGGTGCAACAAATGGCGGATCAAAGTTAATGAAACAAAATGTACCCATATTAACTTTACACTCTGCCGCAAGTCTTGTCCATTAGATTTTTTAAATTTCATTCCTCTCCCTAAATCACAGTTAATACGGTACTTAGGCTTCCATATCGACAAACGGCAGACCTGGAACCCACATACAAGGCTAAAAAGACAATAACTAAACAGACGCTTTGGAGAACTGTAGAGGCTACTTCGAAGGACATCCCATCTCTCAAGAAAATAAATTACTAATTTACAAAGTTATACTTAAGCCAATCTGGACATACGGAATAGAGCTATGGGGGACAGCGAAAAATTCGAACATCAAGCATATCCATTCCTTTTAATCAAAAGTCCTGAAAACAATAGTAAATTCCCCTTATTCCATCAACAACAAAGCCCTTCATAACAATCTTAATATACCTTACATTCTTGAACTCAACCCTCCCAAGTTCATGAAATGCCATAGTAATCTATTCAACCACCCTAATCCCCTAACACTGGCATTGCACTGCACCAATCATCCCTACAATCCTCCTCGAGACTGAAACTGGTGGCCTCGTGACGTGGTATAAATACGTAACAGTGGAAGTCCTGACAATGGCCAGTGTCTCCAACCATGTCCTAAGCGTATGTGGCTGTGGCTCTCTTCGTTAGCCTCCACTGGCTCGTATCCGGTGACGCGGCTCACGGGGAAGCGTGGGGGACTATCCAAGACTTTGCTTTCTCGCATGCGTGGGTGGGGACAACCGTGTGGATTTGGAAGGTTTCTGGGCTGTCTGTAAATAATGTATGAATGAGCTAGTGAATGAAAATAGTAAGTGTAAATATGATATGAATGAGTATATTTATCACAATTACTTATTGCCTAACAAGGCAGATTGTAATTTTAACACAATAAAGAAGTTTCAATTCTGATATTGTCTTGAATTTGGTTATAACAATAGAGGAAAAACAATATTACACCTTCTGTACATACATAATAATATACATTCTTAATTGCGATTTATGAAATTTTTAAGATAGGGAAAATATCAAGACGTTTTTTTTTTTAGTTAATTTAGCTTTACCATCTACCTTTTGTATTTTAAGAAAAGTCAAGGACTAATAATACAGTGATATATATATATATATATATATATATATATATAGAGAGAGAGAGAGAGAGAGAGAGAGAGAGAGAGAGAGAGAGAGAGAGAGAGAGAGAGAGAGAGAGAGAGAGAGAGAGAGGGAGAGAGGGAGAGAGAGAGAGAGAGAGAGAGAGAGAGAGAGAGAGAGAGAGAGAGAGAGAGAGAGAGAGAGAGAGAGAGAGAGAGAGAGAGAGAGAGAGAGATATGTACACATAGCAATGTAACAACCAAATAATGAGACTAAGGCATAGTAAAAAAAACTCTCCATCAAAATTCGGCATGAAATTATAAAACAGATGGTAGAGAGCATGATAAGAAAAAAAAAAAACCTAGTAAATATATGTATATAAATCCCTTCCTACCCATATTTAATATTTTTTTTAAACAAAAAGAATAATTAGCTTGGCTGGACATGTTATTTACAGCAAAATAGAATTATTTCACATAGGAAATGTAATTAAATTTATTTACAGAACCACTGGCCTGTCATATTCGATCAAATATGTCCATAACAAAGTATGATGGAAGCAACAGTTACAATTAATTCTAAACGATGTCAATTGAAAGAGTCAAAATTATTCAGTCTGATAATTCTACGGCGCCAATTACTCAAGCTACTTTATGAATTACAAAACAGTTTAATACTCGCTGTATAATTAGCAGAAAGTAAACTTGAGTCTTCTTGACGTCTGTACTTCTTCTGAATATAAACTTTATCAGAAAAAGTTGTAAGATAAACAGGACGATTTAGCAATTACCAATTATTTCCTCAACAAATTGATTAGGTTAGTTTTGATGTTAAATGAAATTATAATCGTTAATGAAATCGTCAAAAAGTCTCAATGTTACTCCAATCCATTTAGACGTCTCTATCGTTTTAAGGTATTTGCTAATATCAATTGGAATAGGAATTGTTAAATAATAAACTGAGCGTTAAAAAAAAAATTAAGGTTATAAAAATCATGAGTGCGATAAGAACTTATTAGGAAAATCTACTACATATTTTTCGCCAAAAATAATGGTCGGGAGTTATCAGATTTCAGGATCCCCAAGGTGGGGAGGAGGCACCCACCACGGGCTAGGGTCGCTAAAACCTCTTAGCTGCCGTTCGGCGAGGGCCAAGAAAGAAATAAGGCGGGCGGACCTGTGGTCTTTCACCCTTGCTGCCGACCAAGTCGGCTGGCAGCTTTTATTTGCTTTGATCTGACTCCATAAGATCTTTAGAAGGTGTGTGCCCCGACAAAGCATTATGTTCAGGAAAAGAGGTACTGGGTAGGTTTATAGGTAGTTTATGTGGTCTTTGAATGACACTCGGTATCTAAGGGTAGGCGAAAACCGTCCGGATTCCAAAGGTGTGTGAACGGGGAGTAGCAGACTGGATTGCCGTGGGAGACGCTACTGGTAAGTTTGTAGGGCAACGGCAACCGTCGTCCACAAGGGAGAGGTCTCTCCCAAGGAGGTGCTAGTTTTAGCGAGACGAAGGCAGAGAAACCCACTAGAAAGGTGTGGGGTCTTACAACGCCGGACTAAAACATAGCGAGGTTAGGAGAGAGAGATGCAGAGGTAGTTGAATGAGAAGACCATGGTTAAGAGTAGAACAGCAAGCGCCAGTGCAGAGAGAGAGGAGAGAGTAGTGTTCCAAGTGACGGTCTATTTCTCTTTGTCATAACCTTTACTAAACATAATGAAACATAGATACATTTTTTTTTTTCTCCATAGCCCCTTTAATTTTCTAGATAATTATATAAAATGATAGATCCTCAGGTGAATTTATTTACAATTTATTTTGTATTTCCTGTAGCATCACTACATTATATACAGGTTTTGTTATTTTATAGAAATTATATAATGAATGAACAAGTATAATGATATATATTATACCTGACTGGACTAAACTGACTAATAAAGGTGATGGGGCTCACCTTTTTGATCAACCTTAAAACTAACTTACATATTAATTCTTATCCTAATTTTTCCCCAACAGTCTGTTGCCATCGATGCGGGAGGGGTAATGGGGTCATAGTGTTAAACACTGGGTTTGTCAGGTGCTGTAACGAATCAAAAAACTCAAGGTGTCTCCGGTGGATGATGGGTGAGTTCATCCAGTAGTATAGAAATGGAGATGCCTATCCATTTTTATACCCAGATAGTGCATTGAGCAAGCAGGTGAGTTCTCTTTCCCCCCTATGCTATACGATTTTGGTAAGGATTTTTTCCCCTTTTGGAGGGAGAAGATTACACAGTTGGTCTTCCCGGCGTTTACGCTGATGTTTAACATACCCAGTCTGTCACTAATAACGTTACAGACTGACTCGGCGTGTGTAAGAGCTCTTTGTGCACTCATGCTGCTGCTGTAAACCGCAATGTCGTCGGCAAAAGCGATTACAGTAGCTTTCTGATAGTTTGTCCCAACAATTTCAGATGTGTACATACTGAAAAGAACCGGAGATAGAACCGCACCTTGAGGAACACCACAAGTCAGAGGGAATGGGTTAGAGAGGCAATCACCCACCCGTACCCTCACCAATCTGTTCTTCAAGAACGAAACCAACATGTTATATAGCTGCTCTGGTATACAGCATCCCGTGTGACACTGAGTCGAAAACCTGCGTGCAGTCCAACTAGATCATAGCAGTTGCTGTATTCTTGTTGATACCGAGGGTGGCTTCCGTTTGTACCTTCACAAGCGGATGTTCTGTACTCAGATGAGCCTGAAAACCTGTCTGCTCGTACGGAATGATAGCATTTTCCAAACAGAACTCCTTTAGGTAGTTAGCGACAACCGTTCTCCACTAGGGAGAGGTCTCTCCTAAGGATGTGCTAGATTTAGCGAGACGAAGGCAGAGATTCCCACTAGGAAGGTGTGGGGTCTGACAACGCCGGACTAAAACATAGCGAGGTTAGGAGAGAAGACATGCAGAGGTTTTTCATAAAGAAGCGGCAAGTTTCAGAGTTTCAAGCTGGAGCCACGGGCCAGTAGTTGACAGGAGAATGATATACTGGACCCAAACCACCGGCTTAAATACCCAGCTAGCCTTGTCCACAGCCAATAAGAATCGTCATTGTTGTGAACAATGATGTGGCTTTCCATTGTTTCCTGGCAGAGGCTGTATGGGTTTGCCGGCTGTTTGGGCCCATCCATATACCTGGCTACTGACAGCTGGCGTCTATCTCATGTAACTAATTAGGCCCTGGCAGCGTGTTTTATTGTTTAACATATTTACGATGATTTATATTTGGGTAATGTTATTTACATTTGTTTACAATATATATACAATAGAGCATAGGGTATTTATCTTATGTAGTTAGCGGTCGCTACAATGATAAACTTTATACGTGGCTTGACTGAACAGACAAATAAAGGTGATGGGGCTCACCTTTTTGATCAAATTTAAAACTAACTTACATACTAATTCTTAACATAATTTTTCCCTGACAGTCTGTTGCCATCAATGTGGGAGGAGTCCACCACTATGTATGACCCCACCGGTCATAGTGTTAAACAATGGGTTAGTTAGGTGCTGCAACGATTCAAAAAACTTGATGTGTCTCTGGCGGATGAACTCACCCACCAAGCAACGTGTGCAGGTCAGCATTCTTTAACATCTCAAGAGAGGTATGTCGGACCACTTTTCGCATGATCCCGTTCTGGAAATGAAAGCTATTTCCATATATATATATATGAAATATATTTCTAGTTTTCTGTTTTGTTTCAACATTAAAAAACATGATATGCACTGCCAATTGGACATTCAGATAGATATTTAACACACATTTTTATTTTGCCTCAATTCAAATCAATACTTGGTCGTGGACGTTCCCATAGTGAGTGTGTGCTACTACTTACATCATTAAAATTGAGAGGGTTCCGCTTTGACAATCCCTTTGCCTTAGTAATATGTACCTCCCTCTCCGTGACAGGACCGCCTGCTCCATCTTCTGAGTTGTTTCTTTTCTCGTGCAAGCATGCTTGCACGCCTGTATTCATTCAAGATTTGTATAAATCTATAAAACAGTTTTATTGTCTTTCAACAACTTATAACTTCTTCTGTAATGTAATAGCGCAATCGACAGCTCTAAGCTGTCAATTGCGATATTACATTAAAGAAGATGTTGTTGAAAGACAATAAAGAAATTTGGCTGTATTGTCAGTCAAGTGGGTAAATAGCGGGACACCGTACAGCAGAGCTGGCCAGAGGACCCATTTATAGATCATCAGTTTGGGACGATGTGACAAGTTGGGAGCAGTTAGCAAGAGCAAAAGCCGGTAAGACCTGTGTCTTACTTTTTCTATTTCATTACTAAAATGAGTAGAGATTTTTTTTTTCTTTCATAGCCCCTTTAAATTTACAGATAACTATATATAATTATAGATCCTCAGGCGAATCTATTAACAAATTATTTTTGTATTTCCTGTATCATTGCTAAATTATATACAGATTTTGTTATTTTATAAAAATTATATAATGTATAAAGAAGTATAATGATACACATTATACGTGACTGGACTGAACTGACTAATAAAGGTGATGGGGCTCACGATTTTGATCAAACTTAAAACTAACTTACAAACTAATGAGTAGAGAAATGGGGATGCCTATCCATTTTTATACCCAGATAGAAACATTGCCGTATTTTTTTTTTTTTTTTTTGTAACTTAGCTCTCGACTGGAAATATAGGATGTAGGAAAAATAAAGGAAATTATTTGGGATGATGGGTGCCTTTCACTAAAGGGAGTCCCATTTGAAGGTAGTATGAGAAGGATATGGGGTGTGGGATGCCTAAAAGGGGCGACATTTCCGTAATTCCCGTTATTGTATTTTAGCAAAGAACTGATCATTATATTTGGAGGGAGTGTGGAAAAGTGTACCTTTAAAATTCGTTTTGTGGCGTCTATTATATGTGCACTCAGTGAGACGAATGTCCTTAATGAAATCAAAGCAACTCTGTTAAGGATTGGTTATTAGTTACGGCAATATTATTTATAATAGGTAATTATTTAATATTGTTATTGACAGTATTAAGTATCCCTTTTGAGCATGTGACCTTTAAGCTGTTTATGTTACAAGCTCACATCAGTTAAAACCCTAACTTCCAATGAACAAATTTTAAATAGAATAGAGACTCTCGTAAAACAGAGTGAATTTACTTATCCTGGAAGTCTCCATAAACACCGAACCCAATTTGCTGGGCATTAGTAGCTTCATGTTACTTTAAATGTTCCAAGTTATGATGTGGTTTTCACAAATGAAGATTGAGTTTGTTTGTTTTTTAAGGAGTACGTGGTTACTATTGATAATCATTTAGTCTTTTTATGAAATCAGATTCATAGACATTCAGAGAGAAATATAACATGTGTTATGGTACTATGATCATTACGTATTTATAGTCATAGCTAATAATAATGGAAAGATTACATAAAGAATAAAAATCAATAAAAAAATCACCCCTGGAAGCTCGTTGATGATCGAATGCTGGATCTCACAGGAATAAAACATTTCGTGAACACCACCTGTGAATAATGAATAGACTGAAAATTGACCCAACCGCAGAAATAAATGAATTATTTGGTTTGTCGCTAATGTTCAGGACAACCCAAATAAAAAAAACAGGTTCCCTCCATCACAATAATTTGTTCATTACGTCACAAGCGCTTTCAATTGGCAGAGCTGTCATCACCAGGTGTTCTGTCCTGTTCACGGTAGGTTATAACAGCAGTTTAAAAACGGAATAACTTTCGTACTCGCAGATGAAAACGGAATTGGATTTTTTTAGAGGAATACGTTTATTATTTCAACCAGAGGTAATTAAACAAAACGAACATACAGAAGATCACATCTTTAAAATCAACAGAGTTAGAACACAATATTAATTACAGTTTCAATGGCTTGGTCCAATTAAAGCTAAAAAAAATGATATTAATTAGAGCGAAAAGATATTTCATCTTATACCCTACTCAATATTACAAGGAACATAATAATAAAAAAATAAATGTTATTTTAAGTAATTTATTAATTATATTAAGTTGCTGGTTTAATCATTAACATAATCTAGACATGCCTAAATGGAATGACCAAGAAAAATATATCATATCTCTTTGTAAAACACGAAATTAGTAAAAGTGCCTGTATGAGTAATTATAGTTCAAATCTAAGAAACAAAAATTGCATATTATTATCTGGGTACCAATATATATTTTACGTCACAAGGTCGGGGTACCAAATATTTTAGGAGAATAATTGATTTTTCAGTATTAAGTAATGAATACATTTATATCACTTAAATATGTATTGCAAATGAAAATATTTTATATGCTTCGAAAAATCACGTAAAATCATAATACAAAACTTCTTATTTGTATGTTATACACGGTGAAATCACTCTCCAGGTGAAATATATAGACAAATACAGATAATCAAACAGATAGACTGTCAGAGATACAGGCAGTATTGGGCAGTATACTTGTCACCATTAGAAACATGTTTTAGCTCTGCGATTTATAATGCTGTTACAGCCCTGTCTAAAACCTAACCAACAAAGGTGAAAACATGAAAGATTCCTATTTTGAAAAAAAAAATGAACGATTTTTTTTTAAATCAAACAATACACATTATTTATAACTTGGTATACCTACCAACAGATTATTTGGTTTCCATCTATTTTTCATATGCCGTTGGAAACGAATATACCTAATCCCAATAAAAGCTGAACTACCACTTAGCATTTTACAGCAGGATATTAATGAATACCAGCTAACTTGAGGTAAACTACATGCAAGCGAAATGAAGTAACAAACCCAAGAATAATGACATTACTGGTATCAATTTATGAGACATTTGGTGACTTGTCTGTATCCTGTGGCCTCTAAAAATGGACGACTAAAGACGAACTTTTAATTTATCCCATTTAACGTGATATAAAATTACCATTAACGCATCATATAGCTGGTTTCTGGAAAATATATGAAATGTGCCCTTATACGTAAAAAAAAAAAAAAAAAATTAATGAAAAATAGATTCATCAACAAGCGACAGTTTTTTTTATTTGTCCAATAGATGGTGATGTTTGCAGTTCTGTCGAAAATTTCACTAATAATTTACTAGAAAATCCATAACATATACCTACAGATTTACTTATAGCCAAGTCTCATTTCGCTGTATAATAGGATCTTACGATTTCAATATTTATTAACCATTTCCTAAAAGTATAAACTAAAAGCTAAAAGTAATAACTCTTTAAAATCAGGTTTATATTATTACGTTTTTTATAGAAATTTTAACTTTTTTTTTATTTTTAAATTTATCTTATTATTTACTAGCTGAGGTTTAAGGTTCTGCTAATAAAGAATTAATTCCGGCAAAAAGGTAAATTTAATTACAAATAAAAAAAAAACTTATATTAATTATATATAAATACTTGTCCATAAATTTGCTTCTTCTTCTTTATTTCTCATTATTCTACTTCAGTCAATTTAATACTTCTTCTTTTGGTGAAATTTCTCTTCTGTTCTGCTTTAAGTCCAACAGCAATTAACTAAAAGAAATTTTTACTACAATCACTATATTCAGATAACAGGTCTCACGGACTGATCCCTAAATTAGAGTGATGCTCTAACGCTGTGTTCCCTTAGCACAACCAACAACAGCCATCTTCTTTTTCTAACCTTCCTCTTTTGTTTTTATCGCCTTCTTGATATAGGGTTCGATTAAATCTTTATATTTCCATTTCTTTATACACAAATTTTACAATATCTAATATCACAACATTATGTTTTAAGAAATAGAAAATATCCTACCTCCTTGATTAGGGGCAAACAATATAAAATCTTAATCACAAATATGAAATAACTGTTAAAAAAACTATCATAATAACTGAGATTGATACATCAGTAACCTTAGGTCATAATGTTAATTATTTGAAACTAGTGTCATACAGCAAGTTTCTTCAAAGTGAATTCGTTTATTGGTGTTTTTCCTTTTTTTGTTTTCTTTTTTTTTCAGAATTAAATATAGATTCTACAAATGAATATATTTACAATAGGTCGTTATATTTCCTGTAGCTTGGCTACATTTTATACAATTTCTGATTATCCTACATTGCGATTAGTGATTGATACAAAAGTATACTGATGCACATTATATGTTAATTTATTGAACATCTTTAAAAGTGATGGGACTCACCTTATTTATTGTTATTCCTCTCAATGATTATTAAATTGTATTGTTGAAATGTTCCTCAGAATTGAAGAGAAGATACTATAATAAACTTTCATAGAATTTTAACAAAAAATAATTAATTTATTAGGTTTACATTAGATTTTTGCCGAGCCCAAAGATAAATTTATCAGACAGTATTTAAATTATTACACGATTAAGCAGTTGGTTGTCATACTCTACTTACCTTTTAATTTATGACTAAGTTGATGAACTTCATAAAAAAAGGACTTACGATTTTTAATTTAACTTTTGGTTAGGAGTAATAAAATTTAAAAATAAAAAGAAGTAAACTGGATTACAAAGACCTTGGATAAAGCAGTTAATAAATGTGTTAAACGTAATAGGAGCTAGTTGGTCCATCTTCTGATTCTAGAATTCCGGCTTTGTATAATCAAGGAGCCCCTCCATAAAGGTTCCAAGGTCTTCTATAAGTTTAATACTTTTCAAAGTTCTGAGTGAGCTTAACCTACATTTTCTGGTTACACAATGCTTATGTTGTTGTGAGAACTAGTAAGTTTCTTCTTTACACCAGGCAAAGAGGAATATTTTTTGAAGCTTTAGAAACCTAATATGGGCTTGTTATGTCATGGAGTTTGTATACAATTTTAGACAATACCGATGCATATGCTTACCCTGAAAAAAATTAAAAATAAAATTGCTTTAACGGAAAATACCTTCGACATTGGCGAAATAAAAGACGCATTTATCAAATTATTAAGGGTTCAACAATAGAGAAACCATATTTTTAATGAATAATACACATTATTTATACAGCAGTTTGTATTTTTTGCGTCATAGTCTAATGCACAGAAGCAAAATGTCCCTCGAAGTCAAACATCATTATTTTGAATATTATAATAAGCGTATTTATTACTTTTTTTTTAAAATTATAATTCTCTAAAGTAATAATGTGAAAGTTACATTATTTTTATCAGCAGATCAATGTCTTTACCATGTGTACAAAAATGTAAACATTAGTGGATTGTCAAGATGCACCTAAGGTGGTTTCCTCCTCCTTCTCGATTTTAGTCAAAAGATTTCTTTAAACAAGGGATAAAAATTCTAGCCTAGCGGAAGATATTTTTTTTTTTTAAATAAGATCGTTTAAGTTTGTTTTTTCTTTTACGTGTTTCATCCGCTAGGAATCGACACTTCATATGTTCCGACCCGATGTAATACGCAATGTTATTCGAGTCATAAGTGACTTCCGTTATTTTATCAGACATTTATTTGGCTCTCATTAAATAACAAAATTATATTCATTTATTATGTATTAACCACTATTATCTATAACCTTCTCTCATTTTCCTGGCAGTTTATCAATTCTTTTCTTGTAAAATGTGGTTAGTTTGGACTGTAAGAAGTTTTCGACAGCCTGCCTGACTTGCTCTTCAGAATTGAAAGTTTTTCCATTCAAAACGTTTTGTAAGGAACAGGAAAGGTGGTAGGCTGTCGAGGAAGATCCGGGGAGTGAAGTGGATATGGTAAACAAGACCATCCAAGATCAAGATTTTTTTCTTGTCACCCTTACTGTATATGGTCGCTCATTGTCGTGCAAAAGAATGACGTTTTTGCGATTAACGAGTGCAGGACGCTTTTCATGGAGTCTCTCTTGCACTCTTTGCAACTGCTGAACGTATCTATCCGCAGTAATTGTTAATTTTGACTTCACCAGCTCGTGGTGGATTATTCCTTGACAATCCCACTATACACACAATATCTTTTTGCCATGGATGTTTACTTTCGAATCTGGTAGGAGTTGATGATCCTTATCAAGCCACTGTCTTTTGCGAACTATATTGTCATATGTGACCCATTTTTCATCGTCTGTTACAATCTTGTTTAAAAAAGGCTCAATCTTTACCCGTGAGAGCAGACTTGTAGCGATCTTCTTTATTTCGTTCTCAACTAGCAATAATTTGAAGCGTTGAAGGCAGATTGTAATTATTGCACAATAAAGATTGTTGTTGTTGATTAAAACATTTATTTCGTTCACTGAGATTGTGAGGTACGCACACTCTAACTTGCTGACTTTCCCTAATTTCTCCAGGTAGTGGTTAACAGTTGATTGAAATGTATTCAACCTTTCTGCAATACCTCTTGTTGATGGACGTGAATTTTGGTCCAATATAATATAATATATAATCCAATAAGGTTGTCGTCAAAGTCGGAAAGCCGTCCCGCCATCGGTTCGTCTTTTAAAGTCGTATCTCCAGAACGGAATTTTATAAACCTATTTCTAACTGCCCGATCAGTTATTAGTCCTTCTCCATACACACTGCATATTTTTTCAGCTCTCGCCCTAGCACTATTGCCTTGTTTAAATTCCCAAAGCATCACATGACAAATATGTACTTTTTGACTCAACAAAAACTTGTTGTCATGGTAACTCACTCATAGCTGGTAGATACGAACTATAGATGCGTATATGTGCAATAAGACATAAAAAATGTTAAATAAACAAAAATATTATAAAAGAGGATATTTCATAGGTATACGTTAGTACTCGACGAGACTGCGATGAAATCATTGACGTAAGTTTTTTTTTATTAACAAAAATTTTTATTAAGATAAAATTACAATCTAAATGTTTTTATTTATACCATATTTACAACTCATCATTCACTCACTCATTCATACGATATTTACAAACAGCCCAAAGGTCCCCCAAGTCCACATTGTTGTCACCTCCCTAGCGTGCGAAGGAGGAAGCGGAGTCTAAGGAAGTCCCCTACGCTCCTAGTGTTTTGTTGTTGACATAATAAGGGACATTTACTATTGTTCTCAGGACTTTTTATTGAAAGGATTAGATACGCTTGATTTTCGACTTTTTTTCTGTCCCCCTTAGCTCTGTTCCGTATTTTCAAATTGGCTTAAGTATAACTTTGTAGATCAGTAATTTATTTTCTATTGAGAGATTGGATGTCCTTGGAAGTAGTCTGTACAGTTGTCCAAACGTTTGTTTAGTTCTTGTCTTTTGAGCCTCGTATGCGGGTTCCAGGTCAGTCGTTTGTCGAGATGGAAGCTTAAGTACCGTACTATTTCGGATACAAGGAGAGGAATAGAATTAAAATAAACTAGTGGACAAGACTTGAGACAGAGGGTAAAGGTTATGTGGGAACGATTTGCTTCATTAACTTTGAACTACCATTGGTTGCACCAATACTCGATCTCGTCAAGGTGTTTTGAAGGTTATGAGATGCTAAGTCAGGGTCTGGATGGGTTGACAAGACTGCAGTGTCATCTGCAAATGTGGCCTAAAAGGTATTAGGAGTAGAGGGGACATCAGCGGTATATAGGTTGTCGGGTCGTCACGAGGGGGGTGCCTAGTTACCTCTGGTGACGAAGTGAGGGTTGATTAAGTTTATAACCTGGACAATCGTTTCATGAAGGTTTTACTATCTGACTCCATTTTTGATAGGTATGTGCCCTGACAATGCACTATGTTCATTGGAAAAGAGGTATAGGTTAGGTGGTGTAGGTAGTATGTGTGGTCTTGGAATGACCACGAATTCACACTCGGTATCTGAGAGTAGGCAAAATCCGTCCGGATCCCAAAGGTGAGTGTGAACCGGAGAGAGGCAGACTGAATTGCCGTGGGGAACACTGCTTGGTAAGCTTGCAGGGCCAAGACAACCGTTGTCGACTAGGGAGAGGTCTCTCCTAAGGAGATTCTAGATTTAGTGAGACGAAGGATGATATTCCCAATTGAAAGGTGTGGGGTATGACAACGCAAGAGTAAAATGTAGCGAGGTGAGGAGAGAGAGATGCAGAGGTTTTCATAGTGAAGAAGCCAAATTTCAGAGTTTAAAGCAGAGCAGCCACGAGCCAGTTAGTTCCCAGGAGAATTATACACAGGCCCCAAACCTCCGGTCTTAAATACCCAGCTGGCTTCGTCAGTAGCCAATCAGCACTGTTTTCGTAGTACCCAATGCCCGTTGAGTATGTGGTTTTCTTTGTCCTCTTACCCAGCTAAGGGTCTCTCGGCGAGGTGGGTCTAGTACCTTCTACTATAGCAGCTGGCTTCCCAGCTCATATAACTAACTACTTGGCTCCTAGCTGCATGTTTTATTGTTAACCATATTTACAATGATTTATATTTTGGTTATGTTATTTAACATTTGTTTATAATATATATAATAGAGTACATGATACAATAGAGTATAATGTGATTTTTCTTATGTAGTTAGCGGTCGATACATAGGTTCTAGTGGACGGGACCCAGAAAACTGCCCTGTGGAACTCCTGCATTTATGGGATAGTAGTTAGAATGTTCTAAACCAAAGCGGACTTGGAAGAAGCGGCTTGAAAGGTAGGACTGTAGGATTAGGAAAAGGGTCTGTGGTAAATATATTTTGAGCTTGTAGAGCAAAACTGCGTCCCAAACCCTGTCAAAAGCTTGAGCTATATTAAGAAAGGTAGCAGTGCAATACTGTATGGTTTTAAGGGCTGAGAAGATGTGATCAAAAACGCACAGGCCTTGTTGAGCAGTGGAATGTCGTTAATGGAAACCGAACTGGTGTGTAGGAAACAAGATTTTAGATTCAATAATTGAAAGCATACGTTTTAATAGGAGTTTCTCAAATATTTTTGAGAGAATAGGGTGTAGGCTAATCGGACAATAATGGAATGTTTCTAGAGGAGAGGAAAGTGCGTCGTTCGGATAATGCAATTATATACGTTTGTTAAAAAGATTATGGCATTATGAAGAAGTTGTTTGAGAATTTGAGGAGTAAGGATATCATATCCAGGGGATTTTCTGTAAGGTAAGTTTTTCATAAGGTATTTGACCACTAAGGGGTTAACGGCTTTTGGTGCAAGAGATATAGGAATAGGTGAAGTGAGGAAATCTTCCACAGTTCCGCTTTAGTATAAAAGGTGAGGTGTGGAAGTATGGGTAAGGTGCAGAGCAAATTCCTCCGACCTAGCGTCATCTGAAGCCACCCAGGACCCATCATCACGACGGAGTGGGGTTTGGTTACCCTCCACAGGGAGTTATCCCTGGTAGACAGAGAGGAGAGGTAGGAATTAAATGAATCGGAACGGAAGGATGACAATAGTCGCTTTACCAATCGGCAGTACTGATGGTACTAGCGGCGATCAGCAGGATGCCGGGATCTTTGCCACACTGTTCTGGAGCGGCGTTTGGATTGGATTAGGTCTTTGAGATACTGAGGTAACGATTATGATTGTGAATTTTTGGGTGACGAAGTGGCGACGATGCCTCCTAACCCTACCTTTGGACCAGAGTAGTGAAAGAATGCAATGCATCCTCTAGGTCTTGGGAGGTTTTCAGGGACACTTTGAGGTCTACGGAATCAGTAGGAAATATACTCTAAGGCATACACCAAAATTTAACATTAGAAAAAGCATTGCTAACGAAAAAGAACAAAGAACCAACAAACTGAATAAAAAACTAGAAGACCCCAAAATAGAAAAAGACAAACCCTACGTTAAATGAATAACAATGAAATTAAATTTAATGAAGAATAACAAGACGAACACTGATACGAACCTGTTATACCTTTTATTGACAAACGAAACAAAATAATAAAAGTACACACAAATAATGTAGTTAGAAAAAAAAAAGCCAAAAGGGACATTTTATACCACAAGAACAGAATGTTTCAAATGGACATTGATACTGACAGTGACACTCAGTGCCATAGCTGCTAATAATGATAATAGTAATGATAATAAAATCATGGAACAAATCAACGGTATATATAGGACCCAATCTGCTATGAACCTAACCGAACTTTACAAAACGGACTCATTCATTAAATCAT
The DNA here is from genome assembly GCA_930367205.1 of Acanthosoma haemorrhoidale. NCBI lineage: Eukaryota > Metazoa > Arthropoda > Insecta > Hemiptera > Acanthosomatidae > Acanthosoma > Acanthosoma haemorrhoidale. The sequence goes on from OV884011.1 coordinate 132,995,299, forward strand.
ACAATTACCAAAGAAAGGACAAAAACTAAGTTCAATATATCTTTTACGTGTGCCTGTATGAAACGACAATCATGCAATAACCCACTATAATACCAATCAATTTAATTCTGCACAATATATAAGAAATCTTTGTTGGAACATGTAACTATATAAAATCCATCTCATTTTGTATTAAAACATTAAGAATATTAGCAATGATTGCATATCTAACCCATTGCATAAAAACTTAGATGAATGTATCACCATAACTATTGTTATTCCTACTCCTTTCATTTAGTATTAAGATTTTATAAATGTATATTTTAATTTATCATATGTATTCATTGTAAAAAATATTATCTTACCTATACCCTTACCGTTCTTTTCTATTATTAAACTAGATACTAAGGAAATCATTTTGAACCAACTTGAGAAAAATTTATTAAGAAACTAATGTATTGTCTCACAATTATCTGAATATACCCTATATTCTTAAACTCATCCATTCCAATTTCATAAAATTCCATAGTAACCTATCCAACCACCCTAATTCCCTAGCACAGTCTTTGCACTGCATCACTCACCCCTATAATCCTCCTCGGAGATTAAAACGGCAGTGATCTCGTGACCTGCTATAACTAAGTGATAGAGGAAGTCCTGGCAATGGCCAGTTTCTCTAATCATGTCCTGAGCGTCTGTGGCTCTCGCGCTCTTGGTCAGCCTCCGCTGGCTCTTATCCAGTGACGCGGCTGACGTAGGAGCGTGGGGGACTCCCCAAGACTCCGCTTCCTTCTTCGCATGCGAGGAGCCGTTGGGGGGCCTCTGGGCTGTTTATAAATATTGAATGAATGAGCGAGTGAATGATGAATTGTAAATATGGTATGAATGGTAACATTTATCTCTATTACTTATTGCCTAATAAAAAGGCAGATTGTAATTTTATCTTAGTAAAAATTGTTTTAATAATGAAATGTATTGTCTATAAAACATGTTATTTCTTAATATCACCATCCTGCCTAGGAGTTCAGGAATTAAAAACAAGAGAAGTTATATAATGGTAAGAATATTATATATATTATGCTAAAAGTAGAAGCAAGCCCATTCTAGTCTAACTTACGTGGGCTATTCATATATTAATTACACATTTCTGTAATTTTAAGGGTCAAGCAGAGTATGGTTTCATATTATTACGAATAATATTTATGTTTAAATTATATGTTTTGTTTAGTAAACAAACCAAGGAACAATCGTCAAATACTGAACAATCACAACATTCAAAGCTAAACTGAGGATGCTGCTAATGCCGGGCTACTAATGAAATCTTCTTGGGCCCTGTTGCTCTAAGGATCTGCCTCAAGGGAGACCGAAGCTCTCACTTAAGGACTGCAATGGACTCAAGATCAATATTGCCACCATATCAGGGATCGGTGAGGAAAATTTATTAGTTCTTCATATAACTGCTTGTACCTTATCTCAACTGCACTCATTACGTTATGATGGTAGTTATGGTAACATAACTAAAACAATATTTTGAACGGATCTGTGAAGATATGTCTAAGGTAAACCTGACTCTAAAGAAATACCGAATTTAGACTATTTTCGAAAGTTCTCACTCCCCGAAACTTCGAATGACAAAATCTCAAATAAGGTTGACAATGAAATAGAATACTATGAACTTGGAAACAATAGATCATTGTTGGCTTTGTGCAAAGGCTGTGTGGTAAGTTTGGAGAACCTCTTCTCTTGATTTGAATCGGCTTTAAGTGAATACTTCAAAAGGAATTTTAAATTGAGTAGTAGTAAAAAAACCACAATGCTTGTCAATTTTCATTTTGTAATCTGTGAAAATATTGTATTTTGGTATTTGTATGTTGCACAGCTTTTGTATTTTACAATACAAATAAATAAATGTCATATTGTTTTTTACCTTCTTACATTTTTGAATTTTCAGCTCTATATTTTATTAGGAATTTATTTTATTATTATTCAGAATCCAGTTTCTAATTTAACATAAAAGCAAGTTTTCCACTTATCGTTCGCTTAAGTTGTCTTCCTTGGAGTTAAGAAACAGGTCAAGTGTGTCCTAAACTTCATGACCAACAAGTTGGTCGGGATTTTCCTATGAATTATGCAGCGTTTTCATAAGCTTCACCTATCTGTATCCCATATTTCACATGACATTAGGACTTGACATACATGTCCTTAGACATGTCACTGTCACAAAAGTGCTCTTTAGATACAACGTTCATAATATTTTCATTCATTATCAGGCATTGAGAAAAACAGATGGCTGTGGCTTGACCAATTATTTTCACTGTATCAAAGATTCCATATTTTTTATATCATAGTTTTATATTATTATTAAACTGAATTGTATTCATTTAAAAATTTTGGCGTACATGAGTACTTTTCTTCTTCGGGAATACTGATCATGCTTTACGCCAGACAATTTCAAAATCTTTGGATTTTTGCTATTTATTTACCTAGAGGGTTATATTAATTTGGTATCAATTAATTAATTTTTGTTACTCCATGTAACAGGTGACACCGTCTTGTTAGGAAGCATTATTAACACTAATGAATAGATGCATCGGGGCCTGGAAGCACTCGTAAACAAATAAAACTATTTACGAACTATTAATACGACTAATTTATTTTTTCTTGGAAGTCTATACTAGTATTTTCCTTAGTTATCAAATGTTACTTAAGCCCATTCGCTTTGACAAAATCTGATTAAAAAATAAGTAGGTAGGAGCGAGAAAATTCATTGACTTGAAAGAACTTAAAATTATGTTCAGAAAAAGTACTTATCGCGTTAAATTGGTTTGAAAATAGACATATTAATGTTATATCCGTTAACGTATTGAAATTTAAACATTATTATCTTATGGGCACTGTTTTGTTTTCATTCGGTAAAAATGCTGAGGAGCATAGAATAAATTTTAGCATATGAAACACACATAAACAAAGATGCAATTGGCGCTTGGAGCTAAAAATGAACCAAGGTGTTACATGTGTTACAGGTGTTACAATTAAAACGCTTTAGCCTAAATAAAACAGAAAAAACAACGACATGGTTTATCCAAAATGATCGATTACAGAGAGCCTTTTTCCAGTCACTTTTTATATATCTATTTCTCCTTTTTGTTATTCCTCATATACTTAACAATTGGCAGTCTTTTTGGAATAACTTCTCTCTTCCACGCTAGCGTTGTTAAAATCATTCTTCTTTATATATGTGAGTTTGAACGTTACCACCAAACTTCGGCACATATGCTAGATGTCCCTACAGAGCTCATTAGGATTGAATGATGCTCCAAGTTAAGTTGTAACCTTCTGAATATGGGTACGCTTGCTAAGACAATGACCAACACTTATTATCGACAATTGTATTGATTCAGGTTAGTTATAAGTTTTATTTGTTTATTGTAATATTTTTAGCGCTAGCTAATGTGTACATATGTATAATATTACAGTTCTAAACTACATCAGCAATTGTTCGATTTATAACCTGAGAACCTCCACCTCTTTTAAGTTTCTGAATTCGAAACTTACAAAGCAATACAATGGAGACAAAGGCGAAATTTAATTTCATCTCAGAAGCTGGTGAAGATTCCAGAAGCACTGTAATGAAAGTTACGACAATTCAGCTGGTTGGCCAAATGGAAAGTTTTTTATTTCCAAAAGATAAACAGTCTAGCGCTCAGCATAAACAACTGTTCGATACTACAGTAGTGAACAATGTGATGAAGAGTTTGAGAATCCGAAACAAATTTCGAAAAATAGTGATAACAATGACTGAAGAGCTCAGTAAGATTTATTTGGATGAAGAAGGTAATGTAACATTTTATGATGGATATTTAGAACAGGTTATACCTAACACAAACAATGCTATAACAGGTACCGTAGAAAAACATAGGTGTTCTCGGGTTAAAGATATGGTTATTGAAAAATTTAATGGTGAAAATTTAAATGCTAATGTATGGCTAAATTTATTCGTTCAGGAGTGTGCTAGAGTGGGGATTACTCAAGACAAATATGCAGAAGCTATAAGATTATTCTTAGAAAAGTCTGCATTAGATTGGTATAATATATTCTGGGAACAGAACTCAATGTTTAATTGGGAAGCGTGGAATAATTCCTTTATTGAAACCTTCTCAGCACAGTCCTGGACCGATATAGCATATGCATATAATTTTAAATATTTAAATGGTTCCCTGTTAGAATACGCGTTAGTGAAAAGAAGTTTATTGTTAGAAATAGATGAAAGTATATCACTAAATACTCAAATTAATCTGATTGTAATTAACTTACCAAACTTTATACAAGATAAATTAGAAAGAAAGTCTATTGTAAGCATGGAAAATTTAATGGCAAAATTAAAACCATTTGGTAAGTTAAATAAAAGAAAAAAAGAGAAAGAAACACAAAAATGTTCAAGCGAGAAAAAACCATGTACAATATGTGAAAATTTAGGTTTTCAAAATAGATTTCATTTAGAGAGTTTGTGTCGTTTAAAAGTTAAACAATTGAAAAAAATAAAAAATGAGAATATTAAGACTACAAATAATGGAGAAGTTCAAGATATGATAGCAAGCTCTGAAGGGGCAAAAAAACGAGTAGTCCTCCCACTTATTAAAATAAAAATTCTCGCTAATCAAAATCCAGCTATTGGTCTTTATGACTCTGGATCTAATATTTCTTTGATAAATTATGAATTTTTAAATAATAATAAAGATATTAAAAAAATAATAAGTGGGAGAGATAATTTAAAAGGGGTAACAGGAGTAGCAAAAGCAGAGGGTACGGTTGTATTAAGAATTAAAATCGGTAATATGGAAGAAAATTTTCAGTTTTTTACTGTGAAAAGTATCAATTTTAAAGATGATTTTCTATTAGGATTAGATTTATTAAAAAAATTCAAACTATGTCCAGATGAAAACTTAATAATAACACAAAAAGAGATAACAAAACAAAAAAATTGGCAAATTAACAAGACTGAAATATCAGATATAAAGAAGATAGAAAATATTATACAAAAAAAAAAGGAAATTTTTGCTAACTCAAAATTTGACATAATTTAATTTGAAATAAAAGGTTATGAAGCAACAGTAAAAATAATACAAAATAGATATATTTCGAAGAAACCATACAGATGTTCATTTCAAGACAAAATTGAAATTGAAACGCAAGTTGATGAATTATTAAAAGCTGGTTTAATTAAAGAATCAAACAGCCCTTATGCAGCTCCTGTCACTATGGTATTTAAGAATGAAGAAGGAAAAAGATCACGCTTTTGTATTTACTTTAAGGAACTAAATAAAATAATTGTGCCAGAAAGTCAACCGTTTCCTAGAATCGATGATCTGACAGTACGTGCCAGAAACTGTAAATTTTTTTCAAAATTGGATGTAAATTCGGTGTTTTGGTCGATACCAGTGCACGGAAAGGATAAATATAAATTGGCTTTCGTAACTCATCATGGTCATTGGCAATGGAATTGCTTGCCATATGGAAGTTTGCTCCGGCTATATTCGAAAGAGTCTTGTGAAGTGTGATTAGGAGAAATAACCTCGATAAGTTTGCTGTAAACTGCATAGATGATGTATTGATTCATTCGAAGAATTATGAGGACCATGTAAAACATGTAGAATTAGGGTTAAAAGCACTACAGGAACAAGGATTTAAATTAAATGAATCAAAGTGTCAGTTTGCAAAAAACAAGATAACTTATCTGGGTCATGAGATAGGAAATAATTATATAAAACCAATGAATGACAATCTCACAGCAATTAAAAAGTTTCCTGTACCTCAAACAAAGACACAGGTTAGACAATTTTTAGGTAAAATAAACTTCTATTTGGAGTATATACCAAAACATACTATTTTGCTAGATCCCTTAAGAAATTTATTAAGGAAAATGTAGAATTCTATTGGTCAGAACAATGCAAAGATTGTTTCGAGACAACAAAAAAAAAATTTATGCTCAGCTCCGGCACTAGCAATATTTTATCCAGAAGCTCCAACATACATATTCACTGATGCAAGTATTGAAGGAGTTGGAGCAATTCTAAAACAACCACAAGAAGACAAATCTCTAAAGTCAGTATTCTTCTTTTCTAGAAAACTGACTAATGCTCAGAAAACAAAAAAAGCAATATTTATAGAATGTTTAGCTATTAAAGAAGCTATACTTCACTGGAAATATTATCTGATAGGAAAAAAAATTGTGGTATTTACAGACCACAGACCATTAGAAAATTTTAATGTGAAGAAAAGTAATGATCCAGAACTACTACAAATTTTAAACTATATCTCACAATTTGACTTAATACCCAGGTAAAGATAATCTGGAGGCAGATTGTCTATCCAGAAATTCAGTTTTAGAAACAAATGAAGAAACAGATGATAACTCTGCGATTGAAACATCAAATTTATTAAAACTGGAAGATTTAAAAGAAAATCAAAAGCTAATAAAATTGGATGACAAATGCATAATTAAAGATAATATAATTTACAAAATACTGAATAGAGTGAGAAAATGTGGATAACAGAAGAATTTGGTATTTCACTTATTGAAAGTGTACATAAAGATCAAGGTCATATAGGAACAAAACAATTAATCTTAACAATAGGTCACAGGTTTTATTTTAAAAATATGTACAAACATATAAGATTGATTTGCAGATCTTGTGAAACATGTATTAAAAATAAGTCAAGAATCGGTTGCTTTAAGATTCCCTTGTCTCAACTTGGTCCAGCAAAAGAGCCACTAGATATAATATCTTTAGATACAATAGGAGGATTTAAAGGGAATAAAAGTACAACAAAATAATTACACTTAGTAGTAGTAGATCAATTCACAAGATACGCATATATCAGCACTTCGAAAACACAAATAGCTATAGATTTTATTAATCTAATCAAGAAAGTAGAAAAAGCTGGAAATATAAAAACATTATTACTAGATGAATATCCTGGTATGAATTCAGCACAATTTAAACAATATGTAAATAAACAAAAGATAACATTAATTTTTACAGCAGTAGATTGCGCATTTTCGAATGGATTAAATAAAAGGACAAATCAAACACTAGTTAACAGAATAAGGTGCAAAATGCATGAAAATAGAGATAAATTGTGGCCAATAGTAGCAGGAAAGTGTATCAAGGAATACAATAGCACGATACATAGTTCTACTGGGTTTACTCCCAATTACTTATTAACTGAAATAGATGCATCATTTGTACCTGACGAACTCAATGAAAATAAGATTACAAATTTAGAAAATAATAGGGAAATAGCTTATAAAAACTCAGAAAAGACACATAACCAAAATAAAAAGTATGATGATAAAAATGTTAAAAAGTTTGAATACGAAGTTGGAGACTTTGTATATATTCAAAACAGTAACAAATTGAATAGAGATAAATTAGATGCGATCAGAGTAGGACCTTTCAAAATAAAACAGAAAATCTCAGAGGTAATATTTTTAATAAATAGCAGATTTCGTAAAAATGAGTAAAACTTATTTCATGCTAGTAAGCTCGTGCCTTATTCCAAAGGGCTTTACCCTCTGTCTCAAAAAGGGGGGATGTAAGTTTGAACGTTACCGCCAAACTTCGGCACATATGCTAGATGTCCCTACAGAGCTCGCTAGGATCGAATGATGCTCCGAGTTGTAACCTCCTGAATATGGGTACTCTTGTTAAGACAATGGTCAACACTTATTATTGACAATTGTATTGATTCAGGTTACTTATAAGTTTTATTTGTTTATTGTAATATTTGTAGCGCTAGCTAATGTGTACATATGTTTAATATTACAGTTCTAAACTGCATCTGCAAGTGTTCGATTTATAACCTGAGAATCTCCACCTCCTTAAGTTTCTGAATTCGAAACTTACATATATTTATAAATGTCATTGCCATTTTTTGAAACTCCACAGTGTAGTTTAGATTTATAGCATATTTTTATTTTTTTCTCACTTTGGGAATCGATTTAGGCCAAAATGGAAGGATCAAAACAACGTATTAAGCCTTAATCTATCGTTGTACTTTTTAGGAAAGTTTATTAATAAAGAAACTCCAACATTTCCTGAATAGCAAGGCATTATTCAAAATGCAATCACTCATTAGAGCAATCGAAATGCGAAGGAATACTATTTAGAAAAATTTTGATATGATAGTATTAATATATATATTGAAAGTTAAAACAAAGAAATATATTGACAAAAATCCAACTAGCAGCAATATTTTAAGACTATATCTAATGCTTAGAAATAACGTAATCGTTAGGTCATAGCTTAGGGATAATAACATAATTGGTATTCTGATTTCAATGGTTAGTTGTTTTGAAAAAGGAATGGTAAATTTTACTCTAGCTAGACTTTCAAATCTAGCGTTCATCGTTTTTTTAAATCGTATGACGAAGTTCCCAATGTAGCCTTGGAAGTTTCTAAATAATAGAAACCAAGGGGTCATTAAGAATATTTTTAAAGTTCCTTGGAGGCATGCCAGGAAATAGTTTTAGGGGAACGAAAACATTTTGGAAATGAGTTTATAATGGAAACATATTAATTATGGTTGAATTCATTTTCCTAATTAAATAAACTCCGAAGCTGTGTAATACATGGGGTAGTGTAACGGAAATTAAGTTAAATTATTCATTAACAGATTGAGTTTTGAATATTTGCGATTTCTCGCTGACGAGAGTAAATTATACTACACAACAGTTCAAGGTATACTGGTTCTCTGTTTACAATAGATGTAAGAGAATTTGAGAACTCAAAACGTGTAAACCACAAGGATCATTTTTATTCTGTATGTCCCAGCTTATAAGTATTTGCCACTGTTGAAGCCACATTTTACCGAAGGCAGCGCAAAAGGAATTCCAAATCCATCTATCAAAATAAATCCCTTATTTATTATAATAAAGGATTTCAGTTAAAAGTATTGTTGTTTTATTGTTGAAGCTGTTTTTTGTTGTTAGGATATTTTTTAAGGCAATTTCAGTAGTGGAAACGATTGAGCAAATAATAAAATTTATTTTTGTCCAAAATATTTAATAGTTTTTGCTCATATGTTAAATAACTTATCAATATCTCGCGCAATCAAGTAACTGACTCTCAATAGTGTTTCTTTGTGTCTTTTATTTATTTATATAAATAATTTAAAATTATATTTAGTGGTAAATCAACAGAAAATGCATTAATATAAATAAATCATTTAAAATACTAATAAAAATATTGCAGGCTACTGATATTGTGTTTTGAATCAAAACTGTGTCTTTGCTACGACGTCAAACACAAAATGGAGGATTGGTAGAACGAAATTGAGTGGTTAAGCCGCTGATTAGGACCATGTAGAGAATCAGAAATTCATAAACCTTCAGAAAGAGGAATCTCATTATGCAGATGTCAAACGTGGCTCGTTTTGACTTTCCTCCATCTGAGTGCCGAGTGGTTAACGGATAAAGGACGGAATCACTTGACTAACGAATCGGACACAAACATTTATCACTCACGTCGACAATTCGGTTGTTTCTTAAATTATAATTAAACGATTTTTTATTGATTGTCAATAAATAAAGTAACTTGGTACCTATGATATGTTGCACAATATTGTAGCACCGAGTGGTTCAATGTTTTATTTGGTAATATATTTTGCTAAAATAATAATAACCGCACTCATCGATTTAGTGGTGTATACTCTTTCCTTTTTTGTTTTTCTTCATTTCCAGAAATGGTTGTTAGACTAAAATTAAGAAGTGCTGTGGTGGCTGCCACAAATATTTATTTAGCCTTAAAATGAAAAAAATAACAAATAAGAACTGTTTAAAAAACGTAACTAGGAACAGTTTTAATGAAAAATATCCATAAGTAAATCAACGAAATCACGCAAAATTAGCAGTATCAATGCTGATAAAGCACTTTTTTCCTGTTTTAGTGGTATTTAATCAGTGTATCATGTAAAAAAATGTAGTCAATTGTTCGCTATTCACTTTTATTAATTGTTCCTGAATTAAATAGTTAAAATTTGAGTAGAAGAAGAAATAAAAATATTAGCTTAGATTTTTTGATTAACCAGTGTCTCACTGAGCGTCATTAACACAAATTTACAGGTTTTCGTTTATTGCAATTAGAATGATCGAAGAAAAAAATTAGCCATACAAATATATAGATTGCTAGATTTGGCATGGTCACATTGCCAGCTGGTTGGGGTAGCAAGTCCGGTCGGTTTTTAAATCAATTGTGACTTTGAAGTAAATCAATCCAATGCAGAATTTGCAGGGGCCAGTATTGTAACTCAGCCCGAATGTGAACTCCCGTCCTGATACATCTGAACTGAATGATTGCGATTGCGAGATGTGCAGAATTTTAAATAGGGAGGAGAGCTTTTGGTAAAGGAAAGTACTGAATAATTTACTTATAAGTACTTTATACCTTTCTATAATAGCCAATTTTCTTTTTTATTTGGAAAACTGTAATTAAGAAAGGACATGATTGTCTTAACATCACAAAGTAAACCCGTGATAGATAAATGCAGATGAATAATATTTCTCTTGGTTGTTTCATTCGATCCCCCAATCTCACCGAAAATACACGTAATAATACTCCATAAAAATAATTGATGGCCATACATCGTTGCGTAATTTTTATGAAAAATAAATATTGCCCAAACAGGTAGAGTTTTAAAACGAATTAGAGGTTAATTTTAATTATAAGATACTGTATTCCTGTTTAAAATTGTTTTGCATAGAGTCTTCAACATAGAAACATCTAATTATGCAAGGAAGTCCAGCTCATGTTACAATAAAATTTAATTAAGTGAGTTAAATATTACATTGATTGGTATTAGTAAATAACTTCTACTTCCTATTAAAATAATGAACTCTATGCACTGTAAATTATATTACAAAGTTGTAGAGTGTATGAATCATGAGGGAGTTATAATAGTTCGATCTTGAAAACTCATAATTTGTCATTCATAAAACTGCTGATAACATTTTTTTATCAAGTAGCAACCTATTTTTTTTTACGAGGCAGCAGACTCCCTTAAAGAACACCTGCCATTAAAAGAACTCTCAGGTAAAATTAGGCCTCTGTTTTATGGCCTAAAGCAATAGTCGGTACTGAATCGCTGCGGATTAATTATTATGATATTAGTAATGAGCAGTAGCTAAAGTGACAAACTATACTGTCAGATACATATTATACATACCTATAAAATCCTGATGTATAATTAGTATGGTCATCATGGACCAATACATATACACGTAAATGTAATAACCAGCAGGACAGCAGTGAAACTGGATATATCAGTTATTAGTTTGGTGGAAATATTATCACATATTCTATAAATAATTTAACGGTATTGAATAATAATTCTACAAACAGTAGAGTAAAAACTGGTCTGCAACTCTCATTCCAACATTATTGTGACCTCGTTTTTTTATTACTTGGTTCGAATCGAATAAATGCACCCTTTGTTTGAGAAATTTTTCATTGCCAGAAGTACAAAAGAAATTTCATTTATAGCCGAGACAAGAGTTTCACAGAAGACAAAAGAGTCTTGGATACCCCATATCCGGCATACCCCAATATTCTACGATTAGCTTCATGGTCATTTAGATTTTTGTAATAAGCTAAAACATTCTTCATAAAAGCCTGGAAAAATTTGATGAACCTATAGGAAAACAAAACACTCCTAAAAAAGAATTTAACAAATTCACTTATCACTTTTTCATTATCAATTTTCATAAAAAAAACAACAGATATCCTATGTTTGTCTTAGGAAATACAACAGTCATTGAATCATTACAGATGATCACACCGGGTATTTTAACATCTTAATAGAGTTGAAAAGGGTTTACATAGTACACCATCGTACCAGGTGTTTAAACGTGCAATTTCGGAAAGTAGATCATTATCAGGATTCCAAAATAACCCTTATTTAAAGGATTGAGAATAAACTGGGCAAAAAAGTGCCTATTCATAGGATTACTCGCGTTCTCCTTTGCGAAAGTTGAATAATAGAAATACCAATCCAAGAAAAGCTCAAGAAAGTGTAATGCTTATACATCATACAACACATACAACTTCATATCAGATAGCCAGACAGCCTACGACTTCAAGATCATGGCATCCGTCATTTCTTAAGGATGGTTTTTAACTGTTTTAAATTTCTCTATTCTCAAAGTTAAATGTATTAGAATCATTCTGATAGCTGCATCTAGTTGGTCTGTATAGATAGTGAGTAATATGGCAGACCTAAAGGACCAAAGTTTTTGAAATGTAATTCACATGGTCAATCTGTACACAAAAACAAAATTGTATTAACTTTCAGGGAAAAAAATGATATAGTTTCCCGATGGCGATCTAGGAAAAGAATCAAACCAAATTTACAATCAAAACTATTTATAATATTCTCAGTGAGCACAAGCTGTTAACAACAACAGACCCCTTCTCAAGAAACTCAGTCTGGTATCATTTTAACAGTAATCTTGCAGAATGAGCCTTGAATCCTAAATAGTTATCTATGAATATGTTGTGCCAGTGGCAAGCCTTCGCTTCAGATAATATGCCCCTTTTTATAATTTGTTTAACATAAAGGTGGTTCCTTGACAGGATAGTCTCCCTTAAATTTACAGTTTATTTTAACAGTTTTTACAGTTAAATTTAATTACATATTTATAAAAATATTTTAAGACTATTTGATAAAATGAATATAAACCAAAACAATAACTTGCTAAAACTAAAAAATATATAGTAGTAAATTGTTTTTTCAGAGGTCTATTTTTTTCGGTTTTTCATATTTTATTTCCTCATATAAACCATATATTGTTATACTAGTTGTTGATAATAGTGAATTTCATATTTATTGTTAAAAATGTGGTAAGGCTTGGATTATTGAATGTTAACATGGCATTGCTAATGATAAGACCAACTCCTTGCTAAAAAAAATCTTATGAAATAAAATAAGGACATCAGTAGAAAATGGTTAAGTAATATTTGTTTCCATGCCTGGTTGAAATTTTGAATGGTTTTTCTTTACAAGCCTGTTTTACCTCTCCCAGTGCGCTTTTTCGAAATCACAAAGCAATTTTTGAACGGATTAGAATAGTTATCCATCAAAAGCAATCTATCAATCCATCAATGAGTTATCCATTAGGGTTTCGGTATGGTAAATTATTCCAATACCTTAAAATAATAAAAAATAAGGTCATCAAGTATTTTCATACTGAAATGGCTACTTTTAAGTACCTCTTTACTCTAAAAGAAGTTGAATTTTTATATCGTAAGTTGAAGGACCAGTTGAAAGTACTTTTGAATCCGATATAAATAGCTTGCTATGTCGGTACAATGGGTTATCCATTAAGGTTTCGGTATGGTAAATTATTCCAATACCTTAAAATAATAAAAAAGAAGGTCATCAAGTATTTTCATACTGAAATGGCTACTTTTAAGTACCTCTTTACTCTAAAAGAAGTTGAATTTTTATATCGTAAGTTGAAGGACCAGTTGAAAGTACTTTTGAATCCGATATAAATAGCTTGCTATGTCGGTACAATTGCTATGTCGGTACAATGGGTTATTCATTAAGGTTTCGGTATGGTAAATTATTCCAATACCTTAAAATAATAAAAAATAAGGTCATCAAGTATTTTCTTACTGAAGTGGCTACTTTTAAGTACCTCTTTACTCTAAAAGAAGTTGAATTTTTATATCGTAATTTGAAGGACTAGTTGAAATTACAATTTAGTTGAATTTACAAGAACTCGAATACTTAAAAGAATTATTAGTAATATTCACGAAATTATTTCCCTTGAATTGAAGCTTTTTTTTTATTGATACAGGTGACTTACCTAGACTTAGTGACATGATGCTTCCTTATTCATGGCAGGACCCAGGTATCCTTCCTGACAACATTCAATCTAGGGAATCATCTAAAAGCATTAACATCCAATGCGTAACAGCAAGATCTCTTTCACCAAATATTATTTTTCAATTACTAATTATTATAAAAACAATACTTTTTTATCACAACCAATCAATTTATAACTTATATGTGGGAGATAGATTTTTATAGTTTATTCGTAGTAAAAACAACCATAAAATAGATATAAAGAATATAAAACAGAAGGGCATAGAAGTAGTCATTTTTCCTTAAACTTCACGATGCAAAAATTCAGTTTGATGTCATTTAATTTTTCTAGAGTACCTAACCAGCTAGTGCCTGCTAACGACGGTAGTAGTACAATTAGTCATGCGAAAACAAAGAAAGAATTTCATCCTACATTCCGATATCGATTCTACATAATCAATAACCAACATAAAACAAAATTACACAGCAAAACCTAAATATGGAAGCTTTCAAAGATTCTTACAGAAAAACGTATTCTATAACACTCATCATCATCAGGTGAGCTCTAGTCCGTCCAGTTTAAGTGAACACCAAAATAATTATCTTGTAGTACAAATATGGGAATCAGTTCAATATTAGTCAAGATAGGGTAGCATGGTACTACTTGAGCTGCAGAACAGGTTTCTAGTAAACGTTGTCGAACTTTATATATTTCAATTGGCACGAGGAATTTTCATAAACCTCTTTGGAATTCTAATGTGTTTATATCTAATGCAAACATCGTTAATTGTAAGCAATAATTTATGATTGTAGGATATATCAAATGATTCTTTAAAGTCAAAAAACATAGCTAAAACTTATCTCAATCTCTATCAGTAAATTTCTGGGCTCAATTAGCTTTTCCATTAATTTAAAATGTTTACTGTTTTGCAATATTAAAGGACTCAGTTGAATCTTAATAATTATTTAACTAAATAAAAGATGCCAAACTTATGGTGATAATTTTTAAATTACATCGTCGAAAGAACAACGATCTACTTTCAAACACAACAGGTTCAGAAACCTCTCAATGGTGGATACGGCTGTTGATATCAATAAGTTTGATAAAGAAACACTTTCTTTATTACATTTATTAGGTCTTGAGTTCTAAATATGAGTACCAAGCGAAGAGGGTTTATTAGTATTTTTAATATATTGATATTATACTCTTTATTGGGCTATAATTACAATCTGCCTTTTATAACGCAATCAGTAATTGCGATGACCGCTCTCATTCATACCATATTTACAATTCATCATTCACTCACTCATTCATACAATATTTACAGACAGCCCAGAGACCTCCCAAATCCACATGCGAAGAGAAAGCGGAGTCTTTTAATATGGTTATTAATGGCATTTATCCCTAACATTGTTCACTCTTAAATGAGCAAAGCTATTGCAAAGTTTTTCACTACAAAATGAGGAAACTGTAACTACTGGTTTACGGTAGTCTGACATAATTTTACAGTGAGTCTAAATGTTTTGACAGCGGGCGTGAGGTGGTGGCTGCTTCTATTTGAGTCTTGCCAGTCCATTACTCAAGCCTGCCAAATGAGCTCCTTGTTACCTAGTCAATGCTTTGTCAGGTTAGGCTCAGGCTTTGGTGTTAAGTGGATAGCTGCCCATAGCTCATTTTTACTTTACTTCTTTCCCACTGTGCACTTCATAGACGTCAATATTTTCAGTGGCTATGGTCACTTAGGTAGTTAAGGTGATCTAGCGATCATTTAGTCAACCTAATCAATTGGCTGCTAAATATCTGCTCGATCCAAACTTTCTGTAATTATGGGTTCATTAAGATTCTTAACTTAAGATACTTGAATTAATTGTAAGGATTGTAATTATTTGTAACGTGATAAAAAAATAATTTTTCCTATAAAATTATAGAGCTCTTTTAAATTATAACCAATACATTTTTCCAAACTTACCGTACAAAAGAGGCTCACTAAAGAAAGGGGAATCTTTTAATTTAGGACATATTTAGATAATTAGAAATTCCGTTTTAGTTTCTAGCTGGACTGAACCTGCTTTATTATATTAGTGGCTCAATGTCTACTTGGCTTCTAGTGCCCAAAAACATTCCTTAAGTATAAAAATCCACAGGGAGACTAAAATTAAACTCATGTCGCTATAGCCAGTGTATGTGTCAAAAAAAATATCTTCTGCTGTTTACACCATATTTTTGTTTAACGAGCAGTTTTAACCAAGAATAGTTGCAAATGTTTACAGGCCGTGACAATATTTTCAATCAAATATTATGTAAGCCAAAAAGACATCTAACCACTTTAAAACTGGACTTTCCATAAATTTTAACAACGAAAACAAGAAAGATATGATAATAAATAGATTAGATCCTATGACCCCTGAAAAAAAAAGTATATAATGAAGTATATTAAAAAGGGTAGAGGAGTGAAATGGACGAGATAACGTTAAAAAAATCCGAAATGAGCCAAGTTAGCAAGGCAGAAAGGTGGAGATTAGCATTAGTATTAGGATTAGCAGATTAGCATTAGCATTTGCATAGCACATTTGTGAGGGACATCGCATACAGACCCGGGCTGGGTACTGAAGGGGTAATGATGGATCTCGAGGATGATTTGGAATATATCAGGGTAGGATATAATAATTTCAAGGTGACGCTCAGTTCGGGGGAAGTAAGTACCAGCGTGAAGGTCCGAAGCAGGGCATGTTAGAAATAGCTGCTTGTACCAAAAAAAAAAATAACTTAAATTTACATTTTCTAATGATCTTGATAAGAAGGCTTTTATAAAATTTTCAAAAATTTTTTACTATCTCGAAACTTTACAGGCCTTAGGTGAAGCCTTTTTCAAGGACGTCATGTAACATTTTCAATATGTATTCCTAGTTGATTTCAATACAAAGTACTATTATGATTATTTTAGTCGTGACATAAGTAATGAAAATGAAATGTAAATTAAAAACATTACTAATATAAACTACAAAAAAATTGTAATTAAATTATTAGCCAAGTTATTAGCCAAAGAACAAATCTACTGACAAGAACGGGACTTGAAGCACATAATTCCCCAACATTTCGTTGGATTGCAGTTGGAAATATGAACCTTAGATAAAATTTGCAATCATTTGTGCTTACGAATAACACCAAGGAAGGGGTGGAGTCTAACAGCCACCACTTCCTAACCTCTCGATACGATATTAGATAGATAAATTGTATGTTACCACATTAGATAAAAATGTAAATGTTTTAATGTCTACCACTTTACACTAGACCCCTATAAGCACATGATGTTTAGGGGTTCTTCTGTTAACCAGTGTTTGGCTTGGTGATGATGTAAAAAGGTTTGATGAAGGATGCCCAGTGATTTTACACCATTTTAAAAAAGTCACACATATGGCGGAATGGTCCGAAGTGGCAATTAAAACTTTAAGCAAACTTAGTTGTCGTTTCCTTGACGATGCCTTTAACATGCATAAACGAGGTAAGGAGCGTTTATTGCTTCGCTGCTCAGAGAGTGGCACGTCCTTCTTGATTGAATTTCCTGATTTTCGCCTCTCAGAACGAACGTAAGTTCACATCGTGCTGAAAATCCCCCAATCCCTTCGCAGAAGAAGTTCTAAAAACGGTCCAATAACAAGATTTTAATGCCTGGAAGGTTATGATTCGTTAAAAGCCACATTTCCTATTGTATATATTGCAAAAAGCATAAAGCTAAATATTTGGAACCTCTTCTGAAAGAAATATCTGCTCAGTTTTGAACCTTTGCTCGGACAGGAACTTTTTCCATAACCTATAGCCAAAAAAATCCAGCACATTCATGATTCTGGAGAAATGAACAAGGTCTGAATTTTGCGTCTGAGCAATGAATCGAGATACTTGAAGGATTTTTTTACATTTTCTCGCTATCAACAAGAACTAGCAAATACCTTTCGCACAAGGGAATTGAATGGTGGTTCTCACATTTGGGTTGAATCTGGGAAGCAGGGGTCAATTCATTAAAACTCTCTTCACGAGCTCAATTGAACCTCAAGGTTTCACATTTGAAGAGCTTAGTACAATCCTCACGAGGATCGGTAAAGGTTTGTTGAAATCGAGACCCTGTGCCCGACGCGAGGATTTCATGACACCCGGTCACTTTTTGATAAGCTATCCTAAAAACTTTCTCCGTGATGCGTGGGATCTGAAAACGCCATTAGACCGGTAGAGGAGGTCGTGGGGCAACAGGTTAATCCAGTTTGGATACGATGGAAAATCGGATACATTCATAACTTGCAGTAGAAGGGCAAGTGGCTTCAAGATTTTCCTGATTCTAAGATTTACTCCTCCTGATGGAATAGCACCCTTGCTATGCACCGGTTATCAGTGGCCTGTGGCCAAGGTTGGTGATGTCCATCCTAGTAGTAATTCCAAGTGGTGAGTGTCCACTGCTCTTTTGCACAAGTCTGTCTGTAGTCCATTTAATTTTTCCTTAGTTTAATACTATAGGATTAAACATCAAATGCTAAATCTATACGTATTTATTTAGTATGGATTACGACTTTCTTTTCTTTTCGTTAGTATGTAAGTTAATTATTATATATATAATTCATTTATTGTGCTAAAATTACAATCTGCCTTGCTAGGCAATAAGTAATTAAGATATACTATCATTCATACCATATTTACATTTCATCATTCACTCGCTCGTTCATTCAGGACATGATTGGAGAAACTGGCCATTGCTAGGACTCCCACTGTCACTTGATTATAGCAGGTCACGAGGCCACTCCCGTTTCAGTCTCCGAGGAGGATTATAGGGATGAGTGACGCAGTGCAATGACTGTGCTACAGGATTAGGGTGGTTGGAAAGGCTACTGTGGAATTTCATAAACTTAGAAGGGGTGAGTTCTAGAATGTAGGGTATATTAAGGTCGTTATGAAGGGTTTTGTTGCTGACTAAGTTAATTATTAACAGTAATTTTCTTACTTTTATTTTGTAATTATTGTTTTGTAAGATTATCTGTCTTATATGGCAAACCCTTTCATATCGTATGTTACATACTAATGTAGTTTGTCTCTCTCTCTATCTATAAATCAAAAAACTATATTTTGTTTTTAGTTTCATTAAAGTATAGTATTTTTAGTCAGTATTTAAGACATAAAGGAGTAGTGGCGTCGATTTTTTGTTTGCTACCACTTCCTCTTTTAATCAGTGATTGTTGTCATGTTCAATCCTCACTGCGTTCCCTGTTGGAACAATAGATATAAAAAGTGGATGTTTTTTGATTTTTTTCATGGACACTGTAATTTATAATTGTATACCTGGGTTGAATGTAGGTTGGTGATATCCTGAATTTCGGAACTGACATGATTGCAAGACAGCAAAAGCCCTCCCAAGTCGATTCATCTTGCTACCACTCTACAAAAATGGACACTGGGTGCAGTGAACAAGGCTACATTGATCTCTGTCGATTAGTGAGATGCTGGCCACTTAATAGTTGTGTCCTGCATCTACATATCCAGACACGTGTTTTCTCTAGTTGTCCCATTATGGCGATGATACAGTAGATCAGTTAGGAAGACCACAGGGCTTTCCAATATCCCGTATTACGAAATGGGCCAAAACAAGCAAGTGAATGTGGAAACCAACAAGTAAGTGGCACATAACAAAACCAACAAGTAAGTGGCACATAACAAAACCAACAAGTAAGTGGCACATAACAAAACCAAAATGTCCCTTATTTTAGTTTGGACCTTAAATTCTCCTGCATTTCATGAACCTTCATTGACATCTATAGTAAAAACCTAGCTTCATCTTTTTAATATAGAGAACCTGCCTTTTTTATTTTATACCATCAATATTTATGTCAACCCCCTAAATACACATTTTTTTACCACACCCTATGGAATTATAACCTCCATAGAATTCATGGAAAATCTCAAGAGCTTCAACATTAACTAACTTATTTTACACGTTTTTAATATCTTCTGACCACACTGATGTGGTATTTTATTCTCTGAAAATATATATTCCTGCTCAACCAATAGAGTTCATCAAATTATAACATATAAGTAATGTCACGTGAGTCAAAAAAAGCATTATGTCTTAACAACGAGACAGCATTTGTTTCCTTTCTTAAATACCTTTCTACGTTGTACATTATAAATACGAAGGTGATAGGGCCTCTTGAATCATTGCAATAAAACATACAAAATTTAAGAATAACTTATATTAAATGTCTAGGAACCTATTTCCATTGACGTGGGATGATTGGTGTTGCCGTTGGTGTTAAACCCAGGGTTTAGGTTATGCTGCCACGAGTCAATAAACTCCCCAGTCGGCACGCCAAATAACTGGTGTAGGGCGGATTTTTAACAAATCTCGAGAGGTCAGATTGTGAGCTTACAAATTGTTGCAGACTTTTAGGTGTGTTGTCAGCTATGGAAATAGTGGAGGACTATAATATAGAGCTGGCCAGGGGACACATTTATAAATCAGAAGATCGAAAAATTTTGGGAAATCAGAAGAAGTCAAAAAGTATGAAAGCAGGTGATGCTTAAGGCGTACATTTTATATTTTGTTCCAGAGGGTAGACAATGAAAGTGCGCATCTACTTCTATATCCAGATAGTTCGTAGTAAACTTCGGGGAGTTTTATTAACATCCAAAGTTTAGTTCTAGAATTTAAATATATCTGGTACGATTTCCAAGTCCTTATACATTTGTAATTGCTTCACATGATCTATGTAAACTACCATTGAACCCCAATTCAGTAGTGAAAAACACCAACCTATTGTAAACATACACACGGTGAACAAGAATACAATTGTATTCTTTGAAACTATTTTAATTGTGTGAATAATACTCAAACTGAATAATTGTATTAAGCCAAACAAAGTGTTGTATTGCCCTTACCTCAGAGGAATAAACTACTATATAAACAGTAATACAAGATATACTACGTAGAATTTATTGTGTGTAACATTAAATTGTGGCCTCAAATAAACACTATAATGTTCCATTTTAAATGAAATAATGTGAATATTCATCCAATCAAGATAACTATGTGTATTGTAACAGCTTGCTCATAATAATATTTATGTTATTAGTTACCTTTTATGAGTTCTCAAATTCAGACGATTCGATTCACTATTTTAACTGTACTGACAGAGAGCTACCTGTAAGAAAACGATTTAAAATTAATTTTGTTGTCACTTATGCAAAAAATTAATGTTAAGTATGAATTATGTAAATAAATGCGGACCATATTCGATCAGTATTAATGTCATGCATTACCTTAACACAATTACATTACTAATGATCCTGTAGAGGGAAATGGAGTGATGCCTGATAATGACGAGAATCCGGATTTTCAGATTTCGAGTCGTCATTACTGGCTCGTGGTGGGGATACTGTCTTTAGTAATGACCACGTAGAGTGCGCCATCAGTAATCCATCATTTACTTATTTCATCTTTAAACACAGTCTAGTCAATATAGGTGTACTAAGATGAATGACTGAGAGCTATCTCTCAAACAAATAGAGTTTATTCTGAATACAATTGTATTCTTTTAAACCATTTTAATTGTGTAAATAATGTTTAAACTGAACGACTGTATTGAGCCAAACAGTGTTGTATTGCCCTTACTTAAGAGGCATAAACTACTATATAAAATGTAATACAAGATATACCTCGTAAAACTATATTGTGGAGAGACGGAAGATTAATTGTTTAATTGTATCATTCCACAACCGGCACTAATCATATATTAATAATACAATAATTAAATAAATACCTCAAAGCATTTCTTTAACACCTTAAAAATAGATCAAAACTTACTCTAAACTGTAAACTACTAATTTACAACACCATAATTTTAAACAATGATGCAGTGAAATAAACGTGAGATTATGGTAACATTGGCTAATTCAAATACTTCCCAATTCCATCAATTAACATACTCTTAAGAAATTACTTTTTTTTGTGGAAAACTTTCATAAAGTCAAAATGTCAGTCACATAAAAAAAACTAATCTAAATAGAAAATATCTAAAAAATAATGAATATAAAACTTTTTTCAGCTCCATTATATGTGCTATCCGGCGTTATTCCAACATTTTCTCGTTTCTGCAATACACCAACATCAGTTTATCATAAGGTACGAATAAAAAGTAACCGAATTCAGCCAGAGTCTAAATTTATCATCGTAAGATTTGTGTTCATACCACAAGAAGAATTGTTCGTAACAGTGTTAGCGCCAAATTTTATGTAAAAAAAAAGGCAGGAAGTGTGGGGGGGGGGGGCAAAGTGGTAATTCCTGTAGTCCGTGGACTCTTTAGGTATCCTATTTGTTTTTTGTATTTTTTTATCTTAAAAATATCGATGAAAAATTTGTCTTCCAACTTTCAAGGCATAATTTCAATATTCGATTCTGAGTGCACTGTTTATTTAGATAATTTATTTACTTCATACTGTGATAAAATAAATCAATGACGTTTATCATGAGATGATGATCAAGAGATGCGTTACTTAGGAATAAAATCAGGTATTTCTAACTTAATAACTATTATAAATGTGTAATACACATCTCTTAACAACAAGTGAAGTCGGAAGAGCTTTCAGGAGTATTTATGCCGAGTGGGGAAAATCCTGTAAGTAAGTACGCCTGTTTTAAGAACTGAGTCAATACTTGGAGCTCGTTCATTTGTGGTTAAATGGATCAGTCCACTATCCGTATATTATAATTTCCAGGTAATCTTTTACCATCAGGTAACATTATTTCATGATATGATGTACTCCTCTTCTCAAGTCAGCTGTCTGAAGTACACCGAGGATATTGCTAAAGTCAACCTATCTTCAACGATTGTTTTTAATTAGTCAAGAGAAAACCAGATGAACTAATTCAGTATGTAAAAAAATGAATGCATAATCCTAAACGTAATTTTTTTTTTTTTGCTGCGAAGATTACATTGTCTCTTTTCACATTTGTTTCTTTGGGTGATTATTAGAGATCGTGAATAGAAAAACTCTTCTCTCGAATAAGAAAGCCGATCGTCTTCCTGCTTTTAAATATGATCCACGTCACTTGGGATTAAGCTGATCACCTATAGGCATAAAACAAAAAAACTCTTCTAAAACACTTTAGAAATCCGGTGATCGTGAATTTAATATCGTTAGACAAATGTCAATGTTTTTTTTTGTCAATATTTTTTTCTATTTTCATTTTTATAATTTGTTGCAAAATAGGTCTTCTTTATTGCATTGAAAATAAAATTACTAATGTTTTTTTGCATCACATACTGATAAAATGAAATCAATAACGTGTACCGTGAGGTGATCATCAAGAGAAAAGCGTGGCTTAGGGATAAAATGTGGTAAACCGTCTTGATTGTATTAAAAATAAAATTACTCCTTTTTTTTCTATTATTTATTGGGGTGGTAAGATAACTCAGAAACTAGAGTTGGTTATTGTACGCTACAACAACTTATTTAGAATGAGACTATTTATCTTCCCTACAGTACTTGATGTTCCAGGAAGACTATTTCCTGCCACCTTTTGCTGCTATTTTGATGCATGTATGCTACAGAAGCAATGATTGTGATAATTGTTTCCTCAAAACGACTCTGAGCCATTAACCTGATAAATAACATTCAATTAATTATTGAAATAAATAATAATAAAGAGGACAGTGCGATTGATCCTTGAATCGACTAATTATGACAAAGTCTTATATTATAAAATATTCAAACAATAGTAAATAGTGGTAAAGAAAATGTAGGTAGGAACTGATTGTATGAGCTAAGTCCATATTCAAACAAGTTTGTTTTTTACATTTCCGGGTTAATAATTCATCTACTAACAGACAAGTGACATTAGAGCTTGTACACATAATAAAAAGAATATTCAAATAAATAAATGAAGTAAGATATATGAAAGATTTATATAATATAATAATAAAATCATGTGTTTGAGTAATGGTAAACTGTTGTAGAATTTTCTTTTAATGAATTTTGAAATTAATATAGTGTGTTGTAGAGAAAATTATTCTTTTATAAGTTAAGGTTCGGACATCGTAGGTAGCCAGCCTAATCCTCAAGTTATCGAGATGTAAACATCCCGAATGTATATAGAGTGGATTGAAAAGGCTCAATAAACAGTCTTGTGACAACTCTCGATCTGTGATTTCATTCAAACTCTTTTCTTTTTCTTCAAGCTTTTCGTTAACGATCTTTAACTTATATATATGTTTCTCGCAGCTTCTATTAAATAAGGATATATACTTTTTATTTGTATTAATGATTTTTTAAGTTCTTTTAAATTCTCAAAAACATTGTACTAAGTGCCTGAGATTGTAACCAAAAAATATAATACAAAATATACGCACAAACAACATATTTTCTTATAATATATATTATCAATATATATATAAGTTAATGTTTATTGAAATACAAGCTAAGAAAGGTTGGTAATAAGAACACGTAGAACGTTATAACAAGACTGCTTTATTTAGACCAAGATACCTCTATCTATAGGTATTACCTGTAAACATATACAGATAACATATGTTTGGGGATTAAGGCTGGGCACTAGCGGCGCCTGGACTTAACTCCCCCCCACCAGTTTACGAACACCCATTCGCAAACTTTGAAGTCCAACACTCGGACGTCTTAGTCCATTCAAATAATGCTCCACTAATGTTACAAAGGAGCAAAGGCCAGCCCCGCCCGTACACAGCCTGTAATCCCTCACATTAAGCTCTAATCCTATGAAACGTAAAAACCAACTGTCACTTGTAAACAAAAAACATAAAAGAAAACTTTGACTTTTAAAAAAAAACAATACTTCTGAGGAAAAAATCACATAACTATAACTATTTACAATGTTCCTTGCGTGTATGCTGCGAGGACACTCCAGCTCATTCCTGATCTACAACCTCCCCCCCTGGTGGAAGCTTTAACTGTTCTATGTGGACATTTCGCCGCTTCTTAGGGGGTCGTATACTCTCAATTGTCACGACGTTGTGTTCCCTAATCACGACCACTTTAAATGGGCCCTCATATCGCACCAGCTCTTTGCTCCTATTTGACCCTAGTTTTTTATAGACGATAGTCCCGATTTTAAGTTCCCCCATTCGATCCCGGACTTTGAGGTTTTCCCGTTCCACTCATCTCGCTTTGTCCCTCGTTATCCTTTTTCTGACTTTGTCGCATATTTTCCTCAAACCGACAGTATTACTCGCCATTTTATCCGCCATTCCCTTGTCTGCTACCGTCTCTGCCCCATTTCTCCGTCTTTCGCGCAGCCCAAAGAGGATCTCGAACGGGGAGAACCCCGTCGCGGTGTGGATCGAATGATTGTAAGCGGCCACCGCCTTCGGCATTGCCTCATTCGCCGGCAGACCCTTTTCCGCGTGATATACCCGCAGGTGGTCACTCAGGGTGCTGTGCAATCTTTCTATCCCTCCTCTACTCTTAGGGTGCCCTGGGGTATTAAGATGCCAAGAGACATCGAGAGTCTTCATTTCTTTTCGGATGTTGGCATTGTCAAATTCTCTGCCCCCATCCGACGAGATCCGGTCTGGTACTCCATAAAACTGGAACCAGGTATTTAATGCCAGCATTACCGCGTCTGATGACCGATCTTGCACCGGGTGCGCCATGGCCACTTTGCTAAAGCTATCGATTGTGGTAACCCACTTATACCCCCTCCAAGTGAAGGTATCCACTTGTAAGTCACTCAACGGTGTCTCGGCGGTGGGCGATTCTTCTTGTCGCCCCCGTGGCGGATGTCTGTCATACTTCGTAGTGAGACAAACTGCACATGTCCCTATCATTTCTTGTATGCTCTTTTTCATTCCCCACCAAAAGTACCTCCGCCGCAACGCTTGCAACGTTTCCTGAACTCCACGGTGGTTCGTTTTTCCTTGGTGATAGGCCAGCGTCACTTCCAGCTGCTGTTCTCTGTCTTTGAGTGTCTCCACCATCGACGTGCACCAAATAAATATCCTATCCACTCCAAGTTGTTCCGTTCGCCAGAGTCTACGAATTTTCTCCCAAATAGTGGCATTCCCTACAAATACATGATGGGTCTTTCCGGGTTCCGAGGCATCTTTCAATGCACGGCAAATTTGGTCGTTCCTAACCCCTGGTGGCGACCAAATCGTCGCGATTTTACTTCTCCCATAACTGTCATATGCGATTTGCAGCCGCCCTGAGGTCTTGGATTTCCAAATGATCTGCCGTCTTTTGTCGTTCACGATCCCTTCTGTTACTTCCATTTCAACAGGTCTTTCGGCGGCGGAACCTTCCTCTTCAAGGGTTTCCTCACCTTCGCTATCTCCTTGCGTACCGAGGCTTCCATCCTCCCCGGGTGTCCATTCCCGGAGAAACTGTTGGATTTCCCCGGATGGTTCCCCTTCTTCCAATGCATTCACAGTAATGGCTCTGGACAGCCAGTCTGCCACTACGTTCTCTTTCCCGGGTTTATATATGATCTCCATATTGTACTGGGACAAAAACTCTTTCCACCTCGTGACCCGCGCCGAGGACTCCTTTAACTTTCCTACCCATTGTAGGGGTCTGTGGTCGGTGTGAACACGGAATTTTCTGCCGAAGACATATGGGCGGAAATGGTCTATAGCCCAGACGATACCTAGGAGCTCTCTCTCTAGAGCACTATACCGCGCTTCCGTTTCTGTGAGCCGTCGACTAGCGTACGCCACCGGGCGCTCCCCACCGTCTCTCTCCTGCAACAACACTGCCCCCAGTGCGTATTCGCTGGCATCAGTGGTGATTGTGAAGGGATGTTGGAAATCGGGAAATGCTAATATTGGTTCCTCTTGTAAGCTAGACATACATTTCCGGATGTTCTGCTCCATGATTGGGGTAATTACCACCCTCGCTCCCTTTCGCAGTAAATTATTAATAGGCACCAGGTATGCCGCCATGTCCGGCACAAATCTTCTGTAATAATTAAGCGTCCCCAAAAGTCGACGGATCCCCTTTACATCTGTGGGCACCACCATCCTTTTAATCGCCTCGACCTTCGTAGAGTCTGGCTTAACCCCCTCCTGTGAGATGGTGTGGCCCAAAAAATTGATTTTTTTCTTCCCCAACAGAGACTTCTCCATGGACAATTTTAATCCGAATTCGCGGACTCTTTGAAATACACTTCTTAGGTGCTCAACGTGCTCTGCCTCCGTTCTGCTGAAAACTAACAGATCGTCCATGTAGACCTGGCATACCGCTTCGTCTATTCCCCTCAAAAATTCATCCATTAGGCGTTGAAAGGTAATCGGGGCGTTTTTCAGTCCAAATGGCATCCTGGTAAATTGATAATGCCCCCTCTCAAATGTAAAGGCCGTTTTGTCTTGGTCGTTCGCACTCATCTTGATCTGGTGATAGCCTGCCTTTAGATCTAGGGTACTAAATATTGTCGCCCCGTTCAATCTGTCTAATATGTCCTCAAATCGGGGAATAGGATACTTCTCGTCCGTCGTGTTCTCGTTTAACTTCCGATAATCGATAACTACCCTGTATTTCTCCGTCTCGTCCCCAGGTCTATTTTTCTTCCTCACTGCCCATAGAGGACTGTTATATGGCGAAGTGCTATCAACTATAATCCCTTGCCGTTTGAGACTCTCTAGCTCCTCTCTAATATGCCTACGTAGTGCCTGCGGATATCGTCTCTCTTTCACGTATGTGACGCGTTCTTTCTTTAACTGGATCTCGTGGACCGTCTTCCCAGTCGCTCCCAGCGTGTCTCCCTCTACGTAAAAAATATCCTCAAACTCCCTCTGTAGGCTTTCCCTCCAGCCCTCTATTTTATTAACCGCCCCTATCCGCGCTCTTCCGTCCCATATAGTCCCTTGACATTTATATTCCACTTTCCCCAACTTAATGTTCCATTTTTCCCCGATATTCTCCACACGCGCACCTACCTTCCCCAACATGTCGCACCCAACTATCACCTGGTACTCCCGCGGCATGTTTCCTACGATATGTATCTTTAGATCTCCCCCTTTCTTCGCCCACCTATTTAGCCCTATGACTAACTCTCCCACTACCTCGCAAGGGCCTCCCAGGGTGATTAAACTACAATTACATACCTGAATCTGGAGTGCCCTCTCTCCGCCATACAGCCTCTCCAGCGCTCCGCGGGACATGATGGTGTTGGTGCTTCCCGTGTCCACCAGACACATCTCTCCTCCTTTGACCCTAATTATTGGCAACGCACACATCCTCTCCCGAATTGCATTACATCTCAGGATGCGGTCGCTTCTCTGCCAACACGCTCCTCAGGCTTCATCACGTTGCTCCCATCTACGTGACTCGACCTTCTGCCCTGTCTGTCTCCTGTTTCTGCTGCGCCTCGCTTCTTCTCCTTCAGTTCCCGAAGTCCCTGATGACTCATCTTCTGATGATCCACTCTCCCCATGTGTCATGCTCCGTCTCTCTCTTACTTCTTGAGTGTTTACCTCCATTGGTTCTGGTCGTTGGTATTCTCTCCTCCGGAAGATATACGGGCAATGCCTCGCGATATGTCCTTCCTCGCCACACTCAAAACATTTTGTTCGAGGACACTGTGCCACTAAATGTCCTGCCTTCCTACATCCGTGGCATTTTCTTTCCTCCCTGGGCGGGGCATACCTCGGTCTCGTTCCTCTAAATCTTCTTTCTCCTGTCGTTCCCTTGTCTCTGCCAATAACGGACGTTTCTGGTCTCCTCCAGGTTGGTTTCAGGGTCCGGGTTCTTTTGTATGCAACTCGGCTCCACTCATTGTCGACGTCTTGCACCCTCACTTCTTCCTCCTTGGCACTAGTGTCGATCATTGATTGTGCACACTCCGAGAACGAGCGCTCATCAGAGAATCCTTCCTTTCTTCCTGTCTCCTTGGCCAGTTGCACTTTTAGAATTGTGGATAAGAATCCCATTCTACCCTCCACCTCTTCTACGCTAATCGACTCTCTCATCTTCTCCGTTATCTTATTGAAACGGACTACTAACCCCGCAGCATATTGCCCGTTACTTTGTCTTGGGGACTTTGTCTCCCTAAACATTTGGAATATGTCCTCCTCGGGAGTCCATCGTCCTACTCCGTACGCCTTCTTCAATCTCATCTTAATTAATTCCCACGGGGTTTCTTCATCTGCCTGAATTTGATTCAGTATACTTCTCTTGACCCGACATATCAGGGCCGCCTTCAACGATTCCGCGTCTCTGGGATCTATTAAATTTTCTTCTGCTTTAGCTCCAATTAAAGCTGTGAGACGGTCTCCTCCTTTTAGGAAATGGTTCAGCTCACCCAGTTCCCCAGTGAATCTCTCCAGCTCCGCAACAGCCTTCCTCAGATCCTGGGTATTCATCGCTTTTACCCTCATCAGCGCGAGCGCCGTGGCATGAACTTCTGGCATAGTTCCCACTCTTCTAATATCTGCTCCCTCTACGAGATTCAAGACGGGCTGTCTCAAAATTCCTCCTTCAGTCATCTTCTCTCTTTCGCGTATAGAAGAAAAAAAAAAACAAAAAAAAATTACGCTCGCACTCGATAACTCTCTTTCTCCACGGTTCCCGGGTTTCGGCACCAGTTAATGTTTATTGAAATACAAGCTAAGAAAGGTTGGTAATAAGAACACGTAGAACGTTATAACAAGACTGCTTTATTTAGACCAAGATACCTCTATCTATAGGTATTACCTGTAAACATATACAGATAACATATGTTTGGGGATTAAGGCTGGGCACTAGCGGCGCCTGGACTTAACTTATATATATATATATATATATATTTTCTTAAAATGCAAACAAAATGAATTAATAAAAAAAAATGATTTGTTCTAGTTTATTTAATTGTAGTGTTAGTTTTTGTGTTTCTTAAAAATGATTTCAATTAAATTGTATCAATCATCTAAATTCATTTATTTTCTAACAAAATATATATGCATTTTGTTAATATTATCCAAGTAAGTACCCCATTGCGAATAATTATGACTCATATCCTAGACTGCCGTTCCATAATTTTACCTTATTAACTTAAAGTTAATACACTATATCCAGGATTCATTAAGGAAACAATAGTATAAGGTTGTTGTCTGCAAGTAAGTAGAGTGCGTGTATTTATTAATAAAATAAATAAGGCAGATAAACTCTACAGAAATTTGCTTTTTGGTACAATGTTTGAATTTCCACATTAATAAAAAATGTGTTGTTGTTAAAATTTTATCAAATGAAAAGAATTCCTGTTCAAAACACGCAAATTCCTAATGTAAAATATATAAAAGTGTTTGTTATAAACTCCAAGAATTCTTTTTAATAAAATCTCTTTTTGACAGCACGCATACTCTAATCCAATAAAAACGGAGCATTGCCGGTTACTGCTCAATTATTCATGACATGAAATATGGATATTTGGCTGTAGTAATTCGTTCTGGTACCGAAGGGGGAACAAGTTTTATTTTTTAATTTAGTTGGGATTCATTTTCACTATTGGACTACAGTCTTGGGCATCTTTCTAACTTTTTTTTCGACGCATTCCTAGTGTGTATTTTCATTGGATTATTTTCTCACGTAGAAGGTATATTTTAAGGATTTAATTAATTAAACAGTATGTCCTGGGTACGATCTTCCTAACCTACATTTATCATTGAATTTTCCGAACGAAACACTTTTATATCCTCTGGATACATCATTGCTCTATTCTCTTGGTTAAACCACCCAACAATCCCTGGTTTCAACGCAATTTTAGTTTCTGTCTACGACATTCCACTGCTAAACAAGCCCTTCGCGTAGTTGATCACATATCCTCAGCCCTTGGAACCAAAAAGTATGGCACTGTTGCAGGTCAAGCACAAGCTTTTGGCAGGGTTTGGCACACAGGTTCGCTTTACAAGTCTAAAAAATGTTTACCACTTACCCTTTTCCTAATCCGACAGCTTAACCTTTCAAACCACTTTTTTCAAGTTCGCTTTTTCAAGTTTTGAATATTCGAACTACTATCCCATAAAAGCAGGAGTTCCACGGGGCAGTGTCCTGGGACCCATCCTTTATAGCCTATACACCACTGATGTCCTGTAACATTCAGAAACACGTTGATAAGATCGAGTAATTGTGCATCGAATGGCGGATTAAAGTTAATGAAGCAAAATGTGCCCACATTACCTTTGCCCTCTGAGACAAGTCCTGTCCACAATTTTATTTTTTAATTACATGCCTTTTCCTGCGACGAAGACAGTACGTTACTTACAAAAGCCTGGCATGGAACCCACACATGAGCCTTAAAAGACATGAAATGGACAGATGCTTTGGGCAACTAACTGTACAGACTACTTCGAAGGACATCACATCTGGCTTTATAGGATAAATTACTAATTTACAAAGTTATACTAAAGCCCATCTGGACGAACGGAATAGATCTATTGGATTATCCAAATCTTTCAATCAATAAACCTGAGCCTGAAAACAGCCCTTATTGGGCAAGCAACAAAACTCTTCTCAACGATCTCAATACACATAACATACTTTAACTCACACCTTCTAAGTTCATGAAATTCCTTCGAAACCTATCCAACCACCCTAATACCCTAGCATAATAATTCTCTATAGAGACTAAAGCGGTAGTGGCCTCGTGACCTGCTATAAATCCGTGACAGTTAGAGTCTCCTGGCAACAAATATAAACAAATTGTACATCACAGTAAATAAACATAAATATAAAAAATAAGGAATGTAGAATGTGAAAGGACAATATTGATGAATGCTCTTGGATTGGCACGTAAGACTTCATTTAAGGTAAGTAAACCTTCTTAAAAGTATTTTTTTTATTACTGTCTTTAGTGTATCCTTAATTTAAAGTGATAAAGAAAATAACTTCAGATTTTTGAGTTAACAAATCATAAAAGTATTCAAAACGATACCTATTTAGAAGAAAGAAAAAAACATATTGGTAGGGTCAGGACTCGAACGCAGGACCTCTCTAATATCTAGTAGTATGGTTAAAAATCTTTATTTTTAGAATCGTAGATCAACTTTTCAAACATAGACACATGATGATGATGTGATACCAATAAGAAATGTGAACTCGGTTCACCATTCAACTTTTAGAGGATATAAAATTATTCAAACGTTTAATAGAAATATCAAGAGAAAAAAAAAACTTAATGCTGAGACTATGTCTCCTATGAAGTACAACAATGCGAAAATTAATAAATCCTACTCCAGCTAATAAATTTGTTCTGTTCTAATGTTAGTGGATGTTATATAAAGAAAGAAACTTGCAATGCTAGGCCATTATTATTGCGAAGAATCAAAAGGTTGATAGAATTGCTGTGTGCCACTCAAAGAATACAAAAGGACAAATCAATTCAAATGTGGGGAAACAAGTTCCGAAACAGATTATTATTAGCAAATAAAAAGCATCAAACACGGCTTAAAAAAAAATTGTACTACATTAATGACCGTTGCGTATAGTAAAAATAAATAAACAAGTAAAATTATTATGACTTTCCTATGTTTTTTTTTATTACCAACTTCTTTTTTAGTTCTTTACAATTACGTCACTTCAATTACTTGAATATCTGCAGAATCTCTTGACACACAACCATGATAGAGAAACTTAATACTATTCGTAACTAAAAAGAATATTATGTAATTAGTAATCTCAAAAATAATTAAATTTGTTCAATATAAAACATGAAACAAATTTCATTAAATACCCTCCTGGTAAATTGAATATGTAAAAAAGAAAATATTAATTTCAGTGACAATATAAGTTTTATATAAAGCAACGACAGTTTTAAATAAATTGTTGAAAAATCATATTTTGGTTAGAATCAGTTCATAGTGTTTTTATAATAATACATTAAATTATGTGATACATTTTCTTTATAACTAATTTAGAAACAACTGTAGCTTTAGAGTAGGAGAGAATTGCAGGAATGTTGTATGTTACATATTTGTTTTTATTTAGATGATTATTACTATTTATGTTATCCTTAATTGTAATTTTATTGTTTTATTATAAAATATAATCCTTTAAAGGGTGCTGTATTAGTCTGAAAATTCAGCTACCCCGTTTTGTCAAAGTCATCAAGACGTAGTAAGTGTAATCCAATCAGTCAATCTTCTTTTTCTTGAGATTCGGGTAGGGCTTATATTCTTTACGGTCGTTATAGCATTAAAGAAAAGCACTTGTTGTTTTTATCCCAGATATTTTCTCAAAGGTTAATTATACGCATCTACATTTACTTCATCTTTATAGGCTGATGTTGTCAACTCCTTTACCTCAGCATGGAAAGATTTCCTAACCCATCAATCATGAGCTCGGCGTGCTTCAGTATCTGTGTAGATGGACTTCAACAGTTTAAGTGTGTTTTACCCTGGTGAAGAGAGTATAGTCGGCCCTGTCACAGCACTAAAGAGCTTTTAATTTTACCGTATGAAACATCACTTATTATTCATTTTGAAAGTTAGCTTCCAATGAAATCTTACAATATCTTTAGAAGAACAGTAACATTTAATGTGAGATATTGTATTGATTTAATGTCACATAAGTTTGCCGAAATTTGAATTCCACTGTTTTCAGTATATGTATTAAAGGAAAAATGTATTCTCCAGCCCCAACTAAATAATGCTTTCTCGTCCATTTAAAAACTCATTTTTTGGTTTTCAGACAAGTATTTATGGAACCATCAGAAGAAAAATGCCTTCTTTAGATAGTTATTTATGTAAATTGACCCTTTTATTATGAATAATAAAGATAATTATTAACAAAAAATAAATACCCAAACCCAGCTAAGTATTTAATTGGAAAATTGAAGCATTTTATATATTACTACACTCTTATTTGCTCTTTTTAATTAATTACGGATATTATCGATGAAAGTACTAGTGAGCTCAGGATGAGAGGTAGGAAGAGAACTCTTTCATTTAATAGCCTGTTTGGTAATTTTCATTAATTTCAACTTACAGGTCCAAAAGCATCCAATATTTCTGTCACAGTAATTTTGCATGTTTTTTTTTTTTGGATTTGTAGGTTAAGCAAGATTTTATTAAAAGTTATGCATGCAAAATAGTATGAATGTACCTGTAAATTCAAGGTTACTTGTAAAGGCCATTTTGTAGTTATATTTACTCGATATTATGTGCTACTTTTATTACACAAGCATATTAAAATAAGATATATGTATTTTGTTAATATTATCCAAGTAAGTAAAATGACCATATTAGGAAATTTTTATGTTATTATTGTTACGTGATACGTTGTTATGTGTCAGAAATTAGACGATAAAAAGCAAAATTATTTTGAAACTATGCCCGCTTTAACTATTCCTAAACTCTTGAACAAACACATAAGTATTGATGAAACCTCACTCAAAACCAAACAGCTTTTTAAACCACGAAACTCACATGGTTAGGGAATTTAACCAACAAGACATATCTACCTTCGTTCATCACCTGAGGAATGAAAGAAGTAATCATCTATGTGCGCACGACCATTGGGAGGATATTGTAGTAGTAGTGGGTAGTTATATACTATAATTGACTCATTATATACTACAAGCCCATTCATTATACTTCGTCAAGCTGTAGCAAGTTTTGATAAAGTGTCGGGAAAAAATTAGGTTTAGAATTACTTTGTAACTTAGTTTAAAGTTTGATCAAAAAGGTGGGTCTCATTACTTTTATTAGAATCAGGTCAGCTCTGTCACGTATAATGTGTATCATTATGCTTGTTTATTTCATTATATAACTTTTATAAAATAACAAAACCTATAATGTAGCAAGGCTACAGGAAATACCAAATTTATTTGTAAATAGATTCGCCTGCGGATCTATAATTGTATATAATTATGTGTGAATTTAAAGGGACTAGGAAGAAAAATAAATTTAATAATGTTAAGAACAAGATGAAGGATTATTTTTTTTTATTTCAATCTCAAGATGGTTTGTTAGACTTACATTATGTTAACCGAATAAAACAGCTTCTTAGATTTGATTTGAGAATGTACCAAAGTACTTAGTAATAAAATCTTAACATTTAAGATTAATCTCATACGACAGATATGCTTGGCGAGTTGCTAACTATTTAATATCTGAACTTATATCAATAGCACCATTTTCTTACAAACTCATCAGATTTTGACAAAATTTTCTTTTTTTTTTCTTTTACTCATCATTTGTAGACATTTTTGTTAAAATGAAGACGTGAGAGTGTTGATGTTTACCATACACAATAGTAATAAATAGGCACAAATCGTTAAATATTTTTTTAATAATACGAAATGAATAACGTGAATTTATATACAGAAGTATTACATGATATTCAATGTGAACTGTTTTAAAATTTACTATTAACAAAATCTCACAATTGAACATTGTTGTACTTCTTTAAGTCTTGGATGTTTCCTTAATTTGACATTAAATAGCTGAAATATTACATCACAAGGCCCTGTAAAATTAAAATAATTTCCGTTAGATTAATGTACTTACTGAGTAAAAACAGTGCAGAAATTATCTCACTATATAGTAAATTTATGTCTAAAATTCCCCTCAAAAATTATTAGTTACGTCTCTGCACTTACTCCATTTTCAACTTAATGTGTATTTTACAAATAATTTTACAGCTTTAAGTTATTATTTAAGTCTATCGAAGACAACAATCATGATAGCTTGTTACCTACCATTATATCCCGTGCACTCTGGAATAACCTTATATTACAGTAAGATAAACCTATGATAATGAAGTATCTGGAGAGTGATATATTTATAAAGAATTAGAATCTAGCAGTAAAGCGTGACTGTACAATGCGCTAAAGAGGACAATATCTGAAATTAAATGTGTAGGAAGAAGGTGGGGTACCATACATTAAAACTGACCAGTCCATTTTCGACTCTGTCCCACCTCCACCTGGCCAAATTCTCATCACGTAGCTTTAGTGTAATGGAGATTGTTTCAACCGTCCCCTGCTCTCTTGCGCTTACCTTAATTGTTTTACGACCGGAGAAAATCCTTTCGAATTGGACTCCAATGTACACACCACTCGGCACCGTATTGAAACTCGCGGCGTGACCGCGGAGAACAAACATGAGAAGCCACCTGGATACGCAATTTCAATCTTTTGTACTTTACAGAACTAATAAAACTCACTCAGGCCAGAAATTTCATACAATTAAGCATTTCCCTCTAGCTCCGAACACAATTGTAGTAACTTTCTATAGTAGTAGTCCACATTACCAAGAAGTAAGTAATCAAATGATAGTATTTTTATGTTTTACAGAATAGGCAGTATTTATCAAGCCGTTGGGTGATCACATGGAACCTCAGCATCATTTGGTTTGTACAAAGCAACTTCCAAATAGAATGGCCTTAACTTTCTCTCCAAGAAAAGAAATTATTTGAACAAGAACATTGAAATTGAAAGGGAGGTGAACAATATTGAATCAAGTTTTTCGCGAGGTCACACGTGATATATTTTTATCATAAAACACTATCCCAATCACTCTTCAACGCCTATAAAACTCAATAAACCACTCATAGATTCATAATTTAAATATTACAATTGTTATTATTATTCAATATAATTTAAAGTATTTGGTTCAAACGTTTCAATGGTTGAAATAGCAGTCTTTGAAATGCATCTTGATCAGGCTTCTTTTCAATTGTGCATGATTCAATAGTCGTCAGTGCCATATTTATATATAATAAACACTGACTCACAAATTCGTTCATTCCAATAGAATATTTAAAATTTTTTACTATCAAGAAGTAGTATTCAACCCTTCTAAACAACCACATGGACAAGTTTATCAACATGTTAGTAAACAAACCTTTAATAGTAAATTAGTTTCCTTTATGTGTTTATCCCATTAAAGTAAAGGTAGTCTCATTAAATTAAGTTATTCATAAGAACAGTGTTTGAAGATTATATTGCTAATTTTTGGACAGTTTTAACAACAAATCCTACATTTTTCATCCATACATCCTACATCCTACATCATCAGTTATCCCTTTTTATAAGTGGCAAATCAAAAGAAAAAACGTAAGATGCTTCTACTTACAATATACCTAAATTGTCCAGATAAATAAATTTGAAAATTATTTGATTAAGTAACGTGTGAATATAATTAATATTTTGTCTGCTTTAATAATATTTAGGCTACTTAAAATTAAAAATAAAATCAATCATTATTTTTCTCCTAGACCCTCAATTCATGATATAAATTATCAAAACAGATAAATTATAAGATGTGAACGAATTTGTGATTGATGGTATATCTCACATTAAGCATTAGTATAAAATGTCACATGAAAAAGTGTAGTTTAAATTGAGACCATGAGGTACTTGGCATACTTGGGTATGACATTACTTACTTTTCATCTTCCGTTCTTTCTTTTGGAAACGACAAGTCAAACTTTGAAGAAAATTGGTAGAAATTGGACCAATTTGAAAGAATCATAAATTATGATTCGTTTTAATGGTTGGAATAAATTATGTTTTGTAAACAAAAGCTATTAAGGACTATGGTGAAAATTAAACCACACAAAATTATAAGTAAATAAACAGGCACGGCGCTGAGGGCAACCATACCGCAAAACACGCTTAGGTGCAAGGCTTGACTGACATGTTCCTTTGGTTGAAAATGCAATAAAGTTGATGTCACGAAATTAGATGCTTGAGAACCCACAATACATGGCAAGCCATATAACCACTCTGTACATTACTTCTCTTATATCCACGTTATTGACCCCTTTACTTCGATAATGTCAATCATTAAGCAATAAGAAAATTAGTGATTAGTACCCCACCCACCTCTATGTGGCAACACCGCACCAAGTAGCTCCTTCATTCCAAGTGCCTAATTTCGTGACATCAACTATAGCCTTAGTGAGCAATATCATTGTTGTGGCCACCTTTTGATTATAAATAATTATAAGTCACCCTCTTCTCGATCAAATCATATCTATCACTGTTTTCATATGTTTAATAAAGGTTATGACGTCAGTGAGAGCGGAGGTGGAAGTAGCGAGGGAGACGGCCGTTGGTGGGGACATACCCCCACCCTACTGGCTGGCCTCCTATATAAGCTTAGGCCTCCCAGAAAATTAGCATAACTAATCGGACCTCTACTTGGAACACTACTCTATCCTCTCTCTCTACACTGGCGCCGCTGCTCTATTCAAACCATGGACTTCTCTTTCAACTACCTCTACATCTCTCTTTCCTAACCTAGCTATGTTTTAACCCGGCTTTGTCAAACCTCACACTTTCCTAGTGAGATTATCTGCCTTTGTCTCGCTAAAACTAGCACCTCCATGGGAGAGACCTCTCCCTCGCGGACGACGGTTGCCTTGGCCCCTGCAAATAAGACCAACAGTGACTCCCATAACAATCCAGTATGCCTCTCCCCGGTTCACACTCGCCTTTCGGATCCGGACGGTTTTTGCCTACCCTTTGATACCGAGTGTGAATTCGTGGTCATTCCAAGACCACATAAACTACCTATAAACCTACCCTGTACCTCTTCTCCTGAACACAGTGCTGTGTCGGGGCACACACGCCTTCTAAAGATCTTATGGAGTCAGATCAATGCGACTTAGGCTGTCCTGCCGACTAGGCCGGCGGCCAGGGTGGAAGACCATAGGTCCACCCACCTTATCACTTTCTGGGCGCTCGCCAGACGGGGCTAAGAAGTTGTACTGATCCTAGCCCGCGGCGGGCGTCTCCTTACCCCCTTGCGGATACCCAGGTATAAACTGAGCCCCCAACTGGGGGTGCCCGACAATCATATAAACATAAGGGATATGCTTGAGCCTGCAAAATCTGAAGGAAATCTTTCAGTTTGTATTTTTAATATTTCAAGGAGAACCTTATACTTTACGAGTACAAGCATACATGTTAATGTGGGGTGTTTTACTTCCAGCAGAAGTAAATGGGTAGTAATGACCTTCATTATTCTTTACTTTAAATAAAAAGTATATCCATAAAAAAATATGGGTGTAAACATTAGTAGACCCAGCTTGAGTGAAAGCTTGTGTGTTTTCCTGATTTGAGTAATGACGGTAACACCCACTCACCCACCAATATTACCTAATTATGAGTGATTCTAAAGATCTGTATGGTTTCAAATAAGACAACATACAGTGAGTGACTTGCGAACACGTTTTTAGGTGCAAACGCTGTCAAATGTCGTCCATAATATTACTCTATCTACCAGACCCCAGATACATAAAGGTATTGGACCGGAACTTGACATAATAAATGCACAAGCAAACAATGCACAAAGTTTCCGACAACCGTCATTGAAATAATAGATACAAATCGGTTATGGCAAAGCGAGCACAGCTTTCTAACAGCAATTTGCGTGATTTAATGTCCCTTTATAGGAATAATCAAACCAAATCACCACGGAGATGAGTAAATCAACTGAAACGGTGATTATTCAAAAGGAAAATATGTGTTAAAAATAATAGCATTGTACTGTATAATAGGGATCATCTTGAGGTGATCTAGCTTTTGAATTAGATTGAGCTAGCACAAGATGGTGAATATGATAATCAGCTCCAAGACAATGAAGAACATTCTCTTCGCCGAAAAGGGTAGGAAATAAAAGGAAACCTAAGGAGGGAGCTTTATTTTGGAACCACTTTTTTTTAGGCACACAAATACAAAATAAAGTTGTTTTAATCAATTATCAAGATTCAGCCCACACCAAATAACCCTCCACACTCTAAACACGTTTGTTTCCTGCAGGATCAATTACTTATCCGTAAAGAATATCCTTGCAATAATAAATACTCTATCTTTTTTTTTAATTGTCACCATATAAATTCTGTAGTTTCCACGAAAATCGTGCTAATGAATTATATTTTGAATCAATTATAATAAGTTACAAATACCATATCCACTCTTTCGTGGACCGGCCCGCCTTTTACGTCAAAACATGAAATGTTTCGTAAAACACATGTCCCATATCCCCCCTAAAATGGTTCGACAGATTCCATCATCAATCTGCAAACACCCAAACTTCTTGTTTCCTCTTTCATTGATCCATTCCTGTTTCCACTATTGCTGCGTTGATCATGGTTGTCTCTCTCAAAGTCTTGTTGAAAAAATAAAACAGTTTATGAACTGTTCCCTTCGAGTAACTAAGAAACTATGTCTTCAGATTGAAATTATCTAATTAAAAGTATTTCATCGAGGCTATTCATTTCGATTGTAGAAAAATCTGTTTTTTGTTATTGTTTTTGGCGTGTCTTGCTCCTTCTGCCGAACTGACAAGAACACTAATTTATACATAAATTGAGGCAAACCGTCTTACCGATGAAACCACTTTGTATAGATAGTAAAAATCTCCTACGGGTGGTCTGAAAAGTTTCCAACCTAACAAAGCTTTTATTTCACTAGCTTTTATTTACTTTATTACCATCTTCATGTCGAGGTCGGAAACTTTTCAGACCACCTGTGTACTGTTAGGGGTTCGTCCTCGAAGCTGAAGAGATCTGATGAATCGGCTGAATGAACTAAACATGTGCCTCTTCCTCTCTCTCTCTCTCTCTGTCATGTAATCCCTGAGCTCCCAGACGACAGCAGTTACAGACTGACGTGAAATATTGCCTTTACAATCACTTCACACCACCACTGGGCCTCTTCAGTCAATACTTCCTCCTAACGGGGCCAGTCACTTTATATTCACTATATTCACTTTTTCGTGGCTGCCTGGAGATGAACAAAACTTGTGTCAATCGACTTCTAAAGTTTTTTTTTTTTTCATAAGTGGTTAAAAAGTTTAAAAACAAAAAAATGCGTCCACAAATAAATATTTTACAATCTATCAAAGCCTGAACGACCATTAGAGCGATTTCAACCGGTAGAATACATTTCAAAATTGATAACGAATTGTACTTATATCTGAGAAAATGAAATCCCTAATTACATTGTAAATATCGTAGATATCGGATCTGCGGGTAGGTTAAACGTCATCCATTACCGCGAAAAGTAATCCCAGCAGCTAATATCTGGGTAGGATTGACTTAGTCGCGGAGCAGATGGCTATCGGGAGCAAGGGAAGTGAGGGATTTTATTTATCGGCCCGATAGCGGAACGGTTCCCCTCAGACTCGATGGTAAACCGTATTAGCTCCCAAGGAAGGGGGAATCTCTCATGGGTCTGCAATACTCTTTTCTCCTATAAAGGACCTCCACAGTCCTAATGACGATTTTCCTCTGGGCACAGGATAGGAATAGGAGGGTAGCCCGGGCCTACTTAAAAAATCCTTACCACATGAACACAACACAAGGCAAAAATATTATGTAAACTTTATTCAACATTCAATTTACCAAGTATCCTTTAATTATAATTATTATTATGGCATCGTTATTTTTTAAAACCAAAAAGCCTTGTTTTTACTCAGGTCTTCTTGTTTAGATTTCCTTGGTGAGCGTATTTTTATTTATTTATTTTTTATATAACTTATTTTTTTAGATAACAACTTTATTTTAGATTTTAGATAAAATTTCAATCTGCCTCATTGGGCAATAAGTAATTGTGATAAATGATCTCATTCATACCATATTTACAATTTTCATATACTCGCTCATTCATACCATATTTACAATTTTCATATACTCGCTCATTCAAACGCCAGAGAGACCTCCCAAGTCTCCATGTACCACATGGTTGACACCTCCCTCGCATGCGAAAGAGGAAGTGGAGTCTTGAAAGTCTTATATATGACATATATAGATTGGGTTTTCATCTATTGCGTAACGATGGGCAGGACATATTTTTTTTCAATGTTTGGTTTGAATAAGAAAACATTTTTATATTAAAAATGTAAAAAAAAAACTCGAAACGAATGAATTGAATAAGACAAGAAAAAACAGGACAGGGGTAATTAGTGTTTGTTAGCTGTGTTGACTTGCCAAAAAGGAATACTCCTGTGACACGATAGGGGTAATCAGTATGGCCAGTTGAATTCCGCTAAAAGGAGATTAGTGTCTGAGCAAGTTTGTATTGGTTACGACCACGTTTTGAAATTTATCTATAATTAACCAGGAAATACATCGCCCGCATTGTGTTTGAGTATATTAAATATATATCCCCAGGAGAATTGATTTTTATATGACCCACCTAAACACATGTGTGTGGTGAATAAACTTAGGAATTAAATCATTGAACTTAAAACTAAATGTGTACAATTACTGCAGTTTATTTTTAGTAAATAAAAATAATGTAGCACTTGTATTTCAGCTTTTTGTTCGCCTTCCCTTTAAGACGTAATTATGACATAAATGAGAGTCATATCAATTGTTCAATATATCATACGTTTGTAAACACCATATCGATAAATATTCAGTTGAAGAGATCATTCCTAACGAATACTGTTAACTATCATACCCTCAAGCATTACTCATATTCTATTTAACTAATCATTATATACTAAATACATAATTTTTTTACAATAATTTATGTATATATAATTATGTGAAAAGAAATCTCTAGGAACTGATTTAAGTATCCTTCGAAATCGAACTAGAGACCTAGTGAAGTACTAGTTTTTCAAATAGAAAAAATATAGACATAATACAATTAAAAATAGACGCAGAAACACATATTATTGTTGAATGAATTATTAGATCACAAGGAAAGAAGTCATATCTTATTTCCATATTACAATTTACACGATTAGGACAATTCATGAGCATTAACGGTTAACATATAATAATTTACATTCTTAATCATTTTTTTAATACGACACAACCATTTTTCCATTCTAATTATATTTTAATGTTTAAATTTGATGATAATTTGTTTCAATTCGTAACCTTCGCCAAGTACAATGACTAGAATAGTTCTTCTAATAGAATAGTTCTAAGTGAACATAATCAAAAAGTTTTTTTCTTGAAATAAAATAAGGAAATTAGTAATTCATTAGAGTAAGCTTCTAGAATATATCCTAGATTGATGCTTACAATTGAGAAACATAATACTAAAATAAATTGAAATTTGATTAAAGGAAATTTAACTCACATATTCAATGATTGTAAAAACCGTTCAATAGTGAGAATTAGACTGATTAAGGAAACAATTTAGTGAGGTTTGCCAACTGTGCCAGTTGATGCCGACATTCTAGGAATCGTCTGTTGCCGACCAACTCTGGTCTTTAAATACCTTCCAAGTTTACATAACAGTTCCTAAAGTAGACATCTGTCACTAATCAAATTAATTGATTTTGGTTACAAGGCGATTGGTAATCTAACTAATTTAACTGTATCAGAAGTCATTCAGAGCGTTAGGCAATAATTGTGTAATTCCGCTATTGCTCAGAAAATACTAGGTCTCCGATTGGCACCCATTATTTGGAGCTTGTTATAAAATCTAAAAAACTGAGGTACACAAATGTGATTATGCATTACATTTATCAGTAACGAAACCGGTAATGTTTCACTGGAATCATTCACAAGTTGGCACACCAGGCAATAAAATCACTCCATAAAACAACAAAGAAGGTCACTGTCAGTGACCTGATTGAAAATAAAATCAAGAGCTACTTGGGTTTAAAAAACATAGTGGTGGCTAATGTATAGCGAAATTCCCTGGATTGATGAGAAATATTCAAACAAGAAGCGCAGTGTAAAACACATTTCAGAGCTATCCCTATGTTACATGTCATACCAAGGGAGCGAAAAAAACAGTACAATATTTAATGTGTTAATATTATATGTATGTATATGTAAATTATTATTGATATAAGAGGCAAAATAATAATAACAGCTTTACACGATAGTCAATGCTAACAAAGAATGTTTTTTTTTTAAATATCACATACAAATAAATTACAGTGGATTCATTTATTTTTTAATTAAAAAAAATTAATTAAAAAATTCCTACTAAAACACCTTGTACAAAACTTTTATTTGCTTTTTCCTAAGTATCTTCATATGAAATTAATTAATTAAAATTGATTAAGTTGTGAAAAAGTACTTAAAATACTCGGTATCTTGGCCAAAATAACATTTTATTTTGTATTAACTATAACTTTGTCTTTGATCTATTAATAAATTGTAAAACTATCAAGCGGCTTTGAAATACATAAATAGACAA
Source organism: Acanthosoma haemorrhoidale (assembly GCA_930367205.1). NCBI lineage: Eukaryota > Metazoa > Arthropoda > Insecta > Hemiptera > Acanthosomatidae > Acanthosoma > Acanthosoma haemorrhoidale. Next base: position 133,039,245 of record OV884011.1, read on the forward strand.
AATTATGATCCAACTAATGTATAATTTTTATGATTTTTTTTACTTAATTTCCTACATTAATGGATATTAACCGCAGGAATAAAATTAAATTGAATTTCTATCTGAAATATTTGTAGCGTGACCTAAAGTATTGCTAAAAAACCTTATACCTTTACCTAACCTTAATGGCTTTACTCAATCATACAGGACCATTGAGGAATAATGCCGAGGGCTCTAGAGAACGCTTATGTGATATTTATATGAAACACTGAAAAGGAAGATCACTCATAATTTTACAATCGGTTTCAAAAACAGTAAACTTTTCTGACGGCGGCTTACCAGCACCACTTCGCCCTCAATCTATAACTCGCAAATATTCACAACAATATGCCCAAGATTTAATTGAGTTTCAAAGCACTTCCTCGAGAACTAATGCCCGCAGTCCATCTCTAATAGCTCCTAAGCATCGGACAACAATTTTACATCATCCCTGAGTTGTTTCACACTTTATGAAACTCTGTGCCTTTGTACGATAAAAGCAACCACCTGTAGCCTCTGTGAACTCACAAATGATCCCTTTGCTTGTCCATCCATTAGTGTGATTGAAAATTATTACAACTGATTTTCTATTTTAAAATATCGCAATAACTATTAGTTGTGGTATCATGGGTGTAAATTGCTTTTGTTTTTTTGTTTTTTTTTCTAAGCTCTCCAGTTAGAAATTCAGGATGAGGGAAAAATATAGAATATTTAGGTTAATCGGATCCTTATACTAGGAGTACCTGCTTGAAGGTGGTGTGAGAGGATTAAGGGGTGTGGGAAGCCTCGGTGGAGGTTCTGATAACCGTTCACACGAATAATTATTAACCGTATAGTGATTATATTTTATTGAAGTACAATCGATAATAATAGTTATTTATCATCGTTACATAATAGTGAGCTATGCTTTTTCAAAAACAACTACTCTTAATCTATTTATTACCACCCATATTTTACAACTGACTATCTGCCGTATAATACCTATGACATAGGGGGGCAGTATTAGAAGTAAGATGTTTATTTTTGATCATTTTCTGAACTTTGGAAAAGGCTAATTTACATCATTAATAATACGCACTGCAAGCCAAGCCTCCCTCAGTGTGGAGGCCTTTATGATTTGAGTCTGTTAATCACGCTTCATATTACCTCCGATAATTTTTTTTTTTACATTTTTCAACAGGTATTAGAAAGACATTACGACTGAAAGGTGTCCAATAAGCTTTAGCTTAATTTGGAAACCTATGGACCTCTTTAGAAGTGAGTGATATTCTTTATTTTAGGTCTACCAGTGAAAACAGTGACTAGTGTTAGATTTAATGCTAGAAAAGTCACAATGTTTAACCGGGCCACGCCAGCCACGGCGCGCAGGTCAAAATTCAACCACTGTTTTCAGTGCAGTGTCATACAAAGTGTCTAGCTAGTTCATTGCCTTAACATCATTTTCTCCGACCGTGGACAATAGGCTTTTTTTAACTTGTCAGAGCAAGAATAAAAACATATCGCGGTTTTTACCCGTCCATCTCTGGAGAACTATATTCAGTCGACACAAGAAATCACTAAGGTAACTACTCATTTCACCAGCGACATCATTAGAAGACATCACGCAAGGTGCGGCGACTTCAAATGGGGAGGATTTCAAATCCTCGTATCACACAAAAATAAAGTCAGTTTTCTCCTGTCCTGCCCTGGAATGAATGGATATTTCAAGTTTGGTTTGAATGTAAATTTATAATTATTGTATTATAAATGACATATTTTGTACGTGTGCGATCTATAATAACAATCATATATGGCCCTTAGAGGGCTGATTGTACTTTTTATTGAAATAAAGATTTTATAAATAAAAATGAAAAACCATGTGATGTAGCAACAAAGCACGGGAGAAAAGGTATTGAATGGAAGAGGCTTCTTGAGATCGATCAAGAATGGTCGACGAGAGCACTTGTCCTTCGAGCGACATAAAGAGGACGGAGTATAACTAATGGCAATCGAGGGTCAGATAAATGAGACTTGAGGAGGAAGAGGGGGGGGTATTGTTTTGTAACTGGGAACAAGCGTTTCCATTGTTACGTCTTCTACATAGGGTTATTCTCTTTCGAGAAATAAACGAACACGAAAATGAAACAAAAGAGCTCGAAGAATGTTCAGCTTTTTAATTGGAATGTACGTTACACAAGCAAAGAAGAAAATTCCTTTCACTATAAACCTCTTACTTGACCTTCAAAAACACCTTGATGAGATCAAGTATTGGTGCAACCAATGGCGAATCAAGGTCAATGAAGCAAAATGTTCCCACATAACCTTTACCCTCTGCCGCAAGTCCTGTCCGCTAGTCTTTTACAATTCGATTCCTCTCCCCGTGTCTGAGACAGAAAGGTATTTAGGCTTCCATCTCGACAAAAGACTGACATGGAACCCACACACGAGGCTAAAAAGACAAGAACTAAACAGACGCTTTGGACTACTGTACAGACTACTTCGAAGGACATCCCATCTCTCAATAGAAAATAAACTACTTATTTACAAAGTTATACTTAAGCCAGCTGTACATACGAAATGCTATGTGAGCTATGGGGGACAGCAAAAAAGTCGAACATCAAGCGTATCCAATCCTTTCAATCAAAAGTCCTGAAAACAATAGTGAATGCCCCTTATTATTTCAGCAACAAAACCCTTCATAACGACCTTAATATACCCTAAATTCTTGAACTCATCCCTTCCAAATTCATGAAATTCCATAGTGACCACCCTAATCCCGTAGCACAGTCATTGCACTGCTCCACTCATCCCTATAATCCTCCTCGGAGACTGAAACGGCAGTGGCCTCGTGATCTCCTATAAATGTGCAACAATGGGAGTCCTGGCAATGGCCAGTTTCTCTTATCATGTCCTGAGCGTATGTGGCTCTCATGCTCTTCATCGGTCTCGCTCGTATTCGGTTGTGTGGCAGGTGGGGGAGCGTGGGGGACTTCCCAAGACTCCGCTTCCTCTTTCACATGCGAGGGAGGCAATTACTATGTGGACTTGGGGGGCCCCTGGGCTATTTGTAAATATTTTATGAATGTGTGAGAGAATGATGAATTGTAAATATGATATGAATGAAAACATTTATCTCAATTATTTATTGCCTATTAAGTATTAGGGCACATTGTAATTTCATCTTAATAAAGTTGTTTCTAAATAATTACAGCATTCATTTAGGACATATGTCGATGATTTTTCCAAAACAATACTCTTGTTTCTGTCTCAATGTAAATAAATCCAGTAAAAATAATCGTTTGCCAAAACCAGTAAAAATAATCGTACTATTCGTTAACAAATTACTTGTATTTTCTAATCATTCTGTATTTTTTAGAAGTAAAAAGTTACAGGAACGAACTACCGGAAAATGGTTATAGTTCTTCCATATTTAGAATATTCAATGATATTATCTCGAATCGAAGGAATAAATTGAACAAAAGATTAAAACAAAGAATTCATTTGTAAATATTGTATGTTAGCACTGATTGTGGAGTTAGAAATTAAGGAGTTAATTATCTTGTCTCTCCTCAATGTTTAATATTTTGGCAAAGCATTTTCAACCCTCAGTCAGTCATCCTCAGTGCTACTAAATTTACAGTAACGTGGTACGCATTATTAAAAACTTATAATATTGTAATATTTATTTTTTTTATTATAAATACTTAGTTAAAAAATTAAAAAAACTTGAGTATGAAAAAAGTTAAAAATCAAAAGGCTAACAAACATCATCATAATAATAAAAGTGATAGTAAACAAACTCCATAAAATTAACGGACAATATAGTCAGATAGGAGATAAAGTTATTGCCAATTATCCTCCAAAATGATTTATATATAATATAAATTATATACTTATATTTTATAATATCACAAGTAACAACGTTTTACAGTCGTGTTTTGGTTTTACGTTTTACACTGGTATTTTCAATGCCTGGAACAAATTTGTTTATAAATCGTGTAATTTTTCTTTTCTGATCATAAAAAAATGTTTTACAAACCAAAGTCAAGCAACTTTAAGTCAAAATAACATAAATAATTTATATTTATTTGCTGGGATTATTATAAAAAGTAAGTGAGCAGATCTGATTTTTTGTAAAAATAATGTTGATAATCATAAATTATAATTTTGCATTAATTTTTCGAAATATATTACTAAGAATTATAAGTTTTATCTATATTTGAGGGAGACTGGAGGGAAACTAACTGCAACTCTTACATACTAATGCTAAGGATCATATATTTTAACCAAAACATGAATAAAAGATTTAAATTGTAGATCGAGAGTAATTTAGAAAAAAAAATATTCAATTTACTCGATTCAAATCCCATTTATTATTTAAAAAAATTATTGTTGATTTCCTCATAAAAAAATGTCTAAAAATGTATTTATCATGTTTTATTTATTAAGGAATATTAAAACAGGATGGATAGAAAAACAAGCTTTAGAAAAGCATTAATTTTAGACATTTTGTTTTGGGACAATCAACAATCTTTTTTTGCATTTGAGAAATTCAAAATAAAAGAAGGGTTGCTACTTGTACAAATTGAAATGATTACGGGTTATGTGGAAGGGGAGAAGGCCGGTTTACAAAAGAAGTAGTGTGTAAAAACTGTATTCACGACCGAAGATGGGAGACAGAAACTGCAGCTCCATAACAGAAATCAACTCAATGATTTGTATAGTTTGAAATAAATTATTAAATAGTGCACAAAACCAATTCCAAATATACATAAAATAGTTTTTTACACACACCAATGAAAATTTAAAAAAGTTTTCCTGCAGGATTTAATATGGGATAACCAGGTTGACAAAAAAATTAAATAATTAAAAAATAAATTTTTTTTATAAAAAGCATTTTTTATTTTCAAAATGTACATTTATGTACATACATAATTATTATAGACGCAACTTAATTAAAATATGTTCATTTTATATATACATTTTTTTTACTCTCATATTTGGTTTTTCTTCGTTCTTATGTTATAAGCTATAATTTTTCCTTATTCACAATTGTAATCTTCAAAATAGGCGACAGTCCGGTCAAATGTCTCTAGGGATTGTGGAACTTTAGTCAGGTCACTTCTTCAATTAAATCATAAATTGTTTCGACTTTATCAAGACATGTTTCGATGTCGATGTCGAAAAATAGTCTTTCTGTAACTTCTTTTTATAGTGAGTATCACACGATGACCCATGTGCATTATTTATTGACATTAGACGGTAGTTAGTTAAAGAAAACTTGTCCATTACCTGTTTTTATAATGGATTGAGATAAGTGGAATAGCGCATTGACCAGTAAAAGGACAGCTTTCGCGGGCATGTGAAACAAATTTCTAAACACTTTGATTCATCCAAAAAAAGCCCGTAAGTGTACGAGTAGGCACGGATAATCGAGGTTGTACATATAAGCTGTTCAATAATCATAATTCAATAATCATTATTCAATATAAATGACACAAAATCTCAGAAAATTGTCTGGGATATTTTACTGATTTAAATTGTTATAATATAATAGGTCAATACCGGTATAAATCTTCGTATCATACGATTTTTTATTAAAAATGAATTAAACTTTACTAAAATATACTAAATAGGGTAAAGGTTTATCGTTATTATCGATAGCAATGAGTGCCTATTTTATACCACTAATTCAAGACATATCGATCATGCGTACAGTCGGTACATTCTGTTTTACACCTTTTTTTATTTAATTTTTGAACATAAACTAAAACCATTGTGATAAAAACATGTATGAATATGCTTAATCTAGCACTTTTGACGAGTTAAGAGGAATAATATATATGTATATACATAATTCCGTCGTAGTTCAGATTGAACTTATCCCTTGAGAAGTTTGACTTAAAAAAAGAAAAAGCTTTTTAACATATATCATTTAATCCGTTCTTCGCCATTATCAATCCCGAAGGAAATACCCAAAACTTTTAGCTGCTAAAAAACTAAGTGAAATTGTATCTAAAGGTGAGACTAAAATCACGGCAGTCTCTAAACCAAAAGGAACTGGTTTAAATTTGCAGGGCATTTCAGCAAATGTGGAGATACTTTAAGAGTGGCCAGATAAACTTCTACTCTTGGAGCCCGGGTGCTACTAATAAAACTATCCCGGTAGTATAGAAGAGTGAGGGGGAGTAATGGCATTAGCTGCTAGGAGACGTGGAGTTACTGCCCCCGATTCCCGTCCTTCACGGGTAATTAACATGGAGCCTCTCCTCTTGGCTCCCATCCATTGGCGTACGTCTCCAGGCACCAGAATACCTGATTGCCTTCTACCGCAAAAAATACACTTATATATCCTACTCACAAGCATTATCGTTTTATTCATTATTATTATTAGAAACTTCTTTATTGTTTTAAAATTACAATCTGCCTTATTGGGCAATAAGTAATTGTGATAAATGTTCCCATTCATGACATATTTACAATTTTTATTCACTCGCTCAGTCATCTCCCTTGCATGCGAGTCAGCCGCGTACGATACGAGCCAGTAGAGGCTGACCAAGAGTGCGATCTTATTCATAAAAAACTTAACGGGGGTCCAAAATGTATTTGAGCTCAAATCAAGTTTTCCCACGCCATTACTAATAAACAAGATTAACCTGCTATGATCAACCCAATTACGATTCAAAATTGACAGGTAGAGTTGTGCATTATACATAACTTGTCTATAAAATTATTTCCGATGTACAGGTTTTCAAGCCAGGAACGTAACTATAAATATTTCTCTTTTCCAAATTCGATTTGCTGCCTTCATAAGTATATTTTTCATACTCTTATAAATCATAGATTTTATTACTAAGACATCATGAAGTTGAAATATATATATATGTAATGAAAGTGTTTTCTCTTTCATTTGAATTTGCCGTGCTGCTTCCACTGGCTGCCACCAGATGGAGCAGCAGTTATCAGATAGAGAACAGAACATGTAAATAGTGTGAATAGAGAATTGATAGTTATAAACTGTAATTGTCGTTTCTTTGTTTACAAAGAAACTGATTTCAGTTTATTCACCCCCCCTTCAATAATTGTTTTACATATATATATATATGAATACATATAATGCCTGGAGAAATTCTCTGGAGAGCTGGGTGAGTTAAATCACTTCATTAAAGGTGATGATAGAATTACAGAGAGAGTAGAGGTGAAGACAAACGAAGGTCTACTAGACCAAGGGGATGCAAAATCAATAAACGCAGACCTGGTGTTTCGAATAAAAATGAACGTACTGAACCTAATACAGGCGGATAAAGACAGCCCATGGGCCGTGCTGAAAGAAAGAGCAAAGAAGACTTACGGAAGAGGCCGGTGGACACCGGAAGAGGATATCTTTCAAATGTTTCGAGAAACGGGACATCCGGGTCAAACAAAAGGCCAATATACCGGGGAACTGCTGGCATTGTTCAACTAAATTACCCAAAATATGAGAGACGTGATAAACCTGGCGGAAGTAGAAGTCAGGATCGCCTTTTAGTCGACCATTCTTAAAGTAAAGCAAGCCAGGGAGACGGCTAAACGGGATAACTTACTGAGGGACCAGTCGTTCGCGGAGTGCGCCCAATATCTGATGGATGTTAGCACCCGTCAATAGGAAGGGAAGCCGGGAGCGAAGGAGAGAAGTTGGTCCGAGGTGACATACCGTAGACCTAGAATGCCGCAGCAAATTTAGAAAAGGAGGGAGCCGCTGATGTGGAAAGAAAAAGGATGATGGCAGAAGGGAGGAGCCTAGACCATAGAATACCCACAACTGAAGGAAGGAGGGAGGAACGACGATGTCATGGGTGTGGGAGAGTCGGACATCTGATGGCGCAGTGCCCACGCACAAAATGCTTCGAATGTAGGATGTAAGGGCACCTCGCCAGGAAGTTTCCATACCTTTACCGAAGAGCGGAGAGGTATCGGCCAGGTCCTTTAGAAGTAAATGCACAGGGGGTGTGGGGGAGAAACAGGAACCCCTCCGAATCATTGAAAACTTAGGGAGCCTCAGAGACGGAGGAAGAAGAGGATGAAGCCGGAAGCAGCAGAGGCGACAGAGGAGAGGATAGCAGGGGCCACGGAAGGGGCAGTGGCAGAGCGTGGATGTGGGAAGAAGGCAAGCGACGGCCCAAGGAGAGAGGTGACCTACGTTAACAAATTATAGTGCGAGTGGAAATTACTGCTGTATACCCATTATCCGATTGGCGCGAGGAGTAAGGTGTCTGGTTGACACAGGGAGCTCCTGTACTATCTTCAGCAGAATGGTGGTGAGAAAATTATGCACCGAGGGTACGGTGTTGAAGATCCGAGCATGCGAGTGTAAACTAACACCCTGCGAGGGTCTTGAAGGCGAAATGGCGATGGGGTTGGCTTGATAGACATATAAGGATAAGTGAATGAAGATACACGTGGTGAAAATGATGCCACGGGAATATTATAGGGTGCGACCTCTAGGGAAAGGTAGGAGCAAAGGTGAGAGGAGATGTGGTCTATCAGAATAGGAAGAAAACCGTACCGATGTATGAGGGCCCTGGAGGTTGGAAAGGAACAAATCAGAGCAGTCAAGCGAGAGGAAAACTGGGAAAAGGAAATTAGGCAAGAGTACGCAGATATTTTCTTCAAAGAGGGGTATAAACTTGGCATAACGGGGGAAACGGTACACGAGATACCGCGGCAGAACCGTGTGAGGTATGTAAAGAAAATAAGATACCCACAAGCGCTGAGACAGCATATTGGGGGGGGGATAGAGGAGATGAAGAGGCAGGCAATCGTAGTGGACCGCACATCTGCATGCAATAGTCTTCTGAGGGCCGTAAAAAAAATGGGGTAGTCGGAGAAGAAAGGTACCGAGTAGTCATCGACTACAGGAAACTTGATCAGAATACCGTCAACGAAAAATACCCCATTCCTCGATTCAAGGACATTCTGGACCGACTAAGTGGAGCAACGATATTCAGCACACTTGATTTGAAGGTAGGATATCATTAAATACAGATGCATCAAAGAGATCAGCACAATACGGCGTTCACGTTTGATCGCGTGGACTACGAGTACACCAGAATGCCGTTCGAGTTAAAGAACCCGCCAATAACATTCCAAATGTAAATGGACAAACTCTTGAGAAGCATCGAGGGATCATACTGCCAAATACATATGGACGATCTCCTACCTTTCAGATGAAGCAAGGCAGGACATCAAAAGCACTTGAGACAGGTGTTCCAAAGGCTGTCGCGGGCAATCGTCGTCAATCCCATCGAGCAAGAGCCAGCGGGACCATCGCAAGACAATAGGCAATTGGTCCGGAAATCGTCACCCAGTGAAGAAGGAGCGCAGGACCGGCCCGAGACGGCAGCTCTGCTGGAGACAAGCAGTTGATTTCGAAGAAATCGAAGAGATTACCAATGATAAGAAGTGCCAAATCATTAGCCTCACATCGTAGATGTCAGGACTCTAAGGCCAAATATGGTAAGTACGGCCGTTGTTACATGAAGATATGGTCCTCGCCAGGAATCACAAACGGCATGATCTGTCAAGCCCAGAAGCATGTGTCCAAGCCAGGCCAAACGCACCACCGTTACGTGGGAAATGTGACTATTGGGGAACGCATCTAACGGCTATGGTGGACGGAGAGGATTGGAGTTGACCGCACGTTCATTCAGTACACCCTGCAGGTGGAAACTATCAGGCAAGAAGATCGTCAACGGGAGGTTACCCTTGCCTTTCACTAGGAAAAACAAACCACTGCGGGATCGAAACAACCCTACAGGCCATCAAGCGCAGATGTTTTTAGTGAGGCATTAAGAACAAAATCGCGTGCGTTATTGGCGCCTGTGACACATGCCTCGCCACAAAATATGATCGACACCGGTCTAGAGCAATGCAACACGTGACCCCGACAGCCGGCAGACTACTGGAAGATCTACAAGTGGATACATTCACCTAGAGGGGTACAAGTGGTCAATAATCGTATCGCACTGGGGAAGCAGTGGGCGACCGTTTGGAGCAAACTTGAAAGCACACTCCCCCGATTAAACGATGGACGGTGCATTTGGAGCAGCTAAAGTTTCTAGCACGGAGCCGTAGTGTTCCGGCGTCGCAACCTGATTCCGGTCTGAGGTTGGGAGTGAAGGGTCTAAAACCTAGTCGGCGTATCACGCACAAGTCAACTTTTGGCTGTGCTTGTCAGGTATTTTAGTGTTGTATTTCTATGTTGATTTTGACGATAATGTTGTTGTTTTTCTCTCTTCGTGTGCGTATCATAATTCTTTATATACAATAGAAGAACGGTTTTGTTTTACTTGTCTTTTTATTGATCAAGGTCCTAATTTTATTTCTCTGTAAACATAAAAAAAAAATTTTTTAATTATATATGTGTATGTTTACGTGGAATGTCCGTAAACTGGTAGGGTGGTGCTAGTGGCAAGACTTTTAATTTTAAGTTTTAAGTTTAGCGCCTTCGGCATATGTGTGACACGATAAATGTACGAAGCATTTCAACCACTCGATAATGGTAGTGTACCTAGAGAAATTAATGAAAAAACCTGCGTGATGACAAAATTTCACAATAAATTAACTCACAACAAGCAATTATTCATAATAAAAAATGGTGTAGTAAAGTTAAGATATATTATTGAAAGATAATTTTAATAGGAAAGCGTCAGTATCCTAGTTTAAGCAGCATTACAGTTATGCAGTCATATGTTTATGTTTTCATATTGAAAAGCAGATTAACCATCTTCTGGGCATAACGGAACAAAGTCAGACACATGGATGTAAACAAATGGGTTTCTAGTTTTAAAAAAACAAAACAAGTTCCTATGTCTTTTCCAGCTGTATGACCGATTTCATTGTGAATATACATTTGCTTCACACATTAAAATTATACTACTTCTACCCGCCCCTCACACCACTTCCCACCCCACCGGAATATCTAATATATATGCAAGGATGAACAACATAAAGGGATACAATCTACATAGATTTATACCTAGGGACGGTACTGTCCGGGGGATGGGTATGTTAATTGGGAGCCGTGTTAGCCCTGAAACAGGACTAACTCGATTAGAACAGCTAGATGGTTTGGGCCGGGTAAGGCAGGCCGCTATGTCTACCAGGAGCCTTTGTCCATCGTTAGGTCACTCAAGGAAGACCAATCAGCGTTTCTAACACGGAGAGAAGTACCCGAATAAATGTGAAATGTGGGACACGTACCCAATGCTTTTCCCGGAATAAGAGAAAGGCTCTCCTACCATTTTTATGTATCTGACTTTATGCATCTTCCACATTGAATATGTGTGGTTCGTACAAATTATTGAATTGAATCTGAACTTTGATTGCCAACTCTAAAGAATGAACATTTACATCTATTCAAGTACGGAGGTATGTGAGTCTATATGTCCTCTAGTATTGGACCTAAAAATCGATCTAAAATTCCACTGCCCATCGAATCATGCTGCCTTTATCATTAAATTAATATGTTTTTAGCATACTTTCAGGGAGTAATGAATTTGATCATATCGCTTCTAGTAATTTATTTCACAAACATAAAAGCAAAATTGAATTAATTATTGATGTAAGAAAAGTCGGTAAAAATAATAAAATTTATTTAAATATTTGAGCAGAACTGCGTGGTTATATTTTAACCAAGTACAAAATATTATTTTCCATTGAACCAGGACATTTTCTGATAACTTTTTTTTTTAAATAATATATTTAGCATCACATACAGAAGTGATATTTTTTATGATTTCCTCAATGAAGTCCGATTTCTAAGATACTATGAAAACTAGTCAAAAAAACGGAACTATTATAATAAATGTTTCGAATAAATTCTCCTCACCTAGTACAGTATAAAGAGTTTTATTGTTTAATACGAAGTAAATGTTTTGTGAATTGGATTTTCCCTTCAAATCAAATATAGGATACTTAGAACTACTTGCAAAGAACTCTCATGCTACTCTATGCCTATAATAGTGTAAATAGAGACATATTAAGTAATATTACAACTTTTAAAAAATAAAAGCTCAATAGATTCCCTAATATTGGATAATATGGATAGAAAAAATAAATTATAAACACACGTACGAGTACCTTAGGACACCCACCCATAGTTCCTAAACAAAACGTAGAAGACGTAGAGTGAAGTCTAAAAACCTATTTTAAAGTTTGAATTATTATAAATTATATCAAATGATGTAAGTTTTTTCACACCATCAATTGGATGAGTAGCCATGAGGCTAGTGTATTACTGTGCTTACAAAATCTTTTAATTATTTATTACTTACTTATAGAATTAAAAATAAAACGTTAAATTTATTAAAATGGGTGGACTGTTTCGAATTTTGTGCATCTCAGCACTGTTAGATTTGGTTGGTCTCTATATGCACAGTCCAGGTTTTAATCATGTGACTTTTCAGTTTTCAGGCATCTGACGATGACAGCTTAGAGCTTAGAGCTGTCAAAAACGACAGTGGTGAGCCGGCACTAATCTTATAAAAAGTCATATAGTTTTATGTTTTGGTATTTTAAACAAAAATTTAGGACCCCCCAGTGAAGTACCCACCTGCTATAAATCAAACCCCTATTGGTTGTATAAAGGAATGGATCGAGGTAGTGGATGCTACAGGTTTTATGGGAGCTGTAAACTTCGGACATCGTGAACCCCAAGGTGGAGTTGATGAGGGAGGGGTCGGAAAAAAGTCTACTGCAGCACAGCAAAATGAAACAAAAAAGGATTTTGTTATCAATGATTTTTCAGACTCTTACTTTAATCATAAACTCTATTCACTACATTGTAAATTCCATTCCTAAACCTAAGAAAATGAAAAAGATTTTACCAAATTTTAAGAATCAGTCTTATGTAAAATGAGGCTCCGATCGGGATAGACGGTAAAACGATGCGTTGGAAATTGTGTGGAAGATTTTCGCGTTGCACCACTAGGTAACATCACTTTAATAAAACCAAGAAAGACTTAGACAATACATGTGTCATGCATCACTTTTAAAGATGTATTTTTAATACTGAAATATGAAATGGAGACATGTAATAATGCGGGAGCTAAACTTGCAGTGCAAGACCACGACTTATTGTACTCTGTAGTATTGCAATTGACTAGAATATTTACTGCAACTATCCCTGCAGCAGTAGTTTTGTCATATCTGAACTTGTATATAGATGTAAACTTTTTGGTGAGCAAAGAAAGAAATTATATTGACAAATCGACAATAGCGTTTACGTTAGCTTGAACAACTTGGCAAACGTCAAACTGAAACTGACTTCAAGAAATTAATTACACAACTAGGAAGGCACAGTCGGAAGTAAATGTCTCCCAGCCCGGAAGAAGGACGAGCACTGCTTGTTCATATTTTTTATTTGTTTTTGTTGGTACTTCATAATTTAAAGTTGTATTCATTACTTCTCGATGTTGTAAATATGAAATCATACGTCTAGAAACTTTGTTTGATGCAAATTAAGTTTCACAGTACAGGTAAGTACTGCAGTAAGATGTGAACAGAATAAAAAATAAAATGTTTTGACATTTGAGGCCCAAAGGTACTACAGAAAGATGTCCCCTCCCCTTCTCTTTGCTTTGTAACAATACATTTTTGCGGGGGCTCTGAAAAACATATTACATTTAATTAAGGGGAATTTCCTATACTCTACTGAATTAGCAGTACTGCCTTACCAGTTTTGTAAACAACAATTCATTTAATTATTTTTTTAAGTTATTCCCAACCAACAGCATCTGAAACATCATAAAATCAACTGAAGCGTAATGGTTTCTGCAGCACAGAAGTGTGGATACGTGAGTAAGGATATAAAACAAATTATTTTTATTTTTCATTAGAAGATTTGGCTAACTGTACTTGAAAGAGGGAGGTATAACACTAGAGAAACTGGGTCACATCTCCCGGCTCCGGGATAGGATCCTCTCCCTACAGCACTCCAGGCGCACGCTGTGGCTTTAAGATAATTAGATTAGACCGAACACTACAATATACAGTCTGACTTTAGTGAAATACTTTGCTGTATTAAGCCTAGCATTCGTTTAAATCGTCCTGGAATGAGAGCAACCCACTTATATTGTTAAACTTCTGCGGTTTCCTTGCAATTTTCATTTTTATCTATTCACTAAAATAATTCTCTCTGAAGACACAATCTGAGGTTATTTTTAGTTTCATGAAGAAACCTATCCCAGAGATATGTTACCTTTCCTATCAGGAAAAGTTGGGTTATACTATCTAATGGAACTTATAATAATCAACATTTGTGAAAATATAGATCTAATAGGAATTTTTATGCATTTAAATGTAATAGGAAGAGCAAAGACCTATTTGGATGACTACTAAAGCTGCTAAAATAAAATAGTAGCTCGATTGGTCAACACCAAAATTATAAATATCCTAAACATCAGTCTCAGCGACTATAGACTAATAGACTATAGACAAAGTTAGAGTTATGGCAAGCTGGATGTTGAAACTTATCGTGACATTCCACGTCAGTAGACATTACAGAGCCACCACGATCCGATCGTCATAGACCCTGTGGTCTAAACCCCTTTAGCTACGATTTATGGATCTAGTACAGTGAGATAACTGTTTCTACCCCAAAATCACGCCCCAGAGGAATGTTCATCTCGCTTACGTACATCTTATAAATAAAATTAAGTTCAAGACTCTCATTATTTCCTTGAGCCCTTTTTCTCCATTGCTATCTATCACGACCTATCTACAACGATCTATCATCACCCCTTACCTTTACAAACTCCTCCCATTCACATCAGTAATCAAATCTTGCATTCATCCTGGTGTATCTTCTTTCCCACACATCTGCTAGCTTTGAACCATTCTTTTTTTATCCGTTTGTTTCAGGGCATTACAACTACAAGGGGCATTGATGGATCTTATCCCCTTAGGTCCTCTATTCCCATCTATTGAGGTTCTCTCAAGCTTTAATGTTTTTAATAATTCAGTTTTCCCCCACAAAAAACAAATAATCGTTTTAAAAATTTTAATGACTTTTTATTATTCCCTTATGCGAGTTTCGAAATCATTACTAAACACATAATCTTTTAGCAGTTATTTTTGAGATATTGACATGAATAGTAAACCTTTATTTATGTTGCTCATATTACGGATCAATGATTTCAAATCCAGTGAAATTCAAAAATCAAACTCTTTATTGTGATAAAATTACAATCTCCCTTATAGGGCAATAAATAATTGTGTTTAATGTTTACATTCATACCATATTTACACTTCTTTATTTACTTGGAATTAATATGGTATTTATAAACAGCCCGGAGACCTCCCAAATCCACAGCACTGATCAGCCTTATAAGCCATCCAATTATAATATCTTACAAAATTGGTTTGCATCTATTTAACATGAAACTAATTCAGCAGCTACTTTTCATTTAATAAACATCTTCTCTATCCATTAAGTGTGTATGTGAGTATGATCAACTAAGTCGAGCTAAGTGAGGACTAAATGGATGCATGGCATGGGGTATTATGTAAATTATGTTTGATCGTTGTAAAACCAGGTTACCGTAATTAAACCATCATTAATGAGCAATCCTTTATCCATCCCTGTCTGTTGAATCCACAAAATCCACTTAATCGGTTTGACGAATAAATTGTGTTTAAAATGTAACCCATTTCACTCTTAAAAGAGGAGATTGTAATATTATTTATGAATTTATTTTATAAAAATCCATCGCCACTAAAAACCCCTTTTAAATAGCAAGCACAAAGTCTACTAATATAAATCATATAAATAAGGAAAAAACTTATTGAATAATGTGAAACGTATGATTTTTTTACTTTGCTTTGAAATTTTTTTTTTTTTGTGTTTTTCTTTTACCGTGACATTTTAGTCCAGTCAAACCACTCATCCATGCGTCTAGTCTTGTAGTTCTAATTGTGTACTATGTTGTGAGGACCTAAGTCAGTAGTAAAAAACCCGATTTGCAGCTTCAAAAGACCTGTGTGATCGGCGTAATAGCCAGAAAAAAGCAATATTTTCAATATATATTATAAATAAATATGCTTTAAAATATATGCGTCTGACAGAAAAATATGGTTTATTTTTTCAAGGAAAATAAAATTTGTTACAATCTGAGAACAAATTGAGCTTTGTACGACCATTGCTTTATAAGATACATCAGATTTTTCGTTATGGTCTCTTGTTAAGTGAAATATCGTCAAAAAATGTTCTTTCTAAGATAATAGTCATGAAGAATGAATTTGAAGTAAATTTAAACAACTTTGATATTAGTCGAAAGGAGTTCTCCTCGCGTTCGCTAAGGCTCAATGATTCTCTTAAAATAGGCAGATAACCAAATATATTTGAGAGTAATGCGAAAAGAAAGGTTGTTGTTTTGGATAATACAAAGTTAAAATGTTTTATCGAGGAATAACTTATTTCATTATTAACTGATGAACAAATTACATATATCGTACTAGCTATAAATAAAGCTTAAATCTTCCTCGTGTACATCGATGTCTTCAATCTGATGTAGAATCCACCTCAAAGCCAAGAGGTCAAAGAAAAAAGCAATTGTCTGCAATTAGTCCCCAAGACTCGCCGCTGCTGAGGCTCCTAGATCCCCACGACTTAAGCGAGTGCCCCCTCCCCGACTGAGCGACTGCCATCCCTCGAATGTATTGACCAAATTCTCGTCCCGACGTATATATCTTCTTGCCTGGTGCCATATTTCTGACTTTCAACAAAAGCCTTTTTTTTCTTTATTGCCCTTTGTGGCCGTGCATGCCTTTTCCATCCCACTTGCACTTAGCATCACCCATATCCCAATAGATGATGACCTTATTGGTCAATAAGGTAACATCTAATTCACTCATGAAAATACCACATGATTAAGCTTCCACGGTTAGAAAACATACTCTATGGTTTTGTGAAGTGTATTATATTAATATCTTGGCATGTAATGTTTTTGAACTATAATCGCGAAAGGTCATTAAACCTTTTATTTTGTGTGTGTTCACAACTTTAACATAGCAAACCTTTTTCTGAAGAAGGGCTATTCACAAGATAATTCAAATTCTCCAATGAATGTGAAAATGAAAACGAATCCTTAAAAAAATTTTAAAGATCTACCATCAATCAATAAACAATAATAATTTGGTATCATATTGAGTAGTGAATCAACCTTAAAATAATAACATCATGAAAAGTATTATGAAGAATTTGCTGGGATTTACTAGTTATACTGTACATACTATAATTATTTTCAATGTATATATAGTTTTTTTAAGCAATACTTTTTAGACAATGGAAGCATTGTTTTGAGGTGACACGCGTCCTTTTGAGTGAGCAATGATATTTCGTATTTGTTTGAAAGTAGATACTCTCTCTTCTGGGTTAGCGAAATGTGTATCAAGAACTATAGGGCAATATATTAGCAAGAACTCGTTCAATTCTATTATGAAAAAAATTGCAAGTTTTATAATGAAAACATAGTTGACTAATACATATTGGATGTGATCGCTCATTGAGGTCTATTAGTGTTCAAGAGAGTCCTTCAACATCAAATGATCTAACCAGTGGCTGAAATAAACAATAAAACCTCTGAGTAGGTTATGTTTATCTTAGGAGTTGATGGCAGTCGGCCAAGGGGGAGGGCGTCTGCGGGCTGAACAGTATCTGCCGAGATAAGATGTTGGGGTGGTTAAATCTTGGAACACTGACAGAACTAGGCCTCTGGGTCTTAATGGTCTCCCGACCCCTCTAATGTAATTTGTTCTATTTTCTGAAGCGATTAAGAGTAAAAGAAAAATGGTTAAATGAGTTAAATTAATGAAAACGGAGCTTAGTATACACAGGTGGTCTGAAAAGTTGCCGACTTCAACATGAAGATGATAGTAAAATAAATAAAAGCTAGTGAAATATAAGCTAAAATAAAAGCTTTGTTAGGTCGGAAACTTTTCAGACCACCCTCGTAAAGAAGGGATCTTAGATTAGATTAAAGTAGGTTAAGCCAAACAATACGTAATGTCAACCCATTATCAACGAGCTATTATTCAATCACTCTCATATGCATGTTTTTTCAATGATGATATGTTGACGCACAATATAAAGACGATAAACAGAATGGTATCACATCAAAGTACAAGCACAAGATAATACAAGAACGATACGGCATCAACGAAAGTTTGTTAATGAATTCCTGGAAATATTACAAACAAGATTTATACGACACAAAAATGACATTTTATATAATGTCATATAGTCTTTGATGCACGTTTAACTGATCCCAAAGAGAGAGTTTCTATTTTAAAACAAGTACAAATTATCTTTACTCACTTAAAAGGACGTGTCACTTCAAAACGATGCCTCCTTTTTGCTTAAATAAATATATTCCACTTACTAATCTTCTATATATGCAGTAGGGATTGGGGGTTAAGGCTATGTATTACTCGGTCCTGGTCTTAACTCCCCCGCACCAGTTTCCGTACATCAGCACGAAAACTCTACTATCTCCGCTGCCTAGGCACGACAGACTAAGGTCATATCCCTTGATCACATGGGGGCCAAGGTCCGTATACTCAATAGCCAGCCTGTAATCCATAATACATTATATCCTCTAGATTATCTTAGTGTCCGCAAGCGCTTCCGGGCTCTACACTGCACTATGTTATGAATCCAGCACTGCCGCGATAACGCACCAAAAACAAACGCAAATAAAATACAACCTCCTACTACAAGAGATAGAACAAAAAAAATAATAATAATGAAAAAAAATTAAACAGAGATCTTATATCATTAATCCTTATTCCTAAAACAAAAACAAAAATACATCTTTAATTCTTATTTCTAATATTACAAAACAAAAACAAGAATGCGTTATCTTAGTTCAACAACCAAAACTACAGACAAATTGAGATCGTGTACATATACTCCGTCTTTCGCTGCTTCCCTCACTGCACCTACGCATTCATCAAATGATCCGCCATCCCTTCATATGTCGCTGTCTCCGACCAGTTACGTGGTCACGCGTGGATCCCTAAGAGCCCCTCGAATAGCGCTAAGCCCGTCGTTGCGAGTATCGAATGATCATAGGCCGCTACTGCCATCAGCAATGCGTCCGTCGCTTGCAGCCCCTTCTCCACCTAATACACTCGGAGATGGTCGCTGATGGTGCTGTGGAAGCGCTCAATGGCTCCTCTACTCTTGGGATATTCACGTGCCACGAGACCTATTTCTTTGCCATCTCCGCCCGTACCTTCTCGTTGTCGAACTCCCGCCAGCTGTCCAAGGAGATCCGCTCCTGCAGACCGTAAAATTGAAACCAGAGATGGAGCGTGCTCAATATCATGTCCAACGATTTATTCTAGACCTCGGGTGCCACGGCTACCTTACTGAAGGTATCTATAATCGTGACACACACCACGTGAAAGTGTCTACCTGTTAGTCTTCCAGGGGTGCTTCCGCCGTCGGTGATTCTTCCTGGCACCCCTTGGGGGGGGGTTGACGATCAAATTACGTTATATCTGATTAACCCTCCTTCGGTCATCTCGCCCCTATTGTGAAAAAATAGAAAAGAGGAAATCAAATTCTATGTTCACACACTATCACTCACTATCTCCACCAATCCCGGGTTTTGGCACCAGTTAATGATTGTGAGATCTTAAACTCAAAAAAAAAAGGTTAAGAATAAAGATACGTTCAATAGTTGTCACAATACTGCTTTATTGCACTTACTAATCCTCTTTATATACAGTCGGGGTGTAAACATCCCACAATAGGAAATTAAGGCTATTATTAGGACAAATGGGAATTAAGGCTATGTATTGCTCTGGGCGTATCTTAACTTATATATACAATGAAAATAGTTATATTATGTACAGTGTAACTAGTGAAATACTTAGTTAACGTAATATAGCTCAGAAGAGGTACTATTAACTAATGGGAATTAAGGCTATGTATTGCTCTGGGCGTATCTTAACTTATATATACAATGGAAATAGTTATAGTATGTACAGTGTAACTAGTGAAATACTTAGTTAACGTAATATAGCTCAGAAGAGGTACTATTAACTAATGGGAATTAAGGCTATGTATTGCTCTGGGCGTATCTTAACTTATATATACAATGGAAATAGTTATAGTATGTACAGTGTAACTAGTGAAATACTTAGTTAACGTAATATAGCTCAGAAGAGGTACTATTAACTAACAAAGCAAAATAAAAGTTTCGGTAATACATTTACATTTACATCAACATACATACGTAGTTGATTGCTACTCTCTTTCCTCCTCCTTACTTACGTAGCTTTCCTGACCAAGGTTATCGTCTATTCAGCTGACACTGCTATCCCTAAGTTTATCCCAAAGCCACCCAGACCATTTTCTTCAACTTATTGCATTACGCAATAATTAAAAGAATAACTGGTATAAAACAAGGACTCGTCAAGTCAAGAGTTTTGGAAACTCCTTAGGGCCACTACAAAGAAGGACTCAGGTGTCCATCTTCATGACGGAGACACCCTCTACACATTGGGAGAACAGGCGAAAATACTGGCTGACCACTATACCGCAGACAGCGCCAGCAGCTGAGGACAGATTATAACTATATTTTTCTCACCTCAAAGCAGCTCAAGGCGATTCTTCACCGGTGTCAGGGAAACCAAGCACCGGGGGCGACGTGGTCCAAACGGTATTGCTGAAACAGCTACCGAGGAGAGGGATTGCCCAACTCGCCAACCTGTACAATTCATGTATCAGGTTGCTATACTTCTCATCAGTGTGGAAACAAGCTATATTGTTCCCGCTGCGCAAGCCTACAAAGAGAGGCGACCACCCAGCCCACTCTCGCCCGATCAGTCTCCTCCCTCACATGGAGAAGATTCTCGAAAAGATAATACTGAACTACCTGAAGGAGTTCTGTTCGGAAAACTCTATTATTCCGCACGAGCAGACAGGTTTTTAGGCTCATCAGAGTACAGAACATCCGCTTGTAAAGGTACAGATGGACGCCACCCTCGGTATCAACAAGAATACAGCAACTGCTATGATCTCGTTGGACTGCACGCAGACTTTCAACTCAGTATCTCATGGGATGCTGTGCCGACAGCTTCTTACACAGGCCGAGTATGTTTGTAACGTTATCAGTGACAGACTGGGCATGTCAGTGATGTTAAACATCAGTGTAAACGCAGGGAAGACAAACTGCGTAATATTCTCCCTCCAAAAGAGAAAATCCTTGCTAAAATCGTATAGTATAGGATGACAAGAGAACTCACCAGCTTTCTCAATGCACTATCTGGGTATAAAAATGGCTAGACATCTTCATATCTCTACTCATTTTAGTAATAAAATAGAAAAAGTACGACACAGGTCTTACTGGCTATCACACTTGCTAACTTCAGCCAACCTGTCGCTCCGTCTCAAACTGATGATATATAAATGTTTCCTCCGGCCAGCTCTGCTGTATGGTGCCCCGCTATTTACTCACTTGATTGACAATACAGCCAAATATCTTCAACGTTTCCAGAATGGGATCACGCGAAAAGTGGTCCGACATACCTCTCTCGATAGGTTGAAGAACGCTGACCTGCATCCGTTGCTTAGTGTGCCGTCGGTGGGTGAGTTTATCCCCCGGAGACACATCAAGTTTTTTGACTCGTTGCAGCACCTAACCAACCCAGTGTTTAACTCTATGACCCCGCCACCCCTCCCGCATCAACGGCAACAGACTTAGTGTCCGGGAAAACTTAGGTTAAGAATTAGTATGTAAGTTAGTTTTAAGTTTGATCAAAAAGGTGAGCCCCATCACCTTTATTAGTCAGTTTAGTCCAGTCACGTATAATGTATATCATTACACTTGTTTATTCATTATATAATTTTTATATAATAACAAAACCTGTATATAATGTAGCGATGCTACATGAAATACAAAAATAATTTTTAAATAGACTCACCTGAGGATCTGTAATTATATATAATTATCTGTAAATTTAAAGGGGCTTTGAAAAAAAATAAAGAGACCCTCACTAATAAAACTGCTTGTGCTAGACCATTTAGACCTTTTTACTCAAGGAGGTACTGGATTAGTAGCAGTGATTTGGTTGACGCAATGCTATCGCAACCTAAAGACGTCGTTGAATGAAGATGGAGAGTAGTCGCTGTAAATGCATTAATAAGTAAGATCTAGAAATATAGGATAAGTTATTTGGGTCCTTCTTCTATAAACAAAAAATGGCAGAGAGTGACTTCAGGTCTCTATCTAGCATCTTATTCACATATGAGTTTATTCTGTATGTTCGACATAAGGGTTTGGTTTGTTGTGGTTTTCAAAAGCGTCTTATTCTCCTTAATATTCAATTTACTTATCCATTCTTCTGTTTAACTCTTACCACAGTTTTCTTACAAAATTAAGTGTGTTTTGTTTATTCCTGTCATATTGTCCATTTGTATACACTGCTTCGCTAAAAAACTAGTGCACTTGAAAAAATTCAAATATTTGCTCCCAAATAGAATTCATTTTAGTTTAATTTCTTTTTTATTATTATTAAACATTTTAAGCGATAAGGACTATAGAAATGAAGGTAAATTCCACTAAATATTCAAAAAATTATATGAAACTTTCTATTTTGTTTCCTTGTGTAACTAATCTCCAATAATTCTGTTTGGTGAAAAATTACACGATACCGTGAGACTGGTGTGTAATATCACAGACCTGGATAAGGACGGCTGCATGTGACATTGTCAAGACATGACCAGTTTATACACACGTTTCGGAATCGATTTCCAACTGCTACTGAGACTGCTCTAGCAGCTTCGTACAACTCAAGGAGGAGCAAGTAGCATTACGTTAAGAAACGTTTAAAAGAAGCCTTTCTGAAGTGACCCTCAGAGAACACCATGAAGGCCATTGTTAACCGGAGAATATAGTAGAGCGCATTTGGAGTTTGGTCGATAACACCTGTGTACTTAGAAGAAATGGAACAAGGTGCTGTTTTAAGATACGTAACGCTTCTCTCTTTATATACCAAATGAACAGATAATCGAATTCTAAAGACCTAACGAGGGATATACTGAATGTAATGTCACGGTGAGAGTTCGGTGTGGGGTGGAATTTCCTCGACGGTGAACACTGAGTTCTTTGGTCAACAATAGACCTGAACTCTGGCGGTTTAAATTCACTTCAACAAGTCTTCATCAGTTTCAGCACATATTGCTAACTCTCAAGTTTAACAACAACGTTGAGCAGTCTTAGAATTAGTTAAGAACCAATTCCATGCGTGTCGTACAATAAACCAGTCATCTTATGACTCTGTCACTTGCGGCCGACCTTATCTGGGTCTGCGATTGCACAGACTGGTCTCACGGTAATGTGTACTATTTTTAAATGTATGTATGATCGAGTATTGGTGCGACCAATGGCGAATCAAGGTCAATGAAGCGAAATGCTCCCACATAACCTTCACCCTCTGCCGCCCAGTCCAGACGGCTAGTCTTTTTTAAATTTGATTCCTCTCTCTGTGTCTAAGACAGTACGCTATTTAAGCTTCCATCTCGACAAAAGACTTACATGGAACCTACACACGAGGATAAAAAGACAAGAACTAAACAGACGCTTTGGACAACTGTACAGACTACTTCGAAGGACATCCCATCTCTGAATAGAAAATAAACTACTTATTTACAAAGTTATACTTATGCCAATCTGGACATACGGAATAGAGCTATGGGACAGCTAAAAGTCGAACATCTAGCGCATCCAATCCTTTCAATCGAAAGTCCTGAGAACAATAGTAAATGCTCCTTATTACGTCAGCAACAAAACCCTTCACAATGATCTGAATATACCCTATATTCTTGAACTCATCCCTTCCAATTTCATAAAATCCCAAGTAACCTATCTAAACACCCTAATTCCATAGAACAGTGATTGCACTGCACCAAGCATCCCTATAATCCTGCTCGGAGATTAAAACTGCAGTGGCCTCGTGACCTGCTATAATCGCGTGACAGTGGGAGTCCTGGCAATGGCCAGTTTCTCCAATCATGTTCTAAGCGTCTGTTGCTCTCGCGCTCTTGGACAGCCTCGTCTGGCTATTATCCAGTGACGTGGCTGACGTAGGAGCTTGGGGGACTTCCCAAGACTCCCCTTCTTCCTTAGCACGCGAGGGAGGCGACAACCATGTGGACTTGGGGGGCCTCTGGGCTGTTTGTAAATATTGTATGAATGAGCGAGTGAATGATATATTGTAAATATGTTATGAATGATAACATTTATCTCAATTACTTATTGCCTAATAAGGCAGATTGTAATTTTATCTTAATAAAAATTATTTTCTTAAAATTAATTTTTGGAATATTTATTGGGGTTTTGCTTCATATTGATACCTTATTATAACCAAATACGTGTAGTAATAATTTAAAGCCAAAATAATGCTATTAGGAAGCAAATATTTGAACCTTTCTTTGTGGGGAATCTTTTTTTGTGGGGGAGTTTATGTTGTTTATTAGTATTATTATTATTTTATGTGGTTTTATATTGTTGTTTTTGGATAACGTTAGTAAATGTTGGCTTACTACAATAAAGGCAGTTCGAGAAAATAAACCAAGGTGCGATGACTGGTGCTGCCATCCTGACTGCACTGGGAAATGAATACCAGACGATACGGACGGTTAAGCCTATGTCACGGCCTATGCCACACAAATCCCGTTTTGGGATGACGATATTTGGTCAAGGCAAAGTAAAATAAACTGATATACAGTGTTTAAACGAGACATGATTC
This sequence comes from Acanthosoma haemorrhoidale, assembly GCA_930367205.1. NCBI lineage: Eukaryota > Metazoa > Arthropoda > Insecta > Hemiptera > Acanthosomatidae > Acanthosoma > Acanthosoma haemorrhoidale. Next base: position 133,064,040 of record OV884011.1, read on the forward strand.
ACACTACTTTACTCTTTGTTTATTAAATTCATAAAACAACCCTTTTATGTATGAGCAAAAAGTATATGAATTTGTCTCATTTAAGCATTGTGCTGAGGTAATTGTTAATCATTATATGTTAATAAATTCTTTAAAATTAACAAAGTTGGATTTATTATTCAAATTTTACTTTAAACAAGATTTGTACTCATAGATGATAGTCAATGGTTCAAATTTGAAATTTCTATCGTGCAATCCAAATTCATTCTCCTAAATTTCAGCTGATTATATTATAACTGTTTATTGTTATTCTGCTTAGCTCAAGCTGCTAAAATAAATCAGGCATGAGCTAAGCAGCTTTTGAGGTACTTTATTGCGACCATAGGGAGTTTCCTTCCGACCAGCTGCTCCGCGCTAGTAGTGAAATTAGGGTGGAAAAGACATCTCCAAATATGGAATATTTAGAATGCCCCAAGGCGGAAAATGACCTTGCAAAGAACAAGCTGGGGGAAAGGGCCCCCCTTAAAGGATTGGATTATACCGAGCATGATTCAAAGGGCTGGGACAAAGGAGGCGATTATCAAAAACAAGGTGCCCTCGGTGTCCCGGGCCCTGGTCGGATCTAATCAGGACCTAAAGGGAGAGGCCTTAGCTGAAGGGCTAATAGCCCTGCGGCCTGTTTGTGCTGTAGCGGCAATCTAAAGTAAACCGTCTCTTATGGCTAGTTTTCAGTCTTCAGGCTTATTCTCAATACGCGCTTGTGTACGTAGTTACGACTTTTATTCTTTCTATGTATGTAGAGCACTGAATTTATTGCCGTCAGAGTGAAAATATTGTTGATCTTTAAATATGGAATATGTTACAAGAACAAATAGTAATTGTCACACAGAAAATGATGCTCACTTAAAACTTTTTAAATTTGGTATGTTCATTTTGTATTGTTAATATCATTTGTAATTTAAAATTTGCTTATTGCTAATGTCCATTTCAATCGATACGATGTTGGATTGAATAATGAATAACATTGGTAAAATAAACTGACAATTCTGCTTCCTCTTAAACACTATTTATAGTTGACCTATAAATCAGTAACCCTCAATAACTAGCAATAGAAAACCTGAATTTCTTTGTTACATTTATATGTTCAGGTGAAAAAATTGAATCTTTAAGTTATTAGTAGCTCCTTAACTGCAATTAGAGGACCATACCTAGACAACAGTATCCTTATTGCTTACATTAATTTTTATATTAACCGCAAAAGCTTAGGTATCGATTTAAAGATGAATATTTTCTAATCTTTTATTGTCACTCGTTCATAAAATAATATAAAAATATGCACTTAAAGAGAAAGAAAAACAAATAGAAACATTGGACTCTTTCCAAGCAACAAATTGAAAATATGATAGCAAAGTTTTAGTAACATGACTATTAGGCCGCCTATATTACCAATTCGTATGTCAGGTCACTTTTTGAACTATACAAGAGGAGATAAGAAGAGTTGTAATTCAATCGGGGCATAAATTATTCCTCTCGTATATCAGCAAATTAATCACTCTCGATGGTGATTTGTAATTGGCTAGGCGGATCCCCTCAAAGCTGCTTTAAACAATAGGTCTCCCCTCTCTGGAGATGGCACTGCCCTGCTGTACCAGAGCTTCAGGTCACCTGACAATAGTCTGTTATCAGGTTATTTATAAATAATTGCTTTGATTTCATCTATTTTATTTTATTGATTTAACGAGGTTTTGAACGATTAAAAATATGGATAGTAAAAGTTCCTTGTCAACAACGAACGTCTTCACTCAAAGCATTCTGAAGTTACGCTTTTATATATCCGTTAGTAGTGTCTCATCATACTGTGTAATATTAGTTCAAATAAATAGATGTCCTAAAAAATGAAAAGAATTCAGTTGAATTGTTTTTAAACAATGGATTACAAATTTCAATTATTAGAAAGTTGCATTAAATATTTACAATAAAAATAGAGATTGTGCTATAATTTTCTTTGAAGAAAAGGCAGTGCAAAGGCTGTTATTGTTATAAAATTATTTTCTATTGCTTTCCACGTGTTTATCCAATGGATACATCTAATCCCATTAAACCTCACCATAAAATTCAACAATCAACCGGAATTATTTTTAATCACACAAGATAAAAAAAATAATACTTTTTTGCGTTTATTACTGATAACGCCATAAAATTTGTATTACCAGTCGATAATGGAGCACAGATATAAAACAAAGTGCCGTCGCCAAGTCCTGTATTAAAGAGTGTATATGAGGAAACAGTAAAATTTTCTAGGCAAGAGTCGTCTACATGACCATCTTTATAACCTAAAAGACTATGCACTATTTAGGAAAAGTCGTACTAAAACACATTTTTATAGGTCTTTTAAAATACCATTAGCTGTTCCATAAAGTATCACTATTACATCCGAGGACTAGTGTCCAATTTTTACCAATTAGACACTATCCTGAGTAATTCCTGCTACAGTGGGAAACTAATATGATCGTTAGCACGATGTGTGTAAAATAAATTCTATCTCGAGAAAATCCCATGTTTAAATTTAAATAAGAGTAAAACTGGACACGAAAAAGCTTTCGAACGATCATAGGTGGTAGAATTCCCCCGAAATTATGAAATTCAATAAAAAAATTATATGAATCCTGGTGGGATTCCAGGTTTATGTGTATCTGTTTATGTTGTATTTTTATGCATTTTAAACATCGGGTGTATAAGAGAGTGTATGGAATTTTCCGATATGGAATGAATTGCAATTACCTGTTTCTCTACCTGCATTTAGAGCTAATTATAATTATCTTTCGGAGGTAAAGGTTTGATATTCCTACCCACTTGAAAAACTAAGTTATTACTATCGTTGTCATTTCATTCATACATCCAGACATTGAAGATTTCATCTATCTGTTTTCTAACATAGCATTTCAGTAGGTTGAATTCATCTGCCTATTAAAAAAAAATGCGTTGTTATGGTTTACACCTCGTATTTTTACGAATATCAGAATTATACAAATATATATATATATATTATATTGTCGATTGTTTAGGGTCACGAAGAGAATATATTTCTGTTAGAATTTTATGACTTTTTTTTATTTATATTTACCAAAGTTTAGATATATTATACAACCAAGTAGAACAAGGGAATATTTAGTGTTAGCCACCATGCTTGAGTTAATGATATTGGTACAGGATATGTTTAATGCACTAGGCGCAGAATGCAAGAAACTCCAGACCACAATTCCCTGTGTTACGCTGGTATCATCATCCCTGTGCAGCTCCTTCCCCATATCATAAACATTTTATGAAGGCTAATGGCTTTCAGCAAACCACACCAGCGTAACCTCTGGAAACGAGTTTTTAACTAAATGTTTTTTAATAGAGCGACATCAGCTATTGTTTAGTTCAAATGGATTATACATATATATGATACGTTATGCATATTTTGCATTAGATATAACAATTTTATATTTATGTTATATTGCTTTTATATGTATATGATGGAGGTATTTTATTGATGCTAGAATGAAAGTTTAGAATCTATGCTTTTTTTTTTTTTTTACTTAGCTCTTGACTGGAAATATAGGATGTAGGAAAAATAAAGGAAATTATTTGGGATGATGGGTGCCTTTTACTAATGGGAGTCTATGCACATCTCATGGGAGACAAAACAGTTCAGGTTTGAGTAAGAAATCATTTTTAACGATATCAATGGTTTACTATAAAATTTACTGCATAATAAATTCAATTTTCTAATTATTTATATCTTAGGTAAATTATATCAAAGTAATAGTAAAACAAACCAAACCTTCCTCGCCAACATGTCTATTCTGTTAACGCATAACATGTTCTCAAAATATATCAAAGAAGTTCCTATTGCTTGATTATCATATATTTAGTGTTTTTTTTTCTTTTCATCATTTAAGTACTATTTCTTTGTAAAAATTAAAAAAAAAAAAAAATCATTTGACTAACACCACATGACGAATTAGGGGCCAAAAGTCGTTGCGATACTGAGATGATAACATGATGACGTGAAGTTAAACGCATTTGTGTGATTGGATCAGGTAATTGCTGAGCTCGGATCATCCCTTTATGGGCTGAATGCTTCACTGAATTCCCTGGGATAATCTTATCAGTCCAGTCCCTCTTGTTGTGAAGTTCTCACCGCTGGGGTCATTATCCTGTCTATAGTTAGTGCTTTGGCATCTGAAGGGCGTGTTTACGATTTATCTGTTCCTATTTGTAAGCATTAGGACATGTATCACATTCTCTCATTCTGCATCTGGAAGAAAACTAAGGAACATAAATTGGCTAATGAATGTCTGTTTTTTTGGCACAATAATTTAATAAATTGTATCGGAAGTAGTAAAATTAACAGTTCATTTTTTACTTGGAGGTCATTCAAACCATTGAAGGGAAATATATTATCCTGTCATTACTGACAAGCCAACGATATTAATTTTTAGGATTGCAAAAAACTGGTCTTATTACATGAACCATTTCCTTCCATACTGTGAAACTAGCATTTGCCTTGACTCCTTAATGTATGCTCCTCTAAATAAGGTCTTGGAAATTCATCAAGGAGTGATCAATAATCCTTCAATTACCATAGAAAATTTACTGGGCGTTGTTTAAGGACCATTTAAAAATGGAAACCTTATTAATCAATTGGAATCAGGTCCTCCTAGTACAAGGATCCGATCACCCTAAATATTTTATATTTATCCCTCATCCTCAAATTCTAACTAGAGAGCTTAGAAAAAAAAAAAAAATCAATTGGAAAATAGTAACAATATTTAGTAGTGTGGGGTTAAAAGGAATTTACTGATGTTTATCGAATTGATTCTCATAAAAATTTTTAGCCCATAAGATGCATGAATTCGTTAATTTCTACCTAGAGGTTTTGTGGTGAGGTATACAAAGCACTGAATAGATAAACTTAATGGACGGGAAGAACGGAGCAAGTAACAAGCTTAGTATTCTGAAACGCTCGTGTATTTTTTGTGTTGAAGTAAATTGTCAATTATTTTTACAAAAACTAAATAAAAACTCAGTGACTTACATGCTATAGTTTCTTCTGTCAATCACCGATTAGCGTAAGACCCAGTGGTCATTTAATTTTATTATCGCATGGGCTCTCGAATAAAAGGCTATTAACAGATTGACGTGGAGAGGACCCCAAATTTATTTCAATTCTTACTATGATCACGATAAAAGCAAATCTGCCTTGAAAAAATTTAAAAAACGTTATAAGCTGCTGATTCCCTCTGGCCAGGCCATCATTTTTTCTTTGAGGTTTCTCTTTTGTTTCACTGAATAAAATCAACGTAATATCATATTGCGGAGAATCGTCTATATTGAGGAGAAAGAGAGCCAATAGCTTTATACATTAAACCTGATTTTATTTATTTTCTTTCTCCTCAATATAGAATAGACTTCAATGTAAAATTTATTGTTTCTACTTTGAATACGGGATCATATTCATGAACAGTCATATAACGCTGGGAATCTCAAGTGAATCGATAAGTATATCTGTTAATTATTTATGATTATGGGAAATGGTGGGACCTACAATAAAATACCACAATAAAAATAAAAGGTTAAAAAACGAAAAACAAGCAGCCCTGCTAAAAAAAATAAGTATGTCTACATTATAAAGTAGGACTCTGTTTGGTACCTACACAGACTAAGCGTGTGAAGAAGAAAAGACACTTGACAAGGATTCAGATATCACATTTTTCTACTCGTTAACTCGGAATAAAATAACAATAGAGAGTTCAACCCTTCGAAATTCTGCTTCGTCCCCGATTTTTATTTATATCCGTGATAAGTTTGTGTTTATATTGACACTATTGGGTAAAAATAATATTAACAATAGTTAAATTTATGAATAAATGAATGTATTGGTACTATCAAGAAATGAAAAGTCTTGTCACAGTTATATATGTAGGAAAGCACTTTTGACTATCAAACAGTCGTAATTAGTGCTACAATTAACATTAATGTGATAAGCATTTATACAATTTACAAAATTAACAGGCAACAATAGTTTGTTAATAAGATAAAAAAATAAATGTTTGGTTAAAAAGTGAAACGGATAATAGTAAAGCAGTCACAACGATGAATAGTTGCAAATGTATAGTAACCAATTTAATATACTAAATTATGATTGACATAACTTCATCAAATTGTTAAAGATTATACATACAAATGAACCCAGATGCAATCCACACAAGAGCACAACATTCAACAACAAAGAAACTTTCGTAAAATAATTTGGGAGGCACATCCTTGTAATTTTAAACTTTGCCATCAGGTAATTCCTTTTACCTGAGAGGATTCCTACTAGGTAAGCAAGTACAAAAAAAGGAATACATTACCGTAACCTAACAAAGAAAGAATCGCACATTGTGTCTAAAAAAGTTAGACTGTAGACAAATTCTTAATATTAATATCATAGTTAATCCTGTAATATTATTCAAAAATTGTAACCTAATTTTATAAATTCAAAATTTGAAACTCTTTTTTCAATTTGTTGCCATTTTTTTATTATAAATCATTAATTAGTTCCTCACAGATGTACGTTGGAATCCTTGAAAGAATTAATCACCTAAAAATGTCTAATTCAACTGTAATAAAATGCTGCATAGAATAAAAACTTGCTATTGTTTATAACTACTTGATATTTGTCTAAGATCATAGAGTTGAACCAATTAGGCTATAAATATCAAAATTAATCGCTTCAATAGTGACAAATTGGCTCACAAAAAGTTTTTGGAATGTATGTTACATTTTTCTTTGTTTTTCATCTTATCCTCGAACATAGAGAGAAATCATAAAATTTGGTACTGACCTGTTTGAAAAGGTGAAATTTTTTATTTTTACTGTTTTTACCCCGTACCTGTTTGAGAGAAAAACCTGTCCTTTCAGCCTCGGTGGCTGAAATGAATTATCCTAATAACGAGCAAACCCTTATTAAGCTTCACTAATTTGGTATTTCCGAGATCTCATCAGAGGATAAAACAAGAGTGTTCATTTAAGCTTGATACAGATAAAAATTGTAAATAACTATTATTTTAACCAAAAAAAGAATGTATGCATGATGTTTAGTGTATATATAATGTTTTCAAATGTACTAAAATACTACAACAGATGATTCTGGAATCAAATCAATTCGGTCTGGTTGTGCTTATTCGACGTGAAACAGGAATGAGGTAGAGCCTACCTGTTTACAGCAGAGGCGCATTTGCGTAAGCGAGAACCTCGGTTTAGTATTTAACTAAAATTGCCCCCCGGAGAGTGCGTGGCGCTCACCTCTGTAACTTGTTAAAAAATGAAATATTCACGGAAGGGAAGGTCTCCGCAAAGATTACATATTTATGCAAGGTAGTTCGGGTGGCCCGGTCGGTCGGAACGAGTCCATACTCAGCCGAAACAACGTCCACATAGAGCGAGGTGCAGATTTGTTTATTATTTATTGCCGAGCCCGAAAGGAGAGGCTTATACATTCAAACAAATACTGGACATTTGTTTTTACATTTTTTTAATCTATCTGAAATTTCTCAGATATATCCTATAATCTTATACTTAAGGCTAAAAATAATTTTATAATCTTGTTTTTCTTTGAACTGTTACCGGTAGCTAAACAAATAATTTAACCTAGAAAAACTCTGATTATTTTTCTTTCGGTACAGCCTTTTCTAGGCATGGATTTGAAGCTATTTGTGATAAGAGATTCTGATCCCTTCTCATGTGGTGAAGGACATTTTAAAAATATTTGAGTATATTATAAAAAACGAAATTTGTGGAACTAACAACAGGGCTATTTATTTCTATCGAAAATTACACAACTAGCCCTAACATATAAAATATGTATTTAAACCAAGGATTGCTTGCATTGCCATTTATTTCACAATGGATAAAAGAATTATTAAAATTTTGCAACTTTTTCAATTTTCAGGCTTTATACTGCAAGTAGTGAAGTAAGTAGTGTAAGTAGTCAATTGTAGTAGTTACAGGTTTAATTTTTGGTCGTGCTTATAATAAAAGACAAATAAAAAAAACGTATATCCTCTCCACACCGATAAGCCTCGATTGCCCCCAACCAATATGTATAGACTATTACAAAAAAAAAAAACAATTTGCGGAGTACACGCTGCCATTCTTAAGTGTTGATTATTTTTCTTATCCGGGCCATTTCAAACCTATACTGAGTCCAACAACCTAAATTACACTCCCAGGTCGGTAATATTATATTGAAAATGATAGCGTGTGCTGCTCAAATCAATGATTTGTAGTATTATATATGTTATTTAGGGGAATAAAAAGTAGGTTTATCCTTCGAAAGAAATATCGTTTCATGTATTAAAAACCAAAACCAGCAATTACGTAAGTCTTCCTCTCCTTCAGCGATTTTTTTGGAACTGCCAACAGCACTATTCATTTCGTCAATCAATAAATCCAAAACCAGCTCTAACATATAAAAATGCTCAATATCTCTAAATTTTACTGCATTTGTCTTCCCCCCAAGTACTATATAAAATGTTGTTTTTTTTTTTGTTTGCAATCTACTATTAAAATTGGTATTTCACATCGTTAAGTTCTATTTATATGAGAATTTAAAAATGATCCCTCATTATGGTCATTTCTCCCTTAGTTAGAAAGGGATGGTACCTCATTCGAACGACTTTCCGATCGTAAGGGAACCGAATGAGAGAGGCCAAGAGTTGTTTCAAAACTCAAAACAAAGTTCATTATCACCCCACAGAGAGATTTACGGTCCCGAAAAAAACAAAAATATATATTGTGGGACAGTTATCAGGTCTTTAGGTAATTCATATCCGCCCCTATCTTTAATCGTGGAATAAAACAATTAATTTTTCGATAACCGGTCAACTGACAAGAAACTATAAATAAATTCGCTCATATCACAGATTGATGATGCAGTGATTGTATTTCATCGGGCTTTTGATGGTTTAAAAACAGTTACTGGGTTGTTCTACTAAATTTAATATGACGTGCAATCAACCAAACATGTTGTTTATTTCATTCCGTTGGTGGCTTTACCCCATCTAATATTAATACTATTTTATATTATAATATTTAAATACGGTATGAATGAGAACATTTATCACAATTACTTCTTGCCCAATTGTATTGGCATATTGTAATTTTATCACAATACAGTTTTAAATTTAAAAAAATAAAATGTATATCGTATTTAATCATTCTTCTACCAAAGTAGGAACATCCAGTTAATTGTATTGTAATTAATGAATATAAATGAAACAAAGTCAATGAAGACTCTATACAACGAATATATAACGGATACTAGTCATTTAAAACGATTGTCTACAACATTAATTTTAGATTTCAAATAATTGTTTATTTGTAGATTAATAAATCGACAACCACCCAATTAGGAATGAAACATATTGAATGTTTTGTGCATTGTACTTCAGGTACCGTTTTCCAGCAGAAATACGACCAGTCGTGGATCCATTGCCAACTGCTCGTTGACGGGGATATTTCTCTTGTTGATGGTTCATCCCCACCAGATAATTTGGATAATTTATTACCAATTGGTTTTCAGCGAGTGGTCATGCTGGGTAGAAAAGAGTTCTTTAAGGTCGCATTCATTTCAGCAAGTTGTTTAAAGTTTCCATGAAATCAGTTCTTATATGATATATAAATAAATTAGAATTATGTAATAATACGACCAAGGATAATGCTGCTAGCTACATTAGGATCATAGTTTTTAAAGATATTATAATTTCAAAGCGAACTCCTTTGAAACACCCTTCCTGGGAATTAAAAGTACTTTATTTATTTCCTAGAACGAAAACCACCCTTGAGAGGAGTATCATTCACTTTCATGAATAATCCAGCTCAGAATCACCAGTGTGATTAAGTCATGTGTGACGAGGGTACCTCACTACCGTAGTTGTGACAACTCCAAATCAACCATCCAATAGAATGGTGAAGCATTTAAATTTCTACACGCACAAGAAGATTGACGACGTTAAGGTCTCCGTATCAACATTCAGTGTATGACTAACCGAAGGAAACACGACTAAATTTAGATGAATAAAGAATACCAGTTTTTTTTTTTAAGAATTACCATTTCGGCAACAACTCTGCAATAGTAAAATTATACCGTGATAAAATGGATTTTTTATTTCAGAAAAGTCAGATCTTACAAAACATTACAATATAAAAAAAATTCTAAAGAATAATAAATCAAATTTAAATAATATATGCCATATTTAAAGATATGACAGTAGATAATAGTTTTAAAAATTGCATAATGCTCTTCTAAGGAATTTTTTTATTTATTTGTTCGACGGTTCATTGCGATTCTTATTCCATCATTAGGAAACATTTACACAACCATGGTACAATTACAATAAGTTAAAAAAAAATATGTATATTTTCTCTTAACGTAAATCGTATATTTACTACTTACGTATCGTGTCGTTCAAAATTAATAATAATATTTTAAAAAAGGCAAATTAGCACGTCAATATAAATATTTCCTGGCCAGGAATTCGTCAAGGTATTTTATATAGTCTTTAGGTGGGCTTTTATCCACTATACTGTCATCCGCCACATATCCTTCTCTTAGGTGGGAAGGAGGAATATAATTATCTATAAATAGTAATAAATATTGGTATGTTGGTAAATAGAGAAACTGAAATTGATCTAATCATAATCTGTATTATCTTGAATTTTAAATTAAAATGTCACTTCTACATGAGAGGTCAATGACATAAATATGCTTTGTTGTATGGCGAGAAATAAGCACCCAAGCGTAAAGGGTCTCTTGTAACATAACAGGATTAACCAATTGTAACAGAACCTTGAGAATATATAATCGTAGAAATTTTTCCCAGCCTAACTTTAAAGATATGATTAAAAATTTGATGATCAATAGATTTTGCTCAAAAGTTTGCCATAGCAAATCGTATCTTTTAGCCTTAGTACTACGCCTTAAATTGGCTTTACATTAGTGAAGTTTATTGACCACGTAATCAAAGAAATATTCGCCTTTCATTGGTTATCAATCAGGGCATTGAAGGACTTCGCATTGTCTCAAGTTAATACGTCCTGATATCACACCGGTAAGAGGTTTTACTAGCAACTTTGCCTAAAACTCGATCTGAGTATGGCGAACAAACAACTTGGGGTTCATCTTGCCAACTATCAACGAACTTTGATACGTGGACCGCTCGATAAGTTTATTAACCTGCAAGAGAAGTGATTGTACTGAGACTACAGCAAGTGCCAAATCTAATGGACGCGTCTCTACTTTCTAAAGTACAACGTGATCGTTTGACACTCAATATGTCTGTGTTTTATGCAATAATGGCTATGCATTGCAACTTAAATTATTGTTACATTCCAGGGCTCATAAAGAAACAGTTTAATGCTGTAAATGGAAATTTCAGTTGGTACATTCATATTGATGTTTTAGTTATTTAGATTATTTTATTGGTTTAAAAGGTGATTCTTAGAGATAGATGATTCTCCAAACAAGACCAGCTAATTTTACAAAAAAACGTTTTGTTACTAGGTATAAAAATTGATAGACATAAAAAGAATATTCTGGGACCAAGCCTCTTATAAGGAATAATACAACAGAAAAAATATAATTCGCTTCTGATTTTGAAAAAAAAATAACAAAGTAAAAAGTCATAAGAAATTTTTTAACGAAATTCCACAAAATAAATTTGACTGGTCATCAAAAGAATACGAAAACATAATAGAAAAACGTTATTAACTATTGTTACATAAGAAGGATGAGAAGAAATTATGATATGTAAAATGTATGAACCAAGGAAACATTCTCCACGGAAGGAGGGGAAGAGCGACCCTCACTGAAACATAGACATGGGAGTGCCACAGATTATATATAATTATCTGTAAATTTAAAGGGGCTATGAAAAAAAAAAAAAAAAAAAAAAAAAGTGCCACAGTCTATAAGACAATTGTAGCGAAACCGTCAACTAGTACACATTAGTCTAACACGGTTCGGTTAGTAAATATATAATAATCCTTGTTATCAAATTGTATTCCACCAAAATGTATAAATATTCTAAACTAATAATTGAACAAAATTGTTGTATCATATGATATATTTTATGACAAAAATGGATTGCTATCATTTGAATATGAGAAGATTCTTATCAACTACGCTGGAATCACCGTAATTGTTGCTGACAGAAAAATGTTGAAGACTAATATGTAAAATAAATTGTTTATATATTCTATTTATTAATTATAAGCTCATATAAGTAATGCTACATATGCCAATAACTTTCTTTTTTTTTAAAGCAGTGTTCCTTTTTATGGGCCTAGTATACGAATGATCCTCTTTCTCCTGGAGCAATCAACTAATGTGGTCTCCATCCTATATTTATTCATGATTTCAGTATCTCTTAAATAAAATATTCTCAAACAGGGTTACCTGCTTTCCCGGGATCCATCCAGTCGGCTAAATGAAAAATATCCATCTACAGGTTAGATTTTTACTGAAAATATTTGCAGAGCCCGAATTTGAAATATTGGTTTGCATTATAACGTCGGCTAATATATCCGTTAAGGGAGAATGAATCGGCAATATTAACCGTATGAAAAAGCAATCTGGTTATCATATATGTTATTTCAAATCCTAAAGGCTTCGCATTGAACCAGCTCCACGATCATTCTTATGTCTGTATGTATTATAAATAGAATACTCGTATATAAAGCGTCTTCCAATAAAGACTTTCCAGCTTTGACAGTTGATAGCGGCCATATTGTTGAAGCTGCATCTGTCAAAATGGCTGTCATTTATTCAGTCTGTTTTGCCAAATCACCATGGACAGATATAGCGTTCAACAACACGTGCAAATGATAAATTTGTTTCATGAGTATAGGTGTTCTGTTCCGTCCGGTTATTCACAGTGTGGTGGATAAATTTGAGTCCACTGGTTCATTAAACAATCAACCAACACCCGTTCGTCGACAAAACGCAAGATCTACCAAAAACATCGCTGCTGTCCGAGAGAGTGTGCAGGAGAATCAGAGGCAGTCAATTTCGCGTCGCTCACAAGAGCTCGGTCTCTCGCAGACCACAACTTGGTGAATTTGGCGTCGGGATTTGGGCCTGCACCCGTACAATATTCAACTGTCCCAGAAAGTGAAGGGAAACGACCATAGACAATGACGTTTGTTCACATAATGGGCCCTGGAGCAATTTTGAAACTGAGCCTAATTTTTATCGAAAAATTATCTTCAGCGATGAGGCCCATTTCTGGATCAATGGGTACGTCAACAAACAAAATTATCAATTTTGGGACGATATCCAATCCACATGAAATCCAAGAGCGTCCAATGCATCCCGAACAAGTCACTGTTTGGTGTAGGTTTTGGGCTGGTGGCGTCATCGGTCCATATTTCTTTGGGAACAACGTTGGCCAGGCCATCACCGTCAACGGCGAGTGCTATAGGTCGATGATTACCAACTTCTTTTGGCCTGAATTGGATGATATTGACACCAACGACATTTGGTTTCAACACGATGGCGGTACGTCCCACACAGCTCATGTCACATTACACGTTCTGCACGAGTGATTTGAGGGCATGGTCATCTCACGTGTAGGTGATGTGAACTAGCCACCGAGATCATGCGATTTGACCCCGTTAGACTTTTTCTTGTGGTGTTTTCTTAAGTCACAGCTCTATGCGAATAAGCCACAAATCGCAGTGGTCCTCAAAGCAAACATAAACCATGCCATCGGTCAGGTAATTCAGCCTGAATTATGCGCCAGAGCCATGGGAAATTGGACATTTCGGATACGCGCCATCCAGCGAAGCTGCGGTGGACATATGCACAATGTTATATTCCATACATAATGGAATTGATAGGCCTTTCAAATAAAAAAAAAATTTCAATGATATCTCACAAACACTTTGTTATATTTAAATTTAAAGATTGATGAATAAAGAAAGAAATATTGAGAGACACTAATTATGACCTTTTCAAAAGTTGCTTATCACTTTTGGAGAGGTGCAAGGAGGCTCTGTGTTTTTATCAAACTTTAGTGGTTTTTTTTCACTTTTTTTTGAAATGAAAGTTTTAAATATCAGGACAAACATAAACTGAAGAAAAAAATGTGATTACTTTTCATAGATATATACAGGGCTTCGATACAAGAGCTAAACACTTGCCCTTAGAAAATGCCAATTACCTGATATAGGTTGAAGAGCTCATTTTAATTCAGTTGAATAACATTATTTTATATAATTCTTCTGTACTCATTAAGCTCATTTTTATATCAACAATTTTATAATAAGTTATGTATGATGAATTTTATAGTGGATTAAGTTTTTATTATATTAACCATTCCCAATTTTTTATGGTATTTAATCCTTAAAGGAATAAAGGTTTGGGTTATGAACAAAGATCACTAGATTGTTGTGTTAACTAATCAATTATAAATATAAAAGTCAATTTTTGCCACTGTTAATATAGTGGTGGGGGCTAATCATTCATTGTCATCATTTAATTATTATTATCATTACAATGAAAGAACCTAGTAGGTGGGGACCATGGTACTTATTGACGTCCTACATACTCATCAGGAAATGAGGTACTTTAAAATATATCTATATATGTGGGTTTGAGCATTCTTTAATATACAGTCCAGTACATCATTACATTACTTAACAGTGCACATGTATAGAGGTAGTATCTGCGCTCATTACGTACAAAGGGATGAATTCCCAGAATACCTCATAAATTGGATTTAGGAAACATTGTATATAGCTGAGCGCTAACATCACACATAGGTTTGTTAGACTTGGTTTACCTGTCTGAATTCAAAAAAACAGAATACAAAGGTATCTGCATTTCACCTGCCGCATTCTGAACGAGCCCACCACTGCGTTTGTTCGATGAATCAGGGTTTCCCCCTTTCCTATTCAGAAGACAGAAACTAGCCGTCAACTATTTAGCTAAGCTGTATACCCAGCCAAACCACTATTTATATATATTTACTTTTAGCCCATAATTTTCTAGTATTTTATATCCTTTGCTGTCATTTTAAAGTTTGGTAAAGAGCAACATCAATCAAACAATGAGAATTACAACAAGTCTCTGGAAAGGCTTGCATGAGAAGAAAACTCAATGTAACAAAATCATCATTATTTATATAATAATAATTACCTAGACATCAGATATTTAGAAGCCCTATGCTTTCAACAAGGTGCCTACCTTTTATTTGAAATTTGATCCCCTTGTTTTACAGAGATACGTGGAAAATACATGCTTTGTAAAACATAAAATTATTAATAATCGATTATATGTATTTCAGTACATATGAATTTATATGGACTTCAATGACTTATAATAACAAATTTATTAGATACCTTCAGAAGAAGTAGGTTTATGGTACAAGTTGTTCCACTAAATACCCCAATGATGCCAAAAATAAAATATGCATCATACATAATAAATAATGACGATTAAATAATTACTTGGTGATTAAAGCATTGATATTTTCCTTTCACAATGAGTTGGGTATTAAACCAAAAAATTGACGTAATATGATTTGGAAAAATTGTAGACTGTAATTACGCAGCTACAATGGAACCTAAAAACTGACTTACTTTCCATTTCTAAAATACAAATTAAATAACGAACCAGGATGTTACTTTCATAAAATTGCAAGCAGGAGTAGATTATTTAATAAGTAAGGCATAGATTATTATTGGTCTTTCAAGAAGAGTGTAGAAAACAATACATAGTAATAGTAAAAAATACCGATGTATCATTACATGTATGTATTATAGACTGATATTATTGTTGTTTGAATGTGATGAAATAAAATTATAATGGCTAATTTACTTAAAGGACAGAGTGATATCACGAGATTGTTATTTTCCTCTATTATACAATGAGTGTTGTTTATTTAAAAGAGCCCAGAGCAACCTAACTCCCAGCAGTAGGCGCTTTGGTCCCGGTTTATTCTCCATGAAAATCTGTTTAACCAATTAGGTTTTATAGCATGCCCTTAACTGCAATAGTTGTTTGTTTCCATCCTATTTTCTTCACTTGGGACGGATATAACATCCGGCAGACAAGCTGAAAAGTCCTGAGAGCAATAGAAAATGCCCCCAATTACGTCAGAAACAAAACCCTTCATAACGATCTTAATATACCCTACATTCTTGAACTAATCCCTTCCAAGGTTATGAAATTCCATAGTAACCTATCCAACCACTCTAATCCCCTATCACAGTCATTACACTATGCCACCCATCCCTACAATCCTCCTCGGAGACTGAAACGGCGGTGGTCTCGTGACCTGCTATAAATACGTTACAGTGGGAGTCCTGGCAATGGCCAGTTTCTCCAATCATGTACTGAGTGTCTGTGGCTCTTGTGCTCTTGGTCAGCCTCCACTAGCTCCTATCCAGTGATGCGGCTGACGGAGGTGTGTGGGGCACTTCCCAAGTCTTAAACCACTCTTCTTTACCATGCGAGTGAGGTGACAACAATGTGGACTTGGGAGGTCTCTGGGCTGCTTGTAAATGCTGTATGAATAAGCGAGCGAATGAAAATTGTATATATGGTATAAATCATTAATCATTATTACTTATAGCCCAGATTGTAATTTATAATAATAAAGTTGTTTTTAGTTATAGTTTCACTTTTCATGAAGAAAAACGACAAAATAGAGTTAAACAGTATATATATATGGTAAATTAAATGATAATAAGTTGTTAAACAGAGTAAAATTCGAAAAACATCAGTGAGTGAAGATTTTTTTTTTTTTTTTTTTTTTTTTTTTTTTTTTTTTTTTTTTTTTTTTTTTTTTTTTTTTTTCTTAGCTCTCAAACTTATAAAATAGGATGTGGGAAAATTATTTTGGGCTAATGAGTGCCTTTCACTAAGGGGAGTCCCCAATTTGAAGGATGTATGAGAAGGATATAGGGTGTGGAACGCCTAAAGGAGGTGGGTGGAATCAGGAAGGTAGTGAGAGTCTACCGAGGGTGGAGCCTAGGGGTACCTAGGCAAGGGTTTGTAGTCGGCCAGGTCAAGCCTGGCCAGCCCCGGCAGGGGCCTGAAATAAGTCGGCCTCTCGGCCGGAAGGTCGACCCTGCTTAAACAGGTAGATGGGGTCTTGTAGCTTCGGAGATCGGCCTCGATCTCTTGGCTGGGTGTTGATCTTCAGTCTCCATCAGGGGGCTAGGGTTCGATCACGTCCATCTGTCTCCAGGCTTCAGCGGTCCAGCAGTGCTTCCATCTGACGGGCATTGGTGGTGGTTGAAGGTCGGAGAATAGTGGGTTGTGGCTGTGTCGGAGTGAGTCAAAAAATTTGATGTGTCTTCTCTTGATGAAATCTTGAATGGTGAGCACTTCAAATTTTTTATGCATCTCGTCTGCCTTCATTCGGTCGAACGGGGTATGTTTGAGGGAGGTGCGGAGAACTCTGTTCTGAAATTGCTGGAGCGTTTTGAGAGTGTTAGGAGTCAGATACTTGAAGAGAGGGGTCCCATACATCAAAGCAGGTCTTAGGACGCTCTGGTATATCAGCAGCTTGAGGCGTACCGATAAAGCCGGGCTGTGAAGTAGGTGTCCGAGGCTGAAGAATTCCTTCCTAACACTCTTTAACTTCTTGCCGAGATGTGTTGTGAACGACAAGTGTCTACCGAGGGTGATCCCAAGGTAGCATAGCTTCTTGCTTACATGGCACTCTTTGCCGTCTAAGACGAAGGATTTGGGCTTTCATATTTTGCCCGTTTATCTAAATGAAATTTACTATATTCTACGGTAGTTGCCATAAAAAAAATCAAATGTAGCTTTAGCTAAATTAAAAGGAAAACATGAATAAAATAATTATACGTGAAATAATCAGGCCTGTGGAATGTCCATCAATCGTACACCACCTACCAAATGAGTTGGACGGTTTTCATTTGGGAAGCAACGGTCATTTGTTTTGTCCCAGTTCCTTTGTTCCAAATGAAACCTCATTTTAGGTCTAACTCTCAATACAAGGCTCACTTCTGCTCGAATGTTCAGACACCACCATAGTTTCTCTACAAATTTTGTACGGTCGCTTTCCTGTTTTTGTACAAATATAGACGAATTGTGGCATTAAAAACTAGATGACTCCGCCGTCTTAATGGAATTGTTTTAATTTTAAACTAATACGAAGCTAATGCATTTCGCCTATTTCTCTCTGTTTTGTCTCCAGTATTTCTTGTGAGATAAAGATCTACAAAAGGATCCAATCAATTTGAACCTTCAAAGTATTCAGTAGTAACGTAGTGGACATGTCCACTATCCTGACAAATATGAGAGTTATGACAAGTGATTGAACCTTAATCGTAAAGTAACGTGGGGCCCATCAAGAAGTTCACTGATTCGTGGGGTTCAAGAACAGGTGTCATAAAGTTAAAGAGAAACACGCACTGTAATTAATGTAAGAGACAGAACGGTACTTAGGCTTCCATCTCGACAAACGACTGACCTGGAACCCACATACGAGACTAAAAATACAAGAATTAAACAGACGCTTTGGACAACTGTACAGACTACTTCAAAGGACATCCCACCTCTCAATAGAAAATAAACTACCAATCTACAAAGTTATACTTAAGCTAATCTGGACATACGGAATAGAGGTATGGGGGACAGCAAAAAAAGTCGAACATCAAGCGTATCCAATCCTTTCAATCAAAAGTCCTGAGAACAATAGTAAATGACCCTTATTACGTCAGCAACAAAACCCTTCATAATGATCTTAATATACCCTACATTCTTGAACTCATCCCTTCTAAGTTTATGAAATTCCACACTAGCCTTTCCAGCCACCCTAATCCTGTAGCACAGTCATTGCACTGCACCACTCATCCCTGTAATCCTCCTTGGAGACTGAAACGGCAGTGGCCTCGTGACCTGCTCTAAACGCGTGACAGTGGGAGTCCTGGTAATGGCCAGTTTCTCCAATCATGTCCTGACCGTCTGTGGCTCTCGCTCTCTTTGTCAGCCTCCACTGGCTCGTATCCGGTGACGCGGCTGATGGAGGAGCGTGTGGGACTTCCCAAGATTCCACTTTCTCTTTCGTATGTGAATTTGGGGGGCCTCTGGGCTGTCTGTAAATATTGTATGAATGAGCGAGTGAATGATGAATTGTAAATATGGTATAAATGAGAGCGTTTATCTTAATTACTTATTGCCTAACAAGGCAGATTGTAATTTTAGCACAATAAAGGATTTAAATAAATAAAATAATGTAATTATCTCAACTTGCCGGAGACCTTTGTAGTTGATCATTAAACGGGTGATAATCCCTTGATAGAACTGTAAGGGTGTTATTAATTAACCGAACCCACTTGGTCCCATTAGCAGTATATATGACATCTGTATATACTATACATCATGATATATGAACACATTAATATATGCATGTTTAATATATTCAAAGGTGTACGGCCACTCAACTGACTCGCATCATCTATTTATTCATTTAAGGTGAGGTAGGAATCTATTTGTGACTAGAAAATTGGACAGGTGGACATTCCAAACAAAGTTATGTTTCACGATTCAAACGGCCACACCACTGATGTGTGTCATCCACACCATCTTTTTCATCGTGAAAAGAGTTGATATTTTTTTGAAAAATTGTCCGATAAAAACAAACGAAAACACTAATGACCATATCGGCTTGTGACTATGATTCTTTTTGAAACATTAGCCATTTTTAAAGCCTGACAAATAGAGGATATTTTGGCATTCCACTCTATTTATATTTGGTATGTCCTCGTACAACTTACTCGTACATATGTACTGTGCTCTCAGCACAGTTGGCCACGTTACACAAATCAACCCAACCTAATGTTCCGAGTGCCTTTCCTCTCAAGTCTTCTAGTCATTATCTGGCTCTAAAATATTTGTTATTTCTGTTTGTACACTCTGTCCAATTTCCAAAAACTATCTGTAGGTTAAAACTAGCCATCATGTGCAGTGTCTCATTATAGCCAGAAACTTGATGTCATAAACGGTTGATTTGAAAAATAATAACATTACCTTTCAAAAACATTCCAAACAAAGAAATGAGGATCAGATTGATACATTGATGGGCAGATTTTTTGGTTTTAGTTCAGAGTGAACTATCCACATTAACGTTTTGATGTATCCTTCCTGCAATTTTGACATTATTTTTTTACTACTCATTTAGTGAATTCTTAACCCTCAGTCAAAGTTAGAGACGGTACCGAAAGTACGACATTTACTCTAACTACTTGCACCCATTTATTATCATATTTTATGTGAATAATCCTGTATTGTTTGATATTTTTATTAATACAAGTATTGTTAAGTCTAATGAAGCACTAAATACTCAATGTGACTAAGCCCGTATGACGGTATTGGAATAATAAATGCTCACATGTATGCTTAACTTCTCCTTCCAGTCCAGTGGCTTATCCTTTGCATTGCACGTACTACATTTTTGTAGCACGTTTTATTTTCAAGAACTGACTATTTTAAATATTTTTGACTGTGAACTACTTAGTTTTTACCTATATATATTTTTATGAATTGTTTTGATGGCATTCTCGGTTCATGTTTTGTCTATCTCAATGTAAAGTCAGTAATCTATTTCGTTACGGACTTCATTTCCTTTTCTATATAATTAAATCGGAAGAAACAAACAAATATGACAATTTTCCATTTCATTATTACACATTTACGACAAAATCAAAGGCTATGTCCAAATGTATGTTTAAATAAACTTAGATAGGTTGTTTTCCACTGATGGTAAAGCTAAGTAGATTTGGTGGAATCTCCCGTGAGACAAGCGAAAGAGTGCTCGCTTAATCCCTGTCCATTAGGCAAAGTGAAACGCTAACACCACTAGGAAACGTTCGAGCTAAAACCCGGTAACCCAATTTGCCATGTCTTCCCGGGAAACCGTTGGAACCATGATATGTCTCCGTTCACACTGAGCCCATCCCTTGCCTAATTGACAACGGCGTGGTTGTGAACCATTTTCATCGTACAAAACTTGGTCATTTCTAGTAGTGATGTTTATTGAGGGGAAACGTAATGATAGCGTGTCACAGTCTACTGTGATTTATATAAGAGAATATCTAATGGAAAAAGATCAGAATCTCTGCGATCCCATTGTTCTCCTCATTTCACCAGTAACGATGTTACACCCAGTGACACTAGAAACACTAGGAGGATTTCATGAGAGGAAGCTTAGCAACATAACATAATGCTACATTACCTTTTATTTACAAAGACATTTGTAAAAAGAAGGATAATTGCTGCACCCGGAAGGTAAAGGGCTCAATTCAAACAGATACCTTTTATTGTCTATCTAGAAATTCGTAAGTGAGTCCATGAGACAGCATAAATATATTTGTTTTGGATTTATAAAAGGGAATAATGGTTTGGTAAGTTATATGGAACTGTGGAAAAACTATAATGGATTTGAAACACGTTCGTATAATTTGTTAGGAATATCAAAAAACGGGGACTCCAGAGATACATCACACTTAAATAAACTTTTTTTCAGCAAATGTTTAAAGTGACCATGGCAACTTCGAGTGACTTACTACTCCCACGCCTTCTGATCATTGAACTATGTAGACGGCCTCCACGACCTTTTGGACCATGGACTTTATGACCATATATGTCAACGTGAACACTTTTATCAATTATCACTTACACCCAACAGCACATTTTTTTAAATTTTTTTGATTTCATTTCATTAAGAGATGTACACAACTGGGTTGACAGCATCTTTTTGAGTTTCATCATGCCTACGTTCATTGCGGCTTCATTTATAGGATAATACAGACGTAATAAACATTTCGTTTTGTAAATTTGTTGTTGCTAAAGTTCTTGCTAATTTTCAGTTACTGAGGGTCAGCTCCTTGTTCCAATATCAATTCCAGAGCAACCGAACTTATGACGAACATCCACTATTTATATTATATTTTATATGTACTATTTTGGAATTCATATCAATAATGGATCATACATTTTTATTTAAAAAACAGACATCTTAATAAGCATCCAACAGATATATATTGTAATTTTTCTAGTCTATTACTACCTAGGACTCGATTATTATAGATTCCCAAACTACCTAATTCCCGCATACAATCCAGACTAGATTTCTAAGGATCAATAGTCTCAATATTTGTTTCTTTTTTATATCAAAAGTATTTTTAGAATACAATTGTATTTTTTTAAATGTGTATCAAATAATGCAAAAATGAAGGTTCAATTACGAAAATGACTCACTGGCTGAGCATTTGAGTTTTCTCATGTCACTGCACAAAAGGTGTTAACACTATGATATTTCACGAGATATTCGTTAAAAAAATTAATAAAATCGTGTCTATAGCATATAACATCGTGTGCTAAAAAGAAATACTGAATGACTCCTAAATTCTGTCAATAGTCTGCTCTGGGAAAGTCATGATGTTGACAGAATTGACAACAAAAAAACCCTTCACTATAAGTTCAAAAAAATCATGATTCAACTGAATCAGTCATATCTTAGCGTGGAGTGAGACAGATTTATTAGACTTTGAAGCTCACCCAAAGCTAATGGCGGCACTTGGGACTCGACTATGGAGGGACAATAAGCAGAAAGGAAGCTACCCGCTGACTGATAAATTCTCATTCTTCAGACTTAAAGGGATTCAGAACCGGGGACTGCGTTAGAGGGTGAGTCTCTAATCTGGCGGAATTAGTTCCGAGGGTGACTATGCTAGGCAGATCTCTTCTTGACGGATCATCGAAGAAGAAAAGGGGGGTATTTCCCTCAACCATATTAGGTTAAAGAGGATAGTTCAAACCTCCGTACATGCATGAAAATAGCTCCACTCAACCGGAGCTCTCCATGACGTATATGTTCGTCTTAATTTTGACATCCTTAAGAATACTTTGAGGTATGAGATGACAACTCCAGATGAAAAAATCTTTCCCTAAATTACCTAGATCCTAGTTGTTTTCCATAGCTCCAGTTGCATGTAATTTTAAAATTTCAAAATAAGTATCGACTATAATTGCTTAATATGCAATACATTTCCCAAGGTTAAAGAATAAGATCCCTTTAAATAGACAAACTAAGAAATCAGATGCTTAGGGCAGAATATGAATAGTAATTGAAGATATATCAATGGTTGTTCCAATTTTTTCACCACAAATAAATTGAAGTTCCCCTCTTCTCGGCCTAGAAACTACGCGACTACGTTTCCATATTTTAATAATAAAACCTTAGGTGTCAGTTATGAGAGAAGGAAACTAGTGCACGACATAGCTGTAGACCACTAGGGTGCGTGGTGGGTGTAGCCCAGCCTCCGAGGCCTGCCTATATAAGGCCGAGATTCGGAGCCTTTTTTCATTCTCTCGGAACTCGGCACCTGAAGTGAACACTCTCTCTCTCTCTCTCTCTCTCTCTCTCTCTCTCTCTCTCTCTCTCTCTCTCTCACTCTCTCTCACTCTCTCTCTCTCTCTCAGTATGAATAAAGCTGCCCACCGATTAGGCCACCAGCAAAGGCCAAAGACCCTTGTTTTACTCATTTTATCACTTTCATGACCTCCGTCAGACAGCGGCCGGGTCGTAGAGACCTTAGCCCGCGGCGGGCGTCCCCATCTCTCACAAACTCGACAGGTATTAATAATTTTTTGAGAGGACAAAAAACTTGAAATGCTTTGCAGTTGGTTGACCCGTCCTACTTCCCGTCCGTGAGTCATAGAATGCTTGCGCTAACCGGCCAAAATTGCAAAAAGATCAAAGTTACCTTACCTATGTGATTTTCATCGTATCCACATTGTACAATCTTAGTTCGAAAATCAACCTTGCCATCCTCTCACTGTAACCTAGACTTGCAGACTCTTGGTTCCAAACCAGTGGTTTAACTAAGAGTATCGCCACATCTCTTCTTAGAGACGCTTTCGTCAATAAACTAGAAACTATTTTCAGAAAAAATTACCAATAAACATATGTCATTTTTACTTAAATGAAATAAATTGAGACCTTATAGGGCAGTAATGAATTTAAATAATGTTATGCAAGGGATAATTTTGTTGATTCGTAAAGATGTTTGTTAAATATATAACACATATAAAAATTATGTACAATGTACATTCGCTAATTTCGATAAAAATACAAAATAACAGTCGGTGAATGTTCACTTTTCTTTGAAATACATTGCTGATAGAATTATGATGTCACGGACGAACTAACATTTACGCAAGTACATTTAAGCACATGTATTGCTTTATTCAATCTAATTCATTAAAAACTAAATGACACATAAAATAAAATTTTAACATAAATTCTTTAACTCCAACCGTGACAAATTTTATTGATGGGTTAATGTTAATGTGAGTTTATTGCAGTTTTTGAGTAACCATTTTAGTAAATTTTTTATGACAGCTACAAATATAACTTGAACGAGACCGCCTTACAGAGAGCATTTTAGCTCGATCTTATTCTTCAGCAATGAGTTCACCGCGAGACAGCCATTCAGAGAATATCTTGGACTAGGCGGATCCTCTAGGGCTGTGGACCGATTTAACACCTTTTGAATGGAGCAACGTATATCTCGAGAATAATTCTCGTATATTCGAATGTAGACCAACCTCAACACCCCAGCTATTAAATATCTGTACCTCGGAGGGATACAACACTATGTCCATTTTCATAACTTTACAGGAGAGGAATTTTAAATTTTTTTTTTTACAACAAAAAGTGTTATTGGCACAGCTATTTATTGAGATGTTGAAACAATATTTTACCAGAACATTCTATTTATTGTTATTTACATCATGCAGTTGTTATAAAATGAAAAAAAACCTTTTTTACGGTAATAAAGTCAATATGGAAAAAAATGGACATAGTGTTGTATCCCTCCGAGGTACAGATATATATTTTTATTCCTTGAAAAATACCGTTAATACTATATTTTTTAAAGATTTTTTTTTCCTTTGCTAATTATAATTTTTATCTATTCTTACTAGTTAGTTACTAGTTTTATATTAATATTAATTGTTCATGTTTTCTTGTTCTTTATTATTATGTATTTTAAGTGTCAATATATATTTAATTTTGGGTTACTGGCAGTGTACGTATTCCATTAATGAACCACTCTTTTACACTATCCACAATTTTTAACATTTGCTTTAAGATTAAGTTAAATTTTAATTTTAATTTACTTTCCGTTTGGCTCGAAGTGGGCCATACATTATGCACAAACAACAGTCTTCCTCAAATCTAAAAATTGTCACCTACACTGCAATAATCCACCCAAAAATGAGTCAATTATTGAAATTTAGTAGGTTGATTGATTTAAAAAATAAAAGATTAGTGATTTCAAGTCACTATTTTAATTATTTATCCGGAGATCGAGTTTTATTTTCCCGTAGAGGGTCCAATAGACCAACCCTGATTGAGCATTCAAGAAATTGAGACTGGATAGTTGAATCATGATTCTACTGCATATGAAATATTCAAGCAATGTGGTCGGGATGGTTAGATGGGACCCCTTAGAGACCCTCTCCATCCAACCTGCAGTGAAGCAGGGGAAATATGAGAGGAAATATATCTTTAACCACGGCATCGATATCATATGCTTTCCATTTTATGAAATAGATTTTTTGTGTGCGTAATATTGTAACTATCATGATAATTTGTTAAAAATATATTATTGTTTTATCATGTATCATTATCACCTTCTTTATTGGGTCAACAATTAGGCATATATAAAGATAAAAGATTAAACACAGGCTTATTTTGGGTTCACATTGGGCCACATCTACACAGAGTTAGGTATAGTGCAGTTTCATTCATAAAAAAGGCCATAAAATACCATTTTTTACTGAACAGTGGTTATTTTCATCACTGTTGGCTCGTATTATATTTAAACATAAATCGCTAACAGTATAACAGTTTGTGGTATAATAGTACTCTTTTGGTTACAATCCATTTCTAAAATTACTTCTCAATATTTCAGGGGATAGTTCACCTCACAATGTAATGTTTTTCAGTACATACACCTTCGATCGCTTTATCTCACAAGTCGCTTCCTTATATTTTTGTTTAATGTCAGAATCACACTAAATCAGCACTTAGGCAAAATACTGGTTGGGGCCTCCAGACACCCCAGTCCCCAGCATTTTTTTTCTGCTTTGTTTACTCAGATCATTTTGTTTTGATCCACAGTTCTTCTATTAACTGCTTAATAAAGTATTAGGATATTTATTAAACCCTATCTAAATGCATCTACTATGTAAGCTAGTCTATTTAATGACGCTAAACATATATATTGCATTTCTAACAGGCGGTTATGTACTGAACTTGTATTTCTGTGGCAGTCATATACAGAAATATCAATATATAAATATAAATTATAAATGATAAACTCGGAAAACTGTTAAACTCATCAAAACACTGTGATCAGAGCTAATTTAAAAGCAGTTAACAGCTGCACACATATTTTTACACGTGCCACATAAGACAATGGTTCCAAAGAGAGGTAGCCCTAGGCAAAAATAATTATTTGATTAGTTTCCACTGTTACATTCTTATGAATTTTATATTATATGTCAAGCATTGTAAAACTTTTATCTTCCGCGTGGCTTATTAAAATATGTTTAGTGTGCACTACCGACAATAGAGCTACATTTTAAGCATATCTATGAATCTCTACATAAGTTATTTTTATTTATATATATATAGGTAAGTTTGAACGTAACCGCCAAACTTCGGCACATATGCGAGATGTCCCGACAGAGAGCGCTACTATCAAAGGACACTCCGAGCTGTAACCTCCTGAATATGGGTACTCTTGTTAAGACAATGGTCAACACTAATTATCGACAATTGTATTGATTCAGGTTATTTATAAGTTTTATTTGTTTATTGTAATATTTGTAGCGCTAGCTAATATTAGCTATTATATATATATATATATATATATATATATATTATATATTATTATATATATTAGCTAATATTACAGTTCTAAACTACATCTGCAAGTGTTTGATTTATAACCTGAGAGCCTCCACCTCCTTAAGTTTCTGAATTCAAAACTTACGTATATATAAGTTATGGCTCGTGGTATGGCAATGTTAGGCCTAATACCACGTAGCCCCGTGTAAACAAAGGCTGTAAATAGAGATAGAGGCTTAGAAGCGGAATAAAGACAGTTTAAACCTAGCCGTTGTTCAGATATCAGTTCCTTTTACTCTCGTTTTCTGTGTTTTAATCGTCTAAAGCCGATATATTGCAACAATCTGTTGCTACTATCTGAATACATTAGATTGTTTACCAGTAAACTTAAATCTATAATAAACATCACAATCATAAGTAATAACATTAAATATGCAACATGTGGGATCCTTCATTATATACTGTTCAGGACCAATACTAGCTCTAGCAAATAAACTAGAAGGATAATTTGTAACAAATAAAGTGTCGAACCATTTTTTAAAATTTTCTGGAATTGTAGCTGTAGGCTGCAAATTACTACAATCAGCATAAGCTTTACAATTAGGTCTATATTTTATGGATATAACAGATTTATTGTTTAAATTTCTATGTTTAACAGGGGGACCTTTTTCCTTCAAAATAAAGTTTTTTATAATTAATATCTTTATCAGTAACACAAGTATAATTAGCATATACATAATCTATAGGCATTGATGAAACAAATTGGTATTCATATTCAAATTTCATAGGATCGATAAATTTTAAATCAGCTCCAGAGGAATCACTCTGGTATTTGGTAATAAAGTATTTCATAGCCAATAATTTATCATCATCTGTAGCTTTAGAAGATACACATTTTAAAATTATTTGAAAACACCTAAAATTGTTAAGATATTGGTTAATAGAGACAAAGCGATATTTAGAGTATCTCTCACAAATTCATGAGACGACAAAAAACCCGCTGTACTCGTTGTACTATAACTTGAATAACGTTCACCAGCATATTGTAAGTTGGTAGTAAAATTGACAAATGCTGGACTTGGTAGAGTTGAAAAAAATCCGTTAGTAGATATAAATCCTTTAGGAGTGGAATAACGATGAGTAAAATAAGCTACAGGTGTTAAACTATAATTCATAAAACGATTACGATTCTTACGTCGACGGTAAAATTTCTTCCTCCTCAGTACCATCTTCTTCTATAAAAACTGTAGGGACGTCTATAACGGTAAAGGTTTTTTCTGAATAAAAATCCTGTAAAATAGGTAACCGAGCATTAATTATTTTAAATCGTGACGATAAGGCATCATCTATAAGTGGATAATTAGATGCTAATATACAAGGGAATGTTATAATAAATTCACGTTCTATTTCATATTTCTGGTTAATACTAAAAGTAGAACCACCGAATGCTAACTTTAAGAGTTCTAAATCAACAAACTTAGAAGGGACTTCATCCCAAAATAATAACTTGTGATTGGAACTTAATCCACCGAAGGGATGTAATCCACGAACATGAAATACTCTATTACCAAGATATGCCATCAATAAATTGACCATAGTAGTTTTACCAACATTTGTTTCACCATACAAATAGAGGTGTTTTTTCTTAAAATGATATGGAGTAGATACAAAATTAATATACCATTCAAATACATCAATACACCAATCTATATCAGGAATAATTATAGGTCCAATATAAGAATAAGACTTAACAAAGTTGCTATGCAATGACTGATGCAATGATTGCAAAAATTTATAATATTGCCGATTAGCTACTACAAATGGATGAGCAATGTCAAAGGTTATCATTTGACGCATATAATATTTGGCACGATAATTAAAATGAAATTTAGATGTGGAAACATTTTCGAAATAAGGATATTCATCCTCCTTTGTAATATATGTTAAATAATTTCTAACATTTTTAATAGATTCACAAGAAACTGTAATCCCAAGGTCACATAATAGAGCTGTATAATAAGTAATTAAATCAACAAAGCTTATTGAATCAACGAATTTAAAATAACAATGTAAATGATTCTCACAATTACCATCCAACATACCTTTTTCCAAGGATACAACACAAGATTTATAAGCGGGTGATATAGCAGCAAAGTCAGATCTTATACTGGGGAAACAAACAGGTCCGAGCCTGATAGTGATAGCTACACCCCCACTCCTTGGTCTGGTTTTTCTAGTTGGATGGGTGGGTGACGTAACGCGTGACCTTGGGGACTTAGAATTTTTCGAGCGAGATTCAGATTTCCTTGTAGCGGCAACCGTAGTAAGAATAGCGGTTGCCTGCCGCCGCTGCAGAGCCTTCGGCCTATGCGAATGCAGACCGAAATTATTCTTTCTTACTAGTAGTCCCCAAGGTCACGCGTTACGTCAGCCACCCATCCAACTAGAAAAACCACACCAAGGAGTGGGGGTGTAGCTATCACTATCAGTTGCTACTATCTGATTGAATAAAGAAATATTATTTCAGATGGATTCATGTAATTTCAAAACCTATGCCCAGAATGTTATCAAGAAGTGCGTTGATCTTCACAGGTTCAACATATGGCCAGAACATTGCTAAAGCTTACTTTTATGCAGAAATCCTTTTTATAACATGATAAGATTTCAACAGATACAGTTCTGTGTTATTAATAGAATTTCATGTCAAGATTATATCAACATTATTACATATTTAAATTATAATGTTAACAGACCTCTAACTGAACGATGGTTATTAAAAATAATAGATCATTTTATGTATGTCTATAGACAACAACATACCCAGCCAGAGTCAATATCATCTTATTCTATAGATCATCAGGCTATTGTTAGCGGATCTTATAATCCTTTACCTTTTCAGAAATTTACTGGACTCCTTGACGAGATTGATCCTATTGCTTGGGGACCCTGTGAAACTCATTTGAGAAAATTGGATATCAAATTCATAGACGCGCAGCATCAAAAGCATGTTCAGTCATAAATTAAATAAAGTAGATGTATGTGGGCCTTTTGATGCATATGATATGATAACTCTAAACGATGTAACTAACACGGCGCCGACTAGGCAAACCGGTGCAGAGCCGAAGGCTCTGCAGCGGCGGCAGGCAACCGCTGTTCTTACTACGGTTGCCGCTACAAGGAAATCTGAATCTCGCTCGAAAAATTCTAAGTCCCCAAGGTCACGCGTTACGTCACCCACCCATCCAACTAGAAAAACCAGACCAAGGAGTGGGGGTGTAGCTATCACTATCAGGCTCGGACCTGTTTGTTTCCCCAGTATAAGATCTGACTTTGCTGCTATATCACCTGCTTATAAATCTTGTGTTGTATCCTTGGAAAAAGGTATGTTGGATGGTAATTGTGAGAATCATTTACATTGTTATTTTAAATTCGTTGATTCAATAAGCTTTGTTGATTTAATTACTTATTATACAGCTCTATTATGTGACCTTGGGATTACAGTTTCTTGTGAATCTATTAAAAATGTTAGAAATTATTTAACATATATTACAAAGGAGGTTGAATATCCTTATTTCGAAAATGTTTCCACATCTAAATTTCATTTTAATTATCGTGCCAAATATTATATGCGTCAAATGATAAACTTTGACATTGCTCATCCATTTGTAGTAGCTAATCGGCAATATTATAAATTTTTGCAATCATTGCATCAGTCATTGCATAGCAACTTTGTTAAGTCTTATTCTTATATTGGACCTATAATTATTCCTGATATAGATTGGTGTATTGATGTATTTGAATGGTATATTAATTTTGTATCTACTCCATATCATTTTAAGAAAAAACACCTCTATTTGTATGGTGAAACAAATGTTGGTAAAACTACTATGGTCAATTTATTGATGGCATATCTTGGTAATAGAGTATTTCATGTTCGTGGATTACATCCCTTCGGTGGATTAAGTTCCATTATCCTTCCTGTATTCCTGTATATAATATTTGGGTATCTCTTTGATCGATTATCTGCTTGCAAAAATATATATATATATTTATCTAGGTATGGAAGTTTGGCTGTTTGTATATTGTAACATTCATGATATTTGAGAATATCATGGCCAGGAACCCTCACATCTGGTAAGCATCTTCCCTTATGCTCCTTGGAGTGGGGATGAGATAAAAGGACAGTCTTAGCACAACCGTCGAGAAGGCGGACTTGAACCAAATTGGCGGTCACCAACAAGAAGAGAGGAGAAGAAGCAACAGCAGAAAGTAACGTTGATTGGATTACAGGAAGATCATCAATTGGGTGATATTAATATTGTTTTTATTATGGATCCATTAAAAGAAATTGAGCTCAAATTCATGTTTTTGTAATTAGTAGTAACTATCCTAATTTAAAAGGAATTGAATATTTTTTTTATACTTTTTGTCAACACTCTATATAATTATAATTATTTGTTATAACCATTTTATTTGAATATATTTCACAATTCCTAGTTTCTCAATTTATCAATGACTACAACATTAGCCTTGAGATCGGGCGATTCAATCGGGATAAATTCCTATGTCAAAGACATAAAACAATTTGAATTAAAGAACTCATGACGGACCTGCCAAATTAGTTAATGTAAATTGATCAAATAAAGTAGAAAGAGAAATGGTGAAAATTGAGGTAGATTAAAATATGTACTATTTCATTTATAAATTTCGAGGAGGTTATTGTATTTTTTTTATATTTGTAAAGTTGGCTACAATCCTCAACCCATATGAGTATTTTTGTGTTATGTTTATTCTATAATTATCACATACTAGATTGAAAGGACATTTAATTTGAGTCTTTAATACATAATAAACCCACGTTTCAATGATAGAGTTATAAATTAACCTACAAAGGGCAATAAAGACGATTTCGTGATCAACTGGTAAAAATATGTGCTCTTTTACCAGAAGCATTAAAAGATTTCTTTTTTTTCAAGTACCCTGTTACATAAATTTAGATAGAATATTGATAGAAATAATCAATAGAATATTGATTCTGACATTTCCAAGAATTTCCATTGGAAGAATTTAACCTAATGCCGCAAACCATTGGACCAAAAAGAGTTAGAAGCCCGAATCAGACAATTAAAAAATTAATTCAAACTGAATTCATCTAAAAACAAATCAAAACTACAGAACACTGAAAAAAAATTTATTTTAGACATGTTTGAAAAAAGACTATGATTCTACGTCATGGCTAAGTAGATTTAAAGACGAACGCCATAGATTCCGGATAAATTCAGATTTGCGTTTCTCTGCAATTGCGTTCAAACCCCAAGGCCTAGGTATGGACCTAATCTGAAGAGGATAGGTCTAGAAGCTACCTGAGGAATTCAGAAATACTCTTTTTAAATGTTTTTATAGATATAGGATGGTCCATTTAGTTAGGCTTTTAACTACAAATATTTGGGTATCTCTTTGATCGATTATCTGCTTGCAAAAGGATTATTGTACTTTTAAATGGAACTCAAATGTACTGAATTATCTCGTGTCAATCGGAGTTTTTTTTTGCCAACAGAAGCACAAGACGAACTTAATAGAGAAGAAACAATTACAGTTCAATTATTTTCAGAACTGTGAAAATCGGAAGATGATTTTACTTGAAAGAAGAAATATAAACCAACATGTCTAGAATTGAATATAAATTCTATTCCGAAATCTTATAAAAAAATCGAACCTAAGCAAAAACATCAAGGGTTCGAATTGTGCGCCTCTTTGTTTTCCTGATCGCTCCTGTCCTGAGTGTGGTAACAAAAATTGTACCAATAAAAACTAACTAAATTGTAATTATGACAAAACATTATACAAATCTAAGCAAATTATAATTACTAAAATTTATCTTGATTACGACGATTAAAACTAGATAACAGGGCAAAATTAGATCACATGGTGAAATTAACGTACTTATTATTGACAATTTTAAAATAAATGCTCTATATGACTGCTGCTCTAATTTAACATTAATTGACCAACGAATTACTGATTTACAATAGTTAAAATTGAAGGAAAAAAAGTGTGTACTAAAAGCAGACTTCAGCTTGGGCAACAATTATGATATTTAGTGGGAACATTACAAGTTCAACGTTGTCAAAAATGACGGTACTTAGGCTTCCATCTCGACAAACGGCTGACCTGAAACCCACATACGAGACTAAAAAGACAAGAATTAAACAGACGCTTTGGACAACTGTACAGACTACTTCAAAGGACATCCCATCTCTCAATAGAAAATAAATTACTAATCTACAAAGTTATACTTAAGCCAATCTACATACGGAATAGAGCTATGGGGGACAGCAAAAAAAGTCGAACATTAAGCGTATCCAATCCTTTCAATTTAAAAGCAGACTTCAGCTCGGGCAACAATTATAATATTTAGTGGGAACATTACAAGTTCAACGTTGTCAAAAATGACAATTACTCATAAATTACTGATATTGACGACAAAATAATTTCAGTTAATCCAAAATGAAAATTTACAAATTTAACAACGCACAAATACAGGGAAACTATTAGCTCTACAGGAAGATCCGACTTAATAGTGATCAGAAATTTACTTTTCAACGGTCAATTAAAAATCAGATACAGACAAAAGAAGGTTTCGAGGATATCAATGAAGTAAATTTTAATGAAAATTCAAATATAAACGAATTTGAAGCAGAATTACAACTTATCGAAAATGACAAAAGAAGACTTACTATTTTACAGGTGATTAACAAATATGGGCACATATTTACCAAAGGTAATTCGATATGATCATGTAATCCCGTTAATGTATCAACTTAATTAAGTAAGAAAATTCCAGAATGTGTTCTATTCCCTACAATCCAGGATCTGACCAACTAAGTCAAACTTTTTGATATCAACTTTACTTTCTGGTGTATATTAGAATATCAAGAAACAACCACATGTCACAAAATATGTAAACTTTATGTCCATAGCTCTTTCATTTGGCCTTAAATGATCTAGTCATATTTCAAAGGATATTATCAAATATTATCCGGCGAAATAATTTACATAAATTTCGTCCGTATTATATCGATATTTCGATATTTTCCTGAACTTGGGTAGGCCATCTTCAAAAAATCTCATACGTAATAAACGCAGATAATTTTAATTAAAATTGGTCAAATGTTTGTTTGCATCTGAATCAGTTGAATACCTTGGCAATATGAGGTCGAATTATAAGTTTTCAACGCCCCAAGGGAATTAGGTCACCATCCAAAATCTTCAGCGCCCTTTGATAAAACTGGCGTACGTATTAATTAAGGCCCTATATACTTTTATTTGAGGTATATTGAAAATAATACTCAGAAACTTGAGCCACTACACCAATTACTGAGGTAAGAGAATGGAGTCGGTTTCCAGTTATAAAAATATCGGCGAACACTCAAACGAACACAAGAAGATGTAATACCACCTCTTAAAGCATGTTACTTGCGAAAGCTTTCAGATAGAGAAAAAAGGTTACACACTATTTTCTACATGAATGTTCATCTGGAATACAAAGCCATAAAAGAGCTAATTAAGTTTTGACAGTACTTTAATGTCTGTAGTAATCACAAACCATTATACAATTTGAAGATAAAGGCCAGAATGGATGAAATCCTTGGATTGTCCAGAAATCCAATCCTTGAATATTTCAAGAGTGAAAATGCCATCCAGGATGTAAATTTAATAAAACTCTCTTCTATATTGGAGGACAAAGGCAAACATATATCTGATTTTATAAAGAGCTAGAAAGTGGACTTCTGCATCAGTATTACGGCCACATTGGTCCTGTACAAATGCTTGCTACAATTAGGCCACTACTTCAAGGATCCAGGACAAGGATGTATTCACCTTCTGTGAAGCTTAAAATCTATCAAAATAAAGAACGCAAAATACATCTGTCAAACAATGTTCATCGTAGTCGTGCTACTGGTATACTCTCTCGACTGGGCCTTGCTACAGAACTTTTCAAATAATGTCACCCCACAGTGCCGGAAGTTTTTCTGGAAACCGGTCTCATAATGCATTCTTGGTAGATTATTTCACCAGAAATGCGTGTATTTCCACGACAAATGGTCAAACGTCCAAAGATTTCATAAATTTAATAACTCAAATTTCAATCCTCGTTCTTATTAGCCGATCAATATACAAATATCAACCCAATGGATTTCTAAAATGGTGTAAACAAGGTGTAATGGGCTTAACGAGAGGTTAACCAGACATTGGTAAACCACCTAAAATGAAAAATAAACGATATTCATACAAAAGCCTGGTTGTCACTTGCGCAAGAATGTGTCACCAAATACAATACTATCCACAGTTCCACACACACACACACACTTATCATTATACCTCCTGTTTGGCACGAAACCTACAATCTCACCTCTTCCAGAAAACAGCTAATCATCTCTTGAAGAAGACGAAACCTGCCGTTCTACAATTTGATTTCGAGTTTCTAATTGTGTGGATAAAAATCGACGGCAATTTATTTTCGTCATGGACCAATTTACTTATTATCGATTTAGACTACATTAAAAATGAAATAAACTCAATCGCAACAAGTTACATCAAGTTCGAATTGGACCTTTTCCAATCGTCCAACCAACCTCCCAACCGTTTTACGAAGTGGCTAGTGGAAAGAAGATTCGATTGTTTTCACTCCAGCAAGCTGGTCCCTTTCTTTCCGCACTACGCATTACTGTGGGATTGATACTGGTAAAGAATATATATAACTCACACTATGTAACATAAACTTGCATTGTACACATTTCAGGATGATAACCATATATGATTTGCTATCAACGGAAATGTTAATATTATACTTTTTTTTTGTAATAAATCACACAACATAGAGGTCGGACGAAGACTAAATAAGATATCCGGTAGTGGTGCGGACTGGAGTGTGTGATAGCTGGTAATCTCTTATTCCGGCAGCCAATAAGGGAGGATAAGTGGATTCTGAGCGGCCACTCCAGGGGCTGTTTCCGGATCTAATCCTGACCCATTAGCGCACCTGTCGGTTTTTCCTCACCACAGTTCCGACCGATATTTTCACGAATTGAACATTATCGTCTACTTTGTATTTGCATCATTTATTGGAAAACACCAAGACAAACGTGAAGTATTAAAATATCGGTAAGTGGTTTCTAGGATAAAAGCCTTATTTTTATTTTGGCATGAATCTTACTGTTGTAAGATAGTGCTATATAAGATGCGATAAGAGAGTGCTCGTAGGCATACATATATTATGAAATTATGTTTCCAAGATTTCCCACTTTCGTTTCATAATTCTGAATTACAATAGCTAATGTCAAAAAACAAATCTTAAATATTGGTTTGTCAATAATATTGATCTTAGGTTCTATAAAAAGAAAAGGCACATTGCCAAATTATAAGCCAAAAGAACATTCAGCAATTAACCGTAAGTATTGCTGATAGAGTAAGTGTTAAAATATTCTTTAAGTTATATTCGGTGGTACTAGTGAGTCGTATTGTTTATCCATCGTTACTTGAATATGACATAAAATTCGTGCATGTGATCGGTAACTAATTTGCTTTTATATATAACTTAAAAATGCATCTAATTTGCAAACGCGCCTAACTTTTTGTGTAGGTCGGGTATGCAGCTCACTAGTATCCTTTTGTTTTTCATTATATAATTAGACTCATCTCCTTTAGTCCGAAAAGTCTATTGAGTACCATGACTTTCAATCGTTTGTTTCCCTATCACTATATATCCGAGAGAAAGAAGGCAAGTTGTGGAGAGGAAGATTGGGAGAAGAGAGGAAAGGAAGTGCCATGAGTGTGGCAAGACGGGGCACTTGGTAGCCCAGTGCCCCCGTACAAGATGCTTCGAATGTCACAATGAGGGACATATGGCCAGACAATGCCCATATATACGGCGCAGGGAGCACGACCGAGGCGAGCCTATGGAGATCAATGCTCAAAGAGTGTGGCGAAGAAGCAGGATTTCATTAGAATCGGCCAGATCTTTGGAGGCATCAGGATCGGAGATGGAGGACAGCTAATCCGGGGGCAGATGAACCTTAGGAAGGAAAAACAAGCAGCGGAGCACAGAGCGAAGAACAGACCAGGTGAGTAAAGAATGAGAATTGTGGGAAGGGAGGGGCAACCTTTTGTGAGTAGTGTTGTAAAGAAGTGGGACAGGTTGCCTATTATAGAATTCTGTAAAGGGTGGAAATGTTTAGTGGATACGGGGAGTTCCTGTACGTTAGTGAGTAGGAATAAATTGGATGTATTATTTAAAGTGAAGTGTAAACCACAGGTTAAGCCATGTCAATGTAAAGTGGTCACTTTGAGTGGGCCCTGTACTATAGACGGGGAAATCGATATAGCCCTAGATAAGTGGGGAAAGCAGGGGGAGGTAATGACACTGCACGTTGTGGAAAACATGCCGCGGGAGTACGGGGGAATCTTGGGATGCGATCTATTTAACACACTAGTGATACAAATTCGTAGCTCAGGGGTCAGTGGGTAATTCGGATTGGGAAAAAGAGGTACCGGACGACGCAAGTTGTGACGGAAAGCGTTAGGCGCGTGGGAGTAATCACTAAGGGGGTAGACTGGAGAAAAAGGGCGAGAGATGAATTTGGAGACATTTTTTTCCGCGAAGGGGATCCTTTGAGTGCAACGGGGGAAACTCTTCACGAGATCCATTTGAAGTCGGATAAGGTCACCTATGTAAAGGAGCATAGGTACCCCCAAGCGTTAAGAGGACACATTCGCGAGGAGATTGAGGAGTTGAAGCGGCAACGGGTTATCGTGAATAGCATATCGCCCTTTAATTGCCCATTGTGGGCTGTTAAGAAGAATCCGGTCTAAGGGGAAAAAAAGGAACGATATAGGGTAGTGATTGATTTTCGAAACTTAAACGAAAACACAAGTGATGAAAAATACCCCATTCCGAGATTGGAAGATATTTTGGATCGGCTGGGAGGAGCATCAATATTTAGTACGCTCGATTTAAAGTCCGGATATCACCAGATCCGTATGCATCCCAGAGACCAGGCCAAAACGGCGTTTACTTTTGAAAGGGGGCATTACGAGTTTACCCGTATGCCATTTGGATTAAAAAATGCGCCCATCACATTTCAAAGATTAATGGATGAATTCTTGCACGACCTTGACGAGGAAGGGACGCACAGTTCGGATCACGCCAGAGATTGAAACGAATATAAAGAAATGTATGATGAGGCTGCAAACGAATGAGGCTGATCTTCGTCCTCTGTTGTGGGTGGGTAATCTGAAGGAGTCCTCGGCTCGAGTCACGCGATGGAAGGAGATTCTAAGTCAGTACAACATGGAAGTGGTACACAAACCAGGGAAAGATAACGTTGTTGCTGACTGGCTGTCTCGCGCTCTACAAGTAAACATGATCGAAACGGAGGTAGGAGAAGCGTCGGGGGATTTACAAAGGTTCGTGCGGGAATGGAAACCAGACGGGGAAGGAGAGCGCGGATCTGAACTCCAAAACAATGAGGATCCCTCGGATGGTGAGTTGGAAAACGAGAAAACAGAAGAGATGGAGGAGATAGATGAAATAATTAATAAAAAATCTCGACAGGTCATCTGGAAGACAAGGACGACGGGGATCGGCAAAATGGAGTTCTCCAAATATGACAAACATGCCATCATCACTATTTGGTCACAACCTGGGGTGCAAGAAGAGCAAATCTGTAAAGCGCTAAAAGACGTCTCTAAACCAGGAGTAACCCATCATCTGTATGTGGTAAACGCGACGGTGTAGGACAAGTTACGTAACTTGTGGAGGTATGAGAATACAGAACATTCATACGATGCCGCTATATGGTAGAGACAATTCGTGACCAGCAAATGGACGTATCGAGTGCATATCACCAAGGGAAGACGAACCACCGGGGGATCAATGAGACGTTGGTGGCCCTGAAAAGAAAGTACTATTGGGTAGGGATGCGAAAAACGGTGGAAGAGATTGTGAGAGAATGTGACATTTGTCATACTACAAAGTATGACCGCCATCCTCCGGTAGGGGTACAAACGGAGACGGTTACTCCTACAGCACCGTTAACAGACCTGCAGATAGACACTTTTGCGTGGAGAGGCTTTAGGTGGGTGACGGTGGTGGAAATATTTAGCAAAACAGCCATGGCCACCCGGTGCAGGAGAAATCGGCAGCGGCGGTGAGTAGCGCCCTCCAAACTTGGTTTCAATTCTACGGAGTCCCAGAGACAATCTCCTCGGACGGAGGCATAGAATTTGATCAAGCTCAGTTGAGACAAGAGACGAAACGGTTAGGGGTTACATGGCATTGGAATACGCCAGGTCATCCCAAAAGTAGGGAAGGGATCGAACGTCTCCACAATACGCTGGGAGAACATCTTAGAATTTTCCATGCCGATAAAGGGTTGGAAGCAGATGAGGCGATGCCCCGAGCCATAGCAGCGTATAACCATTCTATTCATATGGCCACGGGGTTTTCCCCGTTCGAAGCTCTTTTTGGTTTACGCGCACGAAGGAGAAACGAGGGAGAGACGGTTGTAGACGAGAGCATGGCGGAACAGTTAACCACAAATAGAATAGAGCTCGAGAAACTGTGGGGGAAATCGTATGGGCGAATGGTCGCGGAGAAAAGCAAGAGAGTAGCGAGGGAGATTGAGGGAGTCAAATATATTATGGGTACCGTTAGGATATGTACTATTATTTACAGGAAGATCCTGTCGAATCGTGCGAAGGAAGTTCTGAGGTATGAGGGCCCGTTCAAAGTGATTACGATTAGGGAACACAATATTGTCACCGTTCAGAGTCTGGCTGAATCCAGGAAACGGAGAAATGTACATATTGAGCAACTTAAATTTCCAGTGGGAGATGCCAGACCATAAGAGTGTATTTTATTACCATCATGTTATGGTACGTTTTTCTAGAGTAGAGCAATATATCTTTTTTTTTTATGTATATAGAGTACGCTGTAATTTTGTTTATTTTATTGTTTTTTAACCAATGGTGTACAATTTTTTTGTTTGTTTTCTTTTCTTTTTGTTTGTGTTTTGAGTTTACGAGGATGTTCGTAAACTGGCAGGGGGGAGTTAAGATGTGACTTACGAGAGTATAGCCACTAATTCCAAACTACCTTGATAAACATAGTAAATACATATATAGAGGATTATAATTTGAATAAAGCAGTTCTTAACCAGTCTTCAAGAGTGTTATTTCGTTCCCAACTTATTGTTTTTTTTTACGTTTCACGGTCCGATACACATAAGTTATATATACATATAGCTCCTTCCCCAAAAATGCTGTCCAACTATATCACTAGGGAATCATGTAATAACCCTTGTAGTCACTGTGTAGACTGCGGAGACGGTCACCCCATATAGAGAGAACTCTTCCAACGGGGCATCAGAGATGTGATCTGGGTTATGAGAGCGTTTATCACCGGTCTCAGATCTTTGTTCTTTGTCCGAAACCACCTGCTCTTGATATTATTACGTTGTCGTATCAGTTGCAGGATGTGTTTCGGTGACCCCATGTTGTTGAGTCAGTACAAGGTCCGTTGTGGAGGAGTTATCTGGGTTGTTATATAGCCTTAAAGTCGGTAAACCTGGGTGGTTCACTGTAAACGACGTTTTAGTTATATATCCGCTCACATGTCTTCTGTCTTTGCTGATCTCGGTGATCTGAAGCATGGCTGTTGTCAGATTGGTCCTCGGCCTTCTATAAAACCCACATTCACAGTAATATTCCTTGACAGTCGTAGTTTGAGGGTGGCTATAAAGTTACATTTTGTTTTTTTTCTTAGTTCTCTAATTATAAGATTAAGAATGAGGGAAAAATAAAGGAATATTTGGGTTGAGCGGATCCTTGTACCAGGAGCACCTGCTTGAAGGTGGTGTGAGGGAATTAAGGAGTGTGGGAAGCCTTTGTAGATGTTGATTGTTGCGGTCCACTGGTGGCTGGGCCTAGAGTCTCTCTAGACATGTAGTGTAGTCTTATTTAGTTGGATAGCAGTGATGGGTGCCCGTTAGAGGCTTGTTGTTGGTAAGCCAAGCGCCGTGATGTCCACCATTTGGTCTGCTTTACCAGATCTTAAGAGTTGCCATCTTGCCGGTAGCGGTGGGGGTGTCATGTCTTGGAATAGAGGGTTTTGGCTATGTTTCATTGAGTCAAAGAACTTGATGTGTCTTCTTTGGATGGCTTCGTTGATGGTGGGGACCTCGAACTTTTCGTGGATGTCGGCAGCCTTCATATCACGAAAAGAGGTATGCCATAGTGCCGTGCGCAGGAGTGGTCATTCTAAGACCACATAAACCTACCCTGTACCTCTTCTCCTGAAAATAGTGCTTTGTCAGGGCACACACCTTCTAAAGATCTTATGGAGCCAGATAAAAACGAATTAGGCTGCCCGCTGACTAGGCCGGCACCCAGGGTGAAAGACCACAGGTCTGCCCGCCTTACCTCTTTCTTGGAGCTCGCCGGACAGCGGCTAAGAGTTTGTAGCGACTTTGTGGATACTCAGTTATCTGAGCCCGACATTCCTTATTAAAAAATATAGATATTACCTACTTTTTTGATACAAAATGTCAGATTTGTAAACATCGCACCTGAAGGTTGTATTCTCTATCGTTGGTTTCTATAGAGTATATTTCTATATAATAGGGGTTTCACTAATTATTAACAAATAGACAGGTTTTCGTAGGACTCCAGTCCAGCTCCTTATATATTTATTTATATATATATATATTTATATTTAGTGGGGCGATTCCTTTTCACTATAAACATTAAGGTAACGAAGCCTTAATCAGGACATCCTTGGTGGCTTAGGGACACTGACGAAACAGACAGGTGAACTACGAAACTCGAAACGACAACTATTCTACCAACCACCCTGTTTGAGAAAAATGATACCTGGTTTAATATCTTATGCCTAGTACCTACTAAGGAACAAAAGAAGCCACATTGAACCTCTGCATTTCACGTAAAATCAAGAAGTTCATATTTCTCTCTCTCTCCTCTCTCTCCCACTCCCTCTCGCTCTCTCTCCCCCTCTCCCTCTCCCTCTTTCTCTCTCCTGATGTAATATCCTATGACAAATAGCTGCTAGGGAACAAAAAAGCCACATAGAACCTTAGCTGTTACATGTTTAAAAGGATTTTCCTATAATTCTCATTGTGTGAAATGTGAATAGTTCATTACATAACATGGGTTAATATCAGAAATAAACAATTAGCATTTTTCCAGCAGGAAAATAGAGACTGATTCTCTCAGCCTAAATCCTATTACCGGATCTTCTAACCAAGATTTCATTAGCCTAAATAGTCATTTTTATGAAGATTATTTTTTCATCTCTTACTACATGTTTAAATTGATGCTGAAAGGCTTATAGAAGTTGAATGAAAAATTTGCTAGGAATGACAAAATTTATTTAAGAATGATTAATCTCTGTATTCCTTTCATATAGCCCCAATGTTGTTTCTTGATATTTTTGATGATATACTCCTGTTGTCAGTTTACCTAACCATATGAAAATATATGGTGGGTATAGCCTCATCTCTCTGCTATGCACGTTGTGGATAATTATTAAATCGTACTGCTGATAAGTTATAATAATAAATATTATAATTTTTTCATCTATTTTAAATAAGATGTAAAC
The DNA here is from genome assembly GCA_930367205.1 of Acanthosoma haemorrhoidale. NCBI lineage: Eukaryota > Metazoa > Arthropoda > Insecta > Hemiptera > Acanthosomatidae > Acanthosoma > Acanthosoma haemorrhoidale. The sequence goes on from OV884011.1 coordinate 133,106,685, forward strand.
ATAAATTTACCTTTAGAAAAAAACAAGGGACAAGAAGAACAAACTCAAGAAGCGATAGGAATGTGAGGGGAACTCTTGTTCCTTTTGCAGGAGGAGAGGAGCTGAGACAAGAATAAGGGAGGGCCATCAATAAGGATGGACACCAATCAAGGTGGTGAATTATAAAGCAATTAGGAAACCGGGACACGGATTTCATCAGAACTTGGGATGGGGGGAAAGTGGGGCACCTGGGAAATAAGAGGCCGCCATCCGATTATAGTGGTGGCTCAAACGGGATATATTTATGGCTGTGGCTGGTTAGGGGTTAATATTTCAGTGTCTCCTACATAAGGCCAGATACAGGTAGCTGTAGATAAATAGCAAGGCAAGGACAGTCGGCAAATGCAGCTATTTCCGCCGTGAAGTGTAGAAGGGGTGGGGTAGACAAAAGGATCAAATTAAATTACGAATGTCTATGGTTAAGAGACGAATTTTCAATAACAGGGGGCTATGTACAATTGATAGAGTATCGTGCCCCGACACTCTCAGTGGACAATACCTTACAATAAAAAAAAGAAACCTTATCACTTCATACACAGGCAAAGTAAAAATAGCACAACCAAAAACTAAAACAAACAAACAAAAATAAAACTACATCTTGGTCACAATACATAGACTGAGATCGATTTATGACCTGGAGTGAAGAGTGTACGGGGGTGAGGGCGTTGCCCGAGACTCTCGCTGGGAATATGTCCCCGCTGGCATTTTAAGCTGCTCTACATGCGTGTTCCTGTTCTTCTGCGGTTCGTGAACACTCTGTGTAGTTACGATATTGTGTTCACGAATCGCGACCACCCTAAAGGGGCCCTAGTAACGGGTCAGCTCTTTACTCCAGTTCGATGCAACCTTGCGGTATATGGTGGTCCCTATTGTGACGCCAATAACTCCACGTGGTTGTTGACGAGCTGTGTGGCCCTCTCGTCTCTAGTGTCTTGGCGACGTCCTTGCAGGCCAAAAAGAATCTCTGCCGTAAAATTAAAACCACCTGCGCAGGGCTCCTAATACGGCCTCAGATGACTTTTCATGAATAGATCAACGGCGGTGACCCACATGTGGCCCTTCCAAGTAAAAGTATCCGTTTGCAGGTCGGTCAGGGGTGTCTGTGCCGTGGGGGTCTCTTCTTGCAGTCCCGTCAGTGGGTGTCGATGGTACTTAGTACGATGACAGATCTCGCACGCTCCTGTCATCTCCTGGATGGTTTTGCGCATTCACCTCAAAATGCCTGCGCTGTTTTCTGTTCCCCTCCGGTGATTAGTTTCGTCTTGTTAGTATGCAAGCGTAATTTTTCTTGTCATTGGCTTATCCGTGACTCTTTTCACCATCATGTTGCATAGCGCGAACGTCCGGTTAATCCTAATCCGCTCGCTATAACCTCTTAATTTTCTTCCAAATAATCCCATTCCCTACATAGATAAGGTGCGTCTTTCCCGGTTTGGAAGATTCCCTCCCTCGTTTCAAGCACCTATATATCTTCCCTCTTATACGAATATCCCATCGTCCCTTTTCTTTCCTCACCCTTGCTCCTACATTTGCTAGCAGGTCACATCCGATGATTCCTCTGTATTCCTTGGTAATCTTTCCCAATATATGAACATAGAGTTCCTCTCCACCTCAACCCCATCTATCAACTAATCAACTAGACCTATCACCGTTTCTCCTTCTACTTTACATGCCCCTCCCCGGGTAACTGAGCCACAAGAACATACCTGTATTTCGGGTATCCTCACTCCCACACACATCCTCTCCGGAGTCTTCTGAAACATTATCGTATTAGTACTCATAGTATCCACCAGCCACTGCAATCCGCTCGCTACACGAATTATAGCCAGACCACTGTATGTATAATTCACGCTATTACGTATTAGTGGGCAGTCACCAAATCTCTGCCACTCTTTTCAGATTTCGCGTTCGTTACTCTCTTCTGCCGTCTGTTGCCGACCGCTTCTTCCCACTTTGTTGAAGCCCCGTCTGGCTCCGCACCCTCTCATTGTCAGTCTCGGACATTTCAGAAGTTTCTGACCCCTCCCTCCTACTGCGGTCCCTCCCTCCTCCGACCCCTATGAGCGTTTGCTCTGGTCGATTTGCGTTTCTTCGATGTCTCATGTATGATGGGCACTGATTGGCTACTGTGCCCCTCCGTGCCACACTCAAAGCACCTGGCTCGTGGGCACTGTGTTGCCAAGTGTCCTATTTTCCCACACTCGTTGTATTTTCTATTCTCGCGTCCCCGGGGGCGCCTTACAGTTGCTCGGTTACTTTATCCCTTCGTAGTTGCCTCTCTTCCGCCGTACCCCGTCTCTCTCGCTCCAGGCGACCGGTGTGATTTTGGGCCTTCTGTACGATACCCTCTTTCAGCCTGCCTCTACTTCATAGCCCATAACCTCCTCTTCCGTGGTGCTAGTGTCTACAATAGCTGAGTTCATTCTAGGAAAGTGCGCTCCCATGGAAGCTCCTCTTTTGTTCCTGTTTCCTTTGCCAACTGCACTTTTGAATTCGTTGACAAGAACGTCATCCTGGCTTTCACCTTGGCTGAGCTCAAATTCTCCCTCATCTTCTCAGTGATACTATTGTATATCGCTAAGAGTGTTCGGGAACATGCGGGCATACGGTTGGGCTTTTTATCTTCCAGAACATCTTGAAGACATCCTCTTCCGGTGTCCATCTTCCCCCTCCGTACGCTTTCGTTTACAGTTTTTTTTTGCGGTACTCTACGGGGTCTCTTTGTCGGCCTGAATCATATTCAGAATACTTCGCTTCACCCCACACACGAGCGCTGCTCTCGGCGTCTCCTTCGGTTATAATGGCTTCCGCTCGTTTTTCTTCTATTCGTTTCTCTCACACCACCTTCAACCAGGTACTTCTAGTACAAGGATCCGCTCAACCCAAATATTCCTTATTTTTTCCTCATCCTTAATCTTCTGACTAGAGAGCTTAGGAAAAAAAAAAAAATCTTCTATTCGCGTCATTAGCCTGTCACCTCCATTAAGAAAGTCGTTCCATTCCTCGGTCTCTGCTGCAAATCTCTCCAGATCAGAAGTCGATTTTCTTACGTCTTGGGTCGTAATTGCTTGAAATTTTCATCCACGCCATAGTATTGGTGAGGGGCTGCCATATTTGTCTGGGGCAGCTGTGGTACGTCCCTTGCTGCGTTGAGCACCCCTGGACTTAGCAGTTCCTCCAGCATATTCCCGCTATAGAAGAGAAAAAACGAGAGACTAAATGAAGTTCTCGAAATAGACTGCTTTCTTTCTATCTGTAATCCGACATATATGGGATCTAGGGATATTTACGTCCCTTGATCGTATTAAATTCTAATACAGAGCTGTCTCTGACTTTAACTTGGCCGTAAATGCCGTCCGTTTATAAAGTTGATGAAATAATTAACGTGCGTTTTATAACGCACCTGATCCTAGGATCACCTATATTACTTCTCTTTAAGAAACGGTAGACTTGGCCTCTCAAAAGAAGGGATCAAAGCAGTGAAGTGTATTTATGGATATAGGTAAGGAAAGATGACCGTTGGAGCAAACTAAGGGGTTGGCTGAAGAGTTCGCTGTCCAACCCGCGAGGCGACCACCACCGGTAATTGGTCTGCTGCAGGAGGCATCTAGGGGAGCCGTACTTGATGTTATGCAGGGGCGGCTGTTTACCTCCCACTTAATGACATTACCGAGAACAACTCTTCTTACAAATCATTCCTCTCTCCTCTTCTATTCCGGCCTCCTCTAATGATCCATCTCACATCCACGCCATCGACATTCAACAATTACTCAAGGGGTCCCCTTTTATCAGCTGACAGCTAGCAATTAACCTATCAATCTGAGTCACTTCAATGGCCATGAATTATCAGCCTTAATTAATTTATAAAACTTGTTTTACAACATACAGGAGATACAGCATTGGGATATTCATATTTATCAATTCAAAGAGGCCAGGTTCTGTTCATATGGGGTACGCGATATGTGATTCGGTCTCAGCAAGCGAACCCAATGGAGGAGGCAATTTGATTATAATTTCTTGTAATAAAGGAGACATTCCAGCGCTCTCTTCAGAAGGAATTCGAGCAGGCATTCTGATATGAATTTCGTTATTAAATTATGAACTGAGGGAACTCCTTTGCTTATAGAACATGAACTTTATTCTCTGTATCCTCAAATGTAAACGGGTATTATATTACGTAAGGAAATTAGATGATTTATATTAGAAATTTAGATGAAAGGAGTTATTCATATCTAATTATGGTAAAACGTAAGAAAAATAAAGTCGCAAGTACAAGTTTTTATCCACCCGTGTTGTTTCATTCAACAAACTCTCTACAATTATTTAAATTCTCTCGCATCTGTATTGAAATAATGAATCATCATTAGCAGTGTGTTTCGTTCTGTAGGCCTTGATTAGTTTTAACAATAATAGTGAGTTATCAAATATAATAATATTAACTCCCGGAGAAGGGAAACTCCCATCCCTTATCACTCATTTCTCACTATATCCTTGTTTTTGTGTGTACATAGCAATATCAGAACTTTTGTTAACTTATTAAGTTACTTTTTTGGGGGTTATAATCTTCAGTTTCTAATTTTTATTTTATCTCTTACTATTTCTCCTATCCTAACTCCTAAGAATGAATATTTATCATAATAGAGCATTAGATGGATCATTAGTGGATACGGTCATTACTCATGTCAAGGATAGCAGTTATTAATATAAACTATTTGAGAAAAGTAATTGTTGTTTATTATTTACCAGCCTAAAATCCTTAATAGTTCATTAAAAACTATTTATCGGAAATATGGAAAATGTAACTCAAATATCTTATTGTTAATGCAAAGATACAAGCAAATCCATACACCATAACTTAGCAGTCCTAAGACCACCTAGATAGACTATTCAATATTATACTTTTCTCAAAGAATACAGACGGCGAGAAGAGCATATTTCGCACTGAATATATACTATTAGTAGAAAGTAAACGATATGTTATTTTATTCTGTAGATTTAAATCCAGTAAGTTAATTGGATGAAAGAAATGGTGAACTGTTTATCGATATAAATAAAGCTCCAGTCTGCAGGATCCAATCGTGGACTACATCAAAAGCTATGGGCCATCCCACCGCCCGAAGAGGCTGATGACAATAGAAGTGGTACGAAGTCTAGAAAAAAAAAGTGTTGTAAAAGGACAAGAGGAGAGATAGGTGTGAGGTGAAGCAGGCTTACGTCTTGTAAACAGTGACCGGCCGCCGGGTATCAGGGAATGATATATATATATTTTACAGTTAAATTCCTTTATTGTGCTATAATTACAATCTGCCTTTTATAATGCAATAAGTAATTAAGATAAATGCTCTCATTCATACCATATGATATATATTGTGCACCAAATGCTTTTTAAAGGGCTTATTAGTAAGATTGGAAATCCTAGATTAAATATTTTGGCACACATTTTTTAATTAAAATCCATTTAAGTCCCAGTATATGAATTTGATGACCAAAGACTAACATCCGGACAGACCAAAAACGATTAGCTCTAGCGTATTTAAAGTAAACCCTATCCCGTCCAGTCCAGTTATTCATACGTTCCTAAGCAAAAAAACGTTTTGAACTTAATGACAGATTCACCCGAAACTATAAAATAGAATAAAAGAAAGCGACCATTGTATTTCGCTCATTAGTGCGTCTTGCTCTAAGAAGCCCATACTTTATGGGTCAGCAATCTACAGGATTGATAAAAAAATCAAAGAATGAAGACGCGTTTTAGGCTTGAGGGTGGATTCCGTCCGAGGCTTCCGAATAGAATAGAAGAAAAGAAAGGGACTATTGTATTTCGCTCATTAGTACGTCTTGCTCGATGGAAGAGATCCCCTTCGACGGTGGAATGTCTTTTTGATAGAGCCGGGAAGAAAGTGTCATCGAAAGCGTCTCTCGTTACCGGCGCCTCCATCTGTCAGAGCTGTAATGAGGCCGGTTCTTGTCTCACTCGGACCAATCTCCTGTCTAATCCTTGTCCAATTTCTTCTTCACCACGGCCCTCCCAGATCATTAGCCGCCAAGGTGTTGCCTCTGCTTCTTATATTTCCCACCCCACTTCCCCCACTCATTCCCTTTTGGTCTAATCCTTACAGTTTTTCAGTTAAACACGAAAAAATACATGTCTTAAAACGTTTGCTGATGGTTATTTCAATAAGCTGAAAAAGTAAGAATTATCACTCTTACTTCAACTTGCTTTCAAGATGTTCAGAAATCTATTACTAACCATAATACTGTTTGAATGTATTACTAGTTATTTATTAACTTATTTAAATTTCCGTGTTTTATAATTTTAACGCTTCAAAAAAGTATTCATGCCAAAAACTGTTATAAAAGATCTGTTAAAAAACTGCCTCGGGGTTCATCAAATACGCTATTACATTATTAAACTTTTTGGATATAGAATTTTTTTGACTATATTAGGGTTTTTCTTACGGCGTTTAAAGAATCTTAAACCAGGAGTAAAAATCATAGGAAGTTTAAATAATGAATAGATACCTAAATCTAGCTTAAGTACTCATAAAGTTATCGGTACGGTCGCAAATATATCAGATTTAATTTTTTACTGACACATGATTTTTGTTGTTGTTTACTAAACAGCATATTCCGAGATAATATAGAATATACCATTTGGTAATCTCCGAAGGTTGACTCAGGCGAGTGATAGTTCGTATTAATTTTTATATTTTGAGACATATTTGAAATTTGATTTGAAAACCTTTGGGTTGTTGACCAACTAGACTCTACTACTCTACTAGAGATTTTTAAACCATCACGTTTCCAAGGAGCCATATCGTAATGATTAGCGATTCATCCGTCATCAAATAAAATTACGGTTAATCAATTAAAGGTAAACGCCCCTCCCCTTTAGAGAAGCCAAGGGAAATCAATTTTGCGGTAACGTATTGAGGAAAAAAAACGTTTATTCTATGGTAAATGAACCATGATAATACATTGGTAGACATGTAATTGCAAGATTTACTATTATCAATGTTTATACTCAGACATTCAACTCAGAGGTTAGGCACTCAAGTCGAAAATGGTGCGAGTTCCGTTAAGCATCTGGGAGAAATTTCTTGGTGTTAACATTGATTCTTGGTTGTTATGGGTGTAGCTCACCACTATGTTTATGGAAGAGTAACAACATAAAAATAATCCTCCCATCTAAACCACTGTCAATTAAATTAATTTAAGCTTCTAAGGATCTGTTTTTTTTTTTTTTTTGTATATGATTTATTATAAATATTAATAAAATAATTAATAAAGAAAATAAATATACATTATAATGCAATAGTAATGCATATCCAGGAAGGGTAGGAGCATATTACATATTATGAAATTTTAAATTAATTAATTTATCAGATTTAGTTAAGAACTCGATATAGAAGATGTTAGATTATTATCAAATACACCGACCACTTAGTTTTTTATTCTAAGTATTATTACCGAATTTATTCTAAGACGCCTATATTTATAAAATTATTGTGGGTTCCTTCTACGCTCTATTTTGCTCTTTTAAAAATTTCATCATAAATTTTCATATGAAAATTAACCAGCTAACTATGAATGATTCCATGATCTAATATATTTGCATAGAAAGAAACGTAAATGAGAAAATGCAACTACAATGTTTGTCCCCACTTCAAAACTGCAGTAGTCAATGTTATGAATAATTGTGAAAAAGCAACAGAAAAAAAGGAAAGCTTCGAGAACTTTATAGTGTCGAACTTATTCCTCCACCGTGGTATGGTATATGCATTTTCTGATATCTAGTTCGCGTGACAAGTGTAGTTATTGAACAGTAGTTTATATCAATGACATGAACATTGATCTTATCAATAAAACCAAACCTTAAATTAAAAGTTAGCATTACAAAAAAATATTCATACACTTCAAGGGAAGTGTGGGAAATAGCAGGTCCTAAAGTAGTTACATTAACTCGTAAATAATAACAACAAAATTAATTATGTTTTCAAAACTATTTAGAAACATATAGGGGACAAATACAAAACTAGAGGGTGGAAGGATACAAGGTATAGCTTGAAAACAAATGTTTCTAGAAATAAACTGCTTTCCGTGAGTCTGAAACAACGAATGAGTGTCAATGTTCATATAACCTCTATTTAAAGAGATTTTTTACAAAGGGTCAAACAATTTCAGGTATTTGATATAACATTCTAAGAACTATAACTTTATTTGCTGTTATGTAAGGATGAAAGTCTGGCAGCAGACATTATGCTCCATTTTGTCTCAACAGCAATTTGACCGTGGTCTTTCATATCTTGAACACTACATGGAACCTTTATTTTTATATGATAAGATGTTATCTACACTGTAGTGCCTTGTTTTTGACCCAGTTCCAGAAAAACAATACAAAGTAAATTGCTGTCATTGATCTACGTACCACTAGCTTTATTAATTTATTATCTACAGTTAAACATCAACTCTTGTACAGGACGTGGAAAGCTAATAATTATTATTAGCTAAAGAAAAATATATTTGCATTTACTATACTTTTACTACTTAGTTGAAATTAAATGAAACTTTAAGATTCTTTAATGTATATTGTTTTATGCTGTCAAATTTAGTTGTAGTATTAATAATCATTAACCAAGACACAGGTCATGGAAATCCCGGGCTTAAGCGCTGGTCCGTCTAGTTTATTTTTCCATTAACTAATAGTTATTTGTAATAGTAATAATAACCACAACAAAATTCGGCAAAATAAAACTGTTATTTTTTTTTATCTTATTCAAACAAATCAAATTTTACATAAAGGGAAAAACTGAATTTTTATCATTACAACATTAAAAAAAAACAGGACGGTATAATTGATTAATTTTCAGCTTACTAAATAGGTGAATATTCCAAACATTCCAGTTTTACTCTGAGCCTGTGATAAATCTTAACTATCTTTGTCTTCAGATAATCATTATTCATTATTACCACCCATAATGTAGTACTCCATTATTCCACAGTGGAGAAGCGCTTCAGGCATCATAGAATATGCATATTTATTTTCCATTTACAATGTCAGGGAATAGATATTAGTTAAAGATTCAAAGAAAAAATGAGAAATCAGAGCTTTTTTTTCTTGACGAATCGATTCAGTTTGAAAAAAAATTGGTTTACAAAAGTACATTCAGCATAATGTACATTTTTACATTATACATATATCTGTTATTACTCCGTGTTCAGGGCAGAACATCCTACAATCAAACCATCTCTAGTTGACTGGTGCTGGTGGTATGAGAAATAGTAGAAACTACATCGGCTCTATACTTCTCTGCACTCTTCTAAGTACTTGAATTCAGAGACTTAATTTGTAAACAGATCAGGAACAAAAAAAGTAGGAGACTGGGAAAGAAAACAGAAGGGCTCAGAGGAAGAAACTATTTGATACTCATGAACATGAGTGAGCGAACCACTTCAGCCCCGCGGAGAAAGAGAACAAAGAAATGGCCCAACCCCCTCATTATCAGTCACCAAGTGAGGTATGCTTTTCAATATTATTATATTAGGTCTATTAACAAATATACTTTTACATATCAGTCACCCTTAAGACATCATCCTTCAGCCTTCAATTACACTACTGCCCATCAGTCATTATTTATATTTATGTTTAGTTTCCTTTATAATTCGTACAGAACCGATGAGCAAAATTTACTTGCGCACAAACAAGGTTAGAGCCTGATTCGGCCATAAACCTTCTTTTCTTACGATAAGCAAGTTATCAATGAATATATATATGTAACTTCCGCGATATCATTTTAGCATTCCCTTATACCATTTATTATTTTACATTCCACTACACTAATCGATTACTTTCCGTCGCAGCCCATATAACATTGATATATCTAGGCCCATTATGTAGAATAGGTGAATAAGTGACTACACATAATACCCTCATGGCTCTATAAAACATTCCGTTTTAACTTTTATTTCATCTTGGCTAGGAATAGGTTGGGTTTAGTACCGCGAAAATCCCATCATGCCTTCTATAAATTAAATACTTCTCTGGTATGACTTGCAAAAGCTAGTGAAAACATTATGCCCATCACCCCGCAAAATGGGCGTGATATGGGTTATGAAACCGGCCGTCACTCAGAATGTTGTCGGTATTTCAATATTGCGATATAGGGCCTGCCCATCTCTCGTACCCTGCAGTAAGGTAGGGAAACTGTATCCCTTCTTATTGTTTCTCTTACAAACTACAGTTCAATATATATATTTATTTATTCATTTATATTAAAACCTTTAAATTTAAGCTTAAACATTCAACTAATAATTACATACATTATTATATGAAATGCGTCAGCCTAATTGTTCGGAACCATAATATAGAATGTCTCAGACTTTCATAGCCACTATTATATAACAACTGATAACTATTTGAGCTATTAATCTAAATCAATATCTAGATATAATCAATATTTTAGGAAAACTAAAAGTTCTTTTTAAAATTATTATAATGTCATTGTGAAGAGAGAGATGGCATGGCGAATACCCACCGTCTTCGTATAAGGGACAAGCAGATATAATGAAAATGTGCCTTCATTTTGACTCTTTTTTATATTCAATTCTCAATACGCAATTAAAAAGTAAACAATCATTTATATTGTGCTGATAATCTGTAAGCTAAATAATTTTCAGATCTCAATTCCAGTTGACGTTAGGATTTTATATATTCTCATGGGACAATGTCCAACGCTAGAAGCTAAATATAAATTTTGCCCTTTATTCCGGGCAATTCCGGGGGGGTAAAGTATTCTCCAGGAAGGCGTAAGGGTTTTTTGTATGTTCGCTCAGCAACACTGCACCCCAGGTCCTCTTTGATCACACTTCGTAGGCCAAGCAGGACTGCTGGCAGGCTTCGCGTCCACTGACGGTGTTGTGAATGGGCGGTTAGTGCGGCTTTAAGCGAGCGGTGCCATCGTTCAATTCGTCCGTTTGACTGTGGATGGTAGGCGGTAGTCCGAATTCTCTAGACACCCAGGAGGCAAGTCAGTCTCGTGAACAACTCTGATTCAAACTGACGGCCTTGGTCGGTCGTTATTCGCATAGGTGTGCCGAACCTGGCGACCCAGCCACTAAAGAAGGCGTCGGCTACGGTGGTAGCTTCCATGTTGCCAAGTGGGATTGCTTCCGGCCATCCCTTGGCTCGGTCAATCATGGTGAGGATGTATCGCTTCCCCTCTGACGTTGGCAGTGGTCCTACGAGATCGATATGCACGTGCTCGAACTTTCCCGCGTCCGCGAATCGCCCTGAAGGGGTGACGGTGTGACGGTGTATTTTTGAGGTCTGGCATGCTATACAACATCGCGCCCATCGAGCCACGTCAGCGTTCATACCCGGCCAAAAAAACCTCTGGCTCATCATCTCCCGACTTGCTCTTACTCCCGGGTGGCTTAGGCTGTGCAGCTGGTCGAAGGTGGATCTTCGAAAACCCGAAGGCAAGTACGGCCTTGGCTCCCCCAGTGAGGTCTCGCAAATGAGAGAAATGTCGTGCCGGGGATGTAAACGGGCTCTAGCCTGCATGTGGTGTTCTGTTCCCTGACGAGTGTTAATTCGTGATCTTCTACTTGAGCCGTGTGTAATTTTTTAAAATTTTCAGGTACACAGACGGCTTCTATTCGCGAGAGGGCATCCGCCACGACGTTGTCCTCGCCCTTACAATAGCGTATTTCTGTCGTGAATTGAGCTATGTAATTTAGGTATCGCATGCGTCGTGGGCAGGAAGTGTCACTTTGTTGGGCCATGGCGTGTGTGAGCGGCTTGTGGTCTGTATAAATGATTACTTCCCGCGCTTCGAGATGCTGTCGAAAATATTTGACTGCTTCGTAGATAGCTAATAGCTCTCTATCGAAGGTGCTGTATTTCGACTGAGCAGTGTTGAAAGCGCGGCTGAAGAAACCGATGGGCCTTAGAGCACCTCCCTCCATCTGTTGTAGTGCCGCACCCATAGCTGTGTCGCTGGCGTCAGCGGCTAGGATGAGCTGCCCGTCTGTTGATGGATGGGCAAGATGGGCGGCGTTTGCCAGCGTCCTGCGGGTTTCCTCGAAGGCGCTAGCAGCTTCTTCGGTCCAGTCGATTATGGTACGGTCATTTTTCTTGGCCCCTTGTAGGTAGGCGTTAAGTACCCTCTGGTGTTCCGCTGCGTTAGGTAAGCACCGGCGATAAAAGTTGATCATACCGAGAAAACGCCTGAGGTCTCGTATCGTAGTTGGTCGGGGGTAGTCTAAGATCACCTGTACTTTAGCTGGCGATGAAACGATGCCCTGGGGTGAGACGTGGTACCCTAGGAAACCGACCTCGGGCTGTCCTAGCACGCATTTCGCGATGTTAAGGGTTAGACTATGAGCCGCCAGACGACCGAAGACTGTTTCCAGGTGACGCTGGTGTTCCTCTTCGTTGGCCGAAGCGATTAGTATGTCATCGAGGTATACGAACACAAATTGTAGATCTCTAAAAATGTTGTCCATATACCTCTGGAACGACTGGGCAGCGTTGCGAAGTCCGAACATCATTCGGAGGAATTCAAAAAGTCCGAAGGGTGTGATAATAGCCGTCTTGGGGATGTCCTGAGGGTTTACCGGAATGTGATGGTAAGCCCTTTTGATGTCAAGTGTTGAAAATATGGTAGTGCCAAACAACTGGTTGTTAAAGTCTGAAATATTGGGCACACCATAACGGTCTGGGATGGTTTTATTATTCAGTTGTCGGTAGTCTCCGCAGGGGCGTATTGTTCCGTCCTTTTTCGTAACAATGTGAAGGGGGCTGGCCCACGGGCTGTTGGAGGGCCGACAAATTCCTTCGTCCATCATACGCTGGAATTCTTCCTTGGCGGCCTGATATTTCGCTGGCGCTAATCGACGAGCCTTGCTGCATACGGGCGGTCCACGCATGTCTATGTAGTGCTCTACCTTTGTCGGCGGAATTGAGCCCATAGGTTGTTGTGGTCGTGTTAGCTGAGGGTAGCGCCGTAGGAGGCCGGCGTACTTGTTGTCGGGTGGTATGCTTGATATCACGGAGAGCGTAGCGACGTGTATTCTTCCCGTGGTACGACGACCGGTAATGCCATCTATCAGTTGGCGGCTCTGAAGATCTACCAGTAGGTGGTAATGAGCCAGGAAGTCGGCCCCTAAAATTGGCTGCTGGACTTCTGCCATAATGAAGTTCCATTTAAAAATTCGCTGCAGGCCTAGGTCGAGGTTCCTGTTGACTTCTCCATACGTTGGAATGCAGCTGCCGTTAGCGGCGTAGAGCTGGTAGTCGGAGGATGTAGCCTTTTTTATCTTGGGTGGGGGAAGTACGGAGATAGCTGCTCCCGTATCTACCAGGTAATGCTGCCGCGTGCGGACGTCTGTCACGAATAGGCGGCGAAAGGTTATGGCTGCCATGGGTACCGCTCTGACCATGGCGGCATTTAGTTTCCCGCCGGTGTGGCAGCGTCATCAACCCACCTACAGGGCCTGCGACATCGATATGCTTCCTTACCAAATCTGTCGTGGTAGAAGCATAAACCCTTATTACTAGATCCGGTAGTTGGTTTCGCTGGTATCACCTAGCGGGCCCGTTTTCTTCTCTTCTGCTCATGGAATTGGCCAGCACAGTTACTTGTTGGGTGAGCTGTGCGATGGCTGTCTGGCAGTCACAGCTGGAGCGCGGCAGGCTGACCTCGTGAGTCGATGCGGGCTGGACTGCGTGTATCGCGGTTGTTGAACTTAAGTCCGTGATTTTGTCCGCTATTAACGCCAGCTTTGACAATTTCGTCTCGTCTTGCGATGCCAGTACGATTCTGACCTTGTCTGGCAAGGCGCGTAGCCAGAGCGTGCGGATGACGTCTTCCGAGGTCGTAGGTCCTGCCAGTGACTGCATTTGACGCAGGAGATGCGACGGTTTCTGGTCTCCGAGGTGTGTTTCTTCCAATAAACGGGTCAGCCGTCTGTCGTGGCTCTGGCTGTAAGTCTCGATAAGCCGAGCCTTTAAGTCTTCGTAGGGACTATCACTCGGGGAATATGCTAGGTCTGCGACCTGTGTCAGTACCCTGAATGGAAGCTGAGCGTAAATGTGCTCCGATTTTGCTTTAGACGAGCAAATTCGGCTCGTTGAAAAAATATTTTCGGCCTGCAGGAACCATAGTCTTGGGTCTTCTTCATGGAATTCCGGTAGTTTGCACGTCCGAGAAGTGGCGTGTACGGTCATTGTTTCGTCGGACGGGGCTGGTGGGTCGGTCATCGTAAGGAAAGGTTTCTCGCGGCGGGTTCACCGATTGTTGCGGTGTCCTGATCACGTTAAGCTTCTCGTTCACGTCGAAGGTCACCAGATGTCGGGGCGTGTCACTAGGAGGTGCCTGTTCACCTAACCTTGGCGACAAGTGCGGATTGTTCTAGTTAATAACATATCTGACTCCATGTATGCTAGGGATGTGTCCCGACAATACACTATGTTCAAAAGAAAAAGGTACAGAGGTTACATAAAAGATAATACCGGTTCAAACGGGGCACGGCGGCGTAGCAGACTGAGGGCGGCAGGTGGTCGGAAGACTCGGCAGACAGCGTGACGACTCATAGGACAGCAGGGAGAGAGAGTAGGGTTTTCTCCTTATTCCCTCCTTATCATCTCCCCTCCCTCGCGAGAGGTGCAGTTGCTGACAGGGGCATGTTTTATGATACGTGGTGACCACTTTGCTGTATGGCCGTTGGGATAAAAAGGGTGTGTTTATGGCAGGAAGGTGGCTAATTCGTGTAGGTTTATAGCCGTACCCTTTGAGTTGCTGTCTACGACTTCCGACCTCTCTATGATTTATTACCGTCTGTCGGTGTTCGTACTACGTGCCGCGACCCTGATTTATTCCCAAGAAGCTTACAAGATTTACATTATATTATCATACATTATGAACCAGAGTGTAGGGTAATTTACATATATAGTTAGCGGTCGCTATAGTAATTTAACAAATTCGTTTGAACAATGAAAAAATAAATGGCTAGGCCACTCTGTCAACCTGTTATTA
Source organism: Acanthosoma haemorrhoidale (assembly GCA_930367205.1). Lineage (NCBI taxonomy): Eukaryota > Metazoa > Arthropoda > Insecta > Hemiptera > Acanthosomatidae > Acanthosoma > Acanthosoma haemorrhoidale. Next base: position 133,121,762 of record OV884011.1, read on the forward strand.
ATATATCATAGAATGACGGGGCATTTCTTGTTTATATCCTTTTATGCTAAATGAGATAAATCGATATCGAATTCCGTTGGCCCTAAGCGTCGTTCAGAAGATCCCCTTCATCCTGATGACCTCTCAATTACATCTTATTACAATACATCAGAATGATTCGGGCATTGTCCGATATTGAGTAAGCAACTTCCTCTTTTCCCGAAAAAAAAAGAAGAAGAGTGGTGACAAAAACATATTTCAATAACCTCCTTCCTAGAAAGTAAGCACTGACGCGCGAGTGTGTAATCATCTAACAGTTGGGGGTCACGACCCCCAGCTTAATGGAAAAAATTCCATCCTCTGCCAAAAACTAGTCCCACTATCACACTTCTTAAATCACATATATTGGCAGAGAGGTTCTTCTAATTCTGTTAGGTGTAAAAGTGATCTATTTATTACTAAATCTTATCATATGGAAGTTATTAGTAAGTTTACAAAGTGGGATTTTTTTTAAATAATTAAAACTTTATTAATTAGTTCACAACTGTGACTAGTGTCACAACCAGTGAATATATTATACAAGTTACGAAAAATTGTATATCTGACATGAATGCAGAAAACGTTCAGGGATAACTCCCCTATCCGTAGTGTTGAAGCTGAATTTGAGCATATTATATTTTTATTGATATAGAAGATCTCAAAGGTTTCCGCAGTCGTCGTTGAATGTTAACAGGTAAGTCAGTTAAAGACATGAGTGAGTTTGTGTAAAGTTAGTCGTGAAAGTTTCTGTCCAATGTTCTAATGCAAGCATGAACAAAGGAATATTAGGATCAGTTAGATTTCGCACGTAATTCAGTTCACCTATGATAATTCTTAGAGCTTTTGATTAGAAAACTTGTATGGTTCTGATGTTATTCTTCCTAGTGCATACATAAATTTGGGCTCCATATGTCCAAATTGGTATCGGTAAATGTTTGTAAGGCAATAGCTTCTGGGACGAGGGAAGTTTTGAACGATGGCTTCATGAATGGTTCAATAGTTTTAGCCTGTGACTAAGTGTTAGTCGATTCATTTTCGTATGCGATTTCCAAGTAAGTCTCTTGTCCAATGTAAGTCCTAGGTATTTAAGTGCGTCAGTTTATGCCAGAGATTGGTTGTCAAAACTTACGGGAGGACATTGACTACGTTTAAGGTTGAACATCATGTGCAAGGATTTAGCAGTATTAATTTTAGTTTTCCAGGTCGCACACCATGTCTTATGTTGAGCCAAGTAATTTTGTAGTGTCAGAGAAGCTTGAGTTGGGTCTTTATGTGTTGCAAATATTGCTGTATTAATTAAGTAATGTATGTAACTCGTAAAGAGGAGGTCACTGAATTCTCACTTTCTGAAGAAAAAGGTTATCCAAGTGAGATCACAGTGCGAAGAAGTTAATGTAAATAAATCAAATGAAAGTGAAAAATATATGACAATTATTCTTAACTTAGAATACTTTCGTTTATTTTTTGAACCATCAGGGAAACTGAAAATCCCATTACAAATACAGACTAAATTGCAACATTAACCAAAGTAAAGCATTACGTGAATTCTCTAAACAATATTATTTTTAGACTTTTTTATAGGAACGTTCCTTGGTTTCCAAGTGTCAATTTGTCAGTTATCTACATTTTTCTATAATTTTACCATGGTGATTTCTTGCATTAGGGATGGTTTAGCTAATAAAATGAAGTTTTTTTTTACCGTAAGCTTGTGTTTATTTTTGTCATATTTATTTATCAAATTCAAACAAGTAAAATTTTACATAAAGGGAAAAATTGACTTTTTATCATTACAAAATTAAAAAAAAACAGGACAAAGGTATAATTGATTAGTTTTCTTTGAAATTTCCCCCGCTCCACTGATCCCTTTTCTGGAGGAAAACCCCTGAAGAAATCACTGTTTTTGCGGACGTCGACTGAAGTAGTTGGAAGATTAGGTGATTAAATTAGTACAAGGGAACAGACAAAAAGAGAAGAATGAAAAAAAAAAAAGAAAATAAGCCAAAGCAGGGCAGTGAGACAAAAGGAGACGCTATCCCTAACAATTATTCTTGCTGATCATGACCGCGGTGTCACGCAAAGAGCTGTCGTTTATTGGAGTCGATCCCGTACCACGCCACAGCCTCGAGCGCATCAATCAGTGTCTAATAGTCACTATCGTTTTCCTTTATTCTTACTGCTCTGCCATCTGGATAGGATTACTGGCTATTACGTTTTACACCGATTAGGAATAAAGAAAGAAACAATATGTCTCAGGACTTCGAGTGACCAAATATTTATCATATGATTGTGAGAGAGCTTATAATAAGGTAATAAAAAGGTATTTGTTTTAATCATTTCGGGGGGAAAAAACGTAATTAACTAAAACAATAATATTTTCAAAAGCACTGAAATTGACTGCAAAAACTACATTTAATACTCTATTTTGATTGTTTTCTCAGGAAATATTTGTTCTTAATTTATGTTTGTTTACCGCTTGTGTTTTTATGTTAACACTTAGTACATTAAATCCTAAACATCTTCTTGATAATGGCATCATAATCACAGACGGCTTGGATGGTGTTGCAGCCACTAAAGTAGAATACACAAGCCCCACTGATTATGTACCTCATATACTTTTGAGATTAGAACTAAACGATATAGTTTTCATGAATTTCTATTTTTCCCCTAAACAAATTCTTTGGTTATGAATCCTTGGAAGACAACAGTAGATAGCCATGCGTCAAAGCCTATCCCTTCTTCATATCTTATCGATCTTGCTGGATTGCCGATACACTTACATTGTCCATCTCAAGGCGCTCGCCTAGCCTCCCTGTGATAGTGTATCAGTCATCTTATTTGAGGTAAATTTTATTTTTGGATTAAATTTACAATAACTAAGAAGTTATACGGATGTGAGCTGGAGGCCGCGACTTCGCTCACATCCATAAAATTATTTAAAAAAATGACGATTGCCCCACTCCGATCTAAAGAGAGTTATAGAAAATATAATCGATCAGATGTTTTTAAATTTCATCAAGTATTTGTTTTCCTTGTTTCAATAAAAAAATACTCTAGAGTCGGTAGAATTTCATCAATATCTCAGTTCGGTAGAATCTTATTTCGTAGGAATTCAAAATAAGATTTAACAGATTAAATGATTTATTAAATTAATTATGTACGAGGATTCGATACTTAGTTGTTTTAATCGTCAATCACCTGCTCAGACATCTATTCAATACGTTTCACCAAGTTTAAATAAAGATTATTCAAAACATATTAAAAGTAATTTTTCAACAATTTAACAAGTTTTGTTAAAAGGAATTAGATATTTAATTGGACCATTGAAATTCGTGAATAAATAAGCAAACGGCTATTATGATCAACCTTATAAATTACTTGCCCTTTTACAGTTTAAATATTCCGTTTCCAAAAGGAGAAGCTTGACTTTAATTCCAAATATTAGGCTCCTAGTCTGTAGGTATATTCTACTATAATCAATCGATCTGAATTTTCAAAATTGTGTTTCCAATATATGCAATTGTGCTGATTAGTTATATGTCCCAGCTCAGAGGATATATAAGAACAAAAACTCAGAATGCATTCTGATGGGTTACAGTATAGCACTAGCGGATCTGTTATAAGTGTATCAAAGAAATTCCAAATGAAAATCGTACTACTGGAACCGCATATTTTATGTCAATTGACAAAAATATTGAGTGTTTATAACTATTTATCAAGCACAGAAAACTTTCTAACTTTTTATTACGAAACCATTTATTATTTTCTAGTTTTGTGTACTTAAATATGTAACAAGTAAGATAATTCCAAATATCGATAATTATGCGGAGGACAATGTCTGCTCAAAATTTCTCATTTTATTCCGGAGACTTTCTTTGGTGCTAAAGGTAAGTGAATGACTACCATGCTGCTGGAATGGAGTTCGTATCTATAATAACCTTCCCATGCATTGAATATTGCACAAGATATCCATTGGGTACTAGAAACGAGTAGCAATCTGTAGATAGCCCATCCTCTAACTCTGTTTGTCTCAACTATGCAACATACCCACAATTCCGCTCATTGTGTAAAAACAATAATTTCGGTCTCTTCTTGCTTACATGTTGTTTTCCTAAAATCTGAAAATTCTAAAAACACCTTAGCATCATGTAAATAATGTTAGTCTTTAAACGTGTTCCTCTACATTGTATTCCTCTACGTGTATTTCTAAAGAGATAAGTTTATTGTATTCAGCTCATAAAACCCTGAATGATTTTATTTTTAAAAACGTTTGAATAAGCTAACTAGATATTTCCAAAATGTTTTAGAAAAATTGAATTCTTACTGATTCATTCCTAGGATATTGGATAGAGGACTGCCTAATCATCATTGCTAATAGCTTATGCTAAAATTAAAATGACGGACGCTCTTTTAAAAAGCCATTCCGTCTGTCATCCACCAAAGCTTCCTTACAAAGGGCTAAGACTCCTTCTGTTTCCCTTTCCTTTGAAGGGCCAATGCATAACTCATTTTTACTACCCTTTCTATGTGACCGTACCTCCGTAAAATCCTTTCTTCCACATTTCGGACAGAGACTCACCCTTTGCCTCATTCACTTATCCCTCCCCCGACCAACAGCTTCCTATTACAATTTCATTTTTCTTCGCTCTATTTCACCGGGCTACTGATTCAGCGGAATGCTTTCTATTATAATTACTTTTTTTTTTGTGTATATATAAATTGATTCGTTTTTACAATATCAAGTTTTTGGAACACTATTTGCTTGTATTTAAAATCAATCATCAAGTCGATAATAACCAACATAACAATTAATAAAAGACGAAATTCTACTAGTCATGAACTATTTTCTTAGAGTAGACAAATTAAATTTTCGAGCAAAATGAGATCGATTTTGAACTTTTTACGCGTTTGCACTTGCTCTAAAACCTATAAACGATGCTATTATTACTAAGCATTACAATAAATTATTTGTTTCCTTAAGTACAGTAAAAATAACACATTTTACCACAATCTCCTGATTACTTTTAAACCCGACCAAGATATTTTCATATTATTGTTATTACAATCAAAGGGTGGTAGACATGAAAAATTGTAAAATATTAATTTTGTTTTATTTTTCATTTCGTTTCGGAAGCTTATTGTACACAGGAGACGATTTTATGTTCTAAATCGTACAGATATAAAGCGTTTCCAAACAAAGAACACACGTTTTTTATAGTCTGCTTATTTTAACGTATTTAGTAGCGCTACCTGAAGCTATATTTGGATTAGAAGAGGAATGTGGGTGAGAGCAATAACATTTCCACTTATATTTTTTCTCGTCCTATGAAATTGCTTATTACCCGTAGCGAGACGAAGCAGCCACTTGCTATGCAGAGCCACGATCTAGGTGTTGTGTTACAGGTAGGGTGACCATGATATTATAACCACCATCTCAGCCAATGTATACCATGTTTATTGGCAAGTCCTGCATGACCATTACTTCAAATACAATAAGCTCTATAGCCGGCTGTCGACAATCCTATATGTTAGTAACAATCTCTATTATAGCCCTGTACCCAAGTACCTGGATATTCCTCTCTGAGAGACCCCATTTATTTCAGCCCTAACCGAGACGCTGACTTCTTTCATGTGATAAACTGCCATGATTTATTCAAAACTGTTAGTTTATTCAAAAGGGAAGAAACCACGATAAGATAAGCAATATCCACCCAGTCGGTGGCAACCGTCGGCAAGGGCCTTCATAAATTTCAAGTTAAGTTATAACCAGGGAGCCAAGTGAACGAAATAAAAAGAAATATCTATATTATTTATATTTCGTTTAGCCCTTCTTTTTTTTCCACATCTGATGAAATTATTTACCACAAGAAAGCCGGAAATGAGGAAATATATATGAGTGAAGCAAGGGAACTGTTGTTTTAATTTAACTTGGTTTGAATTCGACGGGGTGTGGCTTATGTAATATTTATTCAAACACATTTTATGTCATACGGAAACAGAAATAAAATCATTAAAACTAAAATAAATTCAAAGCTATTACAAGAAAGTAGTTTTACAATAACGTTACTACTGAAATCATAATTTTAAAAATACAATAAAGATGATTTTTGTTTGTACTGACATTTTGATAAGTAAAAATGAAAAAAAAAATGGTTAAGACTTTACATCTACAAATCATTGATTAACTATTAAATACAGACAAAATATTGTTTAAACCAAACTTGAGATTCAAATTACAGGGGGCGGACCTATTAAACCTGAAACAAAACATTAAATAAATTAAACCCCTCCCTATCGACCTGTTCTGTGCTTTATTTTCATTTATATTTCCATTAATTAAATATTTGATTGAATATGACATTCACTAACCTTAAATATATTTACTTCTCGTAACTGATGAGTAATCTCTTTATTATATTAGTAATTTATAAATATCGAACCTAAGGGAGGTTTCTGGATATCGGACTACCCAAAAAAAAAACAGAAGTGTCTAAGGAAACGAATACTTAAAACACTTCACCTGCTGTGGAATGGAGAAAATTTTCTAATGGAACAAAAACGGTCAACAGCTCTTCCATTAATGAATTTTTCAACGTAAACAAACAACATTTTACTTTCTTGTGCCCTTAATAAAATTAGACTCAATTGTCGCTAGATGTTTTTGGATGTCAGCTACAGCAAGTATAATAAAAAACACATTTCAAAAATATAATAAAAAAAATATCAGCTGATAAATATCACAGGGCCAAAAAAAACAACACATTATTATTATTTAAAAACATCATCTCGGTATGTACCTTAAAATCAATCGTCATAATAGGATACAATTATTTCCTTTATAAATAAATCACTCTATCAATAACTCATTACTATTTCACATGTTATTTGGAGTATTATAAATATCATAGAGTCTTCAATAAAACTGAACTTTTAATCAAATCCAAAATTTTGCAATCACCTGAACCTTCTTGCGACGAATTGGATAAGTGCTGTTTATCCGTTACTGTATTCAACACCATTATATTACCACTGCAAACACCTTAATAACGTTTATGAATCATTCAACGTTCTGAAATTAAAAAAAGGATCTATGAATTTATAAAAATTAATACGAGATTATAAGATTAGCAAACTATCTTAAAATTATTCCCAGACGGAGTCCCTAAGAATCATAATAGAGCTTAACATACGCACGCACTCATAACTATTTATGACATTGTTTCATGTTACTTGTACAATATGAGATTAAATAAACAAAAAAAGAAATAAATGACTTAAAAAAATATTTAATTTAATGATGATTTATTAATTTCATGTTCTATAAAATGAAAGCATAAACGTTATAGGAAAACTTTGGATTTGAATACCTTAAATGATGAAAAGTGTCAGATTGTCATAAAGTTCTAGAGTTGTATCACATGGTGAATGGTCGTGTATTCAAGAAGTAACCGTAAATTTTAAGCAAGCTTGCAATTTTGCAGATGAAGAATACGAGGAATACTACCTCCGACGGCAGTTCAAAAGTTTATCAACCATGTTAACAAAAAACTTTATCGAACTATTATTTTTTATTATATTCCGATTTCAAACATTATGACAAAATTGTTTTAGGTTGCAAGTGCACTAAATTAAATAAGGTGAAAACGAAAATTGAATCATTTACTAATTCATTTACTCTATGATCAGCTGTCATAAAAAAAAACATTTTGCACGTCATAAATTCCGCATTACATTCAGTTCATATTATCTCCACCATTGCGACAAAAGTAGTGATGTAAATATTTAAGCAATAACCGACATTTGCTTTCCCAGTAGGAACCGTTCTCCTTCACGGTCGTTCTGATCCTATCAGAATATTACTTGACAGAAAAGGGTTGGAATTTCCTAAGGGTATGTATAAGGGTATCATACAAATAAATTAACTCTAGGTAGTTTTTTGTTCAGATTATTTTATGCACTTAAACTTCGTGCTTTATATACTGGATACATTCATAACTTTCAACGCACTCCATTATAAACACAAACAAGTTTAAAAATCATTAATAAACAAAAGAGTATTTGTTTTTTACAACTCCTATATTTTATTGAGTCACAGGTAATGTGCTAAAGCGATTAAACTCTAGCCATAGTTAAAAAACTCTAGTCCACTTTGTATATTTAGATTATATTATTGTATATTGTGTGTGTGCATGTATAAGTTATAAAACTTATACATATTTTATATGAAAACAGCAGCGCAAGGCCACCGTTCATAGCACAAATGTATATAAACATCCTAACGGAGTATGAACGAGTCTGACAAGGAAATTTGGCAACAAGGGAAGGCTGTCACCTACTGGTAATTAATAGGCTGATGTGATCCCGCCGTCAGTTAAATAATCTTGTTCGAGGATAGTATTTTAAAAAACTTTATTATGAATAACAATCAAAACACTGGTATATATACAAATATTAATGAATTACAGCAATAGAACATCCTTTGGCTAAGGCAAAAGGACAAGTGTGGGGTTCTGGATATGGGTTACTGGAGGCAGGTAGGCTAGGACTAGGAAGGGTTGTAAAAGACAAAGAAAGGGTAGACGATATGCCTCAACTGAAGTACACATTTCAGCTAAAAACGAATATTATATAACTGTTGAATGTTGAGGGACTAAGTGCGGCAACATGTTGAAAATGCCAACCCACCTAATTTTGTGTTCGCTACTATTGTATGCATTGGAGGATATATATTTGAAAGCTTCTATATTAAAGTTTTGAAGAATATTTTATTTATGGTCTTCTATATAAACGTATGTAAACATTCCATAATCCTATTTATCTTGGATTACTGATAGAAATAAACCAGTCTATTTCGAGAACTTGAGTGAGTCTTTTATTCCTCTTTTCCTTCTTTTTTTAATCTGATCTTACCCACCGGAGATTAAAATATATATAAGTTATTATTAGGCCAGCTTTCTTCTTCTTGACTGCCCACAAAGGGCTATTGTACGGTGACGTGCCGTCCTCAATGATACCCTGCCTTCTTAAGTCGTCCAACTCTATTTTGATATGGTGCCTCAAAGCTTGCGGGTATCGGCGCTCCTTCACGTAACTTACTACCTCCCGTTTGAGCGAGATTTCATACACTGTTCTACCCGTGACCCCCAATCTCTCACCTTCTCTAAAGAATATATCCGCATATTCCCTTCGGAGCTCATCTCTCCAGTCCTACGCTCACCTAATTGCTCCTATCCACGCTCCGCCGTCTTTGCATACGTCACTCCCTCGTTTCGAGCACCTATATCTCTTACCTCCTATACGAATGTCCCATCTTCCCTTTTCGTTCCTTACCCTTGCTCCTTCACTAGCAGGTCAAATCCGATAATCCCCCCGTTTTCCTTGGGCATTATTCCCACTATATGAACTCTGAGTTCCTCCCCGCCTAGACCCCATCTTTCTAGACCTATTACCGTTTCCCCTTCAACTTTACAGGGCCCCCCTAGAGTAACCAAGCTACAAGAACGTACCTGTATTTGGGGTATCCTCACTCCCACACACATCCTCTCCAGGGTCTCCCGACACATTATCGTGTTGGTACTCCCAGTATCCACCAGGCACTGCACTCCGCACGCTAATCGAATAATTGGCAGACCACTGTATGCACCGCTCACGCTATTACTTATTAGTGCGCGGTCACCTCGCCTCTGCCACTCTTCTCAGATCTCTCGTTCGTTCCTCTCTTCAGCCGCCTGTCGTCGACCGCTTCTTTTAGCACTGCTGCTACCCCAGCCCGCTCCGCTTCCTGGTTCCTTCCTCTCATTGTCGGTATCAGACATTTCAGAGGTTTCTGACGCTTCTGACTGCAGCCTCTCCCTCCTCCGCACCCTCTGAGCGTTTACCTCCATTGGCTCTGGTCGATTTCCATTTCGTCGACGGCTCATATACGGGCACTGCTTGGCTACGTGCCCCTCCATGGAACACTCGAAACACCTGGTGTGTGGGCACTGTGCTGCCAAGTGTCCTATTTTCCCGCACTCGTAGCATTTTCTTTCCTCACGTCTCCTGGGACGGCCTGCAATTGCGCGGTTCATATCTACCACCGCCGTTGCCTCTCTTCCGCCGTACCCGGTCCTTTCTCCTCCAGGAGACCGGTGTGGTTTTGAGCCTTTTGTAAGATTCCCTCTTCCAGCTCTCTTCTTCATAGCCTGTAACTTCCTCTTCTCTGGCACTAGTGTACAACATCTCCTGGGCACATTCTAGGAACGTGCGCTCTCTAGGAAGTCCCTCTTTTCTTCCTGTTTCCTTTGCCAACTGCACTTTTAAAATCGTCGACAGGAACGCCATCATTGCTTCAACCTCAGCCGCGCTCACGGACTCCCTCATCTTCTCGGTGATACTATTGTATCTCGCTAAGAATGTTCCTGCATACTGGCCGTTCGTCTGGTCTTCTTTATCTCCCGGAACATCTTGAAGATATCCTCTTCGGGTGCCCATCTTCCCCCTCCGAACGCTTTCTTTAACCGTTCGTTTACGGTACTCCATGGGGTCTCTTCGTCCGCCTGAATTATATTGAGGATACTTCGCTTCACCCTACACACGAGCGCTGCTCTCAGCGACTCAGCGTCTTCTTCGGTGATAAGGTCGTCCGCTCGTTTTCCTTCTATTCGCGTCATCAGCCTGTCACCTCCCTTCAGGAAGTGGTTCAGTTTCCCGGTCTCTCTTGCAAATCTCTCCAGATCGGAGATCGATTTTCTCACATCTTGAGCCGTAATTGCCTGAATTTTCATCTAGGCCATATTATTGGCATGAGCGGCTACCATAGTTGTTTGGGGGAGCTGTGGTATATCCGCTGCTGCGTTGAGCACCCCTGGTCTAAGTTCTCCCTCCGGCATTCCCGTAAAATAAGAGAACAAAAAAAAGGAGAAAAAAAAAACGAGAGACGAAATAGAGAGAAAAAAAACGATAGACTCCCGGGTTTCAGCACCAGTTATTCGCCACCGGGTAGAATGTGATAAAGAGAAGGAAAACGGGAACGTAAGACTAACTTCAGTTCTCGAAATAGACTGTCTTTATTTCTCTTTGTAATCCGACATATACGGGATCATGGGATGTTTACGTCCCATGATCGCATTAGTATACAATACAGAGCTACCTCTGACTTTAACTTATACACAGATGAGCATCCCTTGGGGACAATGAATAATGAAAGAAAATTGTATAGACTATTCTCAGCAATGTTCATTGATGCGTTGCAATACGTATCTTGGGTGCCCATGCTCTACTTTTGTAAAGGTACTTTTGCTCCCAAGGGTATCCATCATAATCCCCTCTGACCATTACTTAGCCACCACCATTACGATGCATTCAGCCCTTAATAAAATTTAGTAATAGATTAGAAGTTAAATGAAAAGAAAATACGTGTGGTTTTGATAATTTATTACACCTTCGTTCACCAAAGGTAATTCAATTCGTGTTAGATATCCACAATTGAAGGGTTTGCTGAAAAAAGGAGGTAGCTCCATCCCATAGCTGTTGGGAGTTAGAAACACTTTCTTGTGTCAAAAAAAAACCTCTTTTATTTGGCACAAAAAAGATGCAGCTCCAATCGTAATATGTAAACACCATAATTGAAAGTAAGCAACAAAAATATTTTTACATAACTTAAAATTTGAATTTTTTAAACGTTTTGTTTGGTTTCCCAACAAATGGAAAAATTGGAGCTACCTCCTTTTTGCAGCAAACCCTTCAATTAGGAATCAAAACTTTAATCTTACGTTTTAGGCTTTTTCATTTTGAATACGTATGCTTAACAAATAACTAACACAAATGTTAGTGAACCATGACAATAACATATTGATAAAGATAAGAGGAATATCCTAACTTACAATTATGTACAGAACCATTATACAGCAAAGACATAACAGCTTAACACAATCCTAACTTTCTAACGAGAATGCATCTCAAAACATATGTTCTTGCCTCACACAAAAATGAATAACAAAACTTAAAGAAATTCATAAACATATGGTTTTTAACAATTAAATTTACTGGTCTCTTCTTCTTGTAGGCTGCAGATCAGGCGCTAATGGAGAGTGTCTTCGCTGAGAATTACCGGTGCCTGGGAGAATTGGTATGACCCTGTATTGACGGATCTTGTGCCTCGTAATCTGCTTCAGTTCTTAAAGAATACTCATCTTCTTATGCGACAATGGTTCAACCCCTATTTCTCCAATAATGAGGTCTGCATTTCGGGGAGCACTAACCTGAACAGCACAGAAGTGAAATCCGTATCAAAAATCTCTGCCAGCGATACTGTTGGACTATTCTGAGTTGTGCTGCTGTTGTACGTTAATTTTCCCAAGGCGTATGCCCCGATCCGCTGCTCACAGCCTTGCCCATGATAAGTTAACACCACAAGCATCCACCATCCATTCCAGTTGAGACCAAGTCAATGGAATCAACACTACGTCTACTTTACATTAAATTTAAGTAGTAGTTCAATTCCTGACTACGTTTTATTCTTGGTGAGAATACAGATTACCTTTAGGCTTCCACAGAATACAAATAGAATTGTCACTAATAAAAATTTTTTTTTATCTTTGTAATATGGAAGTATAGGCAGTAAAAGAAGTAGGAGGGGTAGGATAAACAAAGAGAGCAGTTTCATTGGTCATTATCGAACTGGCCCCGGTCCAAAGAGGTCGCTCATTTATAACCTCGCTTGATTTAATTTTTGCCCCCAATCATCGACACCCTCTGCTCCTCCACTCCAATGTACCTTCCCTCGTATACCTCTCTTATTAGAAACCCACGTAGTAGTGTTGAAATACAAGAGGAGGGGTTACAATAGTGCTGAGGCCATGCCTAACGTCATCCTCCCTAAAGCAACTTGTTTTCTGCCAACCGGCAATATATTTTAATGGAATAAAATCACCCGGTTTACATGTAGTTCGTAATTTTTTTTTCAATAATTATATAAACTTTCTATATGATTGAGTTGTCAACAGCCCACGTATGTCATCTTCAGGTGTCACACAACAACCGATCGGAACATAAGTCATCCATAGCTTGTAGTTCAGGTCGGTTTTTGTGTGGTACCTGATCATGGATAAGAAGGCTGTTGACAGTGCTAGGAGTAAATAAAGAAAATTATTGCAAAGAACCGAACAGTTATGACGTCAACTTAAGTCTTGCTTTATGTTAATTCTTTAGTTAACATTGATATTTTTCATCCAGTCTTGTCAAAAGCATCTTTGAAGTTCACATATAAAGCGGCCAGTTTAAATTTACTGATTCTGTATTAAGGTTGAAACAATGAGCACATAGTTTGTAAATATCATTGAGAAGGTAAATAAGAAAAGAAATAAGCAATCGTTTACTCTGCCCCTAAATTCTAGAATCTTCGAAACAACACTTTATTTATTTATATTATGTGTTTTTTTTTCATTATTTAATTATTACGCAGGGTCCCATAGCAGTTAATATTTTAATGTCAGTTTCTATTTGAGCAATACTTGATAAGTTTAATAAGTGAAAGAATTTGTGGAACGGAACGTAATCTATCCATTTATCATCATATTTACGCAGAACAAGCTTGCAATTTTTGACGAAGTTTAAGCTATGAGCTATGCCAATTCCAGTTAGATTTCAATTACGTCGGAATGTAGTGAGATTGGATGTGCTTTATTGAGGGAGCTATCGGCGGCCAACAGGAACTAGATGCCTTTATATGGCTTAATAGTTAATTAACTTGCTCGGATTTGGGAAGCAGACCGTATCATATAACTGCCCAAAGTTCTTCATTGCCGCGAGAATTTTTTGCAGCTATATTAGCGAACATTGGAAAAAAAACTACCTGTGCTGGCAAAACAGCTAGCCTAGAGCTCCTGGAACTAGGAGGTAATTTTTAATCTAAATACAAATTAACAATTAACATAATATACTATTCTCCGTCCATTCTTCAAAAGATATGGGATCATTTAGTTCCCATATTGCCAGTTACGTGAAAAGTACCACTTGAGTACCCTCAAACACCCCCACTGCACAACTGCCTTCAAATGCAAACTATATAAATTATGCAAATAAAAACTAAAAGTGCCCTTTATCTTTTTATTAATGGGTCAGTAACAGCTAGATTCTGAAAAATAAAGTGAGAATGGTCCCTTTGCTCTGAAATTAATAGCCCTTTCACATACCTATATATTTTTAAAAAATAATAAGAGCCATGGTAGGTTTTCAAATTTGAACCCCTTTTACAAAATATGAACCCCCATCATGGGCCCTGCTGAGATCCACTGATTTAAAATACTCTGCCAGCTTAGGTGTTGGTGAATCGACCATGATGGCAGGATAACTTTGCGTTTGATGGCACCTCCGTTATACCCGGCTCTAGCTCGCAACGAAAAGCCCATCTCAGCTGCCACCACACTCCCCATTTACCGCTAAAATCCGTTAACTCTTGTATATATTTTTAACAGCAAACAAAAAACAGAAAAACATATAGCCATTTCTATTAATCACGATTACTATTCATTAAATATATAATTATTAGTCGCCAAAAATATATATATGTTTCCATGATTCTGAGTAGAGTATCGAATAAGAGATCATGATTCCATAATTATCTATTGTAATACATGGTAAATACTACAGCGACAAAAACTAATTTAAACTATCAAAGTCATCGTGTTTGCAACTTGAAATCAAGGCGTGTTCTGCATGGAATTTTCTCTTTATACTCTGATACTCTGATGATAATTCAAATAAGAGGAAGTCCTCAAAAAATAATGAAGTGTCATTAATTAATGACTTAGCGGGTAAATAATAAATCGTTTCCTGGAATGTTAAGTAGATTACCATTTGAAAGGTCCCATTATTACCATTTAAAGGTAATAATGCAAGTTAATATGTTTTTGTCCTTAAAAAATTTATTGGCAAGCTAAATCCAAGAAAAGTCTTTCAGACACTTTTTTTTTTTTTTTTTTTAAATTATTTTGGGCTAATGGGTGCCTTTCACTAAGGGGACTCCCCCATTTGAAGGATGTATGAGAAGGATATAGGGTGTGGAATGCCTAAAGGAGGCCGGTGGAATCAGGAAGGTAGTGAGAGTCTACCGAGGGTGGAGCCTAGGAGTTCCTAGGCAATGGTTTGTAGTCGGCCAGGTCAAACCTGAAATAAGTCGGCCTCTTGGCCGGAAGGTCGACCCTGCTTAAACAGGTAGATGGGGTCTTGTAGCTTCGGAGATCGGCCTCGATCTCTCGGCTGGGTGTAGATCTTCAGTCTCCGTCGGGGGGCTAGGGTTCGATCACGTCCAACTGTCTCCAGGCTTCGGCGGTCCAGCAGTGCTTCCATCTGACGAGCATTGGTGGTGGTTGAAGGTCGGAGAATAGTAGGTTGTGGCTGTGTCGGAGTGAGACGAAAAAATTGATGTGCCTTCTCTTGATGAAATCTTGAATGGTGAGCACTTCAAATTTTTTATGCATCTCGTCTGCCTTCATTCGGTCGAACGGGGTATGTTTGAAGGAGGTGCGGAGAACTCTGTTCTGAAATTGCTGGAGCGTTTTGAGAGTGTTAGGAGTCAGATACTTGAAGAGAGGGGTCCCATACATCAAAGCAGGTCTTAGGACGCTCTGGTATATCAGCAGGTTGAGGCGTACCGATAAAGCCGGGCTGTGAAGTAGGTGTCCGAGGCTGAAGAATTTCAGACACATTACACATATATTATCAGTTTGAAGACTTTAGGCTATTCTATCAGTGCGAGTTGTGCAACGTAAAAACATTTAAACACTAATCAATATTTACGAAAGATTTTTGAAGAGAAAACATTTTTTTTGTTTCAATCATTAACAAAAATATCAACTTTAAGCAAAAAAAAAAAGAAGCAAATATAAAGTATGTCTTATCATGTTTCTGGGTATACTGTGTCTGTCAGGCACATACTCCATATAGTGGCTGATCTATTATATACTGATAAATTACTTTATTTATATATGATAAATCTCTTGGGTAGAAATCGTATCCTTTCGTTTACAGGTAGATAAATAATTCGTGACAGACAACATATAGGTGGGAGGGAAGGGAAGGTACCAAGGACCTGTGATGCACAGAATCACTCAACGTGGCCATCGTTGAACTGCGTATCGCATGCGCCTGTGAGACACACTATACTCACTCAAGATTAAATTGTTAATAACTACATGTCTGCTTTGCCCTGACATTCCTAGACTAATGATCTGGGAAAAAAATGAGCTCAAGAGCTATATGACCAGACAGAATGTTCGGAATGTAACTACACTACGTATGTCATTAAAGGCAAAGTTACTAACTCGAATTCCTTCGACACATATACCCACGAACTAGTTTGAGGATATAGACCTCCATTGATTCATAATAGTCTTGACGTTACAACCTTCTACTTAGATTTATGTCTAATTAGATCTATTTTATTTTGAGGTCTTGGGCATGATTATGTTGAGATTCATCTAACAATATAGATTATATAAAAAAATTAATATTTGATAAAAGTTATTAATTTATTTAGTGAAAATCATTGAAGTAAATTGTCGTTTCAGTTTAAAAGTTCTCAGCAATATACCTAACTAATTTTATTTATCTAATATTCTCTCAGCCATAAACATAAAGCTTATTTCATGATACTGCTTTTTTTCTACGCTCTTCCAACAATGTACAATGTTAACAAAGGAAATTGAAGTACTACTTTTAGAACTAATGATGTTAAGGAAACTAATAAAACCATTAATATTAATTTACTCTCATAAACACACACTATTGGCTAAATGAGGAGAGTCTTTATTTTATAAAATTGTTCAATGACATGATATGTTTATAATTTAAACACTCTTAGAAATGTTAGTCCAAGTTATTTAGAAGCGGAAATTAAACTCTTAATGGCTGTATTTTGCCTTTCAGACCCTGACACCGAAGTGTATAAAAAGCTTTTAGTCTTAGCGGAGCCTAAACAATAAACCAAAAAAAAAAAAAAAAATGGAATCCTATCATCTCTGTTGATGGGTTTCCTAACCTTCCTGAGTGCTTCTCAAATCCTTTTGGAATAATTTGTTTCCCTTTTTTTAAATTAGAGCACTCCTGCGTGCTTCTGTGCTTTGAAGTGAACTATGCCAAGGTGTTTTGGATGAAGGAAATTACTTTTTTAGTAAAATATTTAAAAGTGTTTCAGCATAATTACGTTAAAATACATTTACTAAAATATCATGATACTAAAGTCATCATGATATAAAACGTTGTTTAAAACATCTTTGAAATTTCATAGCAGTTAGGACGCTTAAGTGATCAATAAAGTAGTCTACACATTGTCAATATTATTAAATTAATGTTAAAATTTCAGAACACTCAAAGAGAAAAAATGAAATAGTACTCTGCATGAAATTTACAAAAAAAAAAAAAAAACAATGTTCTAAATGTATCAAAGTTAGGTGGTTAACGAAAATATTAATAAATAAGCTAGTTCAAAATGTACTCATTCTACTGAACCTTAACGGTTGGTGCTCCGTTAGTATTGGTGCTACTCCGATAAAACCTCAACAATACCACATTAAATGTAGCGAATCTAAGAATTTGTAGCCTCAACATTTTTTTTAATATATTAACCCTTAGTTGGTAACGCGAAAAAAAACCACCCATGTGGTAGAGTGGGGTCTCTCATACCCAATAATCTTTCTGAGGTAAATCAAGAAAGAATGACCCAAACGTCGATTTTTTTATCAATGTATCAACTGTATTGAACAGACAGGAAAACGTAATTTACCTTCAAGTGTTATGAATTCAGCATGACAGCGAATGGAAGCAATGGCTTACGATGAAAGTTAATTGTATCTTGTATATCCATAGATGTAACTCTCCCCGAACAACAATCTAAATTTTAAATTGAGCTTCTCTTTCTTTGAAACACAACAATCATAACTAATAATTAAAAGTAAAACTTACCTAAATTCAGGAGAAAACATACTAAAATAAAATAATTTTTTTTCTTCCTAATCACACCATCTTTACTCAACACGTTTCAGAATGCCAATCTTCATCACTTT
The DNA here is from genome assembly GCA_930367205.1 of Acanthosoma haemorrhoidale. Taxonomy (NCBI): domain Eukaryota; kingdom Metazoa; phylum Arthropoda; class Insecta; order Hemiptera; family Acanthosomatidae; genus Acanthosoma; species Acanthosoma haemorrhoidale. The sequence goes on from OV884011.1 coordinate 133,139,821, forward strand.
TTTGGTTTTTGGGCAGGGATAGCTTTTTGGAATTTGTTCATGAGGTGAAGGGACGCTAGTTCTGGCCTTTTTAGTATGAAAAAATGTTTTATGCCTCGGTTTCCTTGGACATAAGCTCATCTCCCCTTGGATTTGTTGGAATACTCGAATGAGGGCTGAGACAGCTAGGCTGCTCTTATTCATGTATTCTATGGCAATCTGGATAAATGTTCTCTAACTGTTAGAAGCTCTAAACTTGAAGTTCGTTAAGAAGTGTGAGGTAAGTGAGTGCTGATGTTTCGGTTGAACGATCGAGTTGTCTTCTAGCACCGTTTCGGATCCATTTTGTCATGTCCTTACCGAACATATACTTGCTACGTTGAATATCTGAAGCTGGATTTTAGTTTTGATTCACCTTCCAGAAGAGCTTCACCTACGTTATCGACCTCTGGTCTGTGGCAGTATCCCGGTTATGATCCTCCACTTGTCCCTTTTCTCCCGGAAATAATTATCATCGTCAGTCCGTCTTCTTTCAGACTTGCTGAGCTTCTCTGATTTAAAAACAAATAGGGAATAGTTGAAAGGTAGGTACCTGACTCATATGCAGGTGAAAACGTGTCACACGTTAACCAGAAAATAATCGTTAACGAATTGAAAACCCTGGCATCTCAATTTGTATCAATATTATGGCATGGGTCTTCAGTGGGTTGTAAATTTCAAAGGCAAAATAGTCCTGAATTGACATGAATTTGAGGATGATTTTTGAAAAGTGAACAGACAGGCATCAGGAAGCCACCAGTTACCAGTACTACCACCAAGTATTACCAGTACTTCATTCAAAGTGCATCCTCTCCCTTAAATCAATACTGGGATGTGGCCGAAAGAAGAAAAGATTGCTGAATTTTCAACTTGCAGAGGAGCAGTATGAACGACGGACTCAGATCGAGAGGAAAAAGCTCACTATAAATCACAAGTTGTGTTTTTATACCTTTAGCCGCTCTCCTGTTTTCTTACCAGTGTTTTCCTTGGGACTAGGAGCGGTTGAAGGGATTCACAGGAGGGGCTTTTCATATCGGCTGAGCCAACTACACGGGCTATACCTTCCTCCCTCCAAGTCCTTGTAAGCTTGACTCTGGCTGAGGGCCATAGCTTCAATACTTACATATTTATTTTTCAGTATAATTCAAAAATAGGTTTATTAATAAAATAAATACTTGCTTACATAGCGACTTAAAGGTATTGAAGCCGGACCTTCCCGAACAGCATTATATCTAAGCTTATCCCCCTCCACCAAAGAGCTTTTTACTCAATCCTGTTAGTTAGCAGTTAAGTTTCATATTCAGTCGAACTATTAGTATTCGCATATGTGTCATCTTGAGGAAACTTACGAGAAAACTGAAACGTAAAGTTTCTCTTTTCTAGTTCTTATTATTTATTAGTTATGTTTCTAGTTTTCTTTAAACCCTGACTCAGAGCACAGTTAATCTTACATAAATTATTAGAGAAATTGTTGAGAAAATACCATGTCCGAACTCAAGCTACAGCAGTGAGAGAGTATTGACCCGTGCAAACAATTGTAATACACACAGTAAAGTTCACTGTTTGGAAGCACAACTAAGGATAAACTATGCTCTCCATGGCCAAAAGAACATAGTGGATAGTGTTAACATTAGCTTTCTTCCCGAATGAAGTGGAACAGTATCTGTAAACTGAGGAGACCATTGGTTAGGGGTTGCTTATCAGTCAAAATTAATTTTTTTTCTGCCAACAGTACTTTTTTAAAAACTTTTATCTATGTTTTACAGTGAACGAAAATTCGTGTTCCTCTAAAATTTGTTTTTAAAAAATATATCTAGATATACTAAAATGTACTCCTGATTACAATAGTACAGTCAATTTTTTTTGAAAAAAAGTAAAAACGTAAGGCTGCAAAGGAATGAAATAGACAATTTATGGTGACAGTTCATAAAAATATTTAGGAGCTAAATCACATTACGTTAAATTGACATGTTTAGAACTTTATAACAAACAAATACCAAGAAGAAAGAAAAAATAGACAAAACCTTCCGGATAACCCGTATTTATTTTCAAAATAAAATTATGTCATATATAACTAAGTATATTCTCATTAAAAACCTCAATTAAAGCAGTTGAATCTTAAAAAGTAATTAAACAATTTTAAAATTTACATTAAAAAGCCTGATAATATATTAGGCATAAATGAACAAAATGAAAAAAAAAGGAAAGATTTTTCAACGATATTAATAAAAGTGTGAATATTATTTGAAATTTCACACAAATTACTGTTATCTCGGGAACTTACTTCCTGGGTGAATTCATCAAACATCATGGTACGAAAAACACAAAATGAAAACATTATGAACTTGGTTACTAATTAACAGGTAAATGTCTTAAATTGGTGCTGTAAACGTGGTTCACAGCTAACCAAAACCGTAGTTAGTATTTTAATAATCCTTATCCGCCAGCCGAGTTAATTTGGTGAACACAACAGGAAAAATAATAAAAAATAAATTTTCATGAGCCAGCAATTGATTCCGTGCTTTTTTCGTAGCTGTGCACTATCCATTCGAATCTAATGATGATGATTCATCAATAAATAAATGCAGGAAAAATTTCCTAACGGGTGCATACTCGCAACCTGCAGACAACCTCTTAGTGGTGGGCATAGCGAGGATAAGCTGATTAAATCACTTCCCGAACCCATCCGCCTAGTGCCCACTACACAGACCATTGACTAAAACCATCTAACGATATAGATTATATAAAAAAATACAAATTTTGTGTTACCATAACAATGAAACTGCTTTTATGAATAAACAAATACGCTGTAAGGCATTCTTTGTCCATGTAAGTCCATCACAGCTATCCAACTAAATAAGACTGCACTACATGCCTAGAAGGACTCTAGGCCCAGCCACCAGTGGAATCTCGCCACTGTACCGCAACAATCAACCTCTACCAAGGCTTCCCACACTCCTTACTTCCCTTACACCACCTTCAAGCAGCTACTCCTAGTACAAGGATCCGCTCGACCCAAATATTCCTGTATTTTTCCTCATCCTTAATCTTATAATTAGAGAGCTAAGGAAAAAAAAAAAAGTCATTCTTATTTAATAAAATCTTTGAAATAAAGGTGATATCCGTTGTTTTTCTTGGAACCACAGCTATTTTAACTAAACACACTGGCTATTTCTCCTTATCTTTTCTTGGCCCACTAGTGCAATTCGAAGAGACATAAATTCATGATTTTGATATATGTTTCTAAACTATGCGCTTTGCAAAGGACTATTTTAGACTATAGGTATAAAGTAGTCTCTCAATCACAATGCTTAGTTATCTTTGATCGGAAAATCTATAAAGAAATTTCATTTGGTTTCGTTTCTACAAGTCTGAAGGCGATATTTATTACAAAACGACTCCCTTTCTTAGTGTTGGGAGCAGTGTACATTATTGTAATTAAAATGTTGGGAAAAGCTCAAAATACATACACACCCGAGGTACATTTTCGTATTTTTAAAGTGTGACCACTTTGTATAGAACAAAATTTACAAAAAGGATGACTGGGAATTATACAAAAGGAAGCTGATAAAGCCAGTCATTCATGGAAGCTCTATAATTTTTATAAAACACTCACTGGCTGGAGGGCCAGCTCGATCTATATAACTACCTTTTACTTTAGTGCCATAAACTACTAAGCTATTGAGCTGCTGTAGGCAAAATAATGTGAACCTCGCAGTTTACCGCCACCTCACTTCTCTCTTTCTTAGGCTTAAGTGACGTAGTCTCCCGGATATTGCTCTTAGAATTTTTAAAGGGCTACAGGAAGCCATAAAAAAACCAGTTTATGGTTCTACTCAGTCGGGTATCATTCATTCATCGGGTTTACCTGTTTCATTTCATTTTTTCACTTTTTTGCTATGTGGTTTTTCATGAACTTTTCATATATTGACATATTTCATATATGAACTTTTTCATATATATATGCGTTTCCAACTGGACCAATAAGCAGATCGAGATATGCAAAAATACCCCTCAAGAGCGTCACCTAGTGGCTTCGCCCTGACTTGAGTGGTCTGTTGGAAGGATTCGTGCTGGTGTGGTCACTGGTAGTATCCAGACTGTGTCAAAAGAGTCGGCCTTCTTTCTATCCCACTCTAGCACTCATTAGTTACACAACAGTTATCTCAATTATTGAAAAATGTTTTTCTATTATGAATCACGAGCCGTCTATTTCTGATAAGCCTTCCCCAGATATCATTCTATATTTTCGATAAATCCGTTTGGCTCTTCTGTTCATTGCCGGCACAGTGCTTCCTCTAGCTCTCCCAAATAACAGGTAGAGAAACTCACTTATGTCTCTATAGCCCGAACAGTCCCTTCCCTCACATGCGATCTTATTCGTTTGTAGATCTATATTTCCTAACATATATTAAAGTTTTAACAAGGGGATATGAAAAAAAAAACCACTTATGTCTCTTCATATAATTATTGTGCATGAGCCTGAGACTCTCATTAGATCGCCTTCGTTCCAGAACCGCATATGTGGCAATTTTCTATTGTCAATTCATTCATAATTCAGTCTATCCTTGTTTTACCTAACATTCTTCTTAAGTGCCTAATTGCAACTGAAGTATCATCGGTTTCTTGTTTGTCAAGGGATGAATAACAATCTATCCAGTGCAGGAAGAAAGGAAGTAATACTTCCTGAAATTAGTCGTCTTGTCTTTGCATAGTTTCTTATCTCTAGCTTTCAGCGATACTGACTGGGTGTACACAATCTCTAGCAGCACAGCACTGGAGGTTTCCAATCTCTTCCTCCGTAGCTCCTTGGAGTCATAAACTGCAATCTGCCACTTATCCTGGGAATCATCCCTTCTTGCCGAAAATATAAATATAAGAATAGAAATAAGGATTACATTCAGACATGGAGTCATTCTATTTAAAGAGGTAATAATATTTAAAAGCTGATAATACTTTCAATTTTCATTATTATTATAAGCTGAACGTCATGTGAAACTCTATTGAGATTTCAACAATAAAAACTTATAATTCTGGATATGGTTAAAACATAAAGCAATTTCTGATACTGAGTTAAAGTTCGGATATATAGACACTATGTAATATATAATATGTAATGTATAAGCACTATGTAATACAGTATGAGGTCTATTGTTCAATCTATTGCTCCGTGGCTCCTTGGATCAGTCATAAACTGCAATTTGCCACTTATCCTGGCAATCATTCCTTCTTACCGAAAATATAAATATAAGAATAGAAAAAATGATTACATTTGCCGAACATACAATTCAGTAGATAAAAAAGATCGCTTATGGTGTTAAATTTATATAGAAAGATGGCCAGGGTATATAACTTCAAAAGTTTTGTATATGTTCCATGGTATTGGGATCTAAATTGGGAATGATGAAACAATAATATTTAACCTGTTGGTTGGTACGTTTGCTTTATAATAGCAGTCAAAAATGATGCATGAATCTAATATTTGAGTTCCGCATCATCTCAAAGGCCGTCTAATAGTTTGATATTAAAGTATAATAACTCGAAGATTCTCTTCGTCGTCTTTCTCAAAATAGAGCAAATGACCCAGAAGAAAGTTTAAGTTACAACTAGCCTTTTACCAGTTTCATCTTCACGAAATTGAATAAAGGCAAGGTGAAACATTTATTTTTAAAAAGGACGCCGTCTATCCGCCTACTTGGCAACGTTAGGCTTTGAATTAACGAGAAGTGCCTGGCAGAAACGTGTCCTATCTTACACCCCCAGGGCCTCTCCCCACTTATGTGATAAAAAATATAAGCCCCTTGGCTAATTCACGGCTCTCTCTTTTCGTCCTTCGCATTATAATTGTGAATTAAGTATTTATACGCGCCTTAGGAATCTCCGTTTGACAGGATAAAATAACTTTGATTATAATGAAAATATAAAATAATGTAACAGTGTAAAAGAAATCGCTTAGAAACTTAAAATAATTATTCAGTTTTTATGTGATTTATTTTTGAATTATGTAACGACGATGCTCTAGTTTCAACTAGATGCAGGAAAATCATCATTCATCGGTGCATTCCTATAAACATTCTAATATAATGTCGAGAATTAAATAAGTTTTGTTCGAATCACGTAATGATAATAATCAATGGTACCATTTCAACATATCAAGCCTCGATGGGTGGAAGGAGGACCTTTTAACTCCTTGATTCCTCGGTGACTCTACTCAGGAGAGGATATGAAAGTTCTTCAAGCTGTCCTCTCATCAACATCGTACTGAGGCGTTATTCCAGGAGGACTTAGTCCACGGGAGCCAATGGCATCCCCAGCCCACCTATGTGGGGTATCGTGAGGGTCTCTTAGACATCCATGGCCACGAGGACCTTTCTAAATGCCATCTTATAAAAGGCACCCAAAACGTGGTGCCACTACCTCGAACGTCTCCCCTCTGACAACCACCCTCCGTTGATTCAGGTAGCTTCCTACCAGATCCTTCCTACCAGAGGTTCCAAGGAGCCTCAAGCTCCTGCCAAGCTTCTTTAGCTCGTAGGGTCACCACGCTCATTAAAAAGTGGAGGAGATTTCATAAGTCAAAATCCCCGACTACTTATTTCTTCTACTTCCACCAGTTTTCATTTAGTTTAGTGATCGCAGTCCTCCACTATCATAGCATGAATATAAGTGATACTATCTTGAGTAACTAAGGCCTGATTCGGCAGAGTTTTAGTCCATAAATATCGTTATCTCCTCGGGGGGGGGGATGAATAGGCCATCCTCTCTATGGCTAATTATTCTTATTCAACTTTCAGACAAGCGTTCTTTTTTTCCCTGCTTAGTGCAGTGCCGTCCGTCATTGAAACGTTATCAAAGTAACACACGCCTAAATAAAACTTTTTAAATGGCTTTTTTTTATGTATGATTTACATCATATGCTTCGAATGTTTTGTAACAGCACAGCAAAGGTTCTTTTAATATAGTTTATATTAACGCTTTCCAGCTATTTTTTTATTTTTATTATATATGTTCCATTATTTATTCAAAATGTAAATTTACAGAAAAAAATTGAACTTAACTATGATTACCATCTATTCAGTGCTCTGTGGCATGAACTAAAATACAATTAATATTATTGTGAAACAATATACCGGAATGAAAACATGACATTTCATTTTAAAAACCTCTTCGGTAACAAACCATAATTTGCTTTTTAATAAAATGCCTCTAAAAAAACTAAGGTCTCTACAGTTAAATAATCTTTGTAGAGGAGAGTCTTTTAAAAGAAAATAAAGAAAAGCTTTATTATGAAATACAAGCAAAACACTGGTATATACAAATATTAAGAGTTACGTTACAACATACTACTGGGCGGAATGTGTTGGAACAAGTGTAGTCTGGAACTAAAGCTGAGGGTAGTTCTGGAAATTGGGAGGAGGTCTTGAAGTGATGCGGTTGCTTACTTAAAAAATAACAGGACTTCCATGAAGTCACGAGGCAGGTATACACTAGAAGGGGCTTGCTTCTACTTTCAGCCTTATATATAATATTAGCATTACAATATTCTTAGTATTATATAACTTACGATAGTTTCATTACAAAAATCATGTGAATAACAAGTTTCTAAGCCTATTTCAAACATTGCCTCACCTTCCGAGTAGAACATCTTTCCAAGGATATCCTTTTTACCTTTCAAAAATGGAAGTCTTGATGTCACTTTATATGACGGACGAAAGTAACCAGGAATATATTGCTGTCCATACAAAAAAGGAAATTGAGCCGTAAAATAAATAACATTGTCTTATAAAATAACTCTACATTACATTCGTCGAGGCAAAATAGTTTATTCATTTATTCAATCAATTGAACACAATTTCAAGAACGTTCCTCATTTGGTTATTAAACAGAGCATGAAGAATTTATGATCTATTAGGTCCAGGAAGACTATCATATAGTCAAAAAAATAGAAAATTAACGCACTTATCCTTTTTTTTTTTGCCCTTCCTGAGGCTTAACACACTTATCCAGAATACTAAAAGGGATTATGTTATTCTAGCAGTTAGGGATGACTAAAAGGTGCCTTCTAGATTGAATGCCTCTGGTCTGTCACTGAAACATCAATTCGTTTGCAGCATATAACAGAAACGCACTTTCCCAGAACCAAGAAACTTGGCAAAATATTACTCCCGAAAACCAAAATCTTATGAACTGGCAGGAATCATTAAAGTCTTGAACATGTTTAGATCTCCAGATGATCAACTAATGAAAACGAAAAAATTATTAAAGCAAAACGAGAAGGCATTGTCTCTAGCCTTTGTAGTGGCAAAATATGTCAAGATTTCAATAAAAAAACAAAATAAAATATAGAAACACGAAGGCAAATAATATTAATTTTTTATCTTATCCTATGTCGGCGTTTTTCCCAAGTTTCAATTTCAGTGCTCGGGATATCCAATACAGAAAACAGCGGGGACGATTTCAAACTAACCGTTTTCTATGAATAGAGTAGACGATTTCTAATTCAGCCACACGCAGAAGTAGTTAAGTTCGGACCGATCCTCAAGCACCTGGAGTCAACATATGTGGGGAAAATGATTCTACTACACTGAAGTAAGTAAACGTTTTAAATTAATGACACTGCAGACTACCTTATTAACAAACCAAACCAAAAATGCAAGTTTTACACCTCTGACACAGTGTTCTGTGCATATTGTACCGTTCCCTACATTTCTTCTTTTTTTTTTTTAATTTTTTAGTAAATAAAAAATCGAAAAAAAAAAGTAAATAAATATAATAACTTTTATAATGAATCTAAATTTATTATGAGCACAAAGTTAACTTTATTAATCTACTTGTTAATTGTATACCATTCTACTAGTGACATCTGAGCTCTTTATTTGTAGTTTTTCGTTGGCAACTTGTGTGCTAATAAATAATCTTTTTTTTTTTTTTTTTTAAATTATATATTCAATTTTATTAAGATAAAATTACAATCTGCCTTTTATTAGGCAATGAGTAATTGAGATAAAAGTTATCATTCATACCATATTATTATATTATTATATTAAATAATCTAAAAAATCTTCTTATACTCCTCCGGGTGCCCTTGTGTCTTTTCAGCGCAAAACCTTCAATTCAACCGATTCTGACTTATCACAATGAAATTCGCTACTTAGGCACGTAATTTTATATTTAGTACAATTTCTTTGAGGCAACCGTTACAATATAAATAATTCTGGCAGCCAGAATGGTTATTTCTTGATAAATCCGTGTTCCAAATTTAGATGTACGATTCTAATATATACGGTGTCAGTGTTATTCTTTTAAATATTCGATCAATACTAACATTTCCCATACGCAACTTAGGCACAAGTGAGTGGAATCAATTGTTCCTGTCACGTTAAAAGTATCTTTACAGCTAGTAGTCGTGTTCATAAAGACCCTTATTGTAGTAAACGAAACAATGATATTATTAGCTAGAGATTATTAGAATTATGAATATGAAATCATAACATAGTAATCAACCCATCAACTATTTGGCATATTTCTACAAAACCAAAAGTGCACTTGTTTCAGGCTTCCGACCCCTACTTACCTACTTAAAGCAAATGCACGAGCTATGTTTGTATTTAGAATTCAATTATTTTTAAGGGTGAGTATTATACTCTCCAATTATTCATATAGTTGATATGTTTCAATATGTGCAATAGGTCTCTTGATTACATACATATTCCTTTGGTTTGAAGTCAAATGTTAGTTAAGTAATATCATGTATGATCCCCTACTTAACGGTTGACTTGGAGTAATAGTTTATAAGTTCATTAAAGTGTAGATCCACTGTGCCGATTCCACGAAACGATATTTATATTTCATTAACATTACCTTTGTAGACTAATTATATTAAAAAGGTAATTTACATAGTATTTAAGAGTTACATTTATTTTAAAAAAGACACGCCAAATCACCCTTGAATATATGATTTTTCATAATTTCCTTTTCGATCTCAAAGAACCCCTAACAAATCCTCACATCGCTATTTAAAAATATTTTAAATACAGGTTCTAATTATGATTATTTATTAACTGAATGTTAGAATTCATCTCGAGAGTGATGTATCACATATTTGTAAGTTTTTTACGGCAAGGCCTATTCAAGTGGGCATACACATAACATTGCTTTTTTTGTTCGCACATTGAGAAGGTTACGAGTGCGTTGTTTGTTGTAATGCCTTCCGAGTGAAGGGATATGACACTAAAGCTGGTTTGAAGTAGCTGGCAATGTGAAATTGGTGAAGTGGACTGTATAACAATTTTATTCACAAAAAATTTAGTGGTCAAACACGTTTTTTCACGAGAACTGTTCCTTTATTCTTTCTTGACCCTTCCCCGCGGATAATATAAGGGCTGACAAAGTTACCTTATTTAAGCAGGCACCGAGAACTTGTGAAAGTTGGGTCACTTCAAACTAACTTGCTGTTTTACATTCATTGAACAATGGTCCTTTGACGGGAGGGACATGGACTGTTTCAGGTTAGTTGGAACAAAGTTGCTTTAGGGAGGGGGGTGTTACTACGTCCTGAAATTTGATACCCTGCTATATATTTATAAAACTTTATTTTTTTATTACTTGACGGATTAAAATTGTGGGGATTTGAAACAGTGCTAAATGACAGTAAAACACAATATTATGAATAACCGTTCCTATTTAAGTACTCTACCGCTGACTAGAATTCCAATAACATATACAACCGTAACATTAAGAGAGCCTTAAACTTACTAAAGAATTCACAACTGATACTTCTGAGATGAGCTAGGCAAATAAAAATACCCAATTTACCTGTGGTGGGTTCATTTTTGTATTTTTTAAATTATAATTGAGACCATTACCAAATAAACAGTTTATTGTTTAACTTTGAAGTTTTTCAAATGAATTATCAAATTTTAATGCATTGCTTATGTTGTATGATTGGTTAATATGATATGATTATTAGGGTTAATCTGCATGATGAAAACTATAAACAACTTCTCGATTTTTGATTAAAATCCATCTTTTTATTCTCAACGTAAGACGATTCCGAGTAACTCACCTGCTCATATCTAATTACAAAGACTAGCTATGAGCTCAAGCTGTTAGATAAGTACATACTTGGTTGGCTAAACATTACAATTCTTCCAGAATTATGAGGGCTACTAAAATCCCAAAAATTAAAATGTATGCTACAGAGAGTATTAGGCAAAGCTCAAATAGAATTTAAAAAAAAAAGTAAAACCAGTACTAAGAACCGAATGGAGCTTAATCTGGAAGAAAAGTTAAAGTTGAGGGAGTAGCATAATGGAAGGACTCCTAGCATAATAGAATTTGTTTCAAAAGCTGGTGGGATTGTATAAGTCGGTAGGAGCTATTAAGAGGCACATCTTGAACAAACAGTTTCATCATGTTAGCCCTGGCTTGTTACAGGCTGAGGGGTCAAGGTTTGTTCCAATAACAACAGGGGTTTTGTCCTGGAGAGTTATCGGCAGGGACAGACCTTGGCCATAGACAATGTCAGCATGCTAAGCTATGATAATACTTCTCTGCATCTTTTATGGCATCGAAAAACACAAATACCGTAAACTTTCGTGGTAATTTTTTAATTAATTTGGAGAAATTTTACTATCCAAAAAAGCCTTAAGCAACAAACATTGTAGTTAAAAAAAAGCTAATTAAGAATCATGCAACAAACCAATATAAATATAGCAACCAACATTTCTTTCAATAGACTAGAATGTATTTTTGAAAGTATACACATATATAAATTAATTTTGAGACGAAAAATGCAAAGAACAATATCGAAAGATGGTGAGTTCCGTACTATATACTCGTATTCCTAATGTCTAAAACTGGTCGTCTGTTTTCAAAAACAACGATAAACATAAAGTAAACGAACTGATAATTTCTGCTCTTCCAAATATTATTATTCTGTACGGACTAGTAATGGCAATAAGAATTGATCACGTAATAGAGTGTTGAATTTCCAGATAAACTTTATTGGATCGCCATTCGGCTCTCGATCTGTCTGCATGATTTCAGATAGTGGCTTTAAAATACTCCAATCGGCTCCATGCGGCAAAGGACCAAATAAATGATCACCTCAGAAATAAATATAAATCATATCAAAAAGTAATGATTTGAGAGGAAATAATTTATTCCAGCCGATGTAATTAATTTTTTTTGTCAAATTTTAGCAATTTTTTAATTTACGGTTTCATATTTTGAAAAGATTATTTTCATGTATAAAAATGGTTTAACAATACTGAAAATCAGCTATATTTGATAAAATGCAGGCCAGGATATTTTATTATGCAAATTTTAGTTGAATGTTAATTGATAAGGGGGAGGGCCTCCATGATGGAGTGAGACTTAACTTAGTTAGGTTAATAATTAATTGAATAAAACAATTAAAAACTGATTTATCGAGTGGTGTGATGATGTTATTTGTTCTATTGAAATATTTGACTACATGCGGTCTGTTTAAGGAGTAATAAATACATCAACTTATATGATTATTATAACCAATTTTAAGACTTAATGACAGATTGAAGAAGCTAGCTGTTGGGCATTAATTGTTATCATTTTTCCACTTTTTGGGGGAAACTTTAAAGATTGTGACAAAAAAATAAATTCAAAAATTAAGTTTTATAAGAAAAACTAAAAATAACCCACCTAGCAACTCTCTTTCATTCAATCCATGCCGACGTTCCAACTACATCCTTGAACTCATTTTCCGGCTAACAATGAACTTATAGTATAAATATCTTCGTGTTATTTCTATCCATATTCCAGCACAGATTGATAGCTCGATGGATTTGTTATATACCTACTTAAAATTCAGGAGAAACCTTCTGCGGGATGAAGGAATACTAAAGAGCTGCTGTTCTAGCCTAGTCGGCGTCGAAGGCACTTTAAAGTTTTCCAACAAAGCATTAATAATTCACCTTTAGACCTAAGTATATGTAATACCTAAAAATATGTAATATTACAGGCATCTCTTTCCCCCGTTAAAAGCCTTCACATTTCTTTTCTGGATTTATTTTATACTTCATTCATTGAAAAAAAAATGGGATTCGCGCATCGTCCTAAACAATAAAAATAAGCTCTATGTCTTGTCTCACATCATCGTTTTTCATTTCACTTCTTAATATGTTATCAAGTGCAGGCATATTATGTAATCAACTTTTAATCAAATTAATAAGTTAAGAGTATTGAATAAATTTAAAATATGTATATACATATTTAAAAAATGTACATTGTTTGCGCTAGGGCTCTTAAAAATTAAGAAGTCCCCAAACGCCAGAAAATTGCGCCGGTTACGTCTTGAGAAGCTGTAGGTTTGATTGTGTTGGCTAGCTCACAAACTTGCCAACAATAAGGCATATGCAATAAACAAAGTCAAAAATATTAAAGAAATAACAATTAATTTTATTAAAAAACAGAAAAAAATTACTGATAAGACTTAACCAGGCCTGAATATTAGTATAAATAATTGTTAGTATAATTAACGTATAAAAATTACGAAAAAGTTTATAGTCAAGATACGCTGGATGTTCGGATAGGCAGCCGCAGGGTGGTGATGTTCGGATAGGCAACCACAGGCCGGTGATGTTCGGATAGTCAACCGCAGGGCGGCGATGTTCACGGAGAGATAAACAGGCAGATAGGCCGAGAAGTCCTAAGTTGTAGAAACAGTGACTTCGTGTTCGCAGGGGAACAGGCCGGTATGGAGTTATCTTCATCACTGACTAAAAACTCAACCAGGCTCAGGCCTAAAGCCTTGTCCTCTAATAGGCAAAGACGTGTTTATTTACTTCCTTGAGCTGTATAATCCTTCGAACTATTTACTCTGTATGTTGATGTATCAAAAATGAAAAATTTTGTTAAAGAGAAATAAAATAAATACATTTCATAACTTACTTTAAAAGTTTTAATCTCAAATATATGTCCATGTATACAATATTTACATACTAATTGTCTCCACCCGAAACAATCAGAAAAGGAAAGAATATAAATTTATAATTTAAAAATAATTACGATCATAAAACAAAGGTCCTCTAAAACAAAAATTAAGTTTAATAAAAGCTTATTTACTGCCTAAGGGCCCGAATATACATATATACAATACATATATGTATATATATATGTACCCGGATAATATTGAAAAGGTCTATTTTATTGCTGGTAAATCACCGGAAGGGGCCAAAGCCACAAAACACCTGTTATGAAGAAAATCACTAAAAGTTTTCATGAGAGCCAGCAGATAGAATGCCACATAAGTATCCGAGGGGAAAGTGCATTGAACTAAAATAAATTTTCTGGGGGAGGGGAGGGAGAAATGGGAGTATAGGGATTTATAACTGTGGAGAATGAAGGAGGGAAGTGGTGGGGAGAGTGGTTGAGTCTACCGTAAGTCACCAGGCTGTGTTATTTATCGGTGAGAAGAACTGTACTGAGGGATGTTCCCGTGTTCCTGGACTGCTCCAGATTGATCCCTAAGGACAGGCCGTGCATCAATGCCTCAGTCCTTAACTCATATCTGAACATCTCTTAGCGGGGTATTTTCCGTATCTAACTTAAACATAAACAAAACAAATTCAAAATATGTATCATGCATCAAACAGTTTAAGTTCATTAGTGCAACGAAAACTCTTTTAACAACTTTACATAATTATAGGGTAATAAAATCAAGCGAATTTCACTAACTAATATCATAATTACTAATTTGATACCCTATTTATTGTAATAGACATTTTTTTTTAATCAACAAGTAATTTATAAGCTAAAGACTCTTTGTTATTTTTACTGGGAATGATAAGCTAAACAAAGTAATTTTTGTTAGCCCAGAAAACAGAAACTTTTTTTAGATGCACATTTCACCCAAACCATGAATGAGAATGAGAAGAAAGCCTCAAATTCGTTCCAAGAGGTTGTTGAGAAGTTCCGTGAAAACCCTAATAAGTAGCCCCAATATACAAGTATCATGGAACACATGTTAAAGGCTTTTCAAACAAAAGGTTGCAACAAGGTTCATTCCTCACACTCACGTGTGAACTATTTTCCGGAAAACTTAAGGAGGGCTAATAAAAAACAAGGGGCTAGGTTCCCCCAGGACATCAAGGAGGTGGTGTATCAGGGGAAGTGGGACGTGAATATGATGGTGGACTTTTGCTGGATGCTACAGCTTGAATCAAAAAGTTTCTTTTCGTATACCTGTGTGATGATATCGTATACATACAATTATCTATTTCCCATTAAAGACAGATTATAATTTCATTCAAATAAAAGTTTCATGTGACCTTGGGTAAGAACCTACCGCACACATTGATGAATTTTTAAAAAAAAAGTTAAATAGGCACTTAATTAAGTAACCTCTCTTTGCCATCTACCCGATTTAAATTTTGAAAGGATGATAGACGTATGCAAACCTACACAAGGTGCCGAAATATTCCGGTCATTAAATTGTACATGAAGGCATTAGTATAGGCAATCCTGCACTACCGAACTAAATTTATGGTTGAGTATAGCAGTAGCGCCTGGTGGTAATTCTGAAATCTTGAATTATTTGCCAAAGAAAAGTGCGTACAGTAAAAACAAAACTTATAATTTTAAATCAAATAAATATTTCATAATTTTATTAAATAAACGAATTGGCGCCTTGCGATTCTCAATTAGTAAGGCATTCGTTTTTTTATGAATTCAATTTTCGTACATTTAAAGTGATTCCCAACAGATGAGGTCAGGGTTGCCTCTGAAATGAAGTCTTGTTCTAATTAAATGACAATTATATTAATTATAAAATCATGTTTCCTCCTGAGAGCCTTTACTAATTTTCCTGTATTAAATCTTGATGACCGTCCTGTCCGCTCCACCATTAAAAACCTAAGGAAACCATTAGTCAAATATTCTCCCAGAAGCAACATATCTCCCAAATTTCCCGTCGGTCAATAGATACCCTTAGACTGTTCCTATCCGACTGACCGTTGCTCCCTCGCAACTCCACTACCCTCTGGAATAATTTATTACGTGATACCATATTTTCATTGTAATTTTTTTTCAGTATTGGAAATTTAGTCGGTATGTATTTTTTTCATTCTTTCTTTTTTTCGATTTGTTTAAACTCAACGGTTTTCATTAAATGAAGTTTTCATATATTGCTGTTTTTCTTTGCATATATTGTGTTTTGTTTTTGTTGTTAAGTGGATATATCTATGATTTTATTTGCTAAAGGCAGTTATGTTATTTTTTCCTACAGAGAGTCACATTTAAATATATTAGTCATTCTTACACTAATTAAATATACATAAAACAAAACCAAACACAGCTAAGATATCAAAAAACTTCCTAAATATTAAAGAGGACTGCTTGGTTTCAAAAAACACGTAATGTGCCTTCTTTGTTTTATTTTTTAAAACGACTTTTTGGCTTTTCAAAATACAAAATGATCTAAAATAGCTTGAATATTGAAAAATAAAAGAGGGAGAAAATGGATTTTAAAAAGTTTATTTTTCAGTTTTTGTGGCCTGTCATATAACATGGCAATAAAATCAGCACTTATAGTTTCTGGACAATGACTTGAAATGTAATACTATCACTTTTCTCACACTGTTTACACCTGTTTATATTACCCAAAGTTTTTTTGTTAATATAAATATCAGATAGTTATCATCAGAATCAGATGTCACACTTGTTAAATGCAAAGACAGATAGACCAACAAATGAAAGACGAACGACTCATATATTTTAATGAAATTCGTTGGAATACAAGCCATTTAAGATTGTATTAAGAAGTTTGAAAGAGTGACATTACTGATTCTTGGATAAGGTGTTTTTATTTGTTTTCCTGTTCCAAGAAAAGATATGATTTTCCAGCTATAGGTTCTTATCACCTAGCAGCTGTGAAATTAGGAGTGGAAAATACGTTAAGACTCACTTGGAAGATTTGGTGAAATAGAAATTAGATTCATTATTGTCAATTGCTTTGTCAAGAGTGTTCAGAGCATAAAATACCTCATCACCAACACCTGATTTTCCTAAAAAAAGGCGCATTTTGTTCACGTATTGTTTAGCGACTTTAGCAGTATTTGTTTGTGCATCATTTTCATCCCCCTTTCCATCTTCACCATTCTCAGATGGATCTAAAATTTCTAGGCCGTCGTTAAAATGGACAAATTCTTCGAATGTTATGCGATTTTCATTATTCTGTGAAAGGCGATCCCATTCCAAAAGAAATTCAACATTTTGTTCTGCATCTTTTGTAAACGGAGATTCCGCTTTGGTAAACTCACAGGACAAAAACAGTTTCTTATTGTGCTCTCGCTAACGTCTTGTCATGCTTTGTCAGCTATGCTCATAGCTGAAAATAAAGTGATTTTATGATCTAGTCCATCCTCGATTCTGTCAATAATTTGCAACACTACTTCCTTGCAGTAAAACGAATTCTTTAGTTAGTTATGCCCTGGTCCAGAGGTTGCAACTTAGAAGTTATATTGGCGGGCAAAAACACAACATTAACATTGCTGAGAAATAGGATAGAATTGTGGGCCGAACAATTATCGATGAAAAGTAAAAAACAGCTTGGTTTGGCCAAATTACCTATCATGAGCGGTTTAAATTTCTCCGAGCCATCCATGTTGGCTGCCAACAGTATGGTTACACGTTCTTTACTGTTTTTTCCACCATGGCACTTTTCTTCCTTGAAACACATGGAACGATCAGGGAGACATTTATAGAACAGGCCCGTTTCATCGGCAGTGAATATGTTCTTTGGCTCATAAGATTCAATCATTTTTATTAATTCATCCTTTTCACTCAGGACAAACGTTATCTGGCGTACTTGCACTTTCCGCACTAAGCTTCTTAAATTTAGTGCTGTGTCTTTTTTTGAATCTATCAAACCATCTATCACTTGTATGAAAGTCTTCAATTCCTATTTTTTTTTTGCAAAAACTCGCTTTACCCCCTAAAATATTTTCTCCTGCTGGTACATTTAAATTCCTTGCTTGCGCGAACCACTTTTTTGAGTTCTCCCCAAATTGTGAGTTATCACCAGTCTTGAAGCGTTTTACTTTACTGCTTGATGTCTGGGAAGTGATTTTGTCCTTGTTCTTGATTGATGTATTGTGAGGATTGATGTGACCGTGAAACGAGGGACGTTAAACCGCTTGGATACTTCAATTGCTTAAAACCACTGGCGTTTATGATTTGTTGTTTCTCTTTAATAGAGAGGCTAACTTTCCTCGGAGGCATGGTAATGTGACAAAGAGATAACGAAAACGAGACTGAACTGTAGAAACTAAAGAAAAGCTTGGTACAATTTCTAAAACTTTCCCTCTCTCCTCTCCTTATTTCCTTTCAGTAAAAAGAGTACGAATTACATATGGGATTTCATAGAAAACTTGCCTCTCTCACTCGCTCCCCCTTTTGCTTCTGTAAAAGGGTTTACTTGATTTCCTAGAAAACATTTATCTCGCACTCATTCTGCTCTCTGGTCCCTTTCTACAGTACGAACAGTACGAATTAACGAGGTTTTTAAGCTGTAAATACGTATTATAAGACCTTTTAGACCTCAAGCATAAAAATAATAGGAATTACCGAGGGAAATGCATTTTTTTTATACCACTTACCGGTATTTTCTTTGGGGATCGGCAAATAGGTACGAATTAGCCGGAAATACGATTAATCCGGATACAAAATATCAAAATTCCACTGTAGTGAATTTTCGTTGTTGTATACCTACACAGAAGAGGTACCTCCACTACTATTATTAATTATTAGCAAATAAAACATACTAGCAGAATCGAGAATCGAACCCGGCACCTCCCCAGTCTACGGACTGAGATAACTGGCACGAGTGAGTTAGGATATTAAGGGAGTTCCCGGGCTCGGTTCTGATCCTGCCAATACACTTTCTCTTTGCCTAATAACTATTTAAAGTCTGTTTATTTTGAAAAATGAAACATTGTAGGAAAATAATCAGATGTCTGATATGTAGTAGTTATCCACTGCACTTCTCGAATAGTCTTTCAGCGAAACTTATTCATTTAGAAATTATTTTTTAATACTATCAATAATTGTGATTTGAATTTTTATCCATATGTATGTACGTACATTACAGAATATTACTACTGGCAAGAACTACATTTTAATCCACATCATCCGATGAGTCCTAATGTCCTCACTCTCACGATGGGCTCTCACAAGCCTTCAGGCTGCTAGAAGAGGATCGAGCCTCCTAATACAAAATGCGTGGGCTTCTTTGACATAAATCATCTTTATTTTAACTATTGCTTATATATTACACATATTTAATTGTAATTCATTTTTGAAATATAATCTAAATGAAAAAAATAGTCTTATGCCCTTTTCTCCTGAGGATTTAAATTCCTCCCCAAAAACAATCTTTGGCTACGTCTCTCGTTTGGTGTTGAAATATATTTAAAATGGCTTTTCGTAGAACATTTGGCGTGCATTTCTTCGTTTAAGAAAAACACTTTGCTTAAAAGGGTAACAACTAATTTCTTCGCCTCTCAGATATTTTGAACAGCATAGGGAAAAAATCACTAATGAATAACATTAATATTTAGATGACAAAATCATATCCTACACAAAAAAACTATTACATCATAAAAAAAATAATTAGAAATGACTATGTAAAATAAAATGTGGACCTCTATAAGAAAAATATATCATTTTTTCAGTTTTTTCCAATGTCGTTTTGTTTTTAATTTATCATTTTAGATAGAATTATTTTTATATGTATTTTCTGGCCTAGAGGTGTTTAAGGTGTTGAACTCCACTGTGGTGCGTGTGCGTGTTTCAATTGATGTCAACATTTCACCAGCCTCTACTAGTAAGTAATTTAAATAATCTAACGTAATTTATAATTTTATGGTTGATCAAAATAGTTCTTACAAAAGTTCAACAGGAATAAAAAGTAATAATTTGAAACTACAATCTTGTCATTACTTCACCGAAAAACATTTCAAGAGGGTGAAACAATGAATAAAAGCCCCCGAATCGTGCAAATTTTAATTGAAAAGTGAAGTCCTACAACATGGATTGACAGCTTAATTTTCATAGAAGAACAAACAACATACTCCTACGAATGTTGAACCATTTTAGAGTAACGGGTGTTTCCCACTAAGGTTCGTTAAATCAATTAATTGCCCCACTTGATTATTTTTACATTGGTTTGATTTTGTTGCTGTGATTTTTTTTTTTATCACAGAGTATAATTAATAGGCTCATTTAATTATTTTCGCTTTCTTCTGGTCTTTACCCTCTAAATAATAAATCCTTCCGTCAATCTATCCACTAACACATTTAAACCTACTGTTTATATATTAATAATTTTATATTTAAATTTACAGATTTCATGTGGAATGATCGTGAGCTGCTGACTCTCCAGTTTCATGAGGAATCCAATGCAGAACATTCATGATTTTTTTCATAATTTTGCAAGCAGTTTACATGAATAAAAATAAATGAAGTTGAAATGGACCTTTTAGATGACCCAGGAATGATGGACCTCAGGAATGACCCGTATAGATTAGTTATTAGATTATACTCTTCCACGACCGGCATCAATAATTTACCGTAATAAGCAAGTAAATTCTAAGGGATAGTGGGGGAATGAAATGTGTTCCACGTGCCTTAATAACGTTTGCATAAAATTCATTTCCAATCGAGATATATGGATAGCATGATAATATCATTTAATTCAGGCTATTATTGAGTTAGTGCATTAAATTTCAAATACCGTTTTTAATTTTGTCAAGTTTTATTCACGGCTCAATTTAAATACAACGTGCTTTAAATATTCATAGGTTTAATCATGTAGCGTTAAGTAACTGTTGTTACAACATGGGTAACCAAAACCCCTCAAAGAAAAATACGGAGGCAGATGAAAGTAGTGTAAATCATCGGTGAAGTTGATTCACCTCTTATTTGCCAATTCAGCAATGTTGTCGTAACGACTACCGGAAGAATCTTTGAAAACACCCAAAAGTTAGGAGAGGATAAAAACTACGGAAAAACTGTCGATAATAAGACAACTGTCGCAGTTATATCGGCCTACATTGCACCAAAACACACAATCCATGTTAGCCGCACAGGACCAATTTCTTATAGGTCACCTTAAGTCTGAAACTTGGATTCTAGCTACGATCAGCTTCCTTAGATTATTATGAGACTCGCTAATATTTGTATTAGTATTTGCATTGCGATTCTTTTATCGAATTTCCGAAAATATTTCTGTGTTTTTTAAGACAAATTTTTTTTCTAGATGATGATACAACCATTAAATCAACCATCATAAGGAAAGTCCTAATGACAATTATGTCAGGAACATGACGTTAAGAAGACGTTCGATAAAAAGAGGACACCTGGCTTTGGTTTGAAGTACGTTTTTACTCCGTGCATTTTGTACTTAAAATAATGTCATCAAATCAGTTATATTAAAAATTGTATGTTAAAATTCTTAATTTAAAATATTTCTCTAATTAAAATGTATTTGGTATTTAAAATGGTAAAAAATACAATATAACTAAAAATTTAATTAAAAAAAATTTTAATTTGCATAAAAATCGAACAAAAAGAAAATTAACATGCCATCCAATGAAAAGTGAGATCACTGGTCCTCGGTTTTGAAACCTAATAACCTAGCTTATTGCTTAAATAAGTAAGACAGAAATCCTCATAAATAGTTTTTCTTGCAATTAGCATTGTCAAACTTAATAAAATGTATCAATTAATTCCAATTGCAGTTTAGTATTTCTAAATGCAATGCATACTAAGAAGGACTGATAACGGGAATCACAATAAGTAGTTTGTCAGTGGAATTTATCGTTACCTTACGTCGTCTCGAAAGGGCCAACTAATGGATTGCAGTCCATAAATTCCGGTAAAGACCTGTCGACTCAGGGACATTATATCTCATAAAATAAATTGGGGCAATGAGAAGGGTTGGGTGGTCTTAAGGGATGAAGTTCTTGCGGAAACTGTCAATTCCCTTTATCCGGAGAAATATTGGCAATCCGTTTTTGAGAAGTGCAACGTCTGTGTAATCTATTGGCAACGTAAGACTCAAGGATTAGGACGGCATAAGTATCAAAATACGAAAATTATATTGGATACAAACATTAAAATTTTATGATACAGTTGACATCTATTGATAATAATCAATTGGATAAATGTAATTTTATTCTATATTAAATAAAGATAACTTGCAAAAGAACATCTATCAAGTAGATCCATCAGTAGCTCCCCTTTTTTTTAGACCGATCATGAGCTAAAAGGCTTCTTTTTTTTTAATTATAGAAAAAAATAATAATGACTTGATAAGTGAATAAAATATATTGCGATTTACCCACGGGATCCCAATTTATTGTTTTGAATAATTATTAAATGACCGTCAACAGTCTACTTGGTATCTATGATGAATATCTCATTTGGTTTTTGTTAAACAATTTTCACCCCTGAAAACTACTTTCTCGACTAACCAAAAGCATTTTTTCCTTCCTTTAAAAAAAAAAATGTTTGTGATATCATTAGAATAAAATTATGGATTTTACCATACATAAAGTTTGTTTAAAAACACATCCTGTTTTAATATTCAGATTTCGAGTCATAAAAAAACAGTTCTGGAGTACAAATTTTTTAAAGTAGTCTGATCATATATATTTCATGAAACTCCCCAATTAAATATAAAAAATTGCATATACAAGACAAACAGTTCTAATTCTAAGGTCATTAGATGAATTAAAATCCTGGCGAAATTAACCTTTTTTTAGAGTCATTAATTAATTAATAAACAAATTAATTTACTCAAACGTCCATCAACAGACCAGAGTTGTCGCATCTTCTTTCTAGAATAAGAAGCTTTACATGATATTTCTTGATGTATGCCGGACATCAAACTAAGAGCGATACTTCCACCTACTCATTTCTTCAAACTGAAATGTTACTAAGATAACAGTTTTTTTCAGTAGGCGAGAATTCAGTCATCTTCTCATTTAGACGCACTTCGACGTGGTCAATGTCCTCTCGCAACTTTTGACAACCAATCTCTGGCCTAAACTGACACAGTTCAATACTTAGGACTTACATTGGATAAGAGACTTGAAAACCGGATACGAAAATGAAACGACTAATACTTAGTCAGAGGCTAAAACTATTGAAGCATTTATTGGACCAACGTTCAAAACTTCTCTTGTCCCAAAAACTATTGACATACAAACTTTTACTGAAATTTCGACATGTGCAATATACCAGATATATGGATGAACTAAGAATACTGACACCCGAACTATACAGATTTTCCAATCAAAAGCTCGAGGAATTATCACAGATGCAGCGTTTTACATTCAAAATCAAACGGTTTTCACTGACCTCAAAATTCCTTATGTTCAAGACTGCGTTAGAACATTATACAGAAACTTTCACGACAAACTGCACTGACACCCAAACCCACTAATACAAATAATGTTGACATCTGGCTTACCTAGTAACAATCAACGACGGCTGAGGAGACCTTGGAATATAGACATTCTAAATAATTAAAAATAAAATATCTTCAAAGTTACCTTTGAACAATATAGGGGAGTTATAAGATGCTATTTTTTATCAGATTCACATTATATCCGTTGTTTGTGACTAGTCGCGGTTTCATAGTACATAGTTCGTAGGTCTTGAATTAATAAATAAAGTAACAAAATATTCTAAAATTCACACTCAGAATAAAAATGGCTCCATTTTCAATCTTGTGACAAATGCTACATTTATACAAAATATCTTCAAAATTTGAGACCTACATATTAAATAGTATTTCTATTAGACGATGTGATATGTAATTACCCATTTTTAGTATCAGTTATCGTACCGCTTTCCCGTCGTATTGTATTCTATTGTATTGTAGATTTTATCTTTTCAACCTCTTATGTGGGTTTCAGGTCAGCCCTACCGTCTGTTCCTTCCTTCCTGCGACCTATCCCCATCCGAAGCCGCCTAAGACCCATCATCATGTGGGTGTCACAGAGTGGGAAACAGGATGATATTTTAGGATTTTTTTAGTTACATTCCACAGGGAGTTATACCTGGTAGACAGGGAGAAGGGGTGGAAATCAAAAGAATAGGAATGGAAGGATGTCAATTGCCACTTTTTCAATCTATGCGATACAACAATATGCATTCTCTTAGTTGGGTGAATGTCATTTTAAATTTATAGACCAAAAAAGCACTGGATGAAAAATAAAATTGATTTTCTTCCAGAACGAAACGAACCGTAATACTATGCAGTGCTAATTTCAACAATTACACCATATACGAGTCCCCGGACATTACATAAGCCGTTCACAGGCCAAATAGATTAACTGCACTTTTTGATTTTTTTAAAATTGTAATTGTTTACGCCATTTGCGTAAAATTAATTTCATTTTAATTTGAATTTGCTATTCAATAAGTAATTACCCGAAACCATTCGGTATTTCAGTGAATCACAGACGCTGGCGCTGCCTGCCGGCTCGATCAGAGTTTTTCCCCCCACTATTGACTCTCGACTGGTAACTTCTTGTTCATTATAGCGTCCTTTTTTGTCTTCAACAGTTGTCATTTTTTCACACTGTTTTTCAAGCGTATTTTCAACGCCATTATTTTTTATTTTTGTCATTATTCAATTCACGATTACGCAGTCTTGGAGAAGCGACATTTCAGATTGAACGCAGACAGCTATTGGATGAATCGGGACTTCGATAAATCTGGAGTTTGGGCCCGGATCTCTAGGTTGTCGGAGTTCAAGAAGGGAGATTCGCACGCTGTCGTCACATCGCAGCAGGTAGGAATTTACATTACTGTGTTTACATTTGAAATTGTCATTTCTCTAACGAGACTCTCAAATAATTACAGTCCACTTAAAACTCAAACGTATAGCTAATTATCCCCAGGCTAATTAGTTTCTCGAATCAGTCGCCTCGTTTGCCGGTTGCGATTTCAACTGGTGAAATTTCAAACAGTAATGGTAAAGTTTTTTATTGAGTCAGAAGTATTTATATTTATAATAAATGTTATTAATAATAAGGATTCACACCAGCAAGAATAAATGTTTTTAGCTTGCAATTTATAAATAATTTATAGCACAAGACATTCCTATTAACTCCGTAACGATACTCATATCGTTATAATAAAGCAATTCAAATGCAGCAGCAAGTTCTTTATGATAAAGGTAAATTGTTTAGTACCATCTCTCTAGTTAGAAAAAAATAGATTAGGATAATCAGTTACCAGTAAAGTGGCTTGAAATGCACTGGTTTAAATTAGTAAGGTCAAAACCACATATCAATTCAAATACGATATAAATGAAGATTGAGAATTTATTTTATTTCCTTTTATGTATGTATGAGAAGATTTATGGTACATAAATATAGAAAAAATCTGGTAGACTATTAAGTCTGAAAAAAGCAGACCAGCCAGTCTAAACAGTAAGCAGAACTAGGACCAGAGAGAGAAAAGTGAAAAGATTTGATGGATCTGCTAAAATTCACTCCTTCTATAAAACATAATTACCACAAAAACTCATCAAAAATTGATATGATCGAGAGGACCACAAACACAGCAGACGAAGAATACATTTATATCGCTGATGAAAACATGGGAAGTGAGTGGGTCGTATATCTTTGAGATGTATAGCAAAACGTCTAAAGTATTATTTGATTTTCTCCGAAATTATTAATTAATACTGTGCGTGGTATTTTTCCTTATAGATATGTATTAGGTGCTTATATACTGCGTTCTCTTTAGTCAGAATAATAGCGAGGTGAAGAAGGACATTAACTCGATAAAACAGTCGTTGGGAGGTGGCAGGTGCGACCACAGTACGCGCGTGGCAGGTGTCGCCCTATTTTACAACTCTTACCACATATTTCTATTGGAAACTTTATTTATGGCATTTATTCACCTACGTTAAAAGAACCGCTGGTGAAACATTTTCTAAAGCCACGACTTTTAAAACAATCGTTTAATCCCTGCTTGTATAAAGGCCTTAATCGCTCTAAAGATGGATCCGGTACGTATAATCCTCCAGAGAAAACAAAAAGTTACTCTTCAAGCCGAAATCCACTACGATTAATAATGTGGTACAACTCTAAACAAGATAAGCCAGCATAAAAGTGCCACGGTTCACAGAAACCAATAAAAAGGAAGATCCTCCCCTTCTAAAGGTCGCATTATACCATCCGCTTGTTCAACCAGTATCATTCACAATTGTATATTTACAGATAATTATTATATACATACATATAAGTTAAGGTTCGGACGTCGTAGGCAGCCAGCCTAATCCTTAAGTCATCGGGATGTAAACATCCCGAATGTATTTAGAGAGGCTTTAAAAGGCTCAAATAAAAACAGTCTTGTGACAACTGTCGTTCTGTAACTTCATTCAACCACTTTCCTTTTTCTTCACGTTTTCGTTGACGATCATTAACTGGTGCCGAAACCCGGGAGCGGAGTGGGTTCGAGTCATTAACGTGCTAGTTTGCTTTTGTTTTGTTTTTCCTTCTCATTCGCTTTCGC
This sequence comes from Acanthosoma haemorrhoidale, assembly GCA_930367205.1. Taxonomy (NCBI): domain Eukaryota; kingdom Metazoa; phylum Arthropoda; class Insecta; order Hemiptera; family Acanthosomatidae; genus Acanthosoma; species Acanthosoma haemorrhoidale. The sequence continues at coordinate 133,166,413 of OV884011.1, forward strand.
GTAATTTAATTAAAGGAAGTAATGGTGGACTTGCGGCCGGCAGCGTTTAAAGTTCCACAGTTACCTAAAGAAACCATGGCTGAAGCCCATGCGAACTCGCTGGCATGGATGAAGGTGCGGGCAGTGACGTCGCAGGACATGAGGAAAATGATCTCAGACCTCGAAAAATTTTCTGTTGAAATGGGTGAGTTGAATCATTTCCTCAAAGTCGGAGATAAAATTATGGAGAGGATATAAGCCAAGATGGACGAAGGGCTACTCGACCCAGGGGACGCTAAGTCAATAAAGGCAAACCTAGTGTGCAGGGTAAAAAGGAAGGTGCTGAACCTGATACAGGCAGACGAGGAAACCCCATGGGAGATAGTACATACGAGACTGAAGAAAGCATATAGGGGGGGGGATGATGGCCCGCAGAGGAGGATATCTTAACGGATGTGGGGATATAACGGGATGTGGCATGGCATTTTAACACCCCCGGGCATTCCAAGAGCAGGGGAACCATCGAAAGGTTACACAGCACCCTAAGCGACCACTTACGTGTGTATCAGGTGGATAAAGGCCTGTCGGCGAATGTAGCGATGCCCATGGCGGTGGCGGCATACAACCACTCGACATACTCGACGACGGGGTTAGCACCCTTTGAAATTTTGTTTGGATTACGATTGAGACCGAGGAACTGGCCAGAGACGGTAGCGGATGAGGGAATGGTGTCACAGCTCCATAACACCCACATACAGCTCGGAAAGATGTGGTACAAAGTACGCGATAAGATTATGCGTGAAAAATCCAAGCGCGTGGCGCGGGCAAATTTGAAGGTGCGGGACCGCATAGGGGCAATATCGATTGGGACCGTTGTATACAGAAAAGTCGTATCAAATCGTACTAAGGAACTGGTTCGGTACGAGGGGTGCTTTAAGGTCATCATAATTCGGGAACATAATCTCGTGACCATCGAGAGTATGACCACCCCAAAGAAGAGGCGAACCGTTCACATTGAACAGTTGAAACTCCCGCCACAGGGGGGAGGGTGTTGAATGTGCGTAAGATGGTGTGCCCTCGATCCGATACGGAGCAACTGATTCGGAATCATATGCTTCACATGTGAAGCTCAGAGAGAGTTTTTGTTTTCATTATTTATATTGTGGCTAAGTTCCATTTTTCTTTTTCACCTGGCAGCCGCCGGGTCAAGGGCGAATGTATTATACTTTATTATTATTATTGTTTTATTTCTGTATTATCTCTCTTCTTTGTGTTCTGTTGTTTTGTGTGGACTATGAATATATTAGACCGTAAACGTGATATATATATATATATGCATCTAATATATACTATTGTAAATAGTTTTATTAGATCGCTTTATATGACCTACAACGGCACAAATATTAACGTATTAGTTAGATTATTGGAAATGAAAGAAAGTGGCTATCTAGTCTATAAGATGTTATATATCATATAACTTTATATTTATTCATATTATATTATATTTATTTATAATATATATATGTTAAGTCCGAGCACTACTAGTGTCCAGCCTTAATCCCTAAACTTCGGGATGTAAAAATACCGAGCATATGTATAGAGGATTATTGGATTGAATAAAGCAGTCTTGTGACAACTTTCTAACTGTTCATATTACCAACCTTTTTCCTTTTGTTTGAGTTTTTCATTCGATAAACATAAACTGGTGCCGAAACCGGGGAACCGTGGAGAGAGAAACTTATAGAGTGCGGGCATAAATTTGTTCTTGTTTTTTTTCTTCTATACGCAAAAGAGATAAGGAGGAGTGTTGAGACAACCCGTCTTGAGTCTCGTAGAGGGACGAGATATTAGAGGAGTGGAAACTATTCCACGGCGCTCGCGCTGATGAGGGTAAAAGCGATGAATACCCAGGATCTGAGGAAGGCGGTTTCGGAGCTGGAGTGGTTCACTGGGGAACTGGGTTCACTGAACCATTTTCTGAAAGGAGGAGACCGCCTTACAGCTTTAATTGGAGCTAAAATTTCATAGATCCAAGAGACGCGGAATCGTTGAAGGTGGGTGGCCCTCATATGTCGAGTCCCGTTCAGTGGGGTAGTAACGATGAGATTGAAGAAGGCGTATGGAGGAGGACGATGGACTTCCGAGGAGGACATATTCTAGATGTTTAGGGAGACGAAGTCCCCAAGACAAAGTAACGGGATATATGCTGCGGGGTTGGTAGGATAAGGAGGAGTAGGATATATCAGCGCGAGCGCCGTGGAATAGTTTCCACTCCTCTAATATCTCGTCCCTCTACGAGACTCAAGACGGGTTGTCTCAACACTCCTCCTTATCTCTTTTGCGTATAGAAGAAAAAAAAACAAGAACAAATTTATGCCCGCACTCTATAAGTTTCTCTCTCCACGGTTCCCCGGTTTCGGCACCAGTTTATGTTTATCGAATGAAAAACTCAAACAAAAGGAAAAAGGTTGGTAATAGTAGGAGTAGGATATAAGGAGGAGGTTTCAATAAGATAACGAAAAAAATGAGAGAGTCGATTATCACAGAAGAGGTGGAGGGTAGAACGGATTTTTATCCACAATACTACAGCAGTATTGAGAGTACAGCCTGGGCGAGCCCGACCTGCCGTCGCTGGTGAATGACGAAGCAAGATACACCGCGTTCAGCAGAATCGTCGGGGAGTGGAAAAGGGTTCAAGGCTTCGGGCACTTTACTATATCCAGGGGGGTGGCGCGAGGTGAGCAGCCGTGTCTTCGGGAAGGCTCACCCGAAGCCAACGATGTATCGCCGGTTCCAGAGGAGTCACTGTAAATATGTATATATAGATATAAGGTAGGACTGAGAAGTATATGGTATAGACATAAGTTTAGTTATAGGGGGATAGCGGATGCACAACCCATGTAAATATAGTTTTAAGTATAGGTAGAACACGGATCCAAAATTGTAAATAGTATTAAGATAACTAGCTATAGGGAGGAGAAAAAAAAAAGGAAAAAAAAAAAAAAGTATATATAGTTAGTTTAGGATTTGTAAATATATTATTAGAGGTGTTACTTTTGTTTCTTTTCTCTTTACTTTAGTTTTGTGTTTTCTTCTTTCTTTTTTATATATTATTATCATGTGTTTTTTTTTTGAGAATAAATGGAACAAAAGAGAATAACCGAAGGTGTGCTGACCGGTGCAACAATCCCATTGCACCGGAATATGCGTACCACAGGCTACGTAACCCCACGAGCCCGCTTCACGGGCTTGTGAGGCAAGCCTCAGGCTCAGGTAGGGCAGGAAAAAAGTTCAACAGTGTCACTCAATTGTAATTCCAAAAAAATAGATATTTATTTTATTATTGATTATAACGTTTTTATAACCCCTTTTTTTCTAATAGTAGCTTTCAAATAAATTTATTTAATCACATCTTTTAATCATTTTGTATTTTGTTGTATGTGATGTGAATGGGTAGTAGAAAGTTCTAATGGTTATATTTTTCTTTGTTTTCTAAGGTTTCCATCCATCATACCACTAACGACATACGTGTTAAAAGACAGCCCTTGTACTATGGAGAACCATAGGTGGGTCAAATCCACCTGTATCGGAAGAAGAAGAAAGGAGTGGGTTTTCGGTCTGAAACAATATTTAAGGGGGCTTGAGGCAGGCGTGAGGGGAACTGCCTTGTGGTTAGTCTTTTTAGAGCTGAAGGCAGGAAGGCAAAAACCTGCCTCATGGCGATGGTGGCTTAGTGAGCAACAATGGTTTGGAGAGTGCGGAATACAGCTGCAATGATAGCTTATATGAGATTGTAAGTATTAAAAGTAGTTTGATAAGCTAAGACCACAGTAGATATATAGTTATAAAAAGAAGGTTGTTACTGACTTGTGAATTTAATGGGTATGTTATGTTTGTTAAAAGTCAGTATAGATTTGTTCTGTACCGTACTATCGTTCATATACGATAGTTTAATGATGAAAATAGTGTTCTGTTATAGGCTGGTAACATATAAGGGTTGAACAAAACATAAGCACAAACACGTGCCTGGTGATTATAAATATAACGATTTCAGTATATCTTACTTCTTTATCCTCCTTGACATAAAAACTACAAATATACTCCTTTGTAATAGAGTGTTTGTGTATATTATCGAAGTAATTGTATCTACATATTTATTAACTTTTATTTTCCTAGTTTTAGAGGAAGTTGTACCTGTTTTTTTTTCAATTGTTTTATATTCCAAGGTTCAATTATTTATTATCACTTCTTATATTACTACATCTTTCCTTGTAATAAGGAGCTGCAATTTAATTCATTTCAAAATGTTCATGTGTCCCCTTTGTTTTTTTTGTATTATTAATATAATATTTATGGATTGCTCCGGTTACCATTATTTTGTTTTGTATCATTAGTGCTGTGGGGTATACATATGTGATGGGTTCTTTAATTTAAATTGACTACAAGAGTACGTTCAAGAGATCGACTCTTTATTGGGCTGTTGCATAAAAATGGATGGAGAAGTGAACAATACAACGGCGTAGTAAAATAAAAGATCTTTAACGGTAACAATATCAGGTTTTAAGACAAAAATGATTAAAATAAAATTTAAATAAGAAATAGATTTTATGTGGTTGTGTACTTTTATGGAGAAGGTTAGCTTTTAGTGGTAAATATCAGTTATTAGCCTAATCATAGCGTTAGGGATTAATTTATTTCCAATTCGTTTACCTTACTCCTTTCATTGCAAAAAGATGTGTTGTTAATTCAGAATAATCATCCTCTTTTCTCAAACTGAATATTAGAGAGAAAACAACAAAATCAAATCATAATCTCGTCTCATGCCTGACGGTTAGAAAAAAGATTAATCTGATTAATTAAGCCTTCCTTTCTGAAGTGGCTTATAGGGCTTCTCTATTCGAGAATATCTTTTTGTTCTACTTCCCCCTAGGGGGCAAAGGAAAAGAAAGAACTGGAGGGCCACAGAAGAGGTGGCAGAAACCCTTTCATCAAGAAGATTTGTATTATGCCCGGATCACCAACGGAAGATCCTAACAGAGGGGCTTTATGGGGTCGCAACCCCAACCATGGAAGATAAGCTCAGGTTGTGGCCGGTATGAGATATATAATACAGGCAAACACGTTATTGTACCCCTCGACAGCGACGCTCTCCGACTATCTCGGTCAGCCGAGGTCCTGTCCTTTGTCACGCATCTCAGCCCTTGACTTATTTTCTTTTTATATCTAACCTCCCTTACCTCGTTCGAATAGCCTGTGAAAACCATGTCGGAAACATGACGAAGGCTAAATACAGTATTAGTACAGAGAAGCAGTGGGTGGGTTTTTTAAAATCAAATTTGATCGTGGGTTTTTGCTCAAGTCTGATATCGGTATTTAGTTTAGAAGGCCATGTGTGAAGTTTGTGTGCTTCGTTTTGACAGTGAAAATTAAATTTACAGATTTTCTGTCATCCTCATCCAATAACTAACTCTCAATATATACTATTATAGACCAGCACGTCCAGATCTTTAATTTAATATTCTATTCAATATTATGGAAAAGCATTTATTTTTTGAATACTAATTTATTTGTTAATGGCTCTCCAATAACTTCAAACGATTATATTTTAATTATATAATTATCAAGGCACAAAATGGAACCGAATTATCAAATATCATGTAAAAAAAATGGACTTGAGTTAATTTTGCAAACACGATGTTAATAGTTTTTCGTCAAATTAGCTTAAAAATTAATTTGATAACCTGCTGAAAATTTTAGAAAAACCTATTTATTATGGAGGTATACTTTTTATACCTAGCATAATAATAAAATAAAATAGCATAATAATAGCTTGTAAAAATTATAAAATATCCTGAATCACCCCGTCTCAAACTTTCAAAAGTATTAAAAACTTAATGTAATAAGAAGTAAAGGTATTAAAAGTAAGAAAGTTAGTTGCACTGTTGCCATTAACGGTAATTGTCCGATAAGGGAAAAAAAGCACCCATAATACTCACAAGGAAATTTTCGCTCATAGCAATCTAGTAAGGTAAATTTACAAAATTTGAAGCAGTGTTAATTGCGTTTACTCGGAAAATGTTCTAAACTTTGTTACCAGTTTGATCGATTCCCTTATCATAAAGAAAATTCGCGAATCTATTTAAATTGTTACACATCTTCAAGTGGTGAATCTTATGGTGGTTTTCGTCTCCATGATAGTTTTAACAGGTTTTTTATGTCAATCTTTTAACATTTATTATAAAGGCAATATCGAGTGTTGATATAGTTTTTACTACCAGGAAATAGTGATATAGTTTGATCACATTTGTGTAACTATCAAACATTTACATTTCATAGAGTCCATTTAATATTTATTTAACATATAAATTAAAAAAAACACTTGTTTTTCGTCATTAATAAGGGGCAGCATATGCACTGTGTGGTAGCAGCTGATTAAAGGATAAGCAAACAATGACACATAGGCAGGTCAATAATTGATGACATGCTGCTATGACGATGGACGGTATGTAGGTTTCCATGACTGCCTGATCTAATCGGTTCAGTCAATTACAAAACAATAACACATTTCACTTGCTGCCAATAGTGCGCAACAGATTTTTTTTTTTATAGATAACAAAAAAATGCTTTTGATTATATATTTTATAACAAGATAAATTAAGCCAATTGATCAGTAGCCGTAACTATAATTTTTTTAGACAATTTAATTGTTATCTCAATAATTGATAGTTGAAATAGTTTCATAGCAATATAGACAAATAATAATGATATATAGACAAATAATAGATAAATAATAATATATATTTGAAATAAATAACGTAGAAAATAGAAAAACAATAAAAATATATAAATTTTATGTTATGAACCATTTAGGAGGCTGAAGAATTCCTTTCCGAACAATACTAATAAATGTAAATAAAGAACTACATTAACACAACCAAAACAATTGTAGGCTCACAAAACTTTATTTTTAGGAAAATCTTACGTGTTTTTGCGGTTCCTTGTCCATTATGTTCTTATCCTGGGAGAAATATTCAGAACTTTGAATCGTATATAATAGCTTATGAACAGGATCTCAATAGTTTAAATTTAGGAAAACGGACCAAACATTCTTAACGTTAGCGACACAAAATTTCTTCCAAATGTTTTGTCAATTGTTGCATTTCAGCTAAAAAATAACCCATATACATTGGGGTGTTGCGGAATATATCTTTAAATTTTAAGAGCAACAAAATTCGTACGAACACTATCATATATTATTATGACAGACCGACAAAATTACATAAATACCTCCAAATTCTGGCTCGGCAATACGGTCTGATCAAGAACTGAGCCAAGTCCTGAGGTATAAAACTTCTTATTATAGCAAGAACACTCCTTCTATAATAATGTTAATTTGAAATAATATTGTAATTTTAAACTAGTTACCAGACATATGAATTACATTGTTTTATTGATTTTTTTTAATTACTCATTTACTTAATTTTATATAAAGCCTAAGATGAATATTCATGGAATTGAACCCTCTACTCTACGATTGGAATATTTTTGAACCCCTTCATACCACTTTATTCTTTGATTTCTGGTCGTCTGAAAGTAGTAGAAAGCCTACTTGCTTTCTTCTTTCGTCAGAGTACTCAATTATGTTTCGTGATTGAGATAAACTAATCTTCAGGTGGGGTAAAACCGTATTCCTTATTAGGTTTCTTTTTTACTTACTTTCTATCGCATTCCAATGTGTTTCCAATTGCTTTAGTCTTTACTCCTAAATATACACAACTTGACTGACTATATCAGGATATTTGAAATGAGATTTATTTGCTGCCTTGTAGATCTATACTTGAGATCCCCAGAGACCGTCCCATTTGGCGGCTCTATTGCAAGGGATGAGTCCACACTCCACCCGTCACCCATACTTTCTTGGATCCCTCCTCTCTAATTCTATTATGACTAAAATGATTTTCAACCTTCCATTCTATTTCCCCTCTTGTGATAATTTTTATGTTTTATTTTTTTTTTTTACATCTCTAATGATTTTTGTTGTTTTTTTCAATTTGTTACTGTTCGTTCTTCATGGTAATGCCATATTTACGTAGTCATCATATCACTTCGAATTACATATTTATAGAATAGAATATAAAATAATGTATGAAATGTAAAATTGTAAACCTCTACAGGAAATATAATGATAATTATGAAATAAAAAAAGTAGAAGTATGTACAGTATGAAAATTAATGAAAAACATTAAGTTAATACAAAAGAAAACAAAATGTCACATACGGACAAACTGGCAGCCAACATCTCACATAGTTCTTCCTAGGTATTTATACATAGTTTCATAAGCTCATCAAATCTGTTTAATATTATGTATTTTTTTCTTTTTTTGTCCACTAGACGTTCCTATTATGTTCCTTGAATGTTATTCTTAGGGGCAATGTACCAGAATAAACTTTATTTTTTTTTTCACATTTCATTTCCCTTCATTGTGCGCCTATTGACTTCTAGTTTTGTATAAAACCAATATTTAGAGGGTTGGAAAAACCTCATGCAGTCCCATTGTTTAGTTCATTATCTAAGAAAACGATTCAGTAAGAAATTACGATATTAAAATTCATATTCAAAAATAATCTGTTTTAAACGAACAAAACATACATATTGTTTTTACAACTGTTATTTCAGAAAAACCAAACTTTTCTAGGTGGTTTTTAACTGACCTGGCATGAAACTATGTTATTGTAAATTATTTGCTTTAAAAAATTCATCCCACCCTCCAAAAAGGTGATATCTTAGAGCATAACTTTTCTTTTTGAAAGTATCAGAGTAATCTAGGAATTAATAATAATTACTGATTACAAGATCGCGTGTGGCGTTGATGTCTCAAGGCTGGATTCAACTTAGCCTATTTCACCAAATGAGCCTTAAATTAAAGGGTCCTTCTTAAAGTAATATATTTTACGCTTTGGATAACGATCTATGTACTAGCCAGCAGATTTTCATTTTTTTGTTGTATTCAGAATTATTCTTCAAACTGAAATTTCTTGGCCATTTTTCAAAATAGCCATTAAAAAGGGGAATATAAGAGTGTTAGTCCTACCTACCTTTTTTTCTTCATTTTTAATCATGTCTTATTAATGTGTAACTAAACCACATTAATATTTTTTTTTAATTAAAAATTTTTTTTTTTTTCTTAGCTCTCTAGTTAGAATTTTAGGATGAGGGAGAAATATAAAATATTTAGGGTGATCGGATCCTTGTACTAGGAGGACCTGCTTGAAGGTGGTGTGAGAGGAGTAAGGAGTGTGGGAATCCTCGGTGGAGGTTGATTGTTACGGTACAGTGGTGAGAGTCCACTGGTGGCTGGGCCCAGAGTCTTCTCTAGGCATGTAGTGCAGTCGTAGTTAGTCTGATATCAGTGAGGGTGCCCCTTAGAGGCTTGTTGTTCGTGGGCCAAGCGCCGTGATGTCAACTATTTCTTCTGCTTTACTCGATCTTGTGAGTTGCCATTGTGCCGGTAGCGGTGGTGGTGTCATGTCTCGGAAGAGAGGGTTTAGACTGTGCTTTATCGAGTCAAAGAACTTGATGAGACGTCATCTGATGGCTTCGGTGATGGTGGGGAGCTCGAACTTTTCGTGCATGTTGGAAGCCTTCATTTCACGAAAAGGGGTATGCCACAGTGCCGTTCGCAGGATGTTGTTCTGGAAGCTCTAGAGGCGAGTTATGGTGCTGGAATGTAGGAATCTAAAGAATGGTGTCCCAAACAGTGGAGCTGGCCTCAGGACGCTCTTGTATATGAGGAGTTTCAGTCGAAGGGATATGGCCTAGCTGGTGATGAGATGCTGGAGAGAGTAGTAAGTTCTGTGGACTCGTTTTAATTTCTTTGCAAGTGTGTGCCAAACGTCATGTGCCTTCCTAGGTTGATGCCCAGGTAGCAGATACTGTTGGCTGATTTACATTGAGTCCCGTCTATGGTAAAGCTGGGTGGACGCTTCTTTTTTCTATGCTGGAAAGAGAAGATGATCCCCTTAGTCTTGGCTGGGTTCACTTGAATGTGGACAGCTCGCAGCCTGTCGGTGATAATTGGCTAGCGCCCTCTGCAGCCTTTAGAGCTTTCGTTGGGTTGAGGCTGGTGCTGTAGACCCCTATGCCGTCCGCATATGCCGCTACCTCACAATTGAAGTATGAAGCTCCTACTATATGCGCGGTGTATATGTTGAAGAGTAGGGGTCCCAGCACCGACCCTTGGGGAACTCCGACCACGAAATCTCTTCTGGTGGTTAAGACGGCTCCTATTCGCACAGAAAATGTTCTGCCTGCTAGGTAGGAGGACATGATGTTCTGGAGTTGCGCAGGAAAGTCGTGCTCATTCAGGCGTCGCAGGAGTGTACGATGATCTACGGAGTCAAATGCCTTCGCGCAGTCAAGGGAGATCATCGCAGTGACTCTGTTGTGGCACATGTTCGTTGCAACGTGCCGCTGCAGTTTTACAAGGTTGCAGACCGAGCTAAGTCCTTTGGTGAAGCCGGTCTGTTGAGGTGAAATGAAGTCTTGAGCGTCGCAGTGCCTGGTGAGATGATCGTAGAGAATCCTCTCGTAGATTTTCGACAACTGGATCAGCAGACTGATGGGCCTGTAGTGAGCTGGCTCATACCCATCCTAGGCCTATTTCAACAGTGGGACGACAAAGGCATGCTTCCACGTCTGAGGAAAATAGTGTAGTCGCAGTGAGGAGTTTAAGATGTTCACTATGTGGGATATCCCCTTCCGTGGTAGCTGTTTCAGAACGATGTTCTGGACGTTGTCATCTCCTGGTGCTCTATGGCCTCTGGTGCGACGAATGATCGCCGAAACCTGGTGGTAGGAGGTATATATGGAAGTTTGGGTGGGGGTCCGCCGGTCGGGCGCTGTGATTGGCTCACTGACTCTATCCCCTCTCAAGTGGTCAGCGAGTATGTCGGCCTGCTCTGCAACAGACATGAACTGCCCGTTGTTTACCAGTCTTACAGTGTTTTTCTTGGTAACATATTGTCTAACCAGCCACCAAAATGCTTTGTAGTCACTGTGTAAACTGCGGAGACGGTCACCCCAAATAGAGCTCTTCCACTGGATCATTAGAGATGTTATTTGGGGACGTTAGAGCGTTTAGCACAGGCCTCAGGTCTTTGTTTTTCGTCCGGAACCACCTGTTTTTAATATTGTTGTGTTGCCGTATCAGTTGCATGATGTGTGAGTACGGCTCCAGCGCTCGAAGAGGAAGGACCTGCGGTCGGGCTCCCGGAGATTATCCCCACTACCTCTGCAGCCCACTCCTGACTTTAGTCGGTGCCCGGTGGTCAACGAGGCAGCTGCTTTTTTAAGCCACTCCCGACCTTGTTATTGGGAAACAACTATTACTAGCCGGTTTTTTTCTTCTCCTTAAGTCCTTACCCCCTCGGATTAGTGGACTTAAAAAAAATTTCGTTAAAGGACAAAAATTTTTATGTTTGTTTTTATTTGTATAATAGTGATAGTTTACAATAGTTTACTTTAAATTAACATTATATACATATATTTAGGATACTTTTATATTACTTTTCTTTTTTTTTAATCTTTTTCCTTGCGGAGAAAGATTGAGATTTAGCTGAATACCCTTTGTTTCTGTGCATCTTCACGTTAGGTAGGATGCCCGGAAGCCAGGGTCTGCCTGAATACCCGGATCTGGCACCCATCCCCCCCCCCCAGGGCCCGGAGGGGGATAAGTGTCCATTGGGAATGCAAAAATCGAGTAGGTTCCCGTCTCTCCCCGACGTCAGAGTTCTGTCTAGGGAGCAACAGTTGAAGAGGAAGAGGACGGAACATGATCTCGATGCCCAGTTCCCCGATTACGAGACCAAAACGCCAATTTTAGAGAGGGCACAGGAAATAAGAGACGGCTTGGGTCGTTTTATAGCAGAGTGGAAGGACAAGAAGTTTTCAAAAAAAAATCAGGAGCACATCTGCAGTAAGGTCGGCAAGATTGTCGATGACCTCGGCAGGATCGTGATTGAGAACGAAAAACTCCTGGCTATGGTCCTCCAGCCTGCCGAGCTTATAGCACTGATCCTAGAAAGTGTAAAGGATAAACCTTCCGCCGGCCCGTCCTCACCAAGGAGTCCTCGGTTGTGGAAGGATCAGGTGCAACAATTGATGGATACAGCAGTCGCCAGTGCAACCCAGGCCATTATGGCTGACGACGTAATCGTGAGAGCCATAGCAAACAGGGTTGCTGAAGTCGTGACTTCTTCAGTGGTTGGACCCTTTTTCTCATTTTTGAACGAAGAGGATCGATCTGCAGATGTTATTCAGCAGCAGGTTGAATCGATCGATAGGAAACTGACGAGCATGAAAGGTCCTGTAGCACCAGTCGAAATGGAGACTCCAAAGCAGCAGCGGGAGAGATTTTGGAGCGCCAGAGGTCCGAGGAGTGTGCGACCGCAGGGGGATTGGGCTGCGGTAGTAGCTAGCTCTGTGGCCGGCCCATCATACTAGGATGTCGCCTCTGCCCCTGAAGAATCTGCGGCCCCGGTGACCACTGAGGACGAGGAGGGGTTTAAAGTCGTCGACAGAAGACGGAAAAAAAAGAAGAAGAAGAAGGCTAAAGCGCAGGTGCCACAGAAGCCTAGTGTCAGAGATATGGTTACTAGACTCCCGCTAACAAGTGGGGACCCCAGTGTTGGAAGTAAAACTTATATAACCATCGAAGTTGTCCCGACAGGTATAATGGGTAAGCTCCCAGAGAAGGACCCTAACAGTTCCTCCAGGATTGTTAGGGGTACGAAGGCTGGAGGTCTCCTTATAGAGACCCCTAGCACGGAGGAAGCAACGAGCCTGCTCCAATCTAGTAAATTGGCAGGTCTCAATGCCAGGTTGGCCATAAAGAGAGGACCAAGGGTGGTGTTTCGTGGAGTCCCTAGGTCTTGGACGGATGATCAATTTAATGGTGAGGTTTGGAGTGCCCTATCTCGCGTGGACCCATCCTTGGCGGGCCTGCCTCAGGATCAGAGGCCAATTCGCTAAGGCTGATTTTTAAGATGGAGGGAGGTAGGGACCCGGTTTTTATCAGCTGGGTGGCGGAGGTTACACCAGCCGTTAGGTATGCCCTGTTAGGGGCTGTTGACTTACGGATGGGGGGGGTGGCATAGGCTCGTCGTAAAAGACTTTCTCGATGCGCCCCGTTGCCTGAAGTGTCAAGGATATGGACATTCTAGGGTCACCTGTCCTAAGTATCAGGAGTCTTGCAGGTGGTGTTCCTATGAAGGCCACATTGCTAAGAATTGTACGCACAAGGATGCTGTGTGAACTGCATCCAGGCTGGGATACCAGAAGAGGATGCAAGGCACCAGGCAGGGGCTGTAGATTGTCCTCAGTTAATTAAGGAAGTGGAATCATTGATCCGCAGAACGAGATACGAGTAAGACTTCGTTTTGTAGGAGAGAGATGCACAGTTGAAAAATTAACTTAGGTTAGGTCGAATATACTTGTTAGATATAATAGAGAGTATTAGGTTAGTATAATTTTCCTTTTGTACTTAAGTTAATTAGATATAGGAAAATATGTAAATAGGATACGGCACTCAAATTATTATTGTTAATAGTTAATAGGACAGTAGACTGTAGATAGTAATAATTAGGATATAAAACTTCCAACGTAGAACATAAGATATATTGTTAAACAATAACATAGATAGTGGTAAGTTATATAAGAATAGATTAGAAAACAAAATTGTTAGTTAGTAGATAGGGAATACTACTGTTATACTTAATAGCATAAGTTAGTTAGATATAAGTAATGTATAACAGATAAACGAATAAAGACGGTTGCATAGTATTACCAAGGTGCGCTGACTGGTGCAATAACCCCAATTGCACTGGAATACACGCACCATAGACATCGATAAAAGCCCAGCGAGTCTGCCTCACAGACTAGCAGGGAGACCCCGAGTTACGAGGGTTTGATAACCGATCCCCGAGCCTACATCACAGGCCCGAAGGGAAACCCCGTATGAGGCTTAGCCTTAGGTAAGGGCAAAAAAAAAAAAGTTGCATGATGTGTTCCGGTGGCTTTCTCAGGGAAGTCGGTACCGGGGCGAACTTCGGTATGGAGACATCAGCAGCTTGGACAATGGTAGCCTGCAACTGATAGATGGCGCTGTCGGCATCCCAAGTATTTCTGAGTGCAGCAATTGGGGGCCACTCTGCACTAATGAGGTGCTTATATTGGGCCCAATTGGCTCTCGGTAATCATATCTTGTAGCAGGTGGCTCCGGAATGTTGTCTTCTAGCTCTAGATGATGGGTCTATGATTTGAAATCGAGCGCCGAGCAGCCGGTGACCCGATGAGGTTGTTGGGTGAGAAGTAAATCTGGTGTGGAGGTCCTATCTGGGTTGCCATGTTGCCTAAATGTCGGTACGCCTGGGTGGATTACTGTGAACGGTGTCTTGATTATGTGTCTGCCGAGGGCATTAGCTGTTGTTCCACTCCACCAGCTATGATTGGCATTGAGGTCTCCAATGATTATGTGACTTTTATTTTTGTTGACCTGGGTTATTAGGAGCCTGGCTGTCGTTAGGTTTGTTCTAGGCCTTCTATAACTTCCAGTCACGATAATATTGTTTGTCAATCGTAGTTGGAGAGTGACTACATAGTGGTTGCCGTCAGATGGCAGCACTGGGTTTAGTCGTTCACATGGTACTCCCTGACTGACTAAAATGGCCACGCCCCCTGTTGTTGTTTCCATGTCCTGCCGGTAGGTAAAGTAGCCTGGGAAACGACAGTAGCAGTCCTTCAGTCTGGCGTCTGTTAAAATTGCAACATCCGGGTTATGGCAACGTAAGATAGCCTCGACATCGCCTTGTTTGGGCTTAAGGCTGCAAACGTTATAATTAAGTATGTTATGACCTATCATTTTGTTGCTGGTCCATCGAGTTTTGTAAGAACTCTTTCTATGAGACTAGTCAGCTGTGTGATCATGGTGTTTAACATATTGAACATGGCATCCATGGTTGAATTAGGTGGGGCCGCGGGTGCTGGGAATTCTTCCGTTAACAGGTGCTGTCCATTGGTCACCTGAGAGTAAGAAGCCGTTTGTCGTGGTGGTGGGGGTGCCGGAGCGTATCTAGTGTCCCTAGATGACGCCATAGTTTTATGCTGGGCCTGGCGTCTAATCTCCATTGTCTGCATCAGTTTGATGCTATAGGGCCATTGCTGATATGATTGTGAAAAATCCTTATTAAAATGAGCTATGAGCTGGGGCAACCAAGTTTATCACATACGAAGTCAATGTCCGGTTTAACACACTTTTAAGTTTAAATAATTCAAATAAAACTAACTAAATCTCTGGCTGTGTTTACATATATGTACTTACATAAGTGTTTTTACCATATGAATTTAGATGAACTTTGCACGTTATGTTGGTTATACAAACATTATGCTAATTTGAACACTAAACGAGAAAATTATTTAGGATTGACGAGTTTGTATTCTGTTCTCAAGTAATATTAATTATTTTAAGGGATTTGCAACATATAGATAACGTTAATCATATTTTTAACTTTGATCGTATAAATGGTACTCATCCATACATCATCCAAGTGTAAGGATTAGTAATTTACAGCGTACACGTAACAGTGTGTGTTATAACCAGCGAACGAGGCAGAATTTAGTGATATTAATAGCCAATCCTCTCGTAGAGTGCTTATCTGATCGGGAGGCCTTCATTTTAGCCAGCTAATCATATTGGAGACAATAATTCATATTACTATGTCCTGTAATCAGTTGGGCTTATGAGGTCGTACTTAATACTCGAGAGTCGATAGCAGTGTCATTACAGCTTACTAACAGCCTTTTGCCGATTTATCTTCGTAGCGGGGTTCATTTAGACCACGAATCAACAAGTGAGCTGAATACTTGCGAAATTAAATTTGGGAAATCAATATCGAGGGTCGTTCCTTCCTTCAAAAAATGATGTAAAATTTTCTATTTTCCACTATCAATGTACAGTTATATTTTAACTTGATTATTTCTAGGTTTTTTGTATGTTGGATAGTATTGTACATATGCAGTTACCAGACAATGGTTGAAATTAGTCCAATCAATGCTCGCGTCACATAGTCTAGGATTATTGAAAAAAACATTAAAGTTAGTTGTGATTATAACTTAGTCAAATGTAAAATAAACACAATAGATTAATTTAACAATTCAAAATCAACACAAACCACTTTCACATTTTTCCACGACACATGTCCACAAGTATAACGAACCACTACTAATGCTTTGAACGACTGAGAACTCATGATATTACCAAATACTGCATAACACCTTATTTCTTTCGGAATAAGACAAGCTCCTAAAAAAAAGTTAAAAACATCTTCAACTTCTTTTGGGATGCATAGAAAATGAAATAGCCTACGTATGCTACTCTCAAATTTAATACATTCATTGATTCAATACAACATATCATCCTTATTTGCATTAAATCATTTGTATGGTCCATGATACCTCTGATCTAATTCACCACCAAATTCAATTCACTACGTCTAGGGTCACATGTTGGCAAAAACAATGTGAGTAGACATTTTGAGAGCAAACCTCATATAAATATTTTGAAGCAAAATCATGTTTATTTATACTCCCACATCTCCAACTAAAACTTCATGGAAAAGAAAAATGAGCGTTTGAAAAACTAGGCATGGTATTGGTTTAAAACTAAAAAAGACTCATTGTAAAATTACTATTATAATAAAATAGACAAATTTAAATTTAGTTTACTCAAAAATTATTAAGTTTGTATATTCTTAGTATTTATTCCCAAGATTATGATTTTTTTACAATTGAAGGGTTTGCTGCAAAAAGGAGGTAGCTCCAATTTTTCCAGTTTTTGGGAAATTAAAAAAAACGTTTAAAAAATTCAAATTTTAAGTTATGTAAAAATATTGTTGTTGCTTACTTTCAATTATGGTGTTTACATATTAGAACAGTATTTTCATTCAAAAAATATCATCTAAATGTTGGTGGTACGTGGATGATTCTTGGAGCTACCTCTTTTTTGCCCAAAAGAATGGAATATGAGGAATGGAGGAATATGTTATGTCTCGGAAAAAGGTGTAAAAATAAATAGAATGTACTATTATTATGTATTTTTTATTCAAAGAAAACTGAAAATAAAGTAAAGCAAAATTATTGGTTTTACAAACAGAAAATAACATCAATTCAATCGTCACATTCTCCTTCTGTAACATCTGGGTCATCAGGCGCATTGTCTGGCTGTAGTCGATTGTAGAACCACATATCATTTTGTGCGACGTATTTTTGGGCAAGGTCCATCACATCTTTATATTTTGCAGCCTTGAGTGGTAGGTGGTTGGTGTATGCTTGTTGAAGGTTGTTCAACATTATAGGGGTACTGTTTCGGATGTTGAACATCCTTTTTGTGCCAAATAAAAGAGGTTTTTTTTTGACACAAGAAAGTGTTTCTAACTCCCAACAGCTATGGGATGGAGCTACCTCCTTTTTGCAGCAAACCCTTCAATTATAATTTATTACTTAATTTGATTTATTCATATTTTGTTTAGAAAAAATTATTTAATGTCGTTACCAATGCTAACTTTTAACATGAAGAAACAAAGATGGGATTATCTCTCTCTTATTTGTCTGCATGGTACTAAAATAGTGGTAGGGAAAATTTGTGTACCTTAATTTAGTTCTTGTTGTTTTGTCATCAAATTATCTGTTTATTGCAGGGAGTTGTGGGAAAATATCTTCAAAACCAGAGTATTTTTTCGATAGCTATCCCTCACATAGAATCACCAAATCCCACCTATAAGTTCTGGACTAACGTACACTAATAGAAAGAATGTGAAAAAAATATAGAAAATTAGATAAAACTTTTATACTCCTTAAATATAAAAATATTCCTACTAATCAATATAATTAAGTAATAAATAACCTTTTTAATTTATTAATTTAATTTACATTAAATTTAAATACTGCCATGCTACATGACTGTCTTATTCACTATACCAATACTTATTTAGTATTTAGTATTTTATTTATGATTATATTTGGATTTAACTCGTTCCAAATAATTTAAAAAAATATGAGCAAACAATTTATTTATTTTTAAATTATTCACTGTATTGTAATTCAGATAGGTAATAGTTAACAACTGTAACCTTGGACCTTAAACTGATATTTTTTTTTTTTAACAAATACAATGTATGCCCCTCTATTTTATATCCACAAAAACAAACGGACAACCCTAAAAAATTAACAAACAATGTTTCGAGGTTTATTAAACATTTAAATTACCGCTTAATCAACTCTGAACTTGTTTTTTTTTAATAAATGGTATTTAGTTAACGAACGGATGATTTATTACTAACTAATAGTGTTATGATTCTATCGTAATTGGATCTCATTCCATTAGTAATATTGGTTTTATTAACACAACACATATGCATAAAGTAGGCAATGCACCTAAAGTAATTTCAAAATCTATTATCCGCCATATTAGGATGACCACAAACCGTACAAGACACTAAAGAGATTCTGTGCTAAAACTGTTACTAAAATTAACACGTAAAACTATTCATCAATTAATTAATACCTAATAATTCTAAATAAAATTGAGACCAACACTACAGTAAAAATTTCTAATTTAAATTGTATAATAACTACTTGTTGTCTGTAAGAATAACCATAGGAATAATATTTAATCTATTTTAACCTTATCATGATTTTTAGGTGTAGGGTAAATATACTGGTGTGTGTTCCAAAGCATTACTGTTCATTCGAAAAGCACCATAGCTCTGAAAATCTATGTATTCAAACAAATATCTATAAAATCATTACAAAAATCCTTTTTTATTAAACATAAAAAAATAGAAATTAATATTCAAGAAACAAAATAATACAATGAATACCTTCTAAAACATTCTAACTTTAAAAAAAAAAAGCGATAATTCACCCTTTTGTATACTATAAATTTTCGAGTCTTAAGCCACTTCAGTTGAAAACTCTGCGCCGTAAATTTTCCCTTTTTCAAAGAAAATAATAGCAAAGCCCTTTATGATAACTAAAGTCTTATAGAAGAATAAAATTATAGGATTAGAATTACTTAGTAGCCAAGGGATCGCGTGACTGAATTTCCATTGTGGCAGACCCTCGCATATAATAAGGCTGGTGCTCCATTTGACCCAAAAACTGTATCAACTGATTGCCCAGCCTCAATTAGCTAAACCATTTAAATTCTCAAGACAGCCCTAAGCCAAGATATAATTGTAAAACGCCAAGCCTCTTCTATTCATAATGTTTTCATTTTTACTTTTATGTTTCTTTCATTGGCCGTGATGTTGCGAATATATATAAAGGTTAATACAATCTACCGCTGTACGTGTTTATAATACGAAGGGGGAAATTGCGAGTCCTCCATAAAAATGATTCTATTTTCCTTCACATAAAATAACTTATATGTTGAAACATTTATGGAAAATATATTGGTATAAATCTGTCTATAAACCTTAACATATAAAAAAATTGGCTTTTTACTCTCTGAGAAACCATTTACACGAAAGGAAGTTCCCCAATACAGCCATAACTTGTTTAACGTTCCTCGGTGATTTGTGTAATAGAAAAAATGATTAACAGTAAGGAATTTTCAAAAATAAACAACAATAACTTATGATTCCCAATTCACTGGTTTTTCATGATTTTGTGATATATATTTTTTGTAATATTTGACTTTACAACCACTTTATTATGATAAAATTACAATCTGCCTGATTGGGCTATAAGTAATTGTGATAAATGATCTATCGTATCAATTTACAATTTGCATTCACTCGCTCATTCATACTATATGTACAAACAGCCCATAGGCCCCCCAAGTCCACATAGTTGTCACCTCCCTCGCGTGCGAAGGAGGAAGCGGAGTCTTGGGAAGTCCCCCACGCTCCTAAGTCAGCCGCGTCACTGGATAAGAGCCAGCGGAGGCTGACCAAGAGCGCGAGAGCCACAGACGCTCAGGACATGATTAGAGAAACTCGCCATTGCCAGGACTCCCACTAACACTTAGTTATAGCAGGTCATGAGGCCACTGCCATTTTAATCTCCGAGGAGGATTATAGGGATGATTGGTACAGTGCAATGACTGTGCTAGAGAATTAGGGTGGTTGGATAGGTTACTATGGAATTTTGTTAACTTGCAATGGATGAGTTCATAAATGTAGGGTATATTCAGATCATTATGAAGGGTTTTGCTGCTTACATAATAAGGGGCATTTACTATTGTTCTCAGGACTTTTGATTGAAAGGATTGGATGCGCTTGATGTTTGGCTTTTTTGCTGTCCCCCATAGCTATATTCCGTATGTCCAGATTGGGTTAAGTACAACTTTGTAAATAAGTAGTTTATTTTCTATTGAGAGATGGGATGTCCTTCGAAGTAGTCTGTACAGTTGTCCAAAGCGTCTGTTTAGTTCTTGTCTTTTTAGCCTCGTATTTGGATTCCATGTCAGTCTTTTGTCGAGATCGAAGCCTAAATACCGTACTGTCTCAGACACAGGGAGAGGAATCGAATTTAAAAAGACTGGCGGGCAGGACTTGCGGCAAAGGGTACAGGTTATGTGGGAACATTTCGCTTCATTGACTTTGATTCACCATTGGTTGGTCTGGTTGAATGTAAATATATCAGCGGTAGTCATAAATGGAAGAGCGGTGGATACATAAATCCCAAACTCTAAACTTCTGACATTCCAATATCCGACTCAATCCTATTTAAAATATCGATCTATTTTCTGGTTGCATCGCTATTGTGAATTGAGCTTCGACTAGCAAATTTACGATAGCAATCGAAAACATACTTCCTCACTTAACCTCATGTAAACCATTCTTTAGCAGATCGTTAGAAATAAATCCTCAAGCCATGGAAAATTTATTTTCTACAGCAGTTTACTTTTATTGTTATGGTAAGCCTTATAGAAGGAAAAATTTGTTTTTAAATTGTATATAAATATTTTAAACGAAGAACCCTTTTGTAATTACCTCATTGACAACATCCATTTCCATCTTTTATTCTGCAGTCATCTTTTTAGATCTTATCTAAACATTTTTATTGGTTGACGGAAATGGTTTACCAAATTTTTAAGGAGCGTTTAAAAAAAAAAGTAAAGGTTAGTTTTTCACAATCATTTAATTTTAAACTAAGAGGTTTTAAATTCAAGAGATTTGGTATTGCTTCAGTAACGTCTTAGTACTTGATTTCATAAACATAAATTTATAACGCAAATTTAGTTCATAATTAATGTATTAATAACTTTATTTCATTCGGGTTCTTTTTACTCACCCTAGCATAAATCTCTACATATAAACAATTTGAAAAGAAGAATCACAATGAATTACTATCTGCTTATTATTTGCAGCTAATCTTGTAAATTGCATTGAATAATATAATATGCAAATATTTTTTTACATGAATGACATAGGAGATGTTTCTCCAATTATACATACTACCAGATTCCACATTAATTAATTTCTTTAATGCTCATAAAAGTCCATCACGGGGGACAATCGGCTTTCTGAAATTGTTTGGAAAAGAAATTTAAACAAATATACAGCTGAATACACCAATTGAAAACAAGAAACAAAATTTTATTACTAAGCCAAAAATAAAGAAAAAGTTTCGAAAAATGTACAGTAATGTACCAAAGATTAACATTTCATTCGGTAAGAAATAGTTTAATTAAAGAATTAATTATTTAATTGTAAAGGAAAAGGTTTTTTTTTTGCCAGATGTTCCTTTTTTTCTAATGATATTCTTCATCGTTTTCATTACCCAACTTCTCAAAGCGGAAAATATTGTTTTTTAAATTGGCCATTTCAAGGAAGGGAACTTGGAGACAGAGAGCTGGTGCATTTCCTAATTTAATTTTTTCACCTCCTCCCCGACCACTTTACTCTTTTTTGGCATCTTCGTCTCCATTAAATGTACCAAGCGATAAACTACCTCTAACTCATAATTTCATCGGGTTATGTCCAAGGAGTGCAGCTCTCAAATAACACTTTTCTTAAACAATGCATCATATAATTTGTGACTTATGAAACGTCTTTTTTTTTTTTTTCATAGCCCCTTTTAATTTACAGATCATTATATATAATTATAGATCCTCAGGCGAATCTATTTACACATTATTTTTGTATTTCCTGTAGCATCGCTACATTATTTGATAGCTAACAGTTTTTACAGCTAATAGAAGAAATCATAGTATAGTATTTATTAGGCTCAATAGGATTTTTTTATCAGTATTTTAACTGTTTAATATTTTTGTGTTAAGATGTATATTTTTGTGTAAGGGTTAAACAAATAAAAAGAAATATTTTCAATAATTTAAGAATAAATTTTTCTTTTCCTTACACGGGTGCGATAGGGAAACCAACATCTCATCCTCTTAATGGAAGGGGTCTTACAAGTGCGTCCTTGCCACGCTCCAACCAACCGGTTTATCCCAATACCTCTCAATGTCCTCTTTAGGTAGCATGTAAGAAATGCGGACCAACCACATTCAGAGAGAATGGCTATCGTCAATAAATGGTGTATTTCATTGCAATAACTCACTGGAAGGATTAACATCAATATGCGCTTTATTAGTGTCTGTTTAACTATATTAGCCAAAATTATTTCGACATATGATTAATGTGTTAATAGGACTACTTCGTCAATTTGTTGCATAGTGGTCAATCACCAACCTAACTCCTGTTTTATAAACATCTCTATCCCCCAATATGATTTTAGAATTATATTTTATTTACTTTCGAATGAGCTATTGATATTTTATAATGAGATCATAAAGAAACCTAGTGCAGATATAATAAATGGTATCTGTTTCCAATGAATTCAAATGAACTTCCAGAGGTCTTCTGCCAAAAGCATAGCAGAATCGGATTTTTTTTTCAGTAACATAAAATTGCTTTTTAATTTACCTTGCATTCATTTTCCAACGTATCCTACCCTGATAACTTTGTTGATTTCCTTGTTGAAACAAAGCATTATATTCTGCTAAAAAATTATATTATTGTTTTGTTGTGATATGAAAAAGCTCTAACGTCAGTTCTATCTGATTAATTTACAACTAATCTGCCAACCAACTGATTAGTAAATCAAAAAGAATGCCTAATGCTCTGAATAAATTTCTTAGTAAAGCCCATATGTTCTTAATTACTACCGTGTAGTAAATAATAATATGAAGAAAATGAATGTATCTTCAAACTCGTCTATCTAATTTTTATTTTTTTGCAGTAGCTGTCTCAAGTAATTTATCTATAGCACAATGACCAAGAATTCCAAACAAAACTGTCAATTATATATACAGTGTATACATACATATATATATAAATGCATCTAATATATACTATTGTAAATTTTTTTATTAGATCGGTTTATAAGACCTACAACGACACAAATATTAACGTATTAGTTAGATTTTCGCAAATGAAAGAAAGTGGCTAACCAGTCAATAAGATGTTATATATCATATAGCTTTATATTTATTTATATTATATTATATTTATTTATTTATATATAAAGTCTTCAAGGATATTAAAGAATTAGTCTATAACAAAGGTAACATATAAATACAGGTGAGGTTTATGCTTGAAATAGATTACTCTTGTTTAATGAATGAACTTTTTATTTGTTTTCAGGGAAGACCCCCGTACAAACAGTAGTTG
The DNA here is from genome assembly GCA_930367205.1 of Acanthosoma haemorrhoidale. NCBI lineage: Eukaryota > Metazoa > Arthropoda > Insecta > Hemiptera > Acanthosomatidae > Acanthosoma > Acanthosoma haemorrhoidale. The sequence goes on from OV884011.1 coordinate 133,190,125, forward strand.
GCATTACCGCATTAGCAATGGCAGTGCGCTGGATTTATTTTTTCTTAATGTTATTGTGATCATCAGAATCCTCATAAATCATATAAAATATATGAATATCATAAATACTCACTGTGCACAATCGCAACCAAGTGTCAATTCTAATAACAATCTATAGAACTACGATAATACCAACTAACTTTATATACACAGCAAAAAATGTAATAAAAGCTAATATTATTCCATGATAACTCATTCAACTCTATTATAATAAAATATACTATCTCTCAACGTTTTATTGTGTATTGGATTGTTAGGGTAGGATTTTCTTTGATTTTGAAGACTGCAGTGATATCTATGCAAGACATATCTATTACATCTGGTCAGACGTAATGCCTAGGAAGCATAGATTGTGCATTCTTCAAGATGAGGTTGTAAAGAGTGCATCACACTTTAGTTTTAACACAGTAAAGACAGCAACAAATTTTGATAACATAGTTATTTATTCTTTTAGAGAAACAGTAGCATTTGATCCATCCAATCTACATATCATGCAATTCGTCCTCGCCCATTTTTCTTTAAAAACTCTTTTTAAACGTTTTTAATTTTGTTCAATAGCTCCAGTAAGGCATTCAAGTGAATACGATTGCGTTAGGGCTGTTACATGATATGTGGAATGTATTTGCCAGTCGGAAGTCGCCGACCGAAATAATGGATAGACCCCACAGAGCCCAAATGATGAGTATCTGATTGAGGTTGGGATTGAGCGCATAGTGTCGCCAACGGATTTAAATCCTATTGAACACGTCTGGGGCCACCTGAAACAAAGAGTACGACGTCGGAATCCATGTCCTGTTACCCTTGAATAATAGGATAGAGCTGTTGTTGAAGAGTGAAATAATATTCCTCAGGACTTTATTGAAAACCTCTTCCAATCAATGCCAAGGCGTTTAAGATACGTGATTCATGCTAGAGGCGGAAATACCCGCTATTAATACAGTTTCTTTAAAAAAATTTCTATGTTTATCTTTTTATACAATATGATTTCTGTTATTCATTCCGTACCTTCAACTATCTGTGTAAAATAGAATTTTGTTTTCAAATAACTTATTTTATTGACCAAAAATATTTAAAAAAAAATAAAAAGTCTAAAATTTGCACAAATATAAAATCCATCGGTGTATTTTATTAAAACAAGATTTTGTTCAGCGGAATAAATGACCATGTCAGTACACAAATGTACACAAACTCGGGAAAACCAACACGGAGCACATCAATTACCTTCTGTTGCTGTATGTCAGTTAGACTAACAAACACCACAGCAAATATTTTCTCTGGTTAACTTCCGTCATTAAACACCAATGTGAGTCTGAAGTAAAGGGGAAATGGTTCATTTAGTCCAAAACTAACGTGTTTATTCACGTGCCTTGATTTCAACAGTATGCGCAAAATAACTTTTATCCGTATTAGTTGTGAATAATTATGCATTATATGACATAATATATACATTAATAATTGCGAGCCAATGAAATTTCAAATAAAATAATAATTATTAAACAACTAATAATGCAAATATAGCTTTAATCATGAACGGTGTTTGTACACGCCAAAACACCCTACACCAGGGTATTTAGACTGTACAAATGGACTATATAGTATGAATTGCCAAACCAGGGAGACAGAGAAAGAAATTTTCTTACCTGGTCTATCACCTCTGCCGACAATGTTCCTCTCACTTCTCGATGTTGCGGTTCAGCACACAACCACTAGACACCAGCTTCTAGTTATATGATATCAAGGTAACACAGTGGGTAAAACAATGCCTCGGTTTAAGGCCCCGATATTTAACATCAATGAAAATTTATTACGCCAACAAGATGGCTACAACACAGGAGACTCAGACCTCAACTCGACTCATCCCCCCTCTCCCCACCAGGTGGCATGTTACTTTGAACCAAAATGACGTCGCACTGGCGTGAACAGTGTTGGTTAGCCAAAAACTCAATCTGTGGGAATAGAAAAAACATTTGAAAAAGTACTGGGAACCATAAAAATTTCTATTAAAAATTAGGAAACCGATTTCATACTTAAATATCATAACAATCACTCTAATAACATCAATCTGTCACATTCCATTCAGGAAAAAAGTATATTTTTATTTGTAACCAATGTATTAAATTAAATTTTGTTATAATAACTCATCTTTTGTTTAACCGACTATATTTTAAAGAGAGTGTGTCACTAATTTGACGATTATTCCGTCATTAGTAATAGTAAAAAAAATGAGCGAAAATATCACTTAAAAAGTTCATAAAGCCATAAGTATGTTATAGATATTTTTTCGAATATTAGATGAATTTCACAGCAAAACAGAAAAAAAGATGATGTTTGTTGTAGTTTGGAGTGTGTTCATCGCCACGTCTATCATCACATTTAAGATTTAAGCCATCTGTAAAGAATTATAACAAATATACAGAGAGGTGGATTAAAAAAAAAACGTGAAAAGGAGCACCAGTCATAACGTGTAATAAATTTCAAGTTTACTTATAAAATTCATCTTATATGTGTGCTTTAATTATATAAAAAGTTTTTGGCAATATATGAACACAGAAATTGAATTTTAACCCTTAAACAGGATTTTGGGTATTTGTTTCGTAAGGAGTTATACATGCAGATGTTAATTTTTGTTTTTGCCTAACAGAATAACTGATTAAAGAATTGTAACTTTTTAGGATCATTGTTCTAGACATACCTTAAATGGCGTAGCTAAATAAATAAAGTTCACTTCAAGAAAACACGATTAAAGAAAACTGTCATAAAATAACAAGGTCCAGTATTTATATATATATATATTTATATGGTATATCCAATAAACCTATGAATATGCTCTAAAAACATCGCTAAAAAATATTTTATAGAATAGAAGGTTAGAATGTTTTTTTATTGTTTCTTTATAGCTTGTTATTGTTCGAAACGTAGCCGGACATCCGGTTTCGCTTCTGAATAAGTATTTACAACACAGGACGGAATATCAGAATGAAACAAGGGACCACCTTGGATAATAGCTAAGTAACTTGAACGACATACTTTGGAATGAAATGAGATAGTATAAATGAAAATAACTTAACTTTTTCTTCCGCTTAAGAGCTTTTCTAGGTGATTGGATTTGTATTTAGAGCCAATATCTAAAATATATACGAATGCAGAAACAAATGCTTAATTCTCCCTGGTGTGGATCTAACTCAGTCCGTTTTATAGTGACTTCACGTCATATCATATCCGAGATAATACTTTATATTCAATGAAGTTAAATAGCCTTCGCGACCTAATTCGCTGTTATTGAGCTTTCAGGTCATTGAGCTTTGAATCATTAGAATGATTGTTGCTTACTTTAAATTGAAATAATTCCCTCTCCCCTGGAACATTTTGGAACTTCGTGTCTAGCTTCAATTTCACTGGTTATTATTAAAGAATATCTTATAACATTATAACAATTTATGTAGCTTGGTGTTTGTTAGTCTCATTATATGCTGTAGGGTAAGCAAAGGAAGCTGAAAACCTATCTACAGGCCTCCCAATAATCAAATGTATTGACATGTCAGCGACAGGCATTTTCAGAACAATTTAAGAAAAAAAAACAGAAAATTGGAAAAGCTGGTATTTACAACAAAATACTACCAAAAATTGGTCACACAATATACCCTTCGGTCCAATCATCTAGGAATAACATTAAAGAAGAAGTTGTACTAACAAGATTACAAAAATGACTAACACGTTGAAGGGATACCCACAAATTTACAAAAGGATACCCCATTACTAACTGTTAAACAGATTTCAATTCAATAATATCCTCAAACTTTCTAATATTTTGATGGAAATACTGGCAAAAGCTCCCATATTACGAAAATATTTAGAAAAAAATCACACATAAAAGGCAATTTTTATAACGATATAATAAACTTAAGTTATCGTAAGCAATTGATAATTGTTGGAAAATATCATATTGTGGTTTAGTTGTAGAAAAAGATAATAATAGGACGAGCATTAGAAATTACAGATTTCAATTAAAACTGTTTATGTTTTTTAAACTGAAAAAAGTTTTTACAGGAATTTTAGCCAAACTGGTACTATGCAAATGATCCTCTCGGTAAATTAAGTTAATCATTTTGAGAGGCAAAGCATATATTTATAATAATCTGTAATGAAATCTGATTCAACACCAGAAAGTAGGTAATAAAAAATATTCAATTGTCAATTTCAACGATTTTTTCACGTCGTTTTGTTCAAAAGAGATACGGAACAAACTCAGTATTTATACTTGGCTAATAAATGATGATCATTTGTATATTACATACTTTTCCTGCCCTCATTGAAAAAAAAACGGCCTGAAAACATAAAAAGAATGTATTTGTATCATCAAATTAAAATGTAATTACCTCATGTGTGTTTCAAATAATGTATTGTTAATTCTAACTTATTTTTAAAAAATCATGAATTAACATCAGTTAACATCATTTTTATCTATCTATTCTGTTATTATCTGCATCTATTTCACTGATATTATTTTTTTAATTTTACCATGTCAATTTATCAAGTCCCTTTTCTAAACTGGTTTGTAATTATGTAGCAATGTAAAAAATGTAAATTTCCTTTCCAAAAAGACCAAAGTAAAGAATGATACTCCGCATTCAAACACGGAATTACACGAATCCTAAAACTTTCGCTGATTTTCTCAACATTTACATTTTTAAATGAAGTGACTTTGGCAAATGGATAATCTTACCATTCCATTTACTTATTTTTACATTAAAGTTTTTTAATGTAAAAATTACTAAACGAAAAAACTAAGAACTTCTTCTAAGTTTAATTACAAAAATTATAATATTTGAGCAGTAAATCAAACCTACAGCCACCAACAAAAAAATCGACACCGATCTTTAGAATCGGACACAAAGGCCTCTGTTGAGGTAGCCCGTGTAACGTAGACCCATCCATTCAGTTTCTCCTTCATTTACCGACCTTATCTTAAATATATTTCAAATGACGTTTTTTTGTAAATAACTTCACAGCTTGCCTAACTTATTTTATTACGAAAGCAATTACTAGCTACAGGAGTTACCGATAAGTGCATAAGTGAAAAACTAAATGAAAATAAAATAAAATACATATAAAACAGTAATCTTTTATTTCTTTGACAAGCTTTTTAATGATATAACTTAAGAATGTTATATGTCTAAAAACAAAACGATTGGAAAATGTTATATTTCTTTCCGATGGGTGAAATTGGGTATTTTATGAGTATCAAGTGGTAGTTGCTTGTGGCGATATTGAAAAAATCTTAAACTTATAGGGATGTATAAAAAAATGTACTTATCATCCCTTATTATTTACAAAGAGCTACTGCATATGCATATATTACATACACATATATTCTAACTGTAGCGGAAAGGGCGTGTTAACGGCTAAGGGGAAATCCAATTATTATTAACCATGCTTCGAACGAGATGAAGATTTTTTTCAGTCTTGGGATTTTTTACCTGGAACCTTCATTTAATGAAATGGTGAATATGAAGACTAAATATTAATTGACAATTTATGATTCAAGCATGATCGTCTATTATCTGTCTGCATGTATGATTCTGTGATAGTAGACACAAAGCTGATATACACTAGTTCTGATAAGTTAACGATGTATTTCGGAACACGTAGTATTAAGCTGATTATTTTTGGTTTAAAGCAATTGCGTGGAAAATGGAAACGAAAATGAGCGTAAAACACAACGGGTAGTACCGTTTACTTTCAGTAATTTTCAACTCCCAGCTCAGAAGCAATTTGAGAACGAAAGTTTCCCTAGTTTAAGGGCAAATTAAACAAACAAAAATAATTGGAAAGGACCACGAAATACAAACAATATAAACTGTGTAATTAATTAGGCGATTTCGATTGTTGCGGTTTTTATTATTGTTTTGGTTATTCACGAATTTAAAATTTTATATGTATTATTGTTAATTATAAAGTACAATTTAGTTTATGATCGATGTAAAAAAAAACTTAATTTATCAAAACTAAAATTAGGTGGCTCCTGATCCATATATTAACTAGTTGTTTTGTTTTTTAAAAAAAATGTATTTATATATTTTTTTAAATATGTCAGTAACGCCTATCATATCAAAACTGTTCCAAAAAAAATTGTCTATATTGGTACCTTTATTTAATATCCTCGGAGATATAATCCCACAAGCGACAGAGGGTCTGGCAGCGAGACACAACCACAGACCCGGCACACTACGGAATGCCGCTTCGCGCCTTGCGCAGGCCCACAATCGATAGTTTGCCTCGACTCGATTCCTCGATCTTGCCTTGATTCCTGTCTGCAATATTCCTAGGATCGATTCATCGCAATAGAAGAGGAAGTCTCTCCTCTATCATAAATCCATTTACTCCTCTGTGGATTTGTGAAGAACTTCAAAGTGGATTAGGATCAAGTATCGGTGTAGGGGCGTCTCCCGACATCGCCTGGGACCCTGAGTGTCAAGCCAGGTGTTCATTGCCACACTGGAAGTTTTGTTTTCTACTCTGTATTTGATAAGGTATTTATCGTTTCATTTGTTGGCCTACTTCATCATTTCAACTAAATCTTTATGTTTATTTGTATTTCCACACTTGTAATTTTGGTTTAACATGAATATTACTACAAAATGTACTTCTGAACGAATGTTAGGGTCCCTGCCATAAATTAAACTGATTTTGAGTTAAAGTGTCTTTCTTAAACAACGAGTCACTGTATATCACTATTTATGGTTAAATACCCGGTACTTCTGAAAGATCGTTCTGGGGCTCAGACAACTTAAAGCAGCTATAAAGAACACAGGAGGCCCAACAATGGCACCTTCTTCTTCCACATTACTTGATATCTTCCCAGAGGGAAGTACAAATATGTACCAGAAATTACCTCACACCATCGATCAGGGAAAAATGTATATTAATTTAAATAATAATTTAAACATTATAAATTTACTTATTTATCTTTATACTACTTAAATAAATTTTTAACTTTTAATGGATTAAAGGCTTAATATTTGACTTATATACTTTGACTTGTTTTATATAGATTTATTATTATATACCTTTATTTATTGACTTATTTCATTTGATATGTAAATTCTACATATGTTTATAGATGGCCATTTGGTGGTACTTGTAGGATATACAATTACACATTATTCATTCATTTTTATTGCCTAAATTTGTTATAGATTTTTCATCAAGGAATGAGGAATAATATTTTACTTCAATGTCTTATAGTACTAAAAAGTAGTGGCCATTGCCACGTTTATATAGCATTCTGGAAGTTATTTGCGAAGATGCTAGTGTGAACTGCCAATAGTGCATTTGTACAAATAACGATTTGTCTACTAGCTAGTCTTTTTTCCCCATTTGATCAAATGTTTTTACCAATCGTAAATTGATTAAACCAATTGCACTTAAATTCTATTTTTAGAGAAATATATACAAACAAAATTAGAGTAATCAACATTTAAGAAAATGTTAAAAGTTGTCTACGTTCAAGCCAGAGATATCATGCCTCTTTAAAACTTTTAAATAACTGGAAAAAAAAAACTATTCCATTAACATTTCATTTCATCGTCTTCTAAGAAAATTTTTATTCACTAAAATATTGACATTAAAAACCCCACTAAACCCAATTCGCCCAATTATTAAATACGCTTTTCTATTCTTGATTCTGAAAACTTTTCTTCGAAATATATATGAAATTATACTTGCGTCTTCAATGTTTATATATCATAGAGAAACAAAACAAATATTTTTACATTAAAAAACCTTTGACTTGAAAAATCTTGATAAGAAATGGAATTTTCCCCTTCGTTCAGACCATTTTCAAATTCAATTATTTTTTCTTACATCCTGTTTTTGTATTTCTATCAACACAAAATAAACATGTTTGAATAAATCTATATTATTGCCTGCGGATTCGGTAGTCCCGATTTTTATGTAATCCCCAACTGAAGAAAAATTAGTTATTTTTCCAAATCCTACAAATTATAACCAGCAGGTTAGGTTGTTGAGAGAAGAAAGATAAGAAAAGTGGAATTTATGTGCCCAAAAATTAAAGAATTACATTTTATTCTGGCATGATTTTACATATTCAGAAACTAAATAAATTATCAAGTCTATTTTAAATTATAAAGAACCCAAGAGCTCAAGAGAATATCCATGTAATAAGGTATAAACCTATTGGAATATTAATAACCAATTGGTACCAATAGGAGGACGATCGTTGTTTAAGTCGGCTTAATAGTTGTGCCATATATCAGGAGTATTTTTTTCTCCATTTAGAAATAGTTAGTCGTATTTATCAATGCGTTTACATTCCAAGTCAGATACTTTTTTTCCAAGTCCAGTATTGAGTGAAAAGGGAAATCACGAAGTCCTAGGTGATTCTTGCTCCACCTCCGTATATATATTACATATATGGAGAGAGGGGGATCGTCCAGTCGGTGTAAAATCTGTTATTTCAGTTTAATCTTCCCTTGGATGGAACCTCTTGGGATCCAGACATCGAGGAATTAGTAAATTATTAATTTTTCATGTTGCCAAAAATCGTTTGGGTCAGTTAATAGTGATGGCTGCATCTACTTCTGGAATTCTGGAATCACACCGAACTATTATTTATAGTACATAAATAACAACTGCTACATATTTCATGTATTTATATGTTTTAGTAAATTATTAATTTTGCATGTTGCCGAAAATCGTTTGGGTCAGTCAATAGTGATGGCTGCATCTACTTCTGGAATTCTGGAATTACACCGAACTATTATTTATAATACATAAATCATACACTGCTTCATTTAATTACTATTAATTGTTTTACCTTCACACGTTATTTTGTTTTTTTAAATCTGATAAAAATTTTTTGTTCATTACATTACCCTCAAAAATTTTCCCCCTCCCCCCTAGATAATAGCTTAGTCCAATATGAAAAAATAAAATTATCCACTTTAACAGCATGAAGTATGCTGTCTATTAATGTAGTCTATTAAATCCAGCCTGTAGTTATAAACGACAGGGTTGTATGACCCTTGTCGCTTGAGAAATGTCCTTGGTGCTAGGATACATTAGATTGTTATTGCTGAGAATCTTACACCGGATTCTTTCCTTCTTGTACAAAAAGCATAATTATCGGTTCTCGGAGGTAAATTTATTGTGTAAAACTAATTAACATAAATATCAATTCAACTAGCACGATAGATTTACATTTAAAAAAAAAATAATGCAGGTCAGTAATTATAAAACATAATCGTATGCAGTAAAAGACTTATTTCTTCAAAACAACATTTCTACAATAAGGTCCCGATATACTAGACACACTTATTTCGTATAGATTTCTTTCATTAACTTTAACCGCCATTTAGTCTTTCCTTGACGAAAATTTCTTGGAGAAAATAGCCCATAGAATTATCAAATGAACTCATTATGAATTAGAAATTACATAAAACCTGCAAACAAATCGGGTACAGGTACAAAGGGGAGTACTGGATAATGAAGCTGCTGGAGATAAAGCATAATCCTACCTTTTTACTTATCGCCAAAGATTAAAAGATACCTATAAGGAAATGACTTGGAAACAATAACGAATTATCTAACTGACCAGAAGGAACGCCTTGGAATTTCCTCCTTTAAAGCAAACAGGGTAGGAGAGACAGAACAGACCTGAGCAGTTAATGGTATAATCTGATCCAACAATTTTCTCAGCTTGTTATCGAAACACTAGACAATATTTCAAATAGACTATAACTCTTAAAAACAAGGATAAAGCCGTGTTAAACTTACTTAAGTGTCTAAAGAACTACAAACATAAATAAATTTGGTTGTCCACTAATGAAAAAGTTGATTAAAAGATGTAATTAATTAAAAAAACTCGAAATTATCCAGCATTCTAGATCACGGTAAAGAGGGATCCAAGAGGGGCTCTCCTAGTTAAGGGGATCCGTCCTTTAATTAATTAATTGATTACTTATTGCATCTATCGAATTCTAATGCAATTAATTAAATGGCAAGCAAACTTGACAATTCTCATTTATCTTAAAGAACTTCCTGACAGGTCATATTGGACTTTTTTATATATATATATATATATCGTGTTTAATTTGTTTAAAAACGAAAATGACATTTAGCAGTATCTGAAATTTACCTTTCTTTATAATCCATCAGTTCTTTTTTGAGAATACAAGTCATTGATTAACAAACAAAAAAGAATTATGTGTTCAGGCCAAAGATTTTTTATTTTGTACCTTCCGTTCAATGCTATTTCAAAGTAGAATAGGAGGCAAAACTCGAGGCGAGATCGAATCAGAAGCAATAGAATTTGTAAAGACTTTGTATTAAGATCCAAATGCGATGGCACTGAATATGATAGTTGAAATTTATTAGCTATTTCCCGACACAATATGGTGCACTTATCATAAACCAATTAACACTGGTTGAGATGGCTGAAATTCCAGATCGATCGTATTACTTTCAGATCATAGCGTTATCCTTGTATATGCGTATACAGGAGACTGGATAAGGATGGAAATAAAATTAATCCGTATCTGTTTGGAATAGTCGTCAATTCGTCAATTAGTCTGATAATGAAATGTGAAATGATAATGAAACCATCCTAAAACTAGTACCCTCGCTGAGTACTCCGATAAAACACCAAACTTTTATTCGTCCACCACCTCTAACCTGCTTGAACCTTTATTACTACCATCTATATTGTTAAAAGATTTCATTGGAGAAGAAAGAACTATATGGAACAGGTTAAACTTAATAAATACAATAAAATTAAACAACAAAATAGAATATTGACCATAAAATTGTTTCATGATTAATGATTTTTGAGCGAAAATCGCCAGTTAAATTATGATTTTCTTTTTGTTACGAAAATGCATAGAAAAGGAGTTTGGATAAAGTACAGCACACGCGCAGGATTTATAGTAAAAGATAGCAGAAATTTAAAAATAATTTCGTTACACTGCGTGACGTCCTGCTTAACAATATATAATTTTTTCAAACTATACTTGCAAAAGTGATTAATCCTGGCACTAACACTGTGTTGACTAGGCATGTAGTTTATTCTGAAGATATCTGTTGCAATTGTACTGTGGTATAGATCCTTTATTACTGACAATTAATAGCCAAAGAGAAAACCGGGAGGATCGCAACTCGATTCGTGCCCATAGTGATACTTCGTTCACTGTCTTCATTAGAGTTGGGCCAAAGATAATATATATTGGGAATATCCTCAATCTTGTATGCTAGCACAGTTGGTAGAGTACCCAACTAGATATTAGGGAGGTCCCATATACAAAACACGTGTGTAAGACCTCTAAATCTCGTGATTATTTTAGTTTTGGAATCAGTTGTGTCAACTTCTTCACCACGAATAAATAGAAGTTACCCTCTTATCGGAACTATTTATTTTTGATTTTTTTAACCCTTATCTTCAATTGATCCGTATCCCAGTGCGCGTATTTCAGTTATTATTTACAAAGGGGCTCTAATCCTTCTTGGCCTAATTACGGAATGCAAACGTCAGCCGGAGGCCTGGCCCGGATAACACTTAACCAGCTGAGAAGAGACCTATTTATTACTGACCCAGGGCTTGTTTTGCAAACTCAGACTCATTCCGAAGGGAGCCAACCGGGACCTGGCAGCTACCAAGAGCTACAGGCCCATCAGCCTCCTCCCAGTCCTGAGTAAAGTCCTGGAGAGACTCATGCACACAGCGTTGCGGCAGACCTTCGAGAAGGTGGACCGCCCAAGACAGTACGGCTCTTGCAAGGGCAGGAGCACAGCTGATGCCTTGGATAAGATAAGGGACGACATGGCGACTCGCTCCAAGTACGCGCTGCTGGTCACATTTGACATCTCCTATGCTTTTGACAGGGTCAGGTGGCCCTACGTCATGAAGGGATTGCAGGAGCTGGAAACCCCGAGCGATCTGTATGAGCTCGTGGCTACCTTAGCGGACGTAGGGTGGCCATCAGAGGAGTGTCCTACGAAGGCGAAGCACCGGTGGAGCGAGGGTGTCCCCAAGGCTCAGTTCTGGGCCCTGCCCTTTGGAAGTTAGTGTTTAACAAGGTCCTCATGACCCTAGAAGAGCGTGGGTTCCCCGCGGTGGCATATGTGGACAACCTTGCGGCGATCATCGTGGGGAATTCACGAGCCGAGGTAGTAAGAAGAGCGTGCGCCTGTGCCAATTTGGTCAAGGAGTGGTGCGCCAGAATGAAGATGACCATGGCTGCGGAGAAAACAACAGCGACGTTGATACGGGGCAAAATGGACCGTGCCCACCCTATGTGGTTGGAAATAGAAGGAAGAAGAGTTAGGGTGGGCACGGAAGTAACGTACCTGGGGGTGAGACTGGGCCTCTCTCCCCACATCAAATACCTCGGAGACAGAATCGTTGCAGTGAGTAACTCCTTCACGTGGATAGGGGGGGGGGGCGATGTGGGGAGTCAAGTTCCCAGTCTCAAGAACCCTCTACCAGGCAGTCATCTTGGGAATCATCAGGAACGCCTTGCAGTCATAGTCGGCGCACCTTAACAAGGGCCAGACGCACGCCCTGAAGAGGATTCAGAGTGCGGCTTTGATAAAAGTCACGAGGTCCTATAGGACGGTGTCTCAGGACGCGGTGGAGGTATTGGCAGCGGCGGCACCAGTAGACCTGGTCCTCCTGGAGCAGTGCCTCAGGTCGAAGATGAAGAGAGGGCACATTGAAGATATTCCACCTCCCCTACGGAGAATTGAGGAAGAGCCCGGGAGGTGGAAGGCCCTCATAGGCGAATCGACAATAGAGGCCTGGGGCGCCAGGTGGACTGGCACGACCAAGGGGAGCACCCTGAGGAAGTACTTTCCCTCAGTCCAGGACAGGCTGAGGGCAAGTTGGGTCTCCCCGGATTACTGGGTTTCACATGTGCTCACAGGACACGGTGGACTCCGTGCCAGGCTGTACGAATACAAGAGGGCAGAAAACAGGTCCTGCCCCCATTGCGCAGAGAGCGATACTGCGGAGCACGTCGTACTCTCTTGTCATGCACTGGAACCGGCTAGAGCACGGCTGCTCCACACGATAGGAGAGTACAGCCTGGGCGAGTCCGACCTGCCGTCGCTGGTGAATGACGAAGCAAGATACACCGCGTTCAGCAGAATCGTCGGGGAGTGGAAAAGGGTTCAAGGCTCCGGGCACTTTACTTTATCCAGGGGGGTGGCGCGGGGTGAGCAGCTGTGTCTTCGGGAAGGCTCACCCAAAGCCAACGATGTATCGACGGTTCCAGAGGAGTCACTGTAAATATGTATATATAGATATAAGGTAGGACTGAGAAGTATATGGTATAGACATAAGTTTAGTTATAGGGGGATAGAGGATGCACACCCCATGTAAATATAGTTTTAAGTATAGGTAGAACACGGATCCAAAATTGTAAATAGTATTAAGAAAACTAGCTATAAGGGAGAAAAAAAAAATGTATATATAGCTAGTTTAGGATTTGTAAATATATTATTAGAGGTGTTTCTTTTCTCTTTACTTTAGTTTTGTGTTTTCTTCTTTCTTTTTATATATTATTATCATGTGTTTTTAAGTAAATAAAAGTTTTGTCATTTTTTTTTAAGGGGATTGGAAAAAAAAAACTTGTGAATAAACTCTTCTTGTAAAAAGTCTATCAGTGTAAAAACTTCTTTAACTGCCCAACAGTACCTTATTGAAGAGCACCCCCGATATTAGGGCTACTCAACCTGCATCACTCCCGTCGAGAGAGAATGAAGGGAATCCTAATTCCCTCTTATCGGACCAGAAAAACATCCGCCTACGTTTTCATATTTTATAAATAAATTTTATCGGATTTGTAGAGAGAGATGGGTTCACGATCCCAACCCGGGCTGTATATGGCATAGCCCAACTTTTGACCTGCCTATATAAGGCAGAAATTTTGATGTTTTTCACAAAGTCGGAACCAGAAGCTTGAAGTATTTATTGATTAATACTGGCACTAACACTGTGTTGACTAGGCATGTAAGTTACACTGACGATATATGTTGCAATTGTACCGTGGTATGAATCTCCCTCTCTCTCTAGTCTTTAGGAATTATGGAATAGTTATGATAGCACTCTTGGCATTAGCCGTTATAGGATTTATCAGAGTGCATCTATATTACCTGTTTATGAACATAATGCATGTGTAACAATTTTTGAAGATATCGACAGTTATCAAATGGTGTAAAACAAGCCGAATGATGAGTGTATTACTGTTGAAGTTAAACGAAGTGCAGGACATTCATTGTCCTGCAGACTAAGCTTTACAAGCCTCCAAGTTAAATATGAGCCCTTAACCACGAAAGGCACCACCCTCCAGCTCTCAACAGTTCACCTTAATTTCGAATGAAAGTTCACTCTTTTGTTTATAAATTTTCAAGGGAAAATCTCTATTTTTTCTAAAGTAAAATTACAATAATTTAATAACTCTGGGGGGGGGGGAGTTCACTTCACAGTGTTTCATAGAATCTCTCAATAATACAAGAGCTTATGGTAACCATTTATTGGAAATCTCATTAAGCATATATAATGTATTAAGGATATAATAATTTCATAATACGTTAAAAAAATTATCTTTTTTTTTGTTATAGGCCATTTTAACTACATAGGTAAATAATGCCATTTACGATAATTTATTTGATTTTGGTTTTACAATAGCAACAACACAAATTGCTTTTTAATTTACCTTGCATTCATTCTCCAACGTATCCTACCCTGATAACTTTGTTGGTTTCCTTATTGAAACAAAGCATTTTATTCTACTAAAAAATTATATTATTGTTTTGTTGTGATATGAAAAAGCTCTAACGTTAGTTCTATCTGATTAATTTACAACTAATCTCCCAACCAGCTGATTAGTAAATCAAAAATAATGCCTAATGCTCTGAGTAAATTTCTTAGTAAAGCCCATATGTTCATACTTACTGCCGTGTAGTAAATAATAATATGAAGAAAATTAATGTAGCTTCAAAATTTTCTTTTCAATTTTTATTTTTTTGAAGTAGTTGTCTCAAGTAAGCTCAATAAGGTGTCTCTATAGCGCAATGACCGAGAATTCCAAACAAAACTGTATGTCAATTATGTATACAGTGTATACATACATATATTTATATGCATCTAATATATACTATTGTAAATAGTTTTATTAGATCGGTTTATATGACCTAAAACGGCACAAATATTAAGGTATTAGTTAGATTATCGGAAATGAAAGAAAGTGGCTAACCAATCAATAAGATGTTATATATCATATAACTCTACATTTATTTATTTATATTTATTTATATATAAAGTCTTCAAGGATTGTAGCGACCGCTAACTGCATAAGATAAATCACCCTATACTCTATTTTTTCTCGATTTTTTTAAATTATTTTAACTTTTATTATTATTTTAAAGTACTTTGAAAACCAGTAGTTTAATTAATATTTTATAAAGTCGTGGGGTTGATTTTATAAATACTCTAGATACATCCACATTATTTTTCTATGGGAACAAGAAAATAGATAACTAACCCTCCAGTGGTAACCTAAAAATTATCCGACACCAGACCCTGGGTCACCCCTTACTGTCCCAATAAATAAATGCAAAAATTGTCACTGCGTGACGTCCTGCTTGACAATATATGATTTTTATTTAATTTTTTTCTTTAAGCTTGCAAAAAGTAATTAGTACTGCTACCAACACTGTTTTTGCAATTCAAAAATATTATGCCTAACAAACAAAAAAACAGAGGTCATTTAAAGGATAAAAAGAAAAGAGGGGGGATAGAGCAGGCTGGCCAAGTACCGCTTAAAGTCGTATTCTGCTTTAGAGCACCACTCCATTTCCACTAATTCAACCTCAATGGGTATTTTTTTTTTTTTATTTGGTTTCCTTTATCTTTCCTATCACCTCTCTGTCTTACCTCTCATTTGTATATATGAGAAAATTGATTACTTTTACCAGTTATTGCTTTGACGATTTTATCCTTCGCAAAGTACTTTTGCGGTGAATCCTGCAAGAAATTAAACTTACTCCTGGGCTACAACCGGGTATGCACCAGTTATTCACTTTATATAAATAGTTTCGTTCTATTTGTAGAAACTTTTATTTATTCAGTGAATATTTTAAATACAAGAAGAAAACTTTTAAATACATGTTATTATATATTTAAAGTTATTGGAATCCAATAAATTTATATAAAGTTACTATTATGCTTTTTTGTGTTAATCCTTGTATAGTTGTATAATTCACGTTACGTTAGGTGAAATCCATTTAATTCTTACCTTAAACATTCCAATAACATGAAATGACGTTTAGATTCCAACGCCCTTAATGTGATCACCCCATATGGTGGACTAGGTTAAGAATTGAGGCTAAAGAGAACAAGTATTAACAGATCCAAGACTCCATTTCATTATCACTGATTGCCAGATGGTTGGACGAAGAATAATGGTCAGTGGGATTATGAAATATAATGACAGAAACCCGTCGAGGAGTCTCAAGCAAAACTAATATTATGACACCACTATTTCGTTAAGAGCTATCTCAAATAAAATAAAGGGAAAATTCGACATTCCAAGAGTACTACAGTGAAAACAAACAGCAGTTCAGAAACTTGGTATCGCTGAACATATGTAGTTTATCGTTTCTCTTACATAATTAGGCATTGCAGAATATCTTGTTGTTATAGTTGTTGGTTTGAATGTAAATTGTACATAAGGATGAATGAATTATTACATCCCAATCAATAATTCTGTAGAAGCAGATTGTAATATTTCAAATAAACACCCTACAATAATAAAAATGAAACGCTGTGATTTAATTGTCTGTTTTGGTCATTAAGAGCAACTTTCTCAGAGCTATAAACAGTAAAAAGGCTAAAACAGGGTGAACGGGCTGAGCCAGCTAAATGATCTACTAGTTACTTCACTTTATCTATACCTGAACTGGTTTCCGGTGTTTTTACTTTGGAAATCAGTAGTTTAATTAATATTTTAGAAAGTCGTAGGGTGCCAGCATTACAAATATACTATATACATTCACATTATTTTTACAACAGCGTCCTTTTTCTATGGGAAAAAGGAAATATATAACTAATCCTCCAGTGGTAACCTGAAAATTATCCAATAAATACAAAAATATATAAATAATAGTTAGGATAAATAAAAGTGGTAACCTTGGATCTATGAGGCCTTTGGAGCTTCTTGTTACTTTACTTTTCTTAGCTAAACTAAGAGAGAATTAAGGGATGACATATGCAGGCTTTGATAGGAAGGTACTCTAGGGGTGAACCAGCTAACCACTTTCTATCTGACAGACAAAGCAAAACATTGTTGTTCCCTGGGTTTCACAGGCCCAAGATTACCACTCAAAGTCGTCTGCCGATTTTTCTCAGCAGATCGGAATGCACAGGGTTTTCGTGTATGTTGGAAAGGCCAGAAAGACTGGGCATGGAGTTAAAAATTGCATATACGTATACACAGTGACAGGCAGGTCTGGAGGCAAGGACTCCCAGTCCTGGCCCGTACGTGTGCTGTTGACTCCGGTCCCACCCCTCCCACATCCTTCACAGATATATACCTCTAAGATATAGTTCACACAATAAAGGAAAAATAGAAAATCATATAGTTCTAAATTTGGGTATAGTTGTTCGTAGGAATGCCCTGTACAACATACAAGAACTCCCCATCAGAGGGGTGGTGAGCACGGGAGGCAAGTCCCTTTTAGGGGGTTTTCTCAAATCTCTCAGGAAATATCAACTTCAGCAAAAGTTTCTCCATACACAAAATTATAGGACACGACTTTTTCTATAAGGATAGAACCTCTATTTATTTTTAGAGTGAGTAGTTTGGGAGCTACAGGAGTCACTCAGGTGAATATAAAATAAGTTAAGCTCAGAAAGATGTTAAAAATACAGCATGTGCAAAAAAAACAATTTTTTTTTTTCCTTTCATAGTCCTTTTAAATTTACAGATAATTATAGATCCTCAGGTGAATCTATTAACAAATTATTTTTGTATTTCCTGTAGCTTCGCTAGATTATATACAGGTTTTGTTATTTTATAAAAATTATATAATGAATAAATATAAATAAATATATATAATGATATACATTATACGTTGCTGGGCTAAACTGACTAATAAAGGTGATGGGGATCACCTTTTTGATCAACCTTTACTAACTTACATACTAATTCTTAACCTAATTTTTCCCCGACAGTCTGTTGCCATCGATGCGGGAATGGTGGTGGGGTCATAGTCTTAAACACCGGGTTAGTTAGATGTTGCAATGAGTAAAAAAACTTGATGTGATTCCGGTGGATGAACTCCAAGCGACGGGTGCAAGTCGGCCTTTTTAACCTCTCGAGAGAAGTATGCCTGACTACCTTTTTCATGACCCCATTATGAAATTACAGGAGACTTTTAGCTGTATTGTTAGTCAAGTGAGTATATAGCGAGGCACCGTACAGCAGGGCTGGACGGAGGACACATTTATACTCGTATATCATTAGTTTGAGACAAAGTGATAAGTTGGGTAAAGTTAGCAAGTGGTAAAGCCGGTAAGATCTGTGTCGTATTTTGTTACTAAAATCGGTAGAGAAATGGAAATGCCTATCCATTTTTATCCCCAGATAGTACATATAGAAAGCCAATGAGCTCTCTTGCCCTCCATAGTATAGGATTATGGCAAGGCTTTTTTTCCCTTTTAGAGGGAGAAGATTATGCAGTCTTCCCGGCGTTCACACTGATGATTAGCATATCCAATCTGTCACTGGTTACGTTACAAACTGACTCTTGTTTACGAGCTCTTTTTGCACTCTTGCTGCTGCTGTAAACCAAAATGTCGTCAGCAAAAGCCATCATTGTGGCTTTCTTGTAGTTTGTTCCAACAATGTTAGACGTCTACATACTAAAAAGCACCGGGGACAAAATCACCGACCTGTAAGCTCACCGTTCTGTCCTTCAGAAAGGAACCAACATGGAATATCACTGCTCTGGGCATTCCCAGTCGCAAAGCTGTTGGCACAGCATCTGGTGGGGCACTGGGATTTGCGTGCATTCCATCGAGATCATAGAAGTTGCTGTATTCCTGTTGACCAAAGGTGGCTTTCGTCTTCACCTTGACAAGCGGAAGTTCCGTACTCAGATTAGCCTGTAAGTTGTCGAATGCTTCCTCCTCTTCTTCGTCGGAGTTGTCTTGAATCAATGGGCCATTTGTGCAGGTGCCACGGAAATAGTGCAAACTGCATTATACCCTTCCCTTCTTTTTGCAGAAGCCAACGAATCCAAAAACACCCTAAGAGGAACCGCTTAACGCCGTGTTTTTTTTGCAAGAAATATGAACAAACACTTTTTTCTGACCTTGAACTGTTTCAGCTTTGCCATCACCTCTTTTCACACTTTTCTTTCTCAAGCCAATATCCCTTTTTCACCAACACGGCAGCCATCATACTCTACTTCATTCATCACAAATGAAATATTTTCCCGACATTATCGTAGAGTATTCCCTTATCGAGGGGAGAATTATTACCTAAGAGGGGGAATCGACAATGGGTGGATGGTCAGCCACAATACGGAGATACCTGACCTTCACAGAAACCCTTGGTGGGACTTTCCAGAATTTAAAGTTATTCACTGTTTACGTTATTTCAAATATTATTTATTACCTATAAATAATTGATGACATTTAATTATAATCCATCAATTCAAGTTTTAGAGCTAAAAAAAGTGATTTATTAGACAATTTTTAACAAAAACTAACATTTCATCTCACTCTATCTCCCCAACTACTGGCTCTATGAAAAAAATAAATAGAACCTTTCTTATAGGAAATGTTATGTACTTTTATTTTGTATAAGAAGTACCTTTTTCTGAAGTTGATAGTTCCCGAGATATTTGATAAAAACCAAAAAAAGGACCTTCAAAAATATTTGTTTTCATTAAAAAGT
The DNA here is from genome assembly GCA_930367205.1 of Acanthosoma haemorrhoidale. Classification (NCBI taxonomy): domain Eukaryota; kingdom Metazoa; phylum Arthropoda; class Insecta; order Hemiptera; family Acanthosomatidae; genus Acanthosoma; species Acanthosoma haemorrhoidale. Next base: position 133,210,140 of record OV884011.1, read on the forward strand.
AGAGGAAATTAAGGTCATTTTTTTATAAAGCGTCTTCCAATAGGGACTTCCGAGCTTTGACAGTTGATAACGGACATATTGTTGAAGCTGTATATGTCGAATTGGCTGTAATTTATCCAATCTGTCTTGGCAAATTACTATAAATGGATATAGCGTTCAACAACACGTGAAAATGATAAAATTGTTTTATCAATATGGGTGTTCTTTTGGGCAACGTTCCGCGCACTTCGCCCATTTTACGGCCACCACAACCGTCCTACTGAGAGGACTATTTCCCGTGTGATGGATAAATTTGAGTCTACTAGTTCAGTAAACAATCAAACAACACCTGTACGTCGCAAGGTCTGTCGAAAACATCGCCGCTGTCCGTGAGAGTGTGCAGGAGAATCCAAGGCAGTTGATTTCGCGTAGCTCACAAGAACTCGGTCTTTCACAGACCACGACTTGGCGAATTTTGCGTCGTGACTTGGGCCTGTACCCGTACAAAGTTCAACTGACCCAGGAGCTGAAGGTAAACGACCATAGACAACGACGAGTGTTCGCTGAATGGGCCAGGAGCAGTTGGAAACTGGCTCTAGATTTCATCGAAAAATCATCTTCAGCGATGAGGCCCATTTCTGGATGAATGGGTACGTCAACAAACAAAATTGTCGAATTTGGGACGATACCGATCCACATGAGATCCAAGAGCGTCCAAAAATGTCGCTGTTTGGGCTTGCGGCGTCATCGGTCCATTGGGTATTATATTGAGAACGATTTTGGCCAGGTCATCACCGTCAACGGCGAGCGCTATCGGTTGATGATTACCAACTTCTTTTGGTCTGAATTGGATTATATGGACACTAACGACTTGTGGTTTCAACAGAACGGCGCTACGTGCCACGCATCTCATGTCAGATTGCACATTCTGCACGAGCGATTTGAGGGCATGGTCATCTCACGTGGAGGTGATGTGAACTGACCACCGAGGTCTTGCGATTTGACCCCGTTAGACTTTTTCTTGTGGGGTTTTCTTAAGTCGCAGGTCTATGCGAATAAGCCACAAATCACAGCGGTCCACAAAGCCAACATAAACCATGCTATTGGTCAAATTCAGCCTGATTTATGCGCCAGAGTCATGGAAAATTGGACATTTCGGATGCGCGCCACCCAGCGAAGCCGTGGTGGACATTTGCACGATATTATATTCCATACATAATGGCATTGATAGTCCTTTCAAACGAACACAAAATTTCGTACAAAACACTAACGGAGCTGACAGAGGTCACAAGTGAAAGTACATTCTGTTTTTCACTTTAAAATTTTATATTGCCTATTAAGTAAAGGCAGATTGTAATTTCATCATAATAAAGTTGTTATTATAAACAAACTTTAAATTTTAGCCCAGCAATTCTTCAACATTATTTTTTCAATTTTTAACATTCAGAAAGTAAAAAGACACTTTATTATTCATTGAAAAATTTAGTTCTGTACATATTCAACTTTATTTATTCTATCTATTTTTTTTTTTATTAAACTTTAAAAAATTTCCATTTTTTTTTTTTTTCATTGTTAAACTTTTTTTTTCATTTTTAATGCATATAGGAGATTAATGTGGGGGTGGGATATATGTACAGGATGAAGATATAAAGAGAGGGTGGTGTTATCCCAAAGAGGGGCAATCCAATAACCTTGAAATTAAAGTTCTATACTTCAGCCCATAGCTTAAACAATTATAATATTAAATTATATAATTGAGATGGTATACTTAGGTTTAAATTACATTAATTGTACCAGCATCATCAATAATTTTATTTATTTACAGTAAGTGCTTTCGACATCCCATGTCTCTCATCCTCTGGTTATAACTACTATACAATAATAATCAGGGTCTTTTAAACGTATTGATAAGTAGTCTTAAAAATAATTACAAATATTTATGCATTAACTCATTTTATTAACCAATAGGCAATGAAGAATGCCTTTGGTCGAGTTAATCATGTTACACTTAACTAATTACTTTCAGAATTAGGAACCAAAAAAAAGTCCTTACACATATATAAGAAAAACTGATAATTAAGCCTCAACACACATCCCTTTCAAATAATGAATATTAGTAAATAGTTGCAAATTTTCTATAACATAATAAAACTATAACAGGTTGTTCCTTATATTTTTTAAATAGTTTCTATACAGCATTGTAAGCTGGTTAAATATTATAGCTATCTATGAAATATTTTCTGAATTTTACAGCTGGTACAGAATAACCGAAAATTCAATATAAATGTAATATACCATCATCCCCTTAGTCCAGTGATCCTTTTCCGGACTTTTATCCATATTCTTTTAAAATGCTACAGAACACAGATTGAGATGACTTAGATTAATATACATTTTATGTAGGCAATATCTTTCAGTTATGTATTGTAATTATTCTTTTCAATGGACCTTCTACATCATTTTTTCAGTAAAGAAATCAAAGTAAAAATAGTTTTCCCCTTAGTTCCTAGTGTTGATGTTTGATGAACATAAGGTTAAATTCAGCTAAAAATTTTTTAACCAATGGTTATATTTTTATATCTTAAAATGGTTTTCTCTCTTCAAGAGTCTTACTTACTTAACTTGCAAACCTTTTTAGTTTCGGTATTTTTGTTTCTATTTTGATACTAACAAACCTTTACTTGATTTTTTTTTTTAGTGGTTAAAACTCACTGTCACATGCTATAGATTAAAGTTGTTGATTTGTTCAAAAAAGGAGTTGGTCAACATTTTCATAATTATAGTTAAACCTCCATTGTTTTTGTTTCATTATTTGATCAGGTTTTGTCTTGCCTTTTCATTTTTATGCTCATTAAGCTGCATTGTGATGAGCATCTCTTTCCCCTATTAAACTGTTTTTAGCATCTACATTTTCACTTGATATTTGCACCTGGAAAACATCACATCTGTGACATAAATCAGTTTTCAGTGGTTTGAATGCAATATTTAAACTATGAAAAATCCTTAGATAAATTGATAATAAGACAAGGTTTTCAATATTTCTTTCTTTGTACATACAATGAGTACATTTTTGAAATGGAGAAATCTGAAGTTAAATATTTTTTTGGCATAGTTTTTCGACAATAATGACTTTCATATGCTGGACTAGGTTTATGTGAGCCTTAACTTATTCTATTTGGTCTTCCTGGTCTCCTACCCGAGGGACTTTATGATCTGCACTGTCAAAAAATGTGAGTTGCATAATATATCCACAAGCATAATTACACAGCAGGTAGGTACCTCACTTTGAGTCTTATAACTCCACAAATCAAATTACTGAAATTTAATGAACAAAATTATGTTCCATGAACCTTCTTTCTTCTATTCATGCAACAGAATCAAATTTTACATGACATATACCACCTGAATGTGCGGTTAATTTATTATTTAGATAACTCGACCTTAGTCAGACTCTAGATTAGTCAGTTGTTAATGATCAGTTAATTACGGTCTAAATTCATGAATGCTTTATAAGAGTAACTTTTGATGATTGGTAAAAACTTATTTACATTTAATTAAATCACAGTCCAGATAAATCTCTTAATTTTACAGCAATATATATTTTTTAAGTACTACACTAAATAATTATTATGTTTTAGCACGGTAAGAATACAACACAAACTATGTTATGGCACAAAGCTTTTCTCAGAAGCATTCTTAGAATCAACTGAGGAATAAAGAGAAACATTTTATTAAATGAATGTCTGGTACACTCATGAAAGCTAAATGAAATACTGTGTAAAAGAACCATTATCAGATTGCCCAAAAGAGAGAAAACAGCTTATTATTTGCATAATAATGACAAATTTATGTAGGATACAGCTACTTGAGAAATTATGCTCATACCTTAATAATCAAGAACAGAAATTTAACAAATTATCAAAAGATGTTCCAGGTGAGGACTACAGGTAAGTTTCAAAGTAGTTTTACTGGTAAATTAAATCAGACTGTGAAAAACTGGCTGGCATTTTATAAAAACTACTTCATTTTATTTTCTAAATGACAGTAGTCACTAAAAATCACTTTTAAACAAACATAAAGGTTTATAAATAAATAATATATTATAATAAAAATTATTTCATTTGCAGATATTCATCCCTCTTCCCATACTTTGAATAAAATAACTTAATTATCTAAAAAGTTGAATAATATTACTTTTCCAATTAATGATGAATGTATTGCTGCAATAATAGTGAATGGGTTGAGTAAGGAATTTGGTACAATGAATAAACTTTGCGATGTCATGATCGGGATGCCAGCTTCAATCCGTATATTATCTTTTTTCTTCAATACTAAAGTTCTTTGGTTGCCTCTTCCTTTAGTTCACCATTCAATAAATCTGTCTAAAAGTCTACATGATGAGTCCCCAATTACTTTTTGGGGCTACTGAGAGAGCCACACAGCTCTTAGAGTTGAATACCTTAACAAAGGTCCAAAGGTCACATATGAGGGTGGTCTGAAAAGTTTCCAACCTCAACATGAAGATATGAGCAGCCGTAAATAAAAGCTAGTGATTTTCGTTGTTCATATGTTGACAGTTACTCACCAAAGTTTTTGCCATTTTTGACGCGCATTTGTTGTGTAACAGTCGTTTGAGCGAGTCGATGTGAGTGTTTTTATGAAAATGGACAAAATCGAGTATCGAGCTGTCATTAAATATTTGTTTTTGAAAGGCAATACGCCTACGCTAATCAAAGATGAGTTGGATTCTGTGTATGGGGACTCTGCACCATCATTTACTTCAGTGAAATTTTGGGCAGCTGAATTTAAACGTGGTCGTAAGAGCTTGGGAGACGATGAACGTTCGGGACGTCCAAAAACTGCAACCACCGACGAAAACATCGCCAAAGTTCACCAAATGGTGCTAGACGACCGCCGAATTAAAGTGAGAGAGATATTAGAGGTTATGAACATGTCAAAAGAACGTGTTTGTCACATATTAAATCAACATTTAGAGATGAGAAAGCTGTCCGCGCTTTGGGTGCCGCGTTTGCTCACGTTAGACCAAAAACGTGTTCGAATGAACATTTCCAACGCTCTGTTGGCGCAGTTTAGGCGCAATAAATCCGAGTTTTGGCGCCGATTAATTACTGTGGATGAAACTTGGGTACACCATTATACGCCCGAAACAAAAATACAGTCCAAACAGTGGACTGCAAAGGGGGGACCGGCTCCAAAAAAAGCAAAAACTGTTTTTTCGGCTGGGAAAGTGATGGCGACATTTTTTTGGGATAGTCGTGGAGTTATTTTAATTGACTATCTTCAAAAAGGAAAAAACATTACAGGAGCATACTACGCATCATTACTTGACAAGCTGAAGGCAGAATTTGCGGAAAAACGGCCACATTTGCAGAAAAAGAAAATCCTGTTCCACCAAGACAACGCACCGTCTCACACCTCAGTGGTTGCCATGGAATTACGGTTTGAACTGCTTGACCATCCACCTTACTCACCCAATCTAGCCCCAAGCGACTTCTTTTTGTTCCCTCATCTAAAAATTGCGGTTGGAGGACAGGGATTTTCGTCAAATGAAGAGGCAATCACCTTCGTGAACGATTATTTTGCAGAGAAAAACGCTGAGTACTATTTGGACGGGGTACAGAGATGGGAGCATCGCTGGGAGAAGTGTGTGTCGAGTTACAAGGAGACTATGTTGAAAAATAAAAAAAAAAATTCTAAAAAAAAAGGTCTTGTACCTTTGTTAGGTCGGAAACTTTTCAGACCACTCTCGTATTCAAAGGTAATTCTATTCTAGAAGATATTATTTGATTGGTGACATTTTTTTATTTTATTTAAATATTTAGTAATTAATCAGAATCAGAAAAACGAATATTTCATTTTTTATAGAAAAAAATTAAAGTGTTTGAAAATAATTATTTATTTATATTGTAACATTTTAACATTTCTTTAATGTAACTATAATATTAGGTCAGAAACAACATGTATTTCCTTGTTAGAAGAAGAAGGTAGAAGAAAAAAAAAAGCTCTGTCACATCAATGCAATAAAATTAGATAGCAATAGAAATATATTTCCATCTATTAACTCTTAAACGCACCATAGTGTACAATAAGAAAAAGCATATAAGACAGCTCCACTATATCTGATAATAACCGTATTTTTCTAACATTTCTTACTTTTTTATTTATTAGAATTTAAAGGACATTTCATTTCAATTTACAGTTATACTTTAATTTATTTTCAAAAAGTCTTATCAGAATTGTGAGTATGACTGTACAGTGTTGCCATCCCTGTTTCCCCCTCCTTCTTGTCACATTATTGCAAGTTAATTAACCTTGTATGGAGTTTAATCTGACAGTGGATTAATTCTATCGTATTTGACTTTCAACCAGATTACATTTGCTCATGGTAACCAGCTCCATCATTGTTTCAACAAACCAAGTCCTGCAGAATGCCGACCGGCTAACATTGGCCATATATAGACGGATCATAATCAGGTACCATCTTCATCTACATAAATTCAAGACTTTTTCACTGTTCGTAAGTTAGTTGACTTATTTTAAAAACAATTCCACAAGTAGACGCAAATGTTTACATGGTTGTACTTTTTTATTTTATTTTGAATTAAGAGCACTTATTTATTATAATTATTAGTTATTTTAATCAATAATTTAATTAAAGGTAGAACGTATTATTACGATATTTATTTATCATATATTTTTAATTATATATTTTTTATAAAATTTAAATTTTATTTTTAATCTTTATATTTAACTTTTACTTTATCTTAAGGTTCTGTTAATAAAAATAGAACAATTCTGGCAAAAGGAATGATTGTTTATTTACACATATTGATTTAAAAATTGATTTACATATAATTACGTACGTATATAAAATAACACTGTTAAAACTAAATTTAAAATTACCTTAATTATTACGTAGTTATACTGGCCAGTGTTTCTTTTTTGATATTCTTCGATGATCGTCTTCTATTGCATGGTTCGGATTAGCGTCTTGAGTCGGGCCGTCAGTGAAAGAGTGCCTCGTTGCGTCTCTGTGCCAGGTCGGATGCAAGTGTATGGGCTTATTTGTTCCTCGAGGCCGTACACGTCCTGGTGCTTCCTCTCTCTCCTGCCGGGTCTAGATGAATGAGTGACCTAGCGTGGGTTGCTAACTAGGTCTCGTCTCCTCGGCCTCCGATGAAAGAGTGACCTCATGGCCGGGTCGGGGATAAATGAGAGCGAGTCTTTTTTTTTTTTTTTTTTTTAATTTCAAAACCTCAAACAATACAATACAATGTACAAAAAAGAAAAATAACAAAATATTTGGATTACATATTTCTCCTCTTTCTGCATTTACATGCATTTGGTGAAGTGCATAAATATAATAAAATTTTTATTGTCGTTAAAAGTTCATCGTTCTTATACAACACTAGGTGATGAGGCTCACCTTCTATTTGTCACAGACACTAGTGAGCGAGTCTGTGGCGATCCCAGTATTTATACCTTTCCGCTGCCTTATTGATATTTTAATCGGTTGTACAATGCCAGTTGTTTCCGATATTTATACTTTGTTTGTTTTGAAGTTTACAAAATATTTATATTAAATTATTGATATTATTTATATTATACATATTAATGGTAGAGAAAATGCAACGAATAGTGTTTAAACATTCATGAAACGTGATCCACCGTTCATTTTGAGTTTATATTAAAAACACTATCAAAAATCATAACATTAAAATATCACAACAGTATATTTCAAAGTATAGAATTTTTTGTTGTACATTAACCTAATTTTAAGATTCATTAATGGCCTTTAAGTATAATATGTTTCTTTTATAAATACAGTCCATTAAAATTATTCTAGTTTAAGGTATTTAAGTTTGCTATAATAATAACATGGGTACATTCTTCGTTGTTGGGAAATGGGTGGTCTTCATTCCTGGTTTCTTCCTTCCATGCTGGCTTTTTACTCTTGGCTCTTGGGCCTAGCACATGGATAAATGAGCTGAACTTGATGAACACATGACTTGAACTAACTTAATAAAAAGAAAGTCGAAGGCCCTGCTCCCCCCTCCCCTTTATTTATTGTAACAAATATACATAATTTATTGAATATGTTTATATATATGAAAATATCTACATTGCTTAGGATGGTCTCCTTGTACTGCATCCGAGCTGCATTACAACTAACAACAATCAGATTACAGTAATAAATTATACAAAGTAAACAATATCAGACGATGAGGATCATCTTCGGTTTACAAAATGAGGGACCTAAAACTAACTTAGGAAGACCCCTTTATTAATTTATTTGTCTTTCCTCAACCCCTGTGAGTAATTATTTAAAAAAATAAATTATTATAATTTTGTATGAGGCTTTCTCCTTGTACTGCATAGCATGCATTTTAAGAAGTGCATGTCTTAAAACTAACATTATCGGATTGTTGTTAAAAAATTATACAATGAAAAGGGTCGAGGTGATGGGGCTCACATTCCCACCCCTTTATCACCTACCAGCTGCTATTTATAGGTCAGCACATCATCACCCTCTCCCCTGAATATGTGTATTTTCCGAAAGGTCCCTGGTATCGGATTCTTTTTGAAGCTCAAAAAATCTATTTCTACGCATCTTATTTGAACAAAATACTTACTTCCTCATAATTAACTTAATTATAATTAATGAATTTAATTTGATAACAGAAATATCATTATAATATATAATTTTAATGGTTGATGGAGTAGAGAACTTGAATAGTCAGTGTAGCTTATGCTGTGTTAAATAAATTTGCATTCAATATATTTACTTCATTATTTCTTCATTCCTAGTTATGCCCCATATATTTATATAGAGCGTATCCTTCATCATTGTTTTTACTTTCTTTGTTATCTTAATTGAAAAATGACTGAATTAAGTAAAAGAAAATGAACCAATAATTTTAATACTGAATGGGAGGAATCCTATTTTTTTTTCAATTTCAAAGATCAATTTGTGTTTTTAATTTGGCAGTAGCTTTGCAGATTGAAAAAAAACAGAACATTGAACAATAATTCCAGACAGTTCATGCCACTTTTAATATGATCTATCCAATTAACTCTGAAAGAAGAAAGCAGAAAATCAATCAACTCTGTGTAGCCAACACTCGTGTTTCACTGGTGAATGTAATTTAAGAACCTCCATGAGTATCTTTTAATATGATTTCTTCATTTTCCCTGCGCTTTATGTAATTTCTAAACATAACATAAAAATGTTGATGCTACTTTTTTTTAGATTGCATCATCTAGTTAATAATTATAAAACAATAAGAATTGTTTCATTTTTGTACATAAAAGTGTTAACGTTAGAAATTTTGTTCTTTTAGATTGATATCTCTTGAGCTAAATGTAAAAACTCACAAACTCTGCATGTTCTTGTTCACTATTTATATTTTAAACCATAAATATGTTCTCTGAAAAGACATTGTATACTTATTAGTTTGAGGAGTAATTTTACAATATTAAGCTAAACAATACAATAATAAAATTAATTTCCATGCCTTAAACCTTAGCATCTGAGAATCTAGTATAATCTCCTAACTGAGGTAATTATTGGATAGAAGGATGTTTAGACAGGAGGAACTGAGTATTAAAAATAAGATTACTTGCTTCTGATGCATGAAATCACTCAAAAATAAACACTATAGTGTAACTTGTACTGAGAGCAAGCACACTCCTGGATAGAGATCTGAAGTCACGCTGTAAATAATAAAAAAAATATACATATTTATGTATATTACAGATTGTGGCCTAAACAGACATTAATAACATAACAATCATAAAATGTAGATTAGTTTTGAATCAGTGACCAGTGATTTGTCATGAATAAAACTACCAGAGAGTGAAGAACCAAAAAAAGTCGAAGGCCTATAGGAGGCTGGTTCTTCAAGGTGTTAGACACCTCAGAGATGGCAAATGGAAAATGGATTCTCGCAGTATTCATCCTCCTTCTTCAGCTGCTACCAGGCCCAGGCAATATTATTTAGACCTTGGGAATACTCTCTAGGCTGCTAATGGAGATACGCCAAAGGATAGAACAATGCTCAATGAAGACAATTCTACATTAGCATCTGATCTGTAGCTAGACAGAAAAAGAGCCAAGTAGATTCAATTGTGAAAAAACATATCCTATTTCTAGAAATTAGTGGATAGAAGGATGTTTAGACAGGAGGAACTCAGTATTATAAATAAGATTACTTGCTTCTGATGCATGACCACTCAAAAATAAACACTATAGTGTAACTTGTACTGAGAGCAAGCACACTCCTGGATAGAGATCTGAAGTCACGCTGCAAATAATAAAAAAAATATTAGTTATTAAAGAACATTTGTTTTGAGATGCATTCTTGGTATCATGGTTCTGTTCATTATTTTATCTGTTCTCTTATCTTTAATAAAGATTTTATTGTCATGGTCACTAGCATTTTCATTAGTTATTTATAAAGCATACATATTCAAACTAATAAAGCCTAAAAGGCAAGGTAAAAATGAAAATGAAAATGTAGATATTCATACTATATAAAAATGTTGTCTATAAATAAATTTGTTAAAAATATAACATCTTCATCAACCTAAGCCTATATCCCAGCAGATAAATCCTCTCATATCTAAATTTTCTACATTCAAACTATAAACTCCCACGTTATTATATTTATGTACATAATTCAAAACTGTGTCCATTGATGTTAGACACTAAGTGCTGTAGCTACCAAATATAATTGGGTATCACCTTTCTTTTATTGATAAAGTGTTTTTTTCTTTCAACAAAATATATCATTGATTTCATTCAGTATTATTGGTAGTTGCTAGACATATAAACAGTTAAGTTTATAAAACTGTGTGTTTATAGTTAGATGTGGAATTAGAATTGAGTAGATGTATTTGTTGGGATGTCAATTTAGGTTGATGAAAGACAGACGTTAGATTAAAAAAAAAAGTATTTATGGGCAATGTTTCACCATACTACGTATGACTGCATCAGATCCTTATAAGGGATGTTCTGAGTAGCTACTCAGTTCTCCTAGGTGTGATGAACAGTTTGTTCACACCTCTCTTTCGTATAAGGAATCCATTGATCCAGCCACACATTGTGTGTCAAAACATCTTGTATAAATAAACTTGATAAAAACCTAGCATATTTATTGTCATCAATCTAAGCCGATTACCTGTAAACACATCTACTGAAAGAGAAGGTTGTCATTTACAAAATTAGGTTAGGTTATAGTCATTGTATTTTTGGAGGTAAGAAGGAGGGAGTTGGCTTAAATGTCTAGCTAGACAGAGAATTTATTTCGATCAGTATAAATAGAAGTGGGTGAATCCCAATACACTAGTCACATCTTTCAGCCCAAATAAGAGTAAATAAATAACCATTAATAATTAATATATGTTTTATTTTAAAATTAAGCTTGTCATTTAAGTATTTTACATCAATTGCTATCTATAAACTACAAGATAAATAAGCTTACATAGTGTAAACATTTGTCATTTGTAAAATTTAAATTGCAAAAAACGTGCACAATGATAACAGACAAGAAGGCATATGCCACTTCCCTCTGGTAAAGTTATAGGAAACTCAGGAAATCACATTTATTTTAATGTAAAAGTTAAAAAATTTCAGTTTGCAGGTGGTGAGGATAGCTGGAACTAAAAAAGGACTGTGCAGGTGCCAGAGGGGAAGACCCCTCTTTTAACAAAAGAAGGCTTTTTTAATTATTCCTGGTACAAGAGGAGAGTCAACAGCGTTATCTAGATGGTTTAAATGATCAGACATTTGTCTTCATCTCTCAGGATGCCATGAAGAGCACAAAATATGTAGGCAATACATTACAGAAACACATTATCAATGCTAGTTAAAAATTTAATTGAGAAGCCACTTTAGTTTTAATAAAGCAATAAACATATCAAGAACTAGAGGAAAAAAAAATCTTAGAAATGTTTTGATAATCTCACATCAATCAACTAACAAACTAGTTCATCTTCCAAGGTATTTTTTATAAGTTACTATCCAATACTGTCAAAAGTGGTGGGAATATATTTTATTAGATTTATATTGGTGCTCATTATATATTTTATTGGCTGATTAAATGTTTCAGTAGGTTTTCCAAAAACCATTCTAGACTAAAAAAAGCCTAAAATTTAAAGGGTGTCGCCCTACTAAATACTCCATATTAACAATAAATAAGTTGTTTTACCTTTATAAACAAAAATTAGTAAGTCAGGAATATCCATTCTTCCTTATTCCTCAAAGGAAATATTTTTACTGATCTTTTTTTTTGTGACCAAAAAGTGACCATATAAATATCACTGTGCCAGCTCAACCCTGATCTATCTTGTAAAACCTTCCCAGTCACTTGCTAGCCTTTACAATTTTTTTAGGGAACATAATGGAAGTCCTACTTATTCAGGGAGAACATTTTTCCCTTCAACTTACAATCAGGGAAATTCAAAAGGAGTTAAAGATTCTTTTTCTGGAATTCTTTATGCCATAAAAAAACAAGGAAATTGGGAACATAGAATGTCCAGGCACACCAAAAAAGTATGTGCTGCTGCTGCTGAACATTTAACATTACTGTCTTTGGGCAACCGCAAAAAAAATCTAGCAGAGAACTGGCTCAGGAAACCGCTGATGCTACAAGGACCTAAGCTTCATCATCCTTGATTAGAAGGAAACTTTTATCAATTGGGCTTAAAGGGTATGTTGCTAAAAGAAACAGGTAACAAGAACACACCTGCTGTCGATCTATTTTCTTTTACCAATTCTCCTGTTCTGTCTGTAAAAATATAAAAAATATGTATGTGTTTGGACACAATTCCCTTTAGGTAGTTATTCATATTTTATTTTATTTTGATACCTTATCTTGTGTTTTCAACAACTGATTCAATCCTTTTTTCTTTTCACTACGATCAGTAGTCTTTAAACCACATTATTTGAATATTCAACATATTAATAATGAAATATAGTTACAGCATTAAATTAAAATTTAAGAACATTTGTTGAAGTATTTTCTCACAACTGAAAACACAGCTTATTGTACTCATGGTTCAGGGTATTACTCCTTATAATTTAATTAAAAGAAATTATTGAATCGAGAGCGGTAGACTGACATGTCATTCTAGATTCAAAAGATTTTTTTTTTTTTTTTTTATTCCAAAACCTCAAACAAAAAATATGTAATGTACAAAAAATAAATAATACAATAATGGAGATCCAATTTTCTCCTCTTCCTGCATTTACATGCATTCAAAAGATTTAACTGTTATACTAAACATATTAATTAAGTACTAATCATGTGCTTCATAAAAGCATCATGAACCACACTCTATATATACAAATATCATTACATATTATTTTTAAATTAAAATTTTATTATCACACAAATTAATAATTTTGTTATCTCCTAGGCCTTTCAATAAATGCTATTAAATACATAACAGTCTTCTTTTTCACCCCATTAATAATTATTACCAGTCAACCTTATTTTAACACTATATGTATCAATATTATACATTTAGTGCCTGTTAAAAAAAGTGGTGGGAAATAATTATAATAGAATTTATAAGCACTAACCTTATCAATAACTATCGCCTCAAACATTTGCTGTTCACATACTGTATTTTGTTACTTAATTCATTCACCGGCTTTAGACATCAAAATATTGACAATACGATTACTAACAATTTTTTCTATTTTCTAATTTGTTTTAAAATAATTGCAATTTAAGCGTAATCTTCTTCAGAACAAATATTCTATATACTTCCATAGATTCATACAATTCCAACTTGAGGAGGTAGCAAGTTGGAATTGTATGAATTTATGGAAGTATATAGAATATTTGTTCTGAAGAAGATTACGCTTAACTTTCATAATAATATATTTTCATTACAAATTATACATAACTAACAAGAATAATATAATAATTTTACAACATTAATAATTTAAGGAATGTATCAGTTATAAAATTTATATTTATAAATAAGAAAAATGGTCATATCATTAAATTATAAAACAACATAATATTAGCTATACCTGTGGATTTCAAGCCATTTAATTTAAGGAAATGGTATTTGTTGTGATCAATCTCCACAAAAATAGTGAGCCTAACGGGCCACAGCAGTTGTGAAATTACATGCTTTAAGTCTTGATGATACTACTACAAATTGATGGTAATATTTCCTTTAGTTAAATAATTAATAATAAATGTGTAAATTAGTAAAAAATTAAATGAGGGATAGTTAGTCTATTGTATATCGAGTACTACTAAATTTTCATAGGCTCCTTCTGAACCTCCTCAGCTTCCTCAAGATGACCAAGCTGGTTACTTTCGGAGAACTGAAAAATAAGCATTTGCCTTATCTCTAATTCTGTTTATATTTTATGTTACTCATGTAAAATATAATCTTTAAAAGTTATCTATATACATTTTTTAGAGTTTAACTGTCTTTCTATAAGCTCCCCTACCTGCTAATGTTCAGATTTGTCCATTCGACCATCAGGAGAGGAAATAAAAATCATTACCATAAAAATAAATCTAATTTAAAGAGGATGTTGTGTATCTATGACAATGGATAAAGAAAATTGTTCAGTCCTTAGAATAAATTAAAAAGTTTAATGACCTACTTTAAATGAAGTTACCTAGGTTTTTTTTCTTTTATTTGAGCATTAACTTTTGCACAGTTCGGTTAAGAATTATCAAAATCAAGGTCTTAAAATAGGATTTTATCAACTCATCTTTAAAAGAGAATTAAGAGTTCTAAAACATAGATCACAGATGATAAAAGAGTATTATTCAAAATTATGCCATGCCCATCGTCCATCACCCATCCAATTTTCTCATCATTTTCTTCTGTGATTCTGATAAAAACTCGTACCTATCCAATGAAGGAAGCAATTTTTTTAAAAAGTGGTTTTTCATGCTTTGATGTGTGTGTTTCGGGCAAATTTTTTTTTTCTCCATGGTTTTCCAAATAGAGCTCCCTCTAAGGCCGTTCAGTCGAGAATGTGACACAATGTATCTCAATATATCTTCTTGCTCACTCCTAGAATAAGGGTCTCTTGATTGTTTCTTTTTAATGGTAATAGCCATTTCAATTTGATCAGAACTATCCGAAGATCCATCATACCTTTCCAAAGTTTTAATTTGAAATATTTTCTTTTCCCAAAAGAAAACATCCATGAAGTGATCATTTCCAGTTGAATATTTACTATATTCATAATCCTCTATATTGAATAAGGTATCCTTGGTGACACAGTCTGTTATATATGAAACCCTATACACTGTTCTGTTAATAAACCCAAATTTACCATAATCTTCCACCATCACTGCAGTCTTATAATCTACATCATCAAATTCCTCAGACACAACACCACCGAATAAAACTGTGATATCTTCATACTTTTTCCTGAGTGAATCGTCATAAATCTTGAAGTGAAAACGCATTGGTTTGCCAGTAAAGGTTTTAAACAAAATTGCATTAACTGCTGCTGATGAGAAAATTTGCTTCCAATCAGGCTGTTTACTCCTGTTAATTTTAATAACTTCCACTGCCGTGTCATCAGGAGAATCTTTGTCCATTTGTTTTTGAAATATTTTAAGTAAAAACAAACAATAACTTCACTAGTTTTATCAAGACCTAATTTATTTTTCACCAGTAACAACTTGAAAAATTCCCGCCTAATTGAAGAGCCAAAGAAGTCGAAGCAGCAATTATCAGTACTGCAACTTTCATGAACTGAGAAGTTGAATACATATGACGTCACTATTTTTATTTAGGTGTATAGTAGAAGACCTAAGAGAAAATTCGACCTAAGGAGTTTCCCGAAATATTTAATTGCATAAAACACCTATACCTTACATATATTCTCACATTCCAGGGTGGAACTGTTAGATTTCAAAGTTTTGATGACGTACTTAGAAACCATTATCACCCAGCCAGGTTACAAACCAGGATTGAGAAATAAAAATTATTTTAATTTTTTTTGCTTGTTATAATTAATAAACAACATCCTATGAGATATGCAGGCAGAATCGGAACTTATACCACAACTAACATCCCTCATTTAGGTTTATTTTTTCCTGCTAGATGCCACAGCGTACACTTCTTTTGGCAGGTAGACACCGGTTTCCAGTCTTTGTTATTACCCAGTAGATAGCACTACTAACAGCTGCTAATAATGTTTTTTCCTCCTGTTTCAAGCTTAGAGACAGTTCTTAATGGCTCCCCTGGTACATATCTGGCCTAAATATTATGGCTTATTCTTAATTCTATATATTGTCTTCCAGCTAGTCACTTATTTCTTTACTTTTCCTAGCAGAACTATCTTTCAACTGCTGCACTGATTCTTCTGAAAAAATACAACAAATTTCTATCAAATATTAAAGATTAGATTATAAAAATAATTAGAATGCAGTTCAACCTATTGGCTGAAATTCGGAACTTGAAAAAGAGCAAAATGAATAATTTGCATTGACATATGTTAAGCAAAAAGAAAAGTAGCCCCAGTAATTGTTCTCAGGAGAGGGAGAGATATCTAGAGCAAGGGAGGAGTATTTCATTCCATATTTTTTTCTATAACTTGGATGCAGCAGTATCTGTTGGCATATGTTATATTTACTGCTCTGGAGCTATCTGCTTTTGAGTGCTAAAGAAATTTGTATGATGCTGACTAGAGAAGTGAGTTCCTGCAGGATCCTCAAGATCTGGTACCAAATCGACATTTTCTGCTGGGAAAGGCCCTGTTAAAACCAGTTAGCTCTCCCGATGCTGAGAGCTGGTTGC
Source organism: Acanthosoma haemorrhoidale (assembly GCA_930367205.1). Lineage (NCBI taxonomy): Eukaryota > Metazoa > Arthropoda > Insecta > Hemiptera > Acanthosomatidae > Acanthosoma > Acanthosoma haemorrhoidale. The sequence continues at coordinate 133,226,934 of OV884011.1, forward strand.
TGTAAAATAAATTTTGCATTTTTCTGGATTTTGCGCCAAATTTTAACCACAAGGGTTTGGTGCAATTAAATTCTCTCTCTCTCTCTCTCTCTCCCTCTCTCTCTCCCTCTCTCTCTCCCTATCTCTCTCCCTCACTCTCCTTCTCTCTCTCTCTCTCTCTCTCTCTCTCTCTCTCTCTCTCTCTCTCTCTCTCTCTCTCTCTCTCTCTCTCTCTCTCTCTCTCTCTCTCTCTCTCTCTCTCTCTCTCATATTAAATATTTTTGAAACAGTACTGTTTATTTGTCATGGTGCTTATGTGTTAACTTCCTTGTCTGATGATCATGGTATTATTCCATTCATTAGTATAAAATATTTCTTAATTGAAAGCTTTTTTTTTTTAATTTGAGAGATGTCTTGACTTCTGTGATATAATTTTTATCTCGCTCATTCTGTATTAATCTCTTTCCAATAACCAATTAACTAGACTGAAAGAGATTCATTGAAGAAAAGCCATGTAATTATTATTATTATTATTTGTATTAGGTAATTATTATTTTAAGCATAAAAACTATCAAGAAAATTTATGCGACGCAAAACATTTTAAACAGTAAAATTATGCACCAAGACCATACTGAACCCCTAGATAAAAAGTATTTAAACATTATTAAATAAATTGCTATTCTTTAATAATTGTTATGAATACCTTTTCACCTTTTATAATAGGAAAGTATAAAAAGATTTTTAAACTAAACAAAAATTTGAAACTTATGATCTCAAGTTGGTTTTTATCTTCCAATTAAAAAATTGATAATGAAACATACACAAATAAATAAAGGAGCACCAGAGATTAAAGTATAATTTCAATAATGTTTCCTTAAAACTTCATATTTTACAACGAGTTCTGTTCCAGATATATCTCTTGTTCCTATAAAGTACACTTAAAAAAATATGTCCTACGTATTATATTCCATCAAACATTCAAAAAACATATCTGAAAGGACATTATCATTGCACTAGTTATAACCCTTTTTGTGACGGTAGGCAATATTTTTGGTGTTTTTATAGCTAATTCCCATCATATATAACAGTTGCATGTAGCTTTTTTCTTTTAATTTTTTGACTGTGATACTCGAAGCTTCTCATATAGCTTGTACAGTAAGCAAAAGTGGTAAAATGAATAATAGTATCCGGTAGTAAAAACATTTATTAAATTAAGTAATTTACTAATTTCAAATAAATTTATCAATTTTGCTCTTTTATTTAAATTACTAGAATTGACAAAAATCTAATTGTAATTAATTTATCAAATATACATTGTACATTAGATGTATAATGAGGTTAAAATCAAAATGGATTCTATCAAAATTATGAGTTAAGTACATCATAGTCAATCATGAGGGCGAAAAATATTGTGGTTTGTTATGTTTCACAGCTGAAAATAGGCAGACGGCTATGAAACCCATTTAAATAATGAAGAATAGAAACATAGTGTGTTGCCAGAAGAGGTTGCTTTGTTAGTAAAGGAGTTTGAATTCCAGCAGTTTCACAATTTTTTATTTTATTAATAATTATTAAAATTTACAGCATTGGGCATGCATAACACATCTTTTACAAATTTTATTAATTTGTAGTTTACACTTTCTTTGAATAATTTATAACTTTCGTCCACGCAATCAAAACTTTAGATTGTGAAAAAATAAATGATTTGAAAAAATTTAAACTTTCCCAAAAATGGTGATTAAAGTTTTTTAAAACTTCTTATGTGAACTTGAATTTTGCAGAGCTGCTTAACTAACCATTTTATTCTTAAGTAAGGACTGATTAACCTAATATTTGAGGACATCTGAAGTTAATAATGTTTTGAAGATTATGTCAGACCTGCAAGCTATCAATATTAGTATCTTACTAATAAAATCAGTATTATACTAATTAAAAAGTTATTTTTATTTGTTTTAATTGCTGAAGAGAGAAGTTTTACTTTTAAATATGTGCCAAAGGGGTAATCAGATTTTATGTGTACAGATGTACAATGATAGAACTCAATAATACTATATATAGTACTATGATACAGATGAGCTAAATGATCTGCAATTACATATATATTCCACTTCTTGGATTAAGCTTGTTGTTGATTTAAGTACAATACATAAGTATGAAAAAAGTCCCATTTTGTAGGTCTTAAGGCATCTCAAACCATAGCTTAGAGCTATTTGAAATATTGATGTTATGAGTGCCAATAAGGATAGAAATACTTCCTCTCGTTTTGGGATATTTGTTGAATAGGCGCCTTTAGATTAGAGTGTATTTAATAAAAATAAACCAAGTATTTTTGATCAATAACTACTATTTTTTTCATAAGGTCGACAGATATTGTTCCTTGTTGATTAAAAGATAACATCCAAGTTTTTTGTACATGCAGTATTAAAAAGAAAAGAAAATTTAATTTATATACATTTTTTTTTTTTATAGTTTTTGTATAATAGTTAGTCATCTGTGATATTATATTAAAGTTGAGGGTAATATATATACTTAACCCTTCCTGGGAACAGCTGTCTAGCTCAGGCAGCTATGGTTTCTTTAATCAATTCTAGACCCCTAACCCTTCAACTTGGATAGTGTGAGTCTACACCTGCTCCAACCAACATCTTGTCTTCAGGCGTGGAAGGGAGATTTGTGACACTAGCCTTCTATGGTTCAGTCATACTTTTAGAACATTGTCTGTCTACGAGACACTAGTACTAAAATATGTTTAAATATCTGATTGGCAGATATTCTTGCTAATGTATTAATTCAGTATCTGCCTGATAGTCAGATGTTCCCACATTAATATGTTTCAGTATCTGCCTATCACGCTGTTGTTCCCACAAACGTAAAATTTAAGATCGCTGGAAATACAATTTTATTTAATATTTATTTTAATGATTATTCATAATTACTTGTTTTCAATATTTTTTTTCTTTCAATCTTTATACCATTTTTTTGTTGTGCTTTTTTTTCATTATGGTTAAAAATTAACCTTCAAACTGCACTAGAAGAATCATGGCACTTTTTGCATCTGGTAACTAATCAGTCAAAGATATCGATTCTGATGAGTCATACGTTGCTTATTAGACAGAGCTATTGTCATCGGACGAAGAGACAGCTTCGGAAATTGACATAAACAATTGTTTTTCTGATGTTCATGAGGGGCCTCCCTCCCATTTCCTCTCTGACCCTGCAGAACAATAGAATAAATCTGATCTCCCCACGAACTCCATTGCAACAAAAAAAGAGAGAACTTTTGAATTCATTTTAGGAATTTCCTTTTAAATAATGTTTGTTTATTTTCATGTCATTCTCCTTTTATTACAATGAAGAGATATTGTTTATTCAAGTATTAAAGAAACCAACTAATGTTATAAGTTAAAGCAAAGGCTGTGTAAAAAAAATTGTTAGTTAAATATAAAAATATATATTGTTGTTTTACTTTGCCTGCACAAACCTAAAACTCTAGTTAGAAATATCTGGGAAAGAGATATTCCATCTATATAAGTCTTCCTGCCAGATGTTCCCACTAAGCCCGAAAAGAATCCTGTTCCCACTTAAGGGTTAATGACTGGAATAAACACCGATTCATTTATTAGTCACTTCATGGCGTGAAATTGTGTTTACACCGCTACTTTCTATATGAGAAACCAATCACATATACATTAATAATTTTAACACTCAAATACATCAGCAAGTACTTTTGAAATTGGGGGATCATATTATGGAATAGAACGATTTTTTTTCAACATGACTCGCTCAGAAAGTACCAACAGGAACGAAAGACGTGATTCAAAGGCGAGATTATTTTAAAAATGAATCCTTTTAGGTATTCACAGGGGAAAAAAATTTATAATTGTTCCTATTTTTTTCAAAATACGGCTACCGGGGTTTGACCCTCTTAACAGATAATAAGATAGTCGGGTGAAAAGGAGAAAGATGATGAAGAACCGGGAGACAGGCTTTTGTGTTGAAGGTATAGTGGCGGTTCAAAGGTAACGGAAGGAAAGGGGTTATATACGTCAACTGTTCGGGTTAAAAATGTTCCCAAGCCAAGGTAGTGAAGCTCTTTAAATCGCCGAGGTTACCAAGGGATTTGCAGCTTACTGTAGTGCTTGAAAATTCAGGGATCAGTCCCTCTCCCAGGTTTCATTTCTTTTATTTTTGACTAACCACTATGTTACATTTTTATATGAACTAAAACTTTGTGGTTATTTATTTTTTGAAATTCAACCGTACAAATATAAACAAATTTAAGAACGGAGGACGTGATTTAAAACACACAAAAAATTTTAGCAAATCGAAGGTCACCCCTTTAACACTTTTCCAGGCCATGATTTGTGGAGTGGCATGTGCTTTGATTACAAGTTAATCCTAACCGCCACCTCCAGGTGTTAAAATAATGTTGTTCCGCACTCTAAGTAGCACTCACTAGTCTTGCAGATGGAACTAGGATGTTCTAAATATTTCAGGCAATTGTACGTAAGGATTATGTTCATTCTAGATCAAGAACGCTAGTTGTAATCAACAACGTACTTATCTATGGATTAAGGTTATCAACTGGAGCTTTCCAATTAAGTACTGGTGAACTTCTACCTAGTTTTACTTACTTATAATGGTGGCCTCACTTTCGTTGGTTAGTAATTGTTTCCAACGCTTCCTACACCTTAAATTACATATTTTACTATGTTAGCAATCAATGCTTAGGTGAAATAGACCTTTTTTATTTGAGAATTAATAAGTAAGTAAATATATTAAAAGAGTAAAAAATATTAAATATATAAATGATTTAAAACCAACAATCAACATAAAATAAATTTAATAAAACTATAAAGTACCTGGAGACCCGAATACAAAAACTATTCCAAGAATGAAGCAAAAGAAATTCAATGAAAATGAACTTCCTTAGACAAATTGGTTTATACCAAAATATATGTCGCCACCAATATATTAATGATGCGAGGTTAAAGAAAAATATTAAGAAACAAGTGACTTAGGTGTAAGCTACCTCCTTCTTAGCAGAACTATTTGCTGCCAATGATGAGAATCTTAATTTTTCAATTAGGTAAAAGAGCCGTCCTCTTTTATGCTGATTTTTAGCTCCGGCTCTCTGGTTCGATTCCCGGATTACATTAAGATTTTTTCCCCCAACCTTCTTAGGATAAATGATTTGTTACTCGTACAAAAAAATAGTGGGTCCGGTTAGGAAAACCAAAATAAAGGCTGATGGGTAATGAGCCAAGGGGCAATCCTACCAACTCTGGCTATACCTTCTGTCGGTCTTGCCTCTTCATTAGCTGTGGGGCATGAATTTTATTCTTTTTTTAGGCAAGAGTATTATATAACCTCCTATCCCCGTTCTACACGACGCTCAGTTGGCTGCCTATTAAAAATATGTGTTGTGACCACCTCTTAATTACAAATAATTATAAGTCACCCTCTTCTTGATCAGATTATATCTCTTTTTTTTTTTCTTTTTTTTTTCCCTAAGCTCTTTAGTTAGAAATTCAGGATGAGGGAAAAATATAGAATATTTAGGTTAATCGGATACTTATACTGGGAGTACCTGCTTGAAGGTGGTGTGAGAGGATTAAGGGGCGTGGGAAGCCTCGGTCTTATTATATCTTTATATCTATTTTTTTGATTTATTTTTTTTTTTCTTAGCTCTCAAACTTATAAAATAGGATGTGGGAAAATTATTTTGGGCTAATGAGTGCCTTTCACTAAGGGGAGTCCCCCATTTGAAGGATGTATGAGAAGGATATTTATCACTGTTTTCATTATGTTTAATAAAGGTTATGACGTCAGTTAGAGTGGGAGGAGGGACTGAAGTAGTGGGGGAGACAGTACTGGCTGGCCTCCTATATAAGCCTCGGCCTCAGGCTAAATTAGCATAACTAATCGGACCGTCACTTGGAACACTACTCTCTCCTCTCTCTCTCTGCACTGGCGCCTGCTGCTCTACTCAAAACCATGGACTTCTCATTAAACTACCTCTGCATCTCTCTCCTAACCTCGATATGTTTTAGTTCGGCTTTGTCAGACCCCACACATTCCTAGTGGGAATCTCTGCCTTCGTCTCGCTAAAACTAGCACCTCCTTGGGAGAGACCTCTCCCTCGCAGACGACGGTTGTCGTGGCCCTGCAAATTTTACCAGCAGTGTCTCCCACGGCAATCCAGTCTGCTTCTCTCCGGTTCACACTCGCCTTTGGGATCCGGACGGTTTTCCCCTACCCTTAGATACCGAGTGTGAATTCGTGGTCATTCCAAGACCACATAAACTACCTATAAACCTACCCTGTACCTCTTCTCCTGAACATAGTGCACTGTCGGGGCACATACCTATCAAAAAATGGAGTCAGATTGTAAAGCCGTCATGAAAAGATTGTCCAGGTTATAAACTCTAACAACCCTAACTTGTCACCAGGGCTAGGGTAACCAGGCACCCCTTTCGTAACGACCCGACAATATGTATCGTCAAAAACAAACGAGTTAACGCCTAATCCTAGTAAGGTCGTGTTAACATATAATGTACCGTTGGATTCCCAGAGTGAACTTTTTATAAATTTAACACCTTTAAGTTAAGATTAAAAAAAAAAAAATATGAATTCTAACCTTTAAGGTAAGTTCCTTTAAAATGTTTGAACTGAATCCATACAAAGTTCCGGTCCATTTTTGAATATTGCTTTTGTAATTGAGCAGAAATTGAAATGATCACAAAATTACAAATTTTAAAAAACTATATCGTTCCCGGTAATCTGAATACTTCAGAATAAATATATTTCCTGTTTATACTAGTTCGCATAATTTTGCATAGTAATCATTTATATAATATTGTTCATTTTAGTTGAAAAATATGTGATAAAAAGGAGTGAACTCTCTATTTATTTAAGAGACCAAAAAGTAATTAATAGAGTAAATCAGGAATGTATATGGCTCAATGATTTGGTGTTACACATGCAGCGAAAGAAAAAGACTTTTCTGATATTGTATAGTGGGAGTGCATAAAACATCCTACTTTTAAAGATTATATTTTAAACACAGCAAAATTGCATTCAAGATTATATGGATAATATCCTAAGCCCCTGACCGTCCACAAAATTCTTATGCATAGTCCACCAATCGCTAAAGAAATTCTTAATCCTATTGGCCAACTATCTATGTAAGAAGTCCAAAAAAGTTGTCACAAGTAATTTAAAAAGTATCGCAAGAGTTTTCTAGAAAAATACCTAGAAGACATAAAATGAAGATATTTTTCACAATTTGTTAATATCCTCTGATCTAGTAATCTCATGCAAGACCATTACCTTCAAACAAATTTAGTAGTTCTAAAGAAGAATTAGAACTAGTTGCAGTGATAACGAAAGCGCCTTGGACATGTTAAGTGAATCGGCATTATATTTTGTTTTACATATTTAGTTTCAGTAAGATGATTTATTAATTTATTACTTAGATTAATTGTAGGTTTTTAAAAGCAAAATGTAATTGTTTTTTTCTTTTCCTGAAAATTGTTTAGTTTCCGTGGTAAGATATCTGGTGAAATTCATCTTTTAATTGCGTACAAGTAAATGCCCCTTATTATGTCAGTAATAAAACCCTTCACAACGACCTTAATATACCCTACATTCTAGAACTCATCCCTTCCAAGTTTATGAAATTCCACAGTAGCCTTTCCAACCACCCTAATCCTGTAGCACAGTCATTGCACTGCGCCACTCATCCCTATAACCTCCTCGGAGACTGAAACGGCAGTGGCCTCGTGACCAGCTATAAACGCGTGACAGTTGGAGCCTAGGCAATGGCCAGTTTCTCCAATCATGTTCTGAGCGTCTGTGGCTCTCGCACTCTTGGTCAGCCTCCACTGGCTAGTATTCGGTGACGCGGCTGATGGAGGAGCGTGGGGTCTTTCCAAGACTCCGTTTTCCCTTCGCATGTGGATCTGGGAGGTTTCTGGGCTGTAAATATTGTATAAATGAGCGAGTGAATGATGAATTGTAAATATGGTATGAATGAGAGCATTTATCTTAATTACTTATTGCCTTATAAGGCAGATTGTAATTATAGCACAATAATGGAATATATATACAATTAAAAAAAATTGCGTACAAAAACATTTCCGAATAAAAATGATCTTTTTCCAACGTAAAAATAATTTGCATACAATAAAAAATAAATGAATAAGATGCAATTAATTTATTTACTTACTTGACTTTTGTCTCACTTGTGTAGACAGCCCACTTTGCGAAATGACGATAAAAAACTCTTATTCGATTAATCCAATAATTATCAGTCAAAAATATATATATATGAGAGGGATTTGAACCTGTGACCTCCTGGACTCTAGTCCGGCGTTTTCGCAACGTAGCTTCCATTCATTTAGTACGATTAATTTGGATTGATAGTTAATTGTTATAAAGCTGACATTATTAAGTAAAATTAGGGACAACTATGGTAGTGGCATCCATTGAAAACATTCTCAAGTAACACTCAGCGTTCTCTGTTCATGTTTTTTGGAACTACTACGTGCCGCAACGTAAACGTTTTCGAAACCGGTCCTTAAGTCGGAATAGTTCTGGTTGAACTCCTAGGTTTTGGCCGAATTGTACACCTCTAACCTGAGCCATCGCTGCAAACCACTAGCAAGTCAGATTCTAATATTTTTTCCTAATCCATTAAAACCTAAAAAACACCATATGCCAATGCGGCTGTATTTTAGAGGAGGCCACAGCCACTTTAATATTTCAATGGGGCAATAGGAAAGAATGGAGCTAGTTTATAGCATAATAGTACAATAATTTTAGGTTTGTGGTCAATTCAAAAGGGTGGAATCTTGTATGTAAGGTAATGTTGTTGAAGTGATAAGGAGAGTTAACAATTGGACATAAGACTTTTAATCGGAATGATTTAATGCCAATAGTGATTCACATTTTTGATGCACCTAAACTATCAACAAATTACAATTAGAACACATTTTGTACTTTACTTTGTTTAAGTTTACGTAAGTCTTGCTGCATTTTAAATCATACTCAATTGACTTATTTTTTATTTCACGTATGGTATCACCATTTAGCGTACGAAGTGACGATTTCCCGTACTTTTTTGAAATTAAAGAGTCATTCTTTAAGCTCAGCGAATATATATATTACGCGGTTGGAGTTCAAACCAACATAATATCACGACTACCATTAACCGGAAGCGTTATAGGCTATCGATCGAAAAGGAGGGAAGTAGTTTTGTTTGTGAACGGTAAAGTTTCAGTCGGGCTTTGTGTCCAGTATCGGACACAGGGGAGGCTGTGTCTACACACACAAGTTGGGGTCCCCTGCTTATTTCCCGCTAACAATAAAACTTCATTTTCCCTAAAGGCCGGTAGAACGGTTTCACCCAGCTATTTTTTCTGTTCTCTAATTGGAAATATTGTTCTCATAAATGTCAAAGAGACAATTTTTTTTCCGGCAGGAAATTACAGAGAGCTTATAATATTATACACCTATTTCAATTCATTGAATAGTCAAGTATGATAGAACTTAATTTATTTACAGGAACTTTATCTGCGTCAGTGACAATCAATGTTTGCTCATAACGTAGTAAATTTAGTTACGCGCACAAGTGCTTTAAACAGTTCAAGCTGCCATTTTCAAGTGCTAGGGCAACTTACAAAACAAGATCAGAAATAAGAACAAGTGCAGTAGTGATAACAAAAAACCTGATACAGTTTTTTCGTTAAATTGGGAGGTTATAAATAGCATTCACTACACTAAAACCTATAGAATTATAAATATGGCTTTATATTTAGAAAAGCGTGTAGTTTACTAACAGTCGTTCAGGGTACTACTCCGCAACTTGATCTAGACGACAGTCCGGCAGGCAAAGCCCAAGTACTTTCATGAAGGAGTCCTCTGCTTGTGATTTCAAATCCAAATGACAACTCCTTCGAAAACTGACTCCTCAGGTGCTTCCTGCTAACAGGTATTCCCCGTTTTACCCGATGAGCTAAACTCATATTTTGTGTCTGCTTCCTCAACTACTTCACCATCTTCCTAAAGTTCATGCGAGCCCTCATTTATTGATAATGATTTTTATTTTAAATATGTCTCTCCTAGAGACCTTATACCCATGTAATGAGAATACGCACTAACGCTACTGGTTCTGACGGAGTTCCTGACAAGTTAATAAAGCTATCACTTCCAGTCATCCTGCCAGTTCTTCTTCATATATAAAATTTTTCCATTCAAAACTCAGTCTTCCCCACTGCTTGGAAACAAGTTCAAGTCCAAACCGGTATTCATAGCTTATTTGCTCAATTGGTCCTCGCACGTCATGGTTGGCATTCATAACCCCAGACATCGTCGTGCTAACCGATACTAGTCTAATATACCAGAACGTAAGGTTGAAGGGTTACTCGGTTGTCATCGAACGGATGTCAACAATGGCTGTTGTGGAGTTCCGGTGGCTATGTGACTCCACACTGTAGGGACACTCTTTCCCAGTCTCCTCATCTAGACAGCCGCTATCACTCGGTCGCGATACGCCAGGGCCCCGGGGCCCTGGAAGTAAGTCCACTCAGTCTTCCACTGGTCTATACTTTCTCTACCACACCTCTGCGCCGTCACCCTGTCTCACAGCCTCTAGCAGTCCCTCTGGCGCCTTGACCTGTTACGCTGCCGATCTCCCGCCCGAACTCTGAAAACTGGTCTTATTCTTTATGAACCTCTGTACCTTCTCCTGAACACAGTGTATTGTCGGGACACATCCCTATCAATAAATGGAGTCAGATATTAACGCCTACATGGAACATGGTCCATGTTATAAACTACAACAATCCGCACTTGTCACCAGGGCTAGAGTGATTAGGCACTCCCCTAGTGGCAACCCAACAATTGGTGACCCCCGACGTGAACAAGAAGCTCGACGTGATCAAGACACCCGACATTGGTTTTTGTTTTGTTTTTTGGTTCTTATAGCTGGATCTATAATAATAGCTATATCTATACTATCAGCAGCTAAATAATTTTAATTATCTTTCCTACAGGATCCTACAAAAGGCTAAGAGTTTTACACTTTATTTTACATTGCCAATATTTTATATATTTATTATGATGTAATAGTTCTTTGTATTTCTTAGATGTGAATTTGTCATCTGACGATTAACGTTATTTATTGGGGACATTCTCCCGAAATATATATCTTTTTATATATTTTTCTATACATGCAACATGAAATTCTAGGTATTAGATCACGCCACTCATCAAAACCAAATAAATGAACTAAAAAATATAAAAGCAAAAATATAAACGATAAAAAATATATTAATATTAAAAACTCAACAACAATCTGTAAAAAAAGGGCATGCTAAGGGAATCCATACATAAAACTCCCGGAGATTGAAACGGAGTGGCCTCGGTGGTATTTTATAAATTATAAATAATAGTGGTGGGACCTATATCGCAACAAAATTTAATTAATTTGCAAAGCAAATAGTTATTTTTGTTGATAGTTTTGGTATTTCCTTTTCTTTGCCTGCATTAAGAATCTTCACAAATAAACTACTAAAATCTAAGTGTAGTTTGACAAAAACTCACAGGCAAAGATAAATACTAAGTTTTAGCTCTATTTCTATAGTTATATATATTATAAATAATAGGGGAATTTAAATAATAAATTAAATTTAATTGAAGTACAAGAGTGCAAATAATTTTTTGTTTAGATTTTTGTAACAAAAGTATCAAACATTTGCTCAGGTAATTATTAGCTATTTATTTTTAGTCTATTGAGTAAATTGAACAAATTATTGCCATTTAATTAATAAATAAAATTATTTAATTAGTCGTTAGAAAAAAGAAAATATCAAGAATTGTTTTCAAGTTTCTTTTATTTTTAAAAATTTAAAGTGAGCTCTTTTCAAAAATGGAACTCAGCATTCAACCTAGCTTGGCGCTGAAGACAATTGTGCAATATTATGTATCTTATCATGACCATATACGTGTCTTACCATATATGTGTTTTACCGTGTGTAGACATACACCCGGAGAACAACTACTAAATTCAATTTTTGCTGTACAAGCAGCGTGGAAGGGGAAATTCGCCTAGAACAAGATCCCTTACAGGAAGCAGCATATATGAGGCCGTGTAGTATGTGGTTAGGGAGTGAGGGCAGGGAATTGGACGGACAGACGACGAGCTGCCTCCACGTCAAAGGGACAAGATACCACCGCCCTCTCACTCTAAATATATATCTCTCTCTTTATCTCTCTCCCTCTCTTTATCTCTCTCCCTCTCTTTCTCTCTCTCCCTCTCTTTCTCTCTCTTCATAGTACATAGGGCTTCATCCCCCTTAACCCCTTCCCGCATTCATCTCCCACACCAATTTAAACGCAAAAAAATGTTTTACATCGTACAGGAAGTCACCCCTTTGGCTTTTAAGGGAGGAATTTCAGTTAATAAGCTCCACAGACCAAGGGTCCGTTAAAACATAAAATGTTTTTTCATTCTTGTAAAAAACCGGCAGAAGACGAGGGTATTCCAAAAAGTAAAATAAATAACGAAGCCATTGTCAGGAACTATGAACAAATATCGCTTCATGATTGAACATTAAAATCTATCCCAACAAAAATGCTCCGAACATAACTTGAATTATAGACAAAATACCTTTTGTAATTATAGTTCACTTACAGTTTGTAAACATTCAAAAATTAATCAACATCTTATGTTTATTCTTTAAGATAAAATAATATGACTCTAGGTCAACAAATTCCAAAAACAGGGTAAAAAAACCCAAATTTGAAAATATTATTGTTTAAATATAAGTAAGGTAACAGTTATTTGTAGAACTAGTGTAGAAGTTAACTCTTTTCATATGAGAAAAAGCGTTTCATTAGATACAGATGTCCTTTTTCCTATGTAACGCTATTTAAAAAAATAAAAATACATGTATCTAGTAAATATGGCATCAAGGTGCTCCCGTGACTTTCTAAAACTTGAGTTAAACTGAATATATCTTAATTGTAAGAAAACTATTTTTGACCGGTAACCCGTCTTAGTTAAATATTAATTATAGGTTAAATATACAAAAATAACTTTTGTGATATCAGCCCATATACTGTTCAATAGTATTTATTATTATTGCTGTTATATTAAATAAACGTAAACAATTAATATTATTATTTATAAAACAATGTTACTTGTGTAAACGTTCGCATAAATTTTACTTCGTGCCAATCCCTTGTTAACAGGTTAAGATGATATTCATATGTTTTGGTGTTGTAACAAAAAGATAGTGTCATGCACAGTACTTGAACCGTTGACCTCTAGTTTATTTTCAATCGATGTACTTACAATTAAGTATATATAAACGAGAACCTCTTTATCAAGGTCAAAACTTACGGTTGCCAAGAGGTCTGGTGCATGAAATATGACTATACGTTCATCATTCAACCCCCTCATCCGAACATTGATTGATCCATGCATTTGATTTACAGTTACGGCAAATCAAATAAAACAAGAGATTGCTTTCAAAGTAACAATGTTTTACTTTTTTTTATTTCAATTCAAATAAAAAGTTTTCCATGACATGCCGGGAGTTTTTAGTTTTTTTCCCCCATCTTTTGCTGTTTTACATTTCTTCCCTTCTTTCACTTACACTTGGTGAACTGTTTTTTTAGCTGATTATGCAGTCAGGGGTGCAATGCCGGGACTTGAAATGATCCAGGTAAAAAGTTAACGTGATATCGTAAAACGGAATGCTGAAAAAGGCGTTTCATAGGCTCCCACACAAAAGGCAAATGGCCAGCAATACCCCTTCTCTTGTCCGTCGTAACTATTTTGAGTTTGATTAGGTTCTAAATTTGTAATTGTACATCTTTGAACCGAATTGCTCTAGGCGATTGGTCAGATGAGTCGTACCAACTCTTTACAGGACAGACGAGCTACGAACGAGTAGTTGCAGTGCCCTGTCTGTACTCATTTTTTTTAAACTTTCAATTACGTTAAAGGAGATTCTTTTTTTTTTTTTTTTTTTTTTCATATTGTTCAAATAAACTTCAAATGAAGTGCATAGAAGTTAAGAGTGAGATTAGGTGGTGTCCCTTTTGTAATTCATTGTCTTCTAACACTATCAATAAAGCATAACAAATAAAATATTAGAATAAGCGCTAACGAAATAGATTAAATTTTTTATTAACGGTCATCAGTAGGGATTTATGAGTCGTCCTCGAAACAGAAATGACCATTTAAAAGAATATTAGATAAGCATTTTTCGGGTGTCGCAGTTTTCTTCGGTTAGTCAATATTTACCTTTACCAACCACACAATAGGCTTGTGAAATATGTATATAGCTATCCTAGTGACTTCGTCTCTGGCCACAAGAAGATGTCAGATTGACGTTGTTAGATTGGCACTAGAGAATACTGCAGGTAAACCCCTTGTCGTTTGATTATGACCAAATTATATTACACCAGGTGATTCCTGCTGTTAGTAAGAGTGATGCAAATGTGAACTTTATAGCTGTACTTCTTGGTGCGTAGCGTCTTCTGCAGTGCCGTTACGTCTCTAAGTACTTGCTGCCAATCTTGAGTATCTGTCCTTATTTACTCTATTAGAAAATTCCATTCGTAAACCCTCGTGTAATGTCATCTTTGATACGTTGTCCAAAGATGTGGCGTAGTCTAATTTATTGAGCAGCTTGTAAAGTTTTTATGTTTGATTTTGGTGGCTAAACCCCAACCTCACCTCTGTAAGTCCACTAGGGTCTTAGAAATATATTATCACCCGACTGTTATCTTTTGACAGTGTCAATGGTCAGTTATGTACCATAATGTTAACAACAATCTTTATTGTGCAATAATTACAATCTGCCTTTTATAAGGCAATAATAATACAGATAATATCGCTTCTCGGCCTATTGGCTAAGATCAAAGTGTGGTCAGTTATGTAATGTACATAATCTTATCATTAACAAATGGTATGTTTATCAATAACATCCTAAGAACTGTATCTCTTAACTTATAATCAATTCTATTGTAATTATCAATAACTTATTTTTCTTTCCAAGACCTCCATTTTGAATATCTGTCTTCCACGAACTTTCAGTAATATCTGTACTATTATCATTACTGTTATCATTTTCATACACACATAAATACCCCTTGGCATAAACCAGAGTGTCGATTCCCTTCAGGTATTTAAGTGGCTAGTAAGCTCTCAATTGTAACCATATGTAATTGTACATTTTGTGTTTTATACCAAATAAAGTCTTGCGTAGCAAAGTTATAATTATCGTCCTATATGGATTCAGTTTTCACCAGGTTAATCGTCTTAGCTTATTTCACAGGGACACTTCCGTTACACGATAACAATTCAAAAATCCATATTTACAACGAAAAAAAGAAAAGAAAATATCATAGTTGAAAATATGACATGAACCCCCGCCCCCTCCGAACATAGACGACGTAGTCAATGTGGACCAAACTGCAAGGCACAAACAGAAAAAAAAGCGTGACACAGAATCGATTAATGGATTAAAGAATTACCGGTCTGAATTCTAATGGAACATGTTTTGAAAATCCATTCGTATCTGGAGATTCAAGTAACGCCACGGTATTTTGGTCGGTGTCAACTTTATTTTTGTCTTTCATAGGGTGTAGTTTTTCATTCCTGTTATAACAAACATACTAGTTGTCCTAATATGATAGTTAAACACATGGAGGCTATTTTTGATAAAAAGTAGCAAGGCTAGTAAGTCGAATCTTGGGTCTCGTTTTATATAGAAATGAAGATTGAGTAGAAAACAAATTACCAGTTACAAGTTACTAGTTTTTTGTTTTTTTAGACTTTGAATTCATTTGACTGTATATATGTTGTTTTCTTATTACAAATTATTAGAAAGAAATTTTCTATTCCAGCAGAATTTTCGCATGACTCCCCTGGAGCACTGGTCTGCTGAACCTAGACTGCCACATTGTACAAGTAGCAGTTTACTATTTCAACACATACCATCGGTTAGTCCATAAAGGGACTGCGAACATGGAATTATGATACCTTGGCAAGTTAGGTCGGTAGTTGAAAAGTAACTGCCTACAAATACCAACACACACAGCAGACACCAGGGTGACTATTCCCAAACATTGAAAATAAATAAACACAAGTAAAAAAAGTTATAAATTTAACTTTCATCATCATCACTGATGTCAAGTTTTGGTTCAAGTTCACAGGGATCTAGATCATTTTACAGGAGATCATGTGAAAATTTATATTTGGGCTTCATATCAATAGGTCACAATCCGTATAGATGTTTAGATAACTTTAACTGAACCTTTATATTTAGGTTATATTTTTACTAAAACACCTATTTAGAAGGTTTGCCGTTGTCAAATGCTGTATTTTTTACAACTTTCTGAGCTTAACTTATTTTATATCCACCTGAGAATTCCCAGTGACATTTTCTCTAGCTTTAATTAATTCACTAGGTCAAGACATCCTTACAAACATTAATTCTATAGGTGGTTTCTGTGTTACACGATGGGGTGTAGTATTTAAAGCAAGTTGAATGACTGTAGCTTGCCATGCACGATTACCATTCATTTCAGTTTCTGTCAACACGAGTTTTAACGTTCCCATCAGACAGCCATTCTATTTGACCGTTCGCTCTACTAAAACCCGCTCTACTATAAAATGAAGTTCTATTTGATCATTAGTACAAAATCCTTGGAAATCACGGGCTGTATCGCGAATCATTGTCCTTGATCTACAAAGAGTCGCGTAATGTGGCCAAATAAAGAAATAAAAAAGCGCTCCTGGTTATATTATTGACCAATACCAATTGTTGTTTTTCGAAATTTATTAAAGAATTGCCTATTTACTATGTTAGTAAACAATGTTCCACTAAATTTAGCTTTTTCTTCCAATCCCAAGAGTAAACATTTCGATCCCGAGTCAAAGTGAAGATAAAAACACTGTTTTGAAGAAGTGTGATCCATGGGTGTAAATGGGTGTGCTGACCTACGTGTGGTCTCAGTTTGTCTTCCCTTCTTGCCCCAACTGATGTCTTATCTTCCACTCACATTTCGCGATGTGTCCCTTCCGGTTGCAGGAGTAGAATACGAAATCCTTAGTTATAGGAGTCATAGGGTGAAGCAGCTTCCTTGGAGTAGTGTCCTACTTATAGATGGGCGGTGAGGTGGGGCTGATTGGTAGTACCAGCTTCTTTTCGCTGAGTTCTTTGCATCCGAATCAGCTCCTCTTTTATAAAAAAGTTCCTTCGAAATGGTTTTCTCTACTATTAACATACGCACACTCGTCACACACGATACATAATACATCCTCGTCACTTTTAAACAGATGGCCCAATATAAAGGAGACAGCTATTTGTTCATGGGTTAGCCCATTCCAAGCGGCACCAAGTTCACCCTCGAAGCGAATATATCATAAGTTTCGCTTCAGCTCATAGGCTGAGATGATAACATTTGTAAGAGCGTACTTGCCGGCGTGAACTATGATGCTGCCTCCCTCTTGAATGCATGACTTAAAGCAACTACGAAAGGCCCTTCCTAGTATTCTTCTTCTCCTTGGCACTTCATATTGCACCAGGATTTCGCTCCTTGCGCATTAAGATTTAATTTTCATAACAGGTTTACATTACAGGTACGTATCTTTTGCAGTTGTCTAATTAGTGACTCCATAAACCGATTCTGAGTTTCCGAGAAGGTGAAAGCAAGCTCCTTCAGTATTTCGAACTACCCTGTACTTGACACCACCACCTGGACTGTTAGGGAGTTTCAGGATCCTCTGCAAGCTGATGCTCTGGGCGCATATATACGTATATATATATTTATATATATGTTGTGTCAACTTCCTCACCACGAATAAATAGAAGTTCCCCTCTTCTCGGCCCAGAAAATATCCACCTATGTGTCCATGTTTTGATAGTATAAACCTTCAAAAGGCGCCAGTTAAGAGAGAGGGAAACTAGTGTACGAAACAGGTGAAGCCACTAGGGCGCGTGGTGGAGCTATCCCGCGCCTTTGACCTGCCTATATAAGAGTCAGATTTGGGGCTTGTGGCCAGACTCTTGGAACCTGGCACCTGAAGTACACCGCTCTCTCTCTCTCTATGCACTGGCGCTTATTCAACTTCCTCTGCATCTCTCTTTCCTAACCTCGCTATGTTTTAGTCCAGCGTTGTCAGACCTCACACCTTCCTAGTAGGATTCTCTGCCTTCGTCTCGCTAAAACTAGCACCTCCTTGGAAGAGACCTCTTCTCGCGGACGACGGTAGCCTGGGGCCCTACAAACTTTACCTAGTAGCATCTCCCCCAGCGATCCAGTCTGCATCTCTCCCATCATAAATACTAGCCCCAGACTAGCTCACTAGTAAGACATCTATCTCATATTGGAAGGCTATAAATCAAATTTTACCATCATTGCATTATAGTCATGCATGAATTCAAAAAAATTTAAATCAATGGTGATATGAAGCGAGACCAGGACAGATAGGCCTGACGTACGGGTGAAAACATGAGGGTTACTGAACAAATCCTTTTTAAATGGTTTTAGAAAATAAAATTTTAAAAAGCTACTATTAACTTTTATTATAGAGAGCGGATATAAAAAAAAAAACTCTGAAGGGGACGCGAACTCCCCAGAGTTACTAAATTAATGTAGCTCTACCGTCTGAAAAAATAAATAGGGATATTCCTTTAGAAAATAATAAACGAGAGAGTGAACTTTCATTCGAAATTAAGGCGAACTGTTGAGAGCTGGAGGGTGGAGCCTTTTGCGGTTAAGGGCTCATATTTAACTTGGGGGCTCGTAAAGCTTTGCCCGCAGGACAATGGGGGGCCTGGGCTTCGTCTATCTTCTACAGTAATACCCTAATCATTGGGTTCGTCTTACAACTGTCAAGGTCTTCTACATTTTTTGCACATGTAATACGTTCATAAAAGCAGTAGAAGATTATACATACATACCATACATACAGATATATAGATTACATATATGTACCATACATATAGATACATAGATTATACATAGATGTGCAAGAGACACAACGATCAGTGGCCTCTAAGTTCTGTTCGTACAAGGATCTAGTCATACGAGTTCCTAAGAAACGGCCTTCTCGTTGCTAGTTATTTTTTCACTGAAGGTTTAGGTTCACAGGAAAATATTTTTAATTTCTTTTCATTTTACAAATTAAATATTAAAAAGAACTGGATTAAGAAAAAGGAAAATAAAAGTGTGATAAATTTTATTCAAATGGTTTTATTAACATACCTTAATGAAAATTCATTGAATCTATGAAGAAAAATTCAAGTTTGTACAATAAAACATGTATTGGATGAATAAATTAAATTTGTTGTATAAATTATGAGCTAGATCGTGTTAAAAAAATAGCAGTGGTAAAAAAAAGTTCTTTTCATTCCCGTTCAAGTTTTTTTTTAGGAGAGTAAAGCCTCACTCTTTTCACTCGACCATTACAGCGTTTGAAAACTTTCGGTTGCTTGAATCCCACTCACCTCAATGAAGGATAACATTATCTATAAACATTAAAAGGATCAAGAAAGTATTGGTTTGAACCAGAGACATGCACGCCGAACCCGCATCTGCAAGCCAGGCCACAAGCGGCAGATTAGTGGATTATTGGAAAGATGCTTGCACGTGATTCAACTAGATAAGATGCGGGAATGAGATTATACGCGAGAGCAGTCTGGTTTTGGAGACTGCCCTGGAGACTGTGCTGTACCGTACTTGTACCGTTCAGAAACTTACAAGATCAATCGAAATCTGTCATCGAAAGGACTTCAAGGATATGTACGAAAATATGACGAACCTGACCAAAAAAGAATACGGTGAGAATTACCTGGAGCTGTGGTAGGTAGTGAATCATAGTTAGAACCTTAATGAATTAAATGAATAAACATAAATGAATTCCCGTACAAAATCAGTGCATCAGCTTGTTGTCCAGTTTGATGATTAACTAAACCTTTATGTTCATTTTGTTAGCGTCATTGGTTATCTACTACTGTTTGCCTTTTACCCCATTTACATAATGAAATTTATTCGTTATAATAAAAAATCAATTTTAAATAAAATTTTGAACTTAGTAAATCTTCTCCTTCCTTGTAATATTTGTCAATTTAGTTAAATAAAAGTAATCAGTAAAAACTTTGAAAGGTATATAAAAAAAAATTCTATTACTAGTAAAAACCTATAACTTTCGGGACCAAAGATATCTAAGGGAAATAGCACTTCAGATCCCTGATAATGTACTGCCCACGTAGCAAAAAAAACGATTTGACTCACCAGACTATTGGTCATAATGCTTTTTTCTCTGCCTGGTAAAAAAAGGAGAATGTGTTCTCCTTCAAGGAATCACACTATCATACATGGCAACATAAACTTTACCAAATAAGCTCCAAATTTACCACAGAAACATATGCAAAGCACAAATCTTTAGAAAACGTAAAATAGGGTGATACCTACGTGGCTCTGTGACTCCTGCTCTGTTATAGGGAGGTTAATAAATGGCGGTAATATGAAATAGTTGACCAAAAAAATAATGATCGGTTCTTTCGGCTACTTCTCCCGTTGGAACAGAAGGCAATGAACTTCAAAAAACGCATCACGCCATGAACACCTACACCCTTCGTCAGTGACAGGCGAGACAACAGCGTGTAAAATAGATCAAGGAATAGACACGCCAAGCTGACACACCCATAGCTCCGTTGGGCTAAATGTGAATGGTTTGCGGTAACACCCCACTCACAGTTGAACGTTTATTCACATGTGCTAAATATACAAAGGAATGGAGAAATAACGAATTCAAAACTTCAACTCTATTAACTGAAGCCAGCCAACAGCACCATCCAGTACCTAAAAGAGATTGAAATCGTCAACAGTCTATCAACTCAAGAATTGTTGCCAGTAATATTCGTGTTATCGTGACGTTTTAAATAATAAAATAAATGACACTCTCCTTATGTATTTATCTTATCACCAAAAATGATTTATTTTACTGGTTTATTAATTATTTTATCGATGCATGCACAATATTAGAATGAATATTCCGTGGTACTGTACCACTGGTACATATAACTTAAATCTCATTGGATTCAAAAGAACTATTTCATTATCCAGTACTAGGAATTGATTTCCCGAAATGGAATACTGTCTAATTAATTCTTCGGAATGTCAGTGGTAGTTGAGCGTAGACAGTAAAAGGAGAGTGAACCTCAAATCCGATTTTGTGTTGGTGATCAGCTGTCCCATCAGCCCATCTCTGTGAGTGTGCGTGCTGACAGTCAACTAGCGTTAAGCGATGTGTTCACACACGAACTTCGACGGGTCGCAAGTATTATCCCTTCTATTTACTCTCCCATATAACTCATGAAATTCCATGTCACTAAAAGGATTTTCATTGCACTAGAAACCTTTTGCAAACGTCGGAGGGAGGCTAAACATAACAGGGTATGTCTGCGCATAGGTAGCCAAATGTTTTAAATCACATTTCCAAACAAAAACATTTTTTCTTATTCTAGGGTCTATAAGTACCATAGCGTTACGAAACATCATAAAGTTGCCTTAGACTTCTGCCTGTCTGCATGAATGTATGCCTTGCAATGTGCTAATTAGATTTTGGTCATATGTAATATAATAACGGGAAGTATGAATATAGAAATGAAGTAACTATCCAACTCAAAAGTTGGACCCACATCACTAACTTATGTAAGTTGGAGCTCAGAAGTTTGTTTCCTATAGTTAAGAAAACATAAAGAAGGCAGAAATATAGTTTTGGGAGCAGACAATATATAAACCACGTCCTTGACGATTTTAAAATATCCTAATTTTGGTTAAATAATAGTTATTTGTATTTTGTTGACCAAGATGGTTTAAAAAAAATGAAATCGTAGTAATCAAAAATATTCTGTAATTATTTAATTATTACTATTATTTACTAAACTATTCACTTACGCGCCTCGATGACCTCTCCTCCGATCATAGTCCTTTAACATTTATCTTTTCCCTAAGACCAATTCACAAACTGCCTCCTCCTTCCTCTCGGTGTAATGTAACTAAAAAAATCATAAAATATCATCCTGTTTCACACCCACTCCATCGTGATGATGGGTCTTGGGCGGCATCGGATGGGGATAGGTCTGAGGAATTCGCTCTGCATCTTTCCCATACTTTCTCACCTCGCCTTTCACATCAAAGCCATACTCACAGCACAACTGTAAAAGATTTCCATACTTCACCTATTCCTCTCTCTCTTCCACCAAAAGCCGTTAACCCCTCTGAGGTCAAATACATTCTGAAAAACTTACCTTACCAAAAATCCCTTGGATAAGATCTCCCTACTCCTCATTTCGCAACTCCCTCCTAAAGCCATAGTCATCCTAACCTACATTTATAACTGCATTATCTAAACTACTCACTTTCCTCTCCTCTGGAAACATTCCATTATTGTCCTATTCGCTAAACCCGATAAACCACCCAATGATGCCTCATCTTACCATGCAATTAGGCTACTCCTTATCCTCTCAAAAATATTTGAAAAAGTCCTATTAAAACGTCTACCTCCAATTGTTGAGTCCATAAACTTTTTTCCTACACACCAGTTTGGTTTCCGTCTACGACATTCCGCTATTCAACAAGGCCTTCAAATTGTCGATCACATATTCTCATCCCTTGAAACCAAACAGTGTTGCACTGCTGCCTTTCTTGAAATAGCTCATGCTTTTGACAGGGTATGGCACGAAGGTTTGCTTTACAAGCTCAAAAGATATTTACCGCAGACTCTATTCCTAATCCTACAGCCCTACATTTCAAACCACGTCTTTCAAGTCCGTTGTGGCTTAGAATATTCTGATTGCAATACCATAAAAGCAGAAGTTCTACAGGGCAGTGTCCTAGGTGTCGTCCTTTATAACCTATACATCGCCGATGTCCCCTCTAGCCCCAATACCTTCTTGGCCACGTTTGCAGATGACACTGCAGTCTTGTCATCCCACTCAGACCCCAATATAGCATCCCGTAACCTTCAAAAACACCTTCAAATAATAGTAAATTCCTCTTATTACGTCAGCAACAAAACCCTTCATAACGATCTTAGTATACCCTACATTCTTGAAATCATCCTTTCCAAGTTTACGAAATTCCACAAAAGCCTTTCCAACCACCCTAATCCCGTAGCACAGTCATTGCACAGCCCCACTCATCCCTATAATCCTACTTGAAGACTGAAACGGCAGTGGCCTCGTGACCTAAATAATAATAAATAAATGCGTGACAGGGGAGTCCTGGCAATGGCCAGTTTTTCCAATCATGCCCTGAGGGTATGTGGCTCTCGCATTCTTGCTTAGCCTCCGCTGGCTCGTATCCGGTGTCGCGGCTGACGGAGGAGCGTGAGGGACTTCCCAAGACTTTGCTTTCTCTTTCGCATGCGAGGGAGGTGATAACCATGCGGATTTGAGAGGTCTCTCGTCTGTTTGCAAATACTGTTTGAATGAGCGAGTGAATGAAAATTGTAAATAGAGTATAAATGAAAAAAAATATTAGAATTACTTACTAGGCAGACTGTAATTTGATTATAATAAAGCTGTTTAATAATAATTATTATTTAATTATTCCATATGTCCGGATTGGCTTTAGTGTAACTTTTTAAATTAGTAATTTACTTTTTATTGAGAGGTCCTTCGAAGTAGTATGTACACTTATCGAAAGCGTATGTCTGCCTTTTATCGAGATGGAAGCATAAAGACTCTCTGTATTTGGGTCGCGGTGGGATGACTGAACATGCAGTGTCATTTGAAAATGTTGCTAAAAATGTTTGAGAGTAGAGGATACAGTGGTGTCTATGTTATACTATAGGACCCAGGACACTACCTTGTGGAACTCCTGCTTTTCTGACATAGTAGTTGGAATATTTCAGACCACAGCGAATTTGGAAAAAGTGTTTGAAAAGTAGGAAAAATGTCTGTGGTAAATATCTGTACAGCTTGTAAAGCAAACCTGTGTCACATCCCTCTCATTAGCTTATGTTATGTCCAAAAAGGCAGCAGTGCAATACTGCTTGGTTTCAAGTGCTGAGGTCATGTGATCAATAACGCGAAAACCCTTAAAATATTTCGGAAGCTATTTCGTGACTTATTTTTTCTAAAAATTGTGAAGCTGAAAATTCGATTAGTGCTCCATGTGTGTGTAAGTGCGGTAATTGTTAAATACCCATTAAAACAATTAATCCCATGAATGTTTGGAACTCATCATGTGAAATTGATTTAAATTTCGCCATTCGCTGCTCAGAAGTTTTTGTTTGTGTTTTCAAAATATTTTCAAGCACGTTAGTTTTTCTAAATTATGAAATTGCAATAATTTTTATTCAATAGATGTTGAAAAATTACAATGGTCCATTACTTGTAATTTTCAATAACTTAGGATTTTTAGTTTTTCCATAGAGGTTTCAATATTATGTGTCAAAGATTGATTATACTGAATCTTTTAAGTAATTATCATTATGTCAAGTAATTATTTTGAGATGAATATGAGATGATGATGAATCATCCTTAAAGAGCGAATGTTGACCTCCTCTGGTCGTTTAGAGAATTTATATCTTCCGTTTCTTCGTCAGATTCTATTTAAAGATATGTTATATCTCTGAAGAATCAGTGAGAAATGAACCACTTTCAAAGGAAAGTTATGTATGACTAGGTCCCTTCTAAACACCTTACTTAATAACGTTTTATTAAAATCACATTCAATGGCCGGTAATTCTTTTGAATATTTATGTTAGGGTGTTCATATTACAATATATATAGTTCTCATTAATTAAACCCAATGATCAGTAAATGATCAGAAAAAAATAAAAACTGTTTTATTTATGAAAAGAAATTTTATAAACAAATGAGATTTAAAAATAAATATCAAAATAAAACAGTGATTTTTGGATCAGGTAGTTTTATTTTCTTATTTCCTGTAGACACTGATTTATTTAGATGAAGATTTATACAGCTTTTAACGTCCTTACGCGTAAAGGACCACCAAGGTAGGCAGGAGACCTTAACGCGCGTCACGCCTTGTGGCATAATATATCAAGTAAGAGAGTTGGGAGACTTACACTTACAGGCCTTCACCTTTCATCAGCCACCACTAGATCACATTATGAAACTTATTGCCTTGTACAATAATCAAAAGAATAAGAGTCCATGACGATCACATAAAATTCTGGTAGCTGCTCAAGACCACCAGGAGTAAGACCTCCACTGTCTGCCTTCATCAAGGTGACATTTTCCTTACTGCGGAGCAACAACCGAAGAAACTGGCCAACCACTACGCTTGGGGCATCACGGCTAGGACCGGACGTTAGTAAAAAATATTTTTCACCCGATATAATAACCTAGGAACAAATACCCCATATGGTATTTATTTAAATGTACAAACAGATTAAGTCAGGGTGTTGTGAAACTTCTTTACCACGTACAAGTAAGAAGCCTCTATGTGTTCTATGAAAGTGGTTTTAAATGTTCTGTAAGTTTTGCCGCATATGTAGTTCATAAGCTAACTTTGGATATAATGTTATATAATGAAACATTATTTTAGAAGACACTTCTTAACTCTGGATCTGTATAATTCATGGCATGAACTCTCATGTGAACGAAAATGAACATTCATTTTTGAAGAAGTACATTTAGTAGGGGTATGTTCTTTGAACCAAGGGCAGGCAAGAGTAATAAATCTTTAACACACATAAAAATTCAATTGTAACCCTGAAAAAGGCTAACAAATAAAACAATAAATACCTTATAAGATACAGAGAAGAAAACCAAACTGCTGCCCGTGTGCTCAGGAACTCCTGGTGTGATACTCCCAGGCGATGTCGGGAGACGCCCCAACACCGATACTTGATCCTAATCCGCTTTGAAGTTGTCCACTAAGTCGCCGAGGAGTAAATGGAGTTTTGATCGAGGAGGGCCTTCCTCCTCTATTGCGATGAATCGATCATGAGCAAATTGTAGACAGGGGCCAAGGCAAGATCGAGGGATCGAGTTGAGGCAAACTATCGATTGTGAGCCTGCGCAAGGCGCGAAGCGGCAGTCCGTGGTGTGCCGCGTTAGTGGTTGTGTCTCGCTTCTCGACCCTCTGTCGATTATGGGATTAAATTCCGAGGATATTAAATTAAGGTACTGATTTTGAATATATTTTTTACTTACCTTTTTGATAAGGTAGAGTTTCCGAAGTATTTAAAAAATATAAAAATATATTTATTTAAAAAATAAACAATAAACAAAATAATAATAAATCTAGCTGATCTATGGATCAGAAACCATTTATTTTTTTTTGTTAATGTTAAGTTAAAGTTAATATACATATGAGAATGTTTAATTTTTGAAACTTAATTATTTTTACATCGCTAATGAGCGGATATAATTCCATTATATAACTGACAATACAGCTTATATTTTCTAATTAAAAATTGTGAATTACCAAAACAAAAATATTAAAAAAAAAATTAAACCGGCTTACTTAAAACTAAAATTTTATTGTGTATGTTTTTGAATACCATTTCATTCTTTCGTGTTTCTCTTTTTAATTTGGCCTAAACCGTTAAAAAATAAATCGAAACTTTTATTCTTAAATTACTTCTTAGCCAAGGGGTTGAGAAATGATAAGCCCGTTCGGGTTTATCCACGTTTATTTTTGTTTCTATTTTTCGTGTCATTGTATTCTAATAAAAAAAAATTTAGATGTTGTGAATTACGTGTTAATAATAATGCGTTAATATTTAAGGTCAATTGAATTACATTTACTACTTTTGATTTTAGATCCTTTCTTTATATTTATTTTTTATATATTTACCACTAAAAATACGTACTTATTTGGAGTATTTTATGGGGTACCGGTCATATTAATAGATTCTCGGTATGATGATTCCCGGTTCAAATCCTAAGACTGACACATAATATTCATCTTGATTGAAGGCTATTTCGGTAAATAATGATTTGATTTTCTCTGATAGGTTAATGCGCTCTTCCCACTCTAATTAGTAGATTTTATTTAATATCTCTACATTTTTTAAGCAGATTAAGAGGTCACAAACAACTAAATGAGATACTCAGATACAGAATTAATTTTATCCTTATCCGCCCCGGAATAAAAAATGATCATATTTTCCAATTCAATCGAATATGTTTTGGATATATTCTATTAAATAAATTTCGTTTATTCTGAAAAACATACATTTTATTTTCAGTCGCTGTTTCGTGTAAAAAAATGTCAACACTAGGTACGTAAAACTTTAGTATATTTTTCATTTGAGCGGTGGTGAGACTTTTGTTGGGAGTTTTGAGCGCTTACTATAATTTATAGTCAAAGCTAATTTTTTTATTGCTTTTCCTTTTCATTAAGCTTTATAATTTATTCTCGCATGTTATTATTACATATAACACAGTACCTGATTAAGCTATGCTCAGTGTCAAATCACATAACTTCTTTTCGAAATTATTGGTAATTTATGTAATTATTTTTCAGTAATTGCTGTAATAAAATCAATTTAGCAAGTTATGTGATTGTTAGAAAAAAATGTGGTATGAGACAGCATTAATTAAGACAAGGTCAGTGAGTGAAGAAGAAACTTAATGGATGGGCCTACGTTACATGAGCTACCTCAACAGAGGACTTTGTTCCGATTCTTAAGATCGGTGCTGTTGTTTTTTTTTTGTTATATTTTAAAAAGAAAGATGTTTGTTACTGGAGGAATCCAGTGCCGGAATTTCATATATATATTTTAAGTATTTCAACATTATATTTAAATCTGTGTGCAATTATTTTTGTTTACCTATCAGTTTAGTATACATTGCACTCAGTAAATTGTTTGGATATATTAAGTTAGCTCCATGATAAACGAGTGGTTTTAGATATGATACGTATGCCTTTACTGATCAAACTTATGTTTTATGTCCTTCTTAGTAAAGCTTCAGTTCAGCGGTTGTGTTTTCTTTGGTAATTTTTACATTAAAACACTTTAATATAAACACAAATAACTGAACTAGAAAGGAAAAATGACTCCCGTTAAAGATGTAACTGTTGAAAAAATCGGCAAAAGCTTTGAGATAGAAGTAATTCCGTGTTTGAGCACTTGAGCTGAGAGTGGAGAAATAATAGTTTTTAGTTTGAACATTTTAGAAGGTTAATCTGCATTTTCTACTATACCACATTTTAGATAACCATGAAGCCGTTCATAAAATGAACCAGCATTATAAAATTTCATATAAACAGTTAAGGGCTAAAGCTATACAGTGTGGAAGCTAATATATTTTTATTAGGAATCACAAAAGAAGACGAATAATTCGGCAATTAAAATTATACAAAACAACCAAAAATAAATAATACCTTACAAAAAATTATATAATACAAAATAACATACTAATACATCACTATATTTAGAATGTTAGGAGAGAAGAGGGCTGAGAGGACCGAACGTATGCCATAGACTTGACTGTTGTACATGGACTCTTCGGCTGAACTGGTGATTCCATTGGCACCATAACCTAAATAAGAATTATAGATCAAAATATGTCGTGGTAGGAATATTAACAATAATAATAAATTCTCGTAGATGCCACTTCACCACAAAACATAATATCAACAATATGCACAACAAACAAACATAGAAAACAAATTGTCAGCCGAGAAGGATGTTTACTAATATTTATATTCATTGATGTTGTTTAAGACATGTTTGATGTACATTTCGATTTTACTTTGATGATACATTTATTTATCACCTTTTACGCTTTCAGGTTATTTTAAATGAGGGCAGGAAATGTTGGCAATCAAAACGTTATCATATTTTAATAGTCAAGTATAAACACTGAGTTTATTCCGTTTATCTGATGAAACAACCCAAATAAAATTCATTCAAATTACTTATTTGGAATTTTTTTCGATTTTTTTAAAAAACTTTTAATTGAAAATTATTATAAATATATGTTATCCCCATACTCAAAATGATTAACTCAAAGTGAAAAAAAGGCTACCGAAAGGATGAGAGAGCCACATTGTGGGTCACTCAAGCAAGTTATTTTGTAGATCATTTTTATTTTGTTTTATTAAACAATAACAGTTTCAATTGAAATTCAATTGACCTTTTTAATGCCTATATTAACTTTTCATACAACTTAACTAACTGCTAGCCACCACATGATATTTTGAAATAATCATCCATTGGTAACCACAATTTTAAGTTTATATTATTATCTGAAAATTTTCCATTTAAATGCGATTTTTTTATAAATATTTGCGTGATAAGTATTATTTTGTCACTCAGTATTTCCGTTAAACAGTTAGGAACTCACAGAATTTTATGGAATTGAAGTTAGCGGTGGGTTACAATGTTTGTTTTGTAATTAGGCATGTATGTGTTTGTTGTGTAGGTCATTTTTATTGTTTTATTTGTGCATCTTCTCTACGTATGTTTCTATATGATGGAAACCTATACTGCAGTTTGTAATTGATTCGTCGTACTTTTTTGGTGATATACTATACGATTTACTAATGTTCTGATTTTTTTTTTCTTCAATTGGTCTGAAAATATCGGTTGACGTCTTGCCAATAAATTGGGTTATTGAGAGACATGCAGATAGTTTTTTTGTTTTGTTTTTCTCAGCTTATGTCTATAGCTAGGTTCGAGAGTGGCAAGCTACACAAATTAATACTATTAACTTTATAAATTAAAATGTGAAGCTATTCTTGAATATTAACGAGGAGAATCGAAGCTAGGCACGAAGTTCCCCCCAAATGTTCCAGAGGAGCGGGAATTATTCCAATTGAAAGTTGGAAACTATCTTTGTAATGACAGAACCTGAAAGCTTATTAGTAGCTAGGAAATAGGTCGTGAAAGTTTACAACTTTATAGAATAGTAGTATTATCTCGGTTACGATATGATGCGAAATTTAGTGAGTTGATTCCTTGAGGGAAAGATGAGAATTTATTTTGTTTTTTCTAATGTTGGCTCTAAATACAAATAAGAGTCCCATTGCCTAGAACACCTCTTAAGTGGACGAGAAAAATTTTTAATTATTTTTGTCGATATAATCTCACTTTCTTGTAAACTTTTTTTTTCAAAAGAATGATGTTTAATTTAAATGTGTTGGGGTTTGCAAATATTAATTATTCGGACTATATGTTAAATACTTGGTGTTTTTTTTATTTTTTATAAAGTTCATTATTTACATAGTTTACAATTTTGTTTAGAAGCATAATTAAAATATGTTTTACGTATACATATGTACTGATCCACGGTTAAAAGAATGTCTTATTTATTTTCTCAGATCCTTATTCTCAACCCATATCGGTGAAATCTAGACTGTTGATTGCTCGTATTGTTTAAAGTAGCAATTGTTTATGACTAAACAAAATATTTCTCCTTTACTTTAGACTCACACTGGCGTCTAATGATGGAAGTAGACCAGAGAAAATATTTGCTTGTGGTGTTCGTTAGTCAAACTGGCACACAACATCAAAAGGTATTTTATGTGCTCCGTGTTGGTTTTTCCAAGGTTGTGAGTCTCGAAAGGTATACACGCGGGTCGCTTCAAAAATAAAGTGTCACTTCCTCTCAGCAGATGGCGGTCGAGATTGTGATTTTTTTTCCACGAAACAGAAACATTTTTGGAATAATCGGTATCAATCAACAAGTTTCTGTGGCAGTTTGTCCCATCGGCAAAGCTAAATCTATAGAAATGAATGACTTAAAACAATAGAACTTGGCCTCTCAGAACTAGACAAACGCATAAAATTTATAGAGTGCATTCTCCACATTGCGTATAATATAGGTTTTAAAAAATGGAGTAAAGAAACAAAAGAAATGCAAGCAAATGTAAAGATAGAAACTCAAGAGAAATGCGAACGAATTTTGCTGCTCAAATTTGATAAGATGAAGCCACCATGAAGATGATTACCACCAATGATGGAAACTCAGCACGCAGATTTTTCAAGGATCCCACTATTACTTCTGAAATTACTGGCGTGAACAAAGGTTTAATTCACGACCTAACACACCTGTATTACACTAGGGTACAGGTTGAAAAACCGTAGAGATAAGTAGAGTAGAGATAATAATTGCCAGAGATAATTAGTTATTCTGCAACAAAATTTCTTCGAACAGATGTTGCTGTTCAGATAGGTTATATATAATTGTTTTCAATTGCCTCAAACAAACAGTTCAATTTATTTATCACTGTTTCTGCCCC
The DNA here is from genome assembly GCA_930367205.1 of Acanthosoma haemorrhoidale. Lineage (NCBI taxonomy): Eukaryota > Metazoa > Arthropoda > Insecta > Hemiptera > Acanthosomatidae > Acanthosoma > Acanthosoma haemorrhoidale. The sequence goes on from OV884011.1 coordinate 133,258,176, forward strand.
TAGAAGAACCGATGATAGGCAACAAGATGAACACCTGGAGTGGAGAAGATATACGACCTAACACACCTGTATTACACCAGGGTACAGGTTGAAAAACCGTATCCCAAACGCGATATCGTCCAATGCCATAACTGTCAGGCATATGGGCACACAAAATCTTACTACCACCACCCTTCCAGCTGTGTAAAGTGTAGTGGGCAGCAAAAAAGCGAATTGTGCAAAAAGCCCCGAAATCGCCTGCGGTATGCGTGCTTTGCCAGCAACTACAAGGGTTACTTGTCCAACTACAAGGGATGCGAGGCTTACAGAACGCTGAAGTCCAGGACTAAACAACGCCGTCAGCCAGAAGAGGAAAAACTAGCAACAAGAAGCGGCCCAACCAGAAATTTGAGGCCTTCTGTCTCTTTTGCCGATGCCGTTCAGAACAGAGAGCAGTCACAGGCACCACCCACTCCCTGTCCGCAAGATCATCTTTCCTAGCATTCCGTTCATCCCGTCAACCCTCAAGCTCAATCCCATCCTCAACCACACATCTCACATATTCCTCCACCTTGAAGTTAATCGGATCTCACCAGCCTATTAACCTCATTGCTTACAGAGTTAAGAACCGTAGTTCAGATACCGGATTGGTGGTTAAATAGAAAAGTCGGTGGGAACTCCTTCTCACTATACTGGCAACTTCTGTGGAGGCAACTTGCTAGTGGATCTCAGAGGCAGAAAACATCTCTGAGAGGACACCAGATTAATTTCTGGTGGAGCTGATCTGGAGCCTGTATAATAGAGTTATTAGTGTTTGTTACTGAGTACAAAGTGAGTCTTAAATTAATAAGTTAAAATAACCATGCCATATTTTGAGCCAAGTATATTCAATAGTTGATCGTTTACAAGTGTTTGTCAGTCTTATCATAAACCAGTTATACATTTTGCTTTATGTAAAGAAATATAGTCTGTTTTATTTATCCTCTACTAGAAGGAGATAATTGATTATGCATTTTGGTAATTGTTATTTTTTTCATTTATGATATTCCTATTTTATATAAAATCTCATTGTCATGGTTCTTCACATTTTGCATGATTTATTTCTCAAGCACACATACTCATATTAATGTCTTATCATTCCAATAGGTGAAAATAATGATAGGTCAGATTTGAATTTTATGATTATTAAATGGGGATATCTAATAAAAAATTTGATATCTATCTGACATAATATTCCTCTGGTGTACGAAAGGGGGATCAAATAATCGTTGTTTGTGATAACAACATATAGTTTTCACACCATAACACTGTATAACTGTAACTTTGTATTAAAAATAAAATGTTACATTTCATCGATAGTAAAAAAGGTTATTAGAGTTGGATACGCTGGAAAATAAATCCAACATAATTTGAAAAGTAATTTTCAGTTGGCATCAAAAAAAAGCAACATTCCTTCTGTATTTGACCGCGAACCCCTAGAATTTCATTTGAATACATTGGGAATAGATGAAATTCATTATTTATACGTGTAGTGTTTTTTTTATTAGCGAATCCGAAATATCAAAATGAATTAAATATTCTTAAATAATATTTTGGGGATATAGATATTTGAAAAACAGCATTTAGGTTGGTAATTTAACACTAAATAACATCAAGTAGACTATATAAAAAGACAAAAGAATGTTTTCTCAACAAGGGTTCTATAAATACATCAATGAACTACATAAAAATACTTTTGTCCGAATTTGAGGAGTCTATATTCTTTGACTAGTATCTACAAGACTGATAATAAAGTATGTACTATATAAAATTTCTACTGCGCAATAGTTTGAATCATAGAGCGAATTTTTAAAACGATGAGTATTCACCTACTCCTCAAGTAGCTTTCGTTAGAAATGGTGCTCTAGTGCCACTTTCTTACATCAGCGGATGTGGAGCAATTACACAGAAAATACACAGCAATCCCATTGTTATTATATTCTTGGGTGACAAACCCTCACGGAATTAAAAATGGGACAACCAAAACGTTCTTTGAATTATTGAGTTCTCTAATCCAACTTAATGCCCTGCCGATCCTTTAAAATTGACTAGAACGGTACACTGGAGCTTTTAACGAAAAACGATCGCCTCACCAATTAACTTGGCAAAGCTCTATTGTTATGCATTACAAATTTTATCTCTTTTGCATTTATTAGAACTAGCCATTGGTCACTTTCTATTTAGCGGAACAAACATATCCGGTGTTCTAGAACATAAGCTCTTCTATATGTTCTTGATGTGGGCAGCGGACCATTCGGAGGTATCGAGCAAAATTATAGTGCTGGAGTAAGACAACGACACTTTACCACTTTTGTACACCCATTGGTTTTCTGATGTCAATAGCACATAAGCTTTTTCATCTAGTTATGCTTCAGTATGCGTGCTCTGCAATCAAGGCCATCTGGCCAACTACAAGGACTGCGAGGCTTACAGAACGCTGAAGTCCAGGACCGAACAACGCCGTCAGCCAGAAGAGGAAAAACTAGCAACAAGAAGCGGCCCAGCCAGAAATTGGAGGCCTTCTGTCTCTTTTGCCGTTGCCGTTCGGAACAGAGAGCAGTAACAGGCACCGCCCACTCCCTGTCCGCAAGATCATCGTCCCGAGCATTCCACTCATCCCGTCAACCAGGAAACCCAATCCCATCCTCAAACACATCTCGCATATTCCTCCACCTTCAAGCTCTTCAGATCTCACTAGCCTATTAACATCATTCCTTACAGAATTTAGAACCCTAATTACCTCTCTCATTTCCCTTCTTACAAACCTTGTCTCCTACCTTATCCCCGTTAAACTAAACCCATAAGTGGATCCTTCTGACTCCTTATCTATTATCCTTTGGAATGCGAATGGTGTTCGCACCCACACTAACAAACTGACAGCACTACTCCACGACAAAAACATCGACGTAGCTCTTATTACTGAAACAAGACTTACAAGTAAACGACCATTTACCGTTCAACAGTACCAGACTTATCGAACTGATCACCCAGATGGAAGAGCTCATGCAGGCACCACTGTCAATGTCCATAACTCCATTTCCCACCTCATAGTTTCTCTGGTAGCACATGATTTCCTTCAATCCACTGCAGTGTCAATCACCACCTTCACTTTCCCCCTTACTCAAGCATCAGTGTACTGCCCTCCCAATAAATCCATTTCCAATTGCTAATTCATCTCCTTTCTCGACTCCATTGGACATCGTTTCCTTAAGGGTGGGGACTTAATCTGAAGCACCAAATTAGGGGTCAAGATCCACGAATACACGAGGACGTGCTTTGCTGTCTGCACTCTCACGAAAACATTGCTCCACTATCACTCCTGACACAGCCACCTATTGGTCATTTAATCCCAAACGAAATCCTGATCTCCTCGACTTATTTTTCTACAATAGTTTAGGCACACTAAACTATTCACTCAGGCGCCTCGATGACCTCTCCTCTGTTCATTGTGCTATCTTCCTAACCTACATATACAATTGCATTATCTGAACGACGCACTTTCCTCTCCTCTGGAAACATTCCATTATTGTCCTATTCGCCAAACACGGTAAACCACCCAATGACGCCTCATTTTACCGTCTAATTAGCCCCCTCCCTATCCTCTCAAAAATATTTGATAAAGTCCTATTAAAACGTCAACTTTTAATAAGATTTTTTATTAACTTCATCGACGGAGGAACGTGGGGGACTTCCCAAGACTCCGCTTTCTCATTCGTATGCGAGGGAGGTGAGAAACATGTGGATTTCAGAGGCCTCTGGGCTGTCTATAAATATTGTATGAATGAGCGAGTGAATGATGAATTGTAAATATGGTATGAACGAGAGCATTTAGCTTAATTACTTATTGCCTAAAAAGGGAGATTACAATTTTAGCACAATAAAGAAAAAAAAAAGTTATGCTTCAACAAGACCCCTCAAAATAAGGAGAGGAAAAGTGGGATTCCATATCGGGCCTGCGTAAGTCAAAGAAGAATTTTGTTCTTGAATGATCACAAATGCTACTTGAACCAACTGATCTTCTTGAAAATACATAGACGATGTAAAGAAGTGAAATACTGGGTGAGTAAAAACCTATTGAAATACGCGATTTTTTTTTCTTCACTATTCATCATCAGTTTTTATCATTTGAATTAATTTTTGTTTCGCCGCTTTGAATGTTTTTAATTGACCTTGCGGAGTAAATTTACTACTTAAAATATTATGAAGCTTAAAAGTAATTAGCTAGAAACTTCCTATTTGAAGTTTAAGCGTTTTTTATACTTCCCATAAATGTATTTTAACTGCGCACACTCATCACTAATGTTTGTTATTTTGAAGGACACATCTGTGTATAATAAATATCACAAATGAGCACAATAGTCTTCCCTGTCAATTTTTATTTTGAATGGATACAATGTGACGTTACGGACTCAAACAGTCCATCGTCAAGCAGTCCCTACGCCATCAGAAGAAACATATTCGTACAATCAACAATATTAAAACATAATTTTACATTGAAACAATAGTGTTTCAACAATTTTAAAAACAAACTATAGTACTCACATGTTGGGTTGTTCCAAACTAAAATACTAAATATTTAATAGATCAATAAATAATTGTCGTTTTATATACACAATTTGTTTTTTAAAATAATATACAGGTATGTCCGCTCATTAGTCAAGCCCTCTATGGTATCAGTTGTGGCTAAATTTACTGATTGATTTTATTGCAGACACAAACAAATGAATTTTAAAACTTGTAATATAACATCATAACTTTACATTAGAATGTTTACGATTCAGCGAGTTAGTTCACTGATAGAAAACCGATCGATATTTAACAGGAGCAAGTCTTTCATAATCACTTCTGGAGCCTGGACTCTGCTCTCGTCCTTGTACTCCATGTCTTTGTACTTCGGACTCCCTTCAGTGGACTGTCCAAAGTGAATTTGAATATACAAAAATAACGGTGTCAATGAAACGAGGGTTATATGTTAATCACGCCCCCCTAACAAACAATAATCACTTCTTAATGAAAAATTCTTCAATAAATTTTAAAATTTTGATGACAAATTTCATCACTTTCACGTATCCTTCGGGGTCGGCAAGAACGTTTAAATTAGATTGATAAAGTACAAGAGGGTAAAAAAAATGTATGAGTATACCTCTCAATTCCTAAAATAACTTGTAATTTTCATTTACACTCTCTCTACATAACTCTAAAGGAATTGTGAGTTGAATGTTGTTCACCGCTTGGTACGTTTATGTTGGAGACGAAGGTGCCAAAAAAGAGTAAAGTGGTTGGGGAGGTGGTGAAAAATTAAATTAGGAAATGCACTAACTCTCTGTCTCCAACTTTCCCCACTTGAAATGGCCAATTTAAAAAACAATAATTTCCTCTTTGAGAAGTTACGTGATGAAAACCCTAAGGAACAAATTAAAAAAAACCATCTGGGGAAAAAAGTCAAAGATGCGAAACTATAATAATTATAATAAAGTTGTATGTGAACTAGAATAAATCATTTAATAAAACTTTTATCTACAATGAACAATGAAAATTTAATCTTATAACAATATCTTATGAAATTGTCAATATTTTCAGTCGATTTAGACCTAGCAGTTTTATTTATCAGTTGGTGGATACTGCTGGGTATCATCAGCTCATTTGTCTTTAACAGAATGATTTTAGAAAGCCGACTGCCAGTGGTGAACCTTAATATGCAAGATACAAATACGTTGTAAGAGCATAAGGGAGCTGGAATCTGGAGGTATCTAAAATTATAGAAAGCTAATAACTCTACTCTAGTTTATTTTAGTATATTTTTTTATAGGTTTATTTATATATAGGAGTATGAGTAGTTTAGGATGTAGGTAGATACCGCTGGTAAAATTCCATAAATAAATTTTCATCTAATTAGTCCAACCGGCTTGACTAATATTACAATTTTGCTCACACACAAAATCATTGAAAATCATAAGTGGTCTAGTAGGCCATATACGCATAAAAAATTATTTTGGCCTGTCGAGTCGTCACGAGGGGGGTGTCTAGTTACCCTAGCCCTGCTAACTAAGTGAAGGTTGATTAAGCTATGACCTGGAAAATTGCTTCATGACGGGTCTTACTATCTGACTCCATATTTGATAGGCATGAGCCCCGACAATACAATATGTTCAGGAGAAGAGGTATAGGGTAGGCAGGTAGGTAGTTTGTGTGGACTTGGAATGACTACGAATTCACACTCGATATCTGAGGGTAGGCAAAAACCGTCCGGATCCCAAAGGCGAGTGTGAACCGGAGAAAGGCAGACTGAATAGCCGTGGGAGAAAGTTTGTAGGGCGACACAACCGTTGTCCGCAGGCGAGAGGTCTCTCCCAAGGAGCTGCTAGTTTTAGTGAAAATAAGAATCCCACTAGGAGAGTGTGGGGTCTGACAAGGCCGGACTAAAACATAGCGAGGTTAAGAAGAGAGGTCCAGAGGTTTTCATAAATAAGAAGGCCAGGTCTTGAAAACATCAGTGCAGCTGCAAGTTCACTAGTAGAGATCCATCGTGAGAATAATTTACAGGCAAAACCCGGGTCTTATTTATACTTGGCGTGCCTTGTTAGTCCCCAATCATGTAACTCGTTATTGTGGCCAATGATATCCCAGTTTGCGGTGGCGCTTTGTTCTCGGCAGCCCCAGGCCTGGCCTTAATTACATCAATTTACTATGTAGCTACTACTCAAATCAACTAGGAACATTTGGCTAAATGCTGTACTTTGAAACTACCTTTTGTGTGATTCATTTCTTTGATAGTGTTGTGGCAACCTCTTAATTAGGAATAATTAGAAGTGCCCCTCTTCTTGGCCCAGAAAATATCTATCAATGTTTCCATGTTTTATTATTAAAGCTTATGACGTCAGCAAGAGAGGGGGAGAAGCTAGTGGGGGAAAACAGCCATAGGTGGGGGATCCATCCCCACCACGGCTGGCCTGTCTATATAACCACCCAGTCTTAGGGCAGACCACAGAACGTACTGAACCGGCACATAGAACACTGCTCTCGCTCTCTCTCTTTCTCTCTCTCTCTCTCTCTCTCTGCACTGGCGCTTGCTGCGCTACTAAAACCATGGCCTTCTCATTCAACTACCTCTGCATCTCTCTCTCTCTCTCGTCTAGCCTCGCTATGTTTTAGTCCGGCGTTGTCAGACCCCACACCTTCCTAGTGGGAATCTCTGCCTTCGTCTCGCTTAAAACTAGCACCTCCTTGGGTGAGACCTCTCCCTTGTGGACGACGGATGCCGAGGCCCTACAAACTTTACCTAGTAGCGTCTCCCTCGGCAATCCAGTCTTCTTCTCTCCGGTTCACACTCGCCTTTGGGATCTGGACGGTTTTCGCCTACCCTTAGATACCGAGTGTGAATTCGTGGTCATTGCAAGACCACATAAACTACCTATAAACCTACCCTGTTCCTCTTCTCCTAAACATAGTGCTTTGCCGGGGCACACCTTCTAAGATCTTATGGAGTCCGATCAAAACGAATTAAGCTGCGCGCCGACTAGGCGGCCAGCAAGGGTGAATGACCATCGTCTACCCGTTTTATCTCTTTCTAGGTGCTCGCCGGACGGTGAATAGAGGCTGTAGCGACCCTGGCCCGCGGTGGGCGTCTCCTCCTCGCCTAGGGGACTCACACATCTAATAACCCGACAGAGAGTAAGACAGTAAAAGGCAAATTTATTTTCAAGATAAGATGAATTGATGATTAGATTAATACTAATTCAAGAGCTCTGTTTCACCTTAATATTTTTTTTCTGAATGGTTGAACTGATTGGTTGAATTGTATGCGAACGAAAAAGGATAATTGTTATGAAGTGACAGTTATAGTGGATCCACAATTTTCCTAAAGGTACGAGGATAGGCACGTCCAAAAGTAGTACTAGAGTATTCACGCTTATGAAAATTTAGGAAATAAATGAAATAATACGTGGTCATAAAAGGGACCTTGGTGACATTTATGCAATTGTAACATCACAGCAAATGAATAAAACATAAAAGTAAAAATTATCACATATTCTACTTTCTGAGTAGAAGAGCCTTTGATTTTTATAATTATATTCCGGCTTAGGACTGTCCCAATTATTTGAATGGTTTAGCTAATTGAAGTTAGGCAATTAGTTGATACAGTTTTTGGGTCAAATGGAGCACCAGCCTGGCCCTTATTATATCCGAGGGTATGCCATAATAGAAATTCAGTCACGCGATCCCTTGGCTGCTATGTAATACCTACTCCTATAATTTTATTCTTTTGTAAGATTTCAACTATAGCCATAAAGGGCTTTGCTATTATTTTCTTTGGAAAAGGGGAAATTTACGGTGGAGAGTTTTCAACTGAAGTGGCTTAAGTCTGGGAAATTTATAGTATCCGAATGGGTGAAATACCACATTTTTTTTCTTTCCAATTAAAATGCTTTAAAAAAAAATCGTTGAAATTTTTAGTTTCTAAAGGTTTATTTACCGTTGTTTACTCATTATAAAGGAATTGTTTTGTCTAAAGGTTAATAGCTATATTTATCCTTCTTATTTATTTGTAAGTATAGATTTGTGGAATAGCTATCTATGATTGCGTTTGGCACACAAACCGGAGACAAGAGATTTAAACCTTGTGCCTAAATATCTTGACAAAGTTAACTATTAGTTGTACCCTTTTATATTTCTGTTTTTCTCACATGAAAATAAGTAATAATTTTTACATTTTAGATTCATGAGTTAATTTTATTAATATTTTCTGTTTAGAGGCCCTCTTATGACTTTCAAAAATATAAATTAAATTCATCTAACAATATTAAAAAAGAAGATTGACTTTACAACATACATAACTTATAATATTACACTAAAATCTCTCAGTACTAAATCGGAGTATCTTTCGAACTGTGCATCTGACTTAACGTATTTTAGATTCCACTAACATAAGAAATCACTTACTATGGTATGTGTAGCGACCACTAACTAACTACATAAGATAAATCACCCTATACTCTATTGTATATATATACTGTATATAGCGATATGAATAAAAAAAAAAAATTTTTGTTTATTGTTTATCTTGCCAAGCATTTTCTTATGTAATAACTTGAAATAATGAAACAAACGAAGTATAAAAAAAATAATTAAAATTTTTGTTTTTGACAATTAATTAATATTGAAAATTCCGAAAACGCGTATTTCCTATAATACACACAACGTACATTCAAAACATACTGTTGGGTCGTCACGAGGGGGGTGCCTAGTTACCCTAGCCCCTGGTGACGAAGTGAGGGTTGACTAAGTTTATAACCTGGGCAATCGTTTCATGACGGTCTTACTATCTGACTCCATTTTTGATAGGTATGTGCCCCGACAATGCACTCTGTTCAGGAGAAGATGTATAGGGTAGGTGGTGTAGGTTTTCATAATGAAGAATTTAAGTTTTAGAGTTTACATCAGAGCAGCCACGAGCCAGTTAGTTGTCAGCAGAAACAGGCCCCAAACCTCCGGTCTTAAATACCCAGCTGGCTTCGTCAGTAGCCAATGCCCGTTGAGTATGTGGTTTTCTTTGTTCTCGATACGTGAGCCGGGTAAGGGTCTCTCGGTGGATTGGGTCGCTTGGTACCTGCTACTGGCAGCTGGTGCCCCAGTTCATATAACTAATTGGCTTCCAGCTGCATGTTTATTGTTTACCACATTTACAATGATTTATGTTTTGGTAATTTTATTTACATTTGTTTACAATATATATATACAATAGAGTATAGGGTGATTTATCTTATGTAGTTAGTTAGCGGTCGCTACACATACCATAGTAAGTGATTTCTTATGTTAGTGGAATCTCATCCCAAATCTTGATACAACTTTACACAACTAAGCTACCAACAATGTAATAACTAGCCATTGATAATATGACTCGACTCAACTCACTTTTAAATTATTTTAGCTGCATTGACAACTTTGTGTAATTTGATTGTGATGAATAGGGTTAGATTTACTAAAAACCAAATATTACCAATGCATTGAGATCCAATCACATTAGAATCTATTATAGATGTTGATGACGGATCTAAACGAGGCCGCTTATTAAAAAAACAGAAACAAGTAGAAAATTGATGAAACAATCGATTGAATGTTCAATTAACATCGTAAAATCAGTTTATAATTGTTAGTGTTTACTTCTGAATAAATTACCAATTTACATTCCATATATTGATTAATGTTACAGATTTTTACTTACCTATATATGCATTATAGCTATTATATACAACATAGTGTAAGTTTAGCATAAGGGCATTTGTACCTAGGTTAATTAATCGTAGGAAAAAATTGTTAGATCATAGAATGTAATTAGGATATGATTATTATTATTATTATTATTTGTTCCGGCATTTGTGCACCGCGGCCTCAGTGAGACCTATTGTGCGCCGTCCATGTCCCTGTCCTATATATGTGACAGGCCCACGGCCTTTGCAAATCTGAGGATACTGAATGGATCGATCAGTTCACATAGTTTGGGGTCTACAATGCGATCACTACCAAAGTGAAGGTATCGCCTTCTAGCTAAGTTATCACAGTCACATATTATATGACGTGCCGTTTCTCCCTCTTTCTTGCAGAATCTGCAGATTGGTGATCCCACTATCCCCAAATTAAAGAGGTGTTTATTGAACCGACAGTGACCTGTATAGAGTCCTGTCACACTTTTGAGTGTCCACCTGTCCATTGATAGAAGTGCTGAGCTTCTTCTCTTACAGGGTCCATTAAGAAACAGTTTCGAGTGTTCCTGTTTCTTAGTTTCTCTCCAAGAAAGTCTTGCCTTGTCCTCTAAAGCTAATTTTATACGCCTTTTAGCGTAGCTGAGGCTGATACCACATATGGGTTCAGGTGCAAGAGGTGTCTGTTCTGAGCCCACCCTTGCAAGACCATCTGCCTTCTCATTGCCTGTGATGCCTGTGTGTCCTGGCACCCAGTCGATCAGTAGTTAATAGGTTTTGTAAATCCGTAGATAGTAAGAGTAATTAGGATGTAAGGAAAAAAAACAACAAAAAAAACAACAACTGTTATTTGTTAATGTACATTGTTAATAATATAATATTGATAGTTGTAAGTTAAATGCATTTATAGTAAAGATACGAATAAAGACGGTTTTAAAGAATTACCAATTGACCAATGACCGGTGCAATAATCCCAATTACACTGGAATACGCGCACCATAGATATCGAAAACAGTCCCTGGAGTCTGCTTCACAGACTAGCGGGGAGACCCCGAGTTATGAGGGTTTCGAGAACCGATTTCCGAGCCTGCATCTCGGGTTCGTTGGGAAACCCAACGTTGCTCGTTTGAGGCTCCGCCTAACAGATTTGATTTGGTCACCTCCCTTAATAAAGTGGTCGAGGTCACCTGTTACGCCGGAAAGATTCCAATTGACTTATTACTCCCTGGATGAATGGAGAATTCTTTGTTTTCACCAGCTCCATCTGAGTCGTCTCAGCTGCCTTTGTCAGCTGATATTCGAGTTTTGCTCGCTCCTCGACAGCCTTCGGCAGTTTGTGCTCCAGTTTCGCGAACTGTTCCTCCTCCCCCATACCGTGCTTTCTCCTCAATACCGAACGTATTATTATAACGAATACGCTATCTTACTCCTGATAGCTGAGACCACTAATTGCTCAAGTCCGGAGACTGTATCTCAGAATTGTTCCCATTTCGGCACATTGCAGTTAGAGTGAAAGTATAACGTAAAAATGGGGGGGGGGTTGAGGTAGTATAGCACGAAACAGCTGATAGAACTTAGCTTACTTTATTCTTACTTCATCTTCTATATATACAATTTGGTTGTAAGGCTTACTCACTATCTAGGTCGTGTTGTTGTTTACCTTCGTTAATAGGTTTATTGACAGTTAACTTATATATATATATAAATTATGTATTGGTTGACATGCCCTGAACATGCAAACAAAAAAATAATATTACTATACATATTAAATAAATGTCAAATAATATTGAACTAACAACTATTATTAAAAAATATTCAAATGCTAGCAAGTGCAATGTGTTATTGTTCTGTAAATTACCTAACCGATTAGAACTTGAGGCAGTGATGGGATCCTACCTACCATCCATCGCCAGAGGAGAAGTCATCAATCATTGACTGCCTATTTGTCATCAAGCCTCCCCCTCTTAAACCTTGTTTGCGTATGCCTTAATCACTAGAAGGTAGCACACAGTACATATGCTGTCTCTGATTTACAATCGTGCTATTTACTTGTGAAAATGATTGTGTTTTTTAAATCCTTATACTTGCGAAATTATGGACATTATCATTTGCCATTTTAACAATATGCGTTGTAAATGTTTGAACTATTGTCTCCATGTCAGTGACTCTGAGATAATTACTCGATATTTTTTACCAAAAAAAGTTCATTTGACTTGTGAAACCAAAATATACATTGTAGATCACCTTTGCAATACATAAACTGTATGTAATTAGTTTATATCTGTATATATATATATATATATATATAAGTTACGATCAGCACAAACAGAATCTCAAAAAGAGGGAAGAGATTGAAGTAAAACACATCAAAAGTTAGCATAAGAAGATCTTTATTTCCACTACACGTACTATATATAGGTTTCCTAATCTGAGAAAGAATTAACCGGAGAGACTTACTTAAGTTTACCTTCTCATAGCAGCCTCCCCAGTTAACTCCCCCCTCCAGTTCCTTGTGAAATAAGGAACTTTTATACAAATGTAACTGACCAGGCTACGGTTATAACATCCGAAAGTGCATGAGCCGTTTGCAGGAACTCCCGGTGTTGGCATTTCCCGATTTTAGTAAGACACAATTACGATGGATGCTAGCGGATAAGCGCTGGTAGCTGTCCTATCGCATGCGGGAGACAAAGGAGACCAACCAGTAGCGTATGCTAGTAGACGCCTTACGGAGGCAGAAAGCCGACACAACGCACTAGAACTGGAGTTGCTAGTGATCGTCTGGGCGATTGACCATTTCCGGCCCTATGTATTTGGGAGAAGATTCGGAGTCCACACGGATCACCGTCCGTTACAATGGGTAGGGAAACTGAAGGATTCATCGGCAAGAGTCACGAGGTGGAAGGAATAACTTAGCCAGTACAATATGGAGATCGTGTATAACCCTGGCTGTCACGGGCGATAACAGTCAACGCCTTAAAATCAGAACAAGGGGAATCATCTGGATATGACCGGCAATTCCTCCGGAAATGGAAGTCAAAGGGGGAGGGGGACCAAAGAAAATCTGGTTCCGTGGAGGATGGGCAGTCGACAGGAGGAGGGAGCACGGGAGGTGACAGATCCACTGAGATGGACGGGCTCCAGGAAATAGTCAACGATAAACGTTGCCAGATAATCTGGAAGACGCGAACAGTGGGACTGACGAAGATTGCTTGCAACGATTACAATTACAACGACCATCTGGTCGCAGCCGGGAGTAAAACAGGACCAGATCTGCCGCCTACTCTACGAAGCTTCCAAGCCGGGGAAAACGCACTATATCTATGTAGGGAACTGGACCATTTGGCAGAAAATTAAGAGTTTATGGCGAACGGAGTGGATCGGGATTGACCGGACGCTTGTGCGATGCACGATGATGGTGGAAACGGTCACGAATAATACAATGAAAAAAGAAATGACGCTTACTATCAAGGCAAAACTAATCATCGGGGGGGACAGGGAACAGGCAGGTATTTCTGGTGGGGAATGCGCAAAACCATCCAGGAGACGATAGGAGCGTGCGAGATCTATCATTGTACGAAGTACAATTGACACCCAACGACGGGACCGCAAGAGACTTCCACGTCACAGACAGCCCTGACTGAACTGCAAACGGATACTTTTACCACAAGTGGGTAACCGTCGTTGATCTATTCAGTAAGGTGGCCATGGCATACCCCGTCGAGACCGTATTAGGAGTGCTGCGCAGGTGGTTTAAATTTTACGGGGCCCTCAGTCGAATAGCATCAGATGGTGGCAGGGAATGACAACGCCGACATAAGAGAGCAGATGAAGTTGCTGGTTGTCGGATGGCATGTAAACACCCCAAGAAAAGTCGTGTCAAATCGTAGTAAGGAACTGGTTTGGAATGAGGGGCCCTATAAGTACATCATAATTCGGGAACATAATCTCGTTACCATCGAGAGCATGACCTCCCCAAAGAATAAGTGAACCGTACACATTGAACAGTTGAAACTCCCACCACAGGGGGGAGGGTGTTGATTGTGCGTAAGATGGTGTGCCCTCGATCCGATATGGAGCAACTAATCCGGAATCATATACTTCACATGTGAAGCTCAGAGAGAGATTTTATTTTCATACTTTATATTGTGGATAAGTTCCATTGTTTTTTTTTTACCAGGCAGCCACCGGCTCACGGGCAAATGTATTATATTTTATCATCATTGTTGTTATTAGTCTTATTTCATTTCTTTATTTATAATATCTGTTGTTTGGTTATGTATTGTCGAGCCAGAGAGCTCTATGGACTACGAATGTATTAGACCGTAAGCGTGATGTAAGGGATTACAGGCTGTGTGCTGAGTGCGCCGGACCTTGGAGTTAACGAAGAGATATGCGTAAACTGGCAGGGAGAAGTTAAGGTTCGGACATCGTAGGCAGCCAGCCTAATCCCAAAGTCATCGGGATGTAAACATCCCGAATGTAAACATCCCGAATGTATTTAGAGAGGCTTTAAAAGACTCAATAAACGGTCTTGTGATAACTTTCGATCTGTAATTTCATTCAACCTCTTTCCTTTTTCTTCAAGTTTTTCGTTGAAAATCTTTAACTTTTATATATATGTAAGTTTCGAATTCAGAAACTTAAAGGAGGTGAAGGTTGTCAGGTTATAAATTGAACACTTGCAGATGTAGTTTAGAAATGTAATATTAAACATATGTACACATTAGCTCGTGCTAAAAATATTACAATAAACAAGTAAAACTTAAACTAACCTAAATCAATACAATTGTCGATAATAAGCGTTGATAATTGCCTTAACAGGAGTACAGCTATTCACGAGGTTAACAGCTCGGAGCCTTCTTTGATACTCACGCCCTCTGTAGAAAGACACCTAACATATGTGCCGAAGTTTGGCGGTAACGTTCAAACTTACATCCCCCCTTTTTGAGACAGAGGGTAAAGCCTTTAAAGCTTACTAGCATGAAATAAGTTAGACTCCTTTTTTACGAAATCTACTATCTATTAAAAATATTACCTCTGAGATTTTCTCTTTTATTTCCTACTCTGATCGCATCTAATTTATCTCTATTCAATTTGTTACTGTTTTGTATATATACAAGGTCTCCAACTTCGAATTTCAAACTTTTTAACATAATACTTTTTATTTTGGCTATGTGACTTTTCTGAGTTTTTATAAGCCCCTATTATTTTCTAAATTTGTAATTTTATTTTCATTTAGTTCGTTAGGTACAAATGATGCATCTATTCCAGTTAATAAGTAATTGGGGGTAAACCCAGTAGAACTATGTATCGTGTTATTGTATTCCTTGATACACTTTTCTGCTACTATTGGCCACGATTTATCTCTATTTTCATGAATTTTGCACCTTATTCTGTTAACTAGTGTTTGATTTGTCCTTTCGTTTAATCCATTAGAAAATGCGCAATCTACTGCTGTAAAAATTAATGTTATCTTTTGTTTATTTACATATTGTTTAAATTGTGCTGAATTTATAACAGGATATTGATCTGTTAATAATGTTTTTATATTTCCAGCTTTTTCTACTTTCTTGATTAGATTAATAAAATATATTGCTATTTGTGTTTTCGAAGTGCTGATATATGCGTATATTGTGAAATGATCTACTACCAATTGTAGATATTTTGTTGTACTTTTATTCCCTTTAAATCCTCCTATTGTATCTAAAGATATTATATCTAGTGGTTCTTTTGCTGGACCAAGTTGAGAAAAGGGAGCTTTAAAGCTACCTATTCTTGACTTATTTTTAATACATGTTTCACAAGATCGGAAATCAATCGTATATGTTTATACATATTTTAAAAATAAAATTTGTGACCTATTGTTAAGATTAATTGTTTCGTTCCTATATGACCTTAATCTTTATGTACACTTTCAATAAGTGAAATACCAAATTTTTCTGTTATCCATATTTTCTCACTCTTGTTCAATATTTTGTAAATTATATTATCTTTAACTATACATTTGTCATCAAATTTTATTAGCTTTTGATTTTCTTTTAAATCTTCCAGTTTTAATAAATTTGATGTTTTAATCGCAGAGTTATCATCTGTTTCTTCATTTGATTCTAAAACTAGATTTCTGGATAGACAATCTGCCTCCAGATTTTCTTTACCTGGGTTATATACAATATACAATCTCTAAGTCAAATTGTGAGATATAGTTTAAAATTTGTAATAGTTTTGGATCATAACTTTTCTTCACATTAAAATTTTCAAATGGTCTGTGGTCTGTAAATACCACAAATTTTTTCCCTATCAGATAATATTACCAGTAAAGTATAGCTTCTTTAATAGCAGAACATTCTATGAATAGATGTTTTTTGTTTTCTGAGCATTAGTCAGTTTTCTAGAAAAGAAGAATACTGACTTTAGAGATTTGTCTTCTTGTGGTTGTTTTAGAATTGCTCCAACTCCTTCAATACTTGCATCAGTGAATATGTATGTTTGAGCTTCTGGATCAAATATTGCTAGCACAGGAGCTGAGCATAAATATTTTTTTCTTGTCTCGAAACAATCTTTACATTGTACTGACCAATGAAAATCTACATTTTCCTTAATAAATTTCTTAAGGGATCTAGCTATATAGTATGTTTCGGTATATACTCCAAATAGAAGTTTATTTTACCTAAAAATTGTCTAACCTGTTTCTTTGTTTGAGGTACTCGAAACTATTTAATTGCTGCGAGATTGTCATTCATTGGTTTTATATAATTATTTCCTATGTCATGACCCAGATAAGTTATCTTGTTTTTAGCAAACTGACATTTTGATTCATTTAATTTAAATCCTTGTTCATGTAGTGCTTTTACCACTAATTATACATGTTTTACATGGTCCTCATAATTCTTCGAATGAATCAATACATCATCTATGTAGTTTACAGCAAACTTATATAGGTTATTTCTTCTAATCACACTTGACAAGACTCTTTGGAATATAGCCGGAGCAGACTTCAAACCATATGGCAAGCAATTCCATTGTTAATGACCATGATGGGTTACGAAAGCCAATTTATATTTATCCTTTTCGCGCACTGGTATCGACCAAAACGTCGAATTTACATCCAATGTTGAAGTTTCTGGCGCGTACTGTCAGAACATCAATCCTAGGAAACGGTTGACTTTCTGGCACAATTATTTTATTTAGTTCCTTAAACTAAATACAAAAGCGTAATCTTTTTCCTTCTTCATTCTTAAATACCATAGTGACAGGAGCTGCATAAGGGCTGTTTGATTCTTCAATTAAACCAGCTTTTAATAATTCATCAACTTGCGTTTCAATTTCAATTTTGTCTTGAAATGAGCATTTGTATAGTTTCTTCGAAATATATCTATTTTGTATTAATTTTACTGTTGCTTCATAACCTTTTATTTTTCCTATGTCAAATTTTGAGTTAGCAAAAATTTCCTTTTTTTTTTTGTATAATATTTTCTATCTTCTTTATATCTGATATTTCAGTCTTGTTAATTTGCCGATCTTTTTGTTTTGTTATCTCTTTTTGTGTTATTATTAAGTTTTCATCTGGACATAGTTTGAATTTTTTTAATAAATCTAATCCTAATAGAAAATCATCTTTAAAATTGATACTTTTCACAATAAAAAACTGAAAATTTTCTTCCATATTACCGATTTTAATTCTTAATACAACCGTACCCTCTGTTTTTGCTACTCCTGTTACCCCTTTTATATTATCTCTCCCACTTATTATTTTTTTAATATCTTTATTATTATTTAAAAATTCATAATTTATCAAGGAAATATTAGATCCAGAGTCATAAAGACCAATAGCTGGATTTTGATTAGCGAGAATTTTTATTTTAATAAGTGGGAGGACTACTCGTTCTTTGCCCCTTCAGAGCTTGAACTTCTCTATTATTTGTAGTCTTAATATTCTCATTTTTTATTTTTTTCAATTGTTTATCTTTTAAACGACACAAACTCTCTAAATGAAATCTATTTTGAAAACCTAATTTTTCACATATTGTACATGGTCTTATCTCGCTTGAACATTTTTGTGTTTTTTTCTCTTTCTTTCTGTCATTTAACTTACCAAATTGTTTTAATTTTGCCATTAAATTTTCCATGCTTACAATAGACTTTCTTTCTAATTAATTTTGTATAAAATTTGGTAAGTTAATTACAATAAGGTTAATTTGAGTATTTAGTGAGATAGTTTCATCTTTTTCTAACAATAAAATTCTATTCTTTAACGCTTATTCTACCAGGGAACCATTTAAATATTTAAAATTATATGCATATGCTATATCGGTCCAGGATTGTGCAGAGAAGGTCTATAAAGGAATTATTCCAAGCTTCCCAATTAAACATTGAGTTCTGTTTCCAGAATATATTATACCAATCTAATGCAGACTTTTCTAAGAATAATTTTATAGCTTCTGCATATTTGTCTAGAGTAATCCTCACTCTAGCACACTCCTGAACGAATAAATTTAGCCATACATTAGCATTTAAATTTTCGCCATTAAATTTTTCAATAACCATATCTTTAACCCGAGCACATTTATTTTTCTACGGTACCTGTTATAGCATTGTTTGTGTTATGTATAACCTCTTCTAAATATTCATCATAAAATGTTACATTACCTTCTACATCCAAATAAATCTTGCTGAGCTCTTCAGTCATTGTTATCACTATCTTTCGAAATTTGTTTCGAATTCTCAAACTCTTCACCACATTCTTCACTACTGTAGTATCGAAGAGTTGTTTATGCTGAGCGCTAGACTGTTTATCTTTTGGAAATAAAAAGCTTTCCGTTTGGCCAACCAGCTGAATCGTCGTAACTTTCACTACAGTGCTTCTGGAATCTTCACCAGCTTCTGAGATAAAATGAAATTTTGCCTTTGTCTCCATTGTATTGATTTGTAAGTTTCGAATTCAGAAACTTAAAGGAGGTGGAGGTTCTCAGGTTATAAATCGAACACTTGCAGATGTAGTTTAGAACTGTAATATTAAACATATGTCCACATTAGCTAGCGCTACAAATATTACAATAAACAAATAAAACTTATAACTAACCTGAATCAATACAATTGTCACTAATAAGTGTTGACCATTGTCTTAACAAGAGTACGCATATTCAGGAGGTTACAACTCGGAGCATCATTCAATCCTAGCGAGCTCTGTAGGGACATCTCGC
The DNA here is from genome assembly GCA_930367205.1 of Acanthosoma haemorrhoidale. Classification (NCBI taxonomy): domain Eukaryota; kingdom Metazoa; phylum Arthropoda; class Insecta; order Hemiptera; family Acanthosomatidae; genus Acanthosoma; species Acanthosoma haemorrhoidale. The sequence goes on from OV884011.1 coordinate 133,277,596, forward strand.
ATATGTGCCGAAGTTTGGTGGTAATGTTCAAACTTACATATATATATATATATATATATATGTACATAAGTTATGGCTCGTGGTATGTCAATGTTAGGCCTAATACCACGTAGCCCCGTGTAAACAAAGGCTGTAAATAGAGATAGAGGATTAGAAGCGGAATAAAGACAGTTTAAACCTAGCCGTTGTTCAAATATCAGTTCCTTTTACTCTCGTTCTCTTTGTTTTAATGGTCTAAACCCGATAGACGATAAATTATAATATATATTATATTATAGTTTATATGAAAAACGTTAGGCCCGGTTTGGTGGTGTAACATTTCTTAAGAATTTTTGAATCTTTTTTGCGCTTATTTTAATATGTTTTTTATGTATATATGTATGTATATATTTTGTACTAAACATGTTCTATAAGTAGGGCCGAAAACTGACAGTAGGATCAATTATACTTTTGACAGTTTTTCTTATTTAGGGAAATTCTGGAGTGGTACCTTTGACTTATACATTCTAATACGATCGGGATAAACATTATCCCGTGTAGCTGGTACCTGGCTTAAGATTCACCACTTGAAGATTCTAACATTGAAAGAGAGTTGCGCATTTTCTTTAAAATAAGTCAATAGCTCAAACTGTTGACGAGATTAAGAACATTTTCCAAGATGTTTTAAAAGTAAACGTTATTAACGCTCCTTCAAACCTTGTAAATTTACCTTAATGGATTGCTAAGAGCGGAAATTTCCTCTTTATAATAAAAGACGATGTATTATGGTTGTTTTTTCACAATCAGGAGATCTCCGTTAATGGCTACACTGCGATTAACTTTTAATACATTTACTCCTTATTAAGTTAAATTTTAGGTTTTAAATAGATTTAAAAGTTTTTGATGGTGTAATTCAGGACAATTAATAATCTTTACAAGGTATAAATATGCTAGGGGTTCAAAAAAAATCTTTGACAGGATAATAGAGCTAATGTACTATTATTCTAATTAGATTAGAATTGTGTGGGAATTTAGTGTTCTAGATTTTAGAGTCTGTAGACCGTTGAGGGTTATTTAAACGCAAAAAATGTTTAACATTTAACGTTTTTAGGTCCATAACAAAGCACATTATCTTTCCACAAGGTTATAAAACGTAAACCTAGCGGCTTATTGGTTCAGACTTGGGCAGAGTGTTATTCAGTTATACTTTTATACAGAGGGCATGTTTAGAAAACACCGGCAGAGTCATCTACGACAATATTTATCATTTGGTTTATTAAAAGCCACTCACTGTTTTATCTGGATATTTCTTTTGACTCTGCTCGTTTACAAACCACGAGGTTGATAACGTGGTTACGAAATAAGCTGTTATGAAATAAAAAAAAATTAAGATTCTAATGATATCTTGATCTGTTGACTATCATAAACAGACTAATTAATTCAAATGATTTTTAGAATGAAAAAAAAATTATAAATGTATAAGATCTTCTGGCAGATTATTAAGCTCAATCCATTTAAAACTTTTTTTTTCACCAAATTCAAAAATGTAATTTGGTTAAAAAGGAGCAACGATGCTAAATTATCGATGTAAGGGCTTGTGCTCTGGGCACATTGAAGCAGTCTACAACTTTCTAGAAAAACCAATGTTGACTGTCAACCTGTTAACACGACCAGAGATACGACATTTTGTTGTCCTTTTCAGAATGATGTGCAATTGCTCGTTGTGGTTCTTTGTGCAACAAACCGGAACACGTATGAGATTCATATCCTGAGATTTTAACCACCGAGGTATACGAACTAATTCTTAGATTCTTATAGATTCTTAGAGAAGATATCTATTAAAATTTTTTGCTAGTTTTATGAATGTACTGTTATATTAATTTTAACAGACATGTACTAAAGGTCTGAGGTTGAAGCTTTGTGAAATAATTACTGGTATGTCAATTATTTGCATTTGAGTGTGATTTGTAGAAGTTTATAACGATAAACAAACGATTTTAATACACCCATAAGTGACATATTATTATTATATGAGGCATCTCGGCGTCTGCAACTATTAAAAAATCCAGTTAAAAAAAAACAGGATGTTTTTAAATCCCCTTCAAGCATATTCCCTTGAGCCTTAGTGGTCTTAATTGGTCAACACGGAACTTAGAATCATACGGTTACACATGCCATGGAGAGATTTTTTATTTCTATTAAATGTGTTATATTTAACTTGTATTGGCTGGATTTGAATTGTTGTACAGCGAGTTCAATGGGGTGACTTATGAAGTCTACAATGTAAATACTCCTATCCTCCACCGCATACAGATAATTTCATCCACCACTGTTTCCAAAAACTAGTAAAAACAAAGCTTGCTGTGTGAACTGCTCGGGGCACAGTAGCATTACAGATATGGCATTAATACGCCACGAGCATTCATGGAGTCATCCACTCAGAGCTAATTTACATTACACAGGTCTATAGCAGTCATATTTAGTTACAATGTATTTGATAATTATCATCTGCTACAGTTGAAAATCTGAGAGAAGTCGGCAAGATGTTGGCCATTTGAGAGGTTACTACCGTACACTACCTTAGCGTATGAGGTATGGTATATTTTACTTCGAAATTTTTTTTTGCAAGATCGTCTTAACATAACCACTAAAATTTATTTAACTTAGCCTATGGTTGAATATACCTTTTAAAATTCAGATCGTTTTTAAGGCCACTAACGAAGTTCTTTGACACAAGATTCTGACAGTCTACCAACGATTACCCCGAGGTATTTTGGCGTAGTACACAAAGTAAACGACAGATACACATTTTTAAAGTAATATGTCTAATTTACATAACTCGTTTAAGTAGCCTGCTATAACTATGACACTTGTTCTAGTCAGAAATATGCATTCTGTGTTCAGCATTCACTATAATTCCGACATGGTTTTCACAGGCTATTCGAACGAGGTAAGGGAGGTTAGATATAAAAAGAAAATAAGTCAAGGGCTGAGATGCGTGACAAAGGACAGGTGGTCCACGATAGGGCCTTGGCTGACCAAGATAGTCGGAGAGCGTCGCTGTAGGGGGGGGGGTGCCATAACGTATTGTCCGCCTGTATTATATATCTCATATAATGTACGGCCACAGAGTGAGCTTATCTTCCATGGTTGGGGTTGCGACCCCATAAAGCCCGCCTGTATGTTTAGGCTCTGCCGAGGTGATCCGGACATAATACACATCCTTTTGATGAAAGGGCTTCTGCCACCTCTTCTGTGGCCCTCCAGTCTGTTCTAACTGGTCCCTTTGTCCCTCCGGGAGAGCAGAACAAAAAAGGTTTTCACCAATAAGAAAGCCCTTTTAGCCACTTTCTAATTAATATTTTTTTCTCCGCCAGGCATAAGGCAAGATTATGATTTGATTTTGTCCTTTTCTCTCTAATATTCAGTATGATAGGAGAGGTTGATTGGCTTAACTTAATATGATGAGTCATAAACACGTTTTTGGTTTTTAAATAAAAGGGTCAAGGTAAATACAATCGAGATAGATTAATTATTAATGGAAATATTTAATTTATGATGAATGATTAATTCTTAATGAAAAGCGCTGACATTTACCGCTTCAAGCTTACTTACTTTCTGTTGCAAAACGTTAAAATATTATTTTAATATTTTTCTCCTCAAAATTAATAATCATATTAACATACTTATTTTTAATATATTCTTAAAATAAATTGTAACAATACGAATCATAATAGTTTCCATTCATTAATTCCCTACCACTCAGAGTGTACTGAGGACTCTCGGCTATACCAATACGACCGAGATGCTTTCGGTGATGCCCAGTTAACGTTTTGATATTTTATTTGATTCCTTATGGGGTCTCCTTTTATCATTTGTCTTTGAATGAGCATTAGGTGGGGTCCATCTCTAAGCTATCCTTAACCGGTTTGTAGTATGGAAAGTGAAATACTCATCTAAAAATGGGAAAAGTCAGTGTGTCACGAACTGTGCAAAAGGCTAACCTGTTGTCATGTGAGCAATGATTGTTAGTACCTAAGATGACCTTCGATCCAAGTGCACAACTACCGGGAGCACGGGGAAGGACTGTAACATTGAGTCAATCCCACCTGTACACAGGGTTTTGATCTTGGGTTGCAACGCCAGGTTTTGTGGAGAACTGATTTTGTTGAGTACCATTTCAAATCTGCTTAACTACATTTCAGTTAAAACTAAACTACAATCACCGTGAACTGTGAAAAAGTTTTTAAAAACGAATTTCAAGTTAGTAAAATCTGAAAAAATAATATGTAGTTGAAATATGAAGTGTAACTTTGAACTGCGGACTGCTAAACTGGTGTCTTTTGGAATATAATAAACTGCAGTAAAATTAATAATGTATAGGATGAGAATCCTTATTATATTTAATGTGTATTTGCAACAAACACTCGTCTAACGTTTAACCGCATAGCCGTAGTTGCCTAAAAAGTTATTAACTACCTTATTATTTGCGATGTATGGGATGAATATAGATAATTATAGAGATGAATTAACTAACTCATTATGTTTAACAATAGCTTCTAATGAGTCATTAATTAACAACTTTATTATGATAAAATTACAATCATACAACAACAATGGACAATAAGTCATTGTAATACATGATCTCATTCATACCATATTTACAATTTTCATTCACTCGCTCATTCATACAGTATTTAAAAACAGACGAGAAACCTCCCAAGTGCACATGGTTGTCACCTCCCTCGCGTGTGAAAGAAAAAGTGGGGTCTTGGGAAGTCCCCCACGCCCCTCCGTCAGCCACGTCACTGGATAAGAGCCAGTGGAGGCTGCCCAAGATCACGAGATCCAAAGACGCTCAGCACATGTCTAATGTTTAGGATCTTATTGCGTATGTGACTTTTGAATCTAAGATAGTACTATGTTGAAACATAACCCTAACACCTGATGCCGACCGATTCCACCCTACCTCATACGTTAGGACATAAGAAGATATTCTTTTTTTGTTAAAGAAAAATACATCTTTTACATACAACGAAAACTAAGTAAATACGTTTTATTTAAGAGCCCCACTTTGAAAATAAAGTAGTGATTAATTAAATTGTTTTTATGCTTGTTTTTCGTTTTCATGTTTTATGACCTGTAAAAAATTAAATACGTTATTTTATGATTATTTTAATAAAAATGATACTCTTACATCTGTGGGTCCCAAACAAATGGAAAATTAGATGACACCCTCCACAGCTGAATTGAATTTTCAACTGATTTAACCTAACAAACGTTTTGTTTTCTGTTCTCAAGCACATCATCAGAAAAAAGATAGTTAAAATAAAAAGGAAAAGATTAATAACCCTTTCATCTACTCAAACCTTAATTTATAGTTTCAGGTCAGGAGATTCTTTAAGAAGTAAAGAAAAACAAAAAGGAGTACTAATCAAACTTTTTGACATTGACCCTTTTCCAAGATAAGGTTGAATCAATCACTGATGATTGATGTATTTTAGACCAGGAGATGGTCAGAGTAATGATTGTTCTTTTCAGATATTAAGTTCCTTCATTACGCCATTTTCAAAGTTATATATTATTTCGTCATTTTTGCAAGAGTTTTAGTTTGGCAAAATGAATTTCCTCCTGAGCACACACAACTTACTTACTAGTGAATACGAATCTCGCAGGCCCCGAACTATATTATCAGAAGTCGAAACGAATGAGTACCAATCGTGCTGGTCACCAGACACAAATCTATTTTCGATTTAAATGCCTTGGCGGAACTGTCAGAATCATTCAACATTCCACAGGCCAGAAAAAATAAATACAGCAGGAGTCAATTTGCATTTTCAATGGATTTTACATATTTAAAAATCAATCAGAATATTGCACAGATGGAGAGAGCCAATGGGAGAGAGAATTTTATTCAAGCAATAGCTTTTTATAAATGGTATTGGAAATTTTTTTATGCCAGAAATTGAATTTGAATATTGAACAGAAAAAAAAACGTTTCTTTTTTACAAAATAACGCTAAATTCGAAGAAACATTTTTAACACCTAATAAATACTTATGAATTCTAGTTACGAAAATGGTTTAAAGGTGAAGTAAAAATATTCTACCTTTGTCACTCCCCAGGTTTTTAAAAGACCGAGCCAGCTCTCAATTGCCACCTTCAAGGCTTCATTTAAACCTATAAGCAATTAGCAATCGTGCGACAAAAGAGAAATTTACTTGTATTAATTATGTGATGGTAGTAAATACTAAAATTTGACCAATTAAAAATTTAACTAACTGCTGTTAGTGTACTGTTGGGCAGAAATAAAATTATTAATATGTGTAGAGTTATTCACTTATTTTTAAATGATAAATTTTAGCCACTTTCCAACGAAAGCTCAATTTGATAAGAAGGTTGCCATGTACTAAGCTCGCCACCAAAAAATATCATATTTCGATAAACATTTAGGCTTATTTATAAATTATGATACAAACATGCAAAAAAGCTAATATGAGGTACAGAAAAGAAGGCCGATCTACAAGTTTCAATGAAACCAATTTCACTTTAGATTTAGGCTATGAAGTAATCTATGTAGAAGCTATTACCATTATAAATCATTTTAAATCTTTCAAAGACTACTAAAGTTCAACAAAAACCAATGAATTCCTTGATTTTATAGCTTTATAGTTTATCGAATTCCATGAAAAATTATCTCAGCTTCCAAATCCTATTGTTAACTCCTCCTTATGCAGTAACTCACACCCTCCTCGTCACGTAAAGCGGCAGTGGCCTTGCGATCTATTGTAAAGTATGTCATGGGGTAGTAACACACATGTCCGAGTGAAGCAGGGGAGGAGCTTCTCTGCACTCTGATTTCCTGCAAGCGTCTCAAGGATAATTCTCGCAGGAGGGACAGGGCCTCCTGGTTGTAGATTTTATATGGATATAATGTATGAATCTGGTATGTGTATGAATTGTACATTTCGAGTTAGTGGAATTATGCATAAGTTATGAATCAGTTTTTATATCACAATATAAATAATGATGAGCACATTGTAATTTTTCAAATAAAAATCTTAAGAAACAAATTTACCTGTAAATGCACAAGTGCAAAAGGTACAGCGGGTGTTATAATACAAACTTTAGAAGGGGAAAATCTCTCTGTTTTATTGGCTGTTGTGAACCGTGGCACGTTTATGCTGGTATATCTTGTTTAGAGTTATACCACACCCTTAATCAGAGCGAGTTTTAACTTGAAGAGTAACTTTTTGTTTTCTCCCCGAGAATTGTACAAACCAGATCCATCTTTAGAGCGAGTAACACCTCCTTTGTGCAATTAGAGATTAACGACTGTTTGAAGGTGGAGGCTTCAGAAAGTGTTTTATCGGGTGTCCTGGTAAAGTTTTAGGCGAAATATATGCCATAAAAAAGTTTCCAATAGAAATATGTGGTAAGATTTGTGAAATAGGGCGACACCTGCCACCGCGCGTACTGTGGTCGCACCTGCCACCTCCCAACGACTGTTTTATCGAGTTAATGTCACATTCTTCACCTCGCTATTATTCCACCATAAGAGTGTGCAGAGCATAAGCAGCCAATATATAACCACAATGATTCTCAAAAATAAACTCTCTAGTTATCAAGCAAAAAGAGTTATCGCTACGATAAATAAATAAAAATGCAGAAATATTGTTTTGTATTGAATCTCAAGTAAGCACCGTCAAAATTTAAAAAAATCTGATTTAACAACATATTGAATTACGTGGTATATGCTTTGGCTATAACATGACGTATAATAATTTAATTTCTGATTTCTTTGTTGGTTATGAAATGAAAAAACACAAACTGGTTGTTTTGAGGGCGTGGTGACGTTGAATATTTAATTAAAAATTGAGGGAGTTTATATTGCAGTCTCCTCACCAGTTTCATATATCTTTCTGTTACCTACCTCACCATCAGACCTTAATTTACAATTATTATAACGAAAAGTAATTTATCTTAATAAATTCACTTGGTGATCAATAGAATGCATTTCTTTTTTATAAATCAACTTTTGAATATGATATGCTTTATTTAAATGATTGAAAAAATTCAATGAAGTAACATTTAGAAAATAGTACGAACCCAAATGATGAAACATATTACATTTATCATATTGACTATCTATTAGGAACAATGCTTAAGAAAATTACAGCGATGACTTCATTGATGAAGGTCCCTCCAGACAGGATGTTCCAAGGCTTGAACTTGCGCCCTAAGAGAGGAAGGACTTCTCCCTCACCGTAATTTCAGAAGTATATCAGCGATACGTTGTCGGAGCAGACCCTAAATTATTGAGGAGTGTCCTCCTATTAACCTTTATATTATTATATACCGAAGCCCTCCTCTCTGCCTTACAAGGGCATGTGGCTTTTATTTGATTTTATTCACTTCTCTGTGTTCAAACAACTTTTTAACACCTTCTCAGAACCAAGCTGTTGGAGGACCTGAAAATCTCACACCTCTGTATTCCAGCGGGTTTAAAGCGTTTAACCTTGTGTCTAGCACGTACCAGCGGCTTACAGCATGCCTGTGTAACCCTTCTTTATGGCAGTTGGTAAAGGTCACACCCATATCTTACCGATTCTTACATCAATTTGATCTCTTAATATTATTTTATCTGTATTAAATTTATATATATTTTATCTGTTATATAATTTGTATGACAGGGTATACACGTAACGGTAGGAGTTGAGGAATTTCTTACTACAGTCTCCTCGTCAGGTTCTTAAAATTATATTAAGTGGAAAAAAAATTATTTGTCCTTTTAAAAAACTCATGTTAATTTTTCAAATCAACTTTTTAAAGACAAAAACACCTTAAATATCCTGTTAAGTAGGCTTTGATCGTAGTATATGTGCAAAGCATATTGTTAAATGTCAAAAATTTGGGGACAAAAATAGAAATTTGCTATTTCATAATGCTTAATCCGGCTTCCAGTTTTTCATCATCATAATCATAATGATTCATTTATACCTTTGTGTTTAAGGGCTTCTTTGAAGGATAATGACAATTAGGATTGATAATTTGAATTTGTTTTTATCCTAATTATGGTGAACACCTATTAGTTGACAGAGATCCGAAGGCAAGTTAGGGTCGGCTGCTTAGGTAAATGGCTAATATGCTAATGCGAGATAATGTTAAGTTCCTTACGCCACATAGCCCTAATTACTTATGGCAGGCCTTGGAGAATTTCGGCTTGAATCTCCTTCGGTTAGAAAATCATACTGCTCAGTGAATTTAGGTTTTTTGTGCAGCATTAGGATGCATTAGGTCATAATTTATACAAGCATGTTTTGCACACTTCAGCTATGTGACATATCAAAAAATACGAATTTGAATTAGCACTGTAAAGAAATAGTGTAGAAATAATATTATACTCTCGAATATTATACATTTAGTTCATGTTATTTTACTTTTGCTTACAATATATATGCAATAGAGTATAGGGTGATTTATCTTATGTAATTAGCGGTCGCTACACAGGTTATACTCCTAATAAGTTCCTAGTAATACTCCAAACCAATGAATGACTAGGGAATGCCCAAAGTACAGAGCAGAACCGTTCTAACCTCATAGCAGGATAATATTAGCCTCTGGTAACTGGTCACTTATCCACTGTCAATTACATAACCACTTTATTGCATTGCAAGAATTAAGTTAAAATCTCTTGGACAAGTGATATTCCGTTGATATGGGTAATTTAATATCAGATCGACTAAAAACAAATTATACTACCTAGTTCTATGATTTTAAGGATATTTTGCATGATTGGAGCACCTGTCATAAGGCAAAAACGATTTTTTTTTTGGCAATTGGCTCATATGTATTTAGTTAAGTTAATATCGCAGCGTCCGGAAATTTTCTTACAGTTCTAGTTCGAGAACCGTTACGTAAGATAGGTGATATGAGTACAATTTAGATCTCTATGTTTCATAAAATATATAACACGAGCAGTTTTTGTATATTTAAAAAAATGCTATTTATTTCATGAGCGTCGAAAAAAAATCGTGAGGCTACTGATGGACCTACTCGTAGACGATCTATTTTTGCAAGTTACCTTTATGAAAGAGTCAACTTTATTTAGTTAATTATGGGGGACTCCCCTTAGTGAAAGGCACTCATTAGCCCAAAATAATTTTCCTTTATTTTTCCCACATCCTATTTTTATAAGTTTGAGACCTAAGGGAAAAAAAAAATTTAGTTAATTTTAAATGTACCTAACCGTTCATTGAGATAGTACCGAAAAGATCATCAAATTATATTGCTTGTATCCACTATAATTTTTTATTATAGTATTTTTTTATTATATAAGCCTTTATTTTGCTGGTGGCTAAATCTTGCAGATGTTGCACTTATCTAGAAAGCAGGATGCCAATACCTTTCGTGGACAAAGGTAATTTGACAGTTTCCACAAGGTATCACCTAGAACGTCATCCCTTAAGGCAGCACTTCCGCATCACCTCCAATATATTTTATAAGATATAATCCCCCTGGGTCGACAGGACACGGTCTTAACCAGAATTTATAGACTGCAATCCATTACATGGCCTCCTCAAGACGACATAAGGTAACGATAAATTCCACTGACAAATTACTCACTTGCCCATTGACATTGTGATTCCCACAATAAGACCTCCTTTATTCGATATATATTAAATTTACTATTACTATGGCACAGTTTAAATTAGATAATAGTTTCTATGAAGATATTAATAATTTGACGGGGTATAACAAATTGTTATACCAGCTATCGAGGGGTAATTCAGGCTTACTTATTTAAGCATAGAGTTAGGCGATAACGTCTAAGCCAAGTCACTTATATTGGTTTTATTTGTCAATATAAATAAATGATAAATCAATTGTTAGGTATATTGCATTATTTTTTAATAATTAAATATCAATTATTAATTAAAGAAGAAAGATCTTGAAGAAAATAATGTTGATCATTTCCTTGGGATGAGATATATTGTAAAGTAAGGTAAACATAATAACATTTTTTTTATTTTCCGTGCGATGTGATGAGATATTAATTTAATGTAAAAAACGAACTCATTAAAACCCGACCCCCAACTGAGTAACCATGTGTTGGATTATTTCATGATGGTTTCCCCATCTATAAAACGTATTTTACGTTTAAAAATGTATTAATTTAGTCTGGGTGCTTGTGAAACAAATACTGGAGTAATTAAACTAAGATTGACCAAATTTAAATAGCTTACTTCATAATAAATTTAAATTCGTTTATAATACAAATAAATAAATTTCAATTGTAAAGAAAAATTGACCATCAAAAGATGATTAATAAAATTTTATCAGAGGAACAAACCTATTGATTTGTATTGCGTATTGTGGCTATATGTGGGTTCCTATTTTTAATGTGTCCTTAACAACGGGAAACAATTAGAGCCTTTAATATTAAATTAAGCCCTTGACTCTGAACAAGTTTAAAAGTTAAAGAAACTATTTTTTTTAAGGTTTCTTTTTACTGTATGGACTCATTTCCAATAGTAGTCGCTATTATAAACAAAGGCTCAAAAATCGACCTTGACATAATAAGAATGCAATAGGTCTTTATTTCGCTTACAAAGTGGAACAATCAACAAAATAATACAATGGCATTATAAAAATTATTGAAAATAGTAGTTAATCTTGTGTTAAACTAAGGAAACTGATTTTTAACTAGATTTAAAGTTTAGAACAACCTGAAGTTGACCAATAAGAAGTTTGAACCAACAAATCCAGCATTTGTGGATTGTGAATGCCTCAAAATGTTGCCCTATATGACTGACTTGTCTAATAAGCTTTTGTGTAGTTTTTGTATTTTGTAAAGTTTTCATTCTTTTCAATGATTCTTGTGGCAGACGGGTCAGCAAGGCTATAAAGTTTTCGTTGAAGCTGCTGTATTAGTTCTAAACTAACTTTCTTCTTTCTTTTGATGGTTTTCTCAATATCGGTTATAGTAAGTATAATGGTTCTTGTTATTGAGTATATCAAGTAAGTTTTCTTATTAAAGAATTGTCTGAGTTGTATGAATAGCAGATATATGTAAAGTGCCACCATTTATTCAGTCAAAATTTGATCTTTAATGCCAGTAAAGTAAATACCAATTGTTTTTACATATCTAAGTTAAAAAATTGAAATTGAAATGTTTAAGTGAATAATTTTTGAATATAATGAATGCCTTAGTGAGAAATAACAGTGAAATGTTACTCGCAAAGAAATTTTAAACCTTCGTCATTAACAAATAAGAAGAATCAAGAACAAATAAATTGTTTTTGGGAAGGGATTTAAAGCTACAGGGGGGGGGGAGTTTTCACTGCGCACAATTGTAAATAATAATGAAACCTATAAAACAACTAAAATTGAGAATAGGAATTGAATTTTCGCATGTAATGTTTTATATTATTGGTCCTGTAATTGTTTAATGAAAGATAAAGTTGACCAAGTCGTAAAAAAAAATATATGTAGTTTACTGGATAGTTATTTTCTACTATTTAGTTATTTATTGTTACATATTTATTTTTTGTTCTCATTTTTGTTTGTGATTTAGTTCAGTGTATATTGATTATGAATAGAATAATGTAGTACTTAAATTTTCATAAACAGGAGCAGCCACCTACGAAAGTGTATCCCCCTGTAACGGAAAATAAAAAGAAACATTTAAAGGAAAAAATTTAAGGAATAAATGCAATTAATCTATCACTAAATAGTAAGCAAAATAAAACTTCATTACTCAAATAACGAAAAGGAAATGGGGAAGCTACAGATACGTTAAACGGTCTTGTTTTTACTAGCACATCATAATTAAAAATGTTTTATAAACTCAAAGCTGAAACCACCGATAGCTTAAGAAATGCGTTACTTTAATCAAATATGTTTACATATTCGTTATTAGAAATGGAGCGCAATCCAGGATTCATGAGTAAATAGAGAAAATTTCCGACCAATCACATGATTTTTCCAAGCACTATCGCAGAACATTTTATTAAAAGATAAAAAATAGTTTTTACGGGCATTTTACAAAGTAAAACCTCCACGATAGGGTAGGATACTGATAACTTCCACTAGTTGGAGATCAAATGTTTCTGAGTTGCTCAGGAAACAGGTTGAATATTGCTCCTAAAGCTTCCTAGCATGACGATAAAACATTCATTTATTCAAGTTAACCTAATTATAATCTTCAAGGATAAATTAGAATCCTCCGCGGTTTTTTTTAATTAGTAGCTTATATGGAAAATTGTATAAAGTTTAATTTCGAGCTTGGCCGGGAGCGGACGGTGGGTGGGTGGTGAGATTGGCCCGGTGAGATCTAACTTATTACAAATACACATAAACTCATACGCACACACTCACACACCTGGGCAATCAAAACTCAAAACAGATTCTAACTGGTCGTCTGCCAAATTAGTTTGTAGGTTCCGGGGGCTTGTATGGAGGCGAAGGGATAAAAGTTTGTGGGGATTGTTTTAACCAAATGGTTCACGTGGCTAAACATGCCAAAGGCAGTTAGTGGGCTATATACTTCAGAATGCAGGACATTTATAGCAAGGTCAAATCCATTGTAATGATTTTATTTCTGTATATTTTTCATTGGCCTAAATTTGAGAGACGATTTTGATTAGTTTTTAGTAACACAACTACATTGTTTTACTGCAAACTGACATGTATGTTCAAAATGGTCCCAAAAGTATTATCTATGAACTATCTCACATGACTATTTAAAACAGTGGGATCGTCTTAGCGTTCTTAAGGAGGGAAGTTAGGCCAAATCACGGTATAAATCATATCAAAGGGAAATTCTGGAGAAATCAGGGAGATGTATGGATTCTTATATTTCTTATAAGATAAGTCAGCAGAAAAAAAACTATTGTAGGACGTTGAGTATAAAATTGAATAGATTATTATTATTACAACGCACGAGACCTTTTTAAATCTTTATAATTGATTAAAAATTATTTGTTGTATTAAGCTGTGTACTTTGGATAATAATTTAAGATTTCCGAGTCACGATCAGGCGCCACTATTATACCCCTCCTTAACTGTCGCCCAACATTGAAGAATTGCCTATACCCTATACTTCGACAATTATTAGAGCTCTTCTAAAATTTATATAAAAAATAATTCATTTAGAGGTCTTATATTATTATTATGTCTAATATAGGATTATGGCCAAAGCTGATTTTTTTCGGGGAATCGTGTTTTGTCTGTAATTTCCAATTTTTTTTTTCAATATCTAAATAGGAAGGTTCGAATGTTAACACAGTTTTAGAGGAAGTAATATCAGATCGTCATAATCTCTTGGATTCTAATCAGTTCCCCTTTTTTATAATTAATAGCTGTTTGGGCTCCATAGACGGTAAATCAGTTTTGATTAGAAGGGTAATTCAAATTAACAGTCTTCAGTGTTTTGTTTAAACTAAATTTTTGTTTGAGAGGATTTCAGCAATATTTTATTATTATTATAATGGTAATGAGATGAGTGGAAAATTTTAAAATTGTAAATTTCTTTTATTGTTTATCTTCTGATTGTTTTGGCTAGATAAAATTAGGGAAAGCGTATGTAAATATTGTATGCACGAACATATGTTTAAGATTAAAAAACAAAATAAAGTGTAGCTTATGAAGTGTGTTTTGTTTTTTCTCTTGAACAACAGTTTTTCATTTTGTTACATCAACATACAGATAGTTTACATCAGGAGAAGAGAGTTTGAAGAACTATAAATCTCGAGGAAGTAAAAAAATAGGACTTTGCTTATTAGAGGACAAGGAGCTTGGCTTAGTCAGTGTCGAATATAGCAGAATACGGGCCTGTTCCCCTGCGAACAAGAAGTTGTTGTTTACTACAAGTTAGGATTTCTCGGTCTATCTTGTCTACAGATCTCACCGTGCGCATCGCCGCCCTGCGGTTGACTATACGCACTCTTCTCCGAAATTTCGTATTTGGACTTCTCGGCCTATCTCGTCTACAAAGCTCTCCGTGCGCATCGCCACCGTGCAGTTGACAACACGCACTCTTCTCCGAAACATCGTATCGTGGCTATAAACTTATTTTGTTATACATATTATACATTATTTATAGTTAATAACAACCAGGCCTGGTTAAACTAACTGTTACATTGCTGATCAGTTATTTTTTTGGTTTGAATAAAATGAATGGTTATTTATATATTATTTTGGTACTTTTTTTAATGTTTATACCTTACTGTTGGCAATTTCGTAACGCTAATCGACTCAATCTAACATCCAGCTTCTCACGACGTAACCGGCGCATTTTTCTGGCATTTGGGGATTTTTTGATTCTTAAGAGCCCTAGCGCGGACAATATCATTTAAATTATTTTTATGGGATATTGGAGATACACTAATATTTCAAAGGCCTTGCCCTTGTATTTGAATATTTATAGATAAATCGTATCCTATTCACAGATAATAATTATCTAAGTCATCACAGATAATAATAATCTCAATTTCTCAATTTTCCATAATTTTAAATAAGCACTTTTTTGTTCAAATAACTAATTTTATTTTAATAAACCATGGGATTTTTATTGAAAAAATACATGAATAACATGCAAGGGTTGGATAAAAAGCAAAAGTAAAATTTAATGGTATTTTGGGAGTTTATATCCACAAGGGTCGGGTACAGGTGAAGTTGCTTACCCTCAATTCACACAACAAATAACCATTTTCTTTTAGTTTTCTTGAGCCCGAGGGAGTAGAGGAACTTACTAATAAGTAGAGTAACTAAGAACTTACATCCTACAGTTTTGATCTTATAATTATTTAAATTAAAAAAAAAGTAGTGTACGACAGGACTCACTCTCTTACTGTAACCTATTTGTTGATATTTTATAGCTGGGGTCTGCTAGCATGAGCGGTGATGTGGTGGACCTACCCATTGATGATTGTCACCGGCAACGTGTTGATGTGAGTGGTCCGTGGAACGTTTTGTGGTCAACAATTGAAACTTGGTGTTGATCGGGTACCTGAAAGGACCAAGTGTATTTACTGGTTGAATAGTGTTCAATGTTTCAAATAACTTCTTCTGAAGGAGAGCTGAAGTTTTCCACTATTCTTTACAAAAAGTAGAAATGCTGAATTTAAATGTCAGCCATGACTAAATAAAATCACTTCTCTTCAACGCTAGTATTGAACTCATGGCTTATATGAGTGGAATTAAAGTTCCAATAGCTACCAAGAATACTTGATCTTGGAAAAATTATTCTCCATTCTCATATTAAATATAATATTATGTGACATTTTTGCTTGAAACTAACAGTCACCAATTAGAATAGTTTGGATAAATAATAGTTATTTACTTATTATTTATTATTAGTTATAGACTAATAATTAGACAACTATTTAATAGTTTATTTAGAATTTTCTGAGACCCTTGTAGTATTAATTGAGGCCGTACTTATTATTCTATAGTAGTTCTAAACTAGGAAGAGATGAGTTCAAGAATGTAGGGTATATTTAGATCATTATGAAGGGTTTTGTTGCTGACGTGATAAGGGGCATTTACTATTGTTCTCAGGACTTTTAGTTGAAAGGACAAAATCGAGTATCGAGCTGTCATTAAATATTTGTTTTTGAAAGGCAATACGCCTAAGCAAATCAAAGATGAGTTGGATTCTGTGTTTGGGGACTCTGCACCATCATTTACCACAGTGAAATTTTGGGCAGCTGAATTTAAACGTGCTCGAAAGAGCTTGGGAGGACTTTGGGACATCCAAAAACTGCAACTACCGACGAAAACATCGCCAAAGTTCACCAAATGGTGCTAGACGACCGCCGAATTAAAGTGAGAGAGATAGCAGAGGTTATGAACATGTCAAAAGACCGCGCATTGGGCATTTAGAGATGATAAAGCTGTCCGCGCTTTGGGTGCTGCGTTTACTCACGTTAGACCAAAAACGTGTTCGAATGAACATTTCCAACGCTCTGTTGGAGCGTTTTCCAAATCGAGTTTTGGCGCCGATTAATTACTGTGGATGAAACTTGGATACACCATTATACGCCCAAAACAAAAATACAGTCCAAAGAGTGGACTGTATAGGGGGAACCGGCTCCAAAAAAAGCAAAAACTGTTTTTTCGGCTGGGAAAGTGATGGCGACTGTTTTTTGGGATAGTCATGGAGTTATTTTAATCGATTATCTTCAAAAAGGAAAAGCCATTACAGGAGCATACTACGCATCATTACTTGACAAGCTGAAGGCAGAACTTGCGGAAAAACGGCCACTTTTGCAAAAAAAGAAAATCCTGTTTTTCCTTAACGCACCGTCTCACACCTCAGTGGATGCCATGGCGAAAATCCATGAATTACGGTTTGAACTGCTTGACCATCCACCTTACTTACCAGATCTAGTCCCAAGCGACTTCTTTTTGTTCCCTCATCCAAACATTGCGCTTGGAGGACAGAGATTTTCGTCAAATGAAGAGGCAATCACCTTCGTGAACGATTATTTTGCAGAGAAAAACGCCGAGTACTATTTGGACGGGTTACAGAGATGGGAAGATCGCTGGGAGAAGTGTGTAGAGTTAGAAGGAGACTATGTTGAAAAATCAAAAAAAAAAAATCTGAAAAATCGTCTTGTATCTTTGTTAGGTCAGAAACTTTTCAGACCACCCTTGTATGTGTCTTGGGACATAGGCTCTAATCACAAAAATTCACTATTGCAGTCATTAACAGCGTGTCGCATTCTTATTGAAATACTTAACGTTCTAAATGATGCTCCAATGAGGCATAAACGAAAGTAAACCATAACAAATAAGCTATTAATTAAATAATTATATGAAAAAAATTACAATATTGAGTTAGGTATGAAATTGAAACAATTATCTTACTGATGATAACCTGTCTGGGAAAATAATGTTGACAAACTTCGTTACAGTTTTCACTAAAATCGAGAAAGTATGTCTCACAGTTTTATAAAATTTCAAAATGCTTTATTTCGTTATATATATTAATAAAATAAAAAAATGTCATAGGCTTCATATTTATGGACCCACGTGATCAATGATTTTAGTTAAACTTTTTAGTTATAAGTATCAATCTATAATCATTGAAGCCATGGTTAACTGTATTCAAAAGGAAACTTCACTATCATTTTTATGGTTCCTACCGTAATTGGTTCGCCCGTCTGTCATTCTATCATATTCGATGTTGCTACTTCAAAATCATAGTAATCTCTATTAAATAAAATTAATTACTAAACTTGTTTACGTCCTCATAGAGAATATGTAATCTGTGTTGATTTAATAACTGGTAGAGAATAAAAGCATCATAAAAATCATGTACTCTTTCACAACAAGCTGTGTTGTACGACAGTGAACATCAATCATGCAGATTGATAAAACTTGCGTGTCACTTTACATAATGCACCAACGATGATTAAACTAAATGCAGTTCCTACAAAATAATGAAAGGTCATTATTACATAAATTACGTCATGGCTAAAAAAAATAAGTTATTACCATATTGATTAGGTTACCAGTCTAAGGATTTCGATAATAATATATGCTATCAGCATATTTTCTGATACTTCCTTAGAATATTTATGTATGTTTACTTAGTTGCTACCGGAAATTTCCCCTCTAAGGGTGGGATAGAGAAGAGATAAAGACTGAGGCATTGATGCAGGACATATCTTGAAGGATCAATCTGGAGTGGGCCAGGGACAATTGAAGAGACCTCTGTAGTGTTCTTGCCGATAAATAACATAGCCCGGCGACATACGGGCCGTAGTCTCAGCCACTTTCCTTAGTACTTCACTCCTTCTTTCTCCCCAGTTATAAATCTCTATCTTCCTATATTTTCCTTTAGTTCATCGCACTTTCCCCTCGGATACTTTTGTGGCATTCCATCTGCCCACTTCCAAACTTTTTGTCTTTTAACAGGTGTTTCGTGGCTTTGGTCCCTTCCAGTGATTTGGCGACAAAAAAACGGACCCCCTAATATTTTACTCGTCAAATATATGTTTAAAAATGAATAGACATTTATTCCATTCACGTTTATTCCAGGCTATAAAATCGATTAACAAATTAATTCGATTGGCTGTCTAGAATGTGTTATCATGCATCTACAAAAATGATTCTACAACCTGTTATTTAAGAGATGAAATAAAGAAAGACATTGACAGAGGAAACGCAGAGCCCACATTTCTTTTTTTTGCACCAGTTTGATAGCGACCACTATACAAGCATAATTGATGCCAGAGCGTTCTTGGAGTTATGAAATAATTATCGGAGCCAAGGTATAGTAGGAAGAGTTTTTTTAGATATGCTCACAAACCTTCGTACCTAATAAGAGATCAACGTGGAATTGTATTGCACTATCCCAAAAATTATAGTTCATTAGACGTTTTTTTAAGAAATAAATATGGGTATCAAGTTTTGTATATATATAAATCATGCATGATAAGTCCAAAAAGAAAGCAGTGGGAGTCTTCTGAAAGAAGTCACTTCAACTTTTAAAAAGGAATCCGAACGATCTATATATAACCAAAGAGAGGGATTGGAAAGGGTGCTCTTCAAAGACCAAGGTCTGCTAATCACAGATCTGTGCCAATACCGATTTATACCGTGGCAGTCATAAAATATTATTTTAATATTGATATTTTCCCTAACGCTGAAGAAAAAACTTTTATTTATTGTCCAACTTAAAAAAAAAGTAAACTAATGTGTTTACGCTCAAAAATTTTCTA
The DNA here is from genome assembly GCA_930367205.1 of Acanthosoma haemorrhoidale. Lineage (NCBI taxonomy): Eukaryota > Metazoa > Arthropoda > Insecta > Hemiptera > Acanthosomatidae > Acanthosoma > Acanthosoma haemorrhoidale. The sequence continues at coordinate 133,297,307 of OV884011.1, forward strand.
ATAACGGACGGGAACCTCTTGTCCTGGTTATATTTTCTACTAGCAGAGACTCGCCAACCGATGTCAGCCCTACTTAGTTGTTGAGAATGTTATCTCATGTTAAACGCGCTCAGTGCAGTAAAATGTAATGAAGTAACTAGTTTGGCTTGATAAACCAAATTATAATTAACGATTTAGCTTGACTAACAACTCATTGGCCTATAAAGGGATCCAAGGAATGATAGATCATTTCATCTTCACTCTAGGTTTTTTCCCTATATAGGCACTTTAGGTTCACACTTTTTTCAACTAAAGATAAAAAATGAACAAAAAGTGTTAGCAATAAGAGAACCATGAACAAATCTCATTTTTCCCATTTTCCTTTATACATAAATGAAGAATAGAAAAAAAAAATGGCGGAAAAAAGTGAAGGCTTTTAACGGGCAGAAGAGTTGGCTATCATATATTGGCTTAGGTCTGAAGGTGAATTATTAATACTGCGGCGGGAAACTTTAAAGTGCCTTTGACGCCACCTAACATAGAAAGGTAGGTCTTGCTCTTCAGCCCACCCAATGCACCCAATGAATTTAAAATTGGTGTATAATATGACATAAGATGTCAATATACTGTACATGTAAATACTTAAGTTATAATTATTATAATATTGTTTAAAATATAGCTGTTGTCCTTGATGAATGATCTCGTTAACGAACAAATATTGGTATTCAGCTCACCCTAGCGGTCTCTTGACCGGACCATAATACAGTATTCCTGTCCTTCTGCCGAATCTTATCCACTTAAACTCAATCGTACATATATAATCCCCATAAACCAAAATTTGCCATCTATTTCCACAACACCACATCTCGTTTTCCCTACTTCTACCCCCCATTTAATTTACCTTAATTAATTCACCCTGATTTGGCTCATAACCCCCCCATTTTTCACCATAAATATTTATTATAGTTATAACATATATATCATTTTGTACGTCCGATATTTCATTTACCATACCGTTCATGCTTATTTCCCTCGAAACTAGATATCTCCATCCATCCGTCATGCTTCTTACCACTCAATTATCAAAATCAGTGTTTGTTAATTTTTCCTTTCCTCTCAGTCCACTACAGTTTTAAGGGTTATCCTGATATCATCAAAACTCTGCTTACAAAATTTGATTAGCTTCTGTTCAAATCTTTTTTTTTTGTTAATTCTATGTTGAATTTACAAAAGATAAAAAAGCTGTCACTTTTGCCTGGATATCTTGCATATCTTTTATTTATTTATCATGATACTTATAGAAAACATAATCATATATCATATGTAAGATACAGGGACGCAGAGTAATTGACACTTTCGTATTGATTTGGGTCGCATGCCCGTAATAAACTTCTTTTTTTTTAATTAGATATAATTTAAAATGCTTGATTATAATAATAACATGACATATACAAAATCTATTCTTATAAATATGAAATTTTAAATATAAACGAAATAAAATGAGTAGAAACCATCAGTTAATACTAAGAGAATCCGTTCTTTTATTAAAAACTAAAAGTAAAAATTTATATTTTATGTTAGAACCGTATTGGTTACAAAAAACTGCCTTTTAACCAAAGAAATTGCTAATTGCAAAAAATTACAAAGAAAAAATTAAAATAATAACCCATGGAAACTGCTCGATCGGCACCAATGTTCTACCTATATCTAATTTTCTCCCAAAACTCCATATTTTATAATTTATTTTATTGTAAAGTCTTTAGTTTCTACTGGAAAAAATATAACGATTCATGTTCAATTGCTTTTCTACTTCAATAAATCATAGAACTGGCTAAATTGACCAACGATTGAGTTTGTATTATCCAAAAAATAATGTTTTCACAAACTCACTGACCGAAAATCTCTAATCTATTTACTAAACATATCGACGGATTTGACAGAAATCACGCCGTGCACATGTAAGCAATGCTTGGTTAGACCTGAAGTTGTTTGAAGTACCAGCAGTCCTTACATAAATAGTTTATTTTCTATTGAGAGACATGAAAGTTTATCTCGATAGAGTTAATTATATAGTTAATTATTTATTCAGTAGTAAAAAAATCGTAGGGGGTGAAATCAATTATTAGTGCTATGTGTCTTGGGACATAGGCTATAATCACAAAAATTCACTATTGCAGTCATTAACAGCGTGTCACGTCCTTATTGAAATACTTAACGTTCTAAATGATGCTCCAATGAGACATAAACGAAACTAAACCATAACAAATAATTTATTAATTAAATAATTATTTGATAAAAATTACAATATTGAGTTAGGTATGAAATTGAAACTATTATCTTACTTATGATAACCTGTCTGGGAAAATAATGTTGACAAACTTCGTTACAGTTTTCATTAAATTCGAGAAAGTATGTCTCACAGTTTTATAAAATTTCAAAATGCTTTATTTCGTTATGTATATTAATAAAATAAAATCTTGTCATAGGCTTCATATTTATGGACCCACGTGATCAATGATTTTAGTTAAACTTTTTAGTTATAAGTATCAATCTATGATCATTGAAGCCATGGTTAGATTGACATAAGGTATTCAAAAGGAAACTTCACTATCATTTTTATGGTTCCTACCGTAATTGGTTCGCCCGTCTGTCATTCTATCATATTCGATGTTGCTACTTCAAAATCATAGTAATCTCTATTAAATAAAATTAATTACTAAACTTGTTTACGTCCTCATAGAGAATATGTAATCTGTGTTGATTTTAATAACTGGTAGAGAATAAAAGCATTATAAAAATCATGTACTCTTTCACAACAAGCTGTGTTGTACGACAGTGAACATCAATCATGCAGATTGATAAAACTTGCGTGTCACTTTACATAATGCACCAACGATGATTAAAAGCAGTTCCTACAAAATATGAAAGGTCATTATTACATAAATTACGTCATAAAAAATAAGTTATTACCATATTGATTAGGTTAAGGATTTCGATAATAATATACGCTATCAGCATATTTTCTGATACTTTCTTAGAATATTTATGTATGTTTACTTAGTTGCTACCGGAAATTTCCCCTCTAAGGGTGGCATAGAGAAGAGATAAAGACTGAGGCATTGATGCAGGACATATCTTGAAGGATCAATCTGGAGTGGGCCAGGGACAATTGAAGAGACCTCCGTAGTGTTCTTGCCGATAAAGAACATAGCCCGGCGACTTACGGGCCGTCGTCTCAGCCACTTTCCTCAGTACTTCACTCCTTCTTTCTCCCCAGTTATAAATCTCTATCTTCCTATATTTTCTTTTAGTTCATCGCCCTTTCCCCTCGGATACTTATGTGGCATTTCATCTGCCCACTTCCAAACTTTTTGTCTTTTATCAGGTGTTTCGCGGCTTTGGTCCCTTCCAATGATTTGGCGACAAAAAAATGGACCCCCCTAATATTTTACTCGTCAAATATATGTTTAAAAATGAATAGATATTTTTTATTCCAGGCCATAAAATCGATTAACAAATTAATTCGATTGGCTATCTAGAATGTGTTATCATGCATCTACAAAAATGATTCTACAACCTGTTATTTAAGAGATGAAATAAAGAAAGACATTGACAGAGGAAACGCAGAGCCCACATTTCTCTTTTTTGCACCAGTTTGATAGCGACCACTATACAAGCATAATTGATGCCAGAGCGTTCTTGGAGTTATGAAATAATTATCGGAGCCAAGGTATAGTAGGAAGAGTTTTTTCAGATATGCTCACAAACCTTCGTACCTAATAAGAGATCAACGTGGAATTGTATTGCACTATCCCAAAAATTATAGTTCATTAGACGTTTTTTTAAGAAATAAATATGGGTATCAAGTTTTGTATATATATAAATCATGCATGATAAGTCCAAAAAAGAAAGCAGTGGGAGTCTTCTGAAAGAAGTCACTTCAACTTTTGAAAAGGAATCCGAACGATCTATATATAACCAAAGAGAGGGATTGGAAAGGGTGCTCTTCAAAGACCAAGGTCTGCTAATCACGGATCTGTGCCGATACCGATTTATACCGTGGGAGTCATAAAATATTATTTTAATATTGATATTTTCCCTAACGCTGAAGAAAAAACTTTTATTTATTGTCCAACTTAAAAAAAAAGTAAACATAATGTGTTTACGCTCAAAAATTTTCTAATAACGGACGGGAACCTCTTGTCCTGGTTATATTTTCTACTAGCAGAGACTCGCCAACCGATGTCAGCCCTACTTAGTTGTTGAGAATGTTATCTCATGTTAAACGCGCCCAGTGCAGTAAAATGTAATGAAGTAACTTAGTTTGGCTAGATAAACCAAATTATAATTTTTTTTTTTTTTTTTTTTAGAACTTTATTGTGCAATAATTACAATCTGCCTTTTATAAGGCAATAATAATACAGATAAATGATCTCATTCATACCATATTTACAGTCATCATTCACTAGCTCATTCATACAATAGGACATGATTGGAGAAACTGGCCATTGCCAGGACTCCCACTGTCACGCGATTATAGCAGGTCACGAGGCCACTGCCGTTTCAGTCTCCGAGGAGGATTATAGGGATGAGTGGCGCAGTGCAAAGACTGTGCTACAGGATTAGGGTGGTTGGAAAGGCTACTGTGGAATTTCATAAACTTGGAAGGGATGCCAAATTATAATTAACGATTTAGCTTGACTAACTACTCATTGGCCAATAAAGGGATCCAAGGAATGATAGATCATTTCATCTTCACTCTAAGTTTTTTCCCTATATAGGCACTTTAGATTCACACTTTTTTCAACTAAAGATAAAAAATGAACAAAAAGTGTTAGCAATAAGAGAACCATGAACAAATCTCATTTTTCCCATTTTCCTTTATACATAAATGAAGATTAGAAAAAAAAAATGGCGGAAAAAAGTGAAGGCTTTTAACGGGCAGAAGAGTTGGCTGTCATATATTGGCTTAGGTCTGAAGGTGAATTATTAATACTGCGGCGGGAAACTTTAAAGTGCCTTTGACGCCACCTAACATAGAAAGGTAGGTCTTGCTCTTCAGCCCACCCAATGCACCCAATGAATTTAAAATTGGTGTATAATATGACATAAGATGTCAATATACTGTACATGTAAATACTTAAGTTAGAATTATTATAATATTGTTTAAAATATAGCTGTTGTCCTTGATGAATGATCTCGTTAACGAACAAATATTGGTATTCAGCTCACCCTAGCGGTCTCTTGACCGGACTATAATACAGTATTCCTGTCCTTCTGCCGAATCTTATCCACTTAAACTCAATCGTACATATATAATCTCCATAAACCAAAATTTGCCATATATTTCCACAACACCACATCTCGTTTTCCTTACTTCTACCCCCCATCCCACGCTTCACTTCGTTTGATTGCTCCTTAATCGTTCATGCTTATTTCCCTCGAAACTAGATATCTCCATCCATCCGTCATGCTTCTTACCACTCAATTATCAAAATCAGTGTTTGTTAATTTTTCCTTCCTCTCAGTCCACTACAGTTTTAAGGGTTATCCTGATATCATCAAAACTCAGCTTACAAAATTTGATTAGCTTCTGTTCAAGTTAATCTTTTTTTTTTGTTAATTCTATGTTGAGTTTACAAAAGATAAAAAAGCTGTCACTTTTGCCTGGATATCTTGCATATGTTTTATTTATTTATCATGATACTTATAGAAAACATAATCATATATCATATGTAAGATACAGGGACGCAGAGTAATTGACACTTTCGTATTGATTTGGGTCGCATGCCCGTAATAAACTTCTTTTTTTTTAATTAGATATAATTTAAAATGCTTGATTATAATAATAACATGACATATACAAAATCTATTCTTATAAATATGAAATTTTAAATATAAACGAAATAAAATGAGTAGAAACCATCAGTTAATACTAAGAGAATCCGTTCTTTTATTAAAAACTAAAAGTAATAATTTATATTTTATGTTAGAACCGTATTGGTTACAAACAACTGCCTTTTCACCAAAGAAATTGCTCATAATTAAAATAATAACCCATTGAAAACTGCTCGATCAGCACCAATGTTCTACCTATATCTAATTTTCTCCCAAAACTCCATATTTTATAATTTATTTTATTGTAAAGTCTTCAGTTTCTACTGGAAAAAATATAACAATTCATGTTCAATTGCTTTTCTGCTTTAATAAATCATAGAACTGGCTAAGTTGACTAACGATTGAGTTTGTATTATCCAAAAAATAATGTTTTCACAAACTCACTGACCAAAAATCTCTAATGTATTTACTAAACATATCGACGGATTTGACAGAAATCACGCCGTGCACATGTAAGCAATGCTTGGTTAGACCTGAAGTTGTTTGAAGTACCAGCAGTCCTTACGAGTTGGCTAATTGCTTAGGGGTAGTTGGTAGGAAGGGGCTAGGAGGACCACCAATTGATTGCTTAATTGGGAGCGGGTGGCGCTTCGCGACCTTTAGTAACTGGTTTGTGACACCTGGCCGCGCTTAAGCGCAGCGCTTTGAAGGTGGAGTGGGTTGATGTCTGTCTGTTCACTAAGGATATTTGCACCGATACTTGGATAAGGAAAAAATTCCAGGAATTAGTTCTGTTTTTTGAAATAAAGATACTTATACTACCATCAACATTATCAGTAAATGAACATGACCTTTTCAAAGTGTAAAATAATAAATAAAATTGCATAATCCTTTATATATTTGAATTTTGTTTGAGATACCATATTTAGTGTATGGTATGTAGATAACGTAAAACATATTATATAAATCAGTACATTGGCCATTCAAGATCGATTGGGTTGTTTTGACTCAAATTAGCCACAAGTACCATAAACAAAGCATGATTTAATTTTGTTCCTGTTTGATATTAGAGCTTCTTTCGATGGTCTTGGAAATTAGAAGCAAAGTTGGCACTCCACTAGGTTAATTTAATTTCACCAACTATATTGTTCAGGTAAGAACATAATTAGCTATTTATTGTTGAGACAGCAGGTACTTACTACCTATACTTTCTGCCTCTTGGTTGTCTCTCTTAACCTATCAAAACAGTTAATTACCTTTTGAACAGAAGAGGAGTAAGAAAATTCAGTGAGAAACCCTTTTTTTGCTTTGGTAGCTCATGGACATGAGCACTAGAGTGGAGGGAGACTGCGAATAAACGGGTTGGCCAACCACTACCTTAATTATTCACCAAGTAAGTAGTACCTTTTAACATTAGTTAAACTAAACCTATCAAGACATATAACATATCTAGCAGTCACCCTGAAGACATCAGCCTTCAACCTTAAATTTCACTACTGCCAATCAATCATTATTTAAATTTATATTTAACACACTTTTGAACATTTGAACCAATAGGCAAATTAACCAACAAATGTACAATATAGGACCCTGATTTGGCTCATAATCCCCCCATCTTTTACCATAAATATCTATTATAGTTATAACATATATATCATTTTGTACGTCCGATATTTCATTTACCATACCTTTTATAATATACAGTCCGCACCTTATTGCATAACTTACCAGATCTGCACATTAACAATTATGGTGGTAATATCTCCAAAATTACCTCATAACAAAACAACTATCATTCCGCTTTATAACATTTATCATTGTTTTTTAACAGAAGTGATTTGTTTAGTTAGTAGTAACTCCTTTTAACGTTAGAAACAGATCATCTACTTTGTGAGCATTCATTGTCATATAACTTTATTGAAAAGTAATTCTTAGGAAACAAACCTGTAAAATCAGTCAGAGTTCCTCATTTGAAAGTGAATAATCTATAATAATAACAATATATCTAAAATTTATTTTCTAAAGTCTGTGTATGCATATTATATTTCATAAATGAATGAATATGTATCTTTCTGAATTACTTGAATATGAATATTTACAATAAATTAATTCTTTTTGTTACAGGTTGGTTGGAAAGTACTCCATCAGGTAGAAACATGGTTTGTTGATAATTCACTACTGTACAAATAAACGTAAAAAACAAAAAATTACTAAAAGGCTCTTACAATTTAAAAATTAAAAAACATAACATACTATTTCAAAGATATTTGTTGAAAGAAAGTACATTCAATTCAATTTATAATTTTATTATGTTGTATAACTTTGTGGAGAACGGTACGTTATTGCTGGTCGTAATTTTAATTTTAAGAGAAAAAAGCCTGGCCGCTTTACAAAGTTATATATTTGACAAAGCGCTTTGTGGAAAGGTTTATTGTACTTTCATGTTCATGGGTACAATTAACTGGTTAACAATTACAATTAAAACAAAACTGGTTATAATTGTAGATTGTTAATAAGTGGAAGAAATAATTGAAGTGTCGATTTTCAAAGACAGTTGGTGGTTTTGCGCGAACAACCTTAAATAAAAAAGATTACCGTATAGAGTTTTAATATGGAACTGCAATAACGTCCGGGAGCCTTCCATCTTTCAACATTGTTCCTTGCATTCTTCGTCCTGAAAGTGATTTATACATGGGTTTACTTCCAGAAATACATTCTAGTCAATATAAAACAATTTTGGTTGGTATATTTTTATTTTTTTATTCTGATAAGAGAAACAATTGCATGATACTTAATCAACTTTAGTTTCAGCAACAATTTTTGTTCCTTAAAACTTTTGTGCATAGTAATATTTGTCCTAATTACCACAAACAATTTACGATATTTTGGTTTTCTGATGCCATAAAAGATGCAGAGCAGCATTATAATGAGCATTTGTGCTTAGCCTCAATCGCCTTAACAACTTCTTCAGCCTGCCGACAGGTATTGCATTGTCCCTGGCCAAGGCCTGTCCCTGCCGACAACTCTCCCGGACAAAATCCCTGTTGTGATAGGAACAAAGGCCAACCCCTCAGCCTGTAACAAGCCTGGGCTAACATAATGAAACAGCTGTCTGTTCAAGATGTGCCTCTTAATGGCTCCTACCGACTTGAACAAACCCGCCAGCTTTTGAAACAAACTCAACTCTGAATTCCATTAGCGGGGTCCTTCCATTAGGCTACTCCCTAAACCCAAACTTTTCTTCCAGATTAACTTTCTTTGCTCTTAATACAGGGCTTTTTTTTTATCTTTCTTTTTTTCTTATTCTATTTTAAGTTCACCTAATACCCTCTCTATCTCACCTTTTTATTTCACGATTGTATTTGATCTCTAAATGCCAGGGGGATCCTAATGTTTAACTGGCCTAGTACAACTTAGACTTAAGAATTAGATTTGAGCGGATGTGTTGTTGGGAATGATCTTAGGTTGGTTAAAAAAAGTTGGATCTTCATTGCATTTACGTTGAAATGTTGTTATTGATTTTCATCATACAGCTGACCCCGAATAAAACGCTCAACTCAAAAAAGATTATGTCAAGGGATTAAGAGATATGAGCTTTGGTAACATGAAGGCTGAGATCGTAAGCGCAGAGTAAACTTTTTGTTAGATGAATATACACAGTTATCATTAGCCGTTGATAAGTTCTTTTCCTAGCTCTTCCAAGTTATAATTAATAAACTTAGTGATATGGGGCCGTAACCAAAATTAAATAGTGACGTGTATTCGAGGTACGGATTTTTTTTACAACGTATTCCCGGCTCGCGTCGGGTCATAGTTTACGTTCTCCACTAGTCGATTAAATATTAAACATGCCAGGGTACGGGAAACGCATTTATAATTTTATAAGACTTTCAAATTCGTTTTAAGTTAAACAATAGACCGTGGGCATCAGAAAGGATCTACTATATTATAATTTAATCCAATAGAATAACTCCAATAATATAATAATAACATTTGATGAATGGCACAAGAGCAGAGAAAATGCACTCACAATAGGTAGTTTGGCTTATGTGCTTCTCCTGTTGCACATAATAAGGCGAATAAAATGAAACTGTTATAATAGAAATAAAATTTGTTCTTTAAGATGAGGGATGCTCAGAATGACCTGGTGGTGTATGTAGTAGAGTCGAAATACTGAAATCTATTACATTGCCCTAACTTACTTCCATAGGCGATCGGAGTTGATTGTTTTAAACCCCACGTTTTAATCACTAACATAAATAAAAAATTAATATTTTATAAATATTTAGGGAGGTATCAAATTAAAGACATGCAAGTCCTCACTTGTATCTCCTTCTAGAGTGTCTGTGGTCCAAAACTCCATCTCAACTTTCAATCTAAAGAAAGAAACCCGTCAGTTCAAAGCAGAGAAATACAGTCCATGTGCCTCCCGTGTAGAATCACCTCTTTTGAGTGCATACCCAAAAGTAAATATCATATAAAAAAAAAACAAATACGAAGGGCCACAGTTAGATACTCGCAGCCGTAACAAAACCAGTTGTGTAAGACATCACACTTGGCTTGAATCGTATAATTTAAATTAATGAATAATCGGAATTAGGAACAAGTATTCAAAATGGTTTTCAAGTAGTAATATAATGTACGACGAGGATTCATTATAGCTATTCAGGACCGAATGGTTTAGCAATACAATTATTGATTGGTAATTTAGCGTGTGAGGCTAAAAATCAAAAGTCATTTTCACAATAAAAAATTAGATTTTGATAACAAAAATTATAATCACACTGTAGCGATTCTATAAGTTAAATCACCCTATACTTTATTGCATATATATTGTAAGCAAAGTAAAATATGAACTAAGTATATTATAGACAAAGGTAAATAACACGAACAAAAATAAATTCTTATAAATCTATTAGCAATGAAGAAAGGCAGAAACAAAGTAACTCTAGACGGGTCTACATCTGTCAGTCATAAATCTAAGAGACCCTTACAGCCTCCCGGCCTGCGGGATACTCCTTAACACACTGCACAGAAACCGCAGGTACTGAGTAACCCTTTCAGCCTCCCGGCTAATTACTTAACACATGCAGGGACGCAGGCACTAACCAACCTTTTTTCAGCCTCTTCTAGACAGGCTGGTTAGATACTTAACGGGGGAGCATAGCCCCTGAAAACCAGTCTTCCGCGACCGTTACTCAGTGATACTTTGCTTCTGTTCGAACTCTGAAAATTTGACTTATTCTTTATGAAACCTCTGTAACTCTTCTCTTGAACATAGTGCATTGTCGGGGCGCACACCTATCAGAAATGGAGTCAGATATTAACGTCGACATGGAACGATTGTCCAGGTTATAAACTTGAACAATCCGCACTTGTCACCAGGGCTAGGGTGATTAGGCACTCCCCTAGTGACATCCCCGACACACACCTTTGCACATTAAAAACAAAAATTAGTATAAGAAGTATTCTGTAATTAAAACCAAGGGTCCAACAATTAGGGTCCATCAAAAATCTAAATTATGGGAAAATAAGACAAATAATGCAATTACAGTAAACAAAGGTTACATTGAATCAAATGTTTTTATTTACAAACCAAAATTTCAAATCATACGTATCATATATATATAAGTTATTCGCCACCGGGTAGAATGTGATAAGGAGAAGGAAAACGGGAACGTAAGACTAACTTCAGTTCTCGAAATAGACTGTCTTTATTTCTCTTTGTCATCCGACATATACGGGATCATGGGATATTTACGTCCCATGATCGCATTAGTTTACAATACAGAGCTACCGCTGACTTAAACTCCCCCCTGCCAGTTCCCGACCACCCATCGGGAACTTAACAGCGGACTATGTACAATTGATAGAGTATCGTACCCCGATACTCTTAGCGGACAATACAATATAAAATAAAACTAAAAAAAAACAGAAACTTCATATACAGGCTAAAAATAGTAAAACTAAAACAAACAAACAAAAGAAAAATACATTCGCTGATACAGATTTATGATCTGGAGTGAGGAGTGTATGGGGGTGAGGGCGTTACGTTGCGGTATACGGTGGTTCCTATTGTGACGCGACCTTCGATGGGTTTGACGCCCACGTTCTCCCTCGCCACTCTCCTACGTTTTTCGGCCGTAATCTTCCCGTAGGCCTTTCCCCAGAGTTTTCCCAACTCCGCGCGGTTGTTGACGAGGAGTGTGGCCGTCTCATCTCCCTCCCCCGTTCCTCTGGTGTCTCGGCGACGTCCCCGCAGGCCAAAAAGAATCTCGAACGGTGAGAACCCCGTAGCTGTGTGTATCGAGTGATTTTAAGCTATCACCGCTAGTGGCATAGCCTCAGCCGGCTCCAACCCCTTTTCGGTATGATAGACGCGGAGATGATCCCCCAGGGTACTGTGGAGACGCCCAATTCCGCCCCTGCTCTTTGGGTGTCCCGGGGTGTTGACATGCTATCTGACATCCAGCAACTTTATCTGCTCTCTTATGTCGGCCTTGTCATATTCCCTGCCACCATATGATGCTATTCGATCGGGGACACCATAAAATAGAAACCACCTGCGCAGTGCTCCTAATACGGCCTTTGACGACTTTTTGCGGACGGGGTATGCCATGGCCACCTTACTGAATAGATCAACGACGGTTACCCACTTGTGGCCCTTCCAAGTAAAAGTATCCGTTTGCAAGTCGGTCAGGGGTGTCTGTGGCGTGGGGGTCTCTTCTTGCGGTCCTATCGATGGGTGACGATCGTACTTCATGCGATGACAGATCTCGCACGCTCCTATCGTCTCCTGGATAGTTTTGCGCATTCCCCACCAGAAATACCTGCGCTTCAATGCCTGCGCTGTTTCCTGTTCCCCCGATAATTCGTTTTGCCTTGGTGGTATGCAAGCGTAACTTCTTTTTTCATGGTATCATCCGTAACCATTTCCAATATCATCGTGCATCGCGCGAACGTCCGGTCAATCCCGATCCACTCTGCTCGCCATAACCTCTTAATTTTCTCCCAAATGGTCCCATTCCCTACATAGATATAGTGCGTTTTACCCGGCTTGGAAGCTTCGTTGAGTAGGTGGCAGATCTGGTCCAGTTTTACTCCCGCTGCGACCAGATGGTCGTTGTTGTGGATCTGTTGTAATCGCTGCAAGCAATCTTCGTCAGTCCCGCTGTTCGCGTCTTACTGATTATCTGACGACGCTTATCGTTGACTATTTCCTGTAGCTCATCGATCTCCGCATATCTGTCACCTCCCGAGCTCCCTACTCCTGTCGACTGCCCATCCTCCGCGGAACCAAATTCTCTTTGGTCACCCTCCTCCTCCTCTGGCGTCCATTCCCGGAGGAACTGCCGGTCATCTCTGGATGATTCCCCTTGTCCTGGTTATATGGCGTTGACTGTTATCGCCCGTGACAGCTAGTCCGCAACGACGTTTTCCTTGCCGGGCTTAGATACAATCTCCATGTTGTACTGGCTAAGGAATTCCTTCCACCTCATGACCCTTGCCAATGACTCCTTCAGTTTCCCTACCCATTGTAACGGAGGTGATCCATGTGGACTCCAAATCTTCTCCCGAATACATAGGGCCGAAAATGGTCAATTGCCCAGACGATCCCTAGCAACTCCCTTTCTAGTGCGCTGTAGCGGCTTTCAGCCTCCGTTAGGCGTCTACTGGCATACGCTACTGGTTGTACTCATCGATACCCTTGAGTAACTCGTCCATAAGTTTCTGAAACGTGATAGGTGCATTTTTGAGACCGAATGGCATCCGTGTGAATTCATAATGCCCTCGCTCGAAGGTGAAGGCTGTTTTGTGCCGTTCCTTTGGGTCCATCTGTATTTGGTGGTACCCCGCTTTGAGGTCTAACGTGCTAAAGATCCGCGCCCCACTCAGTCGGTCTAAGATGTCATAGAATCTGGGGATCGGGTATTTCTCGTCCACTGTGTTGTCGTTGAGTCGCCTATAGTCTACGACAACTCTATATTTTTCGGTTCCCCCGTCTTCAGCACTCTTCTTCCCGACTGCCCATAAAGGGCTATTGTACGGTGACGTGCTGTCCTCAATGATCCCCTGCCTTCTTAAGTCGTCCAATTCTACTTTGATATGGTGCCTCAAAGCTTGCGGGTATCGGCGCTCCCTCACGTAACTTACTACCTCCCGTTTGAGCGGAATTTCATGCACTGTTCTACCAGTGACCCCCAATCTCTCGCCTTCTCTAAAGAATATATCGGCATATTCCCTTCGAAGCTCATCTCTGCAGTTCTGCGGCTTGCCTAATTGCTCCTATCCACGCTCCGCCGTCGTTCCCGACGTCACTCCCTTGTTTTGAGCACCTATATCTCTTCCCTCCTATACGAATGCCCCATCTTCCCTTTTCGTTCCTCACCCTTGCTCCTACCTTCGCTAGCAGGTCACATCCGATGATCCCCCATATTCCTTAGGCATTTTTCCTACTATATGAACTCTGAGTTTCTCCTCACCTCGACCCCATCTCTCTAGACCTATTACCGTTTCCACTTCTACTTTACAGGGCCCCCCAGGGTAACCAAGCTAAAGGAACATACCTGTATTTGGGGTCTCCTCACTCCCACACACATCCTCTCCAGGGTCTCCCGAGAAATTATCGTGTTGGTGCTCCCAGTATCCACCAGGCACTGCACTCCGCACGCTACTCAAATAATTGGAAGACTGCTGTATGTACCGCTCACGCTATTACTTATTAGTGCGCGGTCGCCTAGCCTGTGCCACTCTTCTCAGATCTCTCGTTGGTTCCTCTCTTCAGCCGCCTGTCGTCGACCGCTTCTTTTAACACAGCTGCTCACCCAGCCCGCTCCGCTTAATGGTTCCTCCCGCTCATTGTCGGTATCGGATATTTCAGAGGTTTTTGTTGCCTCTGACCGCGGCCTCTCCCTCCTCCACACCCTCTGAGCGTTTACCTCGATTGGCTCTGGTTGATTTCCATTTTGTCCACGGCTCATATACGGGCACTGCTTGGCTACGTGCCCCTCCGTGCCACACTCGAAACACCTGGTGCGTGGGCACTGTGCTGCCAAGTGTCCTATTTTCCCGCACTCGTAGCATTTTCTTTCCTCGCGTCTCCTGGGACGGCCTGCAATTGCTCGGTTCCTGTCTCCCACCGCCGTTCCCTCTCTTCCGCCGAACCCCGTCTCCTTTCTCCTCCAGGCGACCGGTGTGGTTTTGGGCCTTCTGTAAGATACCCTCTTCCATCCCTCTTCTTCATAGCCTGTAACTTCCTCTTCTCTGGCACTAGTGTCCACCATCTCCTGGGCAAATTCTAGGAACGTGCGCTCTCTAGGAATTCTCTCTTTTCTTCCTGTTTCCTTTGCCAACTACACTTTTAAAATCGTAGACAGGAATGGCATCCTTGCTTCAACCTCGGCCGCGCTCACGGACTCCCTCATCTTCTCGGTTATACTATTTCTAATGACTATCCACAATAATCCATAATAATGGATTCTTTCCTCGCGTCTCCTGGGACGGCCTGCAATTGCTTGGCCTGCAATTATGCAATTACGCAATTACGGCCTGCAATTATGGACTAATCCATAATTATTTATTATACTATCTTGCTAAGAGTGTTCCCGCATACTGGCCGTTCGTCTGGTGGGGCTTCTTTATCTCCCGGAACATCTTGAAGATACCCTCTTCGGGTGTCCATCTTCCCTCTCCGAACGCTTTCTTTAACCGTTCTTTTGCGGTACTCCATGGGGTCTCTTCGTCCACCTGAATCATATTGAGGATGCTTCGCTTCACCCTACACACGAGCGCATCTCTCAGCGACTCAGCGTCTCCTTCGGTGATAAGGGCTTCCACTCGTTTTCCTTCTATTCACGTCATCTGCCTGTCACCTCTCTTCAGGAAGTGGTTTAGTTCCCCGGTCTCTCCTGCAAATCTCTCCAGATCGGAGATCGATTTTCTCACATCTTGAGCCGTAATTGCCTGAATTTTCATCCAGGCCATAGTATTGGCATGAGTGGCTGCCATAGTTGTTTGGGGGAGCTGTGGTATATCCGCTGCTGCGTTGAGCACCCCTGGTCTAAGTACTCCCACTGACATGCCCATACAATAAGAGAACAAAAAAAAGGAGAGAAAAAAACAAGATAAAAAAAACGAGAGACGAAATAAGAGAGAAAAAAAAAACGATAGGTTCCCGGGTTTCGGCACCAGTTATTCGCCACCGGGTAGAATGTGATAAAGAGAAGGAAAACGGGAACGTAAGAATAACTTCAGTTCTCGAAATAGACTGTCTTTATTTCTCTGTCGGGATCATGGGATGTTTACGTCCTATGATCGCATTAGTTTACAATACAGAGCTACCTCTGACTTTAACTTATATATATATATATATATAAGGTATTTATGCAAACCAGTACGCAGCAATAAGACGCAATCCTGAACGCACTAGGTCCTGTGAGTTCTGACGTCACCAAAATTTCCCACTGCAATAGGAACATGCTAACTGTTAAGGTAATGATTACTCGCTATTACGTTGAATTTTAAAATACAATTAAAAATCATGTTAATTGCACAAATTAGGGGTTGGAAACTGGAGACACGTGCACGGTTGTCGACTACATAGTTAAATAAATAGTTGACTACCAACTAGCTAACAATCAATATGAACGCTCCTTCATGAGTATCCCATGTTGTGATAACTCATCAAAGTAATTGATGAATTATCTCAACAATTGCAATGTAGTGCAGCTAATAGGAACATAGCATGGTTAATTGTTACCTGCTCGAGGGGAAATAAGCCATTTCCATTCTAGTTAGCGAGAGAAATGGTTCACAAACAATTAAGTTGTTCATTGATCATATACCTGCTCCACTGTTACCTTTATAATAGTCTTCATCCATCGTCAGTGTTGCCAGGACGTTAGTCATCTCTCACATTACAAAGCGCCCCCCCCCCCCTTCACATGTATAATTACAACATTGGATAATAAAGGGAAGGCTAAATGTAAGCAAACACAAAATCACTAGTTTGAAGAGAGTGTGGAATCATGAGGCATAAACCGTACACACTCTGTGCTTTTATATTGTTACATAATGTATTATTTTAGAGCCTAAAGGAGGAAGCTATTTTCGTTCAGGTATGGTGTGACCCTCTGCTACTTCTGCTCACTGGGGCAATTTTATTTACCTTTTAATGTTACCATGCATCTATGATACTGTTGAACAAATCAAACAATGTATTGATGTTAATTTAATTTGGAAAACCAATCTTTTTTAGCTACCTTGGTTTTACATTATCAAAACTGAGTTCGATGTTTGATTTGTTTTAAACGGATCCAACTTGAATTCTGTCCCCAATTAGATTAGTTCTCAAAATTTGATCAACAGAAGGTTTAGTTGGATATTAATAATTTAAAAAAAATTGATTGAATTTGTGACTAATAAATCAATAAAATAAAATGAAATGGTGAATAGTTTATACATGATTTTACACGAACTAAATATTAAACTTGATTATATTACTCATTAACACAACAATTGTTGGGTTTTCGATAAAGTACTTAACACACATTACTGAGTACACCTTTTATTGAACACCACAATGCTTCATCTTTAACGGCCACTAACTACATAACAACAACAACCAGGGGTAGGTTCCCTAGCCGGTTACAAATCAGGGTTACAACAGTTTCTCCCCCACAAAAAAAAACATAAATAAATATATAAAATAAAATCTTTAAGAGACATTTTACTAGTATGTTAAATAATCCTGTAGGTAATCTGGCCGTCTTTTTATTCTATCGGATTATCTGAGCTGTGTTTCATGGTCTGGTTCTGATACAAAGTCTGGAGTGGTTATAGATTCTGGTTCTGGTTCTGGTGTAGCTTCTGTTTCTGGTATGGATTCTGGTTCTGGCGTTGCTTCTGGTATAGATTCTGGTTCTGGTATGGATTCTGGTTCTGGTGTTGCTTCTGGTATAGATTCTGGTTCTGGTATATATTCTAGTTCTGGTGTTGCTTCTGGATCTGGTATGGATTCTGGTGTAGCTTCTGGTATAGATTCTGGTTCTGGTATATACTGTGGTACTGGTATTGCTCTTGGATGATGACTCATAATCGTGTCTCTTTCCTATGTTGTGGTGATGATGTTCTGGTAAAGGTTCTTTGAATGCGACCTTTTTAGCTCCCAATCTTTTAAGTTGGTCAATGTGTCGTTTTATTTTCCTCTCTCTATGAAGCTGTACCATGTAATAAAGGCCTCCCAGCTTTTCGGTGATTGTTCCTGGCCTCCATTCCACTTTGTTGTTGATAAAATATCTCGTATTCACCCTCTCTCCTACTTGGAGAGATCTGGTCCGTGGCAGGATTACTTGATCAGATTTTGGCTCGTGAAAGGGTCGTAAGGCGTCTAATCTGGTTCTTATTTGCCGGTTGTGGTAATTCTCAGCTGGTGATGTTCCATCGGCCAGTGGCGTTGCTCGATAGTGAAGAAGTATTTTCTCTATCTTTTGTTTCATAGGTAAGTTTTCTGCGCTCATAGTTTTTAGTCAGTTCTTTAACGTCTGCACGTTGCGCTCAGCCAGGTCATTTGTGGCTGGGTGCCCTGGTGCCGTGAGTTTTTGCTTTATGCCATTTTCTTGGCAATAATTTTTGAAGGTTTCATTAGTGAAGATAGATACGTTATCTGATACTAGTACAAATGAATAGCCGTGTGTTGAAAACATTTCATTTAATAATTCGATTGTACTTGTAGTATTCGGTGCATTTTTGCAGATTTTTACTTTTGCCCAGCGTGATTTTGCATCAATGAGGAGCAGGTAATTATATCCTTGGAATGGGCCCGCATAGTCAATATGCACACGGTCCCAGTTATTTTTCGGAGGGTCCCATTGGTGAACTGGAGCCTTTGCTGGGCTCCTTTTGACGGATGAACACTCCTGGCACTCCCTTACCATTTTCTCTATTTCTTTATCGATGTTGGTCCATGTACGATGTCGGCTTGCCAATTGCTTTTATTGCCAATTTTAGTAATGTCAACGTGAGTTGAGTGCAGCTGTTTTAGTATTTCTGCCTGTAGAGTTTTTGGGATCACAACTCTATTGCTCTTAAACAGTATGCCACTGTCAAGGGTTTACTCGCTATCTATTGACGTCAGCAATAGCTCCTGTTTGATTTTTGATTATTCTGGATCTTTTTCCGTCTCTGCCGCAATGACATCAGGGGTAAGCAGTTCTGTTGATATTTCGAAGATTTGTGATGTACACAGTTGATGGACTTCTTCATTGATGAACCTGTCAGACAATTTCCTGGTTAGCTGTATGGGTGACCTTGATAAACAGACAACATTTTCGTTGTCAGACCCTTTCTTAAATTGAACTGTGTAATCAAACCCTGCTAAGAAGGAAGAATAACGCAGAAAGCGAGCAGAGGTAATTTTCGGTAACTTATTTTTTTGGTGAAAAATCCGGGTTAACGGTTGGTTATCCGTGATGAGAGTGAAACGTCGCCCATAATAAAAATCGAAAAAATGATCAACAGCAAAAACTATGGCTAAAGCCTCTCTGTCAAGTTGCGAGTAATTCTGCTCTGCCTTCGATATCGAACGTGATGCAAATGCTATAGGTCGTTCTACGTCGTTGATAACATGGGCAAGTACAGCCGCTATTCCCGTCGGGCTAGCATCGGTCGTTAGTGTAACTGGTAGATCCGGGCTAAATGGAATAAGCACCCTGTCACTTGCTATCTCATTTTTGAGTTTTATAAATGCTGCTTCGCATTCCGTGGACCAAAAATATTTCTGACCTTCACCGAGTAACTTGCGCAGGGGGTAAATCAAGGATGATAGGTTTGGCAAGAACCGAGAATAATATGTCACCATACCCATAAAACGCCGTAGCTCTGGTACGTTCGCTGGTCTGGGCATGTCGATGACTGCCTTTATTTTTGAAGAGGATTTCGATATTCGATTGTGCTCTACTACATGACCAAGACATTCTATTGTTGTTTTGAAATACGTGCACTTGTTTTTATTCCGATAAAGGTCATACTCTTTTAACCTCTTGAGGCAAGCAAGTAGGTTTATTTTGCATTCGTGTTCTGATTCGCCGTGTACAATGATGTTGAAATATGCTATGGTTTTTGTTAAGCCTTTTAATATCTGATCTATGACCCGGTTGAATTCTGCCGGTGCGGATTTTATGCCGAAGCTTAATCTGTTCATGCGATAAGTTCCACGGTGTGTGGTAAGGGCTTGGATAATGCTGGATTTTTCGTTTGTTTTCAGGTGTAAGTATGCTTTAAACAAGTCTAATCGACAAAAATACCTTGAGTTTTGGAGGCTATTTAGCACCTCATCAACTTTCTTTATTGGGTAATTGGTATTTACCAAGAGGTCATTTACCCCCACATTATAATCTACGCACGGTCTAACTGTGCCATCACCTTTGGGTATAACTACCAAGGGGGACCCCCAATCGCTTGTCGGTGCTTTAAATATTAAGCCTGCTGCCTCGAGTGAGTCTAATTCGATTTCAACCTTTTCCCGCAGTGCGTACGAGACATTTCTTTCTGGAGTATAACTAGGTTTTGCATTTTCACGGAGTTGCAGTTTGATAATAAAATCTGGTACACATCCAACGCTTTGGACAAAAATTTCAGGGAAAAGGTGTTCAATATCCGTTGCGTTGTTAATTGATAATGGTTTCTGCGAAATGTTGACTGTTTTGTTCTCTTTGTCTATGTCTTGTAAGTTTATTTGCAAGTGTCTAATCCACATTCGACCCAGCAAGGGGGCATAACCATCCGGGACCACATAAAGGTCTTCATAAGATAAAGTGTTCTTATATTCCACTTTTACTTTTGTTTTGCCGAGGGGTCGAAAAACGGTGTCTGTATAAGATTTAAAAGCGATATTTGAGGGTCGAAGTGGCTGTTTTATTTTTAATTGTTTGAATTGTGCTTCAGGTATGAGCGTGTAGCCAGCACCGGTATCAATTTCAAAACTTTGATTCGTATTTTCGATTTTGATCGATACCTGGTATTTCCCTAAATCTTGTGATAGCTTTGATATTGGGTGAATATTGACAGGAACAATTTTATTCATACTCCGGTCGGCATAATAGCTTGTTTGTGTGTCTGGTTCGTCAGTTGATACCTTATGCGTGGAGCTTTCTTGTTGCGTTTTTAACAGGGTTTTTATGCAAACTCCCGCTACGTGCCCAGTGCTGCCACAAGACGTACACGTTAGTTTAAAAGGTTTCAGTCAACAGTCCTTAGCCAAATGGTTGGTTTTTCCACACCGTAAGCAATGATTATATAAGCCTAATCTTTTTAAGTCCACACGACCGCTTGCTTGATTGTGATCTGGTACGCTGATTTCGGTTTCGAGTATCTGTTTTCCCTTCTGTACCTGTTGGAGGTAGATGCTTGATTAGTAGAATTGATTGAAAAAGACTGTGTATTAGCTAACTCACGGCTATTTGCTTTTGATGCTTTGAGTGCGATAGCTTTTTTTTATAATATCCGTAAATTCAACTGTATCAGATTCTAAAATCTTTTCTCGAATACTATTATCGTTAATTCCACGAATAATCTGCGCTTGTAGGAAAATGTCTGCAGCGGACACCTTAAGTTTACATATACATTCTACGTTAAAATCACAATCAGAAAGGTCACGTCGTAGCGATACGATATAGTCAGAAATTGTCTCATTTTCTTTTTGGTAAGTGGACAAAAAATGGTGTTGAGCGACTAAAGAATTTCGGGTAGGTGCTAAATGTTGTTCGAGGACCTTTATTAATTAACCTTCATAACTGAGATCTGCCGGTGTTTTGGGAGCAACAAGAGCTGCCAGTGTGTTATAATTAGGTGTCCCGATAGAATTTAATAGCATTTGAGCACATTTTTCTTTATCCGTAAAAATTTCCTTCATTTTTAGATAATTTTTGGACCGCTGTTTGTAAAATTTGAAATTCTGTTCCTTATGATTGAAGTTTTCGAAAGGAGGGACGTTAGATACATTTATAATCGATGGTCGAAAGTCTTGGCTTGAACGACTTTGTAGAACTAATTGTGCGAGAAAAGCCTGTTGGTTTTGATTCATAGCTTCGATTAATAACTTAAATTGATCTGCGTCCATTTTGACTGATGTATAGAATAAAAAATAAAACAAATTATGTAATATGTACGAGAATAAAGATATGTAACTCACAGTAGTAACACGACTTCAAAGCAGGTATGTTTATACTGGATAGATCCTGAACCGTCGCTGTTTGGTCTGGCTTATATCCACTTTAACGCACCTCTTTTTACCTCGTGGCCAATTGTTGGGTTTTCGATAAAGTACTTAACACACATTACTGAGTACACCTTTTATTGAAGACCACAATGCTTCATCTTTAACGGCCACTAACTACATAACAACAACAACCAGGGGTAGGTTCCCTAGCCGGTTACAAATCTGGGTTACAACAACAATGTCTTGAATTTCCATCAAAATATTCTAATCAGGAAGCCTGTCGTCTCCAATACAGTTACTGGCCCATGTTCTGCGTTCCAACTTCCTACCGTTAAGTTATCTGTCTCCTTTCTAAAAAATTATTTTTTCGGATCTAGATATTTTGTGTTCCTTAAAAAACGGCGTATCATGTTCTTCTCATCTGGTTTATCTGAAAAATATCTATGGATCTGCAAATAATCTGCCTTACGGTCTGTATTTTTTTAGTATTGCCTTTCCAAAACTCTATTGAGGCACGTACGTCCACGGGTTGCAGTGGCTGTATCTACCCAAGCACTATTTTTATCGCTAGGCGCTGAATTAAAGCCTTTGTTGGTTGCCGACTCAGTTATAAAGGGACAAGGAAAACACTTTTTCTAACTATACTAACTCTCAGACCTAAGATATTCACAGCAAACAAAACTATGAGCAAATGTAAACTGTATACATCCTTATTTCTACATTATTACGAATCTTTCCTCAGATTAAAAAATGTTATAAGCCACCAACAAAGAGATTTCTTCACATTCCAGAGTCTGCGAGTGCTATAATAAGTACTATAAAGTGATACTATAAGTAGAAGCAAACTATCATCGGTAATACGTTCACTCGTGTAAAACAATTTTCACAAGCATGTCAAAAAATCTAGGAACCGTAACTTATAACATTTCGCCATCTGAGCACAGAAATAATGTTATATATGTCCAAATAGATAGTATGAGTTTACTATAGCAGTAAAAAAATCATTGAATAAAAAGTAAAAAAAATATCTGTTGTAATACAATAACGTCAAGTGTGGGGAGTAATGAACCGTGTAAAATGTTTGGCACGATTTACTAACTTTGAACTTATTTTTAATGTTATAGCACATAAAAGTTTGATTTTTCCTATTATTAAGAACTCACTACAGCAAAAAGGAATTCAAAGATATTCCATAAAATAATAAAATATAATAGGGATGTTTTTCTATTTTAATGTTGTTATTTGTCATACAGGTGAGTTCTTTTAACAATTAGTGTTGAATAGACTGAATTCTGATATCTTTTGATATTTCCCCACTAGTTTTTGTATAACTTTGTATAATTTATGAGAGAAAAAAAATTTAGGTTATAATTGATCTAAACAGACAAATTGTTGATAAGTCAATTTTTACAGTAGTCAGATAATTGTTAACAAGCATAACTACACAATAAAATTAATTATGGATTCCGTCATAGGAGATTCCCGTCCTTAGATTCTTATAAAAGAAATAGTGAACCTTGATGGGTTTTTTGTAGTCTTGTAAGGGAATACTAATATTGTATCTACCTACTGACATCAATGGCAACATCATTAGTAGTTTCAGTTTTGGTCAAAGAAGTTTTACGGCTTTAATGGTTTTGATACTTGTTAAATTGTCATATTGTGCATTGCTTATATTACTCGAGTCATTTGAGATACGGAGTGCCAGAAATTTGCCCTAATAATATTACTCATGCATCGGTGAAAGGCCTAGCTCATATTATTACTCCACTTTGCGGAAAAAAAAAAAAAAAAAAGGTCGTTACGAAGATGAGATTCAGGGACAGGTGTAAAATTTATTCTTCCCTCTCGTGGCTGAACTGCATATGGAAAATTTATCATTAACTTGCCTCCAGGACTTAAAATGTGCACTAGCAACCATCTTGCCTATTGAATTAATTAACCTCTGCTCCATTAACTCGTGGGGAAACCTGGGAAAATATTACGGGCACCATTTAGTTTTTAGAGGATTGTTGTCTCAGAACGGAAATTATTCAGAGCCAATAGTTGTTTATTACATTTATTTTTACTCCAGAATAACAACGAATGAAATAGGATAATTTACTTCTAGTAATAAGAACAGATGAGTTATCAGTAAATTGGCTTTAAATACATTTATAAAATTAGATAGGTTAAAATTAGGATAAAATTAGAAAGGTTAAAATCTCACCTCATAAAGTTCGGATATAACTAAGAAAAAGATTTAGAATTTAGTGCCATAATTTTAAAAAATCTGAAGCAGGTAGACAAAAAGTCTAAAAATGGTATACCAGCCTTCCGATATCCAATAGTTAGAATTGTGACAAGAGAAAAGAGGATGGATCTGTTAAAATTCACTGCCCCTATTAAAAATAATTGATACAAAAATATGAAAAACAATTTAAAAAAATAACGAATGAGACATTGTTTACTAATGTTAATCTTAATAAGACGTTGCTGATGAATATTGAAAATGAATGAAGCATTTTTAGCAAAAAAAATATAACTTTTTATGTACACTCATTTTGAAGTTATAACTTTTTTTTCACTTGCAAAATCGATTAACTCCTTTAGTCATCCAAAAGTTGTACTAAAAATTTAACTAAACTAAACTTAAAGGCTATTCTATCTTTATCTCTATCTTATTTTATATGTCTTTAGTTGAAAGCTACATCTGTATTTATGCATTCAACAATGTTAATTCAAATTGTTACTGCAAAGGGAATTATAAAAATGTACATTTTTCCACTTTCTATTTTATGGAGTTAAATAATTTGGCAAGGGAGTGCTTTATGTATTTATATAGACAATTGGCTTTGTGTTTATGTACATATTTGTATGTTTACTTCGTTGTTCTGATAAATTAGTTCTATTCTATCTTTTTTTTTGTAATTTTTTGATAGGTTGATGGTTTAAACGATTACCTACTGGAAGCATTATTAAGTAAGTAGCTAGAAAAGTCAATAATTGAAAGACTTCATAGCATAATTACAGACTTCTTATTTTAAATTAGGATCTTATTTTCGTAACGGTTCGTAGACAAATCGTTTCAACCAAAATAAATCAATAATGACTGACAAAAGTGTGTAATAATTGTTTTTTAACCCAAGAAAAATAGTAGAAAAAGACTGACAACATGAGTATGCACATATAAGGTAACGCAGGGTTATGTCAACATTGTCCTAAAGTGTTCATAGCTGTCACAGACTAAGTTTAAATATCACAAAATTATATCTTAGCGTTAATTGAAGATTAAAAAGAAGAACAAGAAAGAAAAGATAAAAAATATATCGTATAACTAAATTCAGGTACTAATACCACGGACGCGTCAAACAAGACAAATTCCGGCTGTCAAAATTATCTATATGCACAGAGACCTGTATCGCAGGGAAAAATTAGCTATTTTCATTTCAACCAACATGAACATGGTTAATTTGATTTGTTATTCAGACAGACAGAAGTGTTTTATCAATTAAGAGCATATACTTCAATGTGCTTCAGTCGTTTCCCCAACGTATGTATTCTCTAGATGCCTTGGGAATTCCATTCAAACTAAACTATCTACTTTTTCAAGTAACCGTCCTAATTTAAAAAATCTTCCCTACCCGTTTTCTGTATCAGATTCGTAGAGTACTGAAATTGTTTCTTGGAAGAAAACAGCCACACAATAATAATTTGTAAATAGATTCGCCAGAGGATCTATAATTATATATAATTATCTTCTGTAAATTTAAAGGGCTATGGAGGGAAAAAAAAAAAAAAAAAAAAAAAACCCAGCCACGAGGGACCGTGGGACCCAAGCACTTTCTACACGAGTGTGAGAGAAAGAGGGAAATAGAGAGAGAGAGAGAGAGAGAGAGAGAGAGAGAGAGAGAGAGAGAGAGAGAGAAATATTATTCACCTTTGTAGGATATTTTTTGTCGATTCCATTCTTCCTGTAATGAAATATTGGAATTTCATTAGACCTTAGTCATTGAAAATTTAACCTATGATTAGCTACGAGGTTAACATTTTTATCAACACTTATAAGTACTATTCAAATCCCGTTACATTAAAAAAGTAACAACCAATACATTATAATAGTTAATAACTGGCAATTATTTTTACATATTATATACTGTTATGGCGTCTTGTCCCACTACAAAGACAGCGAATAACATCTTCTGTTTTTTTAGAATACGCATTTGGTTTTGCAGCACTATGATACAGTCAAGCCTTTGGACCTAAGAAAGAGTGTTTCATATACGCTACAAAACCCAACAGGGTATGACTCAGAGAGTGGTGCGAAGCGTGTTTCGTAATTTTACTGTAGAATACGATCCAGAAGGTATCCATGAGTTATTTATAACCTCAATCTCTTCTAGCACCTCCGTCTTCTGGATAAGATCGTGGAAGTGGTAATATCCTAGTTTCTTACCGGAACTAACGATTTATACATTATGAATGCTTCTTACCCCAAAAGAAACACATGCTTCCCACTGTGCTAAACGGGAACACCAACATTAGGTACCGGAAATATATTGGTGGCTACACTAGTGAAATTATGCCGCCCTGCACCCGTTTCTTGGTGTTCCATTGATTTCATCCACCGGAGAAACATCAAGTTTTTTTACTCGTTGCACCACCTCCAAGTACCTGCTTGAAGGTGGTGTGAGGGAATTAAGGAGTGTGGGAAGCCTCGGTAGAGGTTGATAGTTGCGGTACATTGGTGGGAGTCCACTGGTGGCTGGGCCTAGAGTCCCTCTAGACATGTAGTGCAGTGTTATTTAGTCCGATAGCAGTGTTGGGTGCCCGTTAGAGGCTTGTTGGTGGGCCAAAGACCGTGATGTCCACAATTTGGTCTGCTTTACCAGATCTTGAGAGTTGCCATCTTGCCGGTAGTGGTGGGGGTGTCATGTCTCGGAATAGAGGGTTTAGACTATGTTTCATCGAGTCAAAGAACATGATGTGTCTTCTTTGGATGACTTCGGTGATGGTGGGGACTTCGAACTTTTCGTGGATGTCGGGAGCCTTCATATCACGAAAAGGGGTATGCCATAGTGCCGTGCGCAGGATTTTGTTCTGGAAGCTCTGGAGTCAAGTTATTGTGCTAGTGTGTAGTAATCAGAAGAGTGGTGTCCCAAACATTAGAGGACGCTCTTATATATGTCAGTTTGAACGTTACCGCCAAACTTCGGTACATATGCTAAATGTCCCTACAGAGCACGTTAGGATCGAATGACACTCCGAGTTGAAACCTCCTGAATATGGGTACTCTTGTTAAGAAAATGGTCAACACTTATTATTGACAATTGTATTGATTCAGGTTAGTTATAAGTTTTATATGTTTATCGTTATATTTGTAGCGCTAGCTAATGTTTACATATGTTTAATATTACAGTTCTAAACTGCATCTGCAAGTGTTCGATTTATAACCTGAGGCCCTCCACCTCCTTTAAGTTTCTGAATTAGAAACTTACATATATTAACAGTTTCAGCCGAAGGGATATAGCCGGGCTTGTGATGAGATGCTGGAGAGAGTAGTAAGTCCTACCTACTCTTTTCAACTTCTTCTGCAGGTGTGTGTAGAACGTCATGTGTCTGCCTAGGTTGATGCCAAGGTAGCATATGCTGTTGGAAAGTTTGCATTCAGTCCCGTCTATGGTGAAGCTGGTTGGAAGCTTCCGTTTTCCATGCTGGAAGGAGAAGACGATCCCTTAAGTTTTAGCCGGGTTCACCTAAATATGGACAGATCGTAGCCTGTCGGTGATTAACTGACTGGCGCCCTCTGCAGCCTTTAGAGCTTTCGCTGGGTTGAGGCTGGTGCTGTAGACCCCTATCTCGTCCTCATATGACGCTACCTCACAACTGGAGTATGATGCTCCTACTATGTGCGCGGTGTAGATGTTGAAGAGTAGGGGTCCCAGCACCGACCCTTGGGGAACTCCGACGACGAAATCTCTTCTGGTGGTTGATATGGCTCCTATTCGCCCATAAAAGGTTCTGCCTCCTAGATAGGAAGTCATGATGCTCTGGAGTTGCGCAGGAAATTCGTGCTCGTTCAGGCGTTGCAGGAGTGTACGATGATCTTAGGTTAAGATTTAGTTTAAGTTTTTATTGTTAGATGTAAGTTAGTTTTAAGTTCATGATAAATAATGTAAGGTCCATCACTTTTAATAAACTCAGTCCATTAATGTACATCATTATACTTTCGTACAAAGCAGATCACTATTTTGTATTTGTATAAACTGTAGTCAAGGTACAGGTAATACAATGAAGCAATTGTAAATAGATTAGTTTGTAGAATCTATATTTTGTACTTATATAAATTTGTAACAAGGGAATATGAAACAAAAAAAAAAGTGGCTACGCTGGTAATCTAGTCTGCCAGTTTATTTTTTATATTCCATAGTGAGACTTGGGTCTCAAAGTAATGTATTATTTTTCACTGTAAAATGTAGTGGTGTATTGATTTTTTTTAACATAAAGTTAAACACTTAGAGCTGAGTTAAACGTTTTTTTAAGAAATTTGGCGTGCTTGCGTTAAATCATTTTTTTGATATTTGTGGGGTATGGTGTTTTCGATAAAATGGGGTATTTTAAAAAATAATGATGTATCCGATGAATATTCTTGTGGAACATTGGCCAAAACGTGTTTTTTGCATGTTAGTTGCTAAGAAAGAGTAATAGTAACCTTTTTTAAATTAATTAAAAAAACAATTAATATTTGGTACTTAAAGGGTTCCTCGAATGAGGTAAGAACATATAAATGTATATTATGTTCAATATTTTCTGGTAAGTTTTTGAATAATGAAAGGAAAATATGTATTAATAAATTAACATAAATTGTTGGAAAACGTCATTAAATCTAATTTATAATCAAAGAAACGACCCTTTTCTGTGGAGTTATAAAATATTTGAATCCTATGATATAAATCATTGATAAAAAAAAAAATAATGTTGGTATAAAAAGTTTTTATTTACGCGTGGGTGGCTTTGATAAGCCTTGAATGACGAACGGTGCTGTTTTAAGCCATAAAAAAAAAAGTACGGGTTGTCTGAAAGTTGGATAAGAATAATTAGCCGTAGAGGGGATTAAATGGTCTGACACTGAAGAGATAACGGTATTCAGCAAAACACTATCGAAAGCAGCAATTATTAGCTCACGATGGTATCACTCACCATGATGGCCTGATAGTGGTGATATGGTCTGAACACTTCGATTATGTTCAGCCTTCATCGGTATTGGGAGGATAAGAATTATGTATAACCATTTGATGTTAATGAGAACCAATGGCAGAAGTTACTTAATGATATGATAGACCATTCAGCAGGCAAGACGCCTTGAGCATGAATAAGTGTTAATAATTTCGATGAGGTAGTAAGTAAATAACACTCAAGCTATAATGGGGGAAGAAAATTGTACATATCGTAATTTGACCACCTATTGATAAAAATGTGAGCTATTATCCAAAAGAAAATAAAGATTATTGTGTAAGAAAGAAAATAAAAATTATTTATCACACTATTAAAGAAGTGTTGTGGGTAGTTACCGATTGTCACAGATTGGTTTGTTATTGCTGGTTGTAATAGTTATACTATTACTTATATGACTAACATGACGATGACGCTACAGAAAGAGCTTGTGTGTTATAAATACAGTTCTTTGAGGAAAGTAAAAGTGATGGACCTATCATTTATTGAAATGTTTATACGTTTACAGCAAAGTGCAAAAACTTCCAAAACATAACAGCGCTCACTTAACGCGCTAATAATAGGACTGTTCACTGATAAAACCTGTAATTTAGGAATGATAATCCGAAATGATTTTTGAAATTATGAAAGATATCTTCTAAATTTTCAATCTAGTTTCAATAAGGAGCTTAGTCTTTATCACAATTAATTCCAAAAAAAAGCAAGTTAAGGGATATCTTCTCTGCAGAGAAGGCACTGTCATTACATATATTCATAAACATAACCGTATCGTTTGAGTCGTACTGAGAAAAAGGTACTAGCTATTAAAGTGGCCTAAACAAAGCGAAAGTTGGCGGAGGTATAAGAAAGAAGGAGTAGAGGATTAAACGAAACATTCATGCAAGACAGGTGAAACAATAGAGGGCCAATTGAGCTGTTGAGCCTACAATAGTGCCACTGCAAAAACGACAACACAGATAACAATTTCTGCATCGGCCCATGCCAACGTTGCTGAATGCTGCTCATTATATGTGAGCAGTGGATCCCCTTGCGATGTGAGAGCCTTCTCGTGTTATAAGTAAAATTTTTATATTGAATGGTTTACGGAGTATGATGATTATATGGTGGATCACCCTTCATTGATAAATAAAAAAAGTAAGTTATATGTTTTTGAAAATGGTAAATTTCGATTCGTTTTTCATGACCTTAAAGTTTATCTTTCCTTTATTTAAATGGTTTTTTATGGGTTATAATGTCTAACATAATCTTTAACTAAACTAAATAAAAAAAAATATTAAAATACGTTGAGTGTGAAAAAACTTTTGTTTTTTGAGAGGCCACATAAGTTTCTAAAATATTTAATAATGGAAGATAAATAAATCAACTGGATGGTAAAATTTAAATAACTAAAGTATTCACTAATAAAAACATGTTATTAAATATCAGCCCGAACGGCATAAAGTAAGCAATTTCTATCGTTGGCTCCACAAATTTTTGTTTTTTGGATATATTTGAATTTTTTTTTGCACCACAGTTTCTGACATGGTATTAATCAGAAGGGAATTACAATAAAGTAATACCTTGAACAAATTCTTTGTAATGACCTAAACCATCTTGAACACTTGAGACTCAAGGAACTGAGAAACAAATGCGTTTGAGGTCAAAATGGTTTGTAAAAAATTTTTAATTTAATTAATTAATCTATTATTATATTCTGATCTATTGTTTCAGTTTTGTGAAAAAGATATTCAATGTTTACTTTAGTTCTTTATACCTGTTTTGGCAAAATAAAATCAGATCTTCGGAAAAAAAAATTTATTTTGGGAGTACAGGAAAACTTTCCTAAATAACGGATCCTGTACAAATTGATAGCTGATGAGTTAACCCGTCAGAACGAAAAATCAAATTAACTGTAAGCATTACTGAAAAAAATACAAACATTGAAAAACAAAATCTATACATAATGATCTTGATCTCCTCTACATAATTATTTGAATATGTCAATCATATTGATGAATTGATATGAATCAAATTAATTTGAAAAGGCCTTATATAAATCCTGCAGAAGATTGATCTGGATTTTCTCTCAACAACTCACCCAGCTATACATGTATCTACCTATTACCTACAGTCATCCCGACTGTTTTAATAGTCTTTATCGAGGCATTGATACTTAAAAACAGGCGTATAAATACTCGTATGTACAAGGAGCTGCTGGCTATATAAGAGAACTCTTACTCATACGTAAAATATTAATGGACGATTAATTCACTCGTGAGAGACCACAAACAGCTTCACTAGTATGTTGGGTTTTATGCCTGACTAACAAATCTGCACGATGCTGCTTTGATGTACGATAGAGAATTCAGCACGAACATCAAGGGCTAGCTTATTTAATCAATTACTGTATGTTTCCTACATTATCTATTCGTGACAGCCTATACTTCAAACGGTGGATTACATTCTATATTATTCTAATATAAAGTATAAAATCACTGTTTCAGTTTAATAGAAAATTACTTGATAAAAATTAAATGAAATAAAACAGATTAATAAGGAAAACGATAGAAATGAACGGATAATATTTAGAAACAGAGAGAGAGAGAGGGCGATTAAATACAGATGCAATTGACAATGATTTTATTCCTTTAGTAAAGAAAGTATTGTGAGTTATTCTTCTTAAATAAAATCTTTGAGGAAATGAGATAGAAATGACTTTCCACGATTTTCTCGGAACCACAACTTCTCTTAGCTTAAGGCAGGGTATATTTCTACTAACCTTCACTTAGCCTCCAGTACATTTTGACGATTTAATAATTCATAGAATCATTTTCCACTAATGTTTGCATAAATACATTTGGTTTCTTTCGCGTTTAACGGACTGAAAATGTTTCTTATTACTGAACAGATCCGCTTCATAGACTTAGGATTAGCAGCGCAGCTATTAATAACATAAAGTAGCTCATAATACATATTCACACGAAGGTATATTTACGCAATGTGGTACTACAATTTGTGTAGAAACACTTGTGCAGAAACGGATGGGTGGGAATTACACAAAAGGAAGCTGCAAAAGCCAGTCATTCATGGAAGCTCTATAATTTTTATAAAGCACTCACTGGCTGGAGGGCCGACTCGAGCTCCACGGTTATCCTTCACTTTAGTGCCATAAACTACTAAGCTATTGAGCTACTGTTGGCTACTCTAAATAATGCCACCTCACTTCTCTCTTTCTTTGGCTTATATGTGATGAAGTCTCCAGGAAACAGCTCTCAAATTTTTTTAGAACTACAGTAAGCTATAAAGTTTAAAAACCATTTTATTGCCTTACTGAGTTGGCTGTCGTCCGTTGTTTACCTGCTGTATTATTTACACCCTAATTTATTTGTGTACTACCTGCAGTAGTGTTTTATAGAGGAAAATAACATTGTTAGAACAATTTTTTTTCTATAATTCGTTTAAATGTCCTCACTATCTGTTAATTACGTGGGTTATTCCAGTGCATAAATCGAACATTTATCCTTTTAATGCCTCTCTACTTCCTATTTATCTAACTATTTGCTACTATTTAGCGTGGAGTAGGAGTTTTATTGCTATTTTCATTGATCCAGGTGTCATTATAAAATTGGTAAAAAAAAAAGATTCCTAATGAAGTCTATCCTTGTTTTACCAAATGGCCTTCTTAAGTAACTTATCCCAACTGCCAGAGTATTCCGAGGGTTGCCAACCTCGTAATCACTAGTTTTTTTTTCCATCCCTCTTTCTGCAACTAGGAAAGTACGGTATTTAGGACTCCATCTTGACAGAAGGTGGACATGGAACACGAGGCTAAAAAGACAAGGGCTAAACAGACGCTTTGGACAACTATACGAAGGACATCCCCATCTTTCAATAGAAAATAAATTACTAATTTACAAAGTTATACTGAAGCCATTCTGGACTTCCAATCTTTTCAATCAAAAGTCCTGAGACCAATAGTTAATGCCCCTTATTACGTCAGCAACAAAATCCTTCATAAAGATCTTAATATAACCTACATTCTTGAACTCCCTTCAAAGTTCATGAAATTCCATAGTAGCATATCCAAGCACCCTAATCCCCTAGCACAGTCATTGCACTGCACCACTCATCCCTATAACCTCCTCGGAGGCTAAAGTGACAGTGGCCTCGCGACCTGCTATGAAGACGTGACAGTAGGAGTCCTGGCAATGGCCAGTTTTTCCAAGCGACTGCGGCTCTCGCGCTCTTGGTCAGCTTCCATCGGCTAGTATCCGGTGACGCGACTTATGGAGGTGTCTTGGGAAGTACTCCGCTTCCTTTTTCGCATGTGAGGGAGGTGACAACCATGTGGATTTAGGAGACCTCTGGGCTGTTTTGTAAATATTGTTTCGACGAAGAACTGTAATTATGGTATGAATGAGATATTAGACCACAATTACTCATTGCCTCATAAGGCAGATTGTAATTTTATCGCAATAAAGAATGTTATTGTAATGGTTAGACTGCTTTTCAATAAATTCATCACTGCTAAATTTTGGTTACGTCATACATCATAGACTTCATGAGATTCCGTAAGCACTAGTATATACTTTAAGAGTCACTTTGAAGATAAATTGTTCTTAAAATGTATTGTTACTATTTTCAGATGTGGGTGTTAGCTTCTATAAAGCTAAAGAAACCAATACATCAATTTTTAATATTATATATCTTTTTTTAAACAAGTTAATTTGTCCAATGAACCAATGAGTTGGTAGAACAGATTGCTTATGTTGAATATTAAAAGAACGATAACTTGATAATGTGTTCAACGACTTAAATAAACTTCATGTTCACTTGGGATATCATTAATAAAACAAAATGGTGAGGCTATACTTTCATCTAGGGATGTGACGATCGTCAGACAGGAAAAATCTGTACATTCGTATGAAAGCTCTGCAATAGTGGTCTGAAAAATGATTCAATAGATTTAAAATTTAAAATATATGTTTTGAAAAGACTTTGAATACGCTTTTGCTATAATATACAATAACAGGATATATGGATGCGTGGAAAAAAATTAAATGGTTAAAGGAAGGGACAATTTTGATATACAATCCATAAAGCAATTTCTTATTATTAGTTTTATATATTATTATTGGTTAGTTCCAAAGTAGGACTCAAAAGCCAATATTTAAGAGGTAATATTCTGGCCTTTTCCACATAGTTAAATAAACATGGAAAAGCATTACAGATTATTAGGTTTTTTAATAATTGAATACTTCTTTTAGGTTATCTGCCAAAAAGGATACTTACCGGGACTGAAATAGTTAAACAACCAACATTTTTTTGTAGGGGCTAAATTTTAGAATAATTTTGTGGCATATATTTAATGTATGTTTATGAAACTAACTTGGAGGTACAAACGCGGGTTAATCGTTTTTCACATCATAGGGGTGTACGACTCCGTTTATGTATATTT
Organism: Acanthosoma haemorrhoidale; assembly: GCA_930367205.1. Lineage (NCBI taxonomy): Eukaryota > Metazoa > Arthropoda > Insecta > Hemiptera > Acanthosomatidae > Acanthosoma > Acanthosoma haemorrhoidale. The sequence continues at coordinate 133,331,989 of OV884011.1, forward strand.
TTAAGTTTAGTTGATTATTGATTTACTCAGATTTTTGTTAACAAAGCTCTTAAAATTAATAAGGGAATAAAATAAGGGGGCTGCCTTAAAATGTAATATGATAAAGTAAGAACAAAATTTTAGGGTTTGATAAGTCCCAGTTCAAAAGTTAATTTCGATCCTAATCCTAATTCAAAGATTTAAAAAAAAAAAAATTTGCGTAGTCAATGACAGAAATCAAGTTTTTGTTCGTACCAAGGATGTCTAATACTTTTTTTTTATTAGCATTAACCAATACGCATTTATAATATAAAGTTTTTCAGCTGGAAGATTTGCTTTTACATAGGAATGTGCATTTGTTTGATTAGTTCTCAAAAGTAATTTATAATTAAATAACTCAGACATTTTCATTTTCGTGGCTCCTTTGAAAGATGATTGCTAGACCGAAAAAAAATTAAGTCAAGCCATCTACCAGTTTCACCTTTACAAAAATGAGCCAAAGGCGCGAGGTGAAAATTTTTTTTTTTAAAGGGGCTCCTGTCTTTCCACCTACTTGGCCACGCTAGGCTCTGAATTAAAGAGAAGTGCCTGGCAGAAACGTGTCCTATCTTACACCCCCAGGGCCTCTCCCCACTTATGTGATAAAAGATATAAGCCACTCAGCTAATTCACGGATCTCTCTTTTCGTCCTTCGCATTAGAACTGCTTACCCTGAATTACGAACCTTGGGCATTGGGGTCATTTTTGACGGGAGAGGAAGCCACTTTGATTAGGCAAAGACTCTAATTGATTTCAATTATTTGATCACCCCGAACAGCGATGCTCTAGTTTCAAATAGACCCGGGACAATGGTTCCCATTTTTGGATTTGTATGCACGTTCTACGATAAAGATAAAAACTAAAGTCAATTGCCATCCACGCCACAGTTTCATTAAGGCTGCAAACTTATTCGACTGTTTCATGACTTGTTCTAATGGTTTTCCAGTGAAGCATAATCTCATATTATGAGTAAACATTCAAGCCAATATGATACTATACATTGCCCGATTGATTATTTTTACAAAATCCAAATAATTGATCAATAGTTTAGCCTTTACTATTTTTGGAAGGTAGATTTTATGTTTGCAGCTTTAATACATAGAGTACAACTTTTATGAAAAATAACACTCCTCAATATAAAATTGGGATAGAAAAAAAGTGCTAATTCACTTTTAATGACAATTTTATTGACTTTAAGTAATTATAATTCACCTAAGCCAAGTAAATTACATATTATTGTATAGGACAATGAGATTATTTGTTTTTGTTTATTCGATACCTAGTATATTCTTTATATATTAGATCTATCTGGTATTGGTAATTAATTTTTCGATTGAAACTTTTTGTTTTTCTTGGTGCTGCGTTTATTTCGAGCGTGATTGGATCATGGAATAGATCAACCATAGAAAATATTGCTCCTAAAAAAAATTACTGCTTTTGCGTTAAATTTGCGAGCGTGTCTTTTGGTGATAATATAATATATTTAATACGCAAAACAGGATTTCATTTAAATAATCGGTCAAGATTTCTAATTTAATACCCGAAAAAAAACTATAGAAATTTTTTTTTTTTTTCTATTCTTAATAATCACCGATTAAGGTTTCTATTACCATGCTTAGGTGGAAGTCTCAGAGACTCATCGTGTCTTTTATCTTAGCTCCATGTGACTTTTCACGTCCCAAAGAACAAGGTGCTCACAAATACTAAAACTTACAGGCATATGAGTGAAAACCTATGAGGTTATGGATTAAAAAAAAAGTAACAAAGCTTCGAACTTGGTTTCATCATTCTATAGATGTTTTTCACAACAATTTAATATATACTGTTACGCTTTTGCTATAATATACAATAACGGGATATATGGACGCGTGGAAAAAAATTAAATGGTTAAAAGAAGAGACAATTTTGGTATACAATTCATAATGCAATTTCTTATTATTAGTTTTATATATTATTATTGGTTAGTTCCAAAGTAGGACTCAAAAGCCAATATTTAAGAGGTAATATTCTCACCTTTTCCACATAGTTAAATAAACATGGAAAAGCATTACAGATTATTAGGTTTTTTAATAATTGAATACTTCTTTTAGGTTATCTGTCAAAAAGGAAACTTACCGGGACTGAAATAGTTAAACAACCAACATTTTTTTGTAGGGGCTAGATTTTAGAATAATTTTGTGGCATATATTTAATGTATGTTTATGAAACTAACTCGGAGGTACAAACGCGGGTTAATCGTTTTTCACATCATAGGGGTGTACGACTCCGTTTATGTATATTTTTTAATTTTAAATTCAGTTGATTATTGATTTACCAAGATTTTAGTTACTGCAAAAAAACAAAGCTTTTAAAATTAATAAGGGAATGAATGTTGAAGAAACTGACCCGTCTTCAATAAAACATCTGTACGGTCTGTACGCTGGTATACATTTTTAAAGTAAGCGTGTATGTTCACTGGGTTTTTTTTAAGACTTTAATGATTTAATTTACTGAAACGCAAGTAAAATAATAACTGGGCCAAATGATATATCGTGGATCCTTGATTAATATTATTGTATTATTAGTATTAATATTGGTGGTAGGGTATTTAAGATTAGCCCCTGTTGAATGCCCTACTCAAATTTGTTCATTGGATGATTGGTTATATTATGTTGCTCATTCTGGAGGTTGTTTGGGTTTAGTTGATAATTTTGTTTTTTTAATAACGTTTCGGCTAATTACTAAGTATTGGTTTTCGATAGCTAAGTTGAGAGCCACTGAATCTAGATTGTGTGTCAATTAGTAGGTGGCAGAACCTCCTGGACCCCCTCCTAGATGCAGCTCTTATCTGTACACACGTAACAAGTGACAAGGGTCAGTAATACAAAATAAAGGGAGGTGGTAGGGCAAGAGCTTTCCAGAGAAGCCATAACTTTCCAGTGTTCCACAAAGAGTCAGGATGCAATGGTGAATAGAACGAGTTCATCCGGGTCTAATAGAGCTCCGAGGCTAATATTCGGTAACGACCACGACAACTTTTCATTTATCTGAACCCTATGAAAATTTCTTATTTTTAAAATTCAAAGTAAACACGAAACATTGGGCATGTTATTTTATTTACATGTTATTACGGTGAGTGGGCCGATTTTTGATAAGTTTTAATAAGTAGAGACATTCCAGTTTGATTTTTTGTTTTTTTTATCGAAAAGCCCTACCATACAAACAACATAAATATTAAGCAATAGCACTTTTTATGTGCCTAACTAATAGCACTAATCCCTTTTTTAAACAACACTATGAATATTTGTGAACGTAAACTTTATGTTGTTATTTTTTTTTAATAATTTAGTTATTCCAGAAAGGGAGTTGTAAGGATATTAAAACTATTTTTTTTAAAACTAAAATACAGATGGTATTTATTTCAGTATAATTTTTAAAAAAATGATTGTACCATCTATACAGTACGACGCAATTGTAAAATGTAAACTTGGCATTCTAATAACAACTTGGCCTAAATAATATTAAGCCTTTAATAGAATTATTATTGTAATGGAGCACATTTTTTATTGGAAAAGGTATGGCAGCAATATCAGTTGCATAATATTATTGGGGATAGATTCATTCAGTGACAGACTCCTGCATTTGAAGGCTGAAATAATATAAGGATACGTGTTCGATATGGAAAAGAACTTGATAAATGACTAAGGCTAATCAAAATGGTAGTAGTAAGTAGATTTCGTTGCCAAGATCGTTTGAGGTGGCAGGTAGGGCTTATAATGAATGAGTGTAGGGATGGAAGTTGGGTTCGGTTAGTAATATACAGCATTGAATAAATACCCATTAGCCGTTAACCAAAGTAATTTTCCTTATTCATTAAATCAATTGGATGAGGAATTAAATCAACAATTTTCAATGCAAGCAGATTGAAATTAACTGTGAACTTTTCCGGATAAAATCTCAATTTTCCTCCAACTGTGGCTTGAGCTTGAATTATATACTTACCACCGCTTTAATTGTTAAAATACATGCACGTGGAACTTGCGTTTCATCCTTTGAGGTCTACCTACGTAATAACTCAATGATAACTGTTAAGAACAGTTAAATATATTTATAACGACGCAGATAATGTTAATAAATTAATCTCAGTTTTGACTTCATGTGCTATTTCTTTATTTTACCTTATGTTTGAGTCCCATACTCCTTTATAATATATATATATATATATATATATATATATATATATATATAAATGCAACTTCAATTATACATCTTTTGAAGTTATGTAGCATGGTATGACAAAAACCAAAAAACCATGGGAGAGACAAACTTTCTAATATAGTTTGCCATATATGCCATAGGCCATATAGCCTTCAACAATCGACCATCCCAATTTCTGGTTCCCCGCCTAGAATCGGTGATATATCTTAAGATAAAAACGGTTCAATAAAATATTTTTTTAATTTTCTATTTATTGATATTTTAAGCTACAATCAGTAATACCAAACAGTACACCTCCGTTACTAGCAATTAATGATAAGTAACAAACTCAAAGACAATCGATTCGGTTTCAGTCATAAGCTTTTAAGTTAGACCAAGTAAAAGGTTAAGGGGGGGAGGGGGTTAGAGGTTGTTAAAACCTAGTTAAAATGCCGCTTGCCAGGTTTCATTTCTATCCCCATCCAAATTGCTATTTTTTTCTTTTTATAACATAATTGTATAAAATACAAATATTTTTGAATTACACTGAAAAATAAATAAGAAAGTATTGTACCTTTGGCCCTCCCGCAGAGGCCAGCTTATGACTTGCTGTGAAAAAGGTAGATCCCGTAGGTGGCTCTGCGGATATTAAAGCCTCTCCGGTGAATCCCTTCAACCGCTCCTAGTCCCAAGGAAAACACTGGTAAGAAAACAGGAGAGAGGCTAAAGGTATAAAAACACAACTTGTGATTTATAGTGAGCTTTTTCCTCTGAGTCCGACGTTCCTTCTTCATACTGCTCCTCCGTCAAGACTTAAAGTAGAAAATTCAGCTACGTATTGCTCTTCGGGTATTAATTAGCATTAAATCAGTATTAATTTATGGAACAGGCTTTAACCTGAAATAAATGCTGGTAATATACTTTCTGCTGCCTTTTATCTAAAATGATCATAACATTCAATTCAAGTCGAGATGTATAGCTTTTTTAATGTATATTCCACTAAAGTACCATTACATATTAAGCATATTCATCATGGCGAGAGGAGTTTTAAGCCAATACCGATTATTCAATATGATTAATAATATTTTTATAATAACTTGCATAACAATACCATCCCTTTATGTTTACGATGCCTGAAGCTACAAAACAAATATCAGACATTATATGCATGTTATTTCAAATGATTTTTCTCGAATTTTATCAAGCAGTTCTCCAAATATATTATAAATTATTGATCACTACGCCAAGATCTTCAATTAATAATTAATTAATTTAATAACATAGTGAAATATTCATTTTCTGAATGCTAAGTGATTGATTATTATAAATTGATTATTTTTAGTTTTAGGATCACTAGGAACCAACGTTTCAAACACGATTTTAATGAATTTGCATAATTATACTTTATAAATATAAAACCATTATTTTTTATTAAATAGGACGTCGAAATATATAATTTGATACTGTGATATTACATTATTTACTTTATTTTTCAGTAAAATGAAAAATAAATATTTTCGATTAAGCCTTTGAGACAAGTATGTGATATGAGCCAGGCTATCCAGAGGACCTGCACTGGATATATTTTTGAATATTTCTTAGCACTATTTATGTCTTTTGATATCATTACACGTTTACATAACTTTGTGGTGAATAATTTAGAATAATGATTTAATTAATAGTCTAGCAGTAAATAGTAAAACGTTACTATCAAACCCATAGTACATTTCAAGAAGAGATTAGGGTTGTTGCTGTTATGTTAGCTACTGCTGAAGTTATGCAGTTGTTACCAAGAGAAAATTATTGCGGTTTTTCGCACTGATTCTTTTAAATTTATTTTCATTAAATTTACAATTAATAAAATAAAAATGAGGTTAGGCTGCCGAAACGTGGATTTCGTGTTGTGGGTTAAGTCATTTGTCGCAAAAATAATTCAATCGATCTTAATCAGAACTTTTAAAGATGTACTATGGACCGTTTCAAATCGTTCTATCTTTTAGTTACTGTATAATAAGTAGAAACTACACACAAACATCGAAGTATAGAAAAAACTTAAATAACTGTTTTTTACTTGGTATTTAAATCATTTAAGTTTTAGGATCCATCAATGAAATTTGCTTTTTTCATTAGTCATAGTAACTAAAAATAAAAGTAGACGTTGTAAGACCATTTTTAACAACTGCATATGTAATCGGATTCATTGTTTGAAATATTCAATACATAGAACGTTAAAAAATACCAAAATTACAGATATGTTTAAAAAAATATCAAGCCTTTTAATACATCATCAAAAGAAACGTAAAAATAATCAACAGTTATTTTACAGGTAACCTAAATCTTGGGTAGGATGACGGAAAGAAACATAGTCATCGTAAAATGCCATACAATAATTTAATTATAAATGTATGTCTAACAAAATCGCTTTAAAGCTTGTGTTGTAATTTGATATCTTTCTTGTCCCTATTAGCTGTCAGCAGTCAAATACAGTTAAAAACACAATTTGCTTCTTCCGAAACAGCTCGGCTTTATTCACTTCTAAGTACAAAAAGAAGCAGGATTACTCTAATTTAAAAAGAGAAAAAATTATTCCAAGAGGATTTGAGGAGCACTCAAGGAAGGATAGGGAACCCATCAACAGAGATGATAGGAATCCAGGTTTGCTTTAATTTTTTTTTTCTTTAGGCTCCGCTAAGACTAAAAGCTTTTTATATACTTGAGTGTCAGGGTAAAGCCTGAAAGGAAGCATAAAGTCATTAAGACATACTCGTAAACGTTACAATTTAATTTGACATTTCTCTGAATGAATTTTTAAAAACCTCATCGTATTCCCGTACAATAAAATAAAAAAATGTCATATTTTTCATTTATGAAAGCAAATTAATTATACACCGTAACAAACAGGGCTGGGGGACTCCTGATGAGAACGCCGTTCACGGTGGTCCACCCACAGAGTTTTACTTTTCGACTCAGAGGTAACCCGCAGGCCACCTCGACAATTGACTTCTGACAAGAAAACCCCACCGTATCACCAGTTGCACCACCCTTGACTTTATTACGTCAGACCACAGGCCAGTACTGTACGAAGTGGAGGGTAAAGTGACGACCCCTCGATCTACGAGATACGACTACCGTCGTGCCGAGTGGGAGCTGTATCGGTCGCAAATTTACCATAACCTGCATACGGTGCCAACTCTCCGCACAAAAGAAGAAGTAGATCTTTAACTAACTTTCATAACTGATGTGATCGTAGACGCCGGAGACACTGCGATCCCGTAATTTAGCCCCATGCGACCGACCCTGCGACCATATTCTTAAAATTATTGCCTTGTGCAACTATTGGAAGAATAGATAGTACAGGACGAGAGATCAGCAAGCCAAGGTCGTTGTGAATTCTCTTAAAATGCAAATCCGAGGCTTGATGAAACGCTGGAAAACAGCGCAGTGGCATGAGAGACTTCATAGCACTCACGGAGATCACAGAAAGTTCTGGAAGCTGTTGAAAACTAAAAAAGGCAAGGCAGCTACTGTCCGTCTTCACGAAGGTGACAAGGAACATTGCTGAGCAACAGGTAACTAAACTGGCCGACTACTACGCTAGGGATGTTACGGCTAAGACAGGCTACTACCATATGCCTCCTCCGCTAGATGGTGACCAGAACCACATGTTTGTATCACCGAGGCAGCTCAAGGGGAACGGGATGCAAACAGAGCTGCTCACACAAATGCCGAGGAGAGGGATAGTATAACTCGCAAACTTATACAACTCTTGTATAAGATTGCTGTACGTTCTTAACATTTGTTCTCAAGCCAACAAATAGTGGAGATCACCCAGCCCACTACCGCTTGATCAGCTTGCTACCGCAGATGGGAAATTTTTGAGAAAGTTCTATTGAATTATCTCAAAAATTACTGCGCGGAAAATGACATTATTCCGCCAGAAAAGACTGGATTTCAATCTAGTATGAGCACATAGCATCCCCTTCTAAAGGTAGAGTCATAAACTAGCTATAACATGAATAGAAACATAGCCACGGCTATGATTTCGATTGACTGCACTCAAACATTCGACTCGGTGTCTCACGGGACACTGTGTCAAATGCTCTGCGACCGGGTATGCCCGGTGCAACTCTATTCAATTCTGGCTAGCTTCCTGAACAACAGATTGATGCGGGTGCGGGTGGGTGATAGCTTCTCTGAAGCTGTGCCACTGACCTGTGGAGTACCCCAAGGTGCCGTTTTATCCCCTGTACTATTCAACGTGTACATGAAATTGTAGGAGCCCTATATAAAAACACAGCAGTTACTGCTTTCGATGGTAACATAGCGGTATACAGTAGCGCATGAGCGCCAAGGTAGCTCACAGACAGGCTGAAGTAGCCTGTAACCAGATCAGTGAGAGATTGGGGTGACTCAATATCTCCCTAAACGCGAGTAAGACTGAATGCGTAATTTTCTCTTTCCAAAAAGGAAAAAGTTCATTGCCTACTAATTATAAATGTACCTACACAGTAGGAACGCAGCAAAACTCACTAGCCTACAACCTAGTATATCTGGGGATTAAAATGGACAGACACCTCAATTTTAGTAACCATTTTGCGTTGAAGTTGAAGCAAACTCACACGAAGTCATACCGGCTAACGCATTTATTAACTTCTCCCAACCTATCACTGTGCGTAAAGCTCATGATATATAAGTGTGTACTCAGACCTGCTCTGCTGTATGGTGTACTGATTTTTCGTCATCTGATGTATGCGACTCCAACAATTCCAAAACGGTGTACTGATGAAAGTGGTCAGACATACTTTATTCGAGCAGCGGAACAACAGTGAGCTTCACGAGATTTTTGAGCTGCCGATGGTGGATGAATTCATTCAAAGTAGACATATCAAATTTATCGACTCCCTACAATACTTGACAAACCAGGTGTTTAACACGATAACCACCGCTCCGTCCCCCGATCGATGGCAAGACGCAGTCGAGGCAGGAACGCTTTAGTCTTAGGTTCTAGTTTTAGTTTTTAGTTTTTAGTTTCCCACATTGTAAACAGAAGGTGAGCCTCATCAGCTAGTCTTGAACATATGTATTTTCACCTTTTAACTTCAAAATTGTTGTTGTAATTCTACCCTCCTTTGAATGCATCTGCGCATGCAGTAAGAGGAGACATTTTAAATATTTGTACAATGAACTTTGCTCACATATTGTAAAAAAATATAAATTATGGGGTTATGGAAAAAAAAAATTATAAATTGGTTTTGAGTTTCCTCCTATTTTTAATGGCAATTATTTCACACTGTATGTTGTCGATAAAGTGTGAAAAAGAAGAATGTGTACGTACTTTAAACGAATTGGTCATCTTTTTAATATTTTAAAAATATTATATAAATGGCTCGCGCGCTCTTGGCCATCCTCAGAGGGAACGAAAATTGTAAATACGGTATTAATGAGAACATTTATCACTATCACTTATTGGCCAAAAAGGCAGATTGTAATTTTATCACAATAAAGAAGTTGCTATATTAAAAATATAAATACAATTATTTTTGCTATGAAGGTGAAACTTTCAACCTGAAACGATAATTGACATCAATGGTTTTTCTCTAGATAAATTAACAATCTCGATAAATACTTAACTTCAAATACTATGCATACTAAGTATTTAGACATAGCCATCAACACGAAATACAAATTAGTTGAACACTAGTGATAAATTTGAGTTTGTTATTAACAGCAAAAGAATATCACTAGTAGACCATTATGGAACAAAGGGGTTTATATCCACAAACCAGTTTTCAGGTACTTCAGGAATAGGGCTTATAAGGCCAAGGAATTCCAGTTAGTAGCCTGCACCTTCTACGACAAAGTAATGTTACACACATTCCGAGCATTCTGTCTGGTCAAATAGCTCTAGCTCCAGTGAAACACATGTTTACCCATTAGAACAATACCAGGTGACTGCTAATGAACGCGGTTTTTGTTCTTAACCACTTCGTTCATCTTAACTACGAGTATGTCTATGATTGTTAGGGCAAACCAGATGCATAGTTCTAATATAATGTTAATAGTTTTTATTTTACAGCCCTAATGCTTGTTACGACATTACTTAAAGGCATACATCAGATGCAAACATGATTAATAAGAATAGCAATACCATTAACAATGCGATCCTTTGAGTATTGCAGAAAAATATAATAATATATATTACAAAGATATTAATTATTGACTCATAATTATTTTTCATGGGGTTGCTTTTATTTTTAGCATCACCACCGAATAAAAACTTCACATAGTACAAGTATTGAGTTTCAATGAGTTTTTGTGGTCAGAGTTTAATACTTAAAATAAATAGAAAAATTTTATCTCCTTTAATAAATTAAATAACGATGATACCCTATTTAAAATTATAGGAGTACATATGTATATTTGCTAATTAATATTAGATCATGTTTTATAGATATTAATATATGTTTCATCGAAAATAGGACTTTCCTAACAAATTGCATGCCTCAGCATCAACAGAAAAGACCAGAACAGGAAGAGCCAGACAAACGCACAGGTGGATACATGAGCATTTCTAAATTTGATGTTAATATAATGACATTTTAGATACTGGTGTGAATTGAAACATAATTAATTACCAGATTATGCAGTTTTCATTTTTTTTCAAAACTTTTTTTGATATTTTAGAACATTATTATATTTGTCAAAATACAAAGTAAACTCCGTGTTTTAAATGGGAATCGAGCAATAAATGGGTCAATTCGTGTCTGCCCTCAGTTAATTCTTTAGACCACAAAAGTTTTCGACGGTTTAAACGTTCAAGCTCAGGTCCTTAGTAGAGCTAGTACTTCAACGGGTGATACATGCAGGGAAAGGTTTAAAAACAATCTGATTTAATCAATTAACTGGGGGCAGACACAAATAGAAGCATTTGTTTATCAACGTTAAAGTAATAAGCAACATCCTATCTGAAACAATTATCTCTAAAGAAAAACAAATCCGGCATATTCTTCAAAAGTTAGAAACATTTGGTTTTCGACTGAATCAAATCTACTAATGTGGATTTGTAATATAAGCTCATGTGATTATTTTTAAGGGGTATCTAGTTCAGTCATTAACTCATTCACTAAAACATAAATTTGGTCAGGCATCACAGAATCAGAAAGAATGGACAGCAATGTCAACAAGATAACCAGAAAAAATGTTTTTTTTTGTTTATTAGCTGACGTTAAATATAAAGAAGAGTTAACAGCTTTTAGCAGGTAAATGGGGAGTGTGGTGGCAGCTGAGATGGGCTTTTCGTTGCGAGCTAGAGCCGGGTATAACGGAGGTGCCATCTAACGCAAGGTTATCCTGCCATCATGGTCGATTTACCAACACCTAAACTGTACCCAGCTCCCCTGAGCTGGGAGAATATTTTAAATCAGTGGATCTCGGCAGGGCCCATGATGGGGGTTCATATTTGAAAAAGTACCATGGCTCTTATTATTTTTTTTAAATATATAGATATGTGAAAGGGATATTAATTTCAGAGCAAAGGGGCCATTCTCACTTTATTCTTCAGAAGCTAGCTGTTACTGACCCATTATTAAAAACATAAAAGGCAGTTTTAGTTTTTATTCGCATAATTTATATAGTTTGCATTTGAAGGCAGTTGTGGAGTGGGGGTGTGTGGGGTTACTCAAGTAGTACTTTTCGAGTACAAATATACCATGTCATTGGAATTTACGTAACTAGAAATAAATAACCCCATATCTTTTAAAAAATGCACAGAGATTAGCATATTATGTTAATTGTGAATTTGTATTTAGGATAAAAATTACCATTGGAAGGTGAAGAAATCTATTTCTAGAAAAATAATTTCAATGAACATTTCAAACGTTAGAATATTTTACGAATAAGGACAATTTATTAATGACCTGGAGATGTTTATCAAGAGTATTAAAGGTTATTTACCACTGGCCACTGATATTTATTATAAATTATTCTCTGGGACAAACGGATAAAATATTCAGATGCTCAAGAATTGTTTTTCTCCCTTTGCGTATGTATCTTGATGGTATAGTAAACAATTTAAAATACCTGTAAAGTGAAATTTTGGAACATGAAACCTTTCTTTTTCATGTAGTTAATTTATAATTTATATAATTATGTTGTTCCCCCCACTTGTTTGGCTCCGTTCCAAGCTAAAACAGTATGACACATGCTAGCATGATGTGGATGAAATGATATCTCTTGGACGAATGTGGATGGCGCTGGACTATCGATGATGGAAGCTGACCTGGAGCCTGCCTAACAGTGCAATTTTGGTGTTGGTAATTGAAAACCACACCGAGTTAATAATTAGTAATTCACTACAGACCGGTGCCAATATATGTGGATACCATGCCATATTTAAAGCCAATTACTTTGAATATCCTGGTTCACTTAAATATACTGATGAACATTAATAGTTAAGACCAAGTGGTTACACGTATTTATATATACCATTAACCAATAATATTTTGTTTAGTCTACTAAGAATGTTTTCATTTTGATAATCTCTGTTGCTAGAGAATGATGATTAAATATACATCACTCATATTCCCAAAAGTTGTTGGTTATTTTTCCTAATCTATAATGCTTTTTTTTATTTAATAAAATCTTCTTCTTCATGGTTCTTTACATATTATGTTTTTATTTCTCAGACACATATACTCATGATATTGTTCTATCATGCCAGTAGTTTGACCAAATATGAGCTTTGAATTATTAACTGAGGATATTAATTAAATGATTTCTTATCTACCTTCCACGATACAATTTAAATATTGCAAACTACGAAATTACTTTATTTATAATTATTCCTTTCCTTTATTGTGCAATATTTACAATCTGCCTTTTATAAGGCAATAAGTAATTAAGATATATGCTCTCATTCATACAATATTTACAGTTCATCATTCACTCTTTTACAGACAGCCCAGAGACCCCCCAAATCCACCGCAAAGAGAAAGCGGAGTCTTGGGAAGTCCCCCACGCTCCTCCGTCAGCCGCGTCACCGGATACTAGCCAGTGGATGCTGACCAAGAGCGCGAGAGCCACAGACGCTCAGGACATGATTGGAGAGACTGGCCATTGCCAGGACTCCCACTGTCACGCGTTTATAGCAGGTCACGAGGCCACTGCCATTTCAGTCTCCGAGGAGGATTATAGGGATGAGTGGCGCAGTGCATTGACTGTGCTACAGGATTAGGGTGGTTGGAAAGGCTACTGTGGAATTTCGTAAACTTGGAAGGGATGAGTTCTAGAATGTAGGGTATATTAAGGTCGTTATGAAGGGTTTTGTTGCTGACATAATAAGGGGCATTTACTATTGTTCTCAGGACTTTTGATTGAAAGGATTGGATACGCTTGATGTTAGACTTTTTTGCTGTCCCCCATAGCTCTATTCCGTATGTCCAGATTGGTTTAAGTATAACTTTGTAGATTAGTAGTTTATTTTCTATTGAGAGATGGGATGTCCTTTGAAGTAGTCTGTACAGTTGTCCAAAGCGTCTGTTTAGTTCTTGTATTTATAATTATTATTTTAATGCCGAAGTCATATCATTAATTATATTCATATTGCTGAATAAACATGGAGAATTAAAAATGAAGATATTTCTTTGTAACTACCGTGATTTTTTTTTTTTTTTTTTTAAGATAAAATTACAATCTGCCTTTTATTATGCAATGAGTAATTGAGATAAATGTCATCATTCATAATATATTGACAATTGATCATTCATACAATATTTACAAACAGCCCAGAGGCCCCCCAAGTCCACAAGGGTCACCTCCCTCGCATGCGAAGGAGGAAGCGGAGTCTTGGGGAGTCCCCCACGCTCCTACGTCAGCCGCGTCACTGGATAACCCAGCGTAGGCTGACCAAGAGCGCGAGAGCCACAGACGCTCGGGACATGATTAGAGGAACTGGCCATTGCCAGAACTCCCACTATCACTTAGTTATAGCAGGTCACGAGGCCACTGCCGTTTTAATCTCCGAAGAGGATTATAGGGGTGAGTGGTGCAGTGCAATGACTGTGCTAGGGAATTAGGGTGGTTGGATAGGTTACTATGGAATTTTATGAACTTGGAAGGGATGAGTTCAAGAATATAGGGTATATTCAGATCATTGTGAAGGGTTTTGTTGCTGACGTAATAAGGGGCATTTACTATTGTTCTTAGGACTTTTGATTGAAAGGATTGGATGCGCTTGATGTTCGACTTTTTTGCTGTCCCCCATAGCTCTATTCCGTATGTCCAGATTGGCTTAAGTATAACCTTGTAAATAAGTAGTTTGTTTTCTATTGAGAGGTGGAATGTCCTTCGAAGTAGTCTGTACAGTTGTCCAAAGCGTCTGTTTAGTTCTTGTCTTTTTAGCCTCGTGTGAAGGGTTCCATGTCAGTCTTTTACTACCGTGATGACAATAATATTCTTCTTAAGAAGCATGAATAGGTGACAAAATTAGGTTAGTGTAGTAATAAGGTTAATCTTTTTTTCCCTTATTAGGCTAAATTGTTTATAAAAAATATGCCAAAATCAAAGAAATATAAAAACGAAATAACATATATAAGTAATATATCATGTATTATGATATATAGCACATTACAAAAAGTACTATTAACAACAAAAAGTATAGGGTTTGTGTGGGTATGCATATAAAAAAATACAATTGGCGAAATAAAACCAGATTTGGTCGGGATTGGTATTGTGCCCTGCTTATAAAGGAATCGTCACTTTGTTAACCACAAACTTACTCGCTAACTGTATGTACTACTGACAATATTTAAATGTTTCTTTTTTAATAGTGATATGACTTTCTTATTCTGTGTTAAAACGAGATATGTTGGAGGAAGGGATGCTTCTTTCTAAGTCATCTGACGGGCATAACTAATTAAAATTGATTTTATAAAACAATGTTTCTATGCACAGTATCTATAAAATTAGGATAACAAAAAAGGAATAAATATAAAATAACGTTATCTGGGTGATTAAGGAGTTTAAATTGGAGTACAAATGGGCCACATACCTACAATAACTAGAATGGAATGTACTGGGGAGCGTCAAAAAAAATATTAACTTACAACGCCTATCGTGATCGAGTGAATCTTCACGACAAAAAAATCAGTCGTGTAAAAGTAAAACCGTTATTAATAAAGTGAGGGGCAACCTTTAATGCAGATATTACGAAAAACGGTTGATTTTAGCCCTGGAATAAACATAAACACTAGATCCTAGGTTTCATGGACTAAGTATGTTAACAAGCTAGTTCTCCTAACGATCACTAATATAGCTGCGGAAAATTACTAGGATAGATCAAGTTGCATGGAAGCAGCTAGGGTGAGTTATATTTTACGGTCTGCTTCCCGCATTCCGGCAAGTTAATTAACTATAAGGCCATATAAAGCCATCCATTTCGTGGGGGCTGCCGATAGCTCTCTGAGTAGATCACTTCCATTCCAGTATTAGCCTAACCCATAGCGTTAAGAAAATCGAAGGAAATACAGGAAATATATTCCTACTATTGTCATTTCGATCTGCACGTAGATGGGGATATGTAGGTAGAATAGGTTTCATTCTACTAATCCCCTCAGTCGTTAGTTTGTCAAGTATTGCTCAAAAATTAGCTATATCGACACTGATATAAAAGGCTACGATGTAGGACCATCTATAATCATAAAAAATACATAATATGATTTAATAAAGTATTATTTTGCAGACTATAGAGTGCATGGACAGAAGAAGTGATTACACATTTGTCATTTACCTTCAAAGAATCCTTTGACGAGGCTGCTTAGAAACTATCAACGTTAACTAAATAACTTTCGGCAGATATGAAAGACACAAATTTTCTCTTCTCTCCAATAATTTTATTTATTTACTTCTAGCACTGTCAACAACCCATATAATGCAACCTCAAATACTATAAAAAAAACCGACCTGAACAACAACCTATGGAAGACTACCGGCACCGGTCATCTCTTCATAGCTTGTTTTTTAAGCTGCTTTTTGTGTTGCACCCGAGAATGGCTAATGTGGGGTTTTGACTGCTCAATTATTTAGAAAACTTAAATAATTAATAGAAAAGTTGCCAAATACATAAAAAACTGGATGATTTTATTCCATTGAAATATATTGTAGATGTATTAGTTGCAGAAAATATTGCTTTGGAGAGGATGAAGTTAGCCGTAGCTACATCACTACTGTACCTACCCCCCTCCACTCCCTGCTATTTCAACACCACTCCGCCGGCTTGGATTTCTAATAAGAGAAGTTTACGAGGGCCAGTAGATTGCAGATAACCCAGTGGAGGAGCAGAGGGTGTCGGTGATTGGGGGCTAAAATTGAATCCAGCGAGGTTATAAATGAGGGAAGGGGGCCACCTCTTTGGACCGGGGCCAGTTTGGTAATGGCCGATTAAACTGCTCTCTTTGTTTCTCGTGGTCTTCCACTTCTTTTCCAACGCCTATGCTTCTATAATCAGAAGATACAAGAATATAAATGCTGATGCAAGCGGCAAATAGAACACGTCATGTGATATTCTAATGAATTATTAAAAATTAGTGGCATTATAATGTAATTATTGAGGTAGCCTGGCAGCAAAACGGATTCATGATGATATCTCATTGATTAGACCAAACATTTTTAGGTCACATTGAGCTGAGTGGTCCCCGCCCTTTCGTTTTATGCTTCTGTTGTTCGTATGCCATGTACACGGTGCTTAGTGTATGCTCAACATTTTTATAATGTTAATTTGCAGGCATTTTAGGTAACATTTTAAATCTATTGAATCACCAAAAACGTGAAAAATAATACCAGCACCATGAAATGTCATTACATTGGATTTTTATTGCTAATTAATTCAATAAATTAATAATAATAAAAATAAAGATTTTTTGAATAAAATTAAATATCATATTGAGTGAGAAGGGTACGAGATAAAAAGAAATCTTATCACGCTGATTAATTATGTGCAATATGTGCTGGCGCATAAGTGTACTACAGTTAGGTATAATCATCAATGCCATAAATGCCAGTTTCATATAAATGGTCTATATTTTGAGTGAAAATATTGCGTAATGTCCCAGTGATGCTTAACTTAAAACTTACCCATTGTAATTAAAGGCCAATCATAATCATTTTCTAATAATGAAAACAACGTGGTCATAATCATAAATTTAATAAATAATTATCCCTATAAATAAATATTTTTATGACGCAGGCTGCAATAATTAATAAATGATCATGACATCTTCATTGATAACATATATTTATGTGCTGAGAATAAAATTGCATAACAAAATCCTTAATTGAGTTTGTATTTGACTTGATTTACTACTTTTTAGCACTATTGCAGTTAAGATGAATCTATTGGTTTTCCTGATCATTCTTCAATACTTTAGCACTCTAACATGGATTCTATAGGCAATAAATATAGCATCTGATGGACCTGAATAAGCTAAATATACAAGTTGAAAAAATAATACTCTCACAATATTTAATAATTTTTAAAATTGTTTGTGTTTTAGAAGTAGTTTTGTAAAAAGTCATGAATTTATCCAGAAGAGCATTGGTTTAAGTGCATTAAGTAAATTACCTGGTAAAAAATAAACTGGCTGGGGCTAAGTTATTGAGAGTGAAAACCGTAGGACATTTCCATTCTTTATTGTCATGTAATTTTCTGATAGGATCAGCACGACCGAGAAGGAAATGGGGAAACGGTTTCTACCGGGAAAGCGAAGGTCGGTTATTGCTTGAATATTTACATCACTACTTTCCTGCCAATGGTGGAAATATTACGAGCTGGAAAAACAGTAAGTAATAGATAATTTCAAGAAAATAAATGCTTCGTTATAGTGTAATAATACATTAACAACTTGTTGACTTGTGACCTGCAATAATGACGTTTTCCAGTATTCTTTATGCTTTTATGTTATTTTGTTTTTCTTATTTAATGATTGATTATTTGTTCTTCTTATGTTTAATTCATATTATACTGTGCAAGTTTATCATATATATTGCAAATGTACTTACTTCATGTAGATATGTGTTGATTGAACTGTTATTATAAAGTCGGCCACACAATATTTTTGTTCCTGAGTAGTTATTGGACTGGATCTCAGAATAATTTAAGGGATTTTCTTATAATTCTGTTCTAATAGTTACTCAAAATACTTTCTAGATTTTCAAAGTTGGACGATGCTATAACTGTTATTATTTAGCCCACAGTAGGTACAAGGTACGTTCATTACCTAAATTAGCCGATAAATATCACTTAGCCAATGTTATTCAAGCCATTGGCTTCAACACGCCATCTAATAGATTACGAAATTTTGAAAATAGGACTCAAGACGATTTAACTAACTTCAGCGTGATGGTTATGTTGCCACCGGTGATTGTAAATATAATCTATTTGATCTATCTTTGGAATATAAAAATTTAGTAGAAAAACTAAGGCATTAATGAAGAAAATTATTGAAAAAAGAAAATTTAATGGGGATAATGATCTGATTTATAATATGTAAAGTTTTCGTCAGTTTATGAGATTGAAGTTGCGAGAAAGTAAACACTGTCAATTGTATCGAATTAGCAGTGTTTTATTGACCCCTGTTTGGTCTGTTGATATTTTTTGCTCAGATGATAATAAAAAATAATGATTTTGAAAAATGGTTGAAATTACTACTATCCCGGATGTTCCCATAAATGGAAACTTCCCTTATTTCGTATTGTCTAATTTCATTAAGAATATCTAAAAAGTTAAATGGCGTTTTTTAGGAGTGAAAAATGCATGAGTTAGAAAGATTTTGACCATTTGTGTTTCATTACACCATTCTCTCTCTAGTGCCTGTTTTGGGCGATCTGCGGACTACCGGCAGTATCACATAAAATAATTAGGGCATCTCGGTTAGGCCTTAAATAATCTGGTGTGAACTCACGTTAATTGAAATTAACTGATTAATAATTAAGAAACGCTGCGAATAGCAAAAATATTGTATGGACAAAAACATACAATCCTACGAAAAGTTTTTGGAATATTTCTTTTATTATTGCCGTTGCTAACGAAGAAAAAACATGCAAAATATCTTTTGAACTAAGAACTGAAGTTTTATACGAAAAAGTTAAAACTAAATCTATCAATTTAAAGCCAATCGAAGAGCAAACAGACAGAGAGTGCAAAATGCACACAAAATGAATAAAACCTATTTGTGTATTGTTGCTTGATATACACTTTATGTGTAATACATAATAAATAAGTGACAAGTTATGCAATTCAAGCCAAATTAAATTTGTTTCAGCATTATCAACATTATTCACTCACATATATTTTTCAATGTTAAACCGTCTTTTCGTGATAAATAATTTCATTATGCGGAAAGGAATTGAGAGACTTTCATTCCATTTCATTTTATTTTGTTCACTTGGCTCTCCGAATATAATTAATCATAAATTTTATAAAGGCTCCAGCACCTGTTCTCACCTAGTTGGTGGATATCTTATCGAGGTTTCTTCCTTTTTGAATAAACTAACAGTTTTGAATAAATTAGGACAGTTTATAACACGAATGAAGTCAGCGTCTCGGTTAGGGCTAAAATAAATGGGGTCTCTCAGAGAGGAATATCCAGGTACTTGGGTACAGGGCTATAATAGAGATTGTTACTAACATATAGGATTGTCGACAGCCGGCAATAGAGCTTATTGTATTTGAAGTAATGGTCATGCAGGACTTGCCAATAAACATGGCATACATTGGCTGAGATGGTGGTTATAATATCACGTACGCTATACCTGTAACACAACACCTAGATCGTGGCTCTGCATAGCAAGTGGCCGCTTCGTCTCGCTAACACTATGTTGGTTTTATTCAACCTTGCCTCTTCCACGGGGAATAAGTGATTTAAGCGAACGAGAAAAACTACAAGTGAAATGTGTTAGCGTAACTACACTCATTTTTGAATACAAGGGTACCTTCACTGCTTATAGGATAAAAGATATGTAGAATATTAAAATCCTTTCTAAGTTAAGGATCTTGGTTTAGAAACTTATTAAGCTACATCATTCCGAACCTTGTACCGTCTAAATTGCACTTTATAGCCCATAATATTGTCTACAATGTACGCGCCAGGAATAAAAAAAAAAAAAAATAACTCTAGTAGAAATACAGCTGGTATAGATGTAATGATATTAAGACTTTTGGTCATAAAAAATGTTTGTATGATGACAGACGAAGACACTCTGGTAGCGTAAGTTCATGGACAAACTTAAATTAAAAAAGGCGAAATAAACGACAGTTAACACATTACTTACAATTCATAAACATTAAAGAAATTAAATACATAAATTGAAAATAGATGGTGATCATAGGTGGAACTAAGTTGACTGTATTGATAGAATGAGTCCTACCTTTGTGCAGGAACACGTACGGAAAAATATGTGAGGGTGATTTGGACATAGAAAGGGTTCGTTACTTAGAGTCTGACATAGGTATGTTAATAGCATAGAATTCTTCATTGACACCATTAGTACTAATCGTAAGCAACCAAAAACATATTTTTTTGAATTATATTGAGGTTGGCAAGAAAGTAATTTCGGGTTTTTAGTATAAAATAAAACTTAATTTTGTCTATACAAAAAATTAAATTTAATCAGTCAAATATCATCCATTCTGTTCGATGACCTTTTGCCATCTTTCTGGTAACTTAATGACCCCGCGCTCATAAAACTTCTAGCCCTTATGAGCAAATAACTCAACCGATTTGAGGTCATCGTTATTACCGAATATTTTACCATTTAACAAGTTTTGTAAAGTTCAAAATAAATGATAATCCGTGCAAGTTCAAGGATTTATGGGGGATGTGACATCACTTCCCAATTAAGCACCGATAGTTTCATACGTGTTGCTAAAGATTTCGCTATTGTCGTGGCGAAACCTAAATATGAAGCTTTTTAATAAGTCCGAGACGTCTTATATGATTATCAATTGTTGTGTGGGATAACTTTAACTGTTTTGCAATCTCTCTCACAGTTATATGACGATTCGATTCAATTATGGCTTTCATCATCAACTTCAGAAGGTTAACCAGAACGTTGGTCATCTTTGAGTAAAAAATATCCCGCACGAAATTTTTTGAACTAATTCTGACACGTGCGTTCTTTTAAACAATCAACACCATCATCTGCACGTATCTCTTTTGTAGCCTCAGCCACTTTCTTGCCTTTGTGAAATAATATGTGTTGAAAATGCTTATTTTTGCACTCCATGTTAAAACTGACCGTAAACTAAGGGTTGTGAAAAAAATTTCAAGGAATTTCTTTCAATAGCAGTCTACAGGTATCGACTACCAAATCTCAAAACTAAAAAATTCTAACATTAACAAAAAAATAACGAAACAAACATCACGCTATCTACTGGTGCAAATTGAAAGTGGACAGTGATTGATGTGCTCAAGGCCGCGGCGTGGTACGGGATCAAATCGAAATTATTTTCTTGCCAACCAATAGATTTGTAATATAAAGTAATTTATATGCTTAAGACTGAATGCTTTCAATATCTACTGAACAAAATCCCAAAAAATCATTTTAATAGAAAACACTCAGCTGGTTTAGTAAAAAGGATGCGATGAATCGAAGAAAAATAAAATTCTGATATGGGAAGCTGTTGGTCGGGGGAGGGGTAAGTGAATGAGGCAAAGGGTGAGTCCCCCTTTGTCCGAAATGTGGAAGAAAGGATTTTACGGAGGTACGGTCACATAGAAAGGGTAGTAAAAATGAGTTATGCATTGGCCCTTCAAAAGAGGGGGAAACAGAAGGAGTCTCAGCCCTTTGTAAGGAAGCTTGGGCCAATGACAGACGGACTGGGTTTTTCAAAGAGCACCTTTCATTTTCGCTTATGCTCTCGATGAAGATTAGGCATAGTACTACCTATTTCTCTATCCAATCGCCAAATGTTTTAATGTGAATGCAAGTTTTTTAAAAAGATACTCAACCCATTTAATGTAGTCACTGAAGCGTACTTTTAATTGAAAGTTTGTTACCAGAAGATTCGATTTACTTACAGAGTGCCATTCACTACTCTTTTATATCACCTTTTGTCCTAGGAGATATACATTTCAATTGACCAAATCTCCAGGGAAAAAAATAATTTTTCGAGACTGAAATATCTAAATCATGCTACATATTCCACATACTTCTTGTCTTCAGATGAATAAATAATTTATAATATATATATCAAGATAAACAATTTATAAAATAAATCACAAGACATAATTATTACAGGTTATATAAAATGGTATAGATTAAATAAGTTTGTCAGTTTTAATATTTATTTTTGATCGATTTTTAAAAATTAAATTTTCTTTGCTTCTATTGTGAAACTTTTTAAATTTTCATTAAAATATAACGCAAACAAGTACAGATTCTAAATAAACATTATCTATTGTTACCTGTGGTAAATGGCTGTGACTATATTTTTGTCCATCAACATAAGACCCCTACGTGGAATTTATTATGTGCACAATTTATACTGTTGGGATTAACCAATTATTTTTTATGATTGTCTCTCTCATTCAATCAAATTCTCTTTTCATTATCGTATTGGACGTAACCATGAAGGGAAATAAGGACCTTCTTTCGTTAAGTAGCTTCTGAGTTAGAACATGGAATAATAATATGGAATAATATAACCAATAACTAATAGTATGATTCAAGTTGTAGGGGAACATACCCTTAAAAATACTACTTACCGTCTAATATTTCGAATACATAAGGAGCACATCACCTGGTTGTTGTTCCTTGATTATATTTAGTTACTTTATCCCTAATTATTTCGTCACTTTATCCTTTATTTTGTTAATATGAACTTCAATAATAAAATGTACAATATATTAGATGGCAAGGAAACAGATCTATTAGTGCAGGAATGAAATTTTACTTTCGTAGGCCAGCGCCTTAAGTTGAGCCATGAATGAGGGTTGGCAATTTTACAAGACTGACAAGACTTGAAGGTGGGGTAGTGTGTGGCGCCTGCTTCTCTTTTGTCTCCTAGAGGTTCATCACCCATTGAAGGACCACGGTCTGTTCTCTACGATAGTAACTCATATACAACTCTCTGAATCGAGTCACGGCTCACAAAAAGAAGCCCTAATTACTTCACATCAGTTAGGGAACATTGCAAAATTAGTTTGAGAACTAAGAGGTAGCGCAAAACTAAAGTTAAACAATAATGATTTGACAAACAATATAAATCTGTAATTTAATGTAATTCCAGTCGTATTAGGTACATTTTTTTTTCTTTTCACCATTGAAATGATGAATTTTCGTGAGAACAAATAAAGAGTAAATTTTTACTATTTATTTTATTTTTTTTTTTTTTATCATTTACAGTGCATTATTTCACTTGGTCCAGAGGTCGGCTTGGGAGGCATCGTCACCCCATCGTCACCAAAAAATTGACAATCATAATCGTTTACCTCAGCATCTCAAAGATCTAATCCAATCCAAACGCCGCTCCAGAACAGTGTGGCAAAGATCCCGGCATCCTGCTGATCGCCGCTCGTACAATCAGTACTGCCGATTGGTAAAGCGGCGATTGGCATCCTTCCGTTCCGATTCTTTCAATTCCTACCTCTCCTCTCTGTCCACCAGGGATAACTCCTTGTGGAATGTAACCAAAAAAATCCTAAAGTATCAACCTGTTTCACACCCACTCCGTCGTGATGATGAGCCCTGGGCGGCTTCGGATGGGGATAGGTCGGAGGAATTTGCTCTGCATCTTACCCATACTTTCACACCTCACCTTTCTCATCAAAGCCATACTCACAGCACAACTGTGGAAGATTTCCTCACTTCACCTATTCCTCTCTCTCTTCCACCAAAAGCCGTTAACCCCTCTGAGGTGAAATACCTTCTGAAAAACTTACCTTAACAAAAATCCCCTGGATATGATCTCCTTACTCCTCAAATTCTCAAACAACTTCCTCCTAAAGCCATAATCTTCCTAACCTACATATATAATTGCATTATCCGAACGACGCACTTTCCTCTCCTCTGGAAACATTCCATTATTGTCCTACTCGCCAAACCCTGTAAACGACCCAATGACGCTTCATCTTATCGTCCAACTAGCCTACTCCCTATCTTCTCAAAAATATTTGAGAAAATCCTACTAAAACGTCTACTTCCCATTGTTAAATCCAAAAACCTTTTTTCGACACACTAGTTTGGTTTCCGCCAACGACATTCCACTGCTCAACAAGGCCTTCGCGTTGTTGATCACATCTCTTCAGCCCTTGAAACCAAACAGTATAGCACTGCTGCCTTTCTTGATATAGCTCAAGCTTTTGACAGGGTGTGGCACGCAGGTTTGCTCTACAAGCTCAAAAGATATTTACCACAGACCCTTTTCCTAATCCTACAGTCCTACCTTTCAAACCGCTTCTTCCAAGTCCGCTGTGGTTCAGAATACTCTTACTACTATCCAATATATGCAGGAGTTCCACAGGCCAGTGTCCTGGGCCCCATCCTCTATAACCTATACACCGCTGATGTCCCCTCTACTCCCAATACCTTCTTAGCCACATTTGCAGATGACACTGCAGTCTTTTCATCCCACCCAGACCCCGACATAGCATCCCATAACCTTCAAAAACACCTTGATCGGGTATTGGTGCAATCAATGGTGGATCAAAGTTAATGAAGCAAAATGTTCCCACATTACCTTCACCCTTTGTCACAAGACCACCAGTTAATTTTAATTCTATTCCTCTCCCTGTATTCGAGACAGTACGGTACATAGGCTTCCATCTCGACAAATGACTGACCTGGAACCTACATACGAGACTAAAAAGACAAGAACTAAACAGATGCTTTGGACAACTGTACAGACTACTTCAAAGGACATCCCATCTCTCAATAGAAAATAAACTACTAATCTACAAAGTTATACTTAAGCCAATCTGGACATATGGAATAGAGCTATGGGGGACAGCAAAAAAGTCGAACATCAAGCGTATCCAATCCTTTCAATCCAAAGTCCTAAGAACGATAGTAAATGCCCCTTATTATGTCAGCAACAAAACACTTCATAACGATCTTAATATACCCTACATTCTAGAACTCATCCCTTCCAAGTTTATGAAATTCCACAGTAGCCTTTCCAACCACCCTAATCCTGTAGCACAGTCATTACACTGCGCCACTCATCCCTATAATCCTCCTCGGAGACTGAAACGGCAGTGGCCTCGTGACCTGCTATAAACGCGTGACAGTGGGAGTCCTGGAAATGGCCAGTTACTCCAATCATGTCCTCAGCGTCTGTGGCTCTCGCGCTCTTGGTCAGCCTCCACTGACTAGTATCCGGTTACGCGGCTGACGGAGGAGCGTGGGCGACTTCCCAAGACTCCGCTTTCTCTTCGCATGTGGATTTGGGAGGTCTCTGGGCTGTCTGTAAATATTGTATGAATGAGCGAGTGAATGATGAATTGTAAATATGGTATGAATGAGAGCATTTATCTTAATTACTTATTGCCTTATAAGGCCGATTGTAATTATAGCACAATAAAGAGTTTTGATATTTTTATCATTTATTTCGTTTTCAAACAAACACGCACACACGCCTTTAATTGATCGTTACTGTAAAATGTTCAGCTCTTGAAAATGCTTATCTTGTCTTAAATCTAAAATACACTCTATTCAAGATGTAAACAAAATCACGTTTCTAGTAACTTTACTAATAAGATTTACCATTATGATGTCAGTGAAGTAAGAATAATATAAAACAACAGTGACTATTGGACACTGATTGATGTGCTCAAGGCCGTGGCGTGGTACGGGATCGACTCCAATAAATGACAGCTCTTTGCGTGACTCGATGGCCATGATCAGCAAGAATAATTGTTAGGGATGGCGTCTCCCTTTGTCTCACTGCTCTCTTTTATCGCTTCTTCTTCCCCCCCCCCTTGTTTTTTTATTTTATTTTTCTGTTCTCCCGTCCTCATTCAGTTACCTCATGTTTCCGTCTGCCCAACTACTATGGGTCGTGTGTGAATAAAACTGTGATTTCTTCACGGTTGTTTCGTTCAGTAAAGGAAATAAAGGAGTAGGTCAATGGGTAATAATCATAAAAACTGTAGAACAATTTGTATTCATACTGAAGAGATTAATAGATCTGAGGGTAAAATGGATAACATTTATAATTTTTTAGTATTACCAATAGAATAAACAGAAATTTATTTAAATGTGTACAATAAGATTGAATAATATAGGTGTAAGGATCGGCGTCTGTTGGGACTGTTAGATTGTGAAAGGTGAATAACAAAACCAACAGACGACCGTTTGCCTTCAGGGCCTGGTGATGAAGCGGAATAGGAGACTGCACGTGCTAAGATGTTCTCGGAAGACAGCTGATAGTTAATAGCACTCTCCTATTTGTTCTACGAACTTAACCGTGGGAACATGGCCCGACCCTGAACAAACCTTGTTTATTGGCCCTTAGTCATCCCTACTTACGACGACCACGCCCTGGTCGCACGCGAGTAGGGTGATAGTAATAAAAAGCAGTCAGTCCGTGTTTCTGTGTGGTTGGAAGAGGTTACGGTAGTGATTGAGTGAGAGACAAACCATTCATATTGTAGGGGTAATGTGGATACCGGACTTGATCAAAGGTATGTGGACTTTTCTTTTCCGTCTGTAACATAGTTGCCAGCTAAATGGAGCATGTGGCTGACTGTCAAATCCCGACTTTACTCTTTAAATTTTGTAATGGAAAATAGAATTGAATGACATTTTATTTTAATTAGTAGTGGCTAAATAGTAGCTTTCGTAGTTGTGTGAGAGCTGGTAATCTTATATTTTTTGTTCATTAAATCACCCTTTAATTTTAAACTTGTTATTCCTTTTAAATGGTTACCCTTCCTACTTTCTCCTAAGATTCCTGAGATCCTAGTCGGGGCGGTTACAATTGGTGTCAGGTGTGGGGTGGATGCAAGAATACCACAGTCGAACCAGAGAGGATAGTAGGAGGGGAAGAGCCTGCCGGCGTGAGGGCAGAGTAAATTGCTGACGCTAATAGAATTGATGGGCCGTGCGGTTTTGGGCGAACGGTTGATCGGAGGGCGAAAATAGCCAAAATTTGTGATCATCTGGGTAGGGCATATATCTGATAACTTTAAAAAAATTTTTTTGAACCTTAATTGCCAAATTAAAAGGAACAGTTAAAATTAAGATGAACAGGGTAAATGAATCGGAATGGTGGAACCGTTCATAAGAACTGTAGAACCATTTCATGAACCGGTTTTCATTTCATTCATCATCATCATTTCATAACAGTTGAATCTGTTACGCGAAGGTACAGGTGTTTCTAATATATTATAATCCAGGCATAAAATGTCAGCAGACGAATTGAGGAAAAAGCTCGACGAGGCCACCGAGGCCAACCGTCGCTATAAGGAGAAAGAAGCAGAGCTGGAGAGGACGTTGAGGCAAGAGCGGGTGGCATCCCAGGCTATGAAGGAAGAGTTGGACGATACCAAACAGAGACTGAATATGAGTGCGGTAGAGGACCCACCCCGAACCAAGAGAGATATGTCCATGCAGGGGCTTCTTCGGGCATGGTCGGACCCGGAAAAAGATGGACCCATTGAAGAGTTTCTACGCAGGCTCGAACTAATAGCGCAGAGTGGTAATTGGACAGTGGCCGACCGATTGACGGTATTAGAGCTGAAACTCGCAGGTACGGCAGCAGTCTTTGTACAAGCCCACCCCGAGCTGCGAGAAGGGGGCAACGCTTACCAGGACCTGGTGACAAGGCTGAAAGAGAGGTTTGAAGATTCGGCCACCCAAGACTATTATCTGAGGGCGCTAGGACAGGCGAGACAGGTACCGGGGGAAACGGTGAAGGGATTCGCCGACCGTGTCTTGGCTCTGGGGCAGAAGACCATGCCGCCGGCTGCAGATGTGACAGAGAGAATGTGGAGGGCCAAGGAATTGGAAAAGAGAGTAGTAGCTACATTCGTAGCAGGGCTACGGGGTGACTCCAGCAAGCTAGTGGCGTATGCGTCTCCACGCAATTTGCAGGAAGCCTTACAGAAAGCAGCGGCATTGGAACAGTACACGGAAAGGAAGCCAACGATAGCGTATGCGGTGTCCACAGAGGAACAAGATGAGACTATAACCATCGAGCATCAGAGGGTCTGCTATTGTGGGAAGCCAAGGAAGGAAGAAAACATGGGACACTTTGCCGCCGTTGTGGCAAGGACAAATGCCCCTGTGACTTGTTATCGCTGCGGTAAGGTGGGACATATCGCTAGAGAATGCCGCCCGACTCCAAATCAAGGTAACAGGGGGAGCGAGATAAGGCAAGTAAGCCCTCGGACGTGTTTTCGGTGCGGGAAGCCCGGCCACTATGCCAGCCACTGCCAAGGTAAGCCGATGGGGGATCAGGGAAATAAGCAACCCCATCAGAATTCGGGACACAAGGATGACCCAAATGCTTAAGACGCCGCGAGGACCCCGGCACGGTGTCAAAAAGTAAGGGGAAAGACGTATGGATGGTCCCGAGCGTGGGGAGTAGACAAGGAGGGGGCATACGGGTGAAGGTGGTGATAGGAGGGGAGCTGAAGGAATTGTTAGTGGACTCGGGCTCGGAGGTCACATTAATCACGAAACCCATACAGGGGGTGGAAATACGAGGTAGCAGGATCAGAGCAAAAGGGATTACCGGCCAGAGACTGCACCTAGCAGGGGACCAGATAGTCGAAGTCGAGTTCCAGGGCAGGAAGGTAAAACACCGTATGACCATAGCCAACCTCTCAATGGACTGCGATGGAGTGCTAGGGTTGGATCTGATGAAAAGACTCGATACCGTGATCGACACCAAACGTGGAGTATTGTCAACAAGGATGACCGGCGCAGACGAGAAACCGGAGAAGAGGGTAGCGTCGGTAACAGACAAGAAAGCAGAGCCAAAGTGGCCTAGGAAGAGTACGCAAGGCCGACGACGCAGACCGAGGGGCAGGAGAAAGAGAGTGAACAACCAAGAAGCAGACATCCTTCCAAGCAACGACCCGGGAGAACCAACGCCCATCGGTTCTACGACGGTGAAGGTGTCTAGTAGATCGGTCATCCCGCCGTACAGCGAGGCCCTGCTAGAAGGTGACGTGGCGGGATGGGCATCGGGTCGAGACTTGTGGCTAGAACCCAAGCTGATAAGCCAACAAGGGGTGCGAGTGGGTCGGAGCTTGAACCGGATTCGAGACGGAAAAGTATGGGTTCGGATGGTGAATCTTACCGCGGGAGAGGTGACGTTGAGTCGGGGTCAAGAAATAGCAAACGCCGAGGAATGGAAGGATATTAGGGAAAAGGGAGAAAAGGTCGTGGCTCTAAAAGAAGGCACGGACCAGGACTGGACATTAGACTGGACGGAGAAATTACACCACCTAGGGCCGACCGAACGGGACGTAATTGAGGCTGTGCTGAGGTCCTATGAGACTCTGTTCGAAGAGCCTGGGCCCAACGGTTGCAAACTGAAAGTAGAACATCGGATAGAGACCGGAGATGTAAGGCCAATCTGCAAACGACCGTATCGGGTCCCCTTCGCACAACGGGAGGTTGTCAAGAAACATCTGGGCGATATGTTGGCCAAAGAAATAATATCGCCATCCGACAGCCCTTGGGCGGCGCCTGTTGTTCTGGTACAGAAGAAGAGCGAAGACGGAGAAATTAAATATCGGTTTTGTACGGACTTCAGAGGCCTGAACGAAGTGACCAGAGTAGATGCATACCCGTTACCGCTTATAAATGAGACGCTGGAACAACTGTGGAAGAGCCAGTATTTCTCGACCTTAGACCTAGCCAGTGGCTATCACCAGATTCAGATAGCACCCGAACACCGAGAGAAGACTGCCTTCACCACGGTCGGAGGGCATTTCGAGTATAACCGCATGGCGTTTGGGCTCGCCGGGGCACCGGCCACCTTCCAGCGGCTCATGGACGAGTTACTGATGCAGCTGAAAGGGGAAGTCTGCTTCGTGTACCTAGATGACGTGATCATCTTCAGCACGACCATCGAGGAACACGCCAAAAGACTGCGACTTGTACTGGACAAGCTAAGAGGAGCCGACTTGAAGATCAACTTGAAGAAGTGTAGATTCGCGGTGGAAGAAGTGGCCTACCTAGGACATGTCGTAACCCGGCAAGGGATACAACCAGACCCATCCAAAATTAAAGCCGTCAAGGAGTACCCGCGCCCGACGAATCGTAAGGAAGTAAGAGCCTTTCTCGGGTTGGCCGGGTATTACCGTCGGTTTGTGCCTTGCTTCGCCGAGAAAGCGAAACTGCTAACGGTGCTGACCTCGGAGACCACGAAATTTGACTGGGGCCCCGAGGCAGAAGGGGCTTTTGCGAAACTAAAAGGGGAACTGTGTTCTGAAAATATTCTCATCTACCCGGATTTCGCAGACCCGTTCCTGCTAGCAACGGACGCCTCCGGAACGTCGGTAGGGGCTGTCTTATCCCAACGTCGGAATGGAGGGGAACGACCTATCGCTTATGCAAGCAGACAGTTGTCCAAGGCCGAGAGGAACTATTCGGTCACGGAGAGAGAATTACTAGCGGTGGTCTGGGCAACTAAACAATTCCGTTGCTACTTACTAGGGAGACGGTTTGAACTTATTACTGATCATGCGGCTTTAAGGTGGATGCTCAGTCTCAGGGATCCTTCGTCAAGATTGACGAGGTGGGCCCTAAGATTAGAGGAATTTGAGTATGAGGTGACACACAAGCCTGGCCACCGGCACACGAATGCCGACGCGCTAAGTAGAGCAGTGGCCTTGGTGAGGCTGGAGACCCCCCGGGACTTTCGAGCAAGAGTAATGAAGGAGCAGAGCAACGATAGCTGGTGTGAAAAAATTGCCAAAAAGGAAGGAGAACGGGTTCGCAGAGATGAGGAAGGGGTGATGTACCTAGCTCCGGAGGGAGCATCACCAGAGGTATGGAGGTTGATGATTCCGACTTCAATGCGAGCGGAGATCCTACAAAGCTGCCACGATGCCCCGTGGGCAGGGCACCCGGGAGCTGAAAGAATGGAAATGCTGGTACGAAAGAACTACCATTGGGAAACCCTAGCAAAGGACGTCAAAGAACATGTGCGGACTTGCCTATCGTGTGCCCGAAGAAAGACACCCGTTAGCTTGAAGGCCCCATTACAAAAACCATACTTCCCAACGGAACCCTTTGAACAAATATCCTTGGACATCGTGGGACCATTCCCAAGGAGTGGACGTGGGAACAAGTATTTGCTGACCTTCATCGATCACCTTAGCCGTTATCCAGAGGCAGTAGCCATACGCGAAGAGACGGCTGAAGAAACCGCCAAGGCATATGTGGAGAGTATTGTTGCTCGACACGGAGTACCGGCACGGCTACTAACAGACCAAGGTCGAAACTTTGTTTCGAAACTCATGAAGGAAGTCTGTCGGATCCTGGGTAGCAAGAAGATACAAACCACTCCGTATCACCCAGAATGCAACGGAATGCTCGAGAGATTCCATAGGACGTTGAGTGACTCAGTGGCGCACTTCGCTCGCAGGGATGGCAGAGACTGGGACCGCTGGATCCCATACGCTCTCATGGCTTACAGAGCTATTCCCCACCCATCGACGGGATACTCCCCGAACTATTTGGTGTTTGGCCGTGAGTTGAACAACCCGGGGTGCTGGACGGCTCCGGTAATCGGCGATAGTTACGAAGAGACGTCGGAGATAGCCAGTGAGGTGGAGAACCGACTACGTGATGCTTACAAGGACGCTCGGGATCGAGCGGAGAAGGCATGGAAAGCCCGTAGTAAATGGTGCAATCGAAAACGCAAGCTACGCACCCTGGCAGTGGGCGATGAAGTGTTATTACACGTGTCGGCGATAAAGCCTGGAAACTTCAAGAAGTTTCACTGGCCCTGGACAGGACCACATAAGGTGCTGCAGAAGCTATCAGAGGTAAATTACCGGGTGCGATTATCTACGGGGCGCGAAGTGGTGGTGCATATAAATCGGTTAAAGCCGTCCCCGGTATTGACCACAGAGGCTAACAAGGAGGAACCGTCAAGCACAAGGGCGGACGAGGAGAGCGAGTATGGCACGGATTCGGAGGACGAACTTTGCTTAATCCCCACCATGGAGGAAGACGGCGATGATTATGACGCTCAACCGCGGCCAACTGCCACCAGGACCCAGGAAAAAGAACGGGTCGTAGAAAACGAACAACTCGAGCCCTCACAGGCCCAGGATGCCTCGACGGAGAGGACGGAGGGTTCGCCACCTGTGCAAGGTATGGTCGACCACGTCACCCCTTGGTGGATGAGAGAGGAATCGGTGGAGCCTGAAGAAACCGAAGACCCTCGGGACCCCACGTGGACTCCCGATGAGGATCCTCCTACCACCTGTCAACGTTCTCCTTATCCCTTACGATCAAGGAGAGACTAGGAGACTAATGAGAAAATGGTGCACTTAACGGAGGAGCACCTCACCATCACGCGACGTTTGGGGCAGAGGACGGAAGAGAATGCGCGTACGCTGGTGCAGTTAGCGAGAACGCTAAAGAACGAGATAACGTCCACTCACAAGAGGTTGGGTACATTAGAAAACCGCCTTGACTACCTGTCCCTCTACACTAACCTATCCCTGTCCCTTATGTCAAATTTGAGGAACATGGAGGTCACAGCCCTTAAAGCTGGTCTCGACTTGCGGGACTTGTACGCGGGGTTAGAACAGGTGTCCCTGGGTAAAGTAAGTCAGACTCTATTGTCCCCACAGTCATTAAGCGAGATACTCCAAACGGTGGCAGGTGTGTTGCCTGCGGAATTGAATCTGTTCACAGGTACTAGATCTGAAGAGGCCCATCTGTATTACCAAGCGGCCGAGGTTCACGGAGTAGCGACGTAAACTAACACGAGAGAGCCGCTGCTAGGAGAGGACGTGCAAGAAGCCTGGACGGCCCTGGAGCGAGACGGTGACCTGGAAGCGGGACGATGGGCGGTAGACGAGGCCCGGCTCACAGCTTTATCAAGGGCAATCCAAGATGTGGACGAAGACCGAGAGAGCAAGAGGAAGTGGTTTTGGAATTCACTAGCGGGCATGATGATAATACTCCTGGGCGCGCTAGGCGCCTGGGGATTGCGGTTGTGGCTAGTTAGAAGAGGAAACGCAAACGCCCAAGTTAAAGAAGGTGTCGATCTACAGCAGGAGATGGACCAGGTGATCCACCAACCCAGGGAAATAGACCATGTGCAGTGCTAATTGGGTGTGTTAGGTGTAGTTGTAAATCCTAGGCTAAGTTGTTAAAATAGGTTAAGTATATTGGATTAAGAATAGTTTGTAGTTAATTTGTAGAATACCTTGTGGTTAAAAAGAGTGGTCCTCTAGGATCCACTCTTTTGTTAGCGGGAGGGTAATGTAAGGATCGGCGTCTGTTGGGACTGTTAGATTGTGAAAGGTGAATAACGAAACCAACCGACGACCGTTTGCCTTCAGGGCCTGGTGATGAAGCGGAATAGGAGACTGCACGTGCTAAGATGTTCTCGGAAGACAGCTGATAGTTAATAGCACTCTCCTATTTGTTCTACGAACTTAACCGTGGGAACATGGCCCGACCCTGAACAAACCTTGTTTATTGGCCCTTAGTCATCCCTACTTACGACGACCACGCCCTGGTCGCACGCGAGTAGGGTGATAGTAATAAAAAGCAGTCAGTCCGTGTTTCTGTGTGGTTGGAAGAGGTTACGGTAGTGATTGAGTGAGAGACAAACCATTCATATTGTAGGGGTAATGTGGATACCGGACTTGATCAAAGGTATGTGGACTTTTCTTTTCCGTCTGTAACATAGTTGCCAGCTAAATGGAGCATGTGGCTGACTGTCAAATCCCGACTTTACTCTTTAAATTTTGTAATGGAAAATAGAATTGAATGACATTTTATTTTAATTAGTAGTGGCTAAATAGTAGCTTTCGTAGTTGTGTGAGAGCTGGTAATCTTATAGTTTTTGTTCATTAAATCACCCTTTAATTTTAAACTTGTTATTCCTTTTAAATGGTTACCCTTCCTACTTTCTCCTAAGATTCCTGAGATCCTAGTCGGGGCGGTTACATAGGAATAAAATACTTATTTTGTTAAGTACATCCTTAAATAATCTCCTTTTTAATAAATAAAAAGTTGTTAATAGCGATAATATTGACTTTTAATGTGCTATGAAAAAAATCAAAAAATAAAATTAAGATAAAACGCGTATTCAATAACATGCAATCCAATTTCGCTTTATTATAGTTAATCTTTTTATCTATTAACATTTTAAAAAAAAATAATTATCGGTTACCCTGAAAATGCTCTACAAATAAAATATATTTTTAGCCAAGAATAATTCTCTGATATTTTTGGTGACAGTTGGGTTAAAATTAATTTAGGACTATCTTATGGAGTTCAATATGTACCCCCAGTAAGAAATAGTAATTAAAAAAAAAGGATATTTCGATTTACTTGAACGAAATTTAAACACGTGGTTCTTACTTTAGGATTTCAAAAAGTTACCTTCAAGATTACTATTAAATTCCATTTTGTTTTAACGTTTTAAATGAAATGTTCCGGCGGGTAATGCGAAACAATCTCCTAAACAGTGATATAATAAAATTGCTATCATTTATTTTGGTTTTTACGTCTAGGAAACATATGCAGTGAAACCAGGGGTGTTGATTAACATTCGTAATAATTTTGATAACGTGTGAATCATTTTCACGGCACCTACACAGAACGCAATTTTTTCGTTTCTTTAATTGCCTCCTAGAATTAGGAAGAAGCACCAACCCATTCAAGTGATTTAGGAGCCATGGTGAAGAGCAAATACGTTGGAGCTTACGAAGGATGTAAGTTGCTCCATTACCTCCAAACCATCTAGCAGATACACCCCCCCCAACACACACGCGAGCGCTAACTTTCTAGGAAGGAGGTTATTGAAATATGTTTTTGCCACCACCCTTCTTCTTTTCTTCTCCCACTTCCTTTTTTGGCAAAGAGGAAGTGTCTAACTCAATATTGGCCAATGCCCGCAACATTCTTCAATGTAATTGAGACATCGTCAATGTGAACGGTGTCATCTGAACGGCTCCTCGGGCAAATGGAATTTAATATCAACCTATCTCTATTCCTCCACTTAGCCCAAAAGAAAACATCCTGTCCTGCTATAATTTACTGATAACTAGTTGGCAAAGAAACCTTTATTTTTCTCATTATTCCAACCATTTGTAAAAGTATTTTTACAGACAAAAAATTAACATTAACAAGCTGAGGCACCTTTAAGAATGGAAACCATTTTCAGTTCAGCGAAGTGACATATATAAGTTATTTGAACCCCGATATTTTCTTTCGCAATTGGAGAATCCCAACATTTATTTACAACAGTTGAGTTGGTCTAAGGGATATTTTCCAACAATTGGACATGTATTAATTAGCTTTTAGTTAAAAAAATATAACACGAATTATGGAAAAATGAAAATTTAATATGTTTCCTTGATTTTTAAGATTTTATACTTATATTTGACAAATTAAATTGGTACCGCTAGTAGATGTTACAACAGCTAAAGTATTGACGAGAGACAACAATAGAAATCGTGAATTTAAGAAAAGTTCAATCCAATTTAAATATTTTATTTTGTACTACTGTATAAGTCATTCATTTACTGTTTATTTGAAGAAGAAGCTATTTTCAGGAGCTCAGCAGGTTTAAAAATCTAAATTAACCATTTTTTGATAATGTATTAATGCTCATGAGTCGCTAGTCCCGTGATTACCTTTTGATGTAGTTTAAAAAAAATCATTTGAGGCGTATCATACAATATCAATTATGGTATATTATTGTACAGGAGTGAATGCAAATGGTCGACGGAACTCTATTTTATATCTCTGAACCATGAACAGATTGTTTTCATGTAATGGTTTATATAATTAGTTAATTGTTCAAGCGTTGATTTACAGCTATTACCATATATAAAATTATATGTATAAAAATATACAAAACCACTATTATATATAACTAATTAAAGTGTTCTTGTAAGGAAAGTAATAAGAAGAGATACAGTTTCCCTACCTCGCTGCAGGGCACGAGAGATGGGCAGGCCCTATATCCCAATATTGAAATACCGACAGCACTTCTGAGTGACGGCCGATTTCATAACCCATATCACGCCCGCCTTACGGGGTACTCTTTTTTATGCTACCTTCAGTATGTTTAAAAGATCCCCTCTCTCTCTTACCAAGTGTGGTAACATAGATTTTCGGCCGAAGTAAATCTGAATATATCAACAACGGAGAACAAATTTTCTGCTTTGATCAGCACGACGTTTGCAGAAGAGGCGTCTGTAGGTTGTCTCTGAGAGATATGTAATTTAATTTCTGGAAGGTGTGATAGAATTCGCATGATCCCAACACTATTCTTGCCCCACATAAAGTCAAAATTAAAACGAAATAAAATAAAATGAATATAGTTTTTTTATCCAAACGATTTTTGTCCATAAATAAATGGTCATAAAAAATCAATGCTAACCTCACATACTGCCTATCTAGACTGTATTGTTTGTATAAGTACTTAAAAAATTATATACTGCTGAATTCTAAAATACAATACGGTATTGACACTAATACCGAATACTTAGTATTTAAAGAAAAATATAGTCATTATTTAGCAGAATAATTACATTACATAATATTATGAGCCTTTTAGGAGTTCTAAAGAAAATTAAATATCAATAATGACCTGAAAATGTTGTATTCATAACAATTTTTCCTCCTTTTTGTTTGTTTTCATACAATAAAACAGAGTTGACAGGAAATCTTATTTTATCATAACAACAATTAAAAAAACCGAAATCCTAATCATTAACAACCGGCTCTTTTCGTTGGATACTTTCCCATGTACTATATGTGAGAAGAAGATTATCTAAAGGTTTGATGATATACATAAAATGGCTTAACCCTAAAATAAATACGTGCGTTAATAATTACTAATACAGCAATTAATTTGGTCAGTTATGGAAGCAGACAAATGTATGAGCTGCTGAATCAGCACTGAATCATACCCTGCCTAATCTCCATAAGTACAGTAGCATCTTAGAGTAAAATAAGGGAAGAATATGTTATAACTAGTTTACATAATTCCATTGTTAATGTTTTCATTTAGTTTGTTATATAAATGTGTTAAATTTATCTAGATTTCGTAAATACAAACACAACATAAAAACAAAATATTGTAAACTCAAAAAAACTTGTATTCCACCTTCCACATTCACTTATAAGGCTATCTTAGCATCCGCACGAACTTCTAAAGCACAGATTCTTCCACTAGCAGATTTTACCTCATTCACGCTCAACTTGAACGGCCCCTATGCGCCAAATTCTTGATGGAACAAGAATCTTATTGAAGGGAGGAGTTATGACAGCAGACAACACGTAGCAGCAGTTGAATAAGCACTGAATCATATCCTGGCTATTCTCCTCTATATAAACCCTCCTCTAGAATAATTAGCTATAATTCCCACTTAGGCGTAACACTACCACGTTACTCTGATCTATATAATTTACTCTGTTTGTCATTCATAATAAACTTTTTGAAAATTCCTTTGTCAAGATACATTCTTTGACTGGCCTATGACATACTTTACGTATTTTCAGATTTCAGTTTGTCTGCACATCATACTTAATGTATTTATACGGTTTTAAACAGTTTTGAGAAAATAATAGATTTTTGTAATGCATTGCTTTGTAACAATCAATTAAGTAAGATAAATTTTCTTGAAGTGAACAAATGTTTCGATTGCATTGCTAACTTTTAATTAGAATATGGTTTGATAAATGTTTATGCCGTCAATATATATATATTAATGTTTAACCACTGCGCTATCATTCAAACAAAATGAGGAAAGATATTTATACCAAATTATGATAGAGGTATTAAGGTAGTAACAGCATACTATATAACACTGCAAGTGTCAGAGCTTTAATTTTTGCTGCTTTTTTAGAATTGTTTCTGTCATCGAGTAAGAATGTTTTAAAGTATGGATAGTAAATATAGTTTTGCTTTCTTTGTTATGTTAACCTTTATAAAATAATTCATGATTGGTGTTTAATTTCAATACAAAAATTGTTTTTTTTTAAATTGGTTTGGATTAACTTAAAATGAAGATGAGTTTTATCAGGGTGGCTGCTCTGAGCGCATATTTCTCCGGCCTTGTTAACGACAACAAAATTAGATAGTCAGTTCATTTAATAAAAACCGCACATCTTCTCTCTCCACTAACACAAGTCGGTTTCAAACTAAATCTCATAATTTATACCTATCTATAGCTCATCTTGACCTTAATGTAAATCATTTTTGATTTACAAATCTACTAAATTGTAATATAAATGACATCTACGCTGTTGTTTCTTTTACCTAAATTTGCAGTGAATGGGTTAATAAAACATACTGCATACTTGAAACTTTGATTGAGAGTAACTGAGAGGATTGTTTTAACGTTACTACTCCTTTTCAATCACTGTGGTAAGCTAAACCCTCTAAACACCCATGCAGTCCTCTTAGATGGAAATCGATCTCACGCCAACGCGAGTCGCGTGCACTAACTGAGCTGACTCGGCGACTGAAAACAAAAAAAATGATAATATGAAATCTAGTTAATACATATACATTGCCGCATTATCACGAATGATTTGCCACAGTAAAAAAAACAATAGTTATGTTCTTTTTCCTGTCAACACGATTCTACAAAATTGATTTCCCTTGCTTCTGCAAAGGGAAGGGTTTACCTCTGATTGCTAACAAGCCGTAATTCTATTTGATGACAGATGAATCGTTTCGTGAATGATTTGGCTCCGTAGGAACGTGAAGGTTTAACAAATCACAAAAACAAGTTTCAAATGTGTACAACTACTCTTGATCAACTGTCACGTTGTAAGTTTTGTCAACTTCATACATTAGTTTGTGTTTATTATATATATGAGGCTATATTTTCCTCAGTAGCCGAATCTAATTTTCAATGTGCCTCCATGTATACAGAATAACGTTCCTGTACTATCACTGGCCTGATTTCTCCTTAAGAGGAATGATATTTTTACAGGTAGTTCCAATAACATACAAATGTGCGCTGATTAGTTCTTGGTTAAATAACAAATAAAGAAGAGTATGGAAATTAAATATGAAAATATCCAGGCCCACTCTGTTAACTTTTAAGGTTTCTTAAGCGACAGTTAAGAATCTATTCATTTCAATTTTAAATGTTTTCTTCGAGGTTTAGACTACATTAAACTCCGTAAAGAAAACCTAGTAAAAGCACAATCTGTTTTTTCAAAGTCTTGAGAGCTAACATTAGAAATAGCGTATTTTATATACGCCCTAAGCCATTTTTAACTCGCTTTATGTAAATTTTTTTATGTGTTAAAATTTTGCTATTTGTATCTTAAACTTTAAAAAAATTAAAATTAGTTAAATTAAAAATATTGGGTTTATTTTTCATAACCATTGAGTAAGTTAGTAAGAAACTTATCAAATAAATAGTATATCCATTACTAACCCCTAAACTCGGCAGCCCAGTCCGAGGCCAGTACATCCACCGCCCCTTCTGCCCCTAAATCGCCACCCCCTCCTTATATTAGGGCGCATTAACAGCTATGACCTCAAGAGGTTATTAGCCGATTACCATGTAAAAAACTACAAAATAGTGCAGACGCAGCAGGACACTAAGGTGTTCTGCAACAGCATACTAGACCAACAGCAAACGATTGCTGCAATCAGGGATTTAAAGATCCCATTTCACACGTTTGCCCCCCGTGGTACCAAGCCCAATAAGAAGTACTTACTTCATGGATTCGATCTCTCTCATCCAATTGAGGAGATAAAAGCCCACATTAAAAGCGTGGGTAGCAACGTAATCGATGTATGTACGTTGATGCTCCAACCAAAATGGCGCTCGGACCGATACTAGTGATAGGGGATCACATATTGAAGGCGGAGACCTTGAAGCAGCTCCGTCATATAAATAATGTGCTTTTTCGAGTGAGCACTTTTCACGAAAAAAGAGGGATCCCAATGTGCCTGAACTGCCAGGAATACGGCCATACCAGACAGTACTGTTTCAAGCAGGCCAAGTGCGTGAGGTGGAGCGAGCCTCACAACATAAAAGACTGCCCAAGAGACGCTCCAAT
Organism: Acanthosoma haemorrhoidale; assembly: GCA_930367205.1. NCBI lineage: Eukaryota > Metazoa > Arthropoda > Insecta > Hemiptera > Acanthosomatidae > Acanthosoma > Acanthosoma haemorrhoidale. The sequence goes on from OV884011.1 coordinate 133,372,426, forward strand.
TCCCCTCAAATGCGCCAATTGTGGGGGACATCATGTCACGTCGTACCGACAGTGCCCGTACAAGGTAAAACTTCTAGAGACTGCAGAGATAAAAAAAGCAGGCACAGAATATTACTGCCGGGCCGAAAAGTTCCACATACATGCCTGCCCCCCCCCTCCACCACGACAGACTGCCTCCTATGCTCAGATGGCATCCGGAAACACCAGGGCTCCGGAAGTTCTCCCAGAGCCCCTACCTCAACCTACTAACAGTAATAATGATGCCTTGATGGGTATCTTGGGCAGTATGATGAACATGTTGAGCAGCATGACCGCTGCCATGAATAAACTCACCAAGGCGGTAACGCAGATGATGTCAGAATTCAAAAAATCAAACATCTAAATGATGGGGCATGTAATTTTAAATTACGTCTGCGGCCTTCGGCCCAAACAAGCCGGCGTAGAAGTAATTCTACGGTGCCATTCTCCAGACGTTGTCGTTCTCACCGATACCCGGTTGAAGAAAATACACTTCTGCCACTTCCCGCGTTCTACTGCTTACCGCCAAGACACCGAAACTATCTCTGGAGGAGTAGCAGTGTTAGTTAAAAACGGAATACCCTGTAGGAGACTGCCCCCACCCGTCAGCCTAGGCCCCGACCAATACATAGTTACGCTCCAGCTACAGCTCACGAACAACATCATCGTGTCAGGAGTCTACAGAAGACCGAGAGCTGTCTGCGACCCGTATAAGCTCCTGCTCACTACGATAGTTCATGACCGAAGGCACGTCATTGTGGGTGACCTAAATGCGAACCACAGCTGGTGGAGCAGTACTACGGCAAACGCCCTAGGCCGTTACACCACTAAAACTCCATTTACGGCCATCCACCCAGGATTGCCGACCTTCCGTCATTTCGCTAACCCGGACAGAACCTCCACGCCTGACCCGCTCCTGACACAACAGCCACACCGGGTCACCGGATGCTCCGCCTTAGATTTCACCAACTCCGACCATCGGCCTGTTCTCTATGAACTAGAAGGCGACATGCCAGAGCCGCCTGCTTCTAGGACAGGTACGATGAGGCCAAATGGGACCTCTACAAGCATCTCATCAAGACCGAGTTGCCCACAATCACGCCCCTGAGAAACACTTGGGACATAGATTACGCTATCTATCAGCTACAGGACGTCATCGATCGAGCTGCCGATGCATCGATCCCGAAATTTTCTCCGAAGCCTCCTTCTCTGAGAAAACCTCCGGATCACATCCTACAACTGATTAGACAGCGTAATAACATCAAGAACAGGTGGTTTAGGACCAAAAACAGGGACTTAAAACCGGTTTTAAATGCTCTCACAAACCAAGTTAAGTCCCTGATGGCCCAGTGGAAAAATTCGATTTGGGAAGATCGCCTCACCAGTCTCCACGGTGATCACAAGCAATTGTGGAAGCTTGTGAAGACCTGCAGGTCCAAAAAGAACGGTGTAAGGCTGGCCGTGAACGGGCAGTTCATTCCCACCACCGAACATCTTGGTGGCCCATTATGAGGAAGTCAGTCGTGGCCAGGGACAGCCAATAGGAGCCCTCGACCCCCCCTTCCCCACCCTCCCCACCACTATACACCGCACACCGGCAATGCGCTGCATTCATTCGAAGAACGACTGGCAAGAAGGCCCCAGGTCAGGATTCCATCCAGAACATCCTACTCAAGCAGCTGCCGAGGAAAGGAATCTCATTCATAACGAACGTGTTGAACTCCTGCTTCAGGCTGCACTATTTCCCCCAGAACTGGAAGCACGCTGTAGTGGTCCCCCTTCTGAAACCAGCGAAAAGCGGTTATAAGCCATTTCATTACCGCCCCATCAGTCTGCTGACTCAACTCTCGAAGCTGTTCGAGAGAATCATCCACGTACATCTCTCCGGGCACTGCGAGTCACAAGAAGTCATCCCACCAGAGCAGACTGGTTTCAGCACAGGCTTAAGCGCGAACAACAACCTGGTGAGATTGCAACACCACGTCGCATCGAACTTCCGGTGCAACAGAGCTACCGCTATGATTTCTCTGGACTGTTCGAAAGCTTTCGACTCTGTGGACCATACGTCCTACTCCAACGTCTGAGGGAATACGAATTCTCGGATCAGCTGCAGAACCTAATAAGATCCTACCTTACAGGAAGAACTTTTTCGGTTCGTATAGGCACTACGTCTACGACCCGAAGAAACTACACTGCCGGTGTCCCCCAAGGATCGGTACTAGGCCCCCTGCTGTTCAACATTTACACCGCCCACATCGTAGGAGCCTCGTACCCCAACTGCGAAGTATCCGCGTATGCATACGATATAGGTGTTACAGCACAAGCATCAATCCCTCCAAAGCCCTGAAATTCGCTGAGAGCACTAGTCAACGGATCGCCGAGAAACTCGATGCCGTCCACATTCAAGTCAACCCGGCCAAGACGCAAGGAATTATATTCAATTACAAATCCGGAAAAAAGAAGCTTCCGAAATCCTTCGTCTTAGACGGCAAAGAGTGCCCTGTAAGGAACAAGCTTTGCTACCTCGGGATTACCCTCGGTAGGCACTTGTCGTTCACAACGCATCTCGGCAAGAAATTAAAGAGTGTTAGGAAGAAATTCTTCAGCCTCGGACACCTACTTCACAGCCCGGCTTTATCGGTACGCCTCAAGCTGTTGATATACCAGAGCATCCTAAGACCTGCTTTGATGTATGGGACCCCTCTCTTCAAGTATCTGACTCCTAACACTCTCCTAACGCTCCAGCAATTTCAGAACAGAGTTCTCCGCACCTCCCTCAAACATACCCTGTTCGACCGAATGAAGGCAGACGAGATGCATAAAAAATTTGAAGTGCTGACCATTCAAGATTTTATCAAGAGAAGGCACATCAAATTTTTTGACTCACTCAGACATAGCCACAACCCACTATTCTCCGACCTTCAACCACCACCAATGCCCGTCAGATGGAAGCACTGCTGGACCGCCGAAGCCTGGAGGATGATCAACGTCATTGAACCCGATGACTGAACGAACTACACCCAGCCGAGAGATCGAGGCCGATCTCCCGGCCGACTCAACCGAAGCCACAATGACCCCATCTACCTGTGTAAGCAGGGTCGACCTTCCGGCCGAGAGGCTGACTCATTTCAGGCCCCTGCTGGGGTGGGCCAGGCTTTTCCTGGCCGACTACAATCCGTTGCCTAGGTGCCCCTAGGCTCAATCCTTGGTAGACTCTCACTACCTTCTTGATTCCATCCGCCTTTTTAGGCATTCCACATCCTATATCCTTCTCATACATCCTTCAAATGGGGGACTCCTCTTAGTGAAAGGCACTCATTAGCCAAAAATAATTTTTCTTTATTTTTCCCACATCCTATTTTTATAAGTTTGAGAGCTAAGAAAAAAAACAAAAAAAAAAACTGTCTTATATATAAGTATATAATGTAGCGATGCTACAGGAAACACAAAAATAATTTGTAAATAGATTTGCGCGAGGATCTATAATTATATATAATTATCTGTAAATTTAAAAGGGGCCATGAAAGAAAAAAAGTGTTAATTAAGAACTACTATTCTTAATTTTACAGTTTATCGAGACATTATTGGATAATATTTTGTCGTTGTCAGAGATGTTTAGTAAATTAATTCTAAAACTGTAATTATTAAATTGTAGCCACGAGGGGACTGGCTAGTGGGGAAAGTGGGGCAGAAAATTAAAATGAAGAAGTGGAGGCAACACCATGGAACCTAATGATCTGGGAGGGCCGTGGTGAAGAAGAAATTGGACAAGGATTAGACAGGAGATTGGTCCGAGTGAGACAAGAACCGGCCTCATTACAGCTCTGACAGATGGAGGCGCCGGTAACGAGAGACGCTCTCGATGACACTTTCTTCCCGGCTCTATCAAAAAGACATTCCACCGTCGAAGGGGATCTCTTCCATCGAGCAAGACGTACTAATGAGCGAAATACAATAGTCCCTTTCTTTTCATCTATTCCATTCGGAAGCCTCGGACGGAATCCATCCTCAAGTCAAAAACGCGTCTTTATTCTTTGAGTTTTTTGAATCCTGTAAATTGTTGACCCAGAACGGACTTAACTTTCCAACGGGGAGGGAAGATAGTTTTCTTCTTGTCTAGGCCTGGCATATAAAATAGATTAATATAAAAGTGATTCAAATTGCTATCAAACTTTTATGAATTGCAAGAATAATTAGACAGCATCTGAGATGACACTTTTAAAAATCATAAACCTTAACGAAATGAGCTGAACATTGATCCCGTCAAGTAGGTTTTTCAGACATGCAGTTCTGTGTACAGTGAAAGGATTAATCATTATCAAATCATCAATTGCAGAGGAGCCAGTCTTGTATTTTCGTACTTTTCTGTAGAATGTATCGTTTGCTTATTCAATGTTGTTTTTTTCCTGCTGGACTGTATAATTTTTACTATTTTTATCTTTGTTTTTAATACCCGCTATTCTTGCTACTTTTCATACAATTGTCAGGATTCATGTTTCTACCATGCTACCAGATTAATCAATGGGTTTGTTGTGAATTGCTTCTGATTTGGTAATGATTCATTCAGTACCGTTCCATTAAACCTCACTTATGTTGAGTTTATTCATGAAGTACTATTTTATGAGAACACGACCATTCCCTAGTAGCTCATGCGGGCTACTGAGTAGGGAGTTAGCTTTCTTTAATTGGTCATGTGTTAAGTAATCAAGCCCCCTGGCCAAATAACTAAGCGCAAAGGCCAAGTATGTCCGATTCTTAACCTCCTGAAAACCACATAATTCCAACATGGGTCACATGTATAACACCAGCAAAATAAGCACCCTCCTTTATTTCTTTTTAGGCCAATGTAATGTATTCGTGGTTCATATTTGCAAAACTCTATTTTAAGATCTAAATTATAAATTAAAAAAATCCGATTTATTCTTAGAAAAAAGATTGTGCTTGTTGTAACAGTTTCTCTACCAATAAACAAATAAACCTCTGCTCATTTGTCCTCTAAACATCACTTGAGTGTGCTACACTGTTTTATCAGCGAATGTCCTCAAGATTTATCCTGGATCTCTTATCTCCCCGAGGCCTTTACAAAGGATCTGGTGCATGATATTTATCAGGCAACGATACCCGGCGGCCGGTCGCTGTTTACAGAACGTAAGCTTGCTTCTCCTAACACCTATCTCTTCTCCCTCCTTTAGCCGCACCTCGTTTTTCTTCGTCTCTTATCGCTTCTATTGTCACCAGCTCCTTCAGGTGTGTCATAGCTTCTGATCTAGTCAACGATTGGATCCAGTGGTTTTTATTGTTCTGATGAGCACTTCACCATTTTTTTCATCTACTTATCTTCAAATGGGAATTGAAATAACATGACATCTATTTTGAAATGCTATCAAAATGTTCAATATATGGTTCGCTCAAAGTAACTTTTTTTTTTATGAGAAATGTAAAATAGTAAAATAGTAAAATTTACACACATCGTTTCATACACACCAATTGATTGTTATTTACTTCGTTTATTTAGTTACTTGTAGTTTTGACTTACATCTTACGTAATTTACTACCGAAAACCACTTACTTTCTGTTGTCTCATTATAAATTTAAGAAATAAAATCTTTTCCATTAATTTTATACTGGATTTGGGACGATAGAGAGTAAATGTCTTGTTCTATTAGCAAAAGAGTCCCCTCAGTTCATAATTTTATAACAAAGTTCGTATTAGAATGCCTGTTCAAATTCCTTTTGAAGAGAGCGTTGGAATGTCTCCTTTATTACATAAAATTATAATAAAATTGTCTCCTCCTTTGGCATCCAGCTCTATCGCCCGCTGCTACTTATTCACACATAGTTCCTCATTTGAAAAATACGTGGCCTCTTTGAATTGTTTAATATGAATATTCCACTTGTATATTGCTGTCTCCTCGATGTACTACAACCGGAAAACCTATTTTAGAAATTAATTATAACTGATAATTGATGAAGGTTGAAGTGACTTCGATTGACGGGATACTTGCTAACCGTCAGCTGATAAAAGGGAACCCGCTGAGTAATTGTTGAGTGCTGATGGCGTGGATGTGAGATGGATCATTAGAAGGAGGCTGGAATGGAAGAGAAGAGAGGAATCATTTGTAAGAAGATTTGTTCTCGGTGATGTCATTAATTCTTGAGCAGGAGGTAAACAGGCATCCCTTCCTAAGATTAAGTATTCCTCCGGTAGATGCCTACTGCAGTGGGCCAATTACCAGCGGTGGCTGGCTTGTGGGACGGGCAGCGAACCCTTCACCCAAGCCCTTAGTTCGCTCCAACGGTCATCTTTTCTTACCTATATCCATAAATACACTTCACTGCTTCGATCCCTTACATCTTTTGAGAGGGCAAGTTTACCGTTATAAATATCTCGATGAACCGTGACCGTTAAAAAAACATACAGGAAGCTATCCTGAGGTGATTCGAGGATTAGTTGCGTCACGATTTCACCCCATTAGATCAACAAAGTTTATATCAATTATAGACTAAATTGAATTTTCGAAATGTATACAAACAAAATGGCAGACGTAGAAAGATCCAAACATTTCCTTAAAAACTTTTTAGAAAAAATAGTTAATTTTATTTGTTAAACAATATAATTTGCGATCTAAAAAAATAAGTAAATATGGACAACCACTACCAGCATACATTATAAACTATTAAATGGACTAGGAATGCATTGAAAAAGTGATTTCTGTAGGATTTGAAAAGTTTTTAGGAGATATTAAAATTATTTCTTCCTTAACGTTGGTGAGGTGTTAACTCCGAGAGAATTTTCTTTTTTTAATGACATTTATTCAAGTTATAGGATTGTTCTCCTCTCGTTCATACATCATATCCTAACCTTTAAAACCTTGACCTATAGGGGACTAAGAAATACAATAACTGAGAGAAAGACGCATCTGTGCTAACGTAAGGATCTTTCATTTGGGAAATACCTGACAAAACCCTAAATAAAAGAATCAGTGTTCAAAATAGTTAATACTTTTCTCCAAATGAACCTCGAGCATACCGTTTGTAATTTGATTTGATCCTTTTGTCTACCCCACCCCTTCTACCCTTCAGGCGTAGGTAACTAGTTAGCTTACTAGTAGTACTCTCGGACATATTGTAATAGGCCATTCTTCACGGCGGAGATAGCTGCATTTGCCGACTGTCCTTGCCTTGCTATTTATCTACAGCTACCTGTATCTGGCCTTAGGCAGGAGACACTGAAATATTAACTCCTAACCAGCCACAGCCATAAATATATCCCGTTTTAGCCACCACTAGAATTGGATGGCCGCCTCTTATTTCCCAGGTGCCCCCCTTTCCCCCCATCCCAAGTTCTGATGAAATCCGTGTCCCGGTTCCCTAACTGCTTTATAATTCACCACCTTGATTGGTGGCCATCACCCTCCCTTATTCTTGTCTCTCCTTCTTGTTCCCCTTACCTCCCTGTCGCTTCTTGAGTCCTTCCACTCTCCTTCCCTTTAATAGCCTTACTGTGTCCTATAATATTTTAATCCTTTTATTCTGTGATATTGAGTTTCTACTACACTTTCTGTGACTGGGTAAATTTTATGCCTTCATTATTACATAAAATATATTTATACTTTTACTTCATGTGATTTATCTCTCTCTCGCTCTCTCTCTCTCTCTCTCTCTCTCTCTCTCTCTCTCTCTCTCTCTCTCTCTCTCTCTCTCTCTCTCTCTCTCTCTCTCTCTCTCTCTCTCTCTCTCTCTCTCTCTCTCTCTCTCTCTCTCTCTCTTGTTTATACGTGCAGTTAGTGAAATTAGAGCAGCTCTGTACAGTTAAGCCATGATGAGGAGTAACTACAAATCTACAAGGGAATCTACCTGGCATCTTCTGTCGACTATCTGATTGGGGTTTGTACACAGGAAAAGTGTCTGATGATATTCCGTGAGAGGAATATGCAGTATTTTCATTAAAAACTTGTATTGTTAACTAGAGAGTTTGTCAGGCATTTAATTTTGATTTGTTTACTTTCGTCCGTTTTATTTCTTCGTTGGAATTCGAGGCTGACTCCTGTCTCATCGTGTCATAATTAATATTTGTATAATTAGTGTATTTAGTAGTGTGTAGTTAACATTCATCCTTTTGACATGAATCTCATTGTGAATTAAAGTATGGCGTTAGATATTTTGAGTTAAATTTGAGTTATTTTTACCCGCACCGCGTATCGGTATTCGGGTCTACCTGTGGGTACTTTCGTGTCCTATTGGTTAGGGGAGTTAATGACAATTTTTTCGGTCTGAATGTTATGGAATGACGTTCGTGTACATTACCATGATTTACAGCATAGCCTATACTACAGGACAACAATCTAAGAATAAAGACTTGGATGCCTTTCGACAATTATACAAGAGTATGTTTGTTCACGAGTATGTGCAATGCATTGCATTTGGACTTCGAAACCGATGTCATTAAAAAGAAACAACATCCTCCCTAGTTAAGGATTAAAGAGGAGGAGGAGGATGCCCCATCTTTGAATTTGACCTCTTGAAGGGTGAAACTCTTTAAGCATGATGGACGAGCACACCGAAGGGGAGTACTTTTGACAACTACATGCTGTCAGTCAAGGATAAGCCGAAAGTGGATTAGGATTCTTCCTACTAATAAATAGAAGCCACAGATCCTAACAGGATGGATTTAGTAATAAACTGATTCAAGATGGTTCGATCCTGTACGCCAACATTGAACAGAGTCAGTTACCGCAGGGTATGTTGTGCTCTACGCTCCTATTGTGCCCGACCACAGTGGCAACTATTGCAGACCAAAGGCCTGCCAACATTGAAAGATTAAGATTGTTATAAGTAAAAGAGAAAAAATTATTAATTTAGATTCAAAAGTTCGGTAAACCGTAAAATAATATAAATTGGAATAAATTACGTAACTTTAGTGAAATGCTCTCTGGCCCCAGTTGAGGTTGATAGAAGTTCTTTTAAAAATGGCACATTGTAAAATTTTCCCCTTAAACAACTTTTTCCGTGTTTTTCAAATCATGTACTGCGCCTCTAAGCACCACTGCCCTAGTCCTAATTATACATTCCCTGTCTTTCATAGAGATATAATAAGTAAGTTGTGAAATATCTCTGATCCCTTTTGGATCGTACCCTTTCTTATAACCCAAGCCGTGGAAATTATTACGTTACTGTGAAAAAATTAAACAATGAACTATATATCTATCCTGACTAATAAATTATGCTCCTTGCCCAAGAAACGAGAAATAAGAACAAAGAGAGAAATAAATAAACTAAATTCATTACTCCAATTAAATCCTGCCAAAAATACTCACTTTTTCCAGATGTTTTTCAATACAGGATGCATGTACACACATTAGTTGCGTGTCTTCCACTAATCGGGTGATAAAGGTTTAGGAGATGGAAATATCGGTCGGAACTGTGGTGAGGAAGAACCGACAGGTGCGCTAATGGGTCAGGATTGGATCCGGAAACAGTCCCTGGAGTGGCCGCTCAGAATCCACTTATCCTCCCTTATTGGCTGCCGGAATAAGAGATTACCAGCTATCACGCATCCAGTCCGCACCACTACCGGATATCTTATTTAATCTTCGTCCGGCCTCTCTATTAACACCAGTTCAAGAACTAATTTGGTAAATAATACAATCAATTGAGGTATTGACATGTAATATATAAAGTTTGTATTAACAAGAGGTTAACAATATAAAGCTATACCTCTCTATGAACTAATTGTCTTACGCGGCACCTAGGTATAATCATGCCGTTCAAGTTCTGATCACGAAGTTTTGATGAGTTTAACAGGTTTCACGCTAAACATTAATAATTTACGTCACCAGTAACGATGTCACAGCAACAGAAAAAGCCGCTTACTTCTTTACAGGCAGTTAGAAATACAATCAATAAGTTACACGATATTGTATACACGAGGAATGTTGCATCGATCTACGCAGAATTTAACAATTATCCTCCTCATTTAATACTATTGATTAATTGCGTGTCAAAAACGACAAAACACGACATTTGTTGGGAATCTAGGACTCCCCTCCCAAACGCGCCTTTTAAATTATTCCTACTAATACCTATTTAATTACTTATAGCCTAATTTTTGACACTAAAAAGAAGTTTTAGTACTTGATAAACTAAAAATTTTGATTATAGAAGATATAACAGTCTATATATAATAGACTAGATTATTTACGCAAAAAATGGATATCGATGTTATGGTTCCCTTATCTTCCCTACTTCACAACAGGCCGGGTAGAAAGGGTCTCTAAGGGATCCTCTCTAACCATCCCAACAATATCGCTTCAATATTCGATCTGCAATAGAATCAATGATTCAAGCTTCCAGTCTCTCCTTATCCAGTCTATTGAATACTCAATTCGATTTGTTTCTATTGGTAAATCTTGAAAAGCAACTCGATTTATAGATGAAAAGTTTAAGTACATTCTTGATCCTACTTAAAGTGTTCAATTTGAAATAATCATTCTACTTACCCTTAATAGCTGGTTTATTTAAGTGTGGAGTATATGGACCTGTTGTAAAAAAGAGTTGTGTTGCATATTTTATATATTTTTCACCTTTACTAAGAGTTCACTAAAAAATTTTGACTCGTCATTGTCGCCCTTCATATTGATCGGTGTAACTGGATAAACTTATGAGCATAACTAGTTTTAATAATTCCTAAATTTGAAAATTTAATATTAGAATTTTTAATTGGAAGTAAACTAATTTTTTTTTCTTTTAGGTGTACTACTAAATAAGTTAATTGAATAATAAAGCGATGTGCTGCTCATACGAGCTCTAATATGCACATAACTGTCCATCATAGCTCTATTAGCCATAATTATATAAAGGTTTATGGGTGTGAAAAGGCCGATTTCTATATTGCCTATATTTATTTATTCATAATTTAATTAATGTATAGATATGTTAAGTATTTCATGCACATACTTATAATCTATTGGACCTATATTATTAAATGGCTTTCAGAAAAGAATAAAATTTAAAATAAAAAATGTGAATGAGAACAAATCAAAAAAATTGTCTTGCCCGAAGAAACTTTAGTAAAAAGGACAGATATTAATTGATAAAGTTTGCTTTTAGTTTATCCGAAAATAGTTTCCAATTGAGTTGTTCATTGATGTAAGTGTACCTAGAGGGTGTGGGATTCGTCTTAGGTCTTAGGTCATCTAAAATTCAGCAAGGCTAAAATATGACCTGACAACGATGGGTAAACCCTTATTGTACATAACTTAAAATATCAAATTTTTGACATAAAAATGAACTTATTATCTACAGAATAATTATATAAAATAATGCTGAATTACAACTGAATTAAAATGAGCTCTTTACTATCTATTGAATTCTGAATGAACTTATTAAACATTGAAATGATACTGATCAGTTAAACTTTTAACTGTATAGTATAGTATAGAACTTTTGTTTACTGTTATTATTCAGTACGTTAATTATTGTTCATGGGTAGTTCCTTGATTGGGAGGGTCGTTTGATGTTCCTTTCTCCATTCAAATTCTTTTCCTTTGTTGAGTTCCCTGACTGAATCATTGTTATGGCTTTTATTTACTTCTTCTACGACTAAATTAACTTCTTATTATCACTTGACTGAACTTATAAGTTCTTTAGACTTATAAAATTAAATAACCGTTCAACATGGCAGCCAACCGCCTTCACTCAGGGATATACGTTGACTAAAGACTTCTCCTATTCCTCTCTACGTCTTCAGTGCTATGATACTCTTATCCCTATTCTATTGGCCAAAAGAAAGATCAAACGTTCATTCCAGAATTTTATTGGTATGTGCTGTCATCCAACTAGTGTGTATGCGTGGGGATCACTTGGGAGACGCGTGGCGTTGAGTCTTTTCACCAGCGTCTTCTGAGAACCTCCAGCCAGCTGACCAGAAAACTGTATCCTGGCAAGGAATGCCATACCCGGGATCTCATCTTGAATGTTCAAACCGGCTCGCTGATAGATTTAAACTGATTCAATGATTAGTTTATGATAAAATTATGCATGATTAGCTAATATTACTGAAGGTAATCTTATTTAGTATTTATTCACTTGGATTTTGGAAAACTTAAAATCCAGGACGTCTCAATATGTATGAAGTGATTTTTGCATTTAAATTTCTAAAGTTTGTATTTACCATATCTACTCTTTATACACCTCTCAATGAATAAGCATGTACTGTTAGCGTAATAGTTGATGCTCTAAAAAAAATCTCAAAATAGATGAGCTATGGGGGACAGCAAAAAAGTCAAACATCAAGCGTATCCAATCCTTTCAATCCAAAGTCCTAAGAACGATAGTAAATGCCCCTTATTATGTCAGCAACAAAACCCTTCATAACGATCTTAATATACCCTACATTCTAGAACTCATCCCTTCCAAGGTTATGAAATTCCACAGTAGCCTTTCCAACCACCCTAATCCTGTAGCACAGTCATTGCACTGCGCCACTCATCCCTATAATCCTCCTCGGAGACTAAAACGGCAGTGGCCTCGTGACCTGCTATAATCGCGTGACAGTGGGAGTCCTGGCAATGGCCAGTTTCTCCAATCATGTCCTATCGTATGAATCAGCGAGTGAATGATGCTGTAAATATGGTATGAATGAGATCATTTATCTGTATTATTATTGCCTTATAAAAGGCAGATTGTAATAATTGCACAATAAAGATTGTTATATTAAGTCAAAATAAATGAGGTGGAACCTTAGGGAACATCTAACTGTATCGTCTATTTCTTTGGAAAATTGGGGATTTTCCAGTTGTAGTTTTATTTTAACTCAATGTATTTTTAAGGGTAGACAGTTTAACACAAAAATATACCCCGTATCGGCACCCCTCTCTATTACTAGAGAGCCAACGTCTCGAGGAGAACTGAAGTTATCATGTATTCATGTATGAATGGAAGCTTGAACTATCCTCTTTATCCCAATAGGTGTGAGAGAGACTCCCCTCTTACCCTTCCGTTCTCTGTAATCCGTCTAGAAGAGAACTGCTTAGCATCGTCGCCTTTGGAACTAATAGAGCCCGATTAGGGACTAAGTCTCTACCGAGCCCCCGGCCGAATCCACTTAATTCTGAAGAATGAGTATTTATCAGTCAGCGGGTTGCTTTCTTCCCGCTTATTGTCACTCGTTAGTTGAGTCTCAAGCACTGTCATTAGCTTAGGGTGGGATTTAAAGTCTACCAATTCCGTTTCACTCAAAGTCAGGCTTTGGCTTTTTTTGTGGGGCCTAATAATAATAATAATAAGTTCCAATCTTTATAAGAACCATGATATGACAAAAATTATAACACACTGTATTTTTTTCTTTAAATGTTTTCCATTTTGACATATAACCAAGGTACTGACAGAAAAAATACTAGAATATTCTTTTATAGAAGAAGAAGTTGTGTATCGAAAAAATAAATGAATATAAAGATATGATTCAAGGATTTACTTTTATTTTATAACGAATCTCTTGCATGTTTATTCTACTTATTGGAAAAATATCATAGTTTTTACAGTTTATGAGCTGTGGCAGAAGAAAACTGAAATTCCAGTCAACGTGTTTCAAGTTGATCTTACTTTTTCCACACAGTCTACTTCAGCTCTTCATATTACCAACTATAATAACAGTTCATAGACTCTCATTACGTTTTAAAACTGCCTCAACTGGTAACTTATGTGAGCTGTTCACAAGGAAGGCCTCAATAAGTGAGTATTTACTCAACATAATCCCTCAGTGTGTGTTTTAGATTGTAACACATATAGAAGTCGGCCATATTGGCCAGTCCCTGCTCGTGGTTCTCGCGGATTATAGATAAGAACACGCAGTAGAAATCAACGCGAACGTCATTAGCCGAACGCCACGACTCTGGCGTAAATTTCGTGAGTTCAAAGTTCCCCAAGAGCACCTATTTTTTAATTAAAATAAAATTAATTTATATTATAATAAATATTTAGAATTATGAAAAATGAGATTATCAGCAGCATCTCTGAATATAAAAAAAATCACAATCATAATCGTTTACCTCAGCATCACCAAGACCTAATCCAATCCAAACGCCACTTCAGACAGGTGTGACAAAGATCCAGGTATCCTGATGATCGCCGCTCGTACAATTAGTACTGCCGATTAGTAAAGCTGCTTCCTTCCGTTTCGTTTCCCACAATTCCCACCTCTTCTCTCTGTTTACCAGGGATAACTCCCTGTGGAATACAACTAAAAAAATCCTAAAGTATCATCCTAATTCACACCCACTCCGTCGCGATGATGGGTCCTGGGTGGCTTCAGATCAGGCAGGTTGGAGGAATTTGCTCTGCATTTTACCGATACCTTCACACTTCACCTTTCTCATCAAAGCCATACTCACAGCACAACTATTGAAGATTTCCTCACTTCACCTATACCTCTCTCACTTCTACCAAAAGTCGTTAAGTCCTCTGAGGTCAAATACCTTCTGAAAAACTTATCTTACCGAAAATCCCCTGGATATGATCTCCTTACTCCTCAAATTCTCAAACAACTTCCTCCTAAAGCCATAATCTTCCTAACCTATATATATAATTGCATTATCCGAACGACGCACTATCCTCCCCTCTGGAAACATTACAATTATTGTCCTATTCACCAAAGCCAGTAAACCATCCAATGACGCCTCATCTTACCGTCCGATTAGCCTACTCCCTATCCTCTCAAAAATATTTGAACAACTCCTATTAAAACGCCTACTTCCAATTGTTGAATCCAAAAACCTTTATCCTACTCACCAGTTAGGTTTCCGCCAACGACATTCCACTGCTCAACAAGACCTTCGCGTTGTTTATCACAATTCCTCAGCCCTTGAAATCAAACAATATTGCACTGCTGCCTTTCTGGACATAGTTCAAGCTTTTGACAGGGTCTGGCACGCAGGTTTGCTTTACAAGCTCAAAGGATATTTACCGCAGACCCTATTCCTAATCCTACAATCCTACCTTTTAAACCGTTTCTTCCAAGTCCGCTGTGGTTTAGAATATTCTAGCTACTATCCCATTAAAGCAGGAGTTCCACAGGGCAGTGTCCTGGGTCTCATCCTTTATACTCTATACACCGCTGATGTCCCCTCTACCCCCAATACCTTCTTGGCCACGTTTGCAGATGACACTGCAGTCTTGTCATCCCACACAGGCCCCGTTATAGCATCCTATAACCTTCAAAAACCTCTTAATAAGATCAACTATTGGTGCAACCAATGGTGGATCAAAGTTAATGAAGCAAAATGTTCCCACATTACTTTCACCCTTTATCGCAAGTCTTGTCCACTAGTTTATTTTAATTCCATACGTCCTTGTATCGGAGACAGTTTGGTATTCAGGCTTCCATTTCGACAAACAACTGACCTGGAACCCACATACGAGACTAAACATACAAGAACTAAACCGACGCTTTGGACAACTTTACAGAATACTTCCAAGAACATCCCATCTCCAATAGAAAATAAATTACTAATTTGCAAAGTTACACTGAAGCCAATCTGAACATAAGGAATAGAGCTATGGAGGACATCAAAAAAGTCGAACATCGAGCGTATTCAATCTTGTAAATCAAAAGTCCTGAGAACAATAGTAAATGCCCCTTATTATGTCACCAACAAAACCCTTTATCACGATCTGATGAGTTCATGAAATTCCATAGTGACCTTTCCTCCCACCCTAATCTCGAAGCACACTCATTGCACAGCACCAATCATCCCTATAATCCTCCTGGGAGACTGAAACGTGAGTGAGTTAGTGACCTGTCACATATACGTGACAGTGGAAGTCCGGGCAATAAATCGAAGGTGAGCTCCATCACCTATTCCTGTCCTTTTGATATTGTGTTTTTTAACTGCATGCAACAAGAGGAGCAATTTTCTGTTAATGTCGTTCATTGTATTGTTTATATGTTGTAAAAATGTTAAATAAAAGAGGTTTTGAAAAAAAAAAAACCAATAACAAATCCTGGCAACGGGCAGTTTCTCCAATCATGTCTTGAGCGCCTCTCGCTTCTTTCTTGCTCTTTGGCAGCCTCCACTGGCTCGTATCCGGTGACGCGGCTGACGGACGAGCGTGGGAGACTTCCCAATACTGCGCTTTCTCTTTCGCATGCGGGGGAGTTGACTACCATGTGGATTTGGGAGGCCTCTGGGCTGTTTGTAAATATTGTATGAATGAGCGAGTGAAAGATGAATTGTAAATATGGTATGAATAAGAACATTTATCTCAATTGCTTATTGCTTAACAAGGCAGATTGTAATTTTAGCACAGTAAAGAAGTTATGTATATACTTTTTCCACACTTATATCCGTTATTATAACTTACTAATACATCGTTTTATACGGTTTCAGAATTACATAAAGACAAGTTAGCTGTTTGAAATGAGCCCCTTAATTTCTTAACACACCAATTATCCTTACTCAACAAATGAATTTGGAAATCATAGGTAATGTAGGATTATATTATGACGTTAAATTTTCCTATTAAAATTCTTAGTAACACTTAATATTTATTGTGTCAATGTTCGTAATACGAGTAATGTTACTGTTGAAGTAAGGAGAAAGAATTCTTAAATGGTCAACTTCGTATGGCTCAACTGAAGCAGAACAGATTGACGACGCGGCTCTGATTGAAATATAGATATAGATATATTTGAAAGTACAAGGGCGTCTGTCATCACCACAGATTATGACTTCATATTTATTCGGAAATTCCCATGTATAAATTACGGAATATCAACGGAGATGCTGCAAATGTATGTATATAAATGCAAGGTGTATACAATTGTGTTTAAAAGCCCAATGACATACCAGGATTACGTTCTCCCCCTGCCATAACTACTAGAAATGGTTGAACTTTCTGCGTCAAGCAGGGCCAACTACCGCACCGTTGTCAATTAGGCAACGGCTGGGCTTAATGTAAACCTAGACGTATATTGTTCCAACGGCTTCTCGGGCAGACATGGCAAATTGGGTTACCGGGCTTAAGCTCGAACGTTTCCTAGTGGTGTTAGCGTTTTACTTGCCTAATGGACAGGGATAAGCGACCACTCTTTCCCTTGTCTCACGGAAGATACCACCAAATCTACTCAGCTTTTGGGAGGCTACGTGGGGTCCAGAACAGTAGGAGCACCTGGCTTCTTTTATACTATCGCATACATTTCGTACGTGTGCTTTCGAGCAACGCAACGCAGATTCAAATTGCTGCAGTTTTTTAGATAAATGTACAATAGAAATTTAGAGAATCGGAGACCACCAGTCTTCCTGGAGACCACTGTAAGCAGTCAGTAGATATAATGTTATTACATGTTATTGGAACCTACCAAACTCTATCTCACCGCAAGTTTTTTTGTTGAATGGTTTTTAAATCGGGACTTCCGAAGTTTTTAAGTTCGATCACTTTTCAATTGCAATCACTCACATCGTTAGATGTAGACTTTAATTCTGTTTCAGGAGAGCTTGCTACAAATTTAAAGCCTAGTTCCAATTGTAAGTCTTTTCGATAAAGGCGCCACTCAAAATTTAGGGTTGTTAGTTCTGGAAATGAAATTACATTTGGTGGTCAATTTGTGGAATGTACAACCGTCAAATCTTACGCACAAATTTTGTCTTAATATCGTATCAAAATTTCAACTGTATGTTTTCACGTTAAAAGAAACGCTAAATTTGGCAACTTTATTTTATATTTTTCTGTATAAAGCAACGGCTTTCGAGCGACTGACCGAAATTATGTCTTAAGATGAGGACTGTCTATCATTCAGAATAGATATTAGTCTGTTGAATAGATACGTTGACAGCTCCCCTATAACCACATATATCAGCTCACAAGGTTTAAAATGAACATTTCCTATTTCCTTCCCATAATTAAGAGATAGATTAAGAGGTTGCTTCTCAGGTAGTAGCGCTAATGAAATTCACAAATATTCCAGGGCAAGGCAGTGTGTCTGATATTGGGAGAAAACAATCTTATTAGAGGAATGTAGTAGAGGATGAACACATCAAGCCATTGTGGTCTTTCTAAATATTTTAAACAGATATTTGTTACTTACTCACTGTTACATACTCATTTACTGACCAGTTTATGAGGTTAAATTCAGGAAGCGGTTGATGTATTGTAAGGTGAACTATAACATTGGTTCCTGAAGTTCTAACACGGAGTTAAAGTTAACTGTTTTGAACTTGTAAGTTCAAAAGTTAAGCAAGCACAAGTTTTGAAGCTACTTATTACTTTTTATTGGTAATTTCTTCTGCACTTGTATTGCTATAATGTAGCAAGATCGCAGGGAAGTGGCTGAAAGTTTTTATGAGATTAAATAAGAGAACGTAAATTATATCTATCTGGACCAAGGAAAATAGTAACACATTCAATTTCAGTAGCACCCAGCACTATTTGAGAGTCGAAATCATCGGTATCTATGCGAATAAAAGGAATTCATTTCAACACGAAAATAACTGTGAATTTGCTATTACTTACCCCCTCAATATTTGTTGTACTCGATCCTCTATCGGAGGCCACAGAAATTACTTTCGTGCTTGAATTATTGTTACTTGTTTCTTAAAATGAATGTCCATTATTTTTAATTCTTCTTTTAATTTTGAGTTGTTCCTAAACTCTACTATTGAGAACACAATTCTTTACTACCCTCACATTGTTTTATTTATTTAACTTTTCTTTCCCTTCCACCTTGTCAGGACCACCGCACATTTTTTAAAATTTGTATACGCTATGATACCTTACAGTATCTTATACTATATTAGCTCATTTCGGAAGACATTATTAGACATAAATACCTTTTGGACCCTTAGCTTTTAATGTCTTCATCACATCTTCATATTCTTATAAGCCTAAAATACAACAGAAAATTAGAGAAAAATCGGTGTTTCTGAAATAGGCCTTTATTAATGAAAAAAAAAAAAAGCATGGCGAAAGTATTTAAAGAAGAGGAGAAGAGGTTGGAGACGTGCCGTGCATTGGGAGTGAAATGAGAAGCTTCATTCGGGACAAAGGGACTGGGACAAAACTAATGACCATTCCTTCCCGAATGAAAAATGTCCCCTGCATGTGTTGTGCGAATGATATACAGTCCTGTAGGACCTCTTGTGATATCTGTTGTACCGAATGAGTCTTTGTGGGTAGATGGCTGTAGATTCAACATGGTTTATTGAAAGTTATCGATGATTGTTGAATTCAATGTTTGCGCTAATATATGACAAAGTTACAAATAGATTGTTATTCGAGAAAAACGTATGCTCGATTCATCTACTAAAGTATAAAGAAATGCTTACTGCTTTGATAAGATATAACAATTAAAATTTTATTTCTTTTTTTTTAATTTATTAATATTATATAATATTAATTTATTTAAAACATCAATTTATATATTTTTTTATATAAACAAAATTAAGGGCATAAAAATATAAGAAGCGCGGGTCCAGAACCGTTAATCAATTTGTAAATTACTGTAAAAAAACAACTCAGTTACATACACTGTCCCACAAAAAAAAAAATAGGTTCAGTTTGAATAACTCAAATATCCTAATAGAATTTTTCGGCTTTTTATTCTCAACGTTATTGTGAGACACGTTTGAGCAGTATAAAACCTGGATCAGGTCGGCCACGAGTGACAGAGCCAAGAGATGAGCGCTTTATTGTATTACTCATGATTCAGAATTCAACCGCTACCGAGAATGCTCAACTTCTTCGTTCAACTCGGGAAGTAGCAACATTCAGAGCCCAGCATCAGGGCCTTTGTTGGTATGAGAACTTCGTAGAGCTCTGTGTTTAACGGCAAAGAAATTCCACCCCAACCAGTGCTCACTACGCTTTCAGTATACTCTCATCCGTCCATCTTGTATATAATATATAATGATATGAAAATATCACATTCATCGCAGTGTTTTATACTGTCAATAAACTGGTTTTATTACAACTTAAAAATTTATTTTTGTCTCACCTTCTTTATTGCGATCTTCTATGGAAAGGAACTTGATTCTTAAGCAGCCATTGGTCTTATCAATTAAGAAAAGTAGATAAAAAAAAAAAGGGCCGATTTTCACGAAGCTTAATTTTTTTATTTATATGTTCTCTAACTCATACTAATATTTGAGGTGATCTTACGACCGTGCAGAACATACTAAAATACGATTCTTGCAGATAGACCAATTATGATAGCCCCACCCCAATCCTGTTTGTTACTACTGAGGGGTAAATTCTCCTTAAAATGTTGTAATTGATTGAATTTTCCCTTGAAAGCTTCTTTTGTGCCCCTTGATTTGTTTGAAAACATAACAACACGTTTTTTTCTAGACAAGAAAGACAAAGAAACGAAGAAAATAAGAAATAATTCTAAAAAGGTATTCCAGTTAACGATAGTTGAACAGGTTTGACGACTTTATCCCTTAATTTACTACTTTTTGTCATAAACAGTGCAAATAAAATAATAAAGTGGTTTAGTAAATAGGGCTTTAAATGGGCAATGATCAAACGTTTAAATTAAGCAAATTGTAACCCTGTTAAATAGATTGGATATACCGTTTTACGGGGAAGATTTATACTTTAATAACTATACAAGTACAACACTTTGAGAATGAAAGGAATAACCATGAGCAGATATTAAACTGATTGAAAGGGCTAAGAAGTTGTTACGATCCGAGGATGGAGTTGAATAGTGATTCAATTCCTCGGCTTATATGACTGATGTTATTTCTGTACCTTGTGAAGCTACTGGGATGGAAACAAACAACAATTGCACTTAAGGGCCTGCTATAAAAGCTGACTGGTTGAAAAGATTTTTATGGGCAATAAACCGGGATCAAAGTGACTGCTGCTGAGTATTAGGTCTTTCTGGGCTCTTGTAAATAAACAGTACTAACTGAATAATAGAGGAAAATACCAACCCCATGATAATGCTTTGTCATTTAAGTCAAGTTTTTTTTTATGAAATTTAAGAATTATTATTTTATTTTATTGCATTCAAATATAAATAATACATTTGTATTTTACAGCTAGTTTACGATTATATTCTAATACATTATGCGATGGGCATCTTTAAATCACTAATATGAAATGACGGTCTAATTACAGTACAGTGCTCTACGACAAACAGGCTTACAATGCAACTACAAATACTACATTCCATAATCAGGCATATATCTTTTAACTGTCTTCTATCTGTTGATGTTATAAAAGTAATTTTCAGGTCCGTAATATGTATTTTAGAAATAAAAAGAAAGTAAGTTCTCGGGTTTTGTTGTGGCTGCGTAAATACACCCAACTATTTCCCCAGGACTTAATTTGATATTGTACCAATTATAGAAGTATAATATTATTTTTTAACTACCCATTAGGATTTCAAGAACCTTATCATTATGTATGGGATATATTTTTTTTTTTTGGAATCATTGAGGTGGCTGGAGGAGCTGGTTGGTCTGCCATACCCCTACTTGTTCTCTACGTATCAACAATATTCAACTATATTTGTCTTAGCATTTGGTTAAAAAACATCACCCTAAAATTTGAAAATATTATCCCGTCATAAGTTTTCCACCGCCGAAACAACCGGTTGTGTGTAGCAATTCGAAGAAGATGATTGCTATTTCTGAACGGACTGTGAGTAGATAATTCCAGAAATTTGAAACTGGTGACATTAGTCTCGAAAGGAAATAGGGTTCAGGATGAAAATCATCATTTGACGAAGAAGCTCTGTTGAGGCGGATCCAACAAAAAGTACTCGGGAATCGGCAAGCGAGCTAGGAGTTCCTCAACCCACCATAAATCGTGGGCTGCCTAACTTGGACAAAGTGAATCGCTCATCAAGAGTGATTCCCTATGAGTTTACTACTAAGCAGGACTAACGTCGAGTACAGATTTTGTCAGCAAAATTTGAAAAAAACTAAATTACCATCATTTCATTAAAATAATTGTTACATAAGATGAAAAGTGGATATATTGAAGAAACTCCAAAACTAAGCAAGGGAAATTAGAAAAAATATACAATGCTCTCTGTATTTTGTAATTAAGAAGGCATAATTCATATAAATTCTTCCATAACTATATATAACTAAAAACTATATATTAAGAACTTCATAGTTATTAGTTACAAAGAGTGTTTGATGTTGTGACCCAGCGTTACCCAGGATTAGCAGCTCCGGACTGTACCTTCCGACTACCATCTGTCCTTTCCGGTCAACGGCTCACTATTATGAAGGAATAGCCCATTCTCTGGACGAGCTCCGAAATGGAGTTGCAGAACTCTACCATTCAAAACCCGGAGAGTGGTTTTGTGAAGGAATCCGATATCTAGCCATCTGAAAACAAACCCAAGAACACAACGGTATATACTTTGAATATTAAAAAAAAATTGTGTTAAAATCAAATTATTTTTAAATTTAGAGCAAGAATAATGGTAATTTTATGGCTCATCCTATTACAAATATCTACCCTTAACTAGTTGATGAGAACAGAGCTGGCCTCATTATTTTATCAAAAGTTAATTCTGAATCAATTTCAAACTAAACTACACCATAACCATAGCTACGTATGGAATTGTTGATATGCTTCAGACGCAAACTTCTTGAACATTAGCTAATCCAAAAGAAAATATAGAACATTAAATCTCAAATAGTTTTTGAGTCGTGACAAAACTTTTATACTTCCTTTATGCTTCAAATATTCCAATTCTAAATACGTTTCATCAGGTTAAACTGAATTATATTGATGTATTGAAGTATATATTAGGTATATATGTACAAGACCTGTTTTAATGTAAAGTTCATTGCCAGCAACAGATATTAAAACCATACGGTTTTAGCATAATGTTGATATTGCCAAATAAATCTCGTTTAGAGACCGTATTCATCAAAAAGTTTTAAATTCGGGCTCTACTAATATTTGCAGTAAAGATTTAACTTGTAGATGGATTTTCCCATTTATTATATTGGAATCAGCGGATGCCAAGCGGCTAACATTTCGAGAATATTTTATTTAAGAGATACTAAAATCATGAATAAAGATGCGATGGAAATAGTATTAGCTGATTGGTGCAAATGAAATTGATTATCCGCCTTTCAGGCCCATAAAAAGGGCGACTGCTCATTTTAAAAATGTAATTATTACTATGAATAACATGTTGTTGCAACTATCAAAAAGAATGTTTAAAAAAAAATAAAATATTTACTAACGTGAGAAGCCTCTTTTACACAGCTGAAATAGATTAAGAAACTTAGAACAAAACAGTACTCTCAAATTTAAAGGACGGCAAGAAACTAACAAAGGTTTTTTAGGGACCTAGTCTTAAGCTGAAAATTGAATGTGATTTAATTTCGTGAACGCTACTTTTAAAAAAACATGCTGAATAGATAATGTTTCTAATGTTTACTTTCAGATATTCAAGAAAATGTAGTCTTTTTGTATGACCTAAGATAGTAGTCGTGTAAATGATGTAACTGATAAATCCTTAAAGGTCTATTCCACAAATAGACAAAATATGCTGATTATGTGCTGTTGTGATAAAACAAAGTAAGTACGACAGTGAAAGATTACTCATGGAATTTTATTATCATAGGTCAGCGTTCAGACATTTAATTTAGAAAAATCATTTTATATCCCAAAATGAGATCAAGATTTTCTAAAAACAAATAATGTTTATGAAGCAAACACTAAATGTTCATGCTCTCTATACGACCGGGCTACAAATATTTTTGTTTTGTTTAGATAATATTTTATTTATTTACAGTAACTTTTATTTGTTGTAGAAAA
The DNA here is from genome assembly GCA_930367205.1 of Acanthosoma haemorrhoidale. Taxonomy (NCBI): domain Eukaryota; kingdom Metazoa; phylum Arthropoda; class Insecta; order Hemiptera; family Acanthosomatidae; genus Acanthosoma; species Acanthosoma haemorrhoidale. The sequence goes on from OV884011.1 coordinate 133,396,234, forward strand.
GGCGATTTTCCGTGGCCAATAGGGTTTGACAAATTAATTAATTAAGAACAGGCATGTAAGCTGACATTTTTTTTTTCTTTCCCAATTAGTTGCCAATATTTACTAAATCTAGTGATAGTGATAGAAATAATAAATCAAGAATATCGCTATTATAAAATTACAATTTGCTTAGGCACCATTATTAATGGCGATGTAAGAAGTCGCACGTACCTACGTACAATTCTATTCGTACCAACGTAATAATAATAATAATGATGATAAATAGGAAGGTCTTGAGATTCCTACGATTAAGAGTATTCCGTCAATGAAGACCAAAATCTTCTTTGAATATAACAATAAAATTTATCAAGCAAACAGTTTTAACACACAACTAGTCATTGTGTGTTGAGTGAATGTTTCCTTACATTTGTTTTCTTGAATCCACGGTGCTCCCATCTCTAGCTTAGTGTTAGGGTTGCTCAGTATTTTCTTGGAATGCTCCTTTTCCAAAGTTTTGTTTTCTGCTTTCCTGAGAACGATTCCGCAAACGGGGTTTCCCACATGGGTTCATGGTGGCCCCGTGGGGTCTACGTTCACCTGTGGTGCTCGTATTCCGGGGCAATTGGGATTGTTGCACCGGTCAACGCACCTTGGTTAATGTTCTTAAACCGTCTCTATTCATATAAGGTACACTTAACTTAAACAAAACTATTTACATTTTTTTAAATTACAAAGTTATTATTTATTATCTAATTAACAATATTATTATTATCTAATTTTAACAAGCTAACTTAATATCTATATTAACAAATGGGTGGGCATACTCTTTCCAGTGGCTGTCTCTCCAACCGGCTATGAAAGAGCGTCTTTTGGTGAGCTATTCTGAAAACACCCCTGCTCACCCTGCATCCCCCTCGCGAAATATATAAGTAACCGCTACTTTGGAGCTCACACCTATTGCATATATGTCAAAAAGCTTCTATCGAACGAAGCAGCCGTGCTCTCGCGGATTCCAGATTGCGACAAGAGAGCATTCTCCACAGTGAAGAGGATTCCTCCTCGCCGCAGTGAAGAGAGAATTTGTCCTTCGCACTCTTGTATGCATATAACCTGGCACGAAATTCTCCTGGTCAAGTAAGTATCTGTGAACTCCACTTCACAAGTCCAGGGAGACCACTGGCCTCAGCTTGTCCTGACCTGAGGGGAAGTACTCCCTAAGGGTGCTTCCCTTCGTAGTGCTAGTCCAACTGGTGCTCCATGTATCAGTAGGCCACTTGCTAATAACGGTATTCCACCTCCCAGGCTACTCTTCGATTCTTCTCCGTAGGGGAGCTGGATCTCTTCTAAGTGCTCTCTTTTCATCCTTGGCCTGTCAAAACTTCCTCCACCTTAAAAAATATATCACTCTACACGCCCTCGTGACCCGGATGGGTACGGTTCTCTGTTTCGTTCTATGACCGTCTGGTCATGATGTGTGGTTGATAGTCCTTGAGACTGGGAATTCACCCCCAACATCGCCACACCGATCCTGGTGAAGTTATTGGTGGCGACTGTTACCCAGTCAGCCAGCTATTTAACGCAGGACAAAAATATAAGTCCCTTTCCCAGTTTAACTCTCAAGTAAGTTACTTTCGGGCCCACGGGGTCAAGCACGATTCCATTTCCCTCTTATCCGGGTTGCTGTCGTGTTCTCCACAGGTCATCTTCATACTGTTGCACCATTATTTTACCAATGTGGCATTGACGCATGCTCTTTAGATGACTTTCACTTGAGAGCCCCCGTGATAGTCGCAGCGATGTCGTCTACATAGGCCACCGTGGGGATCCCTTTATCCTCTAGGGCCATGAGGTCCTTGCTAAAAACAATTTTCTAGAGGCAGGGCTGAGTTCTGAGCCTTGGGTGCTCCTCGGCTGCTTCTCCACCCCTAAGGCCACTCCCTAATGAACGCCCTACGTTGACTTGGGTAGCTTCCCACCAATTCATACAAATTGCCCAGAGACTACAGTTCTTGCAGCCCCTTCATAACGTAAGGCCACCACAACCTATCTAAGGCAGAGGAGATGTGAAGCTTCAAAAGTATCATATGATTGAAGTTAATCGCCATCTTGCCTTTCCTGATCTCACTCAAGGCACCACATGTGCGCATGCCGTTTACAGGAGCCGTACTGCCTTGGGTGGGCCTTGTCAAATACCTCCTGAACGCTGTGAGCATTAGTCGATCCAAGACTTTGCTCTGGACTGGGAGGAGGCAGTTCACATGTTCCTGTAATTTTTGGGAGTTTTCAGGTCCCAATCCACTATCAGTTGTATCAGACAAGCAATCACGTTCCTTGGGTTGTATGGTCCCTGCAACAACATGGTATTGTAGCTACAGGTGAGGGGATACAAGTTCTTCGCTACCTACCAACTCTTGTTCATGTCAATCTGTATTACCTGCAGTCTTTCAACCATATTTTGACTTTCTCAAGAGGCCTCCACTTCTTTATACGGTGGGCACTCCGCAGCTCCTGATTGGTGCCTTGCCATTTCCTCAGATCTCTCTTCTCTTACGCATCTTACACGTTCACGTCTTCGGGGCAGGCATTAGCAGTATACTACTCCTGAGCCCACCACCTGCAGGTTTTTTTTCTTGTAGACGCTGTGGGGCGCATCAAGGTAGTTTTTTATTACTGCATTGTGCTGAAATGTGGGAGCTTAGAAAGTTCTCTTCAAAAGCCAATAAACAACATCAATTCTTAAAAATAATAGAAGGATGACTCTTGAAAACTTGTCATCATGCAATATCAATAATTATTAGACTTTGTTCAAGCTAACGATATTATGTTAAACTATAATATAATATGTAAAATATCCCATATGAACTGTAATCATAGATAGGTTCCGGTTTATCTGTCCATGCACTTGAAAAGTACTCTCAACTATAAATAAATTAATTAAAGACAAAATTAATCAAACGTCAATATTAGGGGTATTATTTATTAATAAAATATAAATGCTTAAAACATCAAACATTAATATAAATTGGTAATGTACGATATTTTGAACAGAATTTTTTAAATAAAAATTAGATACAGTAACACAATATGGCAAAGGTAACATAGTTATGAATATGTTTACAAAAGAACCTTTTAGTGCAGCCTCATCGGTCACGCCAGCATGTTTATGCTGACATTGACCTCACCGATCCCGGGCGTTGTATTAGGTTGACTTGAGAATTTAATCATTTTTTTTTTTTTCATAGGGACAATATTTTAAAATACATCATTATTTTCATGTTTTCCAAAGAATTATTGTTACGGGAATTATATTCAATTATAATATGCTTTCATTATTGCAGAGTTTAAAAATCTGTTACCAAACATTTTTTCCCAAAAATCATTCATGCTTGTGTGTAATGTACTACTGTAATACGTATATAATTCAAGCTCTGCTAAAATTTATTTTGTTTGTACAGGGAGCGATACTGAATTGTTTTTACAATAGGCCTATACGTGATCTGCTTTATTTGGTATGTAGAAATTAAAGGCTCCTCTACTCTATTGTATGGTTGAGTTGGAGTTATTGTGACTCTGGGAGTGAGGTACCCTTGGGTGCTGTCGTATTCCTTCAGCCACACGGAGAAAGTTTCATTACATTTCACAGCACGACTGCTGTTTCCGAGCTGGGTTATTCATGAAAGTTAATGAATGGTAATCCTCTCAAGGGTGTGTTCCGTTCTAGCTAAGGAATAAAGTACTTTTTATTCCGAGGAAGAGTGTTTCACAGAAGTTTCCAATGAAATGAAATTATAATCTCTTCAAAATACTTAATCCCAATGCCACTAGTACGATTCTTCACAAAATAGTGCTCATGCACTCATTTATAAATACCTTGGTAAAATTGTTGCATAATTATATTTTTTTAAATATCATACGGGGATCAATTTTATCAATATCAATATTATAATATATTTTGCTGAAATAAATACATGAAAATAACCTTAAAAGAACTTTTGTCTACTTTCCCCATGTCTATGTCCTTATGTCCTCTCAAAGAAGATTTGTTGGATGAGGTTACATACAGGTTAAGCCGAATACTGGTTGATAATAATTATATTTCAATTATCTGATGGTAATTTTTTAAAATTTTATTAAAAGATCTCCAATAACTTCCGATTAAGTATAATGAGGACAAATGTGTTCTTTGGAAGACAAATGAGGAAATATCAGATGTTGCCAACCCAAGACCGGAAGTAATTAAACAGAATATAAGGTTGATTACTCGGTCATATTTAGTTGGGTACATAACAACCCAATAATGGTTTCAAATCAATAAGAGCACTCTCTATAAAATGAATTCTACACATCATAAATATTTGACATGAGCGTCTTTTATTTATTGTTTCTTATCGGTTGACAGGCCATTCGATTGATTAAATGAAATTAAATTGTTTTCTACCACGATTAAGGGTTGGGAGGGGCGGATATGAATTACCTAAAGTCCTGATAAATGTCCCACAACAATTTAGATCTCTTTTTATTTTTTTCTAGATCGTAAATCTTTTTCTGGCAATAATGAACTTTGTTGGAAAGTTCAGGACCAACTGTGTGGCTCATTCGGTTCAGTTGCGATTGGAAAGCCATTTGCATGAGGTCACCCAGTCCATCAGGAGGAGAGGAAACTTCCACTGCTTTATAAACAATTATTTTTAAATTCCCATCGCCATAAGCTCTAACGGTGTGAAATACCAATTTTAATACAATATTGAGAAAAAAGGTATTTGTAAAAGGTTTGAGAGAAGACAAAAGTTTTATTTGTGTGGAAATTTTGAAATATTGATCATTACCTATTTATGTACTTACTAAATTACTAAAAGCCCGAAACGATTTATGGGGTAATTTATCAAATAGAACACAGCTGCATTGTTTTTACTATTATAAACGAGTGTTTTTGTAAATATAATATAATTGACCTAAAATTTTCATCAAATAAAATCTTCAATTAGGAAAAATAATAAACTTCAACATTGAAAAAAGTAGATCTCGCTTAAATATCTTTTAAATGTGCCTGAGTTAAAACTTGATAAAGTTTAAATTTAAGATTTAATATCTTAAGTTTTTTTTCATGATTAAACACAACTTTTCAAGACTAATTTTAAACATTATAAGTTATATGAAAAAATAGCGCTGTGTGAAAAAATAGCATTGATGGTGCTTCGGAAATGCCAAAAAATATATATCTCACCATATATTTTTGAGAGGGTATCAGCCTTGATATTTTCTTTTCCCAGGTGATAAATTATTTTGAATTTAAAAGGAGTTAGTTCTAATCGCCAGCACATTATTTTTTTCATTTTTTATTTTACTTGAGTGTTTCCAGTTAAATATAAATGTTGATTATAAGTTGAAAATGTCGGTCAATGAGGTGATATCGCCATTGTAAAACGCTTTCATAGACAAAAACAAACAGAATTATTCATTTTGTTAAACTATTTTATGCATGTTTTTTTTTTCACCTTCCTCTAACAATTCTCTCATAGTAATGGTATTTACTTTTATTATTGTAAATAGTATTAGTTGCCGGATGGCTGTTCAGGCTAACGCGGTAGTCTAGTGCTCTATTCTCACCTCTATAGAATTTATTTAACAGCGAAAACACGGAAATCACTCACCATCAAGGAAAGATTGACCAAGCAGACGTCATACTCACAGCTGGAATACATTAGGTTGTAGGATTAACAAATATATGAAAAATGATGTACTTATATATGAGTGTAATAAGTATTTTTTGTATATTGTTTTTTGAAAAGACATTGCTTCTTGATAAATGCTTAAAATGATAATAAAAAATAAAAGAACTGCATGAAAGATGAAATAAAAAAAGCCCGGTATGATTATTTGTATTTTTAGAAATAAAATCGATATGGCAAGTGAAATTCAAATATAAGTGAATGAGCTCAACATAACACAATGCAATAATTAAACACTTTAAACAAAGCAAGCTATACCTGAAATACTCATATCCAGGAGTCCCGAAAAATGTTTCATCATATTTGATCAATCCTCATACTATTTATCTCCTAATTTATTGTTATTTTATCACGCTCTTTTAATTTAATTTTCTCTTTTTACACACTTATACTAACATTTATCTTTGTCATTATCCCTATTTTTAAAGTATAAAGCTTCTTTTTATTTACTATATTTCTTCTACTTTTTAATTGAAATAAATTATCTTCTTCCCTATAAAAAGAGTTACAAATGTACAGTGAATTCAAAGGTGCACCCGTGAAGGTGCTGTGAGTGGAGTCCTCGGCTTCTCGGGGGTTGTTACTTGGGGCTTTGGGTGGTACTTCAGGTTTCACACAGCACGTTGGACTCCAGTGGGTTGGGGGATTCGGGCTTTTCCATGAACATTCACAGCTATGTAAAAATTAGTGAACTGTCCTGATGTATGAAATGTTGGTAGGCATCATGGTATTTACCCACATCCTCAGATCAGTCTTCGTCTCCTTAAAATTAATACATATCCTGCCTACCAGACATGTATGACTGGGGTGCCTAAGGCTTTCCTTGCTACTCGGCTCACTCAGCATAATAAAAAGGCCGTAAAAAAAAAAAGTGGTGAACTTAGCAAAATTTAAATATTAGAATTTAGAATTATTTTTGAATTCAATTATTTTTTAATTAATTAAGTGGTTTCAGTGAAAAGGGGATATAAATATGAGAAAAACCCAATAAATATTTCAAAAGGTGTATTGAAATTTCTATTTTGCTCTCTTGTGTAACTGATCTCAAAGGATTTTCTAACTTTTTTTTTTTAATTTGTTTAAGTTTTAGTTGTGCAGAAACTGTTAGAAGGAAATTTCGAAGTGAATTTTAACTCTCAAAGACCAACATTGAGCTCGTTTGGAATTCGCTCGGGAAACCTTTATGTAGACTGAAAATGCATTGAGGGTCGCGCTGTTTTCAGTTCTATTTGTCAATAAAGCACTCATCTCTTGGCTCTGTCCCTCGTGGCCGACCTGACAACTAACCCTGGCAACAACCACGGGCTACGTGCCTGACTGTCAAAACCATTTTTTAAATTAAAATAAAATAAAACCTTTTGCTAAACTTTTTGAGATCAGCTACACAAGAAATCCAAATAGAAATTTCTGTATAATTTTGAAAATATTTATGATGGTTTTCATTGATACTTATCATATCTACCCTTTGTCACTGAGCACGTTTAACATTAATTAAAACAGAATTGAAAGCCTAAATAACTCTATTAGGCAGCTAATATTTGAGTTTTTCTGTGCCACTTAGTTTTATAGTAATTGAATTAATAAAATGGTCATATGTGGACGTCAATGACCCTTGTGATTGACATGCACTTAAAAAAAAAAAGAAACTGTTGAAATCCAAAATTGGTCGATGATGATACTATAATACCTGCAGGTTTCCTTTGAATACGTTATGAATCTTTATGTGGATATAGAGAGACGTCTATAATTCCTAAGCTACTAGTGGTAAAAACTTACTGTGGATTGAGTAGATGTTTCTTTTGACATGAACCGTTGTAATCTACGCTCTGGAAACTGTTTACATATTTGTGGCTGAACTGCAGTGTTCTGTTATCCTTGGTAACAATAAAGTCACACAATTGAAAATTTAGGTAATTTAACTACATTGCAATAAATCCTGGAGAAAATAGTACTTGATGGGCTATAAACGTCTGTTTGTCGCAACAGGGATAGCAATAACGGCAGGGCCATGCCAAACGGGAGAGGCCAGGTTTTCTCAAGGTTGCAACCTGATTGGCCAATTCGAAAAATTGTCTTTTATGCTTAAACAGTACTGATTGTGATGTGAAAAAACACACAATTATTTGTTTTCCTTTCTTTTCCAAAAAAAAAATAGCAAATTTCTGAAGGGTTGCACACGAAAGCATTTTTTTCTTTAAATCAAGAGCCATGTTTCAGACATTCTTCTCACGAATAAGACACTCACCTGTTGTTTAAAAATTTTTCAATAATATTTCATGCAACAAGCATTTTTTTTTTTTTTTCAAAACCTTCATTCAATACACATAGAGTTAGTAAAGATTATACAATATCGAATCTTTACCTAAATTCACATCGTACTTTTATTATATAAAAAATATATTAAGCTATAAGCTACGCTACAGTAAATATAATTAGCAATGAAAGTTTTGAAAAAAAACAAAAACTTTTGGGTGTCATCAAAAAAACTACTTTGCTAAAATCCTTTGGAAAATAATGGCAGCCAGTTATCTCAAGAAGTTTATCAGTAACGAATCTAACGCTTCGTTGTGCCTCTCGGAATAATTGTGTACTTTGATGTGACTAGAAAACCTTATCATAGGAAAAAATACAAAACCAAAAGGGAAATTCCTCAATAAGAGAGCTTTGAAAGATAAATAACTGAAGAAGTGTATTTGCTGACGGTGCCAGGGAATGAAACAAGTTTGGGATCACTAATTATAGAGAGCTGTGGACGTAGACGTGAACGGCAGGGGTCCCCAAGGGTAATAAGCTCTGCTCTCAGCCCCACTCCTGTTTATATTTCATTACGTTCGTTTATTCCTTTTTCACTTTTATTTAGAGGCAAGTAATTTTCATCCAATTGGTATACGTAGATTGTTATTATTGTTGTCGAAACTTTTCTTTTCTGTTATTTTTGTTTTAAATTGAGCCGATATTGTGAAAATATTTGTTCACAATAAATATTAATATTGACACTGTCGCTATTAGTATCGTTAAACAATTTTGATAACAGAGTTAACGTCTTCTAAAAGTATAGACCACTAAAGCAACTACTGATATTACATATCATTAATTAGCAGGTCTAGATGTTTAATTAAATACTTTACTCAGCATTAAAAAAAATATTTGTTTCAGTTCTTTTTTCTGCGAGCACACAACCACTAATGCATATTTTGGAAATGTATCATAACTCCGTGGGCCACGTATAAAATTACATATTACCATATTAGGTTTAAACCCACAATAGACGTTTTTTGGAGTGAAAAATCGAAACATAATAAGTTATTATTATTATGTTTACCATTATTCTTACATGTAAACATAGGTAATATAATAATACTGAAACTAAACGCACATTTCAAAGAAACATATAACACTAAATGAAGTATAAAAAACATATAAACATAAATGAAATACAAAAAAATTAAATCAATAAAAAATATTTATATTACTAGTGCGATACGAGGGTGCTCTGAAAAGTTTCCGACCTAACAAAGCTTTTATTTCACTAGCTTTTATTTATTTTATTATCATCTTCATGTTGAGGTTGGAAAATTTTCAGACCACCTGTGTATGTGTATCTCGACACTTTTACTTAGCTATTGGAAATTGATCTCAATTTGGGTATTTGCACATCGTGTTGCAGGTTAGCGTCCGTTAAGTGTGTTTTGTGTTTGCTCAGTTTCATTTGTGAAAAAAACGATTCACAGGCGTAAGTTGAACCAAAATCACTAAAAACTTTTTGTGGCCGATTTCTCAAATTGGAAAAATTTTTCTTTTGTGACGTAAGTATTATAAATCTATTTTTGATTCTGATGTTTCAATAATATATTTTAGTCAAATATTGCACTGAAACTCAACCAGTTTCATTTGGAGATATTATGGGGCCAACATTCATTCTAAATTACTGATTTGGCTTTTAAAAGCAGCAGTAAGTTTTCTTTATTCTTTTGCATATTTAACGTAATTGTTTCTTTTTGATTTAATAAATTCCTTAAACAATGGAAAGTAGTGGTAAGCGTTATTATTTTTCAATTGCGATTCAGATAACAACAATTTCTTCTGAAATGCTTTGATGTGAATAAATGTATCGATTATAAGGTTATATTTTCCTTGCAATGATATAGTTAATATCTTAAGATTTCGACAATATCCACTTGTAACATAAATCCAATAACCACTCATCATTTCTTAATTCTGGTACAGGTCTTTGCTTGTCATTAATAAACAAGTCATATACTTCTCGCAACTCATAAAACCGCTGTAAACAACTTCCACGACTTAACCATCTGACTTGAATATAAAGTATACAACGTGACCATATTCAGAAACTAATTCTTCAGGAACTCCATAAATTGTTGATGCGGAAGTGCATGTGATCGAATGTAATTCACTGTTTTTATAACTACATGCATAACATGATCCATCGATAATATCTGGGCACATAAATTTTTTTGATGAATCAAACAGTGGATTATAATTAAATCCTCTCTTTTGGAGCGATTACTGCTTTGTTGTTGGATTCTATTTTATCGATTAGTAATTTTATAGCTCCATTTCCTTTACCTATTATACCAGGTGCTCCATCAGTTGATATTCCAGAAAGTATTTCCAAATCGAAGTTGTTTTCACATATACAGTTTTCAACAGCATCGAAAATATCTTCTCCTGTTGTTGTACCTTTTAAACTTATCAAATTAAACATTTGTTCAGTTACTTGAAATGATTTATTTCACGAAGGAACACTACAAGATGAGCTGAGCATAAAATGTCTGTGCTTCCGTCAAATGCCAAGGAAAATTATTTAAAATCTTGAATTCCGTCGCGTAGTTTTAAGATAACTTCAATTCAAATGTCATTAATTCGACACACTGTTTGCCGAGATAGGATTAGGTCCGTGCAACATGAGTTCTCCGAATATAATTTAATTATTCTGAGAACTCATAACTGTAAACTCCTAAATAAAACAGGTCATATCTGTCATATATACGGATTAATATTATTTTAAAATCAAAGTTAATTTTTTCTCATAATTTTGGCAGTTAAATTTTGAATATACGTATGCACAAATAATGTATTTTTTAATACATTGGTTTTCACTACTTAGGCCACTATAAAATAAAGATATTTTGTAAAAGTGCGATGAATCCTGCGGACCGGAAAAATGTTCAAGGCGGGCCGCGAATTGGCCGCGCCTGGTGTAGGGTATAATATCAAAGATGACAACGAGCTGATAAAAATATATGGACAATTGGTTGGAGTTTAGAGGACTATTACTTTAAACCTCAATATTAGTACAACGACAATTTAATCTAGTGTTTAAAGTATTTATTCACCGATGTTTTAATTTTTGAATAGTATGTAAGTAAGTAGTCTGTACTAACTGTGGCTATTTTATTTCTTTATTACAGTTATTGGGCGCATCTCTAGTCATATACACATATTTGACGAACGTTTAGGTGCAAGGGAAGGTTTTACTGAGCAACTGAACAGCGCAACATTCTTCTATCGACGCTTATAGTGCTCAGAATGATCCCACCGATGATTTATTGAGACCAACTGTGGACATATAATTGACAATAGTATCAAAACTATTATAGAACCGCGAGAACTGTTTATTTAAAAAGTGATTCAGTGTTAAAAACTCGCATATGGAAGGTTTTTATCCAACATGGAACACCTAAAATATACTAACGATAACTATGTCCAATCTTCCTTCAAGTTCAAAGATGGCAAATATCCTCTCTTCCATACATGATCTACGATAATAATTACCAGTTTTATACTATGCAGTCCAGGAATGGACAATAGCCAGACCTTTGCCTTCCCATTCATGAAAGATAACCAACCACCTGTCATGCATCTCACCCTACGTGCTACGAGTAGTTGAGAGCTGCTGATCTTTGACTGTTCCTCTCTAAGCTAGTTTTAGTAGCCGCCTCATTTGCAACCCTCTTGATAAACACGTGATTTTTCAATTAGAACTGTAGTTTAGAGGGGGGTTTTTATGAAACGTATTTACCCTAATTAACTATGCTGCTTAAAATAGAAGTTACTCCTAATTTTCCCTTCGCTTATAAATATAGAATAAGTTTGTAAATATTACTTAGTGAAAAAATGCAATGATTTTTAATACTTCGTAGTACAGGTATTATAATCATCTAGTCAAATAATTAAATGCAATACATAATTTTATTTTGAAATGTAACAGATGAGTTAGATTTCTACCTAAAGTATCATTAATCATTTATTTACCCTAAACTTTAGTCTTTGATGTTTTATATTGTTACTGGTCATAAGTCCTCTCTAAGGCACTGGATCTACTTTCTCAACAAATAGAATAAAAACGCCGACACGCTGACCTTAAAAAATCTACAACAGCTTGAGTGACATTGTATTGTTAGCTAAAAGTTTTTTATGGAATAATAACATATTCCTTCCACATTTCAGACAGATTGAATCAGTTTTACCCCTACTATCAAACCACATACATATAGAAAGGCGAACTACCCAGCAGAGCGGATGTATCTTTAAACAGAAAACAAGTACATCCTCTCCCTTCGGGCTCAGCAATGAATAATAAACAAAGCCAGCTCTCGCTCTATGCGGACCTTGCTTCGGCTGAGTACGGACTCGTTCCGACCGACCGGGCCACCCGAACTACCTTGCATGAATATGTAATCTTTGCGGAGACCTTCCCTTCCGTGAATATTTCATTTTTTAACAAGTTACAGAGGTGAGCGCCACGCACTCTCCGGGGGGCAATTTTAGTTGAATAATTAAGTGAGGTTCTTGCTTACGCAAATGCGCACACCCACTGCCGTAAACAGGTAGGCAACATATCTGTATGGTTTGGCTGTTTTATGTCGAATAAGCGCAACCAGATCGAATCCACTTGATTCCAGAATTATCTGTTGTGGCATTTTAGTCAAGGGTCATATAATTTTTATACACTTAGCATTACAATTAAAAATTGTTTGTGTCGGGAAATAATTTATTGAAATAGCCATTCACAATTATATCTCTTAGAAGCGTAAAGGAACACTCTTATTTTCCTACAACTAGCCCTTCACCGTACATTGAAAGCCAGTAACCATCAAATAATAAAGTTTGTATGCTGCTAACAAAATGTATTTGGTACTAGGAGTTTATTTTTGTCGAGGCCGAAGACGCTTTAATTTCAAACAGGTAAGACAAAACATTAGGTATCTAACAACTAGTCCCTAACATTTCAGCTTTTTCATGCTTTGTAATAATAAAGTGATCATTTTTTTAATTTTCGTCTCAAGGAGAAATTAAAGATGGCAAAGTGTTTATATTTCCATAAACAAAACATGTTTTAAGAAATTCAACGAGATTACTTTTATTATGATTTACTAATACGTTTTATACTTCGTTGGGTATTGATGTTCGGTTTTGTATTTTCATTCAAATATTAATCCTGTTTGTTTGTTTTATCACCTTCAATAAGGAAACAGCCAAATAACTATAGTAGCAAACCAAATATTTAATTTCCTGATTCAAACTACTAAGCGTACTTGATATTAGTACCAATAATAATAATCAAGTTGATAATAGTGCTAACGCTATGAGAAGAAACTACGTCAGCAACCAATCATGACTTATTATTATATGCTTGAAAAACTTACTGACTTCACTATGAAATATGCATTTCAATGAAGTGCACTACACAATTTATTAATTAATGGCAGTGCTTATAAATAATTTATTTATTGGTTTTATCCTCGAGTTATTATGTTATATTTTATTCCGGATTTAAGTATTGTACATAATTTGTTTTATAATCAATAAAAGTTTCGACTGTCCGCAGCTGTTTGAGCAGTTTTCAAAATATTATTTCGTTATTCACGATGTTTTGAGCAATCACTGATGAGGAATACATACAAATTTATAATTTAATAAAAATATTAAGCAATTACAGCAGATTATCCCATAAGACAAATCAAAACAAATATTATTTACAGGTAGTTCCTTCTGTGGGCCAGTTGTAGGATATATTTTCTAGACATAATATTTTTCACTGAACAGAATATAATTTTTACTGTCATAAGCGCTTCCACCAATAAATCAGAGCTGGAGTGGATATCAGTCTGAATGGTGCGGTATATATGGATATATTTTGTTTTTGATAGTTCCTTTTTAAAGTACAAACACGAAATTTGACATAAGTTGAAAGTCTCATTTAATATTAGGGAGACAAGAAAACAATAGCTTTATCCATAAAATGATATTAATTAATATAACTTATCGAATCAAGCGATAATTTTTCAAATGATGTGTTAACTATTATAATCCATTCCGTTGATTTTATTCAGTGATTGGAAACAAAAAAGAAACCTCAAAGAGAAACTGATGGCCTGGCTAGAGGTTGTGTTGCTGCCATCATGCTTTATCGGTTGCGACAGCCCCCCATTTCAATCGGTTCCATGTACTGCGATAATCAACGGTTTACCCGTTTTTTTTTTGTTTTTATTCTTTTATTTTTTTCCAGGCAGATTTGTTTTTGTCGTAATCATATTAGCAATGGAAATGAATTCGATTTCCTCTCTGCGCCGATCTGTTAATGGCCTTTTGTTCGAGAGCCCATGCGAGGATCAAACGGACAATGGATATTCCCCCTATCTGTGTTTGACAGAATAAAACAACAACACATATTACACCCAAGCCAGGGAGTTTTTCTTTAGTTTTCGTGAAAAAAAAAATTACAATATATTTGAACACAAATAAATGAAAATAGACTCAGGTTACGTTCGTGCAGAAGCCTAGAGCGTTTAAAACTAGACAAAAAATGGCATATTTGCAAAAAAGCATTGTTAGTTATTGTTTTGAAATTAGATTTAAAGACAATGCTCACGTGACGAGCAATATTGTCATTTATTCATCTTTACTTCAGTTTCAGAGTGGCCTAGTACTCATGTTATTTTTGTTGGTTTATTTATTCTTCTGGACTATCTTTAAACTTTTTCTTGCTTCATTTTATAGGATTGTTATTATAGACTGACACAATTCATTCCGCTCTTTAATAACATATGAAGTTATGTGTTTTAATTGCTATATGCTTACAGGATTCTTGCCCTTGGTTTTCATACATTGCTGCTTTATTGAGTTCTATTATTCCTCAAAGCTTACTTGGATTTAATAGAACTGCTTCAGATATCGAAGTAGAAATAAAACTTTTCCAATACGTCCAAAACTAATTCTGTATTTCAGACCTTTTTTAGGCTAAAATTATCTCTAATACATTGTTACTTCAATAATCATAAAACATTAAATAAACATAAAAATGTATTCTTAAACTTATTACAAGCTTCTAATTGGTAAGTGGTGGTTAATTTTTAACAACAGATACACCACTACCAAATATCATTATTATTTGACTATTATAAACGACTAGTTAGGATTCGAAATCTCAATCCATAGACTTAAGAATCCTTCTTAACCTTCTCCCAGAAAGGTTTCGAGGGGAACCACAGGAAGATTGATCACTCCCTGAAAATAAATGTCCAAGCCCTTCTATAGAAAAGCCCCTGAGCCGGCTTTGGAACATATATTTAAGCCTCATGGCATACGCTGGTTGTTTCACTAAATGGAAGAAGAGAGTTCGAATCCCAAGATAGGTTATTTTCAATCACAATTGAGTATCGATGGCTCGTCCATAAGGCCTAAGCAATCTCATTACCCTTAACAGCGCCACAAGTCAAACGAAACCTATGATTTTACTTCATTTAATACAATTTGTAAATAAATTTGTACAAAAAAAAATTAACTGGCATTTATCGATCAATTTCTACTTCACAATGCGTACATATAACAACTGATAAATCTTAACTACACACTACTAACACCGACTGCAGACATAATAATGACCCACCCCAGTGGTTAGAACTGCACTACAAGAGGGATTGGGCTGATAAGATTATCCCAGGGAATTCAGTGAAGTAGTTAGCCCATTAAGGGATGATCAGAGCTCAGCAATTACCTGATCCAGTCACACAACTACGTTTAACATAATTCCGACCTTATTATGTCCATCTAATCCCTATATATTCCTTTACACACCGTTTGAAAAACTTAATACACATAAATGATAAAATGAAGTGAAGGTTTGTGATCATCATCCCTATCTACTAAATAGTGTTAATTTGAAATACTCACTTTAAAGTTGGGCTCAGTCCAGTAATCCATTGCTTTTTCTGTGATGGAATAGGAAAAGACCATTGTTTTTTTCACTTTAATTGGTTTGATAGATATCATCAATACCATCAGGTTGATCTTCAAGAGAATAACATTCGATCCTATATAAATGCTAACACAAACACACACTAGGACAAATAAAGTGAGCATCATGAAATAATAAAACCTGTTAAGAAAGTTTTGAAGGTGAACAAGTTTTAAGTTAATGCAGGTTAGACTCTGTAAAACAACTGACCATAAACGAGACGGCCGTTCAATATGTTTCATTGACTAAGTGGTCGATTGAGTGTTGATCGACACATTTATTAAATAGTTGACCTAATCGTTGCCATAACCTGCATCTTGTAAAGGACGCGCTAAGATACTCATGCTGCTATAACTATAACAAACCATACATAAAAAAATAATTATAGGATAAATATTAAATCTAAGTAACTTGAGTAAGACAATCATTTTTTAGAATAAAGCTTGAATTTTCGCCTAACAAAAACACTAACTAAAAATGGGCTAATATATATATAATGGGTTCAGTTTAATGCATATTAGACTACATGGATAAAAGTCGCATTTAATGTATACATAGAAATGCTTATGAAGCAACCAGCAAACAATCCAATGCTTCTAATACACGATAATAAAATCTATGAAAAATTAAATTAAAGAAAACATCCTAATAATAATAATATTAGTTAAAGAAAAGTTTCCCGTTATAATGAATAGAGAGGCATCTCAAATATGTATTTAGATTAAATATAGGTTCTAAGATACAATTGTTCTTGAAACAATATTTTTTTTAAGGTGATAATTTTTATTATTTTTAATTTTCAAAACTCATATATTCAATATTATATTGAACTGCAATTCGTGTAAGAAGCACTAATTTGTTGAACAATTCCCACTTGTTGGTTATATTCTACTTTTTAAATAAAAATTATACGGCAGCAGATCTATCCACCATGATGAGTGTCGCTTGGGTTTCATACGTCACTCCATTCATCTCTGCACTATGGAAATACGTGGAGTTTGAACTGTCATCATATATATATATATATATATATATATATATATATATATATATATATATATATATATATATATATACCTGTGTATGTATCTTTAGGCCTGTAAGCAAGCAGTTAAAATGAAGCCCAAAATAAACGATATTATATAACATGTATAATAGTGATTAAGACGCCTGTAGAACTGGCTGTTCTTTTTTTTGTATTTAAGTAAGAACACAGTTTTTAAGGGTTTCTTAGAGTGGCAATTCTTTCATAAAAAAAATTCTTAGAAATTCGGTTATCATCTAAAGAGATTACAACTAATGTCTTAAGTATGGAAATGTGGATCTAGCCTGTAGTATTTCGTTCCGGTATAAAAGAGTGAATAACGCTCCTCTTACGGATAGCACCAACTTTTGACAAAACTGCTAAAAAGGTAGAACTGTATTAAAGATGACTGGTATCCAATTTATTTAGTATGAAGTTAAATATGTGTATCATAAATTTGTTTTGCTGTTTGACTTTTGCCCGGTATAACGACATTTTCAACTAGTTATTTATGTTTTATTTTGCTGACTATAGACAAATTGGAAGGTCGATTCAAAAAGGCTTTTTGGCATTATTGAAAAAAGTGTTTTACGAGAATAACAGAAAGCTTTGAGCTGTAGTTATTTCTTGATGGTTAACCCTCACCGAAGAGCCTTCGTTGATTTGGCAACTTTTTTCTCTAACGATGTGCTTCGTCAAAAATTTCATTCGCTAATAGACCACTTGAATCCGAAGAGAGTCCGGAAACGTTTTAGTATTCCACACTAACGAAATGGAGTCTACTTATCCAATTAATGATTAGTGAAATCCTGAAAACAAGTAAAGTAAGACGAGCGAATAAACCAATCAAGGAGATAGAAATGTTTACCATGAAATTGATTTGAGTTGATCCAACAGCCATCTATCCCTATTTTTAACCAATATCAATAGTCTAATATTTTTAATTTAAAATTATATAGCTTGAATAAACCACAAATACTAATATAATCATAAATAAATATACATTTTCGTTGCAATAAAATATTCGCTAGCTTTAAAACAAAGGATAAATAACATAATAATAAATTAAAATGTATCAATTGTTTTATTACAAAATGTTCATATATATGTTTAATGTTACTTATTTACTTGTTAGTTCAGATTTTATTGAGTCGAGTTACAGAGTGAGAGTTGCATATTTCAAATACCTCAAAAAACAAAGTTAAATACACAATTTATACTAATTTAAACAATTATCAACATAGCATATAACGTTTAGCAACTTTTACCGGACTCTTTTATGTATACGGAAGAAAATATAACATTATATGTAAAAAAAAAATTATTTTAAGTACCATGTAAACCTCAACTCATACACTCAACCTAAACCATAGCTGAGGTAACTATAATAAAAAATATATATAAAAACCAGTTAAAGAGAATTTTATTACAGAACTTACTGAAGGTTGTCTGTTGCGGTTTGTTGGAAGCCATTAGCCTTCATAAAAGGGTTATGATGTGGCGAAGGGTTGCAACTATGCCTGAGTAACACAGGGGAATGTGGTCTCCGGGTTCCTCATACATTCAGTGCCTAGTGCATTAAACATTTCCCCCACCGATGTCATGAATTCAAACGTAGTGGCTACCGCTAAATAGTCCCTTGTTCTACGTGGGTACGATAAACTCGTAGCACATCATAAAAAACAAAAAAATCTAATGACATTTTATTCCAAATACCTTCCACTCATAATATATTTATCTTCACAACCACAAACAAGTAAAGTAAAAATATATTTATTTGTGAAATTCTAGCTTTTTTTTGAACTTTGAAATATCACAATCAAGTCATTTGAAAATAAAATAATGAGTCATTCAACTTAGAGAATTTCTTTTTCCGAAAGCAGATAGAGGGGATAGTAATATATATGAAAATACAACGACAGTTAAACTGCCGAAACAATCTAGAGGTTGGTAAGTTTCAGGAAATGCTGTCTAGGACCGTGTTTGGTCTACGTGGAGAGAAGAATGCAATGCACGAAAAATGCATTGATGAATTTTTTCGGGTATTTATATTTCCAGGGTTGGATGCATTTGATATTAAAGAGACTTTTGGGACCCCCTTCTCCCAATAAACGAGTGAAATAGAGCTATTTTTAATTTAAGCTTTTTAATTATATAAAATCGATACTTAATGAAATGACTAACGGTTACAATTGTAAAATGTCTTGGTGTCTTACCATTAACTAATCAAATATTGCATTATTTGTCTCAAAACGTTATCAACATGGTGAATGTGGAAGACCCTAACACTGAAAACTTGACTTCATTGACGTCCTTGGGGGTGGCCCCCGCTCTGTTTCTTATAATTGTGCTCCATCTTTGTCTATCTGGTCCATGATAATACACATATATCCTATAGCGTCATTACATACATAGTATTTATATTTGACTGATATTAAATTGTGAAAAATTTTGTTGGTAAGCTTCAGACAGTGTATAATTTATTGGAAATAGACAAAAACAATTATATGAAATGAATGTAACGTACTAACTAATAAGGTCTTTTGGACTCCTTTTTCTTTAGAAAAAAATCCGATAACGTGTAAACGTGTAGCTCAAATAATCTCTATTTTTAGTGTAATGAAAACAAAATTATTTTTACCAATCTGCTGCTCTCTCATGAATTTATTTATTGTTTGTGTAAACAAACATGCTTTTGATATAAAATAAATTCATTTCTAGTGCAGCTATGTATTAGAACTGATATTACCCAGCATTATGAAATTCAACTAAGAGTTTAGAAATTGGGTAACTTTGAAATCCTGAAGTGACTTTGAAATACTTATAAACTTTTTATTTGTTAGGGTGGAAGGGAAATATTCTTTGTATAATCCATAATTTGATCGTGAGATTGATGTCTCCATATTATGTCAATAATTTGAAATAAATGTAATGAAGAGATCGATTAATAAATAATCTGAAATCAGACTATTGTTAGGTGGTCTGAAGCTCAGAGGTACAGCAGGGTAGTGGCAGCTCCAGAGGAGGCCTATTGTTCAAAGCAGCTTTGAGTGGATCTTCCTGGCCAATTACCATCGAACATGATTTATTCGGTGATCTACGAGCAGGGATAATTTATATCCTGATTGGCTTACAACTCTTCTTATCTCCTCTTGAATATTCCAAATAGGATCTATTTGATCCTGATTGATAATATATTGAGATATTAATTGATAATATAGGATGCCAAGTTTATTAGCCAGTAGTATAAGTATAAGCCCAAGTATAAGTTCATAATCGTTACTTAAATTTGTTCTTTAGTGTGGTTTGAAACGAATGTGTAGACATTTTCTTTTAACTATCTGTTTATATGTAAACTTTTACTTGTACGTACCACTAGATAGCCGTAAAAAAATTATTTGATCGATCTGGATATTAAACTTCAATTTTATAGATCGGCAAGCCTATTACATGAAAGTAAATGTGAGGTCATTACGAATTATTTTTTCTAGCAAAATTTAAACTCAGCTCACAGTTCGAGAGCAAATTATGATTTAAAGATTTAATTTTTTTCTCTATTTAGAAGAACACATCAAGGAAAGTAATGTTACGTGAATTAAAGTTTTGCTATTGCTAACTATGTGTTCTAGAAATTATAGGCCACTCAGTTTGTCTTCTCTTAAATAAATGTATTTATTTCTATGCGCTTTCGATATCTCATACCGTCATTATCATGTGCCACATAAATATTAAACAGCTTTATAAATTTGTAGTGTTATCCATAATCTGATTGTCATTATATTTTTTTCAAAGAGTTTTTGCTTAACTTATTAGATGTGATATTTATATAAGCGTTGATTATGTTTTTTTACTATAATGTATCAATGTTATTGTTAGTGTCATCAACACAAACAAGTTAATTTAAAAACTTTTTATATTTTTTTTTTGTACCGAGTTCGATTTACATTGGGGAATGGAAAATCGGTTGTCATATTGTTTACTAACAAATAATTTCAAAGTTACAAAAAAAAAAAAAAATGGAATTTGAGAGGAAAGAAAATTGATACTATTCCTCTGGCTCTTCTGGGCCAACTTTTATAGCTTCATTTGCCACTATTATTTGTTTATCATTGAGTTCAGGAGCTATTAGTCACGAATATTAATAGTAACTAATAAAATAGTCACTAATTACAAAAATTAGTATAAATATTAATTACAAGTAAAGTTAACTCTACAACCGAACATACTTAAATTCCATAAATTGTAAGTATCATTATTCTGGATTGGCAATTACTGCTGGTTCCTGCATCATATTCCGCACCCTAAGAGGAATATCACTCATATAGAGGTAATAAAAGTTTCACGTGTGAACAAATTAGCCTGACGACTAAAAATTGGCCATAAGAGACGGTTTACTTTTGATTGCCGCTACAGCACAAACAGGCCTCATGGCTATTAGCCCTTCAGCTAAGGCCTCTCCCTTTAGGTTCTGATTAGATCCAACCAGGGCCTGGGCCACCAAGGGCACCTTGTTTTTGATAATCGCCTCCTTTGTCCCAGCCTTTTGAATCATCCTCGGTATAATCCAATCTCCTAAGGGGGTCCTATTCCCTCAGCATGTTTCTTCCAAAGCATTTTTCTACCTCAGGGGCATTCTAAATATTCCATATTTTGAGGAGTCTTCTCCAGCCAACTTTTAGAGGGAAAGCAAACAGCCTCTGGTTACGGCTAAGAATTCCAAATGCTATCACGCAGGTTAGATTACAAATTTTAGTGAAATAGAGGTACGTTGCATTTCAGCACCATGACAATAAACCGTCAAAAAAAAAAATAGTATGGACAACCAGTTGAAGTTTAGGAGGTTTAATTCTAGATTGGATATTTCAAATTCAAACCAATGCTTTTATGAGTAGAATTATTGATCCAAATCGAATTCAATAAATAAATCCAAAATTTTTTGGAGTAAAATAAATGTACACATCACTCAAGAGGTAGCATTAAGAAGGAGCATATACAACAATTATTAGCGCGTGCAAAAATGGACTGTTTCTTTATTAAGTAGTCAATAATTATATAACGATAAATGCGATGTATATCATATCCTACAAAACACCATGTATAACCACAGGCTGATGGTCACCTCCACTCTACTTTGAAGTGTAGGAATAGTTTGGTATAGAATGGAAAGTTTTTGAAGAATTTACATTAAAAAAATATACATTAATCTATTTCTCTTATATGGAATACTTCATGTTCCATGTTTACAAAGTAGAGAGATGTTCTGTTCATTAGTTTAAGTTGTTGAATTAACCTTGAGGTGTTCAGTTAGTTAAAAAAAAAATTAGCCATTTTAGAAATATAAAATAATATATATATATATATAAACATAACGTGGTCACGGTCGAAAACATTACTCCCCCAATCAAACGGCGGACGGTACATGTGGAAAAGCTCAAGTTTCCCGCGGTGGAGCCTGGGTGCCCCGTCGTCGACACATAATTCTGGTGTGCGTCGCAGGTGACGGTGACCAACTTGACATATTGTTTTTATTGTTTTACTGTAATTTTTTAGTTGTATGGGTCTGTGCTGTGATTTTAGATATACCTAGAAGACGTTTTTTTTCTTTTCATATTTTTATCATTATCAGAGTATGCTTTTTGTTTTGTTTTTCTATAGACACATAACGTATGTCACATGATATGAGTTTACGGGGAATGTCTGTAAACTGGTAGGGGGGAGTTATGGCTAGTGGTATGGCAATAATAAGCCCAATGCCACCAAGTTAAACAAGCCCGTAATGTGTATATAGAGGATCAGGAGGAGAATAAAGCCAGTTATAAACCAAAGCATTGCGTTGGATCATTAACCTCCTTATTCATTCTTATTTTTGATCGTCTACAGCCGGGAGACGATATATATACTTATCAACTGTCTCTGATCTCTTGTCTGTACTTTGTTATGTGTTCTATGTTAGTTCTCATTTGTAAGAAATTTCAGCACGAATTTCTTAGCATTTGTGACTGTAATTTTTTCGATTACAAATATTGATTAAAAACCTTTAAGTATAATCGGAACCGTGAACTGCTTTGAAGCTAAATAATTTGTTTTCAGAAATTTTCCTGGCTCCACTGTTTTCTTTGGGAGTAGGTTTAATGTAGAAGCAGCAAACCTAAAATTATTATTTATAAATAATTTTTATAAGACTAAATATAAATACTTTGATGGATCAGAAATTTTGTGCACTGAAAAATTCACCTTTTTATTTATTCTGACAAAAATTTATGCATTACACATAAAAAACCTTATTTTAAAGGTAATGAAATGTGCTTAGGCTGGACATAGCAATCTTAGTGAAATATTGACTTTTCTACTATTTAGGGAAACTTAACAACGCTACTGTACATAAAACAGACGAGGGAGGGGAAGGGGTATTTACATCCCCTAAATGGGGGGAGGGTAGGCTTTTAACTACTGGGCCCCAAGCTGGGATTCCTGGGGGTTGTGCTCGTTAATGGGCGTGGACGTCCGTAGACAAATGGCTGTAGCTGAAACAAGGTGCAATTCTTCCCTAATGAGCGGGAAGGATAATGTGTTAGCTGAATCGGCTGTGAGCCATGTTCGAGCTCATGTGTTCAGGGATAGAGCAGTGGTACTCATCACTTATTCCGACTGCGGTTTGCTACGAAAGGGTGCGGAGCCGCTCTTAGTGTAAGTGTGCCTGTTTTTTCTTCCTCATTTATTTTGGGCCCCAGAGGGAGAGTCTCTACTTTCAAAAGTGCGTACACTGTAATCGTCTATATTATTTATATATGCTGCTCTTTATGAGTGTTCTACGGTAGCAACTGTAAAAATAAAGCAATATTAATCTCCGAAGATATTTAAATGCACTAAAATTTACGTAGGTATTATTCCAGGCCACAATGAAGGCAGTAATAGAATATGAATAATAAACATAGTAAAAAAATCCACTTGAATATTGAAATTACACATTTCTTGGTAATTACAAGAGATTATTAATTTTGCTGATTTTAATTTCTTTATTTGTTGAAAAAACATTTTCTTTAGACAACATTTTTAATTCACAACCATATAATAGCAAGTACTTAAAATTCACTCACCGGACCGCCACAAGATATCATCTTCTACGTCCTATCTTTCGCTTATATATATTTTATATTAAAAACAATTTAATTCGTAATTATTCCAACCAAATTTTTTATGAACAAATCATAAATAGCATGGGAAATTTGTATAGATAACGTGGTTTATTTTTTCATGAAAGTGGAATGCTCGCATTGATTGAAATTACACATGAGAAAAGTTTGTTCCCCATCCGATTTCCAAAGGTCTTCGTTTTTTATTTGTTAAAAATTAATTTTTTAGTGAGAAGATGATTTAGAAAAAAAAAAGGTATTTAAGATACTCACACAGATACCCGTAAATATATCTCTATGCCCCTTACCTTACCTTTGTTATGTTTAATTATGATTGATGTAAGCAATTGATCGAAGTTTCTTAAAAATTAATCCTGCTGTTTACACTGTTACACGAAATATGTGCAGTTATTGAATCACAAAGCAATGAAAAAACAACGTATAACGTGGGATGTAGAATTCCATGAATTGGTGAAACCTTATTTTCATAGGAGGGATGCCCTCTCTGTTGCTATGTACATAAATATATTTCGTTAAATGATTATAATTTCAATATAACAATTTATTTTAAACAGAAAATCGAATAATATGGATTGCAATAGAGCTAAGGTTATCTTTGAGATGGATCAAGCTGGTATCTAACTTTTTAAGTTGATCCACCTTTTCTTAGAGCTGGAACAAGAATATCCAATCACCGTGTTGTTACTACTGTCTATGCGGGCTCATTTAATGATCGATAAAGAACAGAGAGGAATGCGATAGGATCCACCATAAATTCTTTCTTAAGACTTTTTAGTATTTCTTAGGATTTTGTCGAAATGTTACTAAACGGAAAAAAAATATATCATGGGAAATGGTTATTTAACATTGACCATCAGAAATATATTTACAACGATCGTTACGTTAGATTTATCTATAGTTATTTTCCTTCTTATTTTTGAGGCCGCTATCCATCATCACAATAAAATTCTTACCTTGTTAAAAGTGGACACTGATCACTCGAGATAGGTGAGGGCAATGTACAGTGAGTTTTAGTGTAGTCAGTTAAATAATCTTTGTAGAGGAGAGTATTTTAAAAGAAAAGAAAGAAAAGCTTTATTATGAAGTACAAGCAAAACACTGGTATATACAAATATTAAGAGTTATGCTACTACATAATGGGTCGGATGTTGGGAAACGAGTGTCGGTGAACAAGTGTTGGCTGGGACTAAAGCTGAGACATATGTGTGTAAGAGAAGGGTAGTTTCGGGAATTGGTAGGAATGCGGTCGCTTACTTAAATTATAACAAGAAACACCAGAGACTTCCATGAAGTCACGAGGCAGGTATACACTAGAAGGGGCTTTTAGCCTTATATATAACATTAGGATTACAATATTCTTAGCATTATATAACTGTCAATACCAAGATCTTATTCAATTCTGTAATAAATAAAAGAGTGAGTTTTAGCTCCATTGTAAACCAGGTTCAGCCAAAAAAGTTTAATAATTAGTTATGGATGTGAATTCATCGCTTATTGAGGCCCATTAGTGTTCAAGAGGTAGAGTCCTTCAACATCAAAGGACCTAACCAGTGGCTGACATGAACACTAAAACCTCTGAGTAAGTTATGTTTATCTTAGGAGTTGATGGCAGGGGGCCAATTGGGGACTGTGGGTTGTACAGTATCTGCCGAGATAAGGATGTTGGGGTGGTTAGATCCTGGAACACTGACAGAACTAGGCCTCTGGGTCTTTATCGTCTCCCTGTCCATCTAATGTAATTTGTCCTATTTTTCTAAAGTAGTTGAGTGAGTGCCTAGGAAAAAAAATAGAAAGTGTTATCTCCAGCCAAATGAAAGGGAAAGAGAATTTAGAGAGCCCTTATTAGATAAATAGGTACAGAAATGACCTATGTCATTAGTTATAAACTCGTTATCAATCATCAGCTGTTCGGCAATAAAGTTGCTTATACCAGTCGTAAGTACATCATGAAACGGTTAAGACGGTTTTCTTACTCATGTAACTATCTATCTTCTGCGCATCTTTCTATTTAGTATATATACTCGTTATCTAGTTATTCAATTCAGTCAAAGTAAGTTATGTTACATACTGTTCTGCCAATATCAAATGTCAAGGGTTCGCAGAACCAGTTTTGACTTAAGTCATTAGTACGTTTGGTCAATTAATAACATAACATTTACACACGCGTCAATTTCTCCCCGAACAGAGCACAGTTTTCCTCATGGGAACATGCAAAGATAGAATATTGATACGGCTTGCAATGATTGATGTATATTGGTCTGCGATCAAGTTACAATATTTTTATTAAGTGCATGTTGTTTTTATGATAAAAAACTATTGAAGTGCACTCAATATTTCTTGTTATGAAGTGAATCGTAAAACGCTATATAACAATTGAACAACTAGGTTTCATTATATAAACATATAATAAACATAAAATCATAATATAGTACTTTAGATTAAACGATTTCAGGCAAACTGCTAAAAATATAAATATAAATAACAACGACATTTAGTTCTTGGAATCATGCGCGGGTTCGTATTCAACATAACAGCCACGTAAATACCATTATTAGCTGGTGGCAACACTCTGTTAGTGCTCCACGAGTCACGAATGTTACGTAATACGTAATTGATGGTGAAAGGGTCAACCTAATACACTGTGAATGAACATGTGTATAATATATTATCTATTTAAACATTCATATATAAAATAAAATTACTTTAGAGTAACCGATAATGTATGCCTTCAGTAACAGTGTCACTTTGCATTTAATACATTTAGTAATTAACTAATTCCTGTATATTCATGGTATTTGACATGACGCATCTGCCTAGTATGTTAACTGTCAGTCGTGCTTAAAATATGAGTTCACGGGCAGTGCGGCAGATGAGAGTGTCCAAATAAGAGGGATGTGATGTCATTGTGCGCTACGGTGGAATAGTGGGCAACTGTGTCTGGTAGCATTATTAGTGTACCTTAAATATAGGTATGAATTCAGTAGCCTTTAAACTTTGTATATTGGGTTTCGATATTTTCTATGTTTACAAATCGCCCACTGAAATAGACTGTCAAGCCCCATATACATGTTTTGTTTTATGTCCATGATATGATTACGTGTTACTACAGATCCGAATTCCTATTCGCCTACAATCCTCACTTTTCTTACTTCGGCTCGTCATCCTCTGATAACCGATTTGAAAATGTTCTGGAGCTACTACCATCTCGTATTCTGCATATCTGTCATGAGATTGGATATGAATGTATGACCTTGGTTTTAACATGATGGAATCGAACTGAACGAAGTGCCCTGTTTGTATTTTTTGTTGTTTATACATTTGTAATATTGGTTATGAAAGGTTGTCTGTGGTTCTGCAGTGTTTTCGGGGTGTTATTATGTTAGTACACCTGCTATTGCTTTATAATAAAGCCAATAATTTTCAGTTTACAAATCTTTCTGAATGAGCTTCAATGTATTTTTTTTTCTTGCAATGTTGACATTTGCTCTTTGATTTTTTTTCGCTAAAAGGGGCATGAATTTTCGGCTTAGCCAGTTCGTTTATTGTAGTGTGACTGTGGGTATGAGCTAGAAAAACGTTTGTATCATGGATTAGAAGTGTGCCTAATGTATTGTACAACTTTATTATGCTATCAAATATGGAAAGTAATGCAAGCAATATGGCAACGGTACACTAGCACAGTTGAGCATGAGACAGCTGTGATTATGTGAGTCTGTGCACTCCACAGAGGTAGTGAGAAATTGCCACTTACTAGTAGCAGCTTATCGTAACAGCTGTGTATAAGCTGAGTCTATTTTTCATGGGTGTGGCTCGGGGCACACGGAGGGAGGTCTCGAATGAACAGCGATTAATGTTACGGGACCTGAACTGCTGGATTATCGGAAATGTCCTTCGCCAATCAGTCTGCTGATTAATAGCATGGAGCAGCTGCAGGAAAATTTACTTATCTTTCGTGTTCTCCAGATATATTGCTGTATACTAATGGAAAATAATAGTTGATATTTGATTGTGTTAATTGGGCAATAAGGTATTGGGGTAAATGTTCTCATTTGTACCATATTAACAACTTTTATTCACTTTTCTCGTTCATATAGTATTTCAAAATAGCCCAGAGACCTCCCAAATGCACATGGTTGTCCCCTCCCTCGCATGTTAAAGAGGAAGCGGTGTCTTGGGAACTATCTCAGGCACCTCCGGCAGCTGCATCACCGGGTACGAGCCGTTGGAGGCTGACCAAGAGTGCGAGAGCCACATACGCTAAGGACATGGTTAGAGAAACTGGCTATTGCCAGGATTCCAACTGGCACTTTAGTCTCCGAGGAGGAGTATAGGGATGAGGGGCACATGGTGATGACTGTGCCAGGAGATTAGGGTTACTATGATATTTCAGGAACTTGGAAGGGATGAGTTCAAGAATGTAGGGTATATTTTGATCTTTATGAAGGATTTTGTTGCTGACGTAATAAGGGACATTAACTATAATTCTAAGGACTTTTAATTGAAAGGATTGGATACGCTTGATGATAATGTATTAAATATTTTAGAATTTTAATTTATGTGTACCCTATTGTGTAAAGTTTGCTAAAGATGCCCGACTTTTTTTTTGATACTTCTCGTTGTTTTATTAAACCTAAAAAATAACCAGATTATTTTAAAGTGTTGTAAAATGTATTTTATCAATTTCAGGTTAATGTAATGAATTACATGACGAAAGCTTAATCTTCCTCCCAAAAGTAACCTTTCTGGAACAGATAAACATAAATCAAAATTATCCAGACTGACCCAGTTGTGTTTAAAAAGTGTTCTTCTTTACTGTAATCATACAGATGACATACAAAAAAAACCCTAGTAAGATAAGGTAATAAAAAAAAAAATTGCTCTAAATAATTATAAAATAATTAGTTTAAACTAAACGGAGTACTAAATGCTTTACAAATTAAATAACTGATGTAAATTAATAAGCTATTCCATTGTTTATTTTTTATCCAACAAACTAAAACAAATAAGCTACCTGTATTATTTCAGTAGATAAATAATTGAAATTAAATTATATAAATGCTATTAAATATTAATTGAGTCGAGCTACCATCCTAAAAATATCTTATTTTTTTTAAATACATACAAATATAACATTTACAAAAAATAACTTGTAACAACCAAAATAGATGAGAACTAGTAGAAAAATAATATGAAAAGATTAACGCAAACGTTGAGCGTTAACAACTACACTCCTAAAGCATACGACTCGTCATGGTTGTGCAATTAATGCGAATAGGCTGTTTTTTTGCATTTTGAAAAGGAATTTTCAGTTGCTGAGACCTACAAAGAATACAATAAATACTTGTTAAAATGGCCTTTTCAAGTACTCCACTGACGGGAGTTTAAAATTTGAAATGAAAATTTATTCTTCAGTCTGGTCAATGTAGTGGTTTTAACAGTCCTAATTAGATAAAAGTTTGTTCAACAATACTTGTTTAATCGCAGTCTTTAAATAGGTTGCCAAACGGTCAAACAAAATTTAATTTTCATAATACCGCATGACATACTCGTAGAGCCCATTAGTCCACACTTACCTAGATTTTGTTTAACGGCCTCACTTATTCAAGCAGGTCCTCCTAGTACAAGGATCCGATCACCCTAAATAGTTTATATTTATCCCTCATCCGAAAATTCAAACTAAAGAGCTAAGAAAGAAAAGAAAAAAAAAAAAAAAAAAAAAAAAAAAAAACTTATTTACTTATTATTAAAAGATTTATTCGCTTTCTTAAAAAAAAAACACTTATTCACATACCAGACACGAAAGGTGTATATCAAATAAAAAGCGGCTGTTGAATCAGTTTTATTTTAAATGGATGCAAATAATGCTACTTTACATAAGTAACTAATCCAATTAATAATTACAGTAGGAGAAAAAGTCCCAAGAGAACCTCAATTCCTACGCTTATCAAAAGAAGACACCACGTAAAGCAATATTGAAGAACAATAAAAGCAATTAAATAATTGACGATATTTAGACCAAATGGAATTGAAATGGTTCTGCATTTGAATCATAACATTTCTTTTCCATAAGAAGGGTTATTTGAAATCGAATACATAGGTTGACATATAACAACCCTTAACACATCTATTTTCTTGGTAGCTAATAGTTATTGTTATTTGCTCATATATTGTCCAGACCATAAAGGCTTGTTGTTTACAGACGTATCGTTATTTATTATTTTTATATATAAATTTTATTCTTGGAAATAAATAGATAATTAGATATAAACGGGATGCAAAGTAAAATACCATATCCAAATGAGTTCCCACAAACTATTGGTAATTTGTTATAAAACAATTTTGGAACCAAATCCCCTTACTCTAACATAAGTGTACTGCTCTCCCAATAAATCCATTACTGATTCCCAATTCATCTCCTTTCTAGACTTCATCGGGTATCGTTATCTTGTGGATTGGGTCTTTAACGCAAAGCACCAACACTGGGGCTCAAGATCCACAAATACACGAGGACGTGATTTGCTGTCTGCACTTACGCGGAAACATTGCTCCACTATCTTTCCTGACACAGCCACCTCCTATTGGCCATCTGATCCCAACCGGAATCCTTTTCTCCTTGACTTACTTGTCTACAATAGTTTAGGAACACTAATCGATTCACTTACACGCCTCGACGACCTCTCCTCCGATCATAGCCCTTTGATCCTAACCATTTCCTTAGACCTATTCACAAACTGCACCATATTTCATTTATCAGGGGCCCAGTTGATTGGAACCACTTTCACCAGATTCTAACTTCAAAGTACCTCTGAAAACATCCCAAGACCTAGTTGATGCAGTTCATTCTTTCCCTACTCTGATCCAGAAGTCGGCCTGGGAGGGATCATCACCCCACGCCATCCAAAACCTCACAATCAAAATCCTTTACCTCAGTATCTCAAAGACCTAATCCGATCCAAACGTCATTCGAGAACAGTGTGGCAAAGATCCCGACATCCTGCAGATCGTTGCTCATACAATCTGTACTGCAGATTGGTAAAGCGGCAATTGGCATCCTTTTGTCTCGATTCATTCAATCCCCACCTCTCCTCTCTGTCTACCAGGAATAACTCCTCCAGGATTCTAACTAAAAAAATCCCAAAATGGTCGGAAGAATTCACACTGCATGTTTCCCTTACTTTCACTCCTCACTTTACTCCCCAAAATAATACTCATCGCACAACGGTTAAAGATTTCTTCACGTTCCCTATCCCTCTCTAACTTCCACCAAAAGCCGTTAACCCCTCTGGGGTTGAATATCTTCTGAAAAAATTACACCTTACTCCTCGAATTCTCCAACAACTTCCTCCTAAAGCCACAATATTCCTAACCTATATTTATAATTGAATTATCCGAACAACGCACTTCCCTCTTCTCTGGAAACATTCCATTATAGTCATATTCACCGAACCCGGTAAAATACCCAATGACGCCTCATCTTACCGTCCAATTAGCCTACTCCATGTCCTCTCAAAAATATTTGAAAAAACTCCTATTAAAACGTCCTATTAAACTTCCAATTGTTGAGTCCAAAAAACTTTATCCTGCTCACTAGTTTGGTTTCCGTCAACGACATTCCAATGCTCAACAAGGCGTTATAATCACGTTGTAATAATAACTCCAGCTTTTGACAGAGTCTGCCACGCAGGTTTGCTGTACAAGCTTAAAAGATATTTACCACAGTCCCTATTCCTAATCCTATAGTCCTACCTTTCAAAGCGCATCTTCCAAGTCCACTGTGTTTTAGAATATTCTAACTACTATCCCATAAAAGCAGGAGTTCCACAGAGCAGCGTCCTGGGTCTCATCCTCTATAATATATACACCGCTAAAGTCCCCTCTACCACCAGTACCTCCTTGGCAATACAAAAAAGACCAAAATGTTTCATCTATTTCCGTTTAACCTTGCCAGTTACTGAAGCATCCCAAATAAACTATCTACTAACAAATTGTTAACTTAACTGTTAATGGATGAACGTAGGAAGAGGTGTCTTTTTTTTTCTTGGCTTGGTTTTTTTTACGTTATCATTAAAGCATACCGCTAACCATAGGTCCGACTAAGAACTACAAACCTCTAGGCTGTGATAAAGGGTGTATGTCAACGTGAGAACGAAATATTTCTCATAACCAACACTTTGGAAGACTTTTCTTCAAGTGCATACCGGCATACCTGTGAAATAAGATTGCCATGTATAGTCGGCTAAAGCAAAAATTCATCCTCCGAATTTAGCATACATTGGGGTCATTGTCCTTATTCATTAGGTACAGTAAGCTCACAGCATAGATTTATAAATTGTAGCTAAAGGGCTTTAGACCTTGGGGTATCTGACGCGATTGAATCACGGTGGCTCTGTAATGTCCATTGACGTGGAAAGTCACGATAAGTTAAAACAGGTATCTTGACATAGCTTAAACATTAGTCTATAGTTGTATAAGCTGGTGTTTAGGACATATATATATATAATTTTAGCTTTGACGAATCGAGTTATTTTAATATAAAAACTGTGTTTTCGTGGCTTTAGTCATTATTTAAACAGGTCATGGCAATGGTCAATCAAAAGATTACAATGTTCATAAACATGTTCCGATCAACTGTGACTGTAAGTACTAATCCAGAGAAACTCTGAAAGTTATATGATTCTGTTCTCTGTCTTATGAATTATAAATAGCGTTTACATTACAGCCCTTGATATCCTCCATTTAAGTA
This sequence comes from Acanthosoma haemorrhoidale, assembly GCA_930367205.1. Classification (NCBI taxonomy): domain Eukaryota; kingdom Metazoa; phylum Arthropoda; class Insecta; order Hemiptera; family Acanthosomatidae; genus Acanthosoma; species Acanthosoma haemorrhoidale. Next base: position 133,429,124 of record OV884011.1, read on the forward strand.
AAGTAAGATTTATAAATTTTATATCACCAAATTGAAAGAGGTTTAAGACCCTCTAAGCCATAAAACAGCCCAAGATCAAATATTACTTTAATAAAGATTTTATCACACTCCGAATATTTTTTTTCTCCAAAAAGATTGTTTATTAGCTCTTTTGGGGCTTCGTATCTAAATGTCTCGTCACCTACAAAGAAAAACACCTGTCATCTTGGTTGGTTTTCCCTAAACCTATCTTCATGAACCCTAATAGAATCAGTTCTTCAGGTGTATGTTAATTAGCCTTTTAGTATAAGTATTTACAAGCACGCAGAATTGAAATGATATATATTAGAACGTTTGTGCCCGTTGGTGGTTAGGTCAATATTCATGACCAATATATGTCTGTCCACAAATACCATACAGGCAGTAGTGCTTTTACAGCTCATTCTGCATTATCAGGTGCAAATGACGTTGCCAATCTGTGAGTGATATATACTTTTAAGTGTGTTATACATATGTATGTGTGTGTATGTGCTATTCATAAAATATTATTGACAAAAGGCTTTCGAACGGCGTTCTTACTTAGATTGGTGTCAGAAATGAAGATATAATTATTTGCCTTAAAACCTATAAGGAGTTGATTTGTTTAGCTATTCTACGATGACTATCGTAATAAATAAAATTTCTGGGATAACTGGGCTTACTTATCACTGCTGAAAGGGTTTGCTCACAGACCCATTTGGATTTCCACCAAACATTGGAATTTAAGAGCAAAAATGCCAAGGTCTGAATGTATTTGCCTTGCTACTCAAGTACGAGGTTGAGTATTATAAAATGTCCACATATTTTATGTACAGGAAAAAGGTCAGACACTGCGTTTATAAAATTGGGAATGATGCGTTCCGTTTTTAGAAGGATTTTTTAGAAGGCGAGGAACGGAGAAAGATAACTAAAGCAGAGCTTTACATTCTCTACAAAGTTATTGATACAATGCAGTACGATATAGGTCGTAATTTGTCCGATACTTCACGTCTTGTAAGGGTTATGACATGACCCAAATATTCTCTTATGGGACGTGGAATCCTGTCAAGAGTACCAAACCTTCACTGGGGAAAATATGCTGGGTTCATCACCAAATTGTGCCAATGACTCATGTGATTGACCCACATTCACATAAAAGGTAATTATGTGCATGTAATAATAAATTAATTTTTAATACCAGATAATTGATAAATATTTGTCTTATCAAGGAGTACAGATTTATTGAATTATTTGGTGTTTTTTTTAAACATGACGTTTTCTTTACAACTTGTTTTTCTCGTATTTGTGGGCTCCTGTTAGTTCCCTTCACAGCTATTTTTTTATGAAGAATATAACGCATTATGGATTGTGACAAGTTCACTCATAACCTAAATAGCACTCCTCAGTTTTCCTTCCCAGAGGAAGTTACATCAGTGAATAGAGGAAAATTAGTATTACAAGGATACTACGGAACTTTGAGGGTATAATGAGGTTGCTCTTCAGCGAGGACTAGGCATAAGATAGCAAAGTATTTTGCCAAAGTCAGTCTGTATATTGTAGTGTTTGTACCAATCTAATTATCTTAAGCCGCAATGGTGGAGTGCTGAACGGAGAGGTTCATAGCCGGGAGTCGGCAGTTGCGACCCAGTTTCTCTGAGACCTCTCATACTCTAAGTGTTATGCCCCTCTATTTGCCTGATATTCTAATAATAAAAAAAGCAATTTGTGCCATACCCTCGCTCACGTCTCAATGCTTGTGGGATGTCTGAAGTAATGTAGGAACTGTCACGCTACAGCTAATCTTATCTTGTTTCAGATAATGTTGAATGAACATACTGCTTTACAAAGATTGAATGGGTAGAAATTGAATGTATTTTTAGTAAAAGTTCACTACTTACAATACGGTAGGTTAAAATTCAAAACAATTTAGTTGTTATTGTAATATTAAAGCTTCTGTAATTATTTAAATATGATAATTACCAGTACTTATAAGATATTTCCTCTAGGCTTATTAAATTTGCATTTTTCGTACAAAAGAATCCACGAACTGTTTTCACTCTTGATGGACTCGTGTCGGCTAAAGCCATTAATTAGAAACACCTCTATTTTTCCTTTTTCCTCTGCTGCAATGAACCCTTTCATGACCCCCTCCCGAACCACTCCACCTTGGGGTTCACGATATCCGAAGTTTACAGCTCCCATGAAACCTGTAGCACCCACTACCTCCCTCCATTTCTCTATACTACCAATAGGGGCCTCGTTTATAGCAGGTGGGTACTTCAACGGAAAAAATTCTCTGGTGCTCCTAAATTTTGACTAAAAAAAACGAAGCAAAAAAAAAATGTCTTATTATCACCATGATTCGAGATCTATAAAATACAGGTTTAATATTTCGGACTGATCAAATCATTTTCACTACTGTAGTTGGGTAATATACTGATATATGCATATAAAAAAGATGTATGCACGCTTGAACGAAAGTAGTATCTCTCATTGGACTTGCCACTCAAACTTCACATTCATAAACCTTTATTGTGGAACGCACAGTCTGATAGTCGTAAAATGGTTGACCCACACTAAATGGTAGTAGTAGTAGACCGTCACTCTTTTAGACCTTGCCAATTATAATACATACTACACGTGGGGAATTTTTTATATTTATTACTTCCCTTCCTGGTAAAAACGTCCATTGGCCTCCCTTGGTGTGACGTACCGATGGACGAAGCCCCAAGGTATACCTAACATCGTTCTGCCTCTCCACCTAGTAATGACCCCCCACCCTATAGCTGTTTTAAATCGAGTTAGTCCTGTATCGGGGCTAACACGGCTCCCGATTAACATGTCCCATTCCCCAACAGTACCATCACTAGGTATAAATCTATGTAGATTGTATCCCTTTATGTTGTTTAGTCTTGCATATATATTAGATATTCTGGCGGGATAATAAGCGTGAGGGGAGGAGTGAAAATACTATAAATTTATCGTGTCACGCACAGGAATATTCACCAATGAAATCAGTCACAAAAGACAAGGCAATACATTTGTTTTTCAAAACCAGAAACGTTTATGTATTTAGCTATCTCCTATCTGTATTACCAAACTGGAGATTGCGTATCCCCTGCTCAAGATATAAACATGTATCTTCTATGGAAGTTTATTGTTTAATTTATTATTATTTAACAGTTTTGCTGAAACAGTTGCCATTGAGAGGGATCACCCCACTCATAAAAGTACAATGCATGTATCAGGTTCCCGACAGCGTGGAAACAAGCAATCCTGTTCCCACTATGCAAGACCACAAAGAGAGGTGATCAACCAGCCCACTACCGTCCAATCAGTCTCCTTGCTCACATGGGGAAGATTCTGGAAAAGGTTACTGAATTACCTGAAAGATTTCTGTTGCATGGAAGGGATGTGCTAGTTTTAGCGAGACAAAGCCAGTAAATCCCAATAAGAAGGTGTGGAGTCTGACAATGCCGGACAAAAGCAAGGGTAAGAACGATAGGTACAGAGGAAATTAAATAAGAAAGCCATGGTTCGAGCAGAGCAACAAGCGCCAGAGCAGAGGAAGAGTAGTGTTCACTTCAAGTGTCTGATTCCGACTGTCAGCTGTAAAAGCTCAGAATTTATGCATTATATAGGCAGGTGCCTGCCTACAGCAAATAACATAACTTTTATTTGGGTCAATCCTATGACAGTTTATTTCGGCTATTCAGAAGCCGATATATGCCCTAGTGAGCTACAGCTGTGTTGGGATCGTGAAAAAGTCCCCTCTCTCTAAACTGACGTCGAAGATTTATTGATAAAATATGGAAAGGTACTTGGGTCTTTTCCGGTCCGAGAAGAGGGTAGGTAATTTATATTTATTCGTGGCGAAGAAGATGGCAAAACAGTATAAAAACATTGTATAAAAAACTTGAGTTGAAGTACCCACTGCTACTTGTTTTGTTTTATTGCTCTATAAAAATTGTAGTCATTGGAGTTTCATACGGGTTTAGCCTTCAAAAGTTGTTTTTTGTTTTAAAGCTGTATCAGTAAGGGTCAGTATTTATAATAAAATATTATCCTTCTTTTATAATCTTCGAATCAAAAATACTAGCCATACATTAACTAAATAACTATGAGAAATTTTAAGGCAAAGTCCTGTTTAGTAGACATTAATTACCAAGGGAGTTTAGTTTTTGTTTGTAGTCAGAAAAATGCTATCTTTCAACTTTATTATCAAATACAGTAATAATAACATAATAAACAGCTGTGTTATTAGTCCTAGTTTTCCCTAATTGGTCATTATGAGGAGAAGGCCAAAGATGCTAAGTGGGTTGGTAATCATACTGTGTACAAAGGCACAGTTATAATTTGTGGGTAGAAACCATGAAAATGTTCTAAGACTATTGTATACAAAAATTTTCTGAAACGTACAATCCTCCACTTTGATTAAAATTTAATATACTAATCCTGATTCAAACATTCCAGGTAATTTTTGGTTTTGTCTTGGTACAATCACCCAAGGTTCACGTATTTGTTTGACCCCCCTTTTTTTTTTTAACAATTCGATGACAAGAGCAATATCTTAGTGATTGATCCTACTCTGTTATGCATTTCCGCGAGTAATGAGGCGATCAGAAGGCTGCTGTCGGAGTTTTGGAGAATGCAGGCGGACGCCAATGGATGAGAGCCAAGAGGCGAGGCTCCATGTTAATTACTCGTGAAGGATTGGAATCGGAGGCAGTAACTCCATGTCTCCTAGCAGCTAATGCCATTAATGCCCCCCTCTCCCTCTGGAACAACTGGGATAGTTTTATTAGGAGTACCCAAGCTCCAAGAGAAGAAGTTTTGCAAACAACTCTTTAAGCAGCTCCTCGGTCGCTGGACCGTTAAAACACCCTAAAAACTTAAACCAGTTCCTTTTGGTTCGGGGACTCCTGTGATTTCAGGCCCACCTTTACATATTATTTCACTTAGCTGTTTAGCGGCAGAAAAGTTTTGGGTACTTCCTTCGGGATTTAGAATGGGGAAGAGCGAAGTAAAGGACATTGGTTGGCCTCTCATGGTATGGTTGAACTACTCAGGGGACGAGTTCAATCTGAAATTTGGCGGAACCATACACGTTACTCACACAGACTTAACTCCTTCAAATTACTAGCTTAAGTCATTTCTCGTTATAATATGTAACTATCGCAATGATTTAATTTTACGTTGATTATTAAATAAACAAAGGTATTAATCAGAAAGTGTAGAACGCACGCACGATGAATATTACTTAAATTAGTGATATTAACTAATTAAGATCGATAATAAGAATACACAATAATCTCTAATTAATCTATATCAGAAAAATTGAAATGTATTCCTTTGTTGAACACGAACGTTCAACATTTGAATTGTTTGCTGTATAATTTATAATAAGTAAAATACCCTAGAAAATATTTTGTCTATTAACGTTATTGAATTATTATAATGTTATTGAATACAAAATACTTGCATTGAACAACTACTGTGCCAACCTCAGCTGATCTGATCTCCTCTTAAGGTATTACACCGCTTATATAATTTTATTTCATCACCCTAAATCACGAAAAAATAACTATTTTAGACAATTAAATGGCATATGCATCAGAAAAAAGTGATACTTTTATCTCTTGAGTGACAATATGACAATACACAGTTGATGCTCATAAATAAGTAAATGTGGGTATTTATGAAGGAAATACTAATGAAAGAGTGAACTATGGTGGATAGCTAGTATATGCCTTTTTTAAATTCCAGGAATAGTGTTGGATTTTTTTTTAATTTTCATGATCCTTGGTACCATTGTAAATCACAGGACACTAATATTTTTAATATTTTGGCAATATTTGTATCTTTTCGGGATATAGGCTTGTGTTTCTAAATGTAATCATGTATTAAAATCGTTCATATTTTCATTTTTGATTAGTCTTAGGTTCTGAACATTATTTATTAGTCTATGACAAACTATACTTTAATGGGATGGTTGTCGGTAGCCCTATACTAGCCCTGGTGACAAGTGAGGGTTGTTTGAGTTTATAACCTGGACAATCGTTTCATGACGGCTTTACTATCTGACTCCATTTTTTTATAGGTATGTACCCCGACAATGCGCTATGTTCAGGAGAAGAGGTATAGGGTAGGTAGGTAGGTAGTTTGTGTGGTCTTGGAATGACCACGAATTCACACTCGGTATCTGAGGGTAGGCAAAATCCGTCCGGATCCCAAAGGCGAGTGTGAACCGGAGAGAGGCAGACTGAATTGTCGCGGGAGACACTGCTTGGTAAGTTTGCAGGGCCACGACAACCGTTGTCCACAAGGGAGAGGTCTCTCCCAAGGAGGTGCTAGTTTTAGCGAGACGAAGACAGGGATTCCCACTAGGAAGGTGTGGGGTCTGACAACGCCAGACTCAAACGTGGCGAGGAGAGAAGAGATGCTGAGGTTTTTCATAAAGAAGCAGTCAAGTTTCAGAGTTTCAAGCAGGAGCCACGGGCCGGTAGTTGACAGGAGAATGATGTAAAGGACCCAAATCTCCGGCTTAAATACCCAGCTGGCCTTGCCCGCAGCCAATAAGCATCGCCATTGTTGTGGCCAATGATGTTGCTTTCCTTTGTTCCCTGGCAGAGCCTGGAAGGGTCACCGGTGGTTGGGGTCTTATACCTGACTGACAGCTCATATAACTAATTGGCCCTGGCAGCATGTATTATTGTTTAACATATTTAAAATGATTTATATTTGGGTAATGTTATTTACATTTGTTTACAATATATATTCAATAGAGTATAGGGTGATTTATCTTAGTTAGTTAGTGGTCGCAACAATGGATTTCCTTTTTTATCATCAGTAGTGGTCTGTAGTTTTACATATTCCACTCTTCCATGGAACTACAGTTTCTGTATGCCATTTTCAATAAGGTATTTAGTTTTTAATTATTTCTTCTCTTATATCTAGGTTCCTTGGTTATAATTATAAGTATTATTGATTTTAAAAATACTACTCTATTCTTTAATTTTTTAGGCATGATTAGGTTCAGGAACCTGATCAATTACATTCTATAAGTGGTAACAAAACATTTCATATTTGATGTATTCCAAAATTTATTGTTTCTCAGATAATCGTTGTTGACTTACCCGTTTCGAGGGAATACATTTTGTACATATTTTGTGACCAAAAATGGGTACATCTATATTTCCTAGTATGAATAATGAATGTCTGTTAATCTTCTTCCTGTTTTTTTTTTTAGATTATCTTTTTCCCGTCATTTTAACAAGCATTACAAGTGAAATTTCTGATCTTGATTACAAATCTTGATTACAAAAAGGTACCCATAAATAATGTAAGAGTAAAAAAAAATAAACAAAACCGTAAAGCCTTATGGTATTCCTAAAAAAAATAAATAAAACTAACCTTCAAATTACCTTGTACGTGTGGCTAAATGAATATTGGTTCAATTTTCGAGACTCGTTGTGAACAGATTTTTTCTTTCCTTTCCGCTATGTAACGTGCATTCCAATTAAAAAGGTTAACATTCTTCCGGCTCTTTTGTTTCATTTTTGTGCTCGTTTGTTTCTCGGAAGAGAATAACCACGTGGAGCCGCAACAATGGCACCGCCTGCTGCTCACAGTTACAAAACAATACTCTCTCCTACCCCCCCCCAGTCTCATTTATCCGACCCTCGATGGCCATTAGCAATACTCCGTCCTCTTTATGTCGCTTGAAGGATAAGTGCTGTTAGCGCACTGCTCTCTATGGATCCTTCTTGATCGATCTCAAGGGGTTTCCTCCATTTAATATCTTTCCTCCTAAGAATTGTCACACTGCATCGCACGGTTTCGTGATGGGTAATTACAACTCTTGGATTCAAAGATGTGTGTAGTTCCTTCAAACAAGTTTGGAATATTTTTTCATATATATATATATATATAAAGATAACGATGAGCCAACGTTTTATCAAGGTGTTGGCCTGGTAAAAAACATTTTTTATAGAAAAACCAACATTTAAAAACGGTTTTGGAATTCAATGATTTAGTTTCATTTAGTTATGAAGTGATTGCCTGGCTGTCAGAATATTTTCCATAATGAAGATAAAAATGATTCAATTTCATTCATAATTTTAAAACTATATTCAACCATGCCTCGAAACATGCTGACTAGTTTTCCGTTAAGATAAAATAACAAACAATTTACTATGATAAAATTAAGTCCAGTTTCACTAACTTTTATTTTTGAATTCTTAAGTTTGGAAGAAGTTCTAATTTTCTATTTTGATTGATAACCCATATAAAACTTAAAAGCAGAAATATTTTCAATTATATCACAAACAATTAAAAATTGTGGGCTTATATTAGAATCCTGGTAATGGAATGATATAATAAAGGTTTATATATATATATACATTAATTACGGATAAAGGTTCAAAATCTCATCGTTAGGTTTATTATTGATTTAATAAAATATTAGCTGTTGAGAAAAAAAATCAGCAATTGCTCCAAACATTTGACCCCAAGGTAAACTCATTTGTCCCTTTAATGCTTCTAGAGATAAGAACTACTACAAAGTGAAGAAGTAAATAAGTACGATACAATATTAGGTCTTAAGTTTGTTTTTTTTTGGACAGAACATCTATAAAGTTGACATTTGAATATTTTTGACTGCATTAGATTACCCGCTACAGGATGAAAGAAGAAAGGCCTATAAGAATGACGATATACAATGAATGTTTCGTAATAATAATGGTTACAAAGTTCTAATTCAAAAGTGCAAGTCGCGTAAACATTTTATCAGAAATTACACATTTCATTACCATTTATTTAATTTTGTAAAATAATTCAAGTGCATATATATATGAAACTAGAATCAAGAGATATACTCAGCTATAAAAATATTTTACTCTAACGCACTACCCAAACAAATTCCTCTAATCTTCTGATTAATTTTATATGATTACATTCAGGCATATGTTTTTTTCAGAAGAAAATTCAACTTAAATTTCATAATCCGTGGCACATTAATTATCGTTATTAATAATAGGCCTAATTAACACGCACTTATCAAGCAAAAATCCTACTCTAATTTTTTTCGTTGGCTTTTCTATTGGTTAAAGTAGAGTAGTTTCTGTAGTTGAAGTGGTTTATATGTATATTAGTCTTTAGTTATTTACACCAATGCTTGAAAAAAAACAACTTATGAATATTCATTTTTGATTACTCTGCTAGATAGTAATAAATAGGTTAAACTAAAGGCTTTAACGTTTCTGTGTCAACCCCACATTAATTTTTAGCGATTCTATTTGTGAGGGATTATATCGTTAGAGAAGAAGTGAAGGCATTTCATTACTTTTTATTTTGTCGGCAATGCGGCAAAAGATAATTAAAACAGAAAACATAAATGAGGAAATTTCATTATTTGAAAATATGTTTTTAATTAAATAGCAGAATATGCAATCCTTTTGTAGGTAGTTTAACGAGCCGGATTGCCATTAATAATTGCGCGTTCAAGATCGAAGTTTGATTCCTGCCAGAGAGAACATGTTTTTTTTATTTCGTAAAATTGCTACAGAATTAATTGTATACCCGATTTAACATATTGAAACGTAGCTTTCTATATAATAAATTCTTAGTTCAAAATAACATGAGTGATAAAAATCGCGTATTTAATGTTTTTCATGCCACCCACTTATTTTTGTTTTTATTTAGTTTATAATTTATGCAAAGAAATGTTACGCACTAACAAATTTTCTTTTATGCAATAGTGAAATAAATATAAGGCGACTCATCCTTGGATCAACTAGTGAATCTGTTTATGTTCGTATGAGACTGTGATCTGTAGGTTAGTAGTAGTAGTTAATAGCGTGATAGGAACAATCCGTAGGTAAGATATCTAAAGGCGATTTCTGTGTCAGTGCAGTAAAATTTGGACCCAAACTTCAAATTTTATGAATAAAGAAATAATGCGGAGTGTATGCACTCAGTAGATACAGACGGGGTTGGTGCTTGGTCCAAATCCATGAATACAGTTATAGATAAGTATATGTTTAGCGGCACTAATCAATTGGACCTTGTGTATACTATGTAGACTGATGTAGACTACCAGTGGTTTTATTGACTAATATTGCATAATATATGATCGGACATTATGGTAGACACATATCATGAATTTCTAAGATGGTGAGGAATCCCATAAATGAAAGATCAATATAGTTTTTCTAACCTACAAATTAGTGTAGTTGTTAACACAAAAGAGATTACGCGGTGTTCTAATGTAACACTATTGCAGTATAAGCCGTGTATACCAACAATTACATTTATTTTTTGGAAGACTAATTTGATTGGTCTGCTTTTTTTTTGTTTACACCCATGCAATCAGCAATAGCAAAACTTTTTAAGATATGAAAGTCCTCATAGACAAAAAAGCTAATAGTTATTTTAAAAATCCATGGCATGAATTAAATTAAGGTAAGTTTATGACTTATTTCCTGCGTCATAAAAAGGATTCTCTCCTCTTTTTTTTTATTGCCTTTCTTCACTTCATACCTTATTCTTCATGTCATTGTTTATTTTTGAGAAAATAAAATTTCCTTTTTTTGCATTTTGTTCATACCTATCTATCATTCAACGTCACCACAAGAATGAAGAAATGAACTAGCAGCTGTAATAATAACATCACATATACATTCGATTAATTTGTTTAATCCACATATGTCATGAGGGCAATCGACAGCTAACATATCCTTTTCGGGTGACTAATGGGCCATGCTCCGACAGCGACCCTTTATCAGTGAATACACTTTATTACTAAGCAATTAAAAAAAACTACATTATTTTTTTGAATACTGCCCAAAACAGAGTATATTTATATAAATATACTAGAATGTGCTTTGTTAAACAAAATTTGTTTTTAAAGGTATATACCTCATGATTCAGAATGAAATTTATGGTTGTTCAATAACATACAATGCGTACCAGAAGATTTGTGTGCAGAATATTCTTTTCATGAGAATTCAGCACAAATTCTTTAAATGGTGCCGTTAAATTGGAACAAGATAAATAACAAAAATAAGCTACTACTCATATATCTAGTTTGGAGTTTATATTTGTTAATGGTATGGGTTTATATTTGTTTGTATTCTGTGTTGAAATAATAATGAAATCAAAATTAAAAAACAAACCATAGCGAATCTACCAACACCTACCTACCGGAAGAAGAGCACCATGTGGCACTACATAAAGTTACATTGCTACCCCCTACAAACCATAAAAGATTAATTAATAGCCTGGAAAATATTGAAATAAAATTAGATTTCCTAATGTTGGATAACATTAATAAAAAGAAAGAAATAGCAAATACACGTACGTTAAGAAACCCGGGTCAAAGACAGTCGTAAAGTGAGGAGCGTGCATGCATGTAGCAGCCCTGGTTAAAAGATAAACATATATACTAGTGTTTTAGATTAGTCGGATATCTCATATAACCCATTGGGTGAGTAGCCATAACATTGATATATAGTATTTTTTGTAGATTTCTAAATGAGTACTACGCCTCCGCTAACTATAACAAGTCGTTTTCGTATCGCTATACAACTAACTGTTTTTGTTACCGTTCGTAAGAAGTGTCTAGTTCATAGAACTGGTTCAACCGGCTATTGGGCGAACCATTCACGGAGGAGCTGTCTACAGGTGAGTGGATAGTGAAGCTGTGGACTGTATTGCTGGGTGTATGTTTCACTTTACATTTCATAGAGAAGGCGGCCATATTGAAAGGCTGTAGATCAGCTGTACTAGAGATCAGAGTAGGGAGTCCAGCCAGACCCTTATAACACTTCCTGTGGCCTCCTGGTAGCGTCGCAGGCTCTCAATAAAATTACGTGCGTTCGCGGCTGCCATCTGCTACATATTTTTGATTTATAAAAAAATACTTATAAATTTAGAAAAATACTTATAAATTCAGAAAAATACTGCTTATTATCAAACATGCGGTATCTATCAGCAGGTAATGTCTGAAAATAAAAAAAAACACTCAAGGTTTCTGGGACCTACACCCACTCTGTCGCCGGTCAAACGTAAGCCGCGGCTATTTAATTGAAATGTTGTCGCTGTAAATTCTTTAGCACCCAGCAGTTTTCTGGAAGAAATACCGTCCCAACCTCTAGCACATCTACACAAAAAACAACCCATGAGTATCCATTTTTCACGCCCAACAGTTATGAGGTGTTGAAAAATATTAAATTAGAGGACATGAACTCTACACAAACACCCACACAGCCCAAGCCACCAGCGATATTTGTACCCAATATTAGTAATTTTAAATTATTGTATGTACCCAATTGAGTAAAATCCTATGTACAGGCAAATACACGTGCCTCAATCGGTCTCGGGACACAAAGGTTTCTCCGGACACTCCCGACACATACCGAGCGATAATCAAATACTTGGATAAAACTTTTTTTTTTTATTACAACAATTTTTACTAAGATAAAATTACGATCTGCCTTTTATTAGGCAATAAGTAATTGAGATAAATGTTATCATTCATATATTATTTACAATTCATCATTCACTCGATCATTCATACAATATTTACAAACAGCCCAGAATCCCCCCAAGTCCACAAGGTTGTCACCTCCCTTGCATGCAAAGGAGGAAGCGGAGTCCTGGGAAGTCCCCACGCCCCTATGTCATCCGCGCCACTAGATAGAATATTCTAACTACTATCCCATTAAAGCAGGAGTTCCACAGGGCAGCGTCCTGGGCCCGATCCTCTATAATCTATACACCGCTGATGTTCCCTCCACCACCAATACCTTCTTAGCAACATTTGCAGATGACACTGCAGTCCTGTTAACCCATTCAGACCCTAATATAGCATCCCAAAACCTTTAAAAACACCTTGACAAGATCGAGTATTGGTGCAACCAATGGCGAATCAAAGTCAATGAAGGAAAATGTTCCCATATAACCTTCACCCTCTGCCACATGTCCTGTCTGCCAGTCTTTTTAAATTCCATTCCTCTCCCTGTGTCTGAGACAGTACGGTATTTAGGCTTCCATCTTGACAAACGACTGACCTGGAACCCACACACGAGACTAAAAAGACAAGAACTAAACAGACGCTTTGGACAACTGTACAGACTACTTCGAAGGACATCCCATCTCTCAATATAAAACGAACTACTTATTTACAAAGTTATACTTAGGCCAATCTGGACATACGGAATAGAGGTATGGGGGACAGCAAAAAAGTCAAGCATCAAGCGCATCCAATCCTTTCAATCAAAAGTCCTGAGAGCAATAGTAAATTCCCCTTATTACGTCAGCAACAATACCCTTCACAATGATTTGAATATACCCTATATTCTTGAACTCATCCCTGCCAAGCTCATCAAATTCCACAGTAACCTATCCAACCACCCTAATTCCCTAGCACAGTCATTGCACTCCACCACTCCTCGGAGATTAAAACGGCAGTGGCCTCGTGACCTGCTATAATCAAGTAATAGTGGGAGTCCTGCAAATGGCCAGTTTCTCTAATCATGTCCTGAGCGTCTGTGGCTCTCGCGCTAGGAGCGTGGGGGACTTTCCACTTCCTCCTTCGCACGGAAGGGAGGTGACAACCATGTGCACTTGGGGAGGGGGGCTCTGGGCTGTTTGTAAATATAGTATGAATGAGAGAGTGAATGAAAATTGTAAATTGGTATTAATGAGATCAATTACTTATAGCCTAATCAGGCAGATTGTAATTTTACCATAATAAAGTTGTTGTATAAAAAAAAATATATATATATATATTATATGACAATTTGTTGAAATTTTTTTGATAATTTTTTTATCGTTTTAATGTTTATTTAATGGATTATGATTTTTTTTTTATAATTATTTACTATATAGGTGTTGTATTTCTGATTTTTAAGAGCTTTTAAAATTGGTAGAAAAGAAGAAAGATTTGAAATAAGTACAGTTCAGCACTGTTAGTGGAATATAATTTATATTTTACTTAATGACTGTGGCCAATGTTACTTATAATCTTAATTAGTTTGTCTCTATATAAGCAGGAAAAAGTTTTATATCAGTTGGCTTTATACTTTATTGTGGAAATAATAAATACATTTTCTGAAAGCCCAGCAGATGTGTGTAGACTTGCATCTTTTTTTTCTTGCGTTTTTCCTCTTTAGTTTCTGATAATTTTCATCAATGAACTCTCAAAATTTTATGAGAAAAAGAAACGACAACGATAGTCCTGTTACTAAGCATTTATTAATATTCAGTATTAAAAAAAAAAAAAGTTAAAACAATGGACCGAAAATAGACAAAGCATATGCACTAATATGTGTAGGCAATAAACATTATTATCGATTGCACCTCTCTAAGATATAATCACAATTTCGTTAATGATTATTGGCCTTAACGAGAGATGACCTTCTTAACACAAACTATTAAAGTTTACACCAACATTATTACATCTAATAAATGTTGCTATATCATTACTATAAAATAAGTTGCAATAATTACAAAACACAATAGCAAAGCAATCGTTTCCGAGCTTGCAAAAGCTACAGGTGGTTCGTTTTATCGTACAAAGGCACACAGATCCATAAAGTGCCATTGAAACAACTCAGAGATGATGGAGAATTGTTGTCCGATGCTTTGGAACTATTAGAGATGAACTGGGGGCTTTAGTTTTGGAGGAAGTGCTTTGAAACTCAATTATCCCTTGGGCATATTGCAGCAAATCTTTGTGAGTTATCGATTCAGGACGAAGCGGTGTTGGTAAGTCTCCCCTAGAATAGTTTATGCCTTTCACAACAGACCATAAAATGTTATACGATCTTTTCTTCAAGTTTTGCATGTAAATCCCTTGTATTCTCAATGATCTTATGTTATTGTATAAAGGCGATGAGGGACAAAGTAATAATATACAGCCTGTCAGGAACCTTATGAATCGCATTCACTGTAATAACTGATTCGACAAATATTTGAGAGTCATAATTTTACTAGCTGAGTCTAAAAAGAGAAGCATTAATTTCAAACATGGAAGATTTTTTGCGATACTCAGGATTATGATGCATATATTTCAGTCAAGAAATATTTCTAGTTTTTTCCTGTGATACAATCCAGTATGAAAAAAAAAACACCTAAGAATTATATAGTGCCTGTATTGTCGTTATTGTTCTTATAGAATCCAGATGTTTTAACAGAGAAAATAAAAAGTATTTAAATTAATTTTTTGCAATTATGCAATACATATATATAAAGTAAAGGATAATTAGGATAAATTCTTGCATATTTCTTATAAAAAAATAATACTTTATGGAAAAAGTTTGGGATTATATTTGCAGTGTCTATTGAAACAGTTTGCTAGGAATATACTCATTAAAAACAAGTGGAACTTAAGTAACTAGCTTTGAAATAGTGTAAAAGGGTCGTGGCATATGATTTATTTTAACGAAGTCTCATTTTAAAAGGCATAAAATAGAATTATTTTTAATTAAGTTATTCTCCATGAATATACTTATAAAAACTTATCCAAATGAAATTTTAACAAGGTGTTTTATTTTTACTTTTATGCGTATGTACAACATTCTTTCTCCACCAAAGTATAAAAAGAGGCTTCAACAGGTAATGCATATAACAGAAAATCATCTAATTTACACAGACAGATCTAAATCAGAGACCTCATTGGCCTTAGCTGTCGTTTCTTCTAACTAAAGAGTTTATTAAGTCCATGGCGTATAAGGTTTATTAAAAAAAAAAAGATCCACTAATATTTATTTTTATGAAAGAATGGGTATGCTTGCATTTTTTTAAATCATAAGTTTAATTTAGAGTATAATTGCAATTATATTCGTCTTACATATATGTAAAATATTGGGCTGTTTATGCCATATATCAAGTCCACCCTTGGTTTCCGATAAGGCATTAAAGCTCCAATCTAACCACCCCTGTTCATAAGTTGACTGTTCTAGCAGTGTGACTAATTTTAATTTCGGTTTTCTTCCCTCGATTTCATTGGTGGGATCTGGCACCTTTATTATCTTGTGGTGACATTCAGAGTACAATTGAGTAGGTCATTTTTTTCATATTCGTGTAACTTCATTTTAATCTGGATACTGGCTTGGTTGCTTTACCAGGGGCGTGATTGTCAGGAAAGCGATTTTGTTGTGAATTTGATGTAACCTATCCTTCTGGCACCTCACTCTAGTCAATTTTATGCTAAGGGTTGAATGTGACTAAACAAGAGAAAATTTAAGACCTAGTATTTTTAAAAAAAATTACACTCTCATATTCTGACATTCGATGATACATGCCGAAATTATTATTCTTGGATTTGAAAATGACCATGATATTGATTGGATTTTCATATCCATAAATTATTTGTAGTCTTCCCTCATTGACTTGTTCAGATTCCTGTGTGATCTACTTTGGGAGCTATTTTGTAAACTTGGTAGATATTTATTGACCAGGGAGTGTTGGTCAACAACAAACGATTCATAGAATGTCGGTAATGTCAACTTGTACAATTGGCAAACAAACAATCGCTAAATTGCTTCCTTTATCAGACCAACTCCCATTAGGGAACCGAACAATCATAGAACATGTGTGGCAATTTTTTTCATTAGTAATCAGGTTCTAATTCATTACAAATAGAAAGGATTACATACTATTCCTGTGACTATCTCTATCTGAGAGGATGCTTGACTCTGTAGCAACAAACTGTACAGCATATAGTAGCAACAAACTTCGTAACCTCGATTAGGCTACTATATCTAGGGAGGACAAGGACGTAGAAACTCCCATAAAAACTCCGCTACCATTGTTTTCGTCAACCTAGAAAGAACTCCTGTTGTCAAAAAGATTTAAGACGGTAATTACTTCAACTACACTAGAGTCAAGAAAGAATGACCATATCCCAGGCGTGACATAGTACAGAGTTACACTCCCAGGAATATGACCACAGTTGCTCTTACTGTCACTAAATACCTGTGTGAAGTACCGGGTGCTTGCTTTGTTACCGGCACCTTTTTCATTCAAATTCGCCACTCTTATACTCCTCATACTGCTACGTATTGGCCTGAGATCCCTATCGGGTTCCTAACGTGCTTGATGTAATCCATTGATTAGGAACGAAAACTTCGTCCATTAGACGATTCGATGACCTCTCGCCCAACCATAGCCCATTACTCCTCACCCTTTCACTTATTACACCCTATCCCAAACTATCTCCTCCTGCATTCATCTCTCAAGTATCATCCCTTTCCGAACTTCCAGAAATATCATCTTTACCTCAAACCTACTCGACCTATTCCACATTAAACCCCGATTCAAAGCCTTATAAAATAGAACCCGGTGCTTTGATTATCGCTGCTGTTACAATCAAAACTGTCAATTGATAATGTAAAACTTGGCAACTTTCCGATCTCAAAGAATTAATCTAACCTCTTCTCTTACATACCTCTTATACACTCAAGACGATTCTGTCGCCGTCTGACGTCTGACGAGTCTGAAGAGCTACCCGAAACATCTTAAAATACCATACTCCAAATGCATGTAAATGCAGAAAGAGAAGAAATCTGTAATCCAATTATTTTATTATTTTTGTACATTGTATTATTTTGTTTTGAGGTTTTGAAATAAAAAAAAAAAAATTAAAATACCATTATGTCTAGCATCCATCTGTCGTAGTGATGGGCCCAGGGTTGCAACAGACAGAGAAATATCAAAAGCATTCTTACAGCACCTTTCTCATACTTTTACTCCTTATCCTGACTAACGAAATTCATCCCAAGCAAATAATGTTGAAGATCTCCTGATTTCTCCGATCGCTCTTTCATTTCCTCCTAAAGCAGACAAACCCTCTGAGATAAAATACCTCTTAAGCAACCTACCTCTCTGTAAATCCCTTGGGTATGATCTTTTCACTGCTCAAATCCTTTGACGACTGCCACCCAAGGCAATGATTTTCCTCCCCTGCATATTTAATTGTATTTTCAGAACTGTCCACTACCACTTTCTCTGGAAATATTTCACTATTGCCCTCGGTCAGAAACCTGGGAGGTCATCTATTGACCCCATCATATCGCCCAATTAGTCTATTTCCAATCCTCTCAAAAGTTATTGAAAGCATCCTACTCAAACTCACCTTTCCCATATTTAAAAGTAATAAGGTTATTTCCAGCCATCAATTCAGCTTATGCTTTAGGTTGGTCTTCAGGTTGCTCTGCAAGCCATCTGCGTTGTAGATCATACATTCTCTGCATTTGAGCTCAGGTTTTCGTCTGGGTATGCCAATAAATTTGCTTCACAAGCTAAAAACAGCTTTATCGCAGCCCCTTAATCTAATGATTCAACTCTATCAGTCAAACCAGTTATTTCGGGTTCGTTGTGGTTCAGAATATTCCAACAATTGTCCCATGCAATCAGTAGTTCCTCGAGGTAACGTGCTTAGTCCTGCACTATATACCTTTTACATTTACTGTGAGTCGTAACTACTTTTGCTGATGACACATCCAATCATTCGTCTCATCGTGATACCTCAACGGCATCCAGAAAACTCCGAAATCCCCTCACAAAAATAGATAACTGGTGCAACCAAAGCTGTATCAAGATCAATGAGGAAAAATGCGTTCACACCACTTTTACTCTCAGACAAGAATCTTGTACATCCGTAACCGTCAATTCAATACCACTTCACGAGTAAAATACTAGTGGACATAGGTTTTCACCTAAACAAAAGCTTGACTTGGAAACCTCATAAAAGACAAGGATTGAACATACGGTTTGGATAGATATACAGATTACTTAACAGACACTCTAATCCCACACTAGAAAATTAACTTCACATATACAAACATTCAACATACTTCATACAAGGAATACAAAGGAATCGTAACGCTCCAAATACGGCTCACAAAAAACATGATAGTGTCAGGAGTCTACAGAAGACCGAGAGCCAATTGCGACTCGGACAAGCTCCTGCACACTACAATAGCTCAGGACCGAAGACACGCCATCGTGGGTGACCTAAATGCGAACCACAGTTGGTGGAGCAGTACGAGGGCTAACGCCCTCGGCCGTTACATTACAAAGACACTATTTACGGTCATCCACCCAGGATTGCCAACCTTCCGTCACTTCGTGAACCCCGATAGGACCTCCACGCCCGATCTACTCCTGACTCAACAGCCACACCGAGTCACTGGGTACTCCGCCTTGGACTTTACCACCTCCGACCATCGGCCTGTGCTCTACGAACTAGAAGGTGACATGCCAGAGCCGCCTGCTTCTAGATACAGGTACGATGAGGCCAAGTGGGACCTCTACAAGCATCTCATCAATACCGAATTTCCCAAAATTGCGCCCCTGAGACACACTTGGGACATAGATTACGCTATCTATCAGCTACAGGACGTCATTGATCGAGCTGCCGATGCATCGATCCCGACATTTTCTCCGAAGCCCCCTTCTCTGAGAAAACCTCCGGATCACATCCTACAACTGATTAGACAGCGTAATAACATCAAGAACAGGTGGTTTAGGACCAAAAACAGGGACTTAAAACCGGTTTTAAATGCTCTCACAAACCAAGTTAAGTCCCTGATGGCCCAGTGGAAAAATTCGATTTGGGAAGACCACCTCACCAGTCTCCACGGTGACCACAAGCAATTGTGGAACCTTGTGAAGACCTGCAGTGCAGTGCCGGTGTCCCCCAAGGATCGGTGCTAGGCCCCCTGCTGTTCAACATTTACACCGCCCACATCGTAGGAGCCTCGTACCCCAACTGCGAGGTATCGGCGTATGCAGACGACATTGGTGTTTACAGCACTAGCATCAATCCTACCAGAGCTCTGAAATTCGCTGAGAGCGCCAGTCAACAGATCGCCGAGAAACTCGATGCCGTCCACATTAAAGTCAACCCGGCCAAGACGCAAGGAATTATATTCAGCTATAAATCCGGAAGAAAGAAGCTCCCAAAATCCTTCGTCTTAGACGGCAAAGAGTGCCATGTAAGCAACAAGCTATGCTACCTTGGGATTACCCTCGGTAGACACTTGTCGTTCACAACACATCTCGGCAAGAAGTTAGAGTGTTAGGAAGAAATTCTTCAGCCTCGGACACCTACTTCACAGCCCGGCTTTATCGGTACGCCTCAAGCTGCTGATATACCAGAGCGTCCTAAGACCTGCTTTGATGTATGGGACCCCTCTCTTCAAGTATCTGACTCCTAACACTCTCAAAACGCTCCAGCAATTTCAGAACACAGTTCTCCGCACCTCCCTCAAACATACCCCGTTCGACCGAGTGAAGGCAGACAAGATGCATAAAAAATTAGAAGTTCTCACCATTCAAGATTTCATCAAGAGAAGACACATCAAATTTTTCGACTCACTCCGACACAGCCACAACCCACTATTCTCCGACCTTCAACCACCACCAATGCCCGTCAGATGGAAGCACTGCTGGACCACCGAAGCCTGGTGACAGATGGACGTGATCGAACCCTAGCCCCCTGACGGAGACTGAAGATCTACACCCAGCCGAGAGATCGAGGCCGATCTCCGAAGCTACAAGACCCCATCTACCTGTTTAAGCAGGGTCGACCTTCCGGCCGAGAGGCCGACTTATTTCAGGCTCCTGCCGGAGCTGGCCAGGCTTGACCTGGCCGACTACAAACCCTTGCCTAGGTACCCCTAGGCTCCACCCTTGGTAGACTCTCACTACCTTCCTGATTCCACCCGCCTCCTTTAGGCATACCCCACCCTATATCCTTCTCATACATCCTTCAAATGGGGGACTCCCCTTAGTGAAAGGCACTCATTAACCCAAAGTAATTTTCCCCCATCCTATTTTATAAGTTTGAGAGCTAAGGGGAAAAAAAAAACAAAAAAAAAAACAAGGAATTCCCACATTCCTATTTTTATAAGTTTGAGAGCTTAGGGAACTCCCCTTAGTGAAAGGCACTTATTAGCCCTATTTTTCTTTATTTGTCCTACATCCTATTTTATAAGTTTGAGGGCTAAGAAAAAAAAATACAAACAGTCAAACCGTCGAACATCAAACGAATCTAAACATTCCATTCCTCAGATTTGCAGTCAACGCACCCTCTTACAGTACAAACTCATCCCCTTCACAGAAATCTCCACGTGCAAACTGGTGTCTTCAACCCAAACGATTTTCCAAATTACACAAAAACCTAACCACTCATATATCTGTCTACTCCTTATCCAGTAACACGAATTTTATCACAATTAATAAAGCTTAATAATGTATAAGCGAATTATAATCTCCTAATAAGGATCTAAATTAAGGTTAATGTTCGTTAGATATAATTGTGTAATTAAATCATAATAAGAAAATAAATATTTCAAAAATAAACACTTTTTTGCTAAATAAATGTAATGATGACTTACTTACTAGATGACGTTTCCACATAATCGAGAAAAGCATACAACTATCGTGTATGTTTTTGGGTTACATATTTATATACGTATTGTTGCTATATTTAATTTTTTTTTCAATCAACTGGTACAATTTCGAAGAATATTTTACATCGTGCATCATATTGCATATTCATAAATTTATGTTGGAAAATCTTTTCTTTTAACTACGTATTTATTGTACAATATTAGTTAATTTTTTTTGTTTTGAAAGAGCTCTTTACCTAAGAGGAAATTTTTCTGGGAATGGTTGATTTTTTTTTATTACGATTTAAGGTTACTTAATTTATTTATCGATATGTTACATATCTACTGCTTGGAAACTGCCATAACTAATTTATACATCAATGTTTGCTATATCGGAAAGTTGCAATAACTATTATCTATTATATATAGACTATTATATAGAGACTATTATCATTACATATTCAAAAACAAGCCGACCACTATAATCTAACTATTATTTGTTAAGGCTAAACTAAATAAAATAAATTATACAGATCTAGTAAGGATTATGAACTTAAAGTATTAAATTGGGATTATTCACTTAAGTTTTTTGATCCAAAGCAAGTAGTCTTGCCGGTTTATTCCTAATAAACTCAAACAGGCCGTATTACCTGATTAAGCATTGAAAATGTTTAAAAAGCGGAGAGGATTATTATAGACTGCTTCAGACACTAATTCCCTTTCAGTGGAACTTAACAGCCTTTGTAACTTCCCAAACTGATTACCCCTATCGTGACGTAGGGGAATTACTTTTAGTTAAGTCGACACAGAAAACGCCCAGTAATTACCCTTGTCCAGTATTTGTTTTGCAATGTTTAAATCATTTAGTCTTTTTATATTATTGTTTTTTTTTTTTTTGTGCTGTGTAGTTATATTTCCAACCTGAATAATTGTTGAAATATTACCATACAAACAGCTAGACATAAACTATATGTTTATGTTGAATATTTTTGTTCATATTCGTAACAGAAAAATCAGCTGGTAAAAAAACAAAATCGAGTGCTATTAATCAGCAGAGCTAGCATGTAGATAGTGTTATTTGTTACATAACTTTGCATCCTAAATGTGGTGCAATGGAATAAAGTTAGTTACACGGCTTGAAGAAAACGGTATTCGTTCAAACGTGTATGGAGAACCATATTTCGAGTGTCCATGCGTTTATAAAGCAATAAGATGGTTTTGAATTGTCCCTCATAGCATCCTGAATATCATATAATCTGTTAGTTAAATACAAGCTTTTACATACTAACATGTGATTACTTTTCTCAAATAAGGATATTGTGAATGGATTGGTTATTGAAACTTCTGCACCTGTTGGTGGATTTCCTGAATTGTCGTCGCTTAGTCACAGTCAGAGATTGGTTCCTTTAGGAGTTGGAATCTACTCAAAAGCCAAGAAAACTTCCGTGGTCCCTTGCACTAAAATTTTAATATACTATTTACACCCAATATTCGTAACCCAATCCCAAGCTTGAAGGCAGCGTTTCTTCATGTTTGGAGCAATCATCTTTCGTGTGTTTGTCATATGCTCTAAAGTAGTAATCAGAAAAATTAATCTGTCAATATGATCATGCCTTCTAACCATAATAAAATGTAAAAGAAGAAAGTTTAAAAATACTCGGTCGCGCCTCAAAAACTTCTAAGCTTCCTTGAATCACTGGTCAGATGGTATTTAAGATTCAAATGATCTTAATTTTTACAAAAAATATTTAATGTTACTAAAAAAATAATGTTTTGAGAAACAAGAACAGAATTTACATATTTAATACCTGATTATCTAATGAGAGTGATTGTAAAGATGTTCTAATATATCTGTAATTTTAAAGGTATGCTCAGTAACGTACTAGTTTACTATGTATATGTTTTGGTGAATATACAATAACAGGATGTACATATTGTCCCTATAATTTCTAAATCATATATTTCTTTTAGGTGAAATAGCAAAAATTAGGACAGAATTTTTGTGAAATTATGGAAATGAAATAGGGGGGAATTAGGTTGTTGAATACATGCTTATGTAATAGTTTTGCTATGGGCATTATGTTTATGTGAATGGGAGTTCCCAGTATGGCCTGCCTGTTCCTAATCCTATCCTGTGCCCAGAAGAAAATCGTCATTAGGACTGTGGATGTCCGTTTTACAAGAAAAGAGTATTGCAGACCCATGAGAGATTGCCCCTTCCTTGGGAGCTAATACGGTTTACCATCGAGTCTGAGGGGAACCGTTCCAACAATGGCCGCCGATATGGCCGCTATCGGGCCGATAAATAAAATTCCTCATTGTCCTTGCTCGCGATAGCCATCTGCTCCGCGACTAAGTCAATCCTACCCAGATATTAGCTGCTGGGATTACTTTTCGCGGTAATGGATGACGGCAGGTCCAATATCTATGATATTTACAATTTATATCTCAGACATGAGTAAAATTTCTAATCATTTATCCAATTTAATCTACCGGCCATCAATCGCTCTTATGACCCCATTGGAGGTTAGGGCTCTTCAAGTAGTTAGGTAAAAACAATTTATCAATATGGTGATTGTTTGACAATGATTTATTCATTTGAATATCGTTCAAATTATTTGTTCGTTGCGTGACCATGGAAAAATAATCTTAATTTTACCTTCTCAATAACTGGACTTGAGAAAGCTTAAATTTTAAATCGGAATTGACATTGTTTACGTGTGTGTGTTTACACCCGCCTCCTTTAGGCATACCCCACCCTATATCATTCTCATACATCCTTCAAATGGGGGACTCCCCTTAGTGAAAGGCACTCATTAGCCCAAAGTAATTTTCCCACATCCTATTTTATAAGTTTGAGAGCTAAAAAAAAAAAAAAAAAAAAAGTTTACGTGTGAATTATATTCAGTTACAAATCCGGAAAAAAGAAGCTCCCGAAATCCTTCGTCTTAGACGGCAAAGAGTGCCCTGTGAGCAACAAGCTGTGCTACCTCGGGATTACCCTCGGTAGGCACTTGTCGTTCACAACGCATCTCGGCAAGAAATTAAAGATGGTTAGGAAGAAATTCTTCAGCCTCGGACACCTACTTCACAGCCCGGCTTTATCGGTACGCCTCAAGCTGCTGATATACCAGAGCGTCCTAAGACCTGCTTTGATGTATGGGACCCCTCTCTTCAAGTATCTGACTCCTAACACTCTCCAAACGCTCCAGCAATTTCAGAACAAAGTTCTCCGCACCTCCCTCAAACATACCCCGTTTGACCGAATGAAGGCAGACGAGAAGCATAAAAAATTTGAAGTGCTCACCATTCAAGATTTTATCAAGAGAAGGCACGTCAAATTTTTTGACTCACTCAGACATAGCCACAACCCTCTATTCTCCGACCTTCAACCACCACCAATGCCCGTCAGATGGAAGCACTGCTGGACCCCCGAAGCCTGGAGGATGATCGACGTCATTGAACCCGATGACTGAACGAACTACACCCAGCCGAGATATCGAGGCCTATCTCCCGGCCGACTCAACCGAAGCCACAATGACCCTATCTACCTGTGTAAGCAGGGTCGACCTTCCGGCCGAGAGGCTGACTCATTTCAGGCCCCTGCCGGGGCGGTCCATCGGCTTCGCCTGGCCGACTGCAATCCATTGCCTAGGTGACCTTAGGCTCAACCCTTGGTAGACTCTCACTACCTTCCTGATTCCATCCGCCTTTTTAGTCATTCCACACCCTATATCCTTCTCATACATCCTTCAAATGGGGGACTCCCCTTAGTGAAAGGCACTCATTAGCCCAAAATAATTTTTCTTTATTTTTCCCACTTCCTATTTCTATAAGTTTGAGAGCTAAGGAAAAAAAAAAAAATTATGTTTTTTTAAGAAACATAATTATCTTTCTAAGTGGCTCTAAAATTTTAGATCTATTAAATAAATTTTATAATCAATTAACATGGGTACACACATGCATATTCAACTTACAGACAAAAGACGATATATACGACATATCTGTTTGCACATAGTTGGAACCTGTGGTCTCAGCAAGAAATTCGATCCTAAATGCAATACTACGCCACAGTATATTCCCTTTGTGCCATAAAATAAACAAGACATCCTTAGAAGCCGATTGACAGAAGTTTTGTCCACCCAACACCAATAAGGAAGTGAATATAGACCAACCCCGTTAAAAGGAAGGATCGACTGACGAGGCCCAGTGCCGGTGTGAAGTGATTCGAAAAACTGTATTCTTCTGGGAGCCTAGGGTCCACATGAAAGAGTGTGGGTGTGTTTGTGTGTGTGTGTGTGTGTAAGAGAGAGAGAGAGAGAGAGAGAGAGAGAGAGAGAGAGAGAGAGAGAGAGAGAGAGAGAGAGAGAGAGAGAGTGAGCGTGTGTGAGTGAAAGAGGCACATGTTTAATTCATTCAGCCGATCCACCAGCTCTCTTCGGTTTCGAGGATGGCCCTTCAACAGTAAAGGATTTGTACTTTCTATACAAGATGGTATTATCAGTAAGGCTGTTTACCTCAATTTATTTATAAATCAGTGCAGTGTTCTTGTTAGTTTGGCAAAAGGGGCAAAACAAACGAAAAAAATAATAAAGCACTTACACAGTATTGAAGTAAAGTGCCTTCTCTAAATTTATGTATTGTTGTTAATTAGGAAACTCCTAGCCTACGGCTGGTGTAGAAAGAATCTGGAGAGAACGCACAAACCAAAGAGGATAACAATGTCGACTAAATCAGTTCACAACTACGCCAAAGCTGTACCTAGAGCTCCGTCTTTCCATTGTGTATGTGCTCATGAAAATATCAAGAACCAAATTACATGAGGGACTTGACAATGTTGGGAGATACTTAACACCGAAGAAAACTGTTCCACAGTGGACTTCTAAGTTTTAAGCATGAAATATTCACTACGTTTTCCCTTATAATTTTCTTGCAGACAGTCAAACATGCTTATTTATTTTTTTTATCAGTACTTATTGATTTAATTGTTACACCTATAATACTTTTTCTTTTAATTCAATAATTTTAAGGTTACTAAACTTTGATCCATCATTATAAATCATTCATTAAGAAATACATATAATTTAAATTCGTAAGGTAAACTGGTATACGCTTTGGAGATAGAAGTGGACATTTGAGTAAGATGGTGGTAAATTTATATCTTCATGTACATACAGACATCTTAATTTTGGCTTTCTATTAGAGTGGCTTATCGTTATTAACATATTATTGCAGTGTGCGGGTTGTAGGTAAGTGAGGAGTATTCATCTTTGTTCCTACGTTTAACAATAAAATACAACAGGTAATAATCGAAAATAAGTTGATCAAGATTCCCAGTTGAAAATTTCTTTCGTCAATAAATGGACAGTTGCTTTTTTATTCAATAGTTGATTTTTATGAAAAAATTAAATTGTATTAGTTATCAACAATTATTAGTTCAACACAAATTGCTACATCACAATTAGCCAAAAAAGGTACATTCATTACAGCGCTCAGTGCCCCAAGACCCCTCGAACCCCGATGGGATTAGTGGCATGGCCTGATCACTGCATTTTCTTAATCTAATAATATGTTTCATACAGTTTATAAAAGTTTTCAAAGATAGGAGTTATAGCTTATATAACGCTGTATAATAATTATAACTACTTATAATAATTTTAGTAGTCATCCCAAAGATCCGGATTAACAGTTCGTTACTGTTTCTTTTTTAAATGTTCAAGGAGTACTTACAGATACTCAGTGCCAATGTATTGCAAGCTGACTTAGAAAACCCATAGATAAAAAAATTGAAATGAATTGTTAAAAATAATTATCGAGTAAAATTTATGTGATGTTTTTAGTAGTTACGGTGTGAAAAATTGAAATTATGGTTGCTAGTGTTTGGACCTTCTTTATTTTAAGAAGAACAAAAATATTAATCGAGTTTAGCGTAAGCCAAGGATATTGCCTTTAAACAAGGAAATTCTTTTTATAGGAATAGCATAATTTATCATAATTTTAATATTGGTTCCACTTCATTCAAAATATTAAAATTGTCATGAAATATTAATATTTTTAGAGTGCTACAGTCAAACAAATGAAAATATAATGGAAGATGTTAAGTAAGTTATGTGGAATCCTGGAATGAATGAATGCACCCCAAATAAAACAGAAGAGTGGTTCGGGGCGAATACTGTTACTGGATACTCCTACCTTTGAGATAAGTGTTGGCATGCATAGTATCATGTTTTACTTACACGAGAAGAGATGTTTTTATGTCATCGATTGAAAAGGAGGTAAGTGCGGGAAAAGGTTAAGGAAGGAAAATATACGATTTACAATGTGAAAACGAAGCCTCGTTCGAGATATTAAATGAATATACATCAACGCAAACAGAATTTTATGGCACCAATACACAATGAAGTGAAAAAACTTCCAATGAAGGCATTGGCGAAAAAGTGAATCGCAGAGTGAAAAGTGATCACGCGATGCTTAAATAAAAATTGTAATTAGCAGAATAAGGTGTCACAATGGTGGCATAAGACATAATTATAACAACAACAAGAGGAGGATTGCAATACCACAGCGAGAGGTTCTACTAGAAATGGTCTGTCATGTGCATGGACGGCGCACAGTGAACTGTCTATTAACAATCCAGTGGGTAAATTAAAAAAATTGATGGAATATATTTGTTATAACTAAATATACGGTTAGACTAAGGTTCGGGTAAATTAGAAAAAAATGTACCAATCAAATTCAAAGTAAACAAATAATGAATCAATGGCTAATTCTCCCGTAAGGTGTTCTATTTAGAAAGCTAAGAGAAGTTTGATGTTTGCTTGAATAAATTCTAAAATGTCTGTTGAAGAGTTATTGGAACTGCTAATCACCTCACTTAAGTTGTCGGTGATCAAGTAATACTCGAGATTAGTAAGTGTGTAATAATGAGAATTTCTCTCTTGAGACAACGTGAAAAACTGGATTCACCAACATATCCAAGATAGTTTCAAGAGTAAGAATGATGTTCTCATTTGAGTGACAAAACATCTTGAAGAGCGGGGATTTTCGATGGAGATTCTATATGATCATACGATGACAAGAATAATACTGCCTATACTATAACAGACTCTACTACTATAGTGCTATTGCATACCCATAAACCATAAGTACATTATTGTTTAATATATTAATCATTTGGTCACTAAAACATAACGATAAGGACGTGAAATGAAACATTTTCAGACCAGAAGTACAGACTTTAAAACGCTGATACATACGTGAATAAAATACAACGAAATCGCCACCAATAAAAACCATAATATTAAAACTGATGATTCCTAATGTTAGATTTACCCCCACTTAGATTGTTGCTGTTTTAGCCAGTTTTGCAAAGGTTATAGTGTTGCTTTTATATTTATATTTTATAACATGGTGGATATAATAATTTTTATAATCTTTACACATGTGATATTGTAATTACCCTACTTTTAATTTACCCTTTTATTTATAATAGGCACTATTTATATAACTCTAATTTAATATTTTAACTGGTTTATATCTTTATTTTTTAAGTTTTAATCTGTTAAATATGGGTGTTTTTCTTCTGTATAATTGTTAAATTCTGGGGTTTGCATACGGGTTGTTTTTTTTGTAACACGAAACTATTCGCTTACTCATAAGAAGTCGAGTTAGCAACTTTATTTAAACTGTAAAGAAATCCTCAATTTTTTGAAACATTAGATCTGACGTACTCTTCTTAGTTCCGTAAAAGTACAGAGTTACGTAAGCCAAGTAAATTGCGTAGCCAAGAGCTACGGTTGTTTCCCGTAACTACACAACGAGTTATGCCTGTTCCACTTCGTTGTCAAGTGGTGGCAACATCGGCGACCACTCCGAGAGGATTTCCTCCGGGTGTAAAAAAATTAAGGTAAAAGCCTGTAGGACCCGAGGACGGTAGAAACCCTCTCCATTACATTAAAGCTACGTGTTGGGAATCGTTACCGGACCAAGTGGTGGTGGGACTGTGCTGAAAATGGACTGACCTGTATTCTTTATGTATGGAACCACCTTGCTACATATTTCTTTTCGATTTGCACTCTCTTGGGCACTTTGTGCGATCACGATTTATTACATAATTCTAATTCTAAATAAATATAGTTAAGGACTCTTAAATAATCCAAAACATAGCTAATCCATGTTTACACCCCCCCCCCCCCTATATATAGGCTTAGCCTAAGGCTCTCTCGCTCATTCTCTTCATGTACCTCGATGTAGCTCTGTGTTAAGTTGTTACTCTGTTACTCCGCTATTATAAGACTCTTTGTTGTATCTTTCCAATAAATCTTTTTAAAAACGGTCTTCCGTCGAGAGATTATTAAACTATATATCCCACTAAATACTTTGTAATCAATATGGACGCGTACTTCTTTCGTGTCATTGATTTATCGTACTGGAATTCAATGATTTTTAGAATACAGAATGCTTCACATATAATACAAGGCAAGATGATTTTGGCCTTCACTAGAAACAAATGATGATGTATTTCCTTAAAATTACATGGGGTTGTACATCAGTTTTATAATAATAGAATAATAATATTTTTTTGGGTGAGTTTTTTTTTCCTTAGGCGTATTTTACAGCGGGGATTATTGATGTCATATTTCAGACATTTAAAGTTAGAATGTAATGATCTTAAAAACTTAATTCGTGTATTTTTTAAACAGTGCTATGCATGTTTGGTTTAAATTGACCTTCAGAAGTCCAACAATGATCAACCTCAAGTAATAAATTCGGTTCTGTGTGAAGTGAATTTTAAATTAAATTAAGTTTTATTTTATAATTAAGTTAAGCACATAAGATCACGCCATCAATTTTGTAAGTAAAACCCCTGAATACAACTGTATTAATCTAGAATACAGGTCAAAAATCCACACCCCAAACGTGACATTGTTCAATGCCATAACTGTCAGGCATATGGGCCCACCAAAACCTACTATAACCACTTCCCCCCCCCCCAGGTATATAAAATGAAGCGGACAACACAAAAGTGAATTGTACAAGAAGCCGCTGAAATTGCCTGAAGTATAAGGGCTCTACCAACAAAGTCATCCGGCCAACTATAACGGCTGCGAGCCTTACAGGGTACTGAAGTCACAGAACGAATAACGTCGTCGGCACCTCAAGAAGCGGCCCAGCCAGAAATTTTGTTTCTTTTGTCTCTTTTGCCGATTCGGTTCGGAACAGAGAGCAGTCAAAGGCACTGCCTACTCCTCTTCCGCAAGGTCCTCTTCCCCAGCATTCCGTTCATCCCGGCAACTAGCAAACTTAATTCCATCCTCAACCATACTTTCCACATACTCCCCCACCTCACCAGCCTATTAACCTCATTATTTACAAAGTGCAGAACCCTAATTAACACTCTCATTTCTCTTCTTGAAAATCTTGTATCCTACCTTATCCCGCTAAGCAAAATCCATAAGTGGATTCTTCCGACTCCTTATCCATTCTGCTTAGGAATGCGTATGGTATTCGCTCACACACCAACTAAATGACAGCACTACTCGACGACAAGAACATTGCAGTAGTTTTCATCACTGAAACAAGACTTTCGACTAAACGACCATTAACAATTCAACAGTACCAGACTTATCGAACTGACCACCGAGATGGAATAGCACATGAAGTAGCACTGTCATTGTCCATAACTCCATTTCCCACCACATAGTTCCTTCGGTAGCACACAATTCCCTTCATCAGTCTATTGTGTCAATCAGCACCACCACCCTAGCATCAGTGTACTACTCTCCTCATAAATCCATCTATCTCCTTCCTGGACTCGTTTCCTTGTGAGTGGAGACTTAAACGCCAAGCACCAAAATTGAGGCTCAACATCCACAAATACATGCCGACGTGCTTTGCTTTCTGCACATACGCGGAAACATTTCTCCACTATCTATTCTGACACAGACACCTATTGTCGATCTGATACCTTATAAAGTTAACCTCGCTGAGGTAAAATATATTCTAAAAAAGTTACCTTACCGAAAATCCCCTGGATATGATATCCTTACTCCTCAAATTCTCCAACAACTTCCTTCTAAGGCCATAATCTCCCTAACCTACATTTATAATTGCATTATACGAACGACGCGCTTTCTTATCCCTTGGAAACATTCAAAATTGCCCTATTCACTAAACCCAATAACTCCTCATGTAACCGTCCACTATCCTCTCAAATATATTTGAAAAACTCATCTATTTCCAATTGTTGAATACAAAAACCTGTTTCCTACTTACCAGCTTGGTTTCCGTTCACGATATTCCACTGCTCAACAAAGCCTTTGCGTTGTTGATCACATATTCTCAGCTGTTGAAACCAAACAGTATTACCTACAGCCTTTCTGGGCATAGGTCAAGCTTTTGGCAGGGCTTGACAAGTAGGCTATCTTTAAAATCTCAAAACATATTTACAACAGACCCTTTTCCCTTAACTAAAAAAGCTGACCCACATATGAGGCTAAACAGACAAGTACTAAACAGACCCTTTGGACAACTCTACAGACTACTGCGAACGACATCCCATCTCTCAATAGAAAATAAACTACTTATTTACAAAGTTATACTTAAGCCAGGAATAGAGCTATGGGGGACAGTAAAAACGTAGAACATCAATCATATCCAATCCTTTCCTTCAAATGTTCTGAGAACAATAGTAAATGCCCCTTTTACGCCACCGAAACCTTTCATAACGTTCTAAATATACCCGGCATTCTTTTAACTCATCTCTTCCAAGTTCATGAAATTTCATAGTAACCTCCAACCAAATCCAAATCCAACTACCTTAATCCCGTAGCTCTTTAATAATAAAAATATACAGGCAACTCCAAAGGACATCATATCTCTCAATAGAAAATAAATTACGAATCAACAAAGTTATACTTAAGCTAATCTGGACATACGGAATTGACCTATAGGGCAGGAAAAAATTCGAACGTCAAGCGAATCTAATCCTTTCAATCAAAAGTCCTGAGAATAATAGTAAATGCTCCTTATTACATAAGCAATAAAACCCTTCATAATGATCCTTATATACCCTAAATACTTGAACTCATCCCTTCGAAGTTCATAAATTTCCATAGTAACCTATCCAACCACGCTAATTCCCTAGCACAGTCATTACACTCATCCCTATAATCCTCCTCGGAAACTAAAGTGGCAGTGCCCTCGTGACCTGCTATAAATACGTGACAGTTGGAGTCCTGACAATGACCAGTTTCTCCAATCATGTCCTGAGCGTATGTATATAGCTCTCGCGCTCTTAATCAGCTTCCACTGGCTCTTATCCGATTATGCGGCTGACGGAGGAACGTGGTGGGCTTCCCAAGACTCTAATTCCTCTGTCGCATGTGAAGGAGGTGACAACTATGTGGATTTGGGAGGCTGTTTGTAAATAGTGTATGAATAAGCGAGTAAATGAAAATTGTGAATATGGCATGAATGAGAACATTTATTTCATATAACTATTACTTATTGCCCAATAAGGCAGATTGTGATTTTATCAAAATAAAGAAGTTCTTATGTAAGAGTAACACATTGCGTGACAAATGGACTCAGAAGCAGCTTTAAGGGGTGCTATATTTTCAAAGTACATACAAACGACCATTGTTTAATGTTGGTTTGATTAAGAAATTTAGGTGTTGATGAATGCATTCTTAAATTCAGAACAGGTGTGAGCATTAGATAAACACTTTTCCATCACCTGAGATCACAATAAGAGAAGACACATAGATCACAGCAGATGTAAACAATAAGAAAAAAATACATTGACAATATTCATGTTACCTTAAGCTTGTCTAGGACTAAACTTTTATATTTATGAGTATTTATTATGTGAGTATCTACTGAAACTAATGAGTGGTATATAATTTATAGAATAATTATATTAGCTACCCTCGGTTAAAGAATAATCTATAGTGACGAAAATAGCTCCAAGCAAAAAATAAATTATGAAGCATTAAAACATATTGTAGGAAAGATTTCAAACAGAGCAAACTAGAAAAAATTTTAAAAAATCGCCACGCTCCGGATCGACCCCTGTTAATTTATTAAAAGTCCAATTAGTTTAAACGTAGGTAGATACTTTGTTCTGACCAATTAGTTATAAAATAAATGTTATATCATGAAAATATAAAATATTAATTTTATTATTATGTAACGATACGAGTACAAAAAACCTTTCGGGACATAAAATATACGCTATCATCAATAAATGAATTATTAATTAATATATGGTTATACAAGTATGTAAATTTATATCACATTCAGGCAACACGGGAATATTTATGCATTTTCGTTAAAACATCTGCTTTGTAGAAAATGCATAAAAGAACTGCCAATTACAATTTTAAAACAACCTTATTTCTGTAATTTATATATATTCTGATTGGAACTTTGGGATCTCAAATTCTTATTTTCTTCGCAGGATATATCTATTTTATCAAACATTTATGTAAAGTATGAATAAATTATTGCTATGTGCTTCTTAGTAAAACTAATTGATAACACACTTTGATATTATCGTTGAGGAACTTCATAAAGGATAAATTAAACTTTTGGGTGTCTATTATTATTAAGTGACCCTTCACCCCACTTCCTCCATTGTTCTTTAATCCTAAAAGGCTTTTCTTAACTCATTAAGAAAAAAAAGGTTTTCTGAATTTACTAGTTTAAATCAAGCTGCTAAATTTATAAGATAATCGGTCTTCACCATATCAGTTAAGATATTCAGTACATAACCAAGCAGCTATAGGCACTGATACGCTGCAGTGGTTAGATTCACGTATTTATGGTTTGAAGATTCATGGTTCAAACCCTTAGATTGACAACCAATTTATTTCAATAAATGTAAGCTACTGACCCTCTATAGGGTATCTCGCTTATTAGTCCGGAATAGGGGAACATAAGATGATAAACATACAAATAAAATAACACCCAAGATTACAATAACCAATTATGTATACTATAGATGATTTTACTGCCTGATAATAGAAATATTTAGACGCTATTTATTATTTTATTTTATGCTGGTTGAAGGAACTGTAAGTCCAATAATATGTCAATATTATTGCTTTGCATGCGGTAGTGTAAGATTTATTTTAAAGCTAACTTTAAAAATGAATGATAAGTGATGTTTCATACGATAAAATTGAAAGCTCTTTAGTGTTGTGACAGGGCTGACTATACTCTCTTCACCAGGGTAAAACACCCTTTAACACTGTTGAAGGCAGCCATCTATACAGGTACTGAAGCACGCCGAGCTCTTGATTGATGGGTTAGGAAATATTTCCATGCTGATGTGAAGGAAAGTTTAAAGATTGAGTAAGAATAGACGTGCTGAAATTCATCTTTGAGCTAACCCGTGGGGATAAAAGCAACCTACCTCTATTTAATGCTATATTGGCGGTAGAAATTGTCATAAGATATATTACACATCAGCTTGGCTTATAATTATTAAGTCGTGGTCAAAAATAAATCACTGGAAGCATAGAATATAAAAAAGTCGTTCCCAAGAATAATTAAGTAGAATAGGAGTATTTATTGGGAAGGTCGTCACTCGTGCTCAATAAGTCAATGTCCCTGACAGGATACTGCGGGGATCACGGGTTCGAGTCCTGATCCTGGTTGTATATCATTTCCTAGGCTAATAATTCTTAGTGAAATAGGTTCACTTTTACGATTAATACAGTCGCAGCTCGGAAGATATTAAAAATGTATTATGCACATACATACTACGTAAATAGATAGACAAATTTAGAATTAAAAAATATATGAACATGACATATAATAATGATAATAGTATAAAGAATAAAAACAAAATATATACATTAATTTTAGTATTGGTATCATTTTAATGTTTTCAGCAAACTTTTTTTTTATTTATGTTCATTTAAGATATCAGTATTGAGAAGAGTTGTATGATTTTGAGAATACTATTAAGATTACTTAATCATTGCTATATATGTTTAAATATTCTTGTCTGTTTTTATGACATCAAATGCTTGGAGAAACTAAAACTTTAATTTATCCAGGTAACCCCTAAAATTATCTGTTTTCTTTTTACTATTATATATGTTGATAGCATATCAAACCTTTGCCCTCTTGCATGAAAAGGTAATAATAATGCATAGTAACTTTCTCCATTAAAATTTCATCTATCCATAAGGATACACTTTTAGTGAATGAGTTACTTAATAAAGGTAACAGATACAATTATGTGCCAATTAAACTCAAACTTTAATAATTTGAGATGAATGCCTTATCACGATCAGCGGATCAGTTTAGTGTTGAGATGGCACCAATTTTAGTTATAGTTCTTGTTACTTACAAACATTTCGGTTCACTGAAGACACTCATCAAGACAATTCCCAGTGGTTTTATAAAACATCCCTAGTAATCCTGGTAGTAATAAGATAAAGTTTTTAATTGAGTTGTAATTACCCTTAATTAATTATTTAAAATTGAACTGCCCTAGGGTTGGAAGTAAACACAGTAAAATGGGTCTTGATCGTGATGAAATAATCCTATGATATTACCATAGACCATGGCCGTGGCCTGTGTTAAACACTTCATGACATGTCTACAGCTGCTAACACATCTGAGTTCCGTAAACCTATACCAATAATGAAAATCATCCCTCACTGATAAATAGAAGAATAACAATTTTTATCTAATAAAAATGTCACAAAGTACCCGAACGCCATCCATGAATAATTTACCATTAATCGGTAATGCTAAATTTTTTATTGTGTATGTATTTTTGGTGTGCTGTCAAAGGGAGATTTTACTAAAAATTATTCCAGGAACAAACTTTTACAGGTACTATATTACATTTGTTTAGAAGGGGTGTTCTTTTTCGTTTGTTGTTATAAATGCAGAAATTCATATGTTGCATCAATACAGAGAATAGCACTGTTATATTAATTAAAAATTTAATTCTTCATTAAACAAATGATATATTAAGTTTGGTACTTGTATGATGAATTTGAGCCAATTTAGAACTATTCGTTTGCTGGAGTAGTAACAAGTACCAGTTGTTCACTCAGGTAAGTAGTACTCTTTATTCCGTTTGTGTGATTCTTATGTTTCCGACATTTGCTCTTTCTTTTTTTAGGATACTCCTTTTATTATACTATAAAAGCCCTATTGTTAGTTATCTCAAACGAACTAGTAGGAATGATAAACATCACTAGCTTGGATTTAGGCCCCGTAATTTTGTGTTATTTAAATAGCAGCAACATTTGCCTTACGGCAACGAGACATCCTTCAGTCGCCTACCTCCACTTTTTCCTCCACGTTCTAATATTGACTTCAGTCTAAGCTTTTACAATCAGTCTACCTTATCTTTACTACTCTTGACAATTGAATAGACATCTGATCATTTAATTTCATAAAAATGTAATATAGTTAGTTGATTCAAGGATCTTGTCATTATTTTTATTTTTTATATGTAATTTAAAAAAAAAAATAAATTAAACGATTCACGAGCCTTTTTGTGAAAATAAAAAAGTCACCTTTTCGTTTGTGAATACAGCTTCATGTATTGTGCGCTAGAATGTGACAATATAAACTATCGAAACTACTCGTTCTGAAAAATCAAACACTGAGGGAAGAAGATAAAGAGTTTTATTCATAGATTAATTAACCAAAGAAAGGATTTATTTTCCAATAAAGAGTAATTTTTTAGCTTATATTAAGTACTTGTAAAACAAATAATTAATTTTATTTGCAATAAAATTAAAAGAAAAGCTATTTCTGATTATTTGAGGGTTTGAGGGAATTGCGGAAAGTATTATTGGTAATTAAATTTACTACTACTAATATAGTAATAATAAATACCGTAGTGATACATATAGTAGTAATACTAGTAGTACTAGTATTTGAATTTGCTGCAGTTAAACAACAGTACGGCCATTTTACAGTTTCGTTGGTTTGAATTACATTACTCGAGTAAACAGTTAGCTAACAGTATAGAGTTACATAGAATAGGTAGGTTTACGTTTGTTTGTTCAAGAAGTAAAAGAAGTCAATACCTGAGGTATTAATTAGAAAAACACTGGTGTTTTTTTTTCTGTATATGAGCTTTCGAGTTACGTATTTTCTCCAAGGTAAGGCCGATGTAGAAGATTTTTCAATTTTATTCAGATTTTTTATTATACAGAAGATTTTTAGCAATTATTCAGTTTAAAAGTTATTTATGGAATTACAATTGCATAAAGAATCACCTCGTTGAAGTATAACTAATTGTATTCAGAATAAGCGCATAATTTTGATTGTGCAAACATCTCCCCAACGTTTTCAAATTAATATTTGTCGGGCTAATCCAGAACAGCAGAGAGGTTGGCAATGATGTTGAAACAAAAGCAGCTTCAGACACACTAATTCAGACATGTGCAGCACAGTGAGTAGTATTCTGCGAAACTACTCAACTATAACTGATCCGAAATTGCCATCAACGAATGTAACAGAAGCAA
Organism: Acanthosoma haemorrhoidale; assembly: GCA_930367205.1. Lineage (NCBI taxonomy): Eukaryota > Metazoa > Arthropoda > Insecta > Hemiptera > Acanthosomatidae > Acanthosoma > Acanthosoma haemorrhoidale. Next base: position 133,467,030 of record OV884011.1, read on the forward strand.
AATAACGCCTAGAATCTCTCTCCCTCATGTAATTGATTTCCGTTTATTGTAATTAATTTTAGGACAGTAGCACGTTTAATTAAAATTTTATTCTGAGAAATAAATAATTTAATAAGTATTTATTTTCATTATAGAATAATGTTTAATATTATTGTTATACACGAAAGGATCAACTTTTGTTTTAAACTTTCGTGCATTTTTGTTCGGTTTCAAAACCCTTCATTCAATTTACATAGGGTGATTCACAGATTCCACAATACGGAATCTTTACATAAATGCACATTGTGCTAATAATATTTACTTCTATGTAGTGTAGCTACATTAATTTATAATATTAGTGTACTGCAAAAGAATCATAAACTAAACAACATTAATTTGTTTCAGGTGGCTCTCTGACAGTACAGCTAGAATGTTGAATTGAATCGTCTGCATTCACAAAACAATTTCAGTACTTGTATAAGGTAAATATCTGTAGTAATAATTGTTTAAATATAAATATTAGGTACACTTATATACAAACATGTATAATGCACATAATATATATATATATATATATTCGTATATGGCCGGTGGTTAAGATAGATACAAAGATAATAAGGAAAAAGGGAAATGCACTGACACACTCAGACTCCAGTGAAAGACTGCTTTATTATTGATGATAATGCGACATACATAGGATCATGGGCTGTTTACATTCAAGTATATGTCATAGTCAGGCCTCTGGCTTTAACAACTCACCACCAACCTCGTGGAACTGGGGAAATTATGGGGGAAGGTGTACGTGAAAATTAACGCGCGGCAATTAACAAAAATTACCTAAGCGAATGTCCCATAGCCCCTCCCTGTTCCTAATCTTCGTTCCCACTTTCCCTAACAGATCATATCCTATGATCCCTCAGTATTCCCGGGGCATCTTTTCCACCTCATGGACCCTCAATTTCTCCTCACTACGATCCCATCTCTATTATCGCTTCCCCTTCGACTCTGCAGGGGCCCCCCAGGGTGACTATGCTACAAGAACATACCGGCATTTGAGGGTATCCTCCCTCCTCCACACATGTTCTCTAGTGTTTCCCGACACATTATTGTGTTGGTACTCCTGGTGTCCACTAAGCACTGCACTCCACTCGCGACTCTAATTATAGGCAGACCGCTATGTGCGCCTTTTACAATATTATTTATTAACGCGGGGTCGCCTCTCCGCTGCCACTCTTCTCAGATCTCGCGTTCATCCCTCCTCTCCGTCGCCTGTCGTCGACCGCTCCTTCGGGCACTGCCGATTCCAAAGCCGCTTCCTGGTTCTTCCCTTTCGTTGTCCGTTTCGGAGGTTTCCGAAGTCTCTGTAGCCTCCGACTGCTGTCTCTCCCTCCTCCACACTCTCTGAGCATTTATTTCCATTGGCTCGGGCCGGTTCACGTTTCTGCGTCGGCTCATGTATAGGCACTGTGTTGCTACGTGTCAGTCTGCGCCACACTCGAAGAACCTAGTGCGTGCGCACTTTGCTACTAGGTGTCCTGTCTTCCCACACTAATAACACTTCTTGCCTTCCCTCCTCCTTGGGCGTCCCGCGTTTCCTTGGCTCCTTTCTCCCACTGTTGCTCTCTCTCTTCCGCTGTACTTCACCTCCTTCTTCCTCCATGTGACCGGGGCGATTTTGGGCTTTCTATATACCACTTTTTTCTAGCCTATTTCTTCCTCACCAGCTGTAATTTCCTCCTCTCTGGCGCTGGCGTCCACCATTTCTTGAGCGCATTCTAGGAACGTGCGCTCTCTAGGTAACGCCTCCTTTCTTCCTGTCTCCTTTGCTAGCTGCACCTTCAGTATTGTTGACAAAAACGCCATCCTGCCCTCTACTTCTGCCGCGCTCACTGTCTCCCGCATCTTCTCCGTGATGCCATTATATTGAACCAGCAGTGTTCCTGAGTACTGCCCGATTGTTTGTCGGTGCCTCTTCGTCTCCCAGAATATTGTTGAAATATCCTATTCCGGAGTCCATCTTCCCCCGCCGAATGCTTTCTTCAGCCACTCCTTCACTATGGCCCATGAGGTCTCCTCGTCAGCCTGGATCATGTTCAGAATACTCCGCTTAACTCTGCACACCAGAGCTGCTCTCAGCGAATTGGCATCTCCTTCAGTTATTGATTCCTCCGTCCGTTTTCCTTCCCGTGCCGCTTCCCCAGCCCACTCCGTTTCCCGATTCTTCCGTCTCTCTCCTCCAAAACCTCCGAGTGTTTATCCCCATCGGTTTTGGTCTGATCCCATCTCTGCGTTGGCTCATATAAGGACACTACCTGGCCACGTGCCCATCCGTTCCACAGATGAAGCACCTAGTGCCTGGGCACTGTGCTACCAAGCGTTCCTCCTTCCCACACTTGTAGCACGTCCTGTCTTCTCGCCTCCTGAAGCGTCCCGTATTTCCTCGGCTCCTTTCTCCTACTGTTGCCCTATCTCTTCCACCATATTGCACCTCCTTCTTTCTCCATGTGACTAGCATGGTTTCGGGACTTCTATACCTTCTTCTCTGGCACTGGTGTCCACCATTTCATAGGCACATTCTAAAAATGCGCGTTCTCTTGGTAGCCCTTCCTTTCTTCTGGTCTCTTACTGATCTCTTACGGTCTCGCTAGCTGCTCCATTAGTATAGTCGACAGAAATGCCATCCTGGCTTCCACCTCTGCCATGCCCACAGTCTCCCGCATCTTCTCAGTGATGCTATTATAAAGGGCCAGCAGTGGCGTTCTGGCGTACTGACCGTTTGTCTGCTGATGTCTCTTAGTCTCCCGGAACATTTTAAAAATATCTTCCTCAGGGTCCATCTTCCCCCTCCAAACGCTTTTTTCAACCGTTCCTTCACTATATCCTAGGAGGTCTCCACATTGGCCTGGATCAAATTCAGAATATTCCTTTTTACCCTGCATACGAAAGCCGCTCTCAACGGTTCGGCGTCTCTTTGAGTTATTATGTCTTCTGACCTTTCCATCTATATCCGTGTCATTAGCCGGCCCCCCTTAAGGAAGGGATTCAGCACCCCGGTCTTATCCGTGAACCTTTCCAGGTCTGAAATGGGTTTTCTGATGTCTTGAGCCGTTATCCATGTATTTTCATCCACGCCAAAGTCATCGCATGGGTTGCTGTCATGCGGCACACACAAATGTTGTTTGTGGTAACAGTGGTATGTCTGCTGCTGCGTTCAACATCGCGGGTTGCAATACTCCCTCAGACATTTTCTTAAACTAATCGTTCACTCAGAAATGAAGTAAAAATAATAAAACAACCACCGTACGATAATCCCGATTTGTGGCACCAGTTAATCTCCGGTGGTTAAGATGTTATAAAAAGGGAAATAGGGAAACGAACTTGGGCAAAAGAGTAGGACTAACTTTATTATTCTGACAATCCTACACATATAGGATCATGGGTTGTGTATAATGGGTTTTACAAGTTAAAGTCTATTGGCTTTCGAATTAAAAAAAAAAAGGTACTAAGAAACAACATGCTTGAAAGTTAGAACTAGACTGTTTGTTTCCAGTCTATAATCCTGTATATATACATTCGGGATGTAAACAACCCGACGTTCGGGGATTAAGAATGGATACTGATGCTGTCCTGAGCTTAACTCCTCCTGCCAGTTTACGCACATCTTTTCGTAAGCTATGAAGTCCAACTTGAGGACGTAGGCAATATTACGATCACTCTCCTAATCGTACTAGGGAGCGAAGGCCAGCCCAAAAAGTGCTCAACCTGTAATCCCTTACATTCAGTGGTATTCCTAAAACACTTCTGGTCCAAATAGAACGCTGCATCCAACACTGCAGCCGCTAGTGACAAAATAAAAATTACACGGCTTATTACTCAAATACAACTATATAATCTTACACGCTACGCTAAATCAATAATTCTACACAGCCTGTGTACATTCTGAAAAAAACAAAAGGAACTACAAACAAGAAAAATAGATAATACTCCTACGAATGGTACAAGGTGTACGTATCAATACAATACCAAATTTGGCTCCCTGGAGAAGCAAGGACACTCCAACTCATTCATGGCCTGCACCCTCCTCCTCAAGTGGGAGTTTTAACTGTTCGACGTGGACGGTTTTCCGTTTCGTCGGAGGTCTTGTACTCTCGTTGGTAACGCTGTTATGCTTCCTGATAACCACCACCTTGAATGAACCCACGTATCTGACCGACTCTCTCCACTTCCCCCGGTCACTCTCCGAAAGATTCTGCGGCACCAAGAGTGTTCGCTCCCATCGCTATCGTCCCACGTACCACGGATTCCATCTTCCCCGGGCACCCATTCCTGGATTAATTGTCTAAGATCCCCGGACGTTTTCCCCTCCTCAACTGCATTTACGGTAATCGCTCGGGATTACCAGTCCACCACAACATTGTCCTTCCGTGGTTTGTATACAATTTCCAGGTTGTATTGTGACAAAAACTCCTTCTAGCGTGTCACCCTGGTGGATGATTCCTTCAGCTTCCCCAGCCATTGGAGAGATCTGTGGTCCGTATGTACTCTGAATTTCCACCGAAGACGAATAAACGAAAATGATCAATAGCTCTTATAATGCCAAGAAGTGCGCAATCAGGGGTACTGTACCACGCCTCCGTGTCGGTCAGTATTCAACTTGCGTACGCGTTTCATTTCCCTCGCCATTTCACCATTTCCCTCCTGTGACAGAAACGTCCTAATGCTTACTCACTGGCGTCGGAATAACTTCTCAAAATAGGGAAACGCCAGGATTGGTTCCTCTTACAGTCGAGCCATGCGTTTTCAAAGGTTTTGCTCCATAATAGGTTTGTTCACTACCCGCGACCTCTTCCGCATTAGGTTACTGATGGGAACGAGCAGAGAGAGTGATTAAGCGTACCTAAAAGACCCCGAGTGCCCTTCACGTCTTTCGGCTCCACCATCTTCCGTTGACTTTCGCAGAATCCGGCTGGACTGCCTTACTCGAGATGGTTAGCCTAAAAAGTACATCTGATCCTTTCCCAGCGATGATTTTTCCAAGGACAATTTTAATCCAAATTCACGCAATTGTCGGAATACCCTCCGGAGATGTTCAATATATTCAGATGCTGTGTGGCCGAAGATCAACCGATCGTCCATATATCGGAGTGCGTGCGGATAGCGTCTCTCCTTCACGTACGGTATTTGGTCTGATTTTAATGGGATTTCATTTACTGTCATCCCCGTTGCCCCTAGCAAATCACCCTCCACGTAAAAAATATCTCTGAACTCCCTTTGTAAGCTTTCCTTCCAATCCACCACTTTATTGACTGCTCCTATCCGCGCTCTCCTCTTATGGTCACCTGGCATCGATGATTTACACTCCCCAACTTGATCCACCACTGCTTTCTTTTGGTCTCTACACACGCGCCTACGCGTCCTAATAAGTCACACTCCACGATATGTACGTTAATAACGCCTTTTTTTTTTTCGCCCATTTCTCTAAATTCACGTCCACCTCTCCCGCCCCCTTACAGGGCCTAACCTTGATCTGGAGTGCCCTCTCTCTACCATACAGCCACTCATACGCACCGCATGACATTAAGTTATTGGTGCTACCAGTATCCACCAAGCACCTCTCCCCCCCCCCTCGACTCCGATAATTGGCAACTTGCACAGTATCCCTCTCACTGTATTACACTTTAGGGTGTGGTTACTACTCTGCTCCACCCTCCTCAAGGTTTCCACACGCCGCTCCCACCTTCTAGTAGTAATCTCCTGTCGCTTGTGCTCTTGGCTCCTTTCGTGACCCGGCTCTTCTACTTCCGTTTCCGACGTTTCTGACGCACCCGACGATTTCTCAGCTGATGATCCATTCCTTCTGGGTGATACCTTCCTTCTTTCTCGGATCGTTTGAGTATTCACTTCTATCGGTTCTGCCTTATGAAGGTCTCTCCTCCGATACACTCGTGATATGCCCCACCTCACTGCACTCGAAGCATTTTTTTCGAGGGCACTATGCATCTGAATGACCCGTCTTCACGCACCAATGGCATTTTCTCTCTTCTCTGCGGAGTCCATACCTGAGTCTTGCCGCCCTGAACCTCCTTTCGTCTGCTGCTTCGATTTTTCTTCCAATTTGCTTTCGGGGTCCTGGTTCTTCTATACACTATCCGCATCCGTTCTGCCTCATCCTCCTGTATCCTCAATTCCTCCTCCCTGGCGCTGGTATCAATCATGACTTAGGCACACTCGAGGAATGAGCGCTCAGTAGACAGATATCCCAATCCGTCCTCTACCTCTTCGGCGCTCATCACCTCTCTTATTTTCTCCGTTATTTGATTATAACGGGTAACAAGACCTGCGGCATATTGACCGCTACTTTCCCTTGAGGTTCTTATCTTATCTTCCGGAACATATGAAAATATCTTCTTCTGGGGTCCATTGAAGTCCTCCTTGAATGAATATGCTTTCTTTAGCCGCATATTCACCGTTTTCCACGACGTTTCCTCATCCGCTTGGATCTGGTTGAGAATACTTCTCCGACCTATCAGGGCCACTTTTAGTGACTCTGCATCCCGGGGTCCAGAAGATTTTCCTTTGTTTTTGCTATGATTAAAGCAGTGAGGCGATCTCCTCCCTTCAGAAATCTCCCCATATTTTTACGTGATACTTTCAGTCTAATCGTAACTTATTTATGTAAAAAAACAAATGATGATATATAAGTGAGTTCTTTGGCTATTTCTTCTTGTTTATGGTGTTCTGTCGAACCACTATAGCGCTCACCTGATTGTTATACCCTTAACACATTCAATATAAAAGGGATTTTTTTTTTTAAGTTCTCAAAATTTTAAAAGAGGAATGGATGAAAAATAAAATAACATGGAATTTATAGCAGTGAAAGGGATCCTTTTACTAGGAGGGTCCTACTTGGCTAGATTACATGGCTTCCCTAAATAAGGCTATATCTAAGGCCTTTAAAGTGTCAAGACGATGATAAAACTTTGAAAAAAAATAAGCCTGATACCTTCAGCCAATGTCTCCTTGTCGAGCTAATGAGAAAATGTAAATTTAAGACTTAGGTATAAACAGCTATTCCTAACATGCCCTGCTTCGTACTTTTGCGCTGGTACTTACTTCCGCCGAACTTAACGTTTCCTTTAAATTGTTAGATCCATCCCTGATATACTCCAGAGCATCCTATAGGTCTACATTACCCAGGTCGGGTCTGTATTCAATAGCCTTCACAAGCGTATGCTAATATCGAAGCTACCGGCGAGGAACTCCTCTCATTTTGCAATTTCATCCGCTCGCTTAAGATGGATCTACGCCACCAAAGCGCCTTTTACACCTGCGGAATAAATATGAATCCAAATTAGGCCAAGATGCCTTTGCGCCTTGCTAACTTGAACATTACAGTTTTCTTTCAACAGTCTCTCGTTCATTTTCCCCCTTTATCCATTTTAATATAATTCATCATACACCTTGTTCAGAGCCTTTTGGATATAATCTATTTATTATTATATCTTCTTTGCTTTCGTTATTCAAATTTACAAGATGGTCTGTTACTGTTTAAAGGCGTGTCGTGTTTTGATATAATTTTTGGAGATTTTGGGTTTTCGTTAGAATGGAATATGCTTAGAGTTAACACAATAGAGAACATTGGGGGTAAAACCCATCAACATTCAAAAGATATATAGTGGAGACCAAACAAAATTATTTAGTTCCTGTAATATTTATATAGTGGCACGGGTTTTACCCGCAGATTCCATGAGGGTTTTTTTTTACGCTTGGAATATGCCCTGACACGGTTCTGGAAGTCCGGCGTAGAAATTAAATACCAAAATTAAATAATGGGTAAGTTTAAACAAATGAAATAAGTGATTACTAGAAAAACGTTTGTTGATATAAATCTACCCTAGTGAAGTAATAAGTAATTATGATTAATGACCACATGCATTCCATAGTGGCAGTTCATTCACTGGTTATTATGAATCGAATTTAACAGCAATACAATTAAATAAAAATTTAATTAATTAAATTTTATTTATTAAATTATTAAATAATAATTAATAAATAAAAAAAATTAAATAAAAGTATGTGTGCAACTCAACGAATTAGGAATACTTTATGACTTACAATATTGGATCAGTTGCAACTGCAAATACATTCTTAACAAATATTGGTGATTTTAATAATTGAAAGCAAATGCGTTTTCGTATTAATAATAATTCGTATTCGTAAAGGTAGGGAGGATCAGCTATGTTGTAAGGAATAATTATTTAGTAAAAAAATTATTCACGCTCATTTCCCTTATAAATGACGATAAATAATAACGAATATGAAATAAATCAATTGCAAAGAAGCGACCGAATAAGAAATAACGGAGAAAAAATTATTCTTTATTCCTTATTTAAATAAAATAAATTCCAATAACGCCTATCACCCCTTGAAATACGTGGTACTTGAAGTTTGGTCAACTACTTGACCATTTACGTAATACCTGAGTGAGATTTGGCATGGATCAGAATTATTTATAGTATGTTTGGCAATCACGACCAATTATGATGTTTCTATATATATTATTTTTATATTTAAAGATCTTACAGAACTAACAGAGAAGTTAGGGAAAAGTAGTCATTTTAAGACTAATATTTTAATATTCCGATATACTTTAAGAGTTACCGAGAAATATTAAACTTATTAAGCTGAAAAAGTATACTGGTAATTATGAAAGTGGTTACTAATGACCGTATCTATAAAACATTATTATTATTATTATTATTATTTGTTCCGGCATTTGTGCACCGCGGCCTCACTGAGACCTATTGTGCGCCGTCCATGTCCCTGTCCTATATATGTGACAGGCCCACGGCCTTTGCAAATCTGAGGATACTGAATGGATCGATCAGTTCACATAGTTTGGGGTCTACAATGCGATCACTACCAAAGTGAAGGTATCGCTTTCTAGCTAAGTTATCACAGTCACATATTATATGACGTGCCGTTTCTCCCTCTTTCTTGCAGAATCTGCAGATTGGTGATCCCACTATCCCCAAATTAAAGAGGTGTTTATTTAACCGACAGTGACCTGTATAGAGTCCTGTCACACTTTTGAGTGTCCACCTGTCCATTGATAGAAGTGCTGAGCTTCTTCTCTTACAGGGTCCATTAAGAAACAGTTTCGAGTGTTCCTGTTTCTTAGTTTCTCTCCAAGAAAGTCTTGCCTTGTCCTCTAAAGCTAATTTTATACGCCTTTTAGCGTAGCTGAGGCTGATACCACATATGGGTTCAGGTGCAAGAGGTGTCTGTTCTGAGCCCACCCTTGCAAGGCCATCTGCCTTCTCATTGCCTGTGATGCCTGTGTGTCCTGGCACCCAGTCGATTCTAACCTTATTGGCTAGCGAGAGTGTGTTTAAGTTGTTTTTACACTCCTCAACCAAATAAGATCTGGTCGTTAGCTTCTCAGGGCGCCAATGGCTGCCTGGCTATCCGTGAAAATTGTGATCAGTCTGTTTCTTACACCCTCCCCAATTAAGGTTTGGGTACAGACATTGATCGCCATCACTTCGGCCTGAAAGACCGAGGTGTGTCTACCTAAAGGAATAGAAATCCCAGATTCTGGTTTATCTTTCCTCCATATGCCGGCCCCTGACCCGTTTTCTGTTAGCGAGCCGTCTGTATAGCAATTAATCCCATTACACAGTTTATGTGGTTTGGTCTTTGTGTTTTCCGCACAGTATAAAACGTCTGTGTGTTTCTTAACTTGTAGGTCAGAGTGCATTGACAGCACCTCGTCCTCATCAATTCTTCTGAACAAGTTCCCATGTCGCATGTGAGTCATGACTTTGGATCTTGTTCCTGATTTCGCAAGTCTGTAAGCCACGTTCAAGGCTTGCGCTTCTACTTCTATGTGCAGTGGATTCAAGTTCAATAAGACTTCCATTGCAGCAGTAGGAGTTGTACTCATGGCACCAGTGATCATGAGACATGAAAGCCTCTGTAATTTGCCAAGCAAAGTTCTATTTTTACTAATACTACCTCTGTGCCACCACACCATAGAGGCATAGAGCACCATTGGTCTAACTGCTGTGGTATATAGCCAGAATAACATTCTGGGTTGTAGTCCCCAGGTCCTACCCACAGCCCTTTTACATGCATAGAGGCATCGAAGTGCCTTCATAGTAGTATTCCTGATGTGTTTAGACCAGTCCAATTTTCTATCCAGAGTAACCCCTAGATGCTTTACCTCACTAGAAATGCTTACCTGTGTCCCCCCTATATAGGGTGGTCTAACTATAGCATTTCTTTTGTTAGTGAAGATACAGAGATTTATCTTCTGGGGATTGATTCCTAAACCATTCTTTTCACACCAATCCCTCAAAAGATCCATCGATGCGGAAAGCAACTCAGAAATGGTTTCTGAGAACTTGCCCCCTATGAGCACAGCAATGTCATCAGCATATCCCTGTGCGTAGAACCCTGCAGAGTTTAGGTTTGTTAACAATGAGTCAACGACCAAACACCACAGTAATGGAGATAACACCCCTCCCTGTGGACATCCTCCCACTGGCTTCATCCACAGTTTGGTTTGTCCCAATTGTGATTGTAACATGTATAAAACATTAAATAAAACAAATTTTTTACCAGGCAATAATGGAACTTTTTCGAGGCCGGGTTAATAATGTAGTTAATTATAATCAATATTATATTTTATGTGATTTGAATGTATATATTATTATACTTTGGTTAAGTAGTTTACTCACTAATAGAGCCTTAGGGATTTTTTTTAGAAAATGTATTATAAATTAAAAACGAAAAGTAGACTTATTTAAAAAGAATATCTGCAAATCAAATATGACAATTAATGATCACCCACACAGCCCAAGCCACCAGCGATATTCGTACGTAACATTAGTATTTTTCAATTACTATGTACCCAACTGAATAAAATTGTAGGTACAGGGAAATACACTTGCCTCAATCGGTCCCGGGACACAAAAATTTCTCCGGACACTCCCGACACATACCGAACAATGATCAAATACATAGAAGAAACTAAGGCCGACTTCCATACCTACCAGTTGAAGCAGAAACGATCGCTACAAGTGATGATTAGAAACCTGCATCCCACTACACCAGCGGACGAGATAGAGAAGGAGCTCTTAAGCCTAGGATACAAGGTTTGCCAAATTACGAATGTGCTCCGTGAGGAAAGACAAGAAAATGATGCAAGCATCAAGACACCACTGCTCTTATTCTTTGTGGATCTAGAGTGAACACCTGGAGTGGAAAAAATCTACGAGGTTAACCACTTGTATTACACAAGAGTACAGGTCGAAAAGCCTTACCCCAAACACGATATAGTTCAATGCCATAATTGCCAGGCATATGGGCACACAAAATCATACTGCTACCACCCTCCCAGGTGTGTAAAGTGCAGTGGGCAGAACAAAAGTGAATTGTGCAAGAAGCCCATAAAATCACCTGCTGTATTCGTGCTCTGTCAGCACGCCCCCCCGCCCCTCTTACAAATCTTGTCACCTACCTCATCATTAAACAAAACCCATAACTGGATCCTTCTAACTCCTTATCCATTCTCCTTTGGAATGCGAATGGTGTTCACACACACACTAACGAACTGACAGCACTACTTCCCGACAAGAACATCCACGTAGCTCTCATTACTAAAACAAGACTTACGAGTAAGCGACCTTTTGCAGTTCGACAGTATCAGACTTGTAGAACTGATCACCCTGATGGAAGAGCACATGCAGGCACCTCTGTCATTGTCCATAACTCCATTTCCCATCACATAGTTCCTTTGGTAGCACTCGATTTCCTTCAGTCCACTGCAGTGTCAATCAGCACCTTCACTTTCCCCCTTAGTCTAGCATCAGTGTACTGCCCTCCCAATAAATCCATTTCTGTTTCCCAATTCATTTCCTTTCTAGACTCCATCGGTCATCGTTTTCTTGTGGGTGGGGACTTTAACGGACTTTAACGGAATGCATCAACATTGGGGCTCAAGATCCACAAATACACGAGAACGTGCTTTGTTGTCTGCACTCACACGGAAACATTGCTCGACTATCACCCCTGACACAGCCACCTATTGGCCATCAGATCCCAACCGACATCCAGATCTCATGACTTTTTCTTCTACAATAGTTTGGGAACACTAAACTATTCAGTCACGCGCCTCGATGACCTCTCCTCCTATCATAGCCCTGTGATCCTTACCATTTCCCTAAGATCTATCCACAAACTGCCTCCTTTATTTATCTGGGGCCCAGTTGACTGGGATCACTTTCGACAGACTCTTACAGGCTCCGTTGACCTAAAAGTACCCCTGAAAACATCCCAAGACCTAGATGATGCAGTGCATTCCTTCACTACTCTGATCAAGAGGTCGGCCTGAGAGGCATTGTCACCCCACCGTCATCTAAAAAATCACAATCAAAATCCTTTACCTCAGTATCTCATAGACCTAATTTAATCCAAACGCCACTAGAGAAAAGTGTGGCAAAGATCCCGACATCCTGCTGATCGTCGCTCATACAATCAGTACTGCAGGTTGGTAAAGCGGCAATTGGCATCCTTCCGTTCCGATTATTTTAATTCCTATCACTCCTCTTTGTCTAACAGGGATAACTTCTTGTGGAATTTAACCAAGAAAATCCTAAAATATCATCCTGTTTCACACTCACTCCGTCGTGATGATGGGTCCTGGGCTGCTTCAAATGGCGAGAGGGTGCAAGGATTCGCACTGCATCTTTCCCGTACATTCACTCCTCACCTTACTCCTCAAAATATACTCATCGCTCAACTGTTGAAGATTTCCTCACTTCACCTATCCCTCTCTCACTACCACAAGGCCCTCTGAAGTCAAATCTTCTGAAAAATTAGCTTAGCGAAAATCTCCAGGATATGATCTCCTTACTCCTCGAATTCTCCAACATTTTGCTCCTGAAGCCATAATCTTCCTAACTTACATTTATAACTGTACTATCCGAACGACGCATTTTCCTCTCCTCTGGAAACACTCCATTATAGTCCTATTTGCTAAACCCGGTAAACCTTCTAATGACGACTCATCTTATCGTATAATTAGCCTACTCCCTATACTCTCAAAAATATTTGAAAAACTCCTATTAAAACGCCTACTTCCAATTATTGAATCAAAAAACCTTTATCCTACTCATCGGTTTGGTTTCCGCCAACGACATTTCACTGCTCAACAGGGCCTTCGCATTGTCGATCACATCTCCTCAGCCCTTGAATCCAAACAGTTTTGCACTGCTCCCTTTCTTGATATAGCTCAAGCTTTTGACAGGGTTTGGCAGGCAGGTTTGCTTTTCAAGCTCAGAGGATATTAACTGCAGACCTTATTCCTAATCCTACAGTCCTACCTTTCAAACCGCTTCTTCCAAGTCCGCTGTAGTTTAGAATACTCTAACTACTATCCCATAAAAGCGGGAGTCCACAGGGCAGCGTCCTGGGTCCTATCCTCTATAATCTATACACCGCTGATGTCCCCTCCACCACCAAAAAATACCTTCTTGGCAACATTTGCAGATGACAATGCAGTACTGTCAACCCATTCAGACCCTGTTATAGCATCCCAACACCTTGATGAGATCGAGTATTGGTGCAACTAATAGCAAATTAAGGTCAACGAAGCAAAATGCTCCCACATAACCTTCACCCTCTGCCGCAAGTCCTGTCCGCTAGTCTTTTTAAATTTGATTCCTCTCCCTGTGTCTGAGACAGTAAGGTATTTAGGCTTCCATTTCGACAAAATACTGACATGCAATCCACACACGAGGCTAAAAAGAACAGAACAAGAACTAAACAGACGCTTTGGACAACTGTATAGACTACTTCGAAGGACATCCTATCTCTCAATAGAAAATATACTACTTATTTAGAAAGTTATACTTAAGCCAATCTAGACATACGGAACAGAGCTTTGGGGGACAGCAAAAAAGTCGAATATCAAGCGCATCCAATCCTTTCAATCAAAAGTCTTGAGAACAATAGTATATGCCCCTTATTACGTCAGAAACAAAACCCTTTACAATGATCTGAATATCCCTTATATTCTTGATATCATTCCTTCCAAGTTCATAAAATTCCATAGTAACCTATCCAACCACCCTACTTCCCTAGCACAGTCATTGCACTGCACCACTCGTCTCTATAATCCTCCTCGGAGATTAAAACGGCAGTGGCCTCGTGACCTGCTATAATTAAGTGTTAGTGGGGTCTTGGCAATAGTCAGTTTCTCTAATCATGTCCCGAGCGTCTGTGGATCTCGCGCTCTTGGTCAGTCTCCGCTGGGTCTTATCCAGTGACGCGGCTGACGTAGGAACGTGGGGGACTTCCCAAGACTTCGCTTCCTCCTTCGCACGTGAGGGAGGTGACAACCATGTGGACTTGGGGGGCCTCTGGGCTTTTTGTAAATATTGTATGAGTGAGTGAGTGAATGATGAATTGTAAATATGTTATGAATGATAACATTTATCTCAATTACTTATTGCCTAATAAGGCAGATTGTAATTTTATCTTATAAAAGGTAAAGGTATAATTTAACAAAAAATTAATATTACTTTACTCTTGCTCAATGACAGTCCCGCAACTTCTAGTTCTTTTCCACAAGCTATCAAGGCTAACTTGTGATTAATGAAGTAACTTACGAAAGACTAAAATTTATAGATTATGCTCTAAGAACCCTTCGTGTGACGTCACTTCTACTTAGTCTTGTGATCTGGACTTTTTATAATACTTCTTTTAAATTTTAGTAATATCAGGGTCTATTTATATTTAAAAATTTTTTTTTTGTAATTCCTAAACAGGGTGGAAATTTCAGGACAGAGTTAACAATAAGATGCCATAAGCCGAACAGAGGTTTGTCATCCTTTTCAAAGGTAGGACTCTAGATCTGTCCCATGTTAGTGGATTTGGAGTTCCTCAGATGTTAAAATTCTTACCAAGCATAAGATAAAGTGAATTTTCTTTAACTGGTTAGGCAAATTCCAGCATGTCCTCCCAAATCAATAGAATACAGGAAAGAATGATGAGGAAATTCTCACTACTCTCCAGTCTATAGATTTTCCTTAACTCGTCAGCTAAATCCTGCTGTTTTCTCTAAACTACTTATTTGGATGGCAAACTTATTTAGCAAATCCATTTATATTATTATCACTTTTTTTATAACTGTTATTCATATTTTCAAATAAAGAATGTACGTCCAGCCCAAGTAGATGACTACCTACATTTTAGGGCGTGATTATGGTATTTAATATTATCTTCATTATAAATGAAGATGCACAACTTAGCCAATCACCAAGTTACTTTGTAAGCACTTAAACCGATTTATTCTAAAAGAAATGGAATTATCTGATACTAAGTTGGAAGAGCAGTTTAAATTATTTAACAACAATTTGAATCCTTACTTGTAAGTAAGCTGGGTCACTATTTATTGATGAAGGTCTTCATAGACTTAGTGACATTATGTTTCCTTATTCATGGCAGGGTCCAGGTGCCCTTTTTGTAGAAAATGTAGGCTTGAATGTAACAACCACTAACGTGACCACAAAATTTGATATAGTCATTTTAAATAACAACAAATTTAAATTCAAAATATATATGTGGGGAAAGGATTAATATGGCTAATCTATAGTGAAACCTAGCATATAATACAGAATAGCGCAATGATAGTTAGCATTACTTAAACTGGAAGAGTTTAATGTTTAATTTCGTAAATAATAATAAAAAAAACAGGTAATACACACTGTAGCGACCGCTAACTACATAAGATAAATCACCCTATACTCTATTGTATATATATTGTAGATAACATTACCAGAATATAAATCATTCTAAATATGGTAAACAACGAAACATGCTGCTAGGAGCCAATTATTTATATGAGCTGTGGCACCAGCTGCCAGGGCAGGTAGTAGACCCAACCGACAGGAGACCTTCCTGGCTCACGTCTCTTTGTCACAGGACAAAGGAAACCACATAATCAACCCTCATTAGGTACTATAAAAAAGGTCCTTATTGTCTACTGACGAAGCCAGCTGGGTATTTAAGACCGGAGGTTTGGGGCCTGTATATCATTCTCCTGGGAACTCACTGGCTCGTGGTGGCTCTGCTTTAAACTCTGAAACTTGACTGCTTCTTTATGAAAAACCTCTGCATCTCTCTCTCTCCTCACCTCACTACGTTTTAGTCCGGCGTTGTCAGACCCCACATCTTCCTAGTGGGAATCTCTGCCTTCGTCTCGCTAAATCTAGCACCTCCTTGGGAGAGACCTCTCCCTAGTGGACAACGGTTGTCGTGGCCCTACAAACTTACTAAGCAGTGTTCCCCACCACGATTCCGTCTGCCTTTCTCCGGTTCAAACACGCCTTTAGGATCCGGACGGATTTCGCCTACCCTCAGATACCGAGTGTGAATTCGTGGTCATTCCAAGACCACGCAAACTACCTACCCTTTACCTCTTCTCCTGAACATAGTGCATTTTCGGGGCACGTACTTATCAAAAATAGAGTCAGATAGTAAAACCGTCATGGAACAATTGTCCAGGTTATAAACTTAATCAACCCTCACTTCGTCACCAGGGCTAGGGTAACTAGGCACCCCCCTCGGCACGACCCAACACACAGTTTTTAATATTTATCTTAATATTCGAGGAACCTGAAAGACGAGAACAAAGTTCTGTAAATATATGTAATTATAATTTTATTACTAATACATTCCAATCATGTATCGTTCATTAAGAGCCCAATTTTCTGATGATGGAATAAATCAAATACTTTTTTAAAGGGGTTAAACGTGTCGAAAACGTATCTTTATTTATATCAGTAAATCTCTTTCTCAGTTAGCTTTTCCTATAATCTGAAATTGTATAACATTTTTCCAGCTATCGTACATCAAAGAACTGTCACTTGTACCTAGATATGCTTTACCAAATAAAATATATTAAGCTATTAATTCTGTATGATCCAAATAATACGCTGTCAAACATGAAATTAAAAAATATAATTTATTTTTAAACAAGATCATATTTGAATGCTTCTAATGTCTATTTATATCATTAGGTTGGATTTGTAAACAATTAAATTTTATAATATTTGTTGTGCCCTTTATCCTGGGTATTAATATCAAGTGAATAGAGTCCCTCGGTGTATTTTTTTAAACTGATTATTAATGGTGTTTATTTCTAACTTTGTTCACGCGTAGATAAACACAGTAAGTATATTACTAGTAAATATTACGAAATGAGAAATCTGTTGCTACCCGATTCACTGCGTTCTGCGACCGGAAACTGAATATTTTGACAGCGGATGGGAGGAGGTGGGTAGACGCTGTCCCCATTAGGCTCCTGCTAGGCCATTACTCAAGCCTGCTGAACTGGCTACTTGTTACCTAGCTAGCCTGTGCCAGTCAGGATGGGCTGGAACTGCGGTTTTCAGCGGGCAGCTACGCTTAGGTCATTGCTGCTTTACTTCCTCCTTATTGTGTCTACTTCAACGATGGCCGTATTTTAAGGGACTATAACAGTTTAGGTAGTTGAGGTGTTGTGGAGATCTTTCAACCAACATCATTCACCACTAAATGTCAGCTCAATACACACTTTCTGCGATGTTGGGAACATCACGACTCTATAAAACCTACTACACTAGTTGACCAATGAATCAGTATCCTTGCACTGTTTTTCTTATTTAAGTGACTTAATTTCAACTTTCAACCATTAGTCCCATTTTATACCAATTAAGAAATAAATTTGTATGTTTATATAAGTATATTTAATTTAGTAAGATGCTTGTGGGACTAAGTGCCTCGACCAATCCCAAGATAAATAATAGCCTCTTTAATTATTTCGAAACAGTTCTTGCATAAACTTAGGAAATCCACCTTGGCCATATATATATATATATATATATATATATATATATATATATAGCTAGTTATATACAGAGGGGTCCAAAAAAATGTATCCACTGGTTAACAGTCCATTACTTGCAAACTAATTGACGGAGTTGTCTCATTTTTGGTGAAAGTGTAGCTTAACGTCCAACTTAAAGATATCACTGTAGGTGTTCGAAATGGTCACCATGAACATCCACACACAAACGATGCCACCAAACTGGAGCACGAACTACTGACTGCAAAGTGTTCAGTTGGATATTTGCACATGAATGTACGATGGATTCTCGAAGTTCATCCAATGTGTGTGGCTTTTGTCGATAAACAAAGACCTTTAGTGTTCCCCACAGGTAAACGTCCAGAGGAGTTAAGTCTGGGGAACGTGGTGGATACTCTACAGCACCTTTACGACCTATCCATATTTCTGGTAGATTTTCGTCGAGATAAGCCCTAACACGATTGTGGTAGTGGGCTAGCGCACAATCTTGTTGAAAGTAAAATCTTCCGTCTCCATACAAGTCTTGGATGGCAGGTAAAATGGATGTTTAATGCTTTTGAAGGTACACCTCACCGATTACTGTGCCGTCAAAGAAGAATGGCCCAATCAAGCCCCGGTAAGACAACCCACACCACACATTTACTCCTGACAAATTCACGGCTTTGTCTACATGGACGTTTGGGTTTTCGGCGGCCCAGTAGATGCAATTGTGGCGATTTACTGTACCATTGAGTTTGAACTGTGCCTCATCAGACCACACAATCATCTCTGCAAACTCTTCATCGTTGCGCACCATGTTATTAAACCACTCGCTGTACTCCAATCTACGATCTGGGTCGTCCTCGTTCATTGCGTGTAGCAATCTTGGGATGTTGCACTTCCACTTTGCTGTCTTCAAAATTCACCAAACGCTTGAGCGACTCACTCCAGTTTCACGGGCACACTGTCTCACAGGCTTCTGTGGTGAGTGAGTGAATTGTTGTAACACAAGAAGGCAGTTAAATGGTCCTGTTACTGTTACAGGTCGTCCAGATCGTTGTTTGTGTACTTCTTTAACGCAGCCTTCGGCTTCAAATTTGTCTCGAATGCGACGAATCGTTACACGTGTCGGTGGCTCTGTTTGATACACATTTCACCATTGCCGTTGAACCTCATTAATGTTTTCGTACTTAAAATTCCACTTTAAAACAGACTTCCTTTCATAAAATGTAAACCTTAGGCCAGCCATGTTTACTCGAGTAACAAGGTACAACTAACAATAAAACACTAACTATCTGGCAACTGTCATCTGACAAAAGAAAACAACGCAATACAGCGCTTGTATGGCGATTACCGGAACTACAAACTATTACACTACCAAAAATGAGACTAGTTTTTTTTCAATTAGTTTGCAAGTTATGGACTTTTAAACAGTGGATACATTGTTTTGGACCCCTCGTATATATATCTCTACAGAGCCAGTATTGAGATGAAATGTATATAAAGCTCCAATGTTTGGAAATATAATCTGGCGTTATTATTTTTCAAGCCATGAGAAACAATCAACACTAATCTTTCTATATATTTACATAAATCAAAAACTTGGTTGGTTAGTTAGTATAGGTTACGACTGTTTCTCTTAGCAGGGAGTATTACAATATATCATTATTCACCAGAATCCTGCGAAGTGGAAGGCTAGTGAGGTAGCAGGCCGTATCAGTAGGCATTAAACAGGCGGGATCGTATTCAGTCTGTTCCGGATACGTTATGTATCAAAAGGAATATCTCAGCATATTCTGCGATGGATTACTGGCATACCTTGTTCCAGCGATGAGCAACAAACCGATCCCTGCCAATGCAAACGGAATATTTGTCTGCCTTGAATTATTTATCAGCGATTCTGGAGTTTTCACTGTATATGGTGGCACGGATTCAAAAATATCTATATTGAATTTTACTGTTTCTAAATGATAATTTACTAACGTTACTTTCATAATAAATGGTGTATGTTCCACGGATGCAAATTGATTTTTAAATACATGATAGCCAATTAAGAATTCATGCGAAAATGGATAAAACCAAATTAAATCTTTTCTGGAAAAAAAGGACATGTACTGTTTTTATTTTATGTACTTCTTGTTTTAGTGGTAGAATAGAATATCTATATTTTTAAAGCTGCATTAAAATAAAATTAAACTGTTTTTCTATGTCTTTTGAAATAGAACTTCCAAAAAAAAAAGTATTTACTCTCACAATTTCACCAAATGAGAGCTATTTTTTTACTGCAGCTATGGCTTTGTTATGATACTACCATTGATACTACCACAGCTAGTGAGCAAATACAAATTGTTGCATACAAAAAATTTTTTTCAACATTCAATTAAAATAAATTGTTTTAAATACTTTAAGACCAGAGATATATGCACACTGAGCCACTCAGTCTGATATTTGCGCAAAAAACATAAAAGGAAAATTCGAAGGTTCTTAGATTGAAAATCTGTGAGTTTGAGATTTGCAATAGATTGGTGATTTTTTTTTTATGTCTTCATATGGTAAAAGAGGTACTTTTAAAACTGACTCTCTTAGTGATATGAATCCTCACGACTACAAGTTTTAACTTGCTCTATGCTTCTTCTATGCTTACGTTGTAGTTTTAATGAGAACCACAACTGCTACTTAGATTTGTGAGCGTTTATAAATTATTTCTCGTTTGTTTCTCAAGGTGTTCATGTCTGCGCAAAATTTTACAGTTCAGAGAAATATTTATCTTCATAACTATATTTGTCTTTCAAAAGATGGTAAGTAGTAGATTTTTAGAAAAATTTACTTATAAGTGTGATTATAATTCTCTTAATTTAGTGTTGCTTATACAGTGGACTATTAAGTCGGTCACATACTGTTCCGTGCCTTTTAAGATTTAGACTTATATATTTTTTCAGTGAAGTTTTTCGTTCGGTGTATACTCAAATCTGCCTACGTAGCAATTCGTGCAAATAATCGAGTGTCAATAGTACAAAGAGGTACTGTGCTTTCCTCCGAATAATATAATGCGTTACATCGTTTAATAACCTCATCAATCCCACGAGCTCAGCACGCTAAGTTTCATTACCGTGTTACATCGAGATAGGACCGATGTTCCATTCTCGAAGGGAACTAATAAGAGACAGACCCTCCACCAGTCCCCCTGCAATCATACGCAAGATGCATAAATCGCTTGGAAGGTTGATGAAATTAGACCCCTCCCCATCCTTCCTCAAGATGCTACTACGTCAATTAGGAAGAACCATTGTTTGCCCCCTTCTTCTTAATTCATAATTCATAAGGCGATGCCTCCCAGGAGCGAGTGTCATTCGATATCTCAGTGTTGAAAATTGATTCCCCGCTTACCCTTGCTTATCGCCTGTGTGGGTTCTTTCTTATTTATTCGTACCACATGGGACCTGGATTAGGGTTGGCTTTGTAGAAGTACTTTCAGATAACTATTATTCTATTCTATATTACTGTGAGAGTGTTATAGGCCGGTACTGACACATCATTTTTTCTAAAATATTCATGTTAGTGCTTCCTGGTTTACAGCTCAACATATGTCAGAGTCCTGCTTTAGCAATTTCTTCTTAAAGTCTAAGAATTTTATTCCATAGCCATTTCAGCCTACTGAAGAGAAGGCTTGATATTGAGACCTAACTACTATTAAAGGCAAATTGAGTTGAATGTTATATCCCCTATGTTTAAAGGATATATGACCGGGAAATAACTTGTGAGAAGAATATTAAAAGGAGTATCAACAGTCCTTTTTTTTCCTGCATTACCATTGGGAACTAATCAATTCCTTTCCTTTCCAGGAAATGATTTGATTGCCGCTTATCAAGCATGGGAAGATACCCTCATCAGAGTGATCCTGCTATATTGATCGTGGGTATTAATTTTGAGCGAAAGTAGAAAATGCTATCATACCGATGTTGGCTGAAGCCTGAGGATGCCTTCCTGTCTGAGATTGAGTTGCATATGTTTGTATGCTCTGCCCTTTCTTTCTAGAGTCCCTCTTTTTTTCATATATATACCTATATGCTTTTTTCTGTAGCAGAAGATAAAGGACCTAATGCTATGAATATTGGTTTGGCGCATGTATTAACGAGTCTGCGCTACATTTAGTTATTAATTAGTAGGCATCACAACAGTGCCCCTCTTTCAAACATGGGCTATTTTTGGAATCTTGATATTATGACTTTGGGTATTTTTCTAAAACAGCTTGTTAGATGTCAATTATTTTTAACTCCGTTAAGATGTTATGTACCCGGTGAGATCATCTATACTATATCTCTGTTTATTAAAACCGTAATAGTTAATCTTAGGAGACAATATCCTAGAAAGAAAAGTGTTTTCTTTTCAAAGTATATGGGAATCACTTTATCCTGTAGAAATTCAAAGAGGCTTAATGTCCACGTGTTTGTTTTAGGGGAAGAAAGGATATCAGTCCTTTAAGAAAATTTTAACTTATAATAAGTGAAAGCGTAAACTGCATATTGACGAGAGTTCAATTTTTCCTCAAGATTCCATAATTCATTGAAATTTCCCTGACCTTCATAAAATACATTTTAGCTAAACAATGTAATCCAGGCAATTGAATGATCACAACTAGAATATTGGGGTTGGGGAGATCCCATATTCAATTTCCTCTACGTCAAATACAGTTATTGTCTTCCAAGAGTACCGGATCGCTCTTGTCTTGTTTGCTACTCTTGTCCCACCTATAAATCAAATTCCTTTTATGCTTCTGACCGTAAAAAAATTCCTCATCTAAAGAAAGTATGCGTTTGATTCATTTAGAGCAACAAACATTCACGAGATCACGCTCATGTAGGAAAGTGAGTGGCGAAGAAATTTCAAGTGTTTATTAGAACTATTATATAATGTTTTTAAATTATTTTATAGAACGTGCGATTATATTTCTCGCAACTAATAACTACAATATCCAGTTACGCTATGTATTGTTTGGTATTTTATTATTGTTTTTAACTATACTGGTCCGGTATGATCTGAATTTTTTTTTTCTTTTTTCTTAGCTCATTAATTACAAGATTAAGGATGCGGGAAAATAAAGGGATATTTTTGTTGTGACGGAATTAAGGAGTGTGGGAAGCCTCGGTAGAGGTTGTTAGTTGCGGTACAGTGGTGAGAGTCCACTGGTGGCTGGGCCTAGAGTCCCTCTAGGCATGTAGTGCAGTCTTATTTAGTCGGATAGCAGTGTTGGGTGCCCGTTAGAGGATTGTTGTTGGTGGGCCAAACGCCGTGATGTCCACCATTTGGTCTGCTTTACCAGATCTTGAGAGTTGCCATCTTGCCGGTAGCGGTGGGGGTGTCATGTCTCGGAATAGAGGGTTTTGGCTATGTTTCATCGAGTCAAAGAACATGATGTGTCTTCTTTGGATGGCTTCAGTGATGGTGGGGACCTCGAACTTTTCGTGGATGACGGGAGCCTTCATATCACGAAAAGGGGTTTGCCATAGCGCCGTGCTAGTGTCGAGTTATTGTGCTAGTGTGTACGAATTGGAAGAGTGTTGTATCAAACAGTAGAGCTGGCCTCAGGACGCTCTTATATATTAACAGTTTCAGCCGAAGGGATATAGCCGGGCTTGTGATGAGATGCTGGAGAGAGTAGTAAGTCCTACGTACTCTTTTCAACTTCTTCTGCAGGTGTGTGTAGAACGTCATGTGTCTGCCTGGTTGATGCCGAGGTAGCATGCTGTTGGAAAGTTTGCATTCAGTCCCGTCTATGGTGAAGCTGGTTGGACACTTCCGTTTTCCATGCTGGAAGGAGAAGACAATCCCTTGAGTTTTAGCCGGATTCACCTGAATATGGACAGCTCGTAGCCTGTCGGTGATTAACTGACTGGCGCCCTCTGCAGCCTTTAGAGCTTTCGCTGGGTTGAGGCTGGTGCTGTAGAGCCCTTGATCGTCCGCATATGATGCTCCTACTATGTGTGTGGTGTAGATGTTGAAGAGTAGGGGCCCCAGCACCGACCCTTGGGTAATTCCGACGACGAAATCTCTTCTGGTGGTTGATATGACTCCTATTCGCACAGAAAAGGTTCTGCCTGCTAGGTAGGAAGTCATGATGACCTCGAGTTGTGCAGGGATTCGTGCTCGTTCAGGCGTCGCAGGAGTTTACGATGATCTACAGAGTCTAATGCTTTCGTACAGTCAAGGGAGATCATTGCAGTGACTCTGTTGTTTCGCATGTTCGTTGCAACGTGCCGCTGCAGTTTCACTAGATTGCAGTCCGAGCTGAGTCCTTTAGTGAAGCCGGTCTGTTGAGGTGGTATAATGTCTTGAGCGTCACAGTGTTTGGTGAGATGGCCGTGTTGCTCCGCTGCTCGAATGAAGTACCTCTGACCACTTTCATTGGTATACCGTTTTGGAATTGTTGGGGTTTCTTAGCTGTTGTATACGTCAGATAACGAAAAAGCGGTGCACCGTAGTGCAGAGTAGGCCTGAGTATGCTCTTGTAGATCAGTAGCTTAAGACGCAGTGATAGATTGGGGGAAGTCAATAAGTGCGTAAGCCGGTAAGACTTGCTGCAACCTGGTGGTAGGAGGTATATGTAGTAGTGAGGGTAGGGGTCCGCCGGTTGGGCGCTGTGATTGGATCACTTCTCTATTCCCTCCCAAGTGGTCGGCTAGTATGTCTGCCTGCTCTGCAACATACATGAACTGCCCGTTGTTTACCAGTCTTACAGTGTTTTTCTTGGTTATAGATGTTTTGACCAGCCACCAAAATGCTTTGTAGTCACTTATTTGTGCCTAAAACCTCAAACGTTGTAATTAAGTATATTGGGTCCAATCGTTATGCTGCTGTTCTATCGAGTCTTGCAAGAATTCTTTCGATGAGACCAGTCAGCTGTGACATCAGCTGATTCGTAGATGTGATCATGGCGCCTAACATGTTGAACATGGCGTCCATGTTTGAATTGAGTGGGGCCGAGGGCGCGGGAAACTCTTCTGTTAACAGGTGCTGCCCAGAGGTCACCTGTGAGTAAGAATCCTTTTGTCGTGGTGGTGTGGGTGCCGGAGTGTATCTAGTGTCCCTAGATAATACAATCATTTTATGCTTGACCTGGCGTCTAACCTCCATTGCCTGCATCAGTTTTATTCTGTAGGGCCACTGCTGATATGAAGCAACATGCCTCCCCGCAGTTAGCACAACAAAGGGGCACCGCCTGGTCACGTGGGCATTACTTTGTTTCTGGCTGCACCTCACGCATTTCGGGGACTTAAAGCAATATTGCCTGGTATGACCATATTCTTGATAATTCTGGAACATGGGGACGCCACGCTTTGTTTGAGTTTGTCCGCAGTAAGTGTGGCGTCCTCTATTACAAGAACTGGCTCAATTTTGGTTTTGGCGCCATTGTGGTCGCTTTTCCTCAGTCTGTACACCGATATTATACCTCCTGCAGGAACAATGTGGGCTTGTGTTTCCTCTATGGGATGAGGTAAGTCAAATCCGTGCAGAAGAAATTTTTTGTTCGGTTGGGTTCCCTTCGTGGCGTAGGTGTGGTACGGTATTTTAGCTGCTTTAAGAGCGGCGGCTGTTGTTAATAGGGCTTGTTCCGTGGCACAAAACACTTTAGTATCCTGTTTTCCTTGCACTACATGGTATGGTGATTTTGTGTTCGTTGAGGAGCCGGGTTGGGTCGTAACTATTTAATTTTCCCATTACTAGGGGAGGTATTGGTTTGGGCTTAGTGGGCTTAGTGGTCATGGGCTTGGTTTGTGATGTTTGAGGCTGAAACGTATTTAGGGGTTCAAAAGAATTCGTAACCTGGGTACACTTTGTGGCACTGTTCTGGGTTGACAGTGTCTTTTGGGCTGGTGGAATCCCTCAACATTGTCGGGAATTCTTTCTGGGGAATCACGTAAGTCATGTGTGACTTTTCTGGGGTCCCTACGGTTTGTCATACCACGGAAGGCCCGTGCGACGCACGTCCAGTTCAGGGGGAGAGCCTCACTTATAATAGTTAAACGTACTCACCTGCTTTCACGGGAACAAAGCGCCACTGACTAAAATAACAAAACTTTACCAAATTTGAGCTCTTGCCACAATGGAAGATGGATAGCGTCTCTTGTTGTTCAGAAACCATGCATTCAGTTTTAACACAACGAGAGCTAGGTTAATTTCAAGTGAAGATAACCTTTTTGAATGTTTCACACTTTAGTTGCAACCACGATCTGAACAATAACGTTTCTAATATTTATTTAAGTATCCATTATTATTTTTCTAATCCAAAAGATAAGTATGTTACTGAAGTTACAGCTCAATTTTATTACTATTCTGATCACTCCGGTGGGGGAATTTTTAAATCCTGAACTTTTGTAATAATAGTTTACGAATGATAAAATAAAAAAAACAGCTAATATTAATTAGAATGCTCATATCTTTGAAAGCAATTCATAAGTTAAGAAAAATATTCATAACGCCCCCTTTACCATAAAGTCAACAAAAAAAATTCAACACTTTTTCCGCCACAATTAATCGATTCAGCTGTATTAGAAAGGGAGTAGGGTGTCGGTGTTGGCCTCAGAATTTGGGTGATACACACTCGGACTGAGTCGCAATACAGGACCCTGCACTTTCCGTATTGGATTGATTTGTTTTATTCATGAGCCCCAATCTAAATCATTCAAAACCCGGTCGGGCTTGCGACATCAACCTGGCTCTAGCTATGTGTTCAAGCCAAAGCTGCTGCTAAAACTTTTCTCCCAGTGTACTAATCCTAGCAAAATAAAAGCCATAATTTTAAACTTAAACGATGCAATCTTGGAACACTAGGCATTGGTCATTAAATCTCAAATGATATTTTGTATTCCATTTTCTACCCAAAAATGTTAATAATAATTTAGACTAATAAAATAATTATTCAGTTGTCTCTTAAAAGGCTGATTTTGCCTATGATTGAAAGGAAAACTTTACGATTTCAGTTTTGCAAACAGAATTAGCAACTTTTTTGATGATAATAAAAGGTACAATTATTTAATGCCATTAAAACAGAAACGACATGAACGCTAAGTTTACGTGACAGCCATTTCCATAAATTGATTATATTTTATAAATGTATTGGATATTTTTTATTAATAACGCATATTACATTTCATGTTCCCCTTTCTTACTTAAGTTAAGGTTCAGAAAATATTCGTGACAGCCAAGACACGGCTGCAATGCTGAAAATTAAAAACTTTGTCTTGGCAGTCGGGAATATTATTTTTAGCATTGCAAGAATGCCTGAAAATGAAAATAATGTTAAAAGGGTAAAGGACTGAATTAATTCTGTCGTCACTATTCCAAGCTAGAACTAGATTATTTTAGGAAATAAATTACTTCATACTAACGATTTTTAATCGAAGTATTCCTGGTCTTTGTTCGTTTTCAACTTCAATCTGTTACAACAATATTGTCACGTTTAAATTTTTATGAAATAAAAAATCGTTTTTGTACCATTGAAAAAAGAAACAAACCATGAAAGTGAGTGGTGAATATTTCTATCTGGTACGTTAATCAAGTAATTACTTCCTTTATCGGTTAACCACTTGACACTCCGATGTTGCTGGAAAGTCTAAACAAGCCACGTTTGACATCTGCATAATGAGATTTCTCGGTCTGAAGATTTATGCATTTCCGTTTCTCTACACTGTCATAATAAAGGGCTTAAATACTCAATTTCGTACTACGAATCCCCCCCCTCTTGTTCTTGAGATCTTAGCAAACATTATTATTCTTTCATTTTAGTAGTCTCACAATTGGTATTATTATTTTAAATGATATCTTTTCACAAAGGGATTTTTTTCAATTTTACAATTATAAACTAAATTAAATTGTTAATATAGAATATAGAACGTAAAAAAAAAACAATATCAAGGACGATTATTAGACTTGTATGAGAAAGCTTGTAAATAAATCGCAGTTGACTGTTAAATAAGTTTTTTAAACATTATTTAACAAAATTGTCACCATACTGCCATATACTATAACTTACGAATTGTTCTCAATGGTGATGTTAAATCAAGATGAAATATACCATAGTTAATTAGTTTCCATTATAAACTCATTTCCTAAATGTTTTCATTTCCCCTAAAACTATTTCCTGGCATGCCTCCAAGGAACTTAAAAAAATATTATTTATGACCCATTGGTTTCTATTATTTTGAAACATTCATGGCCAAAGTTGAAACCTTATAAAATTAAGGTTCAGGCTAGCTGTGGTCGCCGTGCGTACTGCGAAGTTGTTCGTGTGAATCGTCCAGATTCGCATCAAGCTTCGAATTTGCGTTGTGAATTCTCACAACCACCTTAGCTTGATGTTCTCTGGAGCTCTACTACTTGTTTATTCTATAATTAACTAAAACAATATGTATATATTTAATTCTTAATGTGGTCTGGTGGCCACTGTAGAGTGAGTGGCGGTGTCAGGGGCATCGACGATCACTTCAGTAATGAAAGTCAGTTGACGATCCAAATCTTCTTTGGTACAGAGAACTGGCACTGTCTGCAGGTTACCGTAAATTTGCAACTGATACAAATCCCAGCCGGCACAACTTTTTGGGGCGACTGGTCGTGACTTTACTGACCATTGTATTCAGTACTAACCTGTGGTCTGAAGCAACGAAGTTCATGGTGGCCTGCGGGCTGCATTTGTATTGAAAGGATCGTGGATGTACTTCCGTAAATAGCGTTTTCATTGAAGAGACTCCCAGCCTTATTGCTTGATTTTTTAGGATGTAGCTTCCTGCCCACTGCCAATAAGAGGCCTATTTATTCCGACCAATCAGGTAAGGTTTATTATGACCATTCGGGGTTGACTATGTCAAGGCTCTTTAAGCTTCCACGTATACTTCTTCCTACAATAGATTGAGTGATTTATTGATAAAAAAAATAGATCAGGGGTTTCAGCTCCTTAAAGGTTGTATCTTCTATCTGGCAGTGTTGAAGTTGGTACAGCAATATTAAGCCTTGGCTCAACGCCAGTTCCGGCCCAGAGTGATAATGAAAATTCAGTCATCCTACAATCCAATTATTTTATAATCATAATTCTTAAGATGGCCATCATCAGTAACGTTTAGTAATAACCAATCGAATTTAGTTGTTGTACTGAATACATGCCTCGTTTTCTTTTTGTTTGCTGCAATAAGTTTATTTGCATTTGTAATTATACAAGCACTCTACCATCATACATTACTTTGCATTTTGCTTGCTCAATAGAACGAATGGATATTTAATAATTTAGCTCAATTTCAAACGATATCTGATCGATATACGGAAATGCTGCATTTCCTTGTGTTATTTTTTCCAAAGCATCATAGGTGTCCAATCCAAAGTGAGAAAATATTGCCACATATCTAAACTATGTTCCTTAATTACATTTATAAATATGCAAAGTAAAATCTTTGTAATAACGGAAGATAATAACACCATCAATCATTAAATATCCCAAAAATAACAAGAAAGAGAAAATATAAACTACCTGGGCAGAGGCTCTCTGTAATCCATCATTTTAAATGAAACAGGTGTTGTTGTTGGTTTTTTCTAGCTATTACTTTTATGCGGAAGTGTCTGGTGTGGACATAATGAACGCACATGTTACAGCTGTGCTTATTTTTGGAAATAAACAGCTAATTCTAAGAGTTATTTTAACTTCCTTGCCCTAATTACCTTTTTTCTAAATATAAAAAGAGATGTATATTTAATCTTCCCTCGGTTTTTATCACACAGCATCTCTACATGGATTATGTCTGAGTTTTTATGCCACGGAAATAACATAAACAAATATCATCGAGTTGAATTTTAAATCAATTCAAAACGATGGGAACTTTTTTCTATCATTCCTTCAAGTCATTTTCTTGCTGCTACATATTATTGAAATTGAGGTTTCCCGTTTAAGTTGTAATGTCAGTTTGTATTAGTGCAGATGTATGTTCTATTTTGTTTGGATTTCATCTTATTGCTTATAACTTAATATAATATCGTATATATCATTAATTGAAAAATGTAAATATGTGTGAATTAGCACACAAGAAATACCTAATAGATGAAGTTCTAACAAAGATATTTTAAAAAACATATTATATTCAACATCATAGTAGTATAATATTATCTGCCCAAACATCTTATACAAAGCAGTTTTAGCAAAATTTGGTTTCTGAATTTTGCTGGTGTGATTGATGGGAACATGGTTATTTTATCTTATACAAAAGACACCGTACCATGCGAAATCGAACACTCTCCTCACGAGTGTTCATACAGAGGATAATGCTAATGGTGACTTGGAAACACCGGATCAGAGGTGTGCCTCTGCACAGAAAGAGAACAAAAGTAAATTTTATTATATAATATCATATGTTTATTATTATTTATATCCGGGTATTCCCACCAGGTAAAAAAAAAAAAATACATGATTTATGATAGCAGCGTGATAAGTATGCTAGAAACAATTGAAACGCCAAACAAGAAATGTACTCGTGTAACCGAGAATATTTCAATAAATACAATTTAACTTACATTTGTTACAAAAATAAATACGTTTTAATCCAGGGAAAAAAGTGGTCAGACCAAGTGATTTTTAGACTGTTGGCGTCTGCTGATTAAAAACATCATGAAAAAAATGAGAGTTCTATTGAGTCAGTGACATGTCAAACCGTATGTTAAGACGTAATGTAGAACCGTAGGTTAAGGCCTAATGTCCTGTCAAATCTGGGATACAGATGGGCAAAGCTTACGGAAATGCTGCATAATTCACAGGCAAATCCTGAACAACTCGGCCGTCAGAAAGTTCAGGACTCACATAACCTGTTTCACACCTCCTGAATTAATCCTACTGGAAGACAACTTAGGAAAGATGTGGTAGAAAACTTGCTCCAATCTGAAATACGACTTATAGCTAAATTATTCCGGGAGTAACACTCCAAATAAAGAAAACGTTAGATTACAAGCTTTTTATTATAATTATAAAAGTTTATTATACAGAAGGCTAGTCTTTCAAACATTTTTTCAAATAAAACGCTTGCAATTTATAAGTTTTTTTTGGAAAAATAGTTTAAAAAAATGGAGGGCAGATTAAAAGTTAATGACGGTTAGAAACGTTCTGCTAGAAATAGAGAACAAAATAAATAATGTGCAAGGCAAATATTGATGTAAGGGAAGTGGGAGTAATTCAGAAAGGGAACTAACATGATGGCTAGTTCCATACTCAATTTATTCTCGGGATGAAAATGTAATGGATTTCTAAGTCCGAATACAAATGAATGAGTTTTATTTTGAAATAAACATTCATTAGTCTTTCAAAAATTAATCACTGGTTTGTTATTACAGTCATACTCACCAAAACGTCACCACAGACTACAGATAACACTAAATGGTTGATTCATAGTTAAGTTCGTTCATTGATCCATTCCCCCTTCATGCAAAGTTTGTCGGCGTGATTGAGACAAATTTAAAGTGCAGTGATCGCTGATCTAAATCCTTTAGATGAACTGGTTGTTGTTGGGGAGTCATGCCTCATGGCCATAAGCCGCCAACAAGTTATAACAATCAAGCACCAAAAACAAAACACTAAACTGCTAATACTACTTATAAAATATGTCAATTGCGATATGTTAATACAGTGACAATACTAGCTTGGGGCTAGCACGCACAGCTATTAGACTACAATAGACACACCATTTTCTATTTA
Source organism: Acanthosoma haemorrhoidale (assembly GCA_930367205.1). NCBI lineage: Eukaryota > Metazoa > Arthropoda > Insecta > Hemiptera > Acanthosomatidae > Acanthosoma > Acanthosoma haemorrhoidale. Next base: position 133,498,622 of record OV884011.1, read on the forward strand.
AACAAAGTTCATGAGGTACTGCTGAAGTTGATTTGTGCCTAACTACTGTGACGTGTTTGTCCAAGACATCCATGGGCTTCTCAACGAGACATTAGCCGGTAAGGCATTCGAGTAATTTCGTAAATATATTTACAAACTGTTAAAAAAGGCAGCCAATCCTACTTTAGATGACGGATACAATTAATCAATTTCAATTAGTTTATTTTGAAGAAGAAGTGAGCATTCCAACACAGTACAATATTAACTATTCATTATCTCAACAGCTGATCTGTTGAAATAAATTTTAACTGATTAGAGAATACTATACAAGCACTATATGTTTTAAACTCACATTTACATTATTTGCTTCAAGTCGATTCAAATCATTAGAGGAGGTATCCGAACTACTCAGCCTTTTTACAAAGCAAACAAAGATTTATTTTTGCCAAGTTCATAGTATACTCTTTCATCACTAAACCTGAGTGGCCACTTCTAAAAATGGTTTAAATTCCGTATCTGTTTAGTGGCAGGTTTACCTTTCTTCGAAATATTCTATTAGTTCTACTACCATAACTTAAATTGCGGGCAGTTATTACTAAGAAGAGGCAGTTGTATAAAGAACCAATAAATTTTCTGCATCGATCCCTGATATGGCGGTTCTATTGACCTTGAGTCCATTATAGTCCCCAAGTGGGAGCTTGGCTCTCCCTTGAGGCACATCCTTAGAGCAACAGGGCCCAAGACGGTTTTACCAGCAGGCCGGGATTAGCAGATTTTTAATCGATTAAGCTTTGAATTTTGCAATCAATCGGTATTTTTACATCTTGCATATAATAAATTTGCACTTAATTTACAATTAAAACGATACTGTACCGTGTTAGGCTTGACTCTATATATTACGGTAAGGTGCAATACTATAGAAAGTAACCAGGTGAAGTTAGACGTTTATCAAAAATTTCCTGATATATATTCATACATGGTAGTGTCAGCGAGCTGGTTTTCATTTGTGAGCCTGAAGATGGGAAGGAGGGATTTGCATCAATTGAAAACCAAAACCTTCTCACTCAGTGGTGGGTCCCTAGTCATGTCTACCAACCTAGAACTTAAATTACATTCACGCTATAGTCAACACCTTCACAATATATTTCTGCTTTGTTACTCGTCATATCATCTGGAAAAGTAATAAAAAGAAGTATTTTCATTCCAATTTATGAGCCTAATAAAATACAAATTATTTTTAAATTTATTAATTACTGGCGAAATATAAAAATTATTGTCGAAAGAAATTGAAACCGCGATTTTACAATTGACAGGTTATTTCAGTCCTTTCATAATGTCAATGATAGCAAATTAATTCTTTTATTCTGTCTTTATGTCCATTTTCCATTTTCCGAATTATAGCGAATTTCAAAAACATTGGAGTTACACTTATCCTATTTAATTTACTTGACTTTTTAGTGCGTATTCCGCCAAGATAATTGCGTCGTAATCTCAGTAACTCAAAATGAAATAAAAATTAGATGAAAAAAGCTCCTTTTAAAATAGAGAACTTTCCAGGTTCTTTAGAATATTTTTAGGTTTATTTAAACATTTTAATTTAGACTGTATTAATTTTTTGTTGTCCAAGGAGACACCTAAAAATTAGGGATAATATGTAAAATCATTTTCTTTTTTTGTTTAAGATTTTTAACTACTGGACTTCCTACTTCTTCTTCACCTTTAGTCATATTCTCAAAAGGGCCATATTCCAACTATAGTAGAAGGAATTGACACAAATTATGAAGGGCCCTACCTCTCCTTAGCCCCGTTTTTCTAAATTTAGTACAATCGCCGAGGAAACTCAACAAATATATCGACAGAAGAGTCTAACCTTACGGTAGATTGGGTCTTGAATGGATGGCTTAACTGGGATGGCTTAACTGGGATGGCTTGCTGGTTCGTTCTACAATACTGCACCTATGACGGGATTTATCGGGAAAAAAATCTCTCTAGCAGAAATAAGAAATAAACCAAATAAATGAAAATTACTGGTCTAACACTAGTTTGGCTGCAAGAATATGTTAGATTAGCTGTATTCTTTCCTTATTTATTATAGAGAAAATCCGTAAAAGGAGATGTGACTGTTGGTATTCTATGAAGTCTAATGTCATTATCTGGTTAGTTTATGATTAGCTTAATCATCAAATTATCACAACATGTATATTTTTCAAAACATGATACCGTCTTTGTTTATAGGTAGCAATAATAGGATCTATCTGTAAGCTATAGTTTACAGTTTCCCTTGTTTTTTGCTCGGTTGTATGGCTGCCAAAATGATACTACATAATTAACCCCTTACTAGCTGATTAGGTCATAAGGTTAAAATCTCTTTCAAAAAGTTAAAAAAGACACCAGTGAATTTCATTCATATTTTATCCTTTTAACAATTTTTTTCCAAATTTGTACCAACAATTATATACATGAGCTACTTAACATTAAATTATTATAAAATCATTCATTTAATTTAAAACAAGCCGAAATTAATGCAATATTTGTAGCTAAAAATGTATTTATTAGCTGTAATTGGTGATGTTATAGCCCGTAAAATATAATGTGTAGATATTCTTGGCTAAGACAATTTTATTTTTATGTCAATTCCTTGATATTATAAAATTATAACGAAGTGATGGTGAAAATCGTCTAATGAAAGGATGGAAAATTTAACTTACATTAACGACTTAAGTTCACTCGTATAAAGCAGAAATGTATTTCTATGAAATAAATAACGTTTTTTATTTGGCAATAACATAATTTTATACTTTTCATTACTTAAATATATATCTTATTCATTATATTAACTTAGTAACATTATTTATTGTATATAAGATAATAGTGATAGATTATTGTAATAAATAATGGTGCCCGCTGCACACCTGATTGTCTCACCATTGTCTTAAGTAGATCCTTCCTTAGTTTGAAGTTAGTTACTTTTTTATATTTATAATTTCTTGAAAATCAAGCAAGATGTGTGATTCCGAATGAAATAGGAATATTACACCAGTGTTGAAATACTCTCTTGTCAAACTTTTCTCTTCTAGATGAATAAACATTGAATAACTGGAACCGGATACCTTCAAAGAGAGAATAACTGTAAGCATATTTTCAGGATATTTAACTTTTTTTGAAGCTTCATAAAGATTCATAATATATTTATTTATAATTTGACTTTAGCTATCTCCTTCGGGTTTCTCTCATGTATGAACTCGAGTTATTAGGTCTACTCAGGATGTGTAATGTGACATTTATGAATATCATTAAAGTAATCATTCATTGTTAGATACAACAGACAATAGACTTTTATTCATAAACGGTGAGACATATTCTCTGCTGTGACAAGGGATTGTAATTAATACAACATGAGTAAAATCTGACATCAAATTATGGATGTCAGCTATATAATTTGGTTCGAAAAAAAAATTGCATTTTACATCGTTTTGTATGATCTTCACTTTCTGTATCGTCGGTTAAATAACGCAGATTAGTCTATTTATGTGTTTGTTTAAATAATATACAGTAAAGTATACACCAAATTGGCCGTATTTATCCTTTTGCAATTTACAGCTCAGGAACGATCTAAGATTTAAAGAAAATATTCTTAAGAAAAAAAGTTTTATGAGTAAACAATAGAGACATTTCGAATTTTAAAATTTTCCAAGACATATTATTTATATATAATATTCCAATAATAAAAGCAACTCCATTAAGATAATATAAAATAATTTGTGTAATGTTGATTTTGGGTTTAGTTTTATTTATGAAGTAAATGATTTGTCAACTCAAATATCAAAAAATAAGAAAATTTTCTTATCGTTTGAACACATTTCAGCTAGAACATATAGATTTCATTTTCAAAGGCTAAAGAGAAAAAAATTATTTCCAATTTTATAAATAAAAGTATAAAGTTAAAGGCATCAATTGGATTAGATTTATTGGGTCTATTTTGGCAGAAAACCTTCAAGTCATCAACGGCGTTGTTTGTATATTAATCAAACTCTGAGCCCGAGATGTTAAAATTACAAAAACTGGACTCATGGACCACAGATGAACAGGAGGATTGAATTCGAGGATGTTGATAAAAATCAAATAAACCACCATTCTGATACATAAGTAATATCCTTAATTTTCACATTATTTTTTTACACATGAAGGATGTAGACTTAATCCTTACAGCACCTTGCAGTTAACACTGCAATTAAAGACATGGTACCTTGATAAATAACCTTTAACATTATTTTGGAGTTTAGCGAAGTATTATCACAAATACAGTTATTATTATCATGATTTTCGCAGCTCGATTTAGACATTTGCCTGTGTATGACATGTAATTGAGATTCTAAAAATGTAATCTAAATACAATTTCTTTGATATTGTGGTGTGTATAATTAAAAATTTAATAGTGTAAAATATACTTGACGTTTGGTTTTTTATTTTGTCTCAATTTGCAGTAATCGAGATAGCGAAGCAACATAATGTTTATACTAACAATTGTATTTCTAATGGTTTTAAATATATCTTCACAATTTAAGAATATACCGTGGTATTTCCCAATGTTACACACAAAATTCATGGCATAAGAAGAATTACGTAATCATTTTTGAAGGCTTTAAAGCATATCCATTTCGTCTGCTGGATGAACCTTAACAGCTCTCATGCTAAATTAAACATTCTTGAGTCAGTATCGAGGCTTAATTGCCTTAAAGCTCGCTTGAAACTTTGAAAAGTTTTGAACTTAATCCAGAAGACCTTGAAACCATTATGAAGCAGCTCCTTGATTATACAAAGCCGAAAGTTTAAACTCAGAAAAAGGGTTAACTCTTCCTATTAGGTTAACACATTTATTGACTGCTTTACCAAGGGTTTTTATAATATGGTGCCTTTTCTTGTTTCATCTATAGTACTTACCAAAGGAGAAATTGAAAATGGAATGTTTTTTTGTTTGTTTTTTTACGGAGATTATTCACATAACCGTAATTAGGCGTTGAATGCAAACCAGCTGCTTTATAGTGCATCAATAATAATGTTCCCTTTTTTTTAGTAAAACATAAATCTAACGCCATACTGATCTTATCAGTAAAAGATTATTTAGTTTTCAATCTTTCCATATAAAGTATAATATTATCTCCTCAATTCTGAGGTGAATTTAATCAAATCAATTCATTCAAAAAGGAACATACTTTGAAGAGACTTGTTTCAAGAAACTAGTTTTAAATTAAGTGTTAAGATTTCTCAGTACTCTAATGACTTAAAGTTGCCATTATCCATTCAAATTTTAATGTAATATTTCATATTTATGATCACAGTTTTGTTTCCTACTGTAATGCGATAGTTATTTTTACCACTACCATTAGACAATAAATAAATAATAATTAATTTTATTGAGTTGTTCTTTCTCACCATCAACGAGCATCAATTTGAATTTATTGGGCTTGACTTGAAATATACTGTTCAATATATTGGTAGAACATTAAACGACCAAACCGTATATTATTTATCGAAAGTGCACACCACGGGGATCAACTTTCAATTCCCAACGCCAAAGAGGTCTGTGAAAAACTAACTTAATTACCTTAATCGTTATTTATCATTCGTTTCAAAAAATAAAAAAAAAAAAAATTCCGCAATTCGCAATGTTATCTGTCGAGAATTTCCAAGAGTTCAGATGTTTGTCAAGATCCAAGTAGAATGGTTCTATAATAAGTTGTACGGACTGTATGTAGTGAACATAGAAATATTGCCTGTTTAATTATTGCTCCTTAATCAACTCTTAATCTTTTGACTAATTTAAATTCTCCAATTCTCTGAAGTAAAGGTGGTTATTACGGCATTACTGTTGTAAGAATCCCTAGGCCCCATCCCGTTAAATGAAGATGAAAAATTCAAAGTTCATCTTTACTCGTTCACTTTTAGTGGCCGTTGAATATAGGTCACCAATGGATGGTGATAATGATAATATACTCGGGGTCATTTCTCAATTTCGCTTGTTGATAGTTTACCTCCAATTTATCTTTCAATGACAGTTTCAATTTCATTGGAATTGAGTTAATTTTTCCCCAATATGAAGTTTTAACTACTATCTAACCTGGAACACTAATGACAGCTCATTTACACGGTGGAATAGGAACTCTGCCGACCTGCAATGATCACACAGGAGAACATGCGATTAGTATCAAGCATCAATTTTCAACTTCCTTTCCATTGACAAACTAATTAATGAATTCAAAGCTGAGACCCCCCCCCACACCTATTTTTTTTTACTATATCTATAGGTTATCTATCAAGTTTGCACTAAATTGTACTATTCTCTCTCTCTTTCTATGATAATTGTTTTAATTAATAAATCTTCTTCGACCACACAGAACAGTTTGAAAAACTTATATATATATATAACTTATGGCTAGTGGTACGGCAATAATAAGCGTAATAACACATAGCCTAAGGGAAACAAACCCGTAATGTGTATATAGAGGATCAGGAGGAGACTAAAAGAAAAACGTTTCCAAATACTATTTGTCTGCATCAGATCATAGAATGAGATAGTCGGAAGTAATGTTGGAGGGAGTGGGGGAATGCCAATTAAACTATAATTCTCCCATCCATTGCCAATCTTTAAAAAATATATTATTATTGATAAATGAAAAATACTAAAAAAAACCAACAGTAAACATTAAAAACATTGAGACGTCCTGGATTTTGGGTTTTACAAAATCCAAGTAAATAAGTGCTAACTAGCTACTAATTTCACCCACTCCACGCATCGGACGACGGATCTGGACGAAGTCCGTCCAGGAGTGGACATGTTTCTTTTGGCAGATAGATTGGGGATAAGAAGGTATAAGTAAGAAGAGTAGGAGCAGTAGGCGGTCCACGTGTATCCCCGAATGAAGTAGGCTCCTATGTCCTTGTTGAACGGTTATTTCATTTCAGTCAGGTGGTAATAAGAATTCGGTGTGATCATAGAAGAAAGGATACTAGTCAAAACATAAACTGAGTATTATTTAAATGTTCAATGAATTCCTTCAGAATTCAATAAGCAGTAAAGATTAAGGGTAACGAACTCAATTTAGTTCTTTTGTAAAGCAATATCTTATATAATTATTTTGTAGCGAATAAGTTCATTTTCTTTATATTAGAAATTAGATTGTCAATAATTTATGTAAAATAAATTTTATAATGAATTAAGTTTTGATTATATTAACCATTCCCAATTCCTTTTCGTATTTAATAAAGGTTAGTTTTTGAACAACAATCACTGCATTCGCTAGTCAATTATAAAAGTAATTTTTTTTTTTTTTTCTAAGCTCTTAAACTTATAAAAAAAGAATGTGGGGAAAACAAAGGAAAATTATTTAGGACTGATGAGTGCCTTTCTCTAAGGGGAGACCCCCATTTGAAGGATGTTTGAGAAGGATATAGGGTGTGGAATGCCTAAAAAGGCGGATGGAATCAGGAAGGTAGTGAGAGTCTACCAAGAGTTGAGCCTAGGGGCACCTAGGCAATGGATCTATAAATATAGTGGTGGAGTCTGCTTTAGTTTATTATTGCTATTAAAAGTAACCAAGTAGCTGGCTGGAACATTGTACTCATTGATGTTCAGCATACACATCTGGAAACGAGGTACTTTAGAATATATTTTAACAGAAAATGATAACATATAAGACCCGAGCATAGAACCCCCCCAAAAAAATCTTTTTTTAAAGGAGGATAACCATTAAAACTAATGACTTCGAGGGGAAGTATTTAAGAAATAACAGTTTATAAATTATACGAAAACGCGAACCATGGCTTGATTGAAGTTTTGGTGGTTAGTTGAAGACACCATGGAACTCACAATTGTTGATGCTTCACTACTCCACGAGTGATACAGGTGTGCAAAATGTGAAGAGATGAAAAAAAAACTCAAGCAAGCGAAGTGGTGTAAAGTGGCCGCAGGAGCTTTCCAGATGAGCGAAGGCTTACAACTGAACATCTTTAGTTGGTTTACTACGCAAGTGCGAGAAATTATCCGTAATTTATACAATAAGAAAAAGATAAGAGTCGTTCTGATTTCAATAAGAACACTTGTCGTGTTCGTGGATTGTTTACTTTTTTCAAAGGATTAACTCTGTGACGGCAGTTCCCAACAGAATCTAACACATTATAAAAGATAAAACTGAACTTGTGAACTCGCAAGCTGAACGTGTATTCAAACATTTTTGCTGGGAATCTTCATTTCCTGCCTAAGTCAGGAACATACAACCGACCAAAATTTCCAGAAGTGAGGTAGAAAGCACCAAGCATGTAAAAGTGAGTACGCATATCTTGTGTCTACCTTAATATGCAACAATGTAGGAAACTCCATCGGGAAACATCGGTGGAGTTTTTTGTATGGATACGATGCCAATCTGTAAAGGTGGATTTACTCAAAGTTTGTGCTAATTTGTCAGGCATAAAAAAATTTAAATGGATCCATGAGAGTACAGTTCCCTAAAAAGTGGAGATTAGACTCATGAGATAATTTTATTTAACAGCTTTTGGAGATCGAGAACATTTGCTCACATGTATTGCCATTTTATTTAACTAAAAAACTAATAAGATTAATTTCATGAAAAAATGTTTGGTAAGGGCAGAAACGTTATATTTATCTTAGAACCTTCTTCCAAGGTAGTTAAGATTCAGAAGAAGGACAGATGTCGACAACAGTTTGCTTTTTGCTAATTATACAGCGAATAGTAAACTGTTTTGTAATTCATAAAGTAGCTTCAGTAATTGGTGCTTTAGAACTATCAGACTGAATAATTTTTACTCGTTCATTTAGAACTGTTTAGAATTAAACGTAAATATAGCTTCTAGTTTTGTAAGTATTTTAAAGATGACCTGGTTGTTGGAGTCGGTTGGTTCAGTGGTTCTATAAATAAACTTAATTACATTAATTGTTAGTATTAATTATTACCAGCTGTAGAACTCATGTCCAACTAAGCTAATTATTATTTTTGTTTAGGAAAATATTGTATCAAGAAACCATCCAGTCACTGTCCACTCCACCGTAAAAGACAAGGGGACAACCATTGACCGAACCCTCTCCCGGAACCATGGGTCCCGAAGTTCCCGTCGGTCAATAGGTACCCTTAAAATATTCCATCGTTCTTGTCATCTGATTCCCTAGACACGTTACCTTTGGGTCCTACCTCATTTTCCACCAATTTGACTATGGCTGTATAGTGTATAGGGGTCTATTGAGGGTACTCGAGGGCAGGTTGGAGCGAATCATGAACTGCTACGTTAGATTTGGCTTTGGGACTCCATGGTGCTTCTATGCCTTCCATTTTCACGCCAATTCTTTCTGTGTACAATATTCCCTTGTACATTTCATGTTGTTTCCCAACAATTCTCATCAGCCTCCGTACCCTAGATCATAGCTCCTAAATCAACACCCTAGATTCCGTCCCTCTGACCTTTATATTCCTGCCCACAAAACGACAGCAGATGATCAATCCTTCCCCCCACATTTTACTACCCTCTGCAATTCTCTACCTAAAATCCACCATGTTTTATCATTACAAACCAATAGCTCTTTACTATCCAGACGGACCGTTACTAGTTTAGGAGCAGTTATTATATTATATTTTCAAGCTTGTATATTTTTCACTATTGTAAATTTAGCCATTATTGTCTGCTATTTCTTTTCTCTTTTATTTTTTTTATTTTGGATGAACTTTATGATTTTCATTAGATAGGGTTTCCATATATTCTGTTTTTTTTTTGTTGTATGGATCGATTTATGATTTGATTTGCTGAATGACGTTAAATAATCTTGTGTTATTATTGCTATTTTTTCGTACAGTGTTTACATTTTTAAATATAAATAGTTAAAGATTTATAATTTAAACAGTATATGAACTGATTAGCTCCGAAATTATTTAATATGCAACGTTCTCGTTAGTTTCCCATTGTTATAAACAAATTAAAGACAGAAAAGTAAAAATAATTTCAAAGATATTTAATAAAAATATTAAATCCAATATTAAGTTTCATAACTTTATTTTAAATGCAATTTAAAATTTGACTTGAAAAATTGAGTGTTTTTGTAAAAAGTATTGTAATATTTCATCACATGTCATTATTTATACACTTACATTCCCACTTATTTAGTTATTGCTATCGATTCCCGGTGGCTGTGGATCATTGATTAAATTGGGTTTATTTACAAACCCCTTAATCGTCTTTCCCTACACGATAGGGACGATACAGGGTCCTCTAACGATTTCTATATACTAAACCTCCCCTGAGCGGATTTCTTCCATTTAGTATTCCCTTGGAATTGCCCACCGATCCGCACCAATCACTTAAATTCCAAGCCTCACCTCCGTAACGAGACCGCCTCTAGCCTTCACCATTATTCACATTATTTAGTGAATATTCATTTAATGAACTATTTTATTATTATTTTTTGTTTTTAAAGAATTGTGAATAAAACTGTAAAACCCTGTGCTTAATGTGTTTATAGATATCGGTAATGAGTAGTATATCGAAATTTTTTTTTAGTATGAGATTGTTATTAACATTGAAGAACATTTCTTTGTTTATCTAAATTAAAGAGTAATCGATACAATATGCTAGTTTTTTAAGTACAACGGATAAATTCCTCGATGCTGGATTTAAATATAAAACAAACATCCCGAACAAGCTGGCAAAGTTGATGATCACTAAAGAGTCCATTTATAAGCAGTGTGTGGACTTTTAAGTTCCAGAGTAGCTATGTTATGAGTAATGAAGATTCGTTTTGTTACTTATGGCAGAATCCAAAAGAAACGTATGTATTGTTAAACCAAGTACGGATCGACGTCCACCTTCTAGCTAAGCATATTATTGTTGACACTATTGAAACCATCAACCATATTTAATTATATATATAATTATGGCTAATAAATTGCACCTTATGGTAAATTAGCCCTTTAAGTTGCCATTTTCGTTTTGTTCAATGACGTCTAATTAAATTCGCTATATTTAACTGTACGGTTATGTTTCTTCTTCTTACTTTAAGTTCAATTATTATGGGTTTGACTCCGACATATGAATTTGATGTAAAACTAAATTAAGATTAAGAGATAGAACTTTTGAAGTGAAAGCTAAAAGGCAATAAGGGACATCTATTAGATATAGATGGTCGCAGATGTGCTTTGAAGGGTCACATCACTCATGATTAGATGGAGGAATTAAATCTGTTAATAATAGAATAGTTAGATGTCACCTCTTAAAGTAAATATTCTAATTATTCAGCTAACTTAACAGCTGAGGTCAAATAAGGTAAATATATAAAAGGAAATATCTATCCTAAGAAAAATTATACACCTTATATATTTGCCTTATATTTATGTATTCGGATACAGTTGATATATTAGATATATAGGGGTATAGGAAATACTATTTACTATATTTTGGAATAAAAGTAGTCAAATACTGAAAAATAACCCCTTCCACATTAGCTAATAAGAAATAATAGAAAACATCAAGAGTAGAATAAGTTAAAAAAAATTGTTTCAAGCAGGACTATACACAACTGTTATTATCCGTTGATCTACGTATAACTTTCTCTGACTTTAGTACTTTATATTTCTTAGCACGCAGAAACCAACGAACCATCATCGACTAACAGTTAAATAACCACATCACGCCAAGAGAAAATAATTTTGCGTTGAAATCAGGGACTTACCCTTCTTGCCAATCAGGCTCCCCTTTTCACAAAACGATTTATGGTATTTGTCATATACACACCAGCTCCGCTAAAAATACTGGGGATGAAGGTGTAGTATCGGTTTTCAATATCTGCTTTCCGTTTGAGTTGATACAGTGACACAGACACGAACAGCGCCCTTTAAAGGACAAACAACACACATGTGCGGTATACATACACACTAACCAACGGACAAGCTGACTGAGCTGCCAGTGTAAGCAGATTATTGGGAGCCAGGCCCACTTCGCACCCCTCCCGCCTCTAACTTTGATTTATCATTCCGTTGACGAGAAAGAACTTATAAAAGACTCGTCAATATTGATTGTTGTGACTGCCATTGATGGTCTGGGAGGCAGGCCTGTGTTACATGTATCTACCGCAGGTCTTCCATGTATTCCTCTCCTTAAAAAACTGATCTCCTCTCCTCTCCGAGCACCCCTCGCATTCCCTTCCTTCTCCTAGATCCCTCCTAGTACTTGCCTTTTTTCAAAGGCCTTGTTAAGAATGATAATCTTTTGCTACTGAAAGTGTATTTTCACACACTTCCTCTAAAAGTGTATCGACTAGAGGTTTGACCTAATGTAAAAAAAGGTGTTTTTATGATCTGAACTCTCTGGTACCGATAAAGGTTATAATAATCCTCATCCTGTCCTGTCAAATATAAATCAATGCATTTTTAAATAGTGTAAATTTAAATATTCTGATCCATCTGTCTCGATCTGTTTTCAATCCCGTGTAAAAAGCGTATTGATATAATCTGCTCTCGTTGCCACTAAAAAGGGTTTTAATATAATTTTGATTCTCTTATAAAATCACATATTAGGGCCAGCAACTGGCATGACAGACAATCGATATGTGCTTGAGAAATAAAAAGCGCAATATATAATAAACCACGAACAAATAAATTTACTTAGTATACAAACCATTACAGATTCATAAAAAATTATCCTGCAACACCTGGGAATATGCATGATAGATTTAATTATTTTGATACCATCACCAGAGAGTATTAAAATGAAAATATTTACTTAATATGAAAAAATTCAAAAACATATATTTTTGATTTATTATATGTTGGTTTTCTGTTAGTGAGCCGTCTGTATAGCAATTAATCCCATTACACAGTTGATGTGGTTTGGTCTTTGTGTTTTCCGCACAGTATAAAACGTCTGTGTGTTTCTTAACTTGTAGGTCAGAGTTCATTGACAGCACCTCGTCCTCATCGTCTTTCAGGCCGAAGTGATGGCGATCAATGTCTGTACCCAAACCTTAATTGGGGAGGGTGTAAGAAACAGACTGATCACAATTTTCACGGATAGCCAGGCAGCCATTGGCACCCTGAGAAGCTATACGACCAGATCTTATTTGGTTGAGGAGTGTAAAAACATCTTAAACACACTCTCGCTAGCCAATAAGGTTAGAATCGACTGGGTGCCAGGACACACAGGCATCACAGGCAATGGAAGGCAGATGGCGTTGCAAGGGTGGGCTCAGAACAGACACCTCTTGCACCTGAACCCATATGTGGTATCAGCCTCAGCTACGCTAAAAGGCGTATACAATTAGCTTTAGAGGACAAGGCAAGACTTTCTTGGAGAGAAACTAAGAAACAGGAACACTCGAAACTGTTTCTTAATGGACCCTGTAAGAGAAGAAGCTCAGCACTTCTATCAATGGACAGGTGGACACTCAAAAGTGTGACAGGACTCTATACAGGTCACTGTCGGTTAAATAAACACCTCTTTAATTTGGGGATAGTGGGATCACCAATCTGCAGATTCTGCAAGAAAGAGGGAGAAACGGCACGTCATATAATATGTGACTGTGATAACTTAGCTAGAAGGCGATACCTTCACTATGGTAGTGATCGCATTGTAGACCCCAAACTATGTGAACTGATCGATCCATTCAGTAACCTCAGATTTGCAAAGGCCGTGGGCCTGTCACATATATAGGACAGGGACATGAACGGCGCACAATAGGTCTCACTAAGGCCGCGGTGCACAAATGCCGGAACAAATAATAATAATAATAATAATATGTTGGTTAAATGTATAAACATATCTATATATAATAAACTTATGACATATTGTTATGATATACATGCTCGAATTAAGGGGAGCAACAGACCGGTATTTTTAGCATCTTCCCAGCTAATAAGTTCCCAGACATTAACTACCAATAGGGTTCAGTTTCCGGTGGCAAATTAGATATTATTTATTTAAAACTTCTTCAGTCACTTAAACTATTTTCCTTGTTGTTAACTCATTCTAACCTTTTACGATTCATTATAGTATAATATTTACATATGCTGATTAATGATAAAATCACTAATTCGCAATTAAAAAAAAGGAAAAGAGACGTTAATCCTCCAAAGGATATGTGCACACATATTTCCCCGTATTGCAATAAATGAAGGAAATATAAGGTTTATGACTTAAATTCGAAGGAGAAAGCCCAGGGTGTTGGCTGGTGTCTTTTAAAAGTGCATAAATACTTAAATACCAACTCGAATATATGAACACTTAATTTTGTTTGTTTTCCCTGCAATCAGAACTTTTTTGCTTAGTTTTTTATTTTCATATTGGTTTTTTATTTATTAATCAAATGCATAAATTGTAATTTTAGTTTGTCACTAGTCATGAACTAAAAAAAAAAATACATTAACCACTTAAAAGGTTTTCAAGAAGATCTTTGTCTTGATAGTTGGCTCAAAATTATGTGTAATTTATTTTTTCTAATATTAAGTATTTAATAGATGTGGTTGTGGCCACCTCTTAATTACAAATAATTATAAGTCACTCTCTTCTCAATCAGATCATATCATATCTATCATTTTTTCCATATGTTTAATAAATAAAGATTATGACGTCAGTGAGAGTGGGAAGAGGGATTGAGGTAGTGGGGGAGCAGCCGTAGGTGGGGACTCTACTGGCTGGCCTCCTATATAAGCTTGCCCTCAGACCAAATCATCAGGTATAGAAGGTGAGCCTCATCACCTAGTGCTGTATAAGAACGATGAACTTTTAACAACAATAAAAATTTTATTATATTATGCACTCCGCCAAATGCATGTAAATGCAGAAAGAGGAGAAATATGTAATCCAATTATTTTATTATTTATTTTCTGTACATTGTATTATTTTGTTGAGTTTTGAAAAAAAAAAAAAAAAAAAAATCAGCATCAGCCACCAGTAGACTCTCACTACTGTACTGAATTAACCAACCTCCACCAAGGATTCCCACACTCCTTACTCCTCTCACACCACCTTTAAGCAGGTACTCCTAGTACAAGGATCCTATCACCCCAAATATTTTATATTTTTCCCTCATCCTTAATTCTAACTATAGAGCTTAGAAAAAAAAAAAAAAAAAAAAAAAAAAAAATTAGCATCCACGGTCGCAAGCTGAAGGTGAGCCTCATCACCTAGTGAGTGTATGTGTATTGGACTTATTAACAACAATCTGAAAGTATTATATTTTATGCACTCCTTAATATGCATCTGCGAATGCAGCATGAGGAGACAACTGTAATTCCAAATTTATTTATTTATTTTTGTCATTGTATATATATTATCAATAAAGAGGTTTCGAAAGAAAAAAAAAAAAAAAAAATCAGCATAACTAATCGGACCTTCACTTGGAATACTACTCTCTGCACTTGCGCCTGTTGCTCTACTCAAAACCATGGACTTCTCATTCAACCACCTCTTCATCTCTCTATCCTAACCTCGCTATGTTTTAGTCCGGTGCTTGTCAGACCCCACACCTTCCTAGTGAGAATCTCTGCCTTCGTCTCGCTAAAACTAGCACCTCCTTGGGAGAGACCTCTCCCTCGCTGACTACGGTTGCCGTGGCCCTGCAAATGTTACCAGCAGTGTCTCCCATTGCAACCCAGTCTGCCTCTCTCTGGTTCACGCTCGCCTTTGGGATCCGGACGGTTTTCGCCTACCCGCAGATACAAGTGTGAATTCGTGGTCATTCCAAGACCACATAAACTACCTATAAACCTACCCTGTACCTCTTCTCCTGAACACAGTGCTTTGTCGGGTCACACACACCTTCTAAAGATCTTATGGAGTCAGATCAAAGCGAATTAGGCTGCTCTGCCGACTAGGTTGGCAGCCAGGGTGAAAGACCATAGGTCCACCCGCTCTATCCCTTTCTGGGCACTCGCTGGACGGGGGCTAAGAGGTTTTAGCAACCCTAGCCCGCGGCGGGCTTCTCCTCCCCACTTTGGGGATACTCAGGTATGAAACTGAGCCCCCTAAGTGACGAACCGACAGATGTCAATCATTTTTTTTAGGCTGATTGGTATTTTCTATATCATTATACATCAGAAATTTTTTTTTATCATACCGCACAAAACATAAAACCCAAAAAGGACCTGAACAAATATGCATATGCATGGCAACATGACAACTTGTTAAAAAAAGAAATAAAGACTATAGGTACCGTAAAAAATTACTTTTTTCCGATAAAATACTTGTACTTTTGTAATAAAAATCCTTTTAAAGTAAATCATTGCTGTAATGACTAAGTTGACGATATTGACACCTATGCCACAAGTAAACCAGAAAGTGATCGATCAGGCCCAAGAGGCTACACAACCCATCTGTATCGGTAGACTGGTTAGTATGTTATGGTAGTAAGGAATATATTTCCAAGGTTTGATCTTACGATTTTAGTAAAAAAGGTCAAAAATTATCAAAGCATTATTTTACTATTTCGGTAATACCAATATAGCACATATCCCCGCGATAAATTATGAAACCTCCAATTTATGAACATAAATAAAAAACCGACTACACATTATGTAAGCTGCAGTACTAACCCTTAGTAAATACGTTGATTAGCAAAAGTTGGCTATTAATGAAGGCTTCTAACAACATTCAACAAGTAGCTAAGGTAATTGAGAAACAAAAGGTGAACAATCGTCAACCGTAGAAATTATTGAAGATGGGATCTAATGACTGCGAGCCTGAATACATGCATAATTTAGCCGTCTAATGGGAAAACTTTCTCCGCCCTGATCAATGCAAGTTCGAGCCCAACCAGTTATTATGCAAACTTGATTAAGCGCGTGTATAACTTGTTTAAGCTCCTAATTATAATCCGTTTGTGCATATATTTTATCTAAGCTCAAAGGCCTTGGTGTAGGTGTAATTGTTGGATCAGAAATCACGCCTGACGTGTTGACAGGGTTAACGTCACTGGTACATCTATTTTGTAATGCTAATATCCGTTCATTAAGACACCCAATCGTGTCTCGGATTTTAGCTCTTAAGTATTTCTCATCAATTAAAAGTACTTGATAAAAGTATCAGCGATATACTTTTATAGCATACCTAATACTTAATTAATTATATTCGAGTATATGATTACAATATCCTATTTATTCAATGGGTTGTCGGGACATGGTTGGGATGATTTTTCATTTAGTATCTCATGTACACTGTGTATTTAATATAAATACAATATATATATAATTAAATCAGACCACGAAGAGAAAGGCTTTTTAAAAAGATCACTTTATTGAAGCACAAAATACAAAAGGCTTAAAACTTGAAAGATAACTATGAATGACTTTGAGCTGTGACGCGTGACTAACTGATAATGGAATGAGGGCGAGAGCCGCAGGCTCAGCCTATTTATAGGGGGAGGTCTTAACATGGATTAGTCAATGTTTAGTAGTAATTGTCGTCATGTAACTCCTCCCTCCCGAAGATTAAGCATTGCTCCGGAAATGTGCAAAAAGAAATCTAATTTTACTTAACAAGATATTTGGCACCCACTCAGAGCATTCATAGCTGTTCTTACAGAGTAACATTCAGTTGAAACTATTAATGATAAATAAATTTTTAAATGGATATCATACTTGAAGTAACATTGCTCTAGCATTATTAATTCTCAATTAATAAGAATCATTATAGTACGTAAATTCAAGTTTGCAGTATGCGTATAGTATACCAAAGGTACAATAATTTTTATAAAGGTGCATAAAGCGAACATAAAATTTCATAAGAAATAGCTTAAAAATGTAAGAGGAAACTTATACTTAACATAGTATTATTACTATTGGTTCCTCGATTTGATTAAATATTAAAGAAATTATACTATACAAAATGTAGCAAAGATATTAAATGGTATCGTACTGTATTTGATATGGCATTATCAAGATATACAGTATGAAATGAAAATTACTATTATCAATCTTAATGAATCAAATTATAAATACAAAAATTAAAATAACATTTTCTTATTAAATCAATATTAATCTGCTTTATTCTTATAACATTGGTAAACGCTTAAATACCAGAAAATAACTCCATTAATTATTCAATCATTTATACCTATACAAGAATAATTAAAATTATTAGTTCCTTACATTATATCTCGTTAACCGGTTAATGTATATAAAATATTAATTACAAGTAAACTTGTTGCTCAGAGTATATTCTAGAAATATTTTATGGTTACATTGTAATGGAAAGGTTTGTTCCACTTATAATTAATAGTTCTTACTTAATTACACATATGGATAATTATTATAGTTAGATTCTATGGAGAATAAACAATTGACAATTAGTCTCGTGCTTAATAGTTGTTGGCTTAGGTAATAATCCTTCAGTGTAATTACCTTGTATGTAACTGAAGCTTAAATGACGAAAAGTCAGATACGTCTTTTAAACTAAAAGTAAATATTTGAATTCACAAAGCTGATTAGATGTAAAGGTTTAAACATCGCCTAGTTTAATTCTCGAGGAGTGCAATTATTTGACTTTTAATTCTTAAGCGGTAAACAACTTAATCCAAAAAATAAAACATAGCCAAATTCCAAATTTGCTATAATCTCTAAATAGCAGATTCTTTGTACCTCAAACGATCTGTAGGTAATTGTTTATAAATGGAATTAACATAATTCGTTCTGATATATATGTGAGTGAATAGCTATTATACTGAACAGTACACAACAAACTTAAAATATTTAAAACAATTTCGTGCTCTTCATTCAGATTTATAACTATCTTTAAAGAACAATTGATCAACTTGATACAAATTAAATTATCTAATGTTATAGCCGGTGGCTGAAATGTTTTCACAATTACATTCATTATAAACTAATATAAAGAATAATTGATATTACGACATATAATAAATTTGTCTTTTAGATACAACCAATACAAATGTAGCTTCCAATCTCTCTTGCCAAAAAACCAAATTCTTTAGAAACGGATAATATACGTAAATATAATATAAATAAATTTTTCTACTGAACATTATGACGTTAGATTAGCCAATCGAAATATAACCCATTCACAAATTTCCTCTATAATTAATTGATATCGTTTGATCATGATTTATTTGATTATACTTTATTAATTTTATCAATTTCGTCAATATCTATTAATTCTTGTTTATTACTTACTGCGGCGGCTACTAGGACCTGGATCATGATGAGTGTCCTCGTCATTGTCCGTAACAAAATATTTTTTCTTCTGCTTATTTGGTCTTTTAATGTTGTTTATGTGCGTGTCGCCTATTTTTATTTTGTTGTATAGTAAACTCTTTTTTGGTTTGATCCGGGGTGTTTTGGCGAATTCTTCTGAGTTAAGCTCAGGAGGTTCTTCACGGTTTTGGTTAAGTTTCTCATTACGGGTTTCTTTAATGAATTCTATTTTCTGTTTTACTTCCGTATGTAAGTCTTTTAATTGTTGAAAGTAGTTATTGACATGTATTTCTTGAATGTCTTGTGTATCATACGAGTCCTTCGTCTTTCCGAATGTTATCTCATTTGGAGTTAACTTTAAATTTTGATTAAGAGTATGCTATCGTGCTTGTTTGTACGATTCTTTCGAAGTTAATCTTCTTGTTTTGATTAATGTTTATCCTCATTATTTCGTTGAAGGTGGCATGGCATTTGTTTAGTATCCCTAATGAATTCGAATAGTTTTTACTTGTATAATGGATTTCTATATTCGTTGCTTTGCAAAATTGTTGAATCAAGATGTTGTTAAATTCTTTTCCATGGTCCGCGCAAATACGCTCTGGTATAGGGCTGATGTACTGTTCCAAGGTTTGGCATATAGTTAACGCGTTTTTATTGCTGATCACCTGAGTGTATAATCGTTTCGAGAAGGTATCGATGGTTGTAAAAATTATTTTTTTGTCAAACTGCAATAAGTCCATCATAATCTCCTGAAATGGTTTGTCGGGAGTCGGTGTTGTTAGGAATTTACTTTTGATTGGTTTTCTATCATATTTATTTGTTTTACATATTTCACACTGGTTTATTATTTCTGTGATCTTATCTTTCATATTCGGAAAGTAAATTTTTCTTTTTAATCTGTCGTAAGTCTCCAAAATCCCACGATGGCAGGTCTTTCCGTAATGATAGTCGAGGATCGCCTGTTGTTGATTACTCACCTCAGTGATATCTTCACATAGCAGACAATATCTCTTGAGTATTACAGTTTTGTATTCTCTCTCAATTAATTCTTGGATCTGTTTGAAATAATCTTCGTAAATCTCGTTCAAAGTTCTGAAGTTCGTTTGACAGTATATACCATAGACTTTGTTTGGTCGTAATACTTCCAGCAGTAATTCATTTATTTTTTCGGGATCATTAATGTATAAGGTGTAACGATTTTTTTCAAATATTTTTTCGTAGGTAATCCTATTGGTCCCTCTTTTTATTATTATCTGATTTTTTTCAACGTTTATACACTTGTTGCTATCCACCAGCCATACCTGCTCATTGTTGCTAGCCTGTGAATGTTGTGTTATTAGGCTATCTAAGTCTTCGTTAGTTAATACCGGTAATTCTTCCGGTTCTAAAGTAGTTTGATTATTTTTTTCCTCAAGTTCTAAGAGTTGATCTAAGAAATCATCGTATTCTTGAGTTCCTTCCTCTGGAATGCTAATATTAATTTCTACATCACCTTCTAAAGTGTTGATTTCATTTCTTCTCGAGAGACAGTCAGCGACATAGTTCGTTTTTCCGTTTATGTGCTTAATTTCGAATTCAAACTCCTGAAGCCTCCAAATCCACTTCATTATTCTACTGTTTCCATTTTTCATACTGAATACCCACGTTAGCGGTTTGTGGTCTGTCAACAGGAGGAACTTTGTTCCATAGAGATATGGTTTGAAATGTTGTGTGGCATAAACTATGGATAATAACTCTTTTTCTATGGTACTATAATTTTTCTCTGTTTGCGACAAGACTCTTGATGCGAAGGCAATCGGGTGTTCTACGTTATCAGTTTTCTGGCTAAGCACTGCACCGATTGCTTGGTCGCTCGCGTCCGTTGTCAATATAAATTCCTCGTTCCAATCCGGATAGGCCAGTATCGGTGTATTAGTCATTTCCTGAATTAGTCGATGAAAACTGTTTTCAAATTCCTTTGACTCATAATCTTTTGTTTTAATGGCTGAAGTTAGAGGTCTCGTCATATTGGCATAATTTCTTATGAACTTTCGGTAATAACCTGTCATACCCAAAAATCGCCTAAGGGATTTTTCGTCTTTAGGTTTTTCGAATTCTAAAATAGCCTTTATTTTAATAGGATCCGTCTTTAATCCATCCTGCGTTACAACGTAGCCCAGAAACTTCAACTCTGTTTTGAAAAATTCGGTCTTGTCTAATTGGATGCTTAAGTTGTTTTTCTTCAACGTCTGTAACACCCTTTCAATGTCATTCAGGTGCTCTTCTTCATTTTTTGAATAAATTATTATATCGTCGATATAAGCCATGGTTCTTGGTGTGTTCTCTATGGCCATGTTTATCATACGTTGGAAAGTTGGTGGTGCATTGCACAAACCGAACGGCATTCTCAGGAACTCAAAATGTCCGTCGTCTGTGCTGAAGGCTGTTTTTGAAATCGATTCTTCCTCCATTGGTATTTGATGAAACCCTGATTTTAGATCGATGGTTGTGAAATATTTGGCTCCTTTTAATTTATTGAGTACATCTTCTATGTTTGGTAAGGGGAATTTATCATTCGTGGTTTGCTGATTAAGTTTGCGGTAGTCTATGACCATTCTCACTTTCTTAATCCCACTAGCATCCATCTTTTTCGGCACTATCCATAGTGGCGAGTTATAAGGTGAATTGCTCTTTCTGATTATTCCATCCCTTAACAGTTTTTGTACTTCATCTTTAATTTGACCTTTGAATTGCTCGGGGTACCTATAATTTCTTGTGTAGATCGGGTCATCATTTTTAGTATTGATCCGATGTTTTAATAAATTAGTGGCTTGGAGTTTTTCATTGTCCTTTTTTATGACTTCTCCATTATTCGAAATTATTTTTATTAATTTATTAGTTAAATCTGTCGGTAGGTGTTCCGTTCTTAATGCGTCGTCTATTTCCTGTTCGTTGTCCATCAAGTTTAATTCGTTCTTTGAGTCATTGAATTTAAATGTATTGTCTCCGATCACTATGTGATTTTCTGTACAATCTATGTTCATTTTCAAATTCCTCATCGTTTCGAAGCCTAACAAAATATCGAACCTATTGGAAAATGGGTAGACTAAAAATTCAGTCAGTTGGTCTATACCAAGTGCATTTTTTATGTTTACCACAACGCTTGCATTACCGTCGTCGTAACCCGTGGGCGTTTTGATAGAAAATTCTTTTTTCCTTAATGTGAAATTATGTCTTTTCACTACGTCTGGGTGTATATAGTTTTTCGTAGCCCCCGTATCAATCAACCATTTGTTTTTCTTGAAGTCTATGATGTATGGTAAATCATTTGTATAGTGCAGTTCTTCGCACTGTTTATTCACCGTATTTTGCTTATTATTATTTAAAATATTCTCGTCTAAAATTGTTCTTTTCCCTCTAAGGGAGGCGGATCGGTTTGTATTTGCTCTGAGTCTAAAAAACGGTTTTCCGAGCGGTCTAATTTCTCTTGTAAGTCTCTGATTATTCTGTCCTTATCGTCTTCAATATAATGTGCTCTATCGCTAGCCGTTCGCATGGAAACTGTCTGTGGATAGGATTGATTTTGTTGGTAGTTCATCGGTTGATTCCACTCTGGATTTTGTCGTGGTTGGTTAAAATAGTTATGTTGTTGTTGTGGATTCCATTGCTGTTGGTAATTATATCTTTGGGGTTGCGCGTTGTTATTATTAAAGTTATATTGGTAATCGTACCTTTGTTGTTGTTGGGGTTGCGCGTTGTTATTATTGTACCGTGGTCTATATTGCTGAAAATTAGGATTATAATTATTGCCTTTGTATCCCTGATAATTGTTATTTGATCTTTGTCGGTATTGTTGTTGGGGTCTATTCGATTGTTTATTATACTGTTGTCTTGGTCTTTCCTCCGTTGCATCTTTATTAAATACACGGTTTCTGTATACCGATTCTACCACGAATGAGGCTTGTTTCCTCAAAAAGTTGTAAACATCGTTTAGCGTTCGGTGGCGTAGGTGCTGTAGAAATATTGCTATCGTCGGATGCAAGTTTTTAACAGCTTCTTGACTAATGTCGTTGTCGTAGCGTGCCATTTCTTGGTCCTTATCTCGTATCTCGTTATCTGTGTATATTCTTGAGTATAAATCACATCTTTTTATTTGCAATCGTTCGATATACTCAATGGGGTTTTCGTTAGGTCTGGGTTTTGTATTGGAAATCTCTCTAGCCAATTCGCAGATTGACCGATTGTCTTGGTAATGTTGTCTCAGGAATTCAAGTAGTTCCATTACCGAGCCAAACTGTTTATCGAACGTCGCGATTTTGGCGTTCCCCTCTAACTTGGTCTTAGCGCACATAAGGATAAGTCCTTCATTTCTGATTCTATTTGGGTTTTCGGCTTGGCAAAATCTAGTCAATAAGTAAGTCACGTTTTCAATGTATAATATAAGGTTTTCGGTTTTCCTATTGTAACTTGGGATGAATGTACAGTCGCTGTTTTTAATTTTCTCATGTTCCATATCTGTATCTGTTTCGTTTCCGTTTATGTTTCTAATGGAATTTAATCTTTCGACCAAAGACATATATAAAGAATAAAAATAAGTTTTAAAATAAAATATAAAATAAGTTTTAAAATAAAATATAATATAATGCTGGTTTCATACCCTGTTGTAGTACTTCGTTCTAAGCGGTGTCTTAAGGCTTCTCTACTCCGGTGGTTGATAATGTTCGTTGACCTGAGCTTAGGATATTTGAGAATACCGGCAGTTCCTCCTTGAAGTCGGTGTGTTGAGTCTTGCTCCACAGTGACGTTCTTCTCGCAAGAGTAGCGACGGTCGGAATTTTATTGAATCGTCTATAATTGAATAAAATTCTAGTTGTCTGAACAGCCCTCAGGTCCCTGTTCGGGCGCCAATTAAATCAGACCACGAAGAGAAAGGCTTTTTAAAAAGATCACTTTATTGAAGCACAAAATACAAAAGGTTTAAAACTTGAAAGATAACTATGAATGACTTTGAGCTGTGACGCGTGACTAACTGATAATGGAATGAGGACGAGAGCCGCAGGCTCAGCCTATTTATAGGGGGAGGTCTTAACATGGATTAGTCAATGTTTAGTAGTAATTGTCGTCATGTAACTATATATATATGCATATGTGCACAGGCCTTGGATATATTGCAATCTGTGGAGATTAGGCATGTTTCTACGACCAAAGCTGTTGCAATAAATGAAGTAACATATACACAGCGGAAACAACGGAAGTTGTAGTGAGAGTCGCATGTGCCTAGGACGATAAAAACTCAACAATTGATAACTTAATAAACATTAAAAATTTCGAGGCCACTTATGCTTAAATCTTCAAGTAAAATGTAGCGTGACATCTGCGATAGCTATCTTTACTTAAAGATTTGGAAGTTTGTATGATTATTAAAAAGTATTTGTGAAAATGTTTTCTAGATTAGTAAGTAATAGCTTATGCATGATATATAGCTTTTATGTATACAATAATTCCTTTTTATAATGTTCACCAAGCCTTGGCTAGGTTTCATTGAATTCGTCATTATGAGATAAGTTTTCTATTAGGAGATTGGGTATTCCCTTCTGTACAATATTTAGCAATAAACTGTTTCTTTTCAGTTTCATATATGATTCATAATCAGTTTATTTACGACGTCAATAATTTCTGTATTGAATATGGATAGAGATGAACAGTTGATGATGAGAGGTAGGTGGTATATCCCAAAAGAATATTGGTGTGTTTCCGTCGGTTGGTATTCTTCCATCGTTAGTTATTCCAATCTTTAGGTGAATTTGTAGATTATCCGTAAGCTGTTTTACGTAAAGGGGAATAAATCGAAATATACCACGTGCTTCAACTGGAAACTTCTGAGATTTATATTAGGAATGACAGTATACTGGGCGGTGAAATATAAAACGTTACATAGGCTATACTATATACAGAGCATAGGTTCAGATTAATGAGTTAGGTTAACTATCCAGGAATTTCTCAAATACAAATTTGAACTATAAAAAAATCATCGATCAATCACAAAAGATTATAATATTGCAATACATATTAGTAGATGACAAGATTAAATGTTTTAAGTACCTAGCGCGATTTACCACTGTACGAACAATAAATAAACTCAAGATTAGTCGTCAACCTCTGTAGATTATTAATTTTTGTAATTATAAATAGAAGTTTCTATCAAACAAAATATATATTTGTACAGACGACAGGTACCTGAAACAAGACCTACGTCTATTTTTAGTGCACTTATATAGCACAGAATAGAGTGCTGCAAGAGAAGCGTCATCTCATACACGAGACAACCTGTATAATCTATTTTTGCACTCACCATATAACCTTTTATAAGATTACATATTCAAAAAGGATCACTACCCACTCGATCGCTTTTTATCTTTTACCTTTATTGTCGACCGAGCAATTTGATTTTCTAAAGCTAAGAATAGTTATTAATTATTTTGCAGTATGCTTTTCTAAAGGGGGTAAGTAATATACCTATTGTTAATCATTAAAGGTCATAGTAATGTGTTTCGGCAATAACTCAATATTGAAACGATCTCGGGTTCTTACCTACTTATTTTCATTTTTAATCATTGTTTGAATTTTAATTTATTTGAACTTATTTGAATTTTAATCAACAAAAAAGAATCATTGATTTTATCTTGAAAGGCACTGTTGTAAAACTGATGAATTTTGATTTTTATTCTTTTTTAATTAACTAAATGGAGACTGTTGACATATATATTTCCTTTAATACAATCCACTACCCGCAAAATAACCCTATCACTTGTATCTGCTATCTTTTAAAGTCAGCATATTTAAAAAAAAAATTCAATTTAAATGAAAAAAAAATCGATTTATCATTTATTATGTTTATGAGCAATATGTTTTTTTAGATATGATTGAGGAATTGCAATTAAACACACATCAAAGTACAGTGCACGGTAAAACAAATTGTATCCATATTTTGCTCTGAAATACAAAGGTAAGTGATCAAAGAGGCTCATGAAGAATGTACCTACAATGGAAATAAAGAGAGAGACAGTTAATATGAGACAATTGAAAATAAGCAGGTAAGCGGATCAAGAGAAAAAGACTTCAAAAATAGAAAAATATCTTTTGCCTAACAGTATTTTAATTTAACATTAGCTATTTCTTGTACACGCATTTTGTGGCTATGAAAATTCTTTTAGATTAGTGCAATATATTAAATCAGGAACATGCCTATTTCTATTAAATTCCTGTTGTTTTATTAAAGAAAATCGAGGACTAGGTTGTTACCTTCTATGTTTTTTTCTAGATTTCATAAAGCTGGGTTGCTACGTTTTTATTGCCTAAGCATCAAGACAATCCTAACTTATAACAGAGAAGTCGGGAATGGTACGTTACAATACACAGAGAACAGAATAAAATTTGTTTCGAATTATTACCGATGTTGTTGTACAATTTCAATTTTTCAATAAAAGCACAGACCTCCATTAGGAGTCGTAATAATATTTCTCCTACTCAAATGAGTCTTTTGGGGTGTAACATATGAGGTGTAATCTAGATCGGATTGCTGACCATATCAAATGAAGGGTTTCTCGGAAACTATACTAATACTCGGAAAGTATTAAGATTTTTAAAGTCTCGGTCAGAGACTTCGTCACGTCCTGAAAGGCTATTGTTATTCTCCCCCGGGGATGCTGGATTAGGGACTGGATCACGAAGAGCTCTTATTTATCCGTGCTTTTATGCAATATTATACCGACAGGACACAAAGCACTCATCTTTCTTCCACCAATCGTCTTTATCCATAAGCAAAAGGCAATGAAATCATAACGCACCGTCACTGTCTAAAATGATGAGTCGAATCATAATGAACATTTCTTACGAAGTCCGAGTCATTTTATGTTACATAAAGCGTATATATTGTTTTAACTCGTTGAAAACCTTCCGTCATTATCATTATGCCGGTTCAAGGTTCTTCAAATGAAGACACCTGTTGATAAAAAAAGTTCTTAATCACCAGTTCCTTTAAGGGGGAATGAGATTAAATCCCTTCCAGGAAATGGACTGAAGAAAAAAAAAGTGTATTAAAAGAGAACATAGAAGAAAAGAGTGGAGAGAACAATAAATAGAAAAAAAAAATTCCTTTGGGGAAATGCCCTACTTTTTTTCGTTGATGTTTTCAAAACAAGAAACCATTTATTTGCTTTGACACTTTTGCCTGTAAACTTTCTGTTCTTGTAATCTTAGATAAACAAACAAGTATCCCTGAAGGCGTGAAATATAACTAAGTGTCATTAATTAATTTATAGGAAATTATTAAAATGTTCCAAATTGTCATTAAAGCGGTGATCCCTATTAACTGTAATGAAATACCCTTATATAAATAATTATCTGGTATTAAGAATTTTTTTTGTGATAATGACATGGGAACATCACCAAAGGCCCTAACTAATACATTTTATATGCGTTGGGACACTAGCTCATAGTCATTAATATGATATCCTAACCTTTTTATGTTTATTGAGAAAACATGGAATTCAGAAGGTTCAATTGCGCCAATGATGTTAAAAATATACCATACTCAAAAAAATTTATGACTGTTTTGCCCGTTAAGTAATACATTTTCTGCTTATGAAAAATTGCCTACTTTTTCAGTAGTAATCAATGAGGTTTGAAAATTAATAACCTCTTATGTTATTATGTGTAATATTTTGTATATTTGATAGGACTTAATGAGGCTATATGTGCCAAAATTAAAAAAATTTTTTTTATTAATATCATGACGCAGCTATATCTAATTCACTATTTGATTCATAGATATGCAATATTACAGGAGTGTCTAAACAATGACCTAATGCTAGATATGATACATTATAAATAATTAAGTTTTATTGATTAATTGATCGTTCACTAAGACTCAAAAGAATTTGTTATCCTACTCGTATTAAAATCTCTAGGTTGTGATAAATGTTATTGGAACTTTATTATTATCAATATCAACGCCACAATTTTTTTTTTATTATTATTAATCCTTATTGTGCTAAAATTACAATCTGCCTTATTAGGCAATAAGTAATGAAGACAAATGCTCTCATGCATACCATATTTACAATTCATTATTCACTCGCTCATTCATACAATATTTACAGACAGCCAAGAGGCCTCCCGAATCCAAATGCGAAAGAGAAAGTGGAGTCTTGGGAAGTCCCCGACGCTCCTCCATTAGCCGCGTCACCGGATACGAGCCAGTGGAGGCTGACCAAGAGCGCGAGAGCCACAGACGCTAAGGACATGGCTGGAGAAACTGGCCATTGCCAGGACTCCCACTGTCACGCGTTTATAGAGGTAGCGAGGCCACTGCCGTTTTAGTCTCCGAGGAGGATTATAGGGATGAGTGGTGCAGTGCAATGAGTGTGCTGCAGGATTAGGGTGGTTGGAAAGGCTACTGTGGAATTTCATAAACTTGCAAGGAATGAGTTCAAGAATGTAGGGTATATTAAGATCGTTATGAAGGGTTTTGTTGCTGACGTAATAAGGGATATTTACTATTGTTCTCAGAACTTTTGATTGAAAGGATTGGGTACGCTTGATGTTCGACTTTTTTGCTGTCCCCCATAGCTCTATTCCGTATGTCCAGATTGGCTTGAGTATATCTTTGTAGATTAGTAGTTTATTTTCTATTGAGAGATGGGATGTCCTTTGAAGTAGTCTGTACAGTTGTCCAAAGCGTCTGTTGAGTTCTTGTCTTTTTAGTCTCGTATGTGGGTTTCAGGTCAGTCGTTTGTCGAGATGCAAGCCTAAGTACCGTACAACGCCACAATAATAATTTTTTTAGCAATCACTTTGAAATAACACTATTTGACTGTCTTCTTTGGTTATGTTACCTTTTTTTTTTATCTTCTAAGGAATAATGTTTATATAGCATTCATGTAACAATGTTTCTGTTATCCATTGCTAATGTTTTTGTTTCTTTCAAATAAGACTAGTTAAGATATCATTGCTTTTCTAGCTCATTAAAATGAGCTCCAAACTCCTTTTTGGTTAGTTGGTAAAATAGTTTTGGTAAGTTAAATAATGCCTTTTGAGTTTTAAAACTCAAGAAAGTCAATCTAGTACTAATATATTGTTAGTATATATTTAAATAATATCCCTCGATGGATTATCATGAAATAATGCTGTCGGGTGTTGTCAGGTGTAAGAGTCCCCAAGGTGTGGAGAGGACGCCCGCCACGGGTTAGGGTTGCTACAACCATAGCCACTGACCAGCGAGCACCAAGAAAGAGATGGCCTAGTCAGTGGGAAGCTAAATTTGTTTTGATCTTACTACATAAGATCTTAGAAGGTGTGCCCCGACAAAGCACTATGTTCAGAAGGAGAGGAATATAGAAGGTATATAGGTAGTTTATAATTCTTGTAATGACCACGAATTCACACTCGGTATCTAAGGGCAGGCGAAAACCGTTCGGATCACAAAGGCTAGTGTGAACCGGAGAGAAGCAGACTGGATTGCCGTGGGAGACGCTACTAGGTAAATTTTGTAGGCCCACGGCAGCCGTCGTCCGCAATGGAGAGGTCTCTCCCAAGGAGGTGCTAGTTTTAGCGAGACGAAGGCAGAGATTCCCACTAGGAAGGTTTGGGGTCTGACAAGCACCGGACTAAAACATAGCGAGGTTAGGATAGAGAGATGCAGAGGTGGTTGAATGAGAAGGCCATAGTTTGAGTAGAGCAGCAAGCGCCAGTGCATAGAGAGAGAGTGAGAGAGCAGTGTTCCAAGTCCCGGTTCTGTATGTTCTTGCGCCGGCCTCAAGACAGGGTGGTTATATATGCAGGCTAGACGTGGTGGGAATAGTTCCCCCACCTGCAGCTGCTTCCCCCACTAGCCTCTCCCTCTATCTCTTACTTGACACTTTAAGGTCTTTATTAAAATATGGAAACATGTATAGATATTTTTTGGGCCGGGAAGAGGGGAACTTCTAATTATTCGAAATTAAGAGGTTGCCACAACAAATGCAAATACGAATTCAATTACAATACATGTTGAAATTTATTGAAATCTTGTATGGATTAATGATATTGTTAGATAAACGAGAAAATATAATGACATTACCATCATTGTTGCTTACTATATAGGTTATGTCCATATAAGTGATTAGTTAATTTATATTACTGTTATACAGATCCAGGGATGGGGTTTCGGAGAGAATATGTTTTCGTTTGGCCCGGCATGACACATGACAAACATGATCTATATAGCACCAATAGGTTAGACAAATGTAAACATTTGAAATACATGTGCTGTGATGAATATGTAACTTGTAGTCTTTCGTTGAAGATCAGTATAATAACATCCCGATGTCAATCGTTTACTGACTTGCTAACCGTTAATAAAGTGAATATTTTTTTCTGTTTCATAGCAGGTTGATGCACATTTCACACCTGGCAAGAGTATTATATTGCTTGGTGATAATCACGTATAAGCCAATAGCAAAACAGTGAACGTTTCGAGTTTATCGAGTTTACAGCTTTTGGAACTGTGAATTATTTTTCAATACCGTAAGCTAAACCTTGTAACGTTTGAACTCCATTTTAGTAAGCTCTATTGGCATTCCAAAAAGCAAAGTTACTAAGTCAAAAGTAAGCGTCTTAATACCTTGTTTGAAGGAGTGTAAACAGTGATACTCATCTCATATTGCGCTAAACAACAAAAAAATTAAGCAGACAAATTATTTTTATTCAATTAATGACGTTTTAATTTATGTGACCCAGCATAATTTAAAGAATTTATTTATAAATGGTTTATTTTTACTTTCACAAAACATGCGAATTCCTTTAAAGAATTTAGGATATCTGCACAAAACTATCCGGGATATCTTCTGGCAGCTGAATCTCTAACCACGATATTCGATAACCACCGATTTTTTATGATGTGAACAATTTTTTTTCTTTATTATTTGGGCCACTCGCTAAATTATTTAAACATTTTTCCATTACTTTCCGTTGATATTTTTTTTATTTTAAAATTAAAAAGCAACAATTGATTGATCAATTTGCGACAGTATCATAATTATAATTGGGAAGCCTCTCATTTTTTATTCAAACACGTTTTATTGTCTTTGATCTTGATTTCACTATTTTGTTATTTTTTAGCGTGGACTCCCTTTATGAAAATAGACTACCTTTGCTTCTTCACAACCTAGAAAACGGAAGCCCTTGAACCGTTGTTTTTTACATAGCAGGAACCTATCCCAAACTCTTGCAGATATTCTTGGAAACAAAGCTCGCTCTACAATCAACCAAGAGCCCCTGGCTTGGCTCATTGGTAATGGCTTGGTTGTCGGAAACTGCTGACCCAACCGACGTAACGACCGCCCACTAACTTCCTAGCCGTTATTCAATCCCAAAACTTGCTCATGGTGTAACTCGCATTTTGGTTATTGGTCGCGGTCGGGTCCTTTCAGATGGGGCTCATTTAGCCACCTCGGCCAATATGCAAGTTGATTACTTACGCAAAATTAGCTATCAGCAGTTTATGGAGTTCGTGATGAGTTTGTGTAATTAGTGTGCTAGGAAGTATTGGAAATTAGCAACATGCTTTCATTTATAGTTCAGTTGTAATTTTTAAAATTTTTACTGTGAAAAATTATTCTTGTCTGTACAAGATAAATTAATATAATTACGAAACGCCATTAAAATATTTTGTCATGCAGCTAAAAGCTTTATGAACCATTAAGTAGTCAATTTATTATACCATGTAATTTGCAACTTATATTGAAAAAAAATTGTTGCCCTTGTTGATGTCAAAGAAAGTTTCTCACATGAATTTAGAGCCAGTTTCTTGTTTTTTAAAGCTACTCTTAATTCCTTCCTCCGTTCTTAATTTCTAGCGAATGAGCTTATTGGGTCATTATCTCTTATGTTAGATATACAACGGTCCCATTCTAGGTTAATCGAAGTATCACTTTCACCGCAAACAGACCTAAAACAGGTCTTCGCACTTCTTTCAATAAGTAATTACAGAAAAGTCGTTACAAGTAAAAAAATATTATTAAAAAAAGTGCTCATTATAGACAAATATTGTACTTACTACACATAAGACTGAGGCATGAACATCTATTTGAAGTATAAGATCCTACCTTGTGTAAGTACTGTAACATACCAATAACAGCTCGACAATTATTTATAGAATGCTGATATTGAATATTCTATTTTACCCATGATGATAGTTCCGGATCAAAATCCTTAATTTTTGAAAAAATCGTCAATAAAGTTTAAATATTTCTCTAGTTTAGAAATTTTGAAAATAAGTAATAAATTAAACTGCACTACGTAGACTTTAAAAATGGCACCAAATTGGGAGTAATCAAATTATCGGGGTTATAAAATTCAACTGGCGTAACGAACTGACATCATGACATTTTATAATTTTACCCTTGACTGAAATTTAACGAGATCCTTCTGATCCTCCGTGTTCTGTGTTTAGATTTCCTTTGGTGTAAGAGCTGAATAAAAATGAACAAAAAACAAATTATTCTAATGATACATCAGTGGCTGCTTGCGTGGCTATAATTGACAGATAATCAGAAATAAATTTGCTATTTGCTAATTAATAACGTATAATTAAATAATCATAATCAAAATCAGGGCTATAAAAAAACATTACAAAGGTAAAATCATAGTATTATGTAACAGTAATGGACCTTAACTATAATACAGCTATTTACAGTTAACGGAGTCGATTTTTTTTAGTTTTATTACCCCTTATATAATACATGTTAATATCAAGGGTGGTTTCCGTCTGCATCTTCACAGGCGGATGCTCTGTACTTAGACGAGCCTCAAAGTACGAAAGCAAAAAGAAATGTTTTGCATGTAGTATTTCAGCCCCGCCATGCTAATCTTCTCAGTTCCCCTGGGTTTTGTCTTGTTCCCAGTTGCTTTAGTTCATGGTAGTTACATGTCCTAGGTGCGTTGTTTTTTTAGTGGTCGGCCGGAATCTTTTTCCTGTTCTTCCGTGGTGTAAAGAGAGTCGACGTTATGAAGACGAGCTCGTGCCACATTGCCATATTCCAATTCTTCAAGTCACCAATTTGTGTTGTGAGAGATTTAACCACATTCTTGGCTTGACCAGTTATACTGCCAATAATTGCTTAGTGCAATAAGTCAAAGAATATGGTCTGACGGTCTGGTCTGTACGTTCTGGCGTAGGTAGCATAGGTGGCTGTGGGCTTAACTTCGGGATGACAGTATCAGATGTAGCTGATGATAGTTAAATAATCTTTGTAGAGGGTACTCTTTTAAAAGAAAAGAAAGAATTATGAAGTAAAATCAAAACACTGGTATATACAAACATTAAGAGATCAGTTAGAACATACTGGGTGGAATGTCTAGGCACAAGTGGAGTCTGGGGCTAAAGGTGAGACATAAATGTATAGGGAAAGGCTAAGATTCTGTGAAGTAGGGAGGTTTCGGCGGGATGTGGTTGCTTATTTAAAAATAACAGGGTACCATCAGTGACTTCCATGAAGTCACGTGGCAGGTATACAGTTCTGATCAAGCCCTTTCTACTGGTTCTTAGTATTATAAGACTGAGGATAACCTTGGCCATGAAAGCTACCTGTCAATCCACATCGTCTGTAATGTAGAGAACAGGGCCCGTATGCACAGGTGGCACGGGGGTGGCATAGGTGATATCAATACTGTTCCTAGTCGGCCTGACTTAAGTAATACTTTGTGAGTCACGGTATCCCAACTCTACCGTTAGCTGGCCAGTCATCACGATGTCAAGGGTCCATTCGTCTACAATTATTAATCCTGTGGGATTCTTTTGTGTGTTGGGGGTCTAAGGCGGAGGTCAGTCGTTTGGATGTGGACGATAGTAAAGGGCGCTTTTAATAATTGTCTCCCTGCTAAGTAAGACGGCATTGTGTCAAAGTGGATGCCGCGCATTCAATTATGGCTATAAAAGTGGCTGGTTTTCTTAACACATTCCTTAAGAAGGGCTGAAAACTCTTGGAGAGAATTGATGGACCAGAGTTGGGAACTCGAAGGAGTATTTCAACTAATCAGGAAGACTGTGACTCATGGGATGATATGAACAGGATATGTCGCTACATTACATAATGTCTCGTCTGTCACGTCTAGAAGTATCTTGAAATTCCTTCAAATCTTATTGATTGGGAATTTCTCTCTGATTATTTCACTAGATCATTAAATACATCATAATTTTTATTTCGTTCTGATTCGATTATTGAATTTGAACGGTAAGCTCCGTAAGTGCTAATAGGTAAATGAATTTCGATGTGTGTGCAAAAAAAAGCAATTAATGATTCGAACCAAGGTTAATTAAATATAACGATTTTACAAAACAAAATAATGAACCCTACTTTTAGTAGTTTATTACTAAAATGAACAAAAAAAAATGTTAAAACGCACAATAGTATCCAACAGGAATTTCATTACTTAATATCTCAACTTTTGAAATTTCTTTGAACTATTTTTTTAGTCTTATATTATTGTTTTGTTCCTACTTTCAGTTAGCAATTTACAAAACTGCTACGGGTTTTAATTTTTAGTTTTAGTTTTAGAGAGGGCTACTAAATTAGGTACGAACCAAATTCCGAATGCTGTAAAGAACTTCACTAATTATTAATCAAATACTTCTGTCATTTTTGAAAGCACTGAAAAACTTCCCCTTTTTTTATGTAAAATTACAAAACTTGTTTTCAGTTTATATGAGGCATTATAATCGGAGCGAGGTACACTGCCGAGGGGGACTGTGCCTGTAAGAAGCATTTCATTGCCATTTTGAAACGTTGGAGGGAAATTTTAGCCCTACGATCCGCAGATAAATTCCGAACCTCGGCAGCTGGGCCATGCTTGAAGTTGGCCATCCACTTCTTCATTTAAGGGTCTTATAGGAGAGTGGGATTAACTCGAAAAACAATCCTAACTTTTTTAATAGCCAACTGCTTTCCTTGCCATTGCCTCGGTAGCAGAGTGAAAAATTTCCAGGTATTCCCTGAAAAAAAAAGTGAAATAAGGAGTTTTAACTTTACAATAGAATATTATAATGAGTCGTTTTGTCTTTGTAATTTCTAAGAGACATTTACATCGCTGTGTAAACTTTTTTTCATCACTTATTTTTAAATCTTGTATATTTAAAAAATACATTTTTCAAAATCGTTTGTATGGACGACATTAATTTATATAATCTGAAATCATTGTTAGATAGTGTTTTTTTTTTGTTTATTTCTTGACAAGAAGAAGGGATGATGCTTTTGGGAGTTTTTATGCATGGTCTATGCACTATGCATGCTCAGGCTACACGGAGGTTATTTTTAATGGAAATAACGATCTATTATTAATGGAGTGAATTCTTCTTATATTGTTTATTTCATCAGACGTAAGACAGGTTCATGGAAGACATATTTGCAACTTTTGCTGTTCTCATATTATCCATATCAACTTAAAACTCATATATTATTAAAAATCTAATATGAAAGTTTGTGGGAAATTGGCAGGGATTGATGAAGGAAGAACTTTTAGATGACGATGCTTGGGTATTCATTGTATGCATATTGAAATTCCACAGCTCACCACGAGCTTATATTAAAAAGTGGTTATGTTAAAAAGAAATTAGCATCAATTATGTTATTTTCAATTTAATAACTAAGTTATCTGAAATAGTTTTCCATCAATTGTATGGGCATAATATACATATATAAAACACCACCATGAGGTAGTCTGATATCAAAATGTTCAACCCAAACAGTTGCCACAGTTCCTTGCTGCCACACTCTATTTTTGGATCCATTCGTTCCTTAATCATTGCGCACTCATCCTTTAAAATTATTTTCAACAAACCACTACAATTTCTATTGTATTTCTAGCTTTGATATCGTACGGATTTGTGGTCATAAGTTTTATTATGCTCTCATTCATTAACATACCTCTCTTTCAATTTAGGTATTTCCTTTTGTACTGTTACTCCGTTCTTCCTTTTTAAAATTATTATCGGATCATTGGGTGAGAGTGAGTTCTCTATACCATTTTGATTTCCAGCAATACTGGTTAACTATGACAGAAGGGGGTAAACAGTTAACTTAGTCGAACTCACAGAGTTCGAGCCAAACCTTCCATCGTATTCGTCCATATTCGAAAATACTGCAGAAGTGCGCTCCTTGCAGACTATTTATTACCAGGGACCAGGGAACTGAGGTGCGGTAGAGCAGCCATATTTAAATAGGTGCGGATTGACACGTAGGGGCTTAAATAGCCGACCATATTCGTAGTCAGGGCGAATACAGAGTGCGGTGGCCCCGCCTAAATATAGCATGAATAAGTGGCAGCGCGCGCGATATTTTACCTGCTCTGTCCCCTGCATTAAACACTGAGCCTGCTTTCTGGCGGTCTCCTCCAGAGCT
This sequence comes from Acanthosoma haemorrhoidale, assembly GCA_930367205.1. Taxonomy (NCBI): domain Eukaryota; kingdom Metazoa; phylum Arthropoda; class Insecta; order Hemiptera; family Acanthosomatidae; genus Acanthosoma; species Acanthosoma haemorrhoidale. Next base: position 133,535,214 of record OV884011.1, read on the forward strand.
CGCTGTTACCACTGGTTGCGGCTAGCATTTATTTTTCTTCTCTCGTAATTTATTTTCTTGGCACGAAGTGAGTTCCCACAGTATTTACTTTATTTCTGCCCGAAATGGCAAGTCAGCTTAAGAGAGCGCAGTGTAATTTAATGTATAGGCCGTCCCAACCTCGATATTTTTTTTTTTTAAATCTAATCAGAATAAGTACTTTTCATTTAAATAAAACAAAGGGAAGTCTGTGTTATTTCATTTTATTACATAAGGACATCCTAATTCAATATTTTTTTTTTTTGTGACTCTGAAATAATTGATACAGTAACTACTCACGTGATTAGGACATTGAGTACTTCACCCCACCACACTAGCAGTTCTTCAAACAGAAGAAGTGTCCACGAATATATTCTTGAATTTCCTTCTTATCTTTATACTTTATACTTATCCCCTTTTACACGTACAGGCTTTACACTAATCCCTTTGTGTGCCATAGTTTTGTTTATTGTTAGGTTGATAATATGAATAAACGTAGTGCCTGGATGTCAAATTATTACCACGTAATAAACCATAACCCATTTTGATCGTAACAGAAGCGAAGTATAAAGTATTACAATATACCTATAATAATAATCGTAAAAGATCTCCTCTAGAACCTTTTTACCTCAGGGAGGATATCTGGTGCTTTTTTTGTAGAACGATTTTCATAAAAGTCATGAAATACACTGGATATTGAATATAAAATACTTATAAGGACCTTTTTGTTTTGCTATGTGATTGGGATATGACCTTTTATCACTTCATTAAAGGGATCAACAGCATCCGCTAGTGTTCAATGTCTCTTTATAAAGCACACGTGGTTGACTCCTTTGCAAACCAAAACCACCAAATTTGTTTTCATAAGAAATGATCTCTATCATCATTGTAAATTATACCTTGCTTTAAGGGCATCTTTAGCGATTTTCTACCTGATTAGATTCTACCTACAAGAAACATTGAACACTAGCGCATGCCGTTGATCCCTTTAATGAAGTAATAAATTAATAAGTGCACTTCCTACGAGGGCAAAATTCAAAAGAGAATATTCCAGAGGTTGGCGGAGCGAGCAAACAAAAAAAAAGCAATTGAATCCGGTAGGTGTGGGAGTTAATAAAAAAACAACCATATAATCTCTACCAACCTATACATATATTTATCCTTATTTTACTCATGTTTAATAGTTTAATAATAGTAATCAAATTATAATAATCAATTATTTTCAGTACTCAAAATTTTCGGAACTGTGGAATTTATCAAATGCAATACACGAATTTTTTTTTTTTTCTAAGCTAAGATTTTTTTTCTAAGATGAGGGAAAATATAGAATACTTAGGTTAATCGGATCTTTGTACTGAGAGTACCTGCTTGAAGGTGATGTGAGAGGATTAAGGGGTGTGTGAAGCCTCGGTGGAGGTTGGTTGTTTCGGTACGGTGGTGAGAGTCCACTATTGGCTGGGCCTAGAGTCTCTCTAGGCATGTAGTGTATTCTTATTTAGTCTGATTTCAGTGATGGGTGCCCCTTAGAGGCTTGTTGTTGGCGGGCCTAGTGCCGTGATGTCCACCATTTCCTCTGCTTTACTCGATCTTGTGAGTTGCCATCGGGCCGGTAGCGGTGGTGGTGTCATGTCTTTGAATAGATGGTTTAGACTGTGTTTCATCGAGTTGAAGAACTTGATGTGTCTTCTTTTGATGAAGTCGGTGATGGTGGGGAGCTTTTCGTGCATGTCGGAAGCCTTCATTTCACGAAAGGGGGTATGCCAGAGTGCCGTTCGCAGGATCTAGTTCTGGAAGCTCAGGAGTCGAGTTATGGTGCTGGCATGTAGGAATATAAAGAGTGGTGTCCCAAACAGTAGAGCAAGCCTCAGGACGCTCTTGTATATTAAGAGTTTTAGTCGAAGGGATATGGCCTGGCTTGTGATGAGATGCTGGAGAGAGTAGTAAGTTCTGCGTACTCTTTTCAACTTCTTCTGCAGGTGTGTGTAGAACGTGATGTGTCTACCTAGGTTCATGCCTAGGTAGCAGATGCTGTTGGCAAGTTTTCGTTGGATGACGTTGGACATGACGTTGAGTCCCGTCTATGGTGAAGCTGGGTGGACGCTTTCTTTTCCCATGCTGGAATGAGAAGATGATACCCTGAGTCTTAGCTGGTTCACTTGAATGAGGACAGCTCGAAGCCTGTTGGCTATTAAATGGCTGGTACCCTCTGCAGCCTTTAGAGCTTTCGCTGGGTTGAGGCTGGTGCTGTAAACCCCTATATTGTCCGCATACGCCGCTACCTCACAATTAGAGTACGATGCTCCTACTATGTGTGCGGTGTATATGTTGAAGAGGAGGGGTCCCAGCACCGACCCTTGGGGAACTCCAACAACGAAATCTCTCGTGGTGGTTAATACGGCTCCTATTCGCACAGAAAATGTTCTGTCTGCTAGGTAGGAGGACATGATGTTCTGGAATTGTGCAGGAAATTCTTACTTGTTTAGGCGTCGCAGGAGTGTACGATGATCTATGTAGTCAAATGCCTTCGTGCAGTCAAGGGAGATCATCGCAGTGACTCTGTTGTGGCGCATGCTCGTTGCATCGTGCCACTGCAGTTTCACGAGATTGCAGTCAGAGCTGAGTCCTTTATTGAAGCCGGTCTGTTGAGGTGGTATGATGTCTTGGGCATCGCAGTGTCTGGTGAGATGGTCATAGAGAATGCTCTCGTAGATTTTTGACAATTGGGTCAGCAGACTGATGGGCCAGTAGTGAGCTGGCTCATACCCATTCTTGGCCGGTTTCAACAGTGGGACGACAACGGCATGCTTCCACGTCTGGGGAAAATAGTGTAGTCGCAGTGAAGAGTTTAAGATGTTCACTATGTGAGATATCCCCTTCCGTGGTAGCTGTTTCAGAAGGATGTTCTGGACGTTGTCGTCCCCTGGTGCTCTGTGGCCTCTGGTGCGACGAATGATTGCTGCAACCTGGTGGTAGGAGGTATATATAGTAGTGAGGGTAGGGGTCCGCCGGTCGGGTGCTGTGATTGGATCACTTTCTCTATCCCCTCTTAAGTGGTCGGCTAGTTTGTCTGCCTGCTCTGCAACAGACATGAACTGCCCGTTGTTCACCAGTCTTGCAGTGTTTTTCTTGGTTACGTATGTTTTAACCAGCCACCAAAATGCTTTGTATTCACTGCGTAAACTGCGGAGACGGTCAACCCACACAGAGCTCTTCCACTGGATCATAAGAGATGTTATTTGGGTAGTTAGAGCGTTTAGCACAGGCCTCAGGTCTTTGTTTTTCGTCCAGAACCACCTGTATTTAATATTATTACGTTGCCGTATCAGTTGCATGATGTGTTCCGGTGGCTTCCTCACGGAAGTCGGTACCGGGGCGAACTTCGGTATGGAGACATCAACAGCTTGGACAATGGTAGCCTGCAACTGGTAGATGGTGCTATCGACATCCCAAGTATTTCGGAGTAGCGCAATTGGGGGCAACCCTGCGCTAATGAGATGCTTATATTGGACCCAATTGGCCTCTCGGTAATCATATCTTGTAGCAGCTGGCTCCGGAATGTTGCCTTCTAGCTCATAGATAAAAGGTCTATGATCTGACGATTCGAAATCGAGTGCCGAGCAGCCGGTGACCCGATGAGGTTGTTGGGTGAGAAGTAAATCTGGTGTGGAGGTCCTATCTGGGTTGCCATGTTGCCTAAATGTCGGTACGCCTGGGTGGATTACTGTGAACGGTGTCTTGATTATGTGTCTGCCAAGGGCATTAGCTGTTGTTCCGCTCCACCAGCTATGATTGGCATTGAGGTCTCCAATGATTATGTGACTTTTATTTTTGCTGACCTGGGTTATTAGGAGCCTGGCTGTTGTTAGGTTTGTTCTAGGCCTTCTATAAATTCCAGTCACGATAATATTGTTTGTCAATCGTAGTTTGAGAGTGACTACATAGTGGTTCCCGTCAGATGGCAGCACTGGGTTTAGTCGTTTACATGGTACTCCCTGCCTGACTAAAATACCCCAATAGACGAATACATTTGGGGCTCTCTAATATTCAAATTTTCAATCTCAACAACTATAACGAGATTATGTTCGATACTATCCAATTCAACTAGATCAAACATGACGTTTTGATCTGAAATATTCACGACAGAAATTGTTTTAATAGATAGTGTTCAGTCCAAATTTTATACTATTATCCACTTTTGCATATGTTCTATGCCTGTGCGCCAGACCAGAACCTTATCTCCGGCTCGGACACCATCGCCAGGGCAGTTTTTATCTTTTTAACGATACTTTTATACTTAAAATTAAGACCAAACATTATTAGTGATTTTCATAACCTTAGTGGTACTATCTCGCACCTCCATGATCAGCTCGGGGAAAATCGCTAACTAAAAGTGGTTATATAATCTCAATCAGCTGGGAAAATCTTGCTGAGCTACTTGTATTATATCGGAACCTATTACGGGAGCGTACCTACAAAAGGAGCACTGTTGTTACCGGTCGCTGTAAATCAAGTGAGGTAGAAAACTGGAAGATTTATAGACCAGCTTAGAAGAGAAAGGAGGTCTCTAAACTTGGAAAAGCCTAACCGGCCTAGTTCTGACCAATAGTGCAGATCATGTCCAACTTTGCTCTTATCTGTTTAGTACTGCAATAAATGCACACTTCTTTATGAAGTGCAAGTTACCTTACAGTCTTATCATTTTAAAATGAACAATTTTCAAAGGTGCTTGTTATACAAACATATACTCACTACAAATGACAGTGTGTAATCACCGACCGATATGTGGAAAGCCCCACAGCCAAATCACTAATTTTATATGTTATTAATATTTATAATTATTTTGTAATATTGTTAACGATATTTGAGTTGAACGTATGAATTTTCTAAATAGTGATTTTCCTATGTTTAAGTAGTAATCTACCAGAGTTAAAGAAAATTCAAAGTTTATGCATCATTGTAGAGCGTAATTTATGATTTTCGCTGCCCAAGTAATTTTTAGTAGCTCGGCATTTTATGGCTTAGCAAGGTTGAATCAGCAAGGCATTGGAGTAGTGGTTTCTTCACAAACATTTTAGAGAGGTTGGTCATATTTGGATTTTCTTTCGAGATAACGATCAATCAAGGTCAATTTTTGTTACAGTCAAGGAAGTTTTTTTTTTCTGAAGAACTTCAAAATTTAAGAAAACTAGTAGTAATATGTTTAACTATTATTCCTGTTTTTCTCCCATCAACTATGTTCATCACTGTTGTGTTCACCACCTTTAAGTTCAATGCATGTTTTTCATAATGACTGACCTTGTTTATTACATAAGCGGCATGAATCATTTCATTTTTAGAGATTTGTCCTTTATATTTTTTTATTATATATATATATATTATATTTTTGAGTTTTATTACAAGACCAACTAAAATGAATAATTCCTGCCACCGCTTTCTTTTACTTACCTGTTGCAGTGTGCATGATCGGAAATCAAAAACCCCCAGACAAGTCTTTTTTTTTTTTTTTAGTTATAATTTTTGTCAATTGGTTTTTATCTTATTTGTATCATTTTAATCCACCTCACTAATGACACTTACTGGAAATTTTGTGATCATTGGTCCTTTACAAAATATATCATTGGCCTACGAATTTCGGATCGGTGTGGTCACAGAAGATAGTATAACCTCATTAAAAATGCTTTATGTGAATATGCGCTTAAATAGCCTTCTTCAGATTTTAGACAATGTTAATTTTTTGTACTATTTCGTAGGCACTGGTTAATAAAACGGTGTTGATTTCAACTTATGGCTAAGACTCAATTAAGTGACATATAACTGGTAAGACCTTAATTAAATCCTCTTTGCAGCTGGAATTGAGTTGGTAGATGGTGTATGCAAGTAAAATATATGCAGATTGATTGCTAACCCTGGCCGATCACAAGTGCCTCAACAATGTGAACGATGTCCAACATTCTCCCACTTGACGTCAAACAAGTCTACTATCTTGTTTAAGGAGCATAATTTGTGAGCCACATTGATGAGAAGAACACTAGGCTTCAACGTAAAATATTTTAATTCTAGAGACAGTTTTTAACATCGATTATTAAACAATATGGAAAAAACTGTTGTAATTGGCAAAAATATCTGATTTCTTTCATTCGCTCTTTAAATATTACACCGTACAACATCACTGAACTCGTGTTTGCGTACTGTTTGAAATGTGTCTTTGACCAAGATGGAAAAAATCAAAGCTTTAAATCATAAATAACTTCTTAACTTGGATATATAATCCTTAAAAGATAGGGGCCCAACATGACAACTTGAGATCAATTAAAACATTGTTAACACCACTTTTGAAGATAGTGCAAACCTGCGGTCAGACAATTAGGTCCTCATCTTTTGGGCTAAGTAATTATATCACAAATGTGTGTGACATATCACCTGTGCTTTTTAGGACCAGTGACAGCAACCAATATGCTTGAAAATTCTGCACTGATTAAAACCTACAATCCGAGCCAATTATTACTTGGAGAGAAATTAAACTTTCATACATTATTAATAAATATAAATAACCCGTAACAGTGTGGCATTTGTATATCCAGTAACTTCAATAAAAACATCCTACCTTCATATATATTATTATTGATTAATTATGTTATTACCCATGAAATGCTTTCTCTGTAAATAACAATTATATCTGTATCTATCTACCATATGAAAGTATTTTTAGTTATTAATCTACTTTTTTATGAGATAATAAAGTCTTTTTAAAAGCTTTGAGGCAAGAATATAATTCAATCGATAAAAATTCCAATATTTTATAAAAAGGAAGATATGCCAAGTTTTTCAATTTTCTCTTTCAGTGGCAAAAGTTGTGTCGTTAAGTTTAAATGAAACTTTTTTCTCCTTGCTCTAAGTATTATTATGAAACTTTTTTTTATTAATCAATTATGTAGAATATTGGAGTACAATTTCATTATAGGTTACTGAAAATAAAAATAAGGGTATAACCTACATTTATAGTTCTATAAATTAAGAGGTTATTTAAAGAAAACATTTTGTAACTGCTTCAAAAAATAATATAGTTTCTCTCTCATAACCTAAAAATAAATGAAACAGTAGCATAGCATTAATGAAATTAATTAATTAATAATTAATAAATTAATTAAAATTAAAATTAATTAAAAAATTAATGAAACATAGCAGAAAATAGTAGCATTAGACACATTAATAACAAAGTAAATCCTATATGACCTGTTCACAAAGGCATTGTTTAGATAAGTATAAGATTGAATAATTAAATTCCAATGCATCATAAATAAATATTGTACTCGCATGGGTATTCAATTAAACTATGTTAATCATGAACAAAAAATTTTAAAATATATATAGAGATAAAAAAAAATGACGTATTGTACATATAAATTGCAGCCAAAGATTGGAATTGTGTCATATCGATAAAAGAAATATTTTAATAATTCTGAAATAATAAATGGGAGACAATTATTTTTAGTAATATACTGAAATAAAAATTCTATAGGTAAAGCAGTTCGATTATTGTTTCTATGAGAAAATATTCTTTGACATACTGTTCTGACAGTTTATGAAAAAGTTTTTATAAAAATATTCTTGAATTTAATTAATTTATTTATCTTATTACAGTAATAAAGCAGGGGAGTAGACGTAAACCAAGACAATGTACAATACCCAGGATGGATAAGTAAGCAAAGTTCCCGAAAAGATGAGAGTGAAGATTTAGTAAAGATAGCGTTGGACAAATCCCAGTTGACAGAAGCAGACAAAAGTTCACACTTGTACAAAAGGGAAAGTACCGAGGTAGGATAGGGCATTGAAGGTGACCTAATCAGATTGTACAAAAGAACGAATTAGTCCGAACGCAGTGAGTGAACAAGAGCCGAAGTGAGTCTTGAGTTTCGAGTTGTCTTGGGTGTTTTCTGTCAGGGCACGGGGAGAAACTTATCTCTGCCTTGTCTCATGGTATGCTCTGAGTTTTTTATCAATAGAAATGAGTAAGATCCTATAATTCCTAACTTCTGAATAATATTTCATAAAGATAAATTGGTTATTTCTTCTCAACTGCGATGATTGATGTAGTTCTCGATTGGAAGACTGATTTTCATGTAACGAAGGTTATTGTTGAAACAAGTCTTAGCCACAATTTTATACTATCTAGGACTCCACGCTTTGACAGGATATAGACAAATTTTCGAAATCAGAAATTTCCATTAGGTACACTTCTCAACCGTTAACCAGCATATAATTCTCTTTTCATTATACAAAACATCTATCATAAAGTAGCTAATTTATTTATTTGTGTAGATCCCATTGAGAATTTATTCAACAGCTCTTTCTCAAGGGTAGAGCAACACTTTATCATAAAATAAACTATAATTGCGTAGTGCTGCCAAAATAAATTAGATTGCCGTAGTACCTAATGCACTGGCCTAAAGTACTAAATTATAAGAAATACATTTTTCAATTACAAGCAATAAGTAACAATCTTGATACCTAATAAATATACACCTAAATTTATTTTATAGGAATAATTCCATAATCCAGCTACATAATTAGTTGCTTCTTGAAAGTGAATGAGTAAATCAAATGTTGGCATCAGCAGGTAGTGACTCTACTGTACTTCTAAGAATGATGGTTTCGTAGTAGGTATTGTCTTTCGCACGTTGTCATATACAGTGGTCAAAAGTTTCCGGACTGTTCATAATTTTCTTAATGCTCAGAAACTATCGTGAGGATTTATCTTTTTTTTTTTACAGAATTAAATAAAAAATATAATAAGTTAAAATATAAGTAGTTCGTCAAGCTAAAGTAGTTCGTCAAGTATTGACATCCGTAAAAGAATTATTAGTTTTTCACTTAAAGGAAAATCTTGTTGTGAAATCGCTGTAAGTGATTTATTGAAAAAATATGAGGAAGGACTCGTTGGAAACAACAAAAATATTGAAAGTGATTAGGTGGAAATCTGTTGCTGGCATCCAAAAAAACAAAAAAACAAAAACAAATTCACAGAGTCCGGAAACCTTTTACCAACTACTGCATATTTACCTAAATAATTGAAAATTTGTATTTTTAGAGTATTACTCGTAACAAAATAATAAAATGGGTGAATTAATCACCCTGTACGTAAGTGCGTTACACAGAAGGGCACCACACGAGTCTAGAACGCAATGAAGTACGCTAATTGTCTAATGTGGCAGTTCAATTCGACGAGGGGATACAGAGCGGGAACATAAATGCTACCGTTGATATTGGGGCAATTGAAACCATTCCGGGATTGGATGCACTTTGTAGAGACCTCTAAGTTATTTGCATGACAGCGTTCGGAATGTAACTACACTGCAGAGTTTTACGCACGGATTGGGAGGTGGAAATGAAATGGAAGCTAACTGCTGGTTATCCCAGTCCCGTGTTTCCTCAGACCGCCCTGCCGACCTAATTTTATTACGACTACCTCAAAGCTTGAACTTGCCTGTCTAGTTTCCTGCCCACACACCGGCATGTTTCAATACAAATTAATAGAATAAATCTGCATAAGACGAAGTTATATAATTTAACAATGCAACCTGTACTTAATTAACGCTATGCTAGTTGGTTTTTATGAGGCATCCTCAATTGCACAGTTTAATTATTCAAAGTTAAGAGCCATTAAACAATTTACAAGCCCTCATTAGACTCAGTACCTATAGCAATGTGACCGGGACTGCTCAGAGCAACTGAACATCCCTGTGATGTTAACTAGGTTATACTAGGTGTCGGGTTGTCACTAGGAGGTACCTGATCACCTAGCCCTGCTGACAAGTGCGGATTGTTCGAGATAATAACCTGGACAATCGTTCCAGGACGGCGTTAATATCTGACTCCATTTATAATAGGTATGTGCCCCGAAAATGCACTGTGTTCAAGAGAAGAGGTACAGAGGTTTCATAAAGAATAAGGCGAGTTTTCAGAGTTCAAGCGGGAGCCCAGCAGCGTCACAGGTACAAGTCGTCAAAGGGTCGGCAAGGAGACTTAAAGACAGGGTGACAAACTCAGAGGCGATGAGGAGAGAGTAGGGTTTAGGATCAGAATCCCCGGGATTAAATACCGTTTCCTCTTCCTGCCGGAAGGTGTCGCAGGTCTAAAAAGGGTCTGTTTATGGCGGTCAGGTGGCAAACCCTTTCAGGTTTATGACCGCCGGGTGGCGACCCTTGGCCTAAAAGGGTCTGTTTATGGCTGACGGCTGTCGACCCTCTTACGTTTGACTTGTTTACGACTGCCGGTCCCGCGCATGGTTTATTGCTTAAAACTTGTACAATGATTTACATTATATATGCACCAGAGTATAGGGTGATTTAACTTATGTAGTTAGCGGTCGCTACACTACGTTTGTTCTTTTATTAAACATTAATAACGGTACAACATCATAGTGTGATAATATTCAGTCATTTGACTGAAAAAACATGCAATTTCAATTTTGAAGCCTCTAACCATTTCACACCGGGAAACATAAAAAAATGTGTTCCCACATACCTACAAGACAGCGACCAGAAACCAGCACGGGTTCCTTGGGGGTGCCGAAAATTTATGAGTTTATTCAATGCAGAAACGTCAAGTTTTTTTGATTTACTGCAGCACTTTATACACTAAGATCTCAGTTCCTTTTCTTATCGACAGCAACAGCCTTCGACAATCCTGGGCGTTTAACCAAATCACTATCAAATCTTCAAAAAAAATCTAGCATGTTTTATAACTTTTGTATAAAATGTAGTCTTTTTACATGACATAAACAATGTATAGAAATAGATTTATACAATTGACACTAATTTTTCCATGCAATTGTAAATAAAACGTTCTGTCCCATTAGCCATTATGTACTCTTATAAGAATGCCGCAAATCAGCATACGTAAACCAAATTCATGAAAGGTGATGCCTATTGCTTGTAATCATAATTGTTAACCATAACTAGCATGAGAGCGTCATCAACAACCAATGACCTTCGATCGGCGCTACCACTTTTTGAGTTTTTATAACATGATTTTTGTTTTAAGTAAATAACAGAAATTAATAAGCAGATTTTGAAACCAAAAAAAGTAAACGCATACTTTATATTAATTAACATTCATAAAAGAACATGACGAACTAACTTACTGAATGCTGTATAATAGAGTTATCATCACAGAAAATTTGATAATATAGCAATTTTTTTTTTTGCCTGCCAGTTCTCCACTAATGATAATCATGGATAGATGAAAAAAAAAATGAATAGTTTCATTTATTAAAACATTGTTACATTTATTCACAATGATTGTTTGCCTCTAGGAAAAGGCCATTACTTTAAATTGTTATAAAAAGTTAAGCGATTTTTAGGAAGTTATTTATATTATTTCATTATCTTTTCTAATATTCTAAGAATACTATTATTTTATAAAGAAATAAATGGTTTATAAATTATTAAGAATTAATGACTATCTTATCGAACTTTTAGTTCCAAAGCACCTCTTTCTATCTGAGAGAAATCGCAACAAGGCGTTATAGACCAGTGTGGGATCGTTAATGAGCAAGTGGTTAGCAGCAATACATTACGGCGGACAATGGAGCAAGGTCCTGCAAGCGTGCTTGGAGGAATGGACTCGATCCAACCCACTTAGCGCAACTTGATAAGTGCACTTGTTCTTGTTCAATTATATACTGGCAGTTTAGGCTTTAGAGCCTCATCTTTCTTACTGATTTATTTGTTAATGTACCAACAGATACACAGATATAGTAAGTGTAATAAATTAGAATTGTAAAACACACATTATCTGAATCTGTCGTTTCGTAACGATGTAATTACCTCATTCGGAGGGATAGGTTCTACTTTCAAAGTAAGTGTTTCTCTCAATCCTCCACCATTAGCTTTCCATTCATCATTCACAGACTTCCTGCTGAAAAAAGTTCTTGGTTTCGATATTATCACTACAATTATCTTCAAACATATTTCAAATAAATCTATTATATTTCTAACCTTCATCGTCAACTCAGTTCACGGAACCACTTATTTTGTTCTTTCTCGGAGCTCTACTGTATCTAACAGACCCATCCCAACCTAACACTCACAAATACGTTCTCGCTAACAATGGATTATATATAGTAGGCCTCTCTTCAAAACCTGTTCTTTTTTTAGTTAGAAGTTACTAACGCCCCTTGACTTGTTGTTTTATCAAGATGACTTCCAACGTTAGACAAGTAAGTTGTGTGTGATCTAGAGGTTTCTCTTTAGTTTGAGTATCTGGAGATGGCAATACTTCAATAGCTGTGTCGGATAAAGTTATTAAGTTATATTTACTCGTTACTTTAATCATACGATCGTATCACGTAATATAATGAGTGTTAATGATACAGTATACTATTATATCTGACGTTCTTTGTTGTTATGTTTACAAGTAACTTTAATCATATGATCGTGTCACGTAATATAATGAGTTGACGGTTCATTGCATCCAGTAGGAGATACGTTTATTCAGGAGGAGGGAATGGAGGTCGGTCTAGGGATCATTTTTATGTTGTCCCCCAGCAGGAGCCAGATGTTAGGTTGAGACTTGTTTCACGATGGTAAGGCAGACGGGGTAGCCAGAGTTCACTTCGAGAAGATCAACTTCTTTTCAATTTTTAGAAAGCACCCTGTGGTACATCGTTAACCTGGGGTGGAACATTTTTTATATTAGAGAAGTCATTTTAGAGGAGACACAAATTCCTGATATCGTGTCTGCCGGTACGTTGTCCTTTCTCGGCCGGTAAATTATAAGCTACTGGACGAGAGCTAGTTTGATTCTCCACCTCATGATTTTCTTATTCTTGATCTTAGTAGGTTGACGGTTGTTGAACATGAAGGCGACACTCTTCTATGCACCGTTATGAGCCTATAAATGTCTTGAAACACTATCGACCTTTTCTCATTGCTTTAACGACTGAATAGGCTTATTTTTCTATTAAAGAATGTTTCTGATACCTCACGCAGGGAGAAAGTATGGGAGAAGAATGCAATGGAACGTCAATTTTAAGAAAGACTGGCCGAAAGTGCCAATTCGGAATTGTCAGTCAGCCTCTAATGTGAAAGAAGTTTATTCATTCGCAGTGTGAGGAACTCAAAGGCGGTGATAGGTTCCGGACTTAATAGAAACGAGCTGGTCTGAACCAGAGGGCTTATCGGAGTATCTTTAAACCTTCTTAGAGTATTGCGAAAAAACTTGCTGCAGCGAGGCAGAGTTACTTAAGGCTGGCAGATATACGAACGATTTTATTCCTGCAGGGTTGGATGTTATCGATTTGTTCGTTATTATATCGTTTTAAAATCAGAAATCCCGCTGGTAATGCTGAATGGGATGCTGATGAATTGGTATAGTTGTTCATTTGCCTCAAATTGAGTTAACGGCCTTTCCGCCATTCTGTTATGCATCTGATGATATACGTTAAGACAATTAGCACTAAACATTGAATATTGAGAAATGTACTGAACAATGGTCTTGCTCTGAGGAAATAGGTAAGCATTTAAAATTGCGTTTTTGATGGAACTGGCCGCGGTAGTGGTTGGCAGTGACTGTGAGCAGAAAAGCAGAGGAAGCCCGAATCGTTGACGTTACAACAGCTTACTGCCTAGCAGTTCCAACGAAATATGGCCCCTTGATTTCCCTTAAAACCGTAGTTAAACTGACAGCAATCACTGTTAACTACTACAGCTAGTAATTCCAAGAAAATGATAATAGTTCCTTGTGAGTGTGAAGCGGTTGACTGTTAATCACCACTCGTTTTTAGGGTTACTAAATCTTGAGCCCCCCAGTTTGACTGGCTTGGTTTGATGGTCCCTTCCTGTTGCGTTCTATTTGTCTCACCCAGTATGAAATTGAAGCCTGTAGAATGTGATAAGTGCCTTGATTTTGTCGCAATTGACTTCCAGCTTTCCATGAGGGATGAAAATAAAGAAACAGGACTAATTGTCGCAACAGCAAAGCTACAGGCTTATAGAATTTTACAGGGACTTCCCAAGCCTAATTCGATGGAGTAATAGTATTGTTGGATGTCATCCCCTAATCACAGGGGACGTCAGAACTAGGTCTGGCCTGACTGATAATTCAATATTATTGTAGAAATTGTCGTATATCTGTAAATTTAGCGGGCACCTATTGGTTTTTAGGGAGAGTTTGAGGCCTTTGTGACCTATCAATGTTGGGGAAAAATTGGAAGGTGCAGGTCACAAGCTTTACTAACATTAAGAAAGCGAAGGTAGCTCCATACACATTTATAGATGAGTGCGCATGTCACAGGTTATCATTTAATTCAACGAGTATAATTAAAAAGAGTAAAGCATTTGTGTATTGTGTTACCTGCCAATACAATCTATGAGGTGGATGTAAGCATAAGTCGCTGATTGGGCTTCAGACTTATAGACATATAATGGGTCCAATTTTCCTGCATCTGTCACAGGACAGATAGCCACTTGAATTCCTCAGCCACCACAAAAATAATATCTGAATAATTGAATTATATTTTCAATCAATGGCCTTAAATATACCTTACTTACAGGCTTAACTAAGAACTATGTATGTGGCTGTAGATATTTTTCCCACCAATTTTCCTTGGACATAGTCTTCAAATCGCAGAAAACATTGGGAGAAGGAGGTCTCTAAATGTTACGCATCCCCCAATTATTCTCCTCAATACACCTAAAATACTCTTAACGGCTATGCTTTGTAACAATACCTAACTTTTCTTTTTTAATCCCCAATTTTTGCATAGACGAATTAGAAGCAATACGCGCCATGTGCTGGGATTGTATAAATAACGAGTTATGCGTCATTAGCAATAACATTAGCAGCAAGCGTGCTTACATAGAAAGCACGTAAGTATCCACCATAGAACAAAATATAGAATTATTTTTATCACTGTTTAAACCTAAACGACTGTCATTAAATAATATGGGATATTATAGTTTAGATGTTAAGACTTAGTTTTAGAAAAGTTTTTATAGTGAGTAGTTTTCGCTGAGAGTTAAAAGTTATTAAAGTAAAGATTATTAATTATTTAATAACTTATGATGTTATTTGATATTTTAGCTCCATTTCATGAAGGTTCTGGCCTCAAATCCTTAGTCATTTTTCTTTTCACTTCAGATATGAAAATAAATTTAGGTAGTTACATTTAGGAGTTCCTGGCTTTCTGTTCGTATTGTGCTATTTTCAGTCAAACATGGCTTACCATCTACATTCCATACATACAAGGGAAAACATATGTACTTTTTTTTATTGAGAAACCAAATGAAAACCTAAAAAAAACACCAGAGCATTTTCCGCACTCCGAATCCCATGTGCCTGATACACGAGTAACGAGAAAAATATATATATATATGTAAGTATTTGCCTGATGAAACAAAATACAGAACCGTCGTGAAGAGTATGAGACCAGAAGGAAATTAAAATACCCCTCTCCCTTCCCCGCCCCCTAACACCACTGAATGTTGAAACGGTTATTCGGCATTGTGTTTCATCCACAATAACGGAACTAATTTCCTTCATGCCGTTACAGCAATGTATGTGGTCCTTCCGAATATCTGCTTCTAGAAAATTAGAACGCGACTCTAGACTTTATTTTAATAATTTAATTTTATAACTGTATATGTACTGGCATTTTGTTGTTCAAGAATAGTCAGCTGAAACATACATTGACAATACATGGGTTTTCAAGGGGAATACTTGGAGAATATACAACATTAGCCTGGCCAAATTTTTTCATTGCTCATAAGCATTAGTTTTTTTTGTAAATTAGCAATCAACTAAATAGTATTTTTTTAAATAAATAAAAAAGTATTTAGAAAATATTGTCTCATCGTGAACGTTCCACATTTATCTTATTATTACTAGATACTTTTTTACTGTGATAAAATTACAATCTGGCTTATTGGGAAATAAGTAATTGTGGTAAATGTTCTAAGTCATACCGTATTTACAATTAACATTCACCCGCTCATTCATACAGAGAGTATTTCCAAACAGCCCAGAGACCTCCCAAATCCACATGGTTGTCAATTCTCTCGCATGCGAAAGAGTAAGTGGGCAACAAAAAAAGTGGGAGTCATGGGAATTCCATCATGCTCCTTCGCCAGCCGCGTCACTGGAAACGAGCCAGTGGATGCTAACCAAGAGCGCAAGAGCCACAGCCGCTCAGGATATGATTAGAGAAACTGACCATTGCCAGGACTCCCACTGTCACTTTTTTATAGGAGCTCACGTGGCCACTGACGCTTTAGTCTCCGAAGAGGATTATAACGATGTGTGGTAACGTGTAATGCCTGTGCTAGGGGATTAGGATGGTTAGATAGGTTACTATGGAATTTCATGAACTTGGAAGGGATGAGTTCAAGAATGTAGGGTATAATTAAATTGGTATGAAGGGTTTCGTTGCTGACGTAATAAGGGGCATTTACTATTGTTCTCAGGACATTTGGTTAAAAGGATTGGATACGCTTGATGTCCGACCATTTTTCTGTCCCCCATAATATTTTATTATCAGAGTAAAACATTCGAAATTTAATTCCTAATTAACATCTGAGATACGTACAACTTAAAGTTATTGAAGTTCCCAGTAATGTATTCCAAACAATATTAAATTTTATCATAACATACATAGTGTAGTAATATATGTATATGGTGTTTCTTGATCTTCGTTGCGCCTTTGGTTATCTATGAGGCAATTTGAAAAGAGCTTGGAGGAAGTGGGACATGGAAAAGCGATATGGCCATTCCAATTATATTGAATAAATTAAATGGTTCAATATCTTATATTGTAAATTTCAATTACTGATAGCATTAATTACATTTAGCAATAAAGATAAAAGCCCTAGAAAATGTTGCGATTAAATCGGAGCGTCAAGACATCCAATATATTTCCACGCCCAGTTAGATAGGTTTTATATATTTCCCAAAAATAAACGACAATTATTTGTTATCTAGTTTTCCTTATTTACTATACCATTGTTTTACCAGTGAAACTTTTATGTTGCAGATGCATATGTACATTTTAAAGGATTTCCGAGCATACTAAAACGAATTGTAAGCAAATCGTAGCTATATAAAAAGTGTATAGTGGTGGTGGCAAACACAATGCAATACTGACACTGTTAAAGCCGATCAAAGGCGTCCCTTTATCTCCTAGCATCTGTTAATTAAAGCAGAACTAGGCCCATAAACAACTTAACGTCGATTAGCTTAGTTCCAAACACGCTCAATTTGAGTAATTTATTACTATTCTTCAAGCACTTTGATTTCATTAATTTACACATTAAATCGATTCATACATTTAAATTAAATTAAAGCTAGTTCATTTGAGGAGTGGTTTTCTCAACAAATTTTCTTGAATAAATTACAAAAACAGCACCAGTATTTTGCAAAAAAAATCATTTTATATGTCAAATTGTATTTTTCACATAAAATTACAATAAAAAAAATGTATGTATGTACTTAAGATTTGTGTAGAAAAAACCTAATGAAACCGAAAAGTATTTATCATTTTTATTTTGGGACCCATCAAGTAATTGCTTTTAAATAATTTATAATTGATTTAGCTTTATCATCCTAAAATGGGTCCTATCTAGTTAAAAAGCATTAAGTACAACTCACTATTGATATTTTAACCAAAAACGTTTTAGCATATTTCGAGGTGTTGTTAAATATATCAATAAATTAAATTTATTTCATATAACGCGCGTGAATACTAAAAGCAATTAAAGAGAAATTAATTTTAAAAACATATGGTTTTCATGCACATTTAGTACTTCATTTTTCCCTTGACATTATCAGTGTTTTTCAGTATTACTAATATGTTTAAATGTCCATTTTTCCTCAAAATCATGTAACAGTAGAAGAAATCCTCATTTAGGATAAAGGCTGCCGTAATAATCAAGCTAGAACAAAGAAGAAGATTTTTATAGATATTAAGTATTAGCGAAAACTAGAATTATTAAATGATAATGAGTATGCCCTCTTTCATTTCAAAAGTATTTAGGAATACATAAATTAGATTTTAGCATTTTCACCGTATTTTTTTACCTTTAAAACAATCAAAAATATATTACTTTAAAATAAAAAAAAATATATAATTTTGTCTAAATTCATTAAATCAGTGAGTTTAAATGTATAGTGTTTTTGGAAAATGCCAAGATATTCACAATGAAAATACCATCCTATATGTGGAGAGGCTTTTTGTTGCATCAACCCATTTACTTTGATCGACAAGATAGGACCATTACCAACGATATCTCCAAGTAATATTTTTCGAGAAGTCTTGGATTGTAATAAAACTGTTCCATTTCCTATAACTCTTAAAAATCTTCTGTAACCTTTAAAACTTAACCATTTAAGACTTTCTATGCCAATGATGCTCTGCATTGTATTTTAGTAGTTATCATATATTCAGTACGGGTCAGAATAATGTATCAAGATTGAGATTATGTTATGTATTATTATTGAGATTAAGTATTAAGATTGAGAGAAAGTAATAATGAAAATGTAATTCATTTATACGAAATAACGAAAATACCATTGTATCAAAGAAAATGTATTCATTTAACGTGCATACTCTTTTATGACACATCCTCACATAAACACAATATCTAATATATGATTGAATAAACACAGGAGATACATTTTGTTAAGTACCGTTGATTTCCCTTTTAAATATTTAATTGAGCACTTTGTGAAAAGAATATTGATATCTCTATAATCGTTGCAATGTTCTTAAGGCTGCATCTCGGTAAATTTAATCTAGGCGATTCGAAATAAGAGTTCCGATCCAGCACCACTATACAAAACTATGCTGAGTCTAAAACAAAAACAAATAACAATAAAGATTGAAGATAAACAATCAAAACTTTCTAATTCTCTCTATTCCTATTGGGCAGGGACCATGACGTGTAAAATATATCACTTTGTTAAGTTCTCGACTTGAATTTTTCAGGAGAAGATACATTCTTAGATTATTCTAAACATTTATATATTCTATTATTTAATTTAATTCATTTCAAAATACATTAGTACAAAAAAAACAAAACAATTTGTCAATACAATGAGCACCCTTATGAAAGAGAGTCAACTACGAATGGTTTTGTTTTTCTTAGATATCGATTTAAACAGTAATCTCTACAGTTGAGAACGGATCTTCTGATTGCAAAGCAAGGGCGCTCATTGAAATCTACCCTAATGAATAGGCCTTTAAAGGGACACTAACCCAGGGGTGAGAAGGCGATACGACCTCTGTAACACCTTTAGTATTTAAAACCGGCTTCCTAGGGAAATGGGGAGGGATCCGGGTGGCTTCAGGTTGTGAATGTTCTCTCGGGATTCCCATCACGGAGCCCTCAAATCTTCTTCACCTTGGTTTCCTCAAACTTTGACGAAAATAAACTGTTTTCAGGCAACTCTCATCTATCTCAAACTAATGGAAGTAAATTCATTTTATTCTTAAAGCTTATAGTGACGTGAACATTCAGCTCATGACTGTGTAGTGGTCACAGTTGGTTTTAAACTCATTTTTAAAATGGAGGTAAACATGAGTAATTATAAAAAAAAATTTCATAGTAGAACCTATTTATAAATACCTAAATAAAAGGAATTTTTAACACTGTAATTGAATAACTGACTGACAAAACCTCACATATTACACAAATATTAAAAAAAAATCATTTCTATTACTGACTATGAGCAAATGATATAAATATTAATACGCAGTTGTTTAATAAATTATCGTTGGCATGTAGATTTATAATGTCTGGGTTCGATTCCTAGCTCGATTTTTATTTTCGGTTGATGAGTCTGGTAGCGACTCACTTACAACCAAACGTTGTCCTGCTCCAATCACGATTGTATCTGAGAGTTGGCCTTATCTCTTCATTGGGCGATTCCCCAGGGAATGTATCCTTGTTGTGGTTCGGCATAATAAATAACTCATATATGTAATTAATACTTTATAAGTAGATTTTATTCACCAAACTGCTCGTTATTTGACACTATTTTTCCATAACTGAAAATTAAAAATCCTTGGAACGCCAGTATTATTCTAGCTTTACCAATATTTTTTTCAGCAGTCCAACACAGTTTTGTAAGTTAATGTCTTTACGTTGGATAACTAATGTCCCTACATTCGTTTCCACGACTTGAAAAATTTATGGTGTAAAAACGAAAAACGAGTACACAGCAACAACTATTGATATCATAGACTTAATATCCTATCAAACTATGATAATAAAAAGGGATAGTGTGTGAGGTGCAATGAGAGGAGTGATATGCTCCAGTTGTTGGCATCAGACATCATGACATCGCGATGCTGAGGGCGACTGGTTGGCGGGTGGCCAGGGCACAATTGAAACGGGACCAACACATCATTGAGGGAGGCCAGGGTCAGGGCCACTAAAAATATGCTGTCTAGCAGCTGCCAGCACTCCGAAATAAATACCGATAGCGCCTGTTTATTCCTGCCGGGGATGAGCTACTTGTTTCATTAATTAAAAAAAATATCAGTAGTTTGCAAAATATATTTTTTTCAAATAATTAGTGCACTGATGATTCGTTGCAAGCCATAAATTTATATAGGAGTTGAAGTATTTTTGGAATATTGGCAACCTTTCGTCATAGAACGTATGCCAACTATGTAGATGTTAATAAATGCAATAATTATTCACCAGAAGTATGTGCACAAGTAGGGTAATAATAAACAATAGGTAAGATACAAGTGCATCGCAATAATTAACAGGCTTTAGTTAAAACCATTATGAACATGAGATAAAAACTGAGATAAAAAAAATAGTTGTCTATTAGTTTGTCAAAAAATTCATAAACCAAGTGAATAACTATGATGAATGGAAAATTTGAAATTAACATGAGAACTATGGTGTGTTTTCTGAAAGGAATTAAAATATTCAAAATATTATTTATAATGACACAGTAATCAGTAAAAGAAAGTAAACCCAATTTATGGTAGATACGCTTACAGATATTAGACTTAGTGAATTAGAGTACACATGATTGGCATATTTCAAGATTCATAGAGAATTTTAATTATGATCAACTAAATTATGATCAAGATGTAAATTTGTTAATAGATGTAGAAGTTAAGTGAAAAACATATTGCAATATCAATGCAGGCAGGGATTGCTAGCAATTGATGAGATAAAAAAAATTCTAAGTAATCATTATTAATGAAATGAACACATAATGAATAAATATATTTTACATCATTACCTGACTTTTTTTTATCTCCCCTACCACCGGATCCATGCCCTAGATGGGTTTTCCTCATAGGTCTCACAAACTGTGAAATTGACGGGGGATGGATTATTTTGTCACCTGTGGTGCACAAATTATTTCCAATTGGGTGTACTGCACTAGTCAGTACACCTCATAATTATATACGAATTAACTAAATATTTATTTCATAACTCGAATCAGGCCGGTATTTTATGGGGTGCACTCAGTTCGTTAATATGATCGTTTGTCATTTTCTCCCCAATACCCATGTACCAAATTTTACAATTGCAGTTACTAATTGTGTTGATGGTCCATAATCTTGATTAAAATAGTATTTGTTCGTGTGTCTGTTTATTAACGCTGCCATCTGCTTAAATCTGTTCATATAGGATCAGTTTTCTATGTATATGGCCAGTAAGTAGTTGGGTCAATAGGTAATTTGTAAGTTTTTGTTTTAATGGTCTTATTTTTGTACCATTGTTTTTAGCATGTTCTTATAGCATCTGAGTTTTAAACAGTATTTTACTTTAGGAAACAGCTAGTCAGAAATTTGAGACTTTAGCTTTAACTTCAAATGCCACTAGCTTACTTCCAATAACTTAACAATGATTTTCAAACTACCTCATTTACACTTAAATCACTATTATGAAACTTTCCACAAACATTACGGCTCTATACCAAAGTTATTTTAATATTTTGAAAGTAAAATTAAGAAAATATTTATTATTATGAATTATTCGAGGATTTATCTTGCCTATACTGCTTACATTTGTAGTCAAAAAGCGCATGGTATAAGCTCTGTTGGGAGTTATCAGAAGTGAGGATCCCCAAGGCGGGGAAAGGACGTCTGCCGTGGGCTAGGGTCGCTACAACCTCTAGCTGCCGTCCGGCGAGCGCCTAGAAAGAGATAAAAATGGGTGGACCTGTGGTCTTTCACCTCTGCTGGTGGCCTAGTCGGCGGGCAGCTTGATTCGATTTGATCTTACTCCATAAGATCTTAGAAAGTGTGCCAGAAAAAACACTGCCTTCAAGAGAAGAGGAACAGGGTAGGTTTATAGGTGGGAATTCACACTCGGTATCTGAGTGTAGGCGAAAACCATTTGGATCCCAAAGGCGAGTGTGAACCGGAGAGAAGCAGACTGGATTGCCGTGGGAGACACTACTAGGTAAAGTTTTTAGGGCCACGGCAACCATCGTCGGCGAGGGACAAACATAGCGAGGCTAGGAGAGAGAGAGAGATGCAGAGGTAGTTGAGTAAGAAGGCCATGGTTTGAGTAGAGCAGCAAGCGCCAGTGCAGAGATAGAGCAGTGTTCCAAGTGCCAGTTCTGTACGTTCTGGCGACTGCCCCAAGGCAGCCCGGTTATACAGGCAGGCCAGCCGTGGTGGGGGGGAGGGTTCCCCAACTAGCATCTTCCTCTCTCTTACTTGACGCGTTAAAATTAAAATATAAAAACAGATGGATATTTTCTGGGCCGAGAAAAGGGGCAGACAAAAAACTTCTAATTATTCGTAAGGTTGTCACAACACAGCTTAATATTCTATCTGTGGTGATCACTAGATAGAAAGAATATTCAGAAAGCCTGTAGGCAGGTGATTATTAAAGAAGGGTCCTGATGTCTGAAAACCACTTTAAAATAAAACACTATAACTTAACTTGGATTGAGAGTATTTCATTTGTTGCTTTGTAGAGCATCTGAGTAAAGCTTGAAATCAGCCGAGGGAGGGGTATAACCTGGTGCAAATATAGTCGGACTAAAACCTAGTCAGATTGCCTCCAGGTAATAAAACTAATATGTAGCTGTGACCTAAGCAGCACGATTTTATTTTGTAAAGACTGCGCTTGAAATACGTAACTCTATACCAAAGTAATTTCAATATTTTGAAAGTAAAATTAAGGAAATATTCATTATTATGAAATTCGGGGATATATTTCGATCAGTCAGCATATTTTATAAACGTTTCTGGCTTTGAAATAAAATCACTATCAACGTATCCTTTGCTGGGGGGGGGGGCTTGATTAGGGTGTGGTGGTTACCACAACTCTTTAATCATAACCTGATTCTTAATTGAAATCCCTAGATGAAAAGTAAATTTAATTCATTTCCATAAATAGAAGTTGGTGGTACCCTCAAAGTATGACTCGCTTTCAGCGACGAATGAGAGTAAAAAGTTCATAAAGGCACAAACAAAAATGACATACTTTGTCGTTACACCTATGTCAAAAAACCGTAATAAAATAGAGATGCAATTGATGAGAAATATAGTTATAAATAATGAAATGAATTCAATGACGAGTTCACCGAATGTATTCACTGCAGAGGTAGTTGAGTAAGAAGGCCATGGTATGAGTATAGCAGCAAGCAGTTGTAAAACGAATTCAAATACCATAACATCAATTCACATATAAAAAATGAACGTTAACTATTCAATATTAACTGTTAACGTTAACGTTGTTTTTATTTACTGGTACTGGTATAATTAAAATTTGTTTTTGTTTCATAACGGCTCTTGTCTCTAAATATACTTTTTCACGTTATGTATTTTAACGAAAATTAGTAAGAAAAAAAGCAAGTACGCAATTAGCGCCATTGTATGTTTTTTTATGGAACTCGAATTTAAAAATACGTTGATATAGCAGGATGATTATACATAACGAATGATTTCACCTCTAAATACTTTCCAGTCCGGCCCACGTAGGAGTATTTAATCTTTTGCTTCTGGCCCTCTTTAAATAATTGAAAGGGCAGAATGAAAAATACAGGCGTGGAGTATGTTGGCTGCTTTAGTTCCGAAATAACTCAGTTAGGGCTGGACGTGAGCTAGGCAGTTGGAACGTTGCCTACGCCCCCGGTTTATGGACGGGATCATTTTTTAGACGGTTCCATCCCCTTACTCCTTAACTGATTTTTAAATAATTCAATTTATTTAACATGAAGATAGCGCCTTAAGTTTTATTTATTTGCAGATTTTTCTCTTGATCGACGTATTACTGAGATCAATATTGCTTTGTTTAGATTAACATTTAAAAGACAATGGTTGATGAATTATCTCATTCGTACTATGAATTTGTACTTACAGTATATCTTACAGTGTACAATATACCTATATACATGCGCCAGGAATCCACATGATAAGAATGGTTGTTAGACTCCAGGTAAAGTGGTGGGCAGGACTCGAGGAGATTCCACAGGGTGACATCTACAAGAGGGCATGAGCCACAGACGTTCAGGATGTCAGTCTTCTTAATAACGCTAAAAATCGTATTAATACCAGATAACTCAATGCTACAATGTATACACTAGATTGAGATGGTAGGATAATTTTCGATGGAATTTTAAACGTGATCTGCGTTTGGAACATTGTAAAGGGAGAAAAGTCTCATTCTTTTGTCAAGCTAAGCCGATCACATCAAATAAAATCTAAATACATGACTAAGTTAAAACTTAAGACTGCCTATAGATGTGTGCTTTTTTATTATACTATTTTTGACTTATCACTTACTTCCACATTTTTTTTTTGTAGGCTGTTCCATGAAAACGTTGTTTAATAGTTTTTCTTGTGTAATCGGTGAATAGGACTTCCTTGGAGTTAGCATAAGCTCCAAGAATTCAGTGAGGGTAAAAAATGGAATCCATAACCAAGCATTTTATTCATGCGTATAAAATATTAAAAAAATAATATATCCTATGTGTTAGCTATTTTCTTGTTACCTATTATATCTGTTATCTGTATTTTCTTAAGCGTTTTAATGGTTTAATTACGATTTTATTATTGGAAAAATATTGCTAAGTAATTAGTAGCCAAAGGAAAAATTCACATGCAGGACCGGTACTCAAAACCATAACTCCCCTAACATCCCATCAGATGGTTCTCCCATTTTTTAATATTTTTTTATGTTATAGTTCAATAAAGTCCCAACGCAATAGTAAAAAGACATATTATTAAATACATATCATAAGGACTGTACTAGTTTTATATCCTAATTATTATGATAAATTAATAATAATTACATTGTTTAAACAAACAGGAAAACAACAATTATTCAAATTTCTTTTGTAATTGTTCATTAATTTTAGTATTATTAAACGATCAAATAAAAATAAAACGGTCATGCAAAGCGTTATCCGTCTGTGACAGCATTAATGATTATTCGAAAGTATAGTTTACTTCTGGCTAAAATCATAATATATAATATTAATCGTTACGTCAAGATGTTTAGATTGATTCCTACGCAATATGATAAATAATAATGACGGGCACTCACTAGGGGGCTCAGTTTATACCTGATTATCCCCCACAGTGGTGAGGATATGCCCGCCGCGGTCTAGGGTCATTACGACCTCTTAGCCCCCGTCCGGCGAGCGCCCAGAAAGAGATAGAGCGGGTGGACCTATGGTCTTTCACCCTGGCTGCGGACCTCGTTGGTGGGCAGCTTTAATTCGCTTTGATCTGACTCCATAAGATCTTTAGAAGGTGTGTGTGCCCCGACAAAGCACTGTGTTCAGGAGAAGAGGTACAGGGTAAACCGTCAGGATCCCAAAGGCGAGTGTGAACCGGAGAGAGGCAGACTGGATTGCTATGGGGGCCCTGCTGGTCTTATTTGCAGGGGCCAAGGCAACCGTCGTCCACGAGGGAGAGGTCTCTCCCAAGGAGGTGCTAGTTTTAGCGAGACGAAGGCAGAGAATCTCACTAGGAAGGTGTGAGGTCTGCCAAACGCCGGACTACGACATAGCAGCTTAGGAAAGAGAGATGCAGAGGTAGTTGAAATGAGAAGTCCATGGTTTGAGTAGAGCAGTAGGTGCCAGTGTAGAGAGAGAGAGAAGTGTTTAAGGTCCCGGTTGCTTGATGTCTGTCTCGTCTGACTGAGAATACGCGGTTTATATAGCCGGTTAGTCTTGGTGGGGGGTCACCCCCACCAGCGGCTGTTCTCCTCTCCAAATTCATCCCCCACTCTTCGACTGGCGTCGTAAGTTTTATTTATTAAACATATGGAAAAAATGATAAATATGATTTTACTTGTGATATGATCTGATCGAGAAGAGAGTAACTTATAATTATTTATAATCAAGAGGTGGCTACAACAAATGATATACGCAATAATGATATATCAAAATTATTATTTCCCACTAATAATCAATTTATTATCGACGAAGTGAACAATCGTTACCCTCACTGTCATTTTCAAAGTATTTACACCATATATGTCAGGTGATCAGGTAAAGGTGTACAATATTTGATTTAAAAATTTATTAGAAAATACGATATGAAGTGGATTTTGTTTGATCCACAATGCCGTAGTGGTTTTTGATTTATTTTAGTTATAGTAACACGCGAAGCATTATTTGCATGAACCATATGGATCTACAATATGGCCCCTAGGGAGGACAAACAAAGTCCTATAGTATCTAAAAATATGTGAACTTGTTAAAATAGAGTAGACAAATATCCACATATTCACACGAAGTACGTGAATTGTACACCTTGAATTTTGTCAATTTTTGTCAAGCTTGCTATGCTAGAGTGACCTTATTGTTAAGAAAGAACATTTATCCATTCTGGACGAATGCTTAGACGTTTGATATAAGCTGAATATATATATAGATGTAGGTTTGAACGTTACCGCCAAACTTCGGCACATATGCTAAATGTCCCTACAGAGCTGGCTAGTATCGAATGATGCTCCCAGTTGTAACCTCCTGAATATAAGTACTCTTGTTAAGACAATGGTCAAAGCTTATTACCGACAATGGTATTGATTCAGGTTAGTTATAAGTTTTATTTGTTTATTGTAATATTTGTAGCGCTAGCTAATGTGTACATATGTTTAACATTACAGTTCTAAACTACATCTGCAAGTGTTCGATTTATAACCTGAGAACCTCCACCTCCTTTAAGTTTCTGAATTCGAAACTTACAGATATATATATATATATTGCAACCTACCTCATTTTTTACCATTTCTTTTTCTACTTCATTTGATCAAATTACCTTAACTAATTTGGCAGGTCCCTCATGAGATCTTTAATTCAAATTTTTTTATGTCTTTGACATAGGAATTTATCCCGATTGAATCGCCCGATCTCAAGGCTAATGTTGTAGTTATTAATAAATTGAGAAACTAGGCATTGTGAAATATATTCAAATAAAATGGTTATAACAAATAATTATAATTATTTAGAGTGCTGACAAAAAGTATAAAAAAATATTCAATTCCTTTTAAAATAGTATATTTACTACTAATTACAAAAAACATGAAATTTGAGCTCAATTTATTTTAATGGATCCATAATAAAAACAATATTAATATCACCCAATCGATGATCTTCCTGTAATCCAATCAACGTTACTTTCTGCTGTTGGCTCTTCTCCTCTCTTCCTGTATGGTACCGCCAGTTCGGGAGCTTGCTAAGTCCGCTCTTCTCGGCGGTTATGCTAAGACTGGTTTCCCGCTCGTCCCCACTCCTAGGAGTATAAGAAAAAAATGGCCCTTACCATATGTGAGGGTCATGATCTTCATTCTCAAATATCATGAATGTTACAATATATATATACCCCTAGAATCGCAGAGTCACATGTGCCAATCGAACGGAAGTAGTGTCAATGAAAGAAAATAGAGAAAATTTAATACATATTTAATAAACATATGTAGGTGTAAAATATATATTAACTAAAATTTGAAACCAGGATTTAATTTTACGGCTATAATACGCTGTTTTTCTCTCCCGTTATTATTAGTTGGATTCTATGTAGCTCACTAGCCCCATTGCTTCATCTAAATTCTAGCCTAGAATGATACATCCTATTGCCATTGGAATAGAAGGACTGAACTAAAAGCCACTTCAGGAGACATAATGAATAGACAACTGTGCGGAAGAGTTCTTAGCGTATCGGTCAGACCGCAGACCGAGCCCTGCCAACGGATGCGTGGGCTTCTGAAGTTTCTTGCCTTCTATTCTGTAATTAAAGTTGGAAAACTTCAGCTTAACATTTAGCAACAGCTAATGGTTTTAGAACTATGAAATAATTCCTGCTTTAATGTAAACGAAGCAATAAATAAATCATTTTAAAAATAGGAAAAAAGGTATTGAGTTAGGGACTCATGTTATCGTGTTTTAACGTGAATGCATTGAACGAACGAAAAATTTAGTAAATGTTTGAAATATAGCGTTTTGCGAATACTCGAGAATTCATTTATTTATTGAGTATAGATTCCTATTGGAGTTTGTCCAGATTATTACTTAAAATATACACGCACTTAATGTGGAGTAAAATACTCATTCCTTTATAACAATATCAGTGATAGAGATATAATTTATATCACACATCAAAATGAATATGTGCAAGTACCAAAATGTATTTATGTCCACAAGTTAAGAATAATGGAATATGAAGGAAAGGGCTACACAAGAGAGAAAAAGACTTGGTAAATGGGATATTGAGTTTAAAATAAAGTGGATGTATTTTACGTGTAGCATTACAACGGATGAGTTTACTCTGATGACAACGCGGCTAAGATATGGAAATCCGATGCGTGGTTAGATGCCCTGCCTCGCTTTTTGTTGCATGATTGATGCAGAAGAATTTTCTCTCGGCATTCCTCCATTATTTTAGATGAGTTCTCTCAGAGCGAGGTGATATTCTTACATTTTCAGGAAGAAAACACCACATTTGCCCTTTGTCCTCCAATGTTTCATTTCATTTGATATCATTCTGCTCTTTCTGTTCAAGTAAACATATTTGGTTACATTCTGAACCATCTCGGTCATGTGACTCACTAACCTATTTATTTAATGTATAGAACAGCAATCTTTTGAGTTTAAGGCCGTTGTATACTCAAAATTATAGTAGAAATGGATAACTATTTATTTCATACAGAAATACGATGATGAGTTCCTTTAGTTAATTATGATAATCGACTAATTATAATAATTATGATAGGAGTGTTTTGCACTAGTAGATCCAAAATCCACCGGAATACAAGAGGATTATTTTGAAAGGATACGCTACTTAATTCCACAGCAACATTTAAATATATTACCAGTTCAGAATATGTCTATTATAACAGCTACAACAAAAAATTGAAACCCATAAAGAAAAAAATAGCCATTCCCATTATTTTCAATAATAACGATGAAGAATTTATTAAATTATACGTCATTCCAAATCTATCGAATAAAATTATAATTAGTATTGATGCTTTACAACTGTTAAACACTCGATAAAATATAAGGAAACAAACTTTAAATATCATTCAATTAGATGATAAGTCGACCACTATTTATTTTCATAACAGGATATTTTTTTTATTTATTTTTTTTTTTTCTTAGCTCTCAAACTTATAAAAATAGGATGTGGGAAAAATATAGGAAAATTATTTTGGGCTAATGAGTGCCTTTTAGTAAGGGGAGTCCCCCATTTAAAGGATGTAAAAGAAGGATATAGGGTGTGGAATGCCTAAAGGAGGCGGGTGGAATCTGGAAGGTAGTGAGAGTCTACCGAGGGTGGAGCCTAGGGGTACCTAGGCAATGGTTTGTAGTCGGCCAGGTCCGAATTCTGGCCCGCCCCGGCAGGGGCCTGAAATAAGTCGGCCTCTCGGCCGGAAGGTCGACCCTGCTTAAACAGGTAGATGGGGTCTTGTAGCTTCGGAGATCGGCCCAATCTCTCGGCTGGGTGTAGATCTTCAGTCTCCGTCAGGGGGCTAGGGTTAGATCACGTCCATCTGTCTCCAGGCTTCGGCGGTCCAGCAATGCTTCCATCTGACAGGCATTGGTGGTGGTTGAAGGTCGGAGAATAGTGGGTTGCGTTTATCCGATTAGTTCCGCTTGCACGTGGAATGCAATGAAGTGCTTAGAAAAATTTTGTTTGGAGTATAGAGTTCTGGAACGTTTAGTTTTTGACAGTGGAAGTCAATTAACATCAGACAAATGAATTCAAGGTGTAAGGAGTCGAAAATAAAACTGAAATTCACGGCCATCAGACACCCCCAGCCAAACAAGACTGGAAGAATCAATAGGAATTTAGGAAGTCACACCAGCTGGATTAATTATGTCATAAGGATCAAGTTTTTAATGAGCAATACCTGTGACCAAGGTATCAATGGTTATCCTGTGGAAATTCATTTTGGATTGAAGCCTCAAAATTTATTTACCAACAATATTCACAAATATATACCGGACAAGAATGACGTCAGTGAACGAAACTTGGAACATAAAAGAAAGATGGCAAAAAAATGTATTAAGTAGAAATGAGCACGAAGGAAACTTAGGTTAGATGAAGGACATAAGGTTCAGGAGTTGAATGAAGGAGATATGGTGGTAGTATCATCGTTAAGGATACCAAATGGATTGACGGAAGTTAGTAAATTCCTGCCTTTTTGTAAAGGACGATATATGATCAAAATTAAACACAGTATGTACATACACGATAGGGTATTGTGAGGGAGATGAAATTAGGGGAAAATTGCATATATCTAGTTTGAAAAAGTACAACACTGCTCCCAGAATACACATGTAAATTTTATTTAGGGGACCCTAAATTATGTCAAATTAGAGATTTTCTCAAGTCAATTTTTTTCAACCACAAAATAATGTTCGAAGGTTTGGACAAACTATGGTCATACACACCTTACATCATATGTAAGTACTTTATTATAGATAAGTTCAACCTTTTGTCAGTATAGATTAATAGCATAAGTTGGGTAGCCCTTAAATGAATAAAACATTAATTAGTGTTTCAACAAATCTTGGCTGTTGGATCATATAAATGATGTAAATTAGTTTTTGTTTTTTTCTTAACAATGTTTTTATTTATTGGGTCTGAAGCAGAATTAAGTTGGAGAATTTGAATTGAATTATTAGAATTGTATGTAATTATAATAGTTTTATATAATTAGTTATAGTTTTTATTCATGTTTGGTTACTTATTTAAAAAATGATATCTCTCTCATGGTTGTCTGACGCTTTCATATTATAAATGTTATTTAGGAGATCTAAAGCATATGGTTATAACAACAGTGAAGGAGGTTGAGTAATAAGTTATTGTTTTGGAAAGTACTTAGTGCTCAAAGTTAATGTTGAGTGTAACACACATCAATTACGCATATTACAAGAAGCACCATTATTATGTCATATATGATGCAGATTCAAAAAGATACCTAGCAGTTGGAGAATTCGGAAGAAAATGCTCCTTTAGCATTCAGAATTTTCTTAACCGGATGGTGGGGTAATGAGATGTATCGAAGGATGACACTTCAGGAACCTGCGGGTTGAAGCGCTGATGGTGAGCCTATGAGGTCGGAGTGGGGGAAGAGCAGAAAAGAGGACCCTGAAGGGAGACGTGACTGAAGATAGAAGATGCGTAGTAGCTCTGCTGAATATTTTGTTGATATTTATTTATGTATTTAATATTTATTTTGTATATCAATAATAATTGGTATGTTAGTATTTAATTTGTTAAACTGATAAGGTCACAAAGTTCATAAACTTTCGAAGGCTAAATAATAATGTACACTATAATAGATTGTAGTTGTGAAATTCTGCTTTGGGTTTGGTCTCGGGTTAAAGCCAATATATTAATAATTGAAAGATTGTCATTATACAGCTAATAAGTTGCTTCAATTATGAGGTTTTTTTTTCATCTTTTAAATAATTTAATACATTTAAAATCGATAATCCCATTTCTTTGTGCTACAAAAAAAGTTGACCACCACTAGTAGACTCTGGACCATGTACGGCCAGTTTTCTCATTTTATGTTTAAATTGACATTATTCATTTAATTCCCAGAGTCAGAGACATACTCTCCATATGTTGTGGATAAATACATGACAACTCATGTTTTTACAAGTGATATGAAAATGAAAACCAATAAGCTTATCTATTTTCTAATGACTTATTAAAACAGTAAATGGCTATGAGCTGTTCCAAAAAGACACCAATGATTAAAGAAAATATTCTTTTTTTAAACGTCTAATTTGTGGGAAAATACGAAATGTAATTATAGCCAGAATAATGAGAAAGAATTTTGTGTTAAAACCAGAGCTGGGTCACCTGAGGGCTGTGCATTTTTCTTTGCCAAAGAAATACCCCTTTTCAAAACAGTCAAAGGAAAAAAAAACTTAATTTTTTTCTCTTTTCTAAAGATTGGGTTAAAAACGATTAAAAATTTACCACGAATTAAGGTTTGTTTAATCAATCAGCTTTGTTTTGTTCCTGTGGCATCATCTGACTTTTTTAATTCACTTACAAGAGGTTTTAGTTTTTTAAAACTAAGAAAAATATTAAATATCACATTATATTACTATTGATTCAGAGCCCCAGAGTAGAGGTTCTACATCCATTTAAGTAGTGGACGTTCATGTGTTTGCCTATGATTGATAACATATTAATCCATCTGCAATTTATAAGCTACCTTCCATAAATGCTGGAAATATGATGATCAGTTTTTTGTTGAAATGCAATAACAAGAAGTACAAAAAAATGAACGCAATAAAAGTGGGATCGTTTATTAACCTTCAAAATTTATGAAGTAACAGGTAAGCTGATATATTAACAGGTGATTTACATATTTCCTGCTAATAAAATTTTACAGGTTCCAGCCTAACAGGATTTATAGTAGTTATACACATACTGTCTCAGTTTTGTTATAACCTCAACATAAATTCTTCAAATTTTGTAGTCTTTTAACAGGGTCAAAGGGTCAGTTAGAAATAAAGCTGTATTTCAGCCAGATCAGGTGACCACAAACACTAATGATTTTTGCTTATAAACTATTTTTAAACTTTCAGACCCTGTTTAACTTATTTTACGCTTTGATAATTATTATTAGTATAATAATCAAATTCAATAATTAGATCATATCGTGATCTGAGGTTCATGGAAATTTTGAATGGATGGTGAAGAAAGGTTCTTTCTTCTATTACAATTCTTCATTTTTGGAGGTACTATAACTTATAAAATCGTCTTCAGTACTTATAGAAAGCATTTGTTGTCACTTAAAATTTATTTTTGTCCATTACTAAATTTGTTACCTCACAACTGTGAACTCGTTTCATAATAATGTTTAAGTTATTTACAATTTCTTCCAGGTTAATGCTTAAAAACTTCTTGGTCTATTCAAAATATTATTTGTTGACATACGATCTCATCATCGGTTAATAAATAAGCTGAAATTCTAAAATAACAGAAACTTCTTTAAAGAATAAAATGTTTTAAGCCTGTACAAAGAGCTGTCGAAATAAAGATCTTTTCTGGAAACTGGATAGAGTCTCTTATTGTTCATAAACTATGCATTCCGCTTTAACACAACCTAACGCAACGAGAGCTAGGTCAATTTTAAGAGAAGATAACCTTTTTTAAATGTTTCACACTATAGTTGCAACATATGGTCTCTCTTTTATGCATTTTTTTACATATTTTATGTATTTTTATAGCCCCTTTAAATTTAGAAATAATATAACTTTTTTTTTTTAATTAGCCCTCATACTTGGAAATATAGGATGTAGGAAAAATTATTTGGGATGATGAGTGCCTTTCACTAAGGGAGGTCCCATTTGAAGGAAGTATGAAAAGGATATGGGGTGTGGGATGCCTAAAAGAGGCGGGTTTGATGGGTGGATGCGGGATGGTAGTGAGAGTCTACCTATGGTCTTGCCTAGGGGTACTAGGCATCGGTTTAAAGTCAGCCAGGTAGCACCTGGCCCCGGCCCCTGTAGGGGGCTGCACTGAGTCGGCCTATCGGCCGGGAGATCGGCCTTCCCTGGGCAGGTAGAAGGGGTCATGTGGCTTCGGTTGAGTCGGCTCCTCTATCTCTCGGCTGTGTGTCGGTCGGTCCCCGTCAGGGGGCTCGGGTTCGCTCACTTCTACCTGCCTCCAGGCTTCTGTGGTCCAGCAGTGTTTCCATCGGACGGGCATTGGTGGTGGTTAAAGGTCGGAAAAGAGCGGGTTGTGGCTGTGTCGATGTGAATCGAAAAATTTGATGTGTCGTCTTTTGATAAAATCTTGAATAGTGAGCACTTCAAATTTTTCGTGGATCTCGTCTGTCTTCATTCGGTCGAACAGGGTATGTGTGAGGGAGGTGCGGAGAACTCTGTTTTGAAATTGCTGGAGCGTTTTTATAGTGTTAGGAGTTAGATACTTGAACAGTGGGGTCCCGTACATCAAAGCAGGTCTCAGGGCGCTCTGGTAAATCAGCAGCTTAAAGAGTACTTATAAAGCCGGGCTGTGAAGTAGGTGTCCAAGGATGTAGAACCTTTTCCTAATACTCTTTAACTTCTTACTGAGATGAGTTGTGAACGACAAGTGTCTACCGAGGGTAATCCCAAGGTAACATAGCTTGTTGCTCACGGTGTACTCTTTGCCGTCTAAGACGAAGGATTTAGGTAACTTATTTCTTCCAGATTTATAACTAAATATGATTCCTTGCGTCTTGGCTGGGTTTACTTTGATGTTAACGCCATCGAGTTTCACAGGCATTTGTTGACTGGCGCTCTCAGCAAATTTCAGGGCTCTGGTGGGATTGATGCTAGTGCTGTAGACACCTATGTCGTCTGCATACGCTGATACCTCGCAGTTAGGGTACGAGGCTCCTTCGATGTGGGTGGTGTAGATGTTGAACAGCAGGGGGCCTAGCACTGATCCTTGGGGGACACCGGCAGTGTATTTTCTTCAGGTCATAGACGTGGTGCCTATGCAGCGTCAAATGCTCCCTGGGTAGGAAACAGTTTCCTCCGAATGTATACTGTATATTAATTGAAACCTTAAATTTATGCAAAGTTACGTAGTAAAACTTTCTAAACGAAAAGTTTCTCCAAGAGCCGGACAATAATGCCAATACTTGGCTCACCTGGTTGAATTAACGGTAAACTAAGCAGTTTGGTGTGAATTGATTTTGAGAATTACTTATAGGGTATTACAGAGTGGTGGAGGGGGGTGCTTAGGGGAAGGGCTTGTTCCAGACTTAGCATGGCAGTTGTAAACCTTTATCCAGAGCCGGGAGCTGAGTATCGGAAAAGAGCTAGTTGGCCTCAAGCCACGTATTTTGGGCAGACCTCGACAAAATCCCGGCTAAAGTAGAGCTCGCCTTGGTAGTCCTGGTTTACGGTTATGCCAGCTTCATAGAAAAATTTGTTTGAGGGACTGCATCACTAGTTCTGATACGGTGGTCAGACTGGAGTAAGGCTAGTTCTCTTGGGTACAGTAAATGAAAAAAATATTGCATCACATAATTAAGGGTTTTGTAACAGTTGAAAACACGATTTTATTTTAAAGTATATTATATGTATACTCGTTCCACTATGTCAACAAAATTTGATTTATTTCACAATATACCTGAAATTTTTGAGAAATAAATCGTTTTCTACTCGAAAACGAATTATTATCCTTGGGTAATATAAAAACTACATACATTCATATGATGAAATATAATAACCCATCAGTCTGCTGACCCAATTATCAAAAATATACGAGAGGATTCTCTACGAGCATCTCACCAAACACTGTGACGCTCAAGACATTATACCACCTCAACAGACCGGCTTCACTAAAGGACTCAGCTCGGGATATTTGGGGGACTTTGGGACTTTTCGTGGATGTCGGGAGCCTTCATATCACGAATAGGGGTATGCCATAGTGCCGTGCAACAGTATTTTGTTCTGGAAGCTCTGGAGTCGAGTTATTGTGCTAGTATGTAGGAATCGGTGTCCCAAAAAGTAGAGCTGGCCTCAGAACGCTCTTATATATTAACAATTTCAGCCGAAGGGATATAGCCGGGCTTGTGATGAGTTGCTGGAGTGAGTAGTAAGTCCTACGTACTCTTTTCAACTTCTTCTGCAGGTGATGCCTAGGTTGATGCCGAGGTAGCATATGCTGTTGGAAAGTTTGTATTCAGTCCCGTCTATGGTGAAGCTGGTTGGACGCTTCCTTTTTCCATGATGGAAGGAGAAGACGATCCCTTGAGTTTTAGCCGGGTTCACCTGAATATGGACAGCTCGTAGCCTGTCGGTGATTAACTGATTGGCGCCCTCTGCAGCCTTTAGAGCTTTCGCTAGGTTGAGGCTGGTGCTGTAGACCCCTATATCGTCCGCATATGCCACTACCTCACAATTGGAGTATGATGCTCTTACTATGTGCGCGGTGTAGATGTTGAAGAGTAGGGATTCCAGCACCGACCCTTGGGGAACTCCGACGACGAAATCTCTTCTGGTGGTTGATATGGCTCCTATTCGCACAGAAAAGGTTCTGCCTGCTAGATAGGAAGTCATGATGTTATGGAGTTGCGCCGGAAATTCGTGCTCGTTCAGGCGTCGCAGGAGTGTACGATGATCTACAGAGTCGAATGCTTTCGTACAGTCAAGGGAGATCATCGCAGTGACTCTGTTATATCGCATGTTCGTTACAACGTTCCGCTGCAGTTTCAGTAGATTGCTTTATTTTTCCCTTATCCTTAATCTTATAATTAGAGAGCTAAGAAAAAAAAAATATAATGACGATTAAAAAAGAACCGTATTTTTCATGGTAAATAAAATAGAAATAAAACTATGACTGGTGATAATATATTATATAATATATTCTTTCTCCTGCTGAACTTTTTGTTGTCTTGAGCGTTGTTAAAATTTAGTTTATTTAGTACAAATCCGTACGTAATATACTTAAGTACAAAAACTAGTAAATAAAATAATAGGAAAACAGAAAAATGTCAATTCCTTCAGCTCCTATATTATGTTCACCTCCTGTATGTTTTATTCATTTATTCAAGGAAAGCATTAAGAAATTAGACCGTTGTAATTAAAACAGCATTAGAATCAGTTCCATTGATACCGTATGCTTTGATAATAGTAAACCACCCAAGGGTCGAATGCAGAGACACACTCAGCCAAAATACCGAAACATGGGGCCATTTTGAATAAAAAAGACGCACTTAACACATGATCTGGTACACTATGATCAATATATATTGCACAGTACTTTCTTCATATATTACATGCTCGGTTAGCCATTCACATGCGGCTTATAAGCTGAATAACAATATTATAATTGATACTTTTTTATGTTTCATCCCTGTCAAAGATGCTAGATATTGCAGGAATAAAGTAATTTTATTTAATAATAATAAAAAAATTGAATTTTTAGGGAACAACTAAATATAATAATTAATTGTAATTGATTCATTAGAATGATATAGTTTGAGATCAGGATATGTTTTACTGACTGAGAGAGTGAGAACAATAATCAGTCTGCTTATATATTTAGGAAGTTACTCCCACATAATTTTTTTGTCTTATTCACATGGGTTCGTACCATATCTGGGCCGTATTAGCTATAGTTTAGTGGCCATTTTATGGGTTATAGAGAAATCCTTTAGTACCCCCTTACACCTTCCTGCTCCCTAGAAGTATAGAATTAACCTAAAGTTGGAGTGAAAGGTCAGTGCAGGCTTTGGGGAGTTGTTTTTTTTGTACCCGCTGGTGAGCACCTTCCACACATCTAGCTCTTGCTATGGAATTAATGGTGAGTGGACTTCGGAACGGCTTGTTTGTTCACTCCTTTTGTTTTATCACATGCCAATCTTTGTAGAAAAAAGCACAATACGGGTTTTTAAATTTTAATATTTAGATATGAGAGACGGCAATAAATAGTTACTAATAGTAGGAATCATAGATATTCTTAATGTAAAATAAAATTAATGCTAAAATATTAGATCGTTAATTTAATTAATTAATAAAAAATTCTCCTGTAATGTTACCAACAAGTGAGTCTATTTACTCAGATACTAACACACTCTGCCTTCAATAAGTTATAACACAATAGTTAGAATTTCTAGAAAATGTATTTTTTTAATGGACTAATTTCTTGTGGTTTTACTAATATTTTTTTCGAACTTATTAGAACAAGTAAATAATGTGACTGTGACCATCATATGCCGCTCGTTTTTGACGAATAAACACCAGCTCGTGAGAGTTCAATTAGCCAGACCAATGAAAAAACAAAAAACTCTTACACACAAATAAAGCGACTATATCTGCTTGTTAGAGTAGCCTAGATCATGCCAAATACAAACAGTTCAAGTTAAATACAAAAATACACCAGAATTAATTATATTTTTGTATTAAATTTTGAATTATGATTGTTGAGTCCATATTAATTGAAGAATGGAAACGCAAAAGCATATACGTACCAAAACATAGCCAATTCGTTTTTTTATCTTTAAGGATATATGTGCCACGTCCAATCTCCAAGTAACGGTAAAAGTACCAATAGCTTTTAAAACAGAATAGAAAGTTGAGCCTCTCTAATCTCGGAAGTTCTTATGTGAACTGATTAAATTATTGTCCTTTAACGATTTAACGATGTCAATATGCATTAATATGCTTAAATCATCGGAGGATTGTTTACTGATGATTTAAAAATAAATACATAAAAAAATATTGCACTTCACACCATGATTGAAATAAAATTAAAATTAATTGATGTAATATAATTAATTTCATGTCATTAAAAGTATGACAGTGGCCACCTGGAGTCGAATTTTACACTTTTTAATCTCATTTTTAATCATTTTCATATTTGCAACCTTATCTACAAAATTAGAACAGGATCAAGAAAACAGTTGGTTTTCATCTGAGAGGAAACGTTCTAGAAAAATTGAAAAAAAAAGTTTAAAGCTAAATAAAAGTACAATCCTTCTTTGTCTGTTCATGAAGTTTGGGTAAGTTTTTAAAAATCAAAAACAAAACTTGAAAATGCAGACCTAAGTTCCCAGCTCAAGAGAAAAATCCTGGATTTTTAATGTGGAAAAGGAAAATGATTATAAGAAAATCGTTTCTTCTTATTCCTTAAAATTATGATGCCAAAATGACATATTGTTTAGATTTGATATAATGCTGAGTCTAAAGCGAGAGGTTTTAAATTTTCATCGAAGCACATGGCAGGAGGGTCGACATTTTCGGGTCATTCTGAATATCAATGATAGTATGTAGTTGAAAATTTTAAATGTATGAAATATATATATAATAAAAATATAAGCAGCACTTTTATAAATCATTTTGTAAGTTTTTCGAGAAACTCAATCTAGCTAGAATATCTCAATATTGTTTTTCACATACAACGTCCTACGATATGTTTGCAAATGTTTAAAAGTATTTTTTTAGGTTATAATCTGTTAAAAATCATTAACCCTCCGTTAAATACGATGCAACAGTTAGACTGCAGTACTTGAGGTCTTGAGGAAGTGAGGTTCCTTTGCTATGTGACTCTGAGTCCACGCCCTACCATGAGTTCTCAACACAACACACCCCCTTTCACAGAGGTGGAGTCCCCGATCACTCCTTACCTCTCAGTCTGTGTCAATGTCGGTTCAAGTGAAGTGTCCAACGTTGAGTTCCAAATACTGCCCTTTTGGAAGAAAAACAGCATGAATGAACAGTACCAGAGTTGTTACCAGTGTGAGACTGAAATAGAGGAATCAGATGAAATGTAAAAGACAAACATTTATGTCACCACCTGCATTGCCAGTGTTTATTTGTGCTTAACTATTATATTAATAAACACTCGTGTATGTACTTTGTATTAATTAAGTTTATTTTATTATCCTGCCAATATAAGCTAATGTTTTGGCATTATTTCTAGCCAAAATGTGGTACAAATGCCGCTGCGCACCCTCTCGTGTACTTTGAAATGCGTGCCCGCCAGAGGGTTAAGTTATAATAAATAATAACTATGAAAATAACTCCATGGTACTACTTAACTAGTCATTTCTTATTCTATATTAATTTCATTAAGATATAATAAATGATATTACGTTTAATTCTCCCGGTAAGGTGTATCTGTCGCTCGACAGTGACACGATAAAAACATTTCTTCGTTATGCCATGAACCTAGAAAAGGTGAAACGTCAACACAGGCTAGAGACATAGAGCTCTACGTGAAAATGCTTATGAAAATTATACAGGGATATCACAAACGTTCGATATGCTTAAGGCAATTGAAGGACGAGCCATTGTAATGGCATGTCCATTGGCTGGAAAAGCTTCGGCCGGCTACTTGAATATGAATAGGAATCAATGAATTTGATGGATACCCCATCTACCAAAGAGCTCCCCCCCCCCATCTGTTTAATGTAGAACCCATTCCTATCTCTCCTTTCTCTTCTGTTTTTTTCCTAGCTTGTTCTCTATTTTCGACCTAAAAACACAGCATCCAAGTATAAGTGGTTGGAAAAGGAACATTCTTGTAATTAACAAGAATATGAAATTATTTTTTTCAGTAATTAATTACTACTTCCATGTCCTTAACCGTTACAACGAGAATTCTTGAAAATAAATTATTCTGATTCTGTGAAGCAATATTATTATAGAAGTACACCACAGGAGACCATTAATTCAGCACAACCTATAATAAGTTCGGCACACCTCGGTATCACATCACGGCCACTGACCTAGGGCGTCCACGGGTCATAATGTTTTTGATTGAAATTACTCAATTCCTTTTCGTGTAGTTTCTACGTGTATTTTTGTTTTCTTAAATTGTCATACATATCTATGTTAAATTGTGTGTAAGTTCATAGTCTTAAATAATCCCTCTTTTTAAATGTAGTTTGTTTGTAGTTTTGGTTTATTGCTTTACCTTTTATACCAAAGGTCGTATATATAAATATACATTCATATACATAATAAACTAACTAACCTAACAATCTTTATTGTGCAATAATTACAATCTGCCTTTTAAGAGGCAATAATAATACAGATAAATGATCTCATTCATACCATATTTACAGCATCATTCACTCGCTCATTCATACAATAGGACATGATTGGAGAAACTGGCCATTGCCAGGACTCCCACTGTCACGCGTTTATAGTAGGTCACGAGGCCACTGCCGTTTCAGTCTCCAAGGAGGATTATAGGAATGAGTGACGCAGTGCAATGACTGTGCTACAGGATTAGGGTGGTTGGAAAGGCTACTGTGGAATTTCATAAACTTGGGATGAGCTCTAGAATGTAGGGTATATTAAGATCGTTATGAAGGGTTTTGTTATACATAATAAAAGGGTAAGTAAAGGTTTCCAAGTGAGCGATCAAAAGGAAGTGTACAATAAGAAAACCTGCCAACTCATTCAACTATTAACTGTGAAACCGATATGAAAGAATGAAGGTAAGAATAGAAAAATATATACGTTACACAAAAAAAAAAAAAAAATCACATGCATTCCAAAAAAAGGTCCAATTTCTAATTATTTTACATAAACGAATGGAATTACACCCTAAATTCAAGTACTGGTGCAAACAAAATACATTTAATCCTTTCCCTAGGGAAAACTGTCACATTGTATTTTAATTATTTTGAATAGTTTATCTCATATTTCACCTGATCATAATTAAATAAATAAGCGGACACAGCTGTTAGCAGCAGAACTACTAGCTCTAATTGAAAGTGGCTATTGCAATGAATACTATCTTGGTTATGAGAGCGAATGGCAGAAATATCCCGCTATCTCATCTAACCCATGGAAGGGGTGTGTTATCTCTGAAGACTCATGATCAATGGCTTGGGGATGCAATTGTATTCTACTACTACTACCTATAACCATGCTTACAGTGTTAATCGATCAACATATATTTGAGTAGATTATGATATAATTTACATTTTAGATATTGAACGTAGACTGATCATAAGTGCTATCAAAGAGAACCAAACCATCTACCATAATAGACGTCGCAGTTTGTGTACAATACTGCGTCACTTCCTACAACCGCAAGTCATTTTATTCCATAAGTTAATTATCAAAAATCCATCTCTGAGTCAAGGGGATCGCGAAATACTACCAGAAGTTTTCAGCAGATGTGCAATGTGCGCAGATAAAATTAAGCTAATGAACAGCATCGTATTAATCTCCCAATCTGCCTGCTATTATGTAAATCCTATAAATATCTGACAGGGCTAACTTGCCTTTCTGTATGAATCCTCCAGGACACTAAGTATTACCTTAGTAGTCAGATATATGTGCATTCGGGACTGGAAATTGAAATAAATAGCGGTTCGGCTTATCAGTTTCCCGTAAGGCAGCTTTAGGCAGTTCGCACGCAACATTGATCTTGCTAAGAATTACTCGAGTACAGATGCTTGACATTCCATTTCTTTTATTCTATTCCAAGTATCAATGACCTATTGACTCATGGCAGATTAGACCACTTCATAGTTATTGACCAGTTCTCTTACATTTATATATTTTTCTATACAGTTCTAAATTGTATTAACATTTGATTGATGTAACTAAACATATTGGCCACTTATGTTGACTGTGGCTTGATAATTATTAGGAGTTTAATGATTTCTTCAATTATAGCAAGTCCTGTCCGCTAGTATTTTTCAATTCGATTCCTCTTCCCGTGTCTGAGACAGTAAGGTATTTAGGCTTCCATCTCGACAAAAGACTTACATGGAACTCACACACGAGGCTAAAAAGACAAGAACTAAACAGACGCTTTGGACTACTGTACAGACTACTTCGAAGGACATCCCATCTCTGAATAGAAAATAAACTACTTATTTACAAAGTTATACTGAAGCCAATCTGGACATACGGAATAGAGCAATGGAGGGCAGCAAAAAAGTCGAACATCAAGTGCATCCAATACTTTCAATCAAAAGTCCTGAGAACAATATATGATCTTAATATACCCTACATTCTTGAACTCATCCCTTCCAAATTCATGAAATTCCATAGTAACCTATCCAACCACCCTAATCCCGTAGCACAGTCATTGCACTGCTCCACTCATCCCTATAATCCTCCCCGGAGACTGAAACGGCAGTGGCCTCGTGACCTACTATAAATGCGCACAGTGGGAGTCCTGGCAATGGCCAGTTTCTCCAATCATGTCCTGAGCGTATGTGGCTCTCGCGCTCTTCGTCAGCCTCCGCTGGCTCGTATCCGGTGACGTGGCTGGTGGGGAGCGTGGGGGACTTCCCGAGACTCCGCTTAATGAACTGCCTTCTTTCGCTTGCGAGGGAGGCAACAACCGTGTGGACTTGGGGGGCCCCTGGGCTGTTTGTAAATATTGTATGAATGTGCGAACTAATGATGAATTGTAAATATGGTATGAATGAAAACACTTATCTCAATTATTTATTGCCTATTAAGTAAAGGCAGATTGTAATTTCATCATAATAAAGTTGTTATTGAATAATTATAGCTAGATCAATTAATTTGCGTGTCAATTTAAGTATCAGTTGCTATAAGTCATTTTTCTTTGTTTATTAGTATTTTTTCCGATTAAATACATCTATAAACGAAATTAAGTTCACGAACAGGCTTCGATGAAAGAAGAAGCCTCAGTTCTCCTACCTCCTCCCTGAGACTGTTCACAGGCGATATTAGGGCCACCAAGCGCTCCTTGAAGAGCTGTCAACTGTACTTGGGGGGGGGGGGTCACACAGACAGCGCCTACCACGTAATGAACTGCCTTCTTCACCGTCCTGCAGATATTGCAGGCTCAACTTCTTCTTGGATCCCTGACCTCCTTGGAGTCTGTCATTCTGAAGGTATACCGCTTTACAAAACCTTCACGCGAGGGCTTACTTATTGTCAGATGGTGACTGCGACCGTACAAGATGGACAGTCCACCAGTTTTACGTATGTATGCCATGATAATAGGAAGGGTGAACTTGACTGGAAAAAGTAAATGTTAAGGTAAGTCAATGTAACTTAATGTTTAAAAGTTGTGCATCTTTTAGGAGAAACATATCGATCACTGCACAGTCGCTGACCATCTGATCAACGCACAGTTAAAAATAATTACGATCATAAAAAAAAAATCCTCTCAAACAAAAAATTGAGTTTAATAAATACCTATTTACTGCCTAAGGGCCCGAACACGCAGAGTAAAAAATAAGTTATATAAAATTGGCCTAAAAACAACAAAAAACATGGTAAGAGCTGATGGGAGAAAGAAGTAAAACTTATTTACTTTTTAGTTAGCTAATAAGCTATATTTTTAAATATAGCAAAAGGCCACTTCAAACCCTGGCCGAAGAAAAAAAGTGTTTTCTGAGAGCCGCAACAGATGATTAGCCTATAGGCAGGTACAGGCTGTTAGACCACAGGGATTGAGCTGTGGCCCACACAAAGGGAGGGGTTGGTACAGTGGTAGGCAAATAAAGGGATCGGCAGGGGTGGCGAGGAAGGGTTGAAATATTGACGGTAAGGGCTGATTTATACCTGGGATGTGCTGGGCAGAGGGACAGCCACACAGCCGCTCTCCGTGTCTTCTTTGCTCTCATCTGCCCTCCATCATATCCTATTTTAGCAATGCTCTTTTGTGTGCCAGTCCGATATGGGTAATTTCCTTTCAAAAGAAAGGTGTGCTATTTTTGCCTCTTTTGTAGAGGCTACATCTATTCATACACTTTTTTGAGTGATTGGCTTGACTGTTAATAAATATACTATATCACACTTAATACTATCGTTACACTATCTATCATACCCAATTCTGAAATCACAATGTGAACATATTATTTTATTACTAATTTTTAAACATAGATTAACTAATATTTTCATACTGGTGACGCGGCTGACGGAGGAGCGTGGGGGACTTCCTAAG
Organism: Acanthosoma haemorrhoidale; assembly: GCA_930367205.1. Taxonomy (NCBI): domain Eukaryota; kingdom Metazoa; phylum Arthropoda; class Insecta; order Hemiptera; family Acanthosomatidae; genus Acanthosoma; species Acanthosoma haemorrhoidale. The sequence continues at coordinate 133,580,092 of OV884011.1, forward strand.
ACTACGCTTCCTCTTTCGCATGCAATGGAGGTAACAACCATGTGGATTTGGGAGGTCTCTGGGCTGTTTATGAATACTGTATGAATGAACGAGGGAGATTTTTTGGTTGGGGTTTCCATGTGAAATGTCATATATTTAATTGGAACAGTGGTCTCAAAAATGCATGAGAAAACACAGATATACACATTGGTCAAAACGTTAGGTTTTCATGAAACCAACGAACCCTAAATTTGAAAATTCTGGAACAGTTTATTAAACAGAAGACAAATAAAACCCGTTTCCTAAAAGACCTATGTCAGATGTGAAAAATCAATATATTTACTTATCTTAATAAATCAACAAGTAGACAAATATATATTTTCTAGGGCTATATATATATCTTTATTTTGCCTACCTTACTCTCAGTCCCACGCTGTGACGCTTAACATGAATATTTAAAATATTTTATTTAAAGGAATGCCATTTAATTATTCTAAATATTAAATGTAATACTGTCCAAATCCATTCTAAGCCAAAGTAATTTATCTTAATAAATTTACGTGGTGATCAATGAAAGAAATTTCTTTTGGATAAATAGAATATACAATACGAGATATTTTATTCGCATGTTAAAAAAAATAGCCAATGAAATGAAAAAATAAACAGCAATGATTCAAATGATGAAAAAATTTAATTTATCTTATTAGCTGACTAATAAAAACTATGCATAGAAATATACAGCGATGTCTTCTTGGATGATCAGCGCAATTTCGAGTCCAATTGTCCCGGAAATTCCAGAGACCCCCCCTTCAGACTTCAGGAAACATTCATATCTATTCTCAGGGATCTTCTTGAATGAAACGTGAGCTGTATTTGGATCTCGAAGAAGAGAAAGATCTTCTCGGAGCTGACCCTGAAAAAAAGAGGATGATGGAGTCTCCTAACCCTTTCGTATTTAAACCCAATGCCTACACCCGATCTCTCTTTACTTAAGTGGGTGGTCTGTTCTTAGATTTCCTTCGAAGGAAAGGTTTTTATCAACATTTATTTCACTTAAGAAGTAATTTTTAACACCTCCTCAGAATCAATTGTGCCCGTGACTGTTTTCTGATAAGCACTTTGCCATCTCGGCTCGGCCTTCCTTGCGTTTAACCTTTACTTTAGGACAACGATTTATTGCTTGTCACTCAAGCTTTTTTAATGGCAGTCAGTAAAGGACACCATTCTGTTGGCTCTTATATATTCCATTTATATCTAATTATTAAGCCTATTTTTTTCTCTGTTACATTTATGTGTCTGTGATATACACATAACAGAAAAATAAAGGATTTATGATGTTTAATAGTTACTTTATATACTACTGTAAGCATTATTATAACTTTTTGATTTGAATACATTACTGATAAATACCAACAGGAGGCCCGGGTTATATCTAGTAGATTTATGTTCAATAACACCCTTATTAAACAACTCTGTTATAATGAATAGCGTGGTAGGCATTTAACGGAAATTTACCTTCCCAGAAATTTTTAATTTTACTTTACTAGCGCATTTAACCTCTAGACAGCCATTATCATGTGCTTAAACTTACCATGCCCCACTAACTAATGTAACAGTGAGCATTTTAAGCACTTGACGATTGCGGTGTAGCTGCCAAAAGCGCTAGTAATGTTAAATCAAAAACTTCTGGGATGATAAAATTTCCACTATTTTTTTAATACCTTTATTCTGGGAACTAAAAAACACTGCTAATAATTTTTTTTATTTTGTTCATGCTATCTTTTGTCATTGATAACAACTAAACCACTTATACTCGACTATGACTCTCGCCCTTTCTATGCTCTTGGCTTAACTTCTTATTACTTTTCAACTCATTTCGTTTGACTTATCATTCACATGTCCACGGCTAAATTACATGTTGTTTTTTTTTGTGAGGAAATCGTTACGAGACATGGCACCGAAACATTAAGTCCCCTCCCGTTCTAAGAGGTTTTAATACAATTTGATTTTTTTTTCAAAGAGTATGTATGTATCTGATAATCTGGCATGGAAATGATTTAGATTTTTCTACCCAAACGTTTGAGGATGACGATCTAATCACTCGAAAATGTACGGGTATAAATTAATAAAGCGGAAATTAACAAAGTTGTTTATTTCATGATGTATACCTTCAGACATAGGCTTAGGTAGATGAAACGATGGTGTTTTAATTATACCGAAGATTTGTTAGATCTCACCTATTTTACATTCATCTCCAGTCCATCGATGAGGACCAGATCTGATAGTAGCTCGTTTGTCGAAACCTAATCAGTGAATAACTCTAGTGATAATTCGACATCTTTCTTTTACCATACTAAGGTAATACTAATTCTTTATTTTAGCTAAAAGCTAGTAGTTCTCGAATGAATCACTCCTTTACTGTAAACATGTGAAAACTATCATCATTCTTTAAGAAATTAATACATATTAAAGATAGCATTTTACCTAGTGCCCCACATAACCGCACTTTACATTCTCCATTCGTCTTATTAACACATTAACCATTCCTTTTGTCCGATTTTTCTTAAACCTTACAGTAAACAGAAGAAGAGGGAAATAATAAGGTTAAAATAAAATAGTAAGTAGAAACAAGTAGACCAGGAAAATAAACTGTAAAATGTTTTTTGAAGGTGTCACCATTTGCTCGCAAGTTTGGCACATAAATTCATACTATGATATATTTTTTAAATGAGATTTTATAAAAATAACTTGGAACGGTAGTGACTTAAATAGGCATCAGTTCGTCTTTTATTGATTTTTGAAGAAAAAAAAAAAAGGTGACCCTATAATTGAAGCGTTGGCATGGGAAATATAACTCAAAAGAAATGTGTTTGTTTTTTTTCTATCCTTTAAGGATCAAAATAAGCTGCCTTTTTCTAAATAGAAACCTATTACAGGCCAGTTAAACGATTTAAAAGTCCACGCTTTTAACGATGACAGGAAAAGCTGTCGTTAAACAAATAAAATAATACTAGAACAACCTAACGGAAATTGACTTTCAACGCTTCCAAATAAAAGTGGATTCAAATATTATACCTGCGTTGACATTTGAATTACCTATTGTACCCGATTATCTATATCACAAGCAAATCGACAACTGAGGGGTGGCCTGTTGAGTCACGTGCTGGAGATTAGTTTCCATTCCCCTAACATTTAAGGGCTTGAACCAAAGGCGCATCTACATTGAGCATCCCTTAACCATCCAAGAAAGAAATGTTATGGTAACTACCTTCCAAATGAATCTTTATTTCGAGTAGTGTCTTAAAATTCCACAAATTACAATTCTCTCTTCCAACATTCTCAATATTTATAATATTAATTGAAATGCAAAGATAATTAAAAGAGAATTACCTATTTCAAAAAATATTATATAAACATGATCGATTAGGGATTTACTTTAAAGACGAGAATGTTTTAAGCACAAGGTATTTTTTAACAACCTTATCATAGGTGTGTTCTTCATTGGATGTTTTTTAAGATCTGGTTTTGAAAGTAATATATTTCCTACCGTATTGTAAACTTACTGAGAGCTTTTTTATAGGTAGTTTATTATTGCCTAATACCCTGCTACTATTTATAACATTAGTACATAGCTAGCTTTTCCCTGAACGGGTCAAGTTGTAGCCGACTGAAAAACGAAGTGTCGAATGGCCGGGGTCACGCCTCCATCGATCAGCATAACGCGAGGATAATCAGGCTGTTTCTTTATATAAATAATTCAGCTCCTTTGGGGCCGACTCCCCAGGGAGCAAGCGCTAACAAATGCCCCCTCTTAGGGCAGACATAGAATACTGGAATTATTTCCTTCCAGCCTCTAATATATTTCTTGGCACTATTGTTAAGGAAGATAAAGTTGCCGTTATGGCTCCTTGAAAAGGTTTTACTGGGATGTGGTTCTGCTGTAAGCCCCGCTAGGTGGCCTTCATTAATCTTAAAGCCAATTCAATGATGACTCCACCTTCCGTTGGACTTTACCTTTAAATAATAAATCACATTTTTTTGCAATTAGAACAGGGAATTTTAGTAAATTAATTTTATTCAAGGGAATAATGTGTCTTTGCAGCTGTTATTAATAATTTATTACCAGCATATCATTTAAATTTATTTTAATAATTTAATTTTAATTTATGTGCACGTTTTTCACAAGAACACATGATTGGTAAAGCAATCATATTATGTATTAGATATATAGCCCTTATAGCAGTAATTTTATCGTTATTTTCATCATATTGATCCCCGATACAAAAGAGTTTTGTGATATTTGTATAATACACTTGCCCTGAATCTTTGACATATCAGGACTGAATTTGGCACTGTTAGTTAAATAGTGAAATTGGGAACCCAGTAAAATATATTTGCCATTTCGTTGTTCTTTAAAGCTATAACTATGCCGGTTTACTACTTTGTTTGTTATTATAAGGAGAATGTTTCAATTAAAGTGTAAGTGTTCTTTCCGGCTAAGAACTCTAAAGTTGATACATGCAATTATTGGAGCGTTTTGTATGTAGGCGGACTAAACTTTAAACTCGCAATACCAAAGCGCATTTCCCATGGAGTCCCAAGTGAATTAGTTTGAATTAGCGTTCCGTAATTATTCAACTTTGTAGGGGATAAGTTAACCGACGGAACAAATGTTGAACTCATGGAGTCTTTAAAGCTTCACGAAAACTATAAAGTATTCTCGTTTGAGAATCAAAAAAAGAAAGTTTGCATAAAGGCTCTTGACCCACGCCCCTAAGCTCAAGTCGAATAATTAAAATATTTTATTTGATGGGATACCATTTAATTAGTCACTGTACTAGATGTAAATACTCTATTAAACTGTACTCCACCAGCATTGACGTAAAATTGTAATAAAAATAAGATTGCTTAGTACTGGTTGAAATTATCCTGCCTCAATTAGTTCTTATCAAAAGTTAAATTATCAAGTAATTTACCATGGTAATCAACAGAAGATTTTAATATCTCAAATAAAATATACAAAGATATGTTTTTATTCACATCACTGAAGGTGGGAATCAGTAGCAAGCCCTTTAACAGCTAACATGCCTATAATAAATTAATATACAATACAATAGCCCTTTTGATGCAATCGGCCTTTCAGGCTCAGAACTAATTAACACATCAAAACACATAATCAATTATGCAATTACATGGTTACTGTGCCCGCGTGCAAACCACAGCAGGTGTAGAACCTCTTTGTTGCATATATGGCAATGATACATTTCATATTCTAGTCAAGAGCCTTAAAAATATGCTATTTGGTGGTCTACGACACAATAAAACTAAGTATCAAATTATGGAACTGGTATAAAAAAATAAGGATTCCAATGTTTTGAAGAGGAAGAACCATAATTGCACTCCCCCTTATATTTATAAAAATCATCCTCTTCAAACGGAACATTTAAAAAAAAAAAAATTTTTATACAGAAAAATTCTGGAGAATTTAAGATAAATATAAAGAATTCCGGGCAGAGGAGCATCATCACGTTACTAGATTATAGTATAGTTTTAGAGTTACACATTACACAGTATAGATTAAACCAGATCGTTCTCTCTGGTTCTCTCTCTTCGAAATAGGTACCTATATAAAAAAAAAAATAGCCAAGGGTGGCGAAGTATATAATAATTGACTAACCCGGAATGTTCAATAATGTTTAAGACCATTAAAACTAAGGCTCATTAAATTTCATTATTATTACGAAAATAAGTTACTGATGTAAAAATAATAATAATAACAGATTTCCCGTAGATTGATTCTTAGGGATCAAGAATTAACATTTCTAGATGCTAGAACCACGATGTCATTCACGTTGAGACGAAGTTCCTCTCTAAAAACACACATGTACCTTTTGGAATGGTCACTGTGTCACTAAACCACAGACCTCGCAGACGGAGAGCTGTAACAGAAAAATATTCATAGAACTTTTCCTTCAGTTAAGAGACACGTTGCTCGAATATCTCTCTTCTTTCACATTCAGCCTTTTCGGCTTGGTCCTGATCGTTGATTTTGTAACTCACTAAACAAGTAGAAAAAAGAAAAGAAAAAAAAAAGGAAACTTTGGGAACAATTATTAATATTAACAATGATTACAATAGTTTATGGCTAAATATGAACGCCAGATTCAATATTTTAGATAATATGAGGGGGAAATTAAAAAATCTGCAACGCAAGTCATTCAGATTCACTAAAGGATTCATTTAATCCATTCCTTCGATTTCCTTAATAATTAATAATTAGAACCGAGAAAGTTTTTAGTGAAAAAAAATATGGTATAAAAAGTTAAAGCAAGGATAGGATGGCTAAAAGTAATATCAATTACCGTCAATAAAAAATAGAAGTTGGCCTACAGCCCTAATTTTAAATAATTTTGGGTAGTTAACCACAGCGGTAGTTTCAATACTACAAAACGAAGTTATTTTGCATTTACTAATTTACCGATCCACAATAGCTACCGTGGCTCACTAGGAATCCTAATCATTAATTTGAGCAAATTAATGCTTGCCCAGATTGTCAGACTAAGATTGCTCTAAATTATTAGTATTAGAATTAGTAGATGCTCAAATTTAAGTGGAATGTTCTTTTCAACTACAAAATAACCGCAATCCGACCTAACCTACAGTGCTAGTAAGATAATTATGTGTTGTTTGAAGTCAGAATTTCAATTACGGAAGTGATGATGGTAACTGCTAACGACCCTTAACAATTACAGTCATACCTATTGCAAGAAGAAAATCTAAACTAAAGTATGCTTTAGGAAACTTGTGGTGTTTATACAGTCAACTGACACGGTGTCGAAGGCGGTGGATAAAAAGCCGGCTGGAACTTTTCCCACGCACATCTCAGCCCGCGAGAGTGGTGGGTATTAGGATGAGGCGGCCACGTCTTGGGAGATTGCTTCCATGTCAGCTATTCCAGACATGAATATGAAAAGGGATTCCAACTCCTTCAAGAGAGAAAGATTCAGAAAGTAGCCTTGTCACCATATTTCGATAAATTATACAACAGTTATATTTTTATATTTATTTTATGCTATATTCATTGACACTAAGCCCGTTGTTCACGGATCAGTAGACATTTTTTTTATTGATAAAATCTAAGGACATTTACACTGATAATGAAATTTTATTTTCTCGAATTTCAATAAATTAAATCAAGTGCAAAGAATAAATGAATTACTATTAAAAGACACATACAGTACTCCCAAAGAAATAATGAAAGATACAAAAAAGTTAAATTGTTGGCTATATCACTACTCCATCAGGAATAGACGGAGTGAAATAAAGAAGGCATAGTTGAGCCGGTCAGTTCCAAGCAGCCGGTCGAACAGTCTCCCAGGGGAAATCATAGATCATGATTTTTTAAAAGTGGTTTTCCCTTCTGTTCTGCCATTTGAGCGGAAAACTCATTCTCCTAGTTTCCAACTTTACTATTATCGTTTTCATTACACCACATTCTTGGAGGTAAAGCGGCTTACATGTAATTTTAATCAGTTTTCATCTTCATATTTGACAAATAAATGCATTTTCTAAGAGCTAATGGTGTATTACAGTTTTAACCATCAATGGAATCCACTGATCCGAAATTCTGCGTCTTAGCTTCTACTTAATTTTTTTTTCGGGGTACTTATTATCAAAATTTTGACTAATATACTATTTTCAAAATTTTAAGCGTTATTTAACTCTGATATATTAGTATATATGTTTTAGTATTAAAGTGTATAACAAATCAGACAGCAAAATGAGTTGGAGTGGAGAGGAACATAATTATTAAGAAAAGACAAACCAAAACCTAATTAAGTGGAATATTTAACATGAATACCGAAATGCAGTAGATAAAAGATATTTAGGAGAACTGTTAACTATTATTTGGCTGAATCGTACTGCGTATATAAAACGGGTTTTTTTGATAAGGACTGGGACCCACATGTGAGTTTACAACTTAGGGAATGCAAAAAAAAAAAAGTCCACAAGATGGATGTACGACCCTACAACAGAGCTATGAGTGAACTACTTTATAGGATCCTATGCATTTCAAGCCTGTATGTCTGGGACCACAGCGAAACTAGACTTAATTGCAATGGTTGTTGACGCAAAAGTTAAAGGAGTTGGGAAGTTCCACATCACTTTTTAGGTATTTTTAGACCTAACTGTGTGAAACTATCTAGGCTACGGTCTCAGTCGTTTAGGGGCAAATCTCGCAGTAAAGGTACACCTCAGAGCTGAGCCCCGAGTCTTATCGATACACAGCCGTGGCCACTGATCAAATGGATCACATTGTGGTCCAAACACTCTTTGAGTCAGTGGTCAGAAAAAGAGACGGTCGCTAGTTTCCGTTAGTGGCAGTATTGAGATATCAGGTTTTTCTAATGACCTAGTTTTTTACACACCTCGTTGTGTAGGCACGCCTACAATGGTGTTCCGCTCTAAGTATTTACTTTCGCTTCGGATCAAGAAGTATATGTAATGAATATTCATCGATAAGAAGAAATATTTAGGAGCAAAGCTATTTAAAACTCATATCATCATAATACTTTCATAGTTGTATGTACGTGTTGATGCTCGCGATTATAAAGGTACTAGTCATTTTGTTTATGCAGTCCTCTTTTAACTTCCTAGCTCACTAGATTTCACATTTATAAATTTAATTAGTTTTATCTCATGCGATCTGTTGTATTTTGTTGGTCAAATCGCGTCACGTTCAGGGTTTAATGTGGTAATTGCTGATAATTTGCTTGTATTTTTAATTTATCTGGCTTTACTTATTCATCACTACCTGAGTGGGTTTTAGGGAGTTGATCGCAAAGGATAGTTGAGTCACTATTTTCAAACTAGATTATTATAGAAATTAGTTCTGTCCAGAATGCTATGATGAAAATATTGGTCTTACTTAAAAATCTTATAATTACTGTTCTAAGTTAATGTCTCAAATATAACTCCATGTTGCAGTGCGATTAAAACACCGGACATATTATTCTCCTCAGTGCTTCAGTCTATGTTTTCAGAGAACCATTTGCTCAAATGAGGCTAATGGAAACGACGCAGGGTATTCACGACGCTGGGCCAATAGTGGCATTCACCTGCAGACGGGAGATTAGCCCTTAATTGCCATCAGTTACAGGGCGAGGTAAGGCTGTACGAATTACAGATATTCTACACACGAATCAAAACAGCATACAAAAGCTTCATATTTTTATCTGCATAGATAGCTCGGGTTCAATGAAGTTGTTTTACTTAAAAATCATTGATCGAATTATGAGTTAAGTCTTGAAGTTATCATTTGATACTCATTTCATACATATAATTATCATTGAATAAATATGTTATTTTCCTTGTTCACTAATTCACTACCATAGCGTGAATTGTCCTAGCTTTTAATGTTAATGGTCCTCTAAAATAATGTCCTTGTTGTGGCCACCTCTTAATTACAAATAATTATAAGTCGCTCTCTTCTCGATCAGATCATATCTATCATTTTTTCCATATGTTTAATAAATAAAGATTATGACGTCAGTGAGAGTAGGGGGAGGAGTCAGTAGAGTGGGGCCCATCCCCACTTCCCCTCTAGCCACCTGGTGGGGGGCCATCCCTTCCAGGCGTACCGGCTATATAGAGCTATATAGACCTCCGACAGAAAACAACCGGGACCTTGAACACTTCTCCCTCTCTCTGCACTGGCGCCTGATGCTCTACTCATAACAATGGACTTCTCATTCAACTACCTCTCCATCTCTCTTTCCTAACCTCGCTGTGTTTTAGTCCGGCGTTGTCAGACCCCACAACTTCCCAGTGGGAATCTCTGCCTTCGTCTCGCTAAAACTAGCACCTCCTTGGGAGAGACCTCTCCCTCGCGGACGACGGTTGCCGTGACCCCGCAAATTTTACCAGCAGTGTCTCCCACGGCAATCCAGTTTGCCTCTGTCCGGTTCACACTCACCTTTGGGATCCGGACGGTTTTCGCCTACCCTTAGTTACCGAGTGTGAATTCGTGGTCATTCCAAGATTACATAAGCTACCTATAAACCTACCCTGTACCTCTTCTCCTTAACACAGGGCTTTGTCGGGGCATAAACACCTTCTAAAGATCTTATGGAGTCAGATCAATGCGAATTAGGCTGCCCTGCCAACTAGGCCGGCGGCCAGGGTGAAAGACTATAGGTCCACCCGCCTTATCTCTTTCTGGGCGCTCACCGGACGGGGGCTAAGAGGTTGTAGCGATCCTAGCCCACCGCGGGCGTCTCCTCGTCACTTTGGGGATACTCAGGTATACTGAGCCCCCTAGTGACGACCCAACAGTCCTTAATATAATGTATTTTAAAATAATGTTAAGGTACTTAATGGTACTAGCTTTTAATAATAGTTTAGCCTAAAATTAATCTATTAAGGCAGAAAAAAAATCTCTACATTAATTTTGGATTGTCATTTGGGAACAACAGTGTTATGCCCGTCTGACTGTACCAATGTACGTATGTTCTACGATAGTAGTTATACAAATTATTTAATAAACCTGGAATTTCCAAAACAGTTCGAATTATTCTGTTTAGTTTTTAGTTACGATACAATTTCGAAAAGTAAAACAAAAAATAATAATGATTTAATTCCACTCTACTGTTTTATTTTTTTATTTACTCAAATTCTACCCCCTAAATTAAATCTGAAAAAAATTGCATGGAGGGCGGTAATGGTGGATACGTTATTATCCATTATTAATGGGATTAACAAATACTACCGAGAAGTTCTTTATCACTGTATCATTTATTGACATCCATTATTTTAATATGGAGAAATAAAAAAAATATCACATGGCTCACAACTAGTGTAAATAAGTTTTATTCGTTAAAAAAATTATTTAAGAATAAAACAAAAGGCATGGCTACTGATCTTGTACCAACTAGCGAGATGTGCTACTTATATAATTTATATTTTCATGGATATCTTCATTTTTAATTGTTTTTATTTGAAAACAAAATCAGCATCATGATTTGGCGTGTGTGACTGGAATCGAATATTTTTCTTTTTAGCTATTAGTTTCTACTTTTCGGAACTAAATTTTCAAGAAAAACTCAACCATACAGTTTACTGAATCTATACACCTTGTCCACATCCAACCCGTTGATTGAACGGCCTTGAATTTAAAGTTTTGAAATACACATCTTGAACTTTTGTAGCTTTAACCAGACAAAAAGAACAAGCAGACTTATTAATTGTATGTAAAATAATTCTTCTACTCAGTTCACAAGGTTTGAATTTTGGGGTAGACTAAATCATGCCTATATGTGACTTAAAAAATATTTAACATCAATAAAAAATCGAAATTAAAATTTGTCAATGTTAAATTAAAAACTTACCATTGTACAGTAAATGGGTGTAACTTTGTTATAGATTTTAAGATGTATAATACAAATTTCATGTAACTTGCATAACGTAAAATATTGGCAGTTTATTGCATGAAATTGGTTAAATATGGTTAAAGAAATACCATTTCGTTACAAATTTCTGTGAAAAAATTCAAATTGGGGTTATCTAGTTGCACTGTTTAATTAACCCCTAGACGCTGGCCCTCGTGCAAATGAAATGGTAATTAGTGCTATTCAGTATGATTGCTTTAACATGAAAACTATTTCTAGGGAGGGTTCTGATCACTTGAACTGACCTGGTACGGTTTCAATGTTAATATAACCAGCCTGATTAGTATCTAATACTAATTATTTGGAGCAATCTTAGTCTGACAATCTGTGCAAGCATTAATTTGCTCAAATTAATGATTAGGATTCCTAGTGAGCCACGGTAGCTATTGTGGATCGGTAAATTAGTAAATTCAAAATAACTTCGTTTTGTAGTATTGAAACCACCGCTGTGGTTAACTACCCAAAATTAGGGCTGGGGGCCAACTTCTATTTTTTCTTGACGGTAATTGATATTACTTTTACCCATCCTATCCTTGCTTTAACTTTTTATACCATTTTTTTTTTCACAATTATTGAATATCAGTATTGAAACTACCGCTGTGGTTAACTACCCAAAATTATTTAAAATTAGGGCTGTAGGCCAACTTCTATTTTTTATTGACGGTAATTGATATTACTTTTAGCCATCCTATCCTTGCTTTAACTTTTTATACCATATTTTTTTTCACTAAAAACTTTCTCGGTTCTAATTATTAATTATTAAGGAAATCGAAGGAATGGATTAAATGAATCCTTTAGTGAATCTGAATGACTTGCGTTGCAGATTTTTTAATTTCCCCCTCATATTATCTAAAATATTGAATCTGGCGTTCATATTTAGCCATAAACTATTGTAATCATTGTTAATATTAATAATTGTTCCCAAAGTTTCCTTTTTTTTTTCTTTTCTTTTTTCTACTTGTTTAGTGAGTTACAAAATCAACGATCAGGACCAAGCCGAAAAGGCTGAATGTGAAAGAAGAGAGATATTCGAGCAACGTGTCTCTTAACTGAAGGAAAAGTTCTATGAATATTTTTCTGTTACAGCTCTCCGTCTGCGAGGTCTGTGGTTTAGTGACACAGTGACCATTCCAAAAGGTACATGGGTGTTTTTAGAGAGGAACTTCGTCTTAACGTGAATGACATCGTGGTTCTAGCATCTAGAAATGTTAATTATTGATCCCTAAGAATCAATCTACGGGAAATCTGTTATTAATATTATTTTTACATCAGTAACTTATTTTCGTAATAATAATGAAATTTAATGAGCCTTAGTTTTAATGGTCCTAAACATTATTGAACATTCCGGGTTAGTCAATTATTATATACTTCGCCACCCTTGGCTATTTTTTTTTGATATAGGTACCCATTTCGAAGAGAGAGAACCAGAGAGAACGATCTGGTTTAATGTATACTGTGTAATGTGTAACTCTAAAACTAAACCATAATCTGGTAACGTGATAATGCTCCTCTGCCGGAATTCCTATAGTATTTTTCTTTACAAAAAAAGTTTTTTTTTAAATGTTCCGTTTGAAGAGGATGATTTTTTTTTTCACCCTAGTTACTATTGTTTGGTTTTTTTTATAGGATGGTGGAGTCTACTTTATTTCCTTTAAGACTATATGGGGTTCTTCCACCAAATAGGATATTTTTAAGGCTCTTGACTAGAATATGAGATTAATCATTGTCACATATGCAACAAAGAGTGCGGTTTGCACCCGGGCACAGTAACCATGTAATGGCATAATTGATTATACGTTTTAATGTGTTAATTAGTTCCGAGCCTGAAAGGTCAATTGCATCAAAAGGACTATTGCATTGTAAATTAATTCATTATAGGCATGTTTGTTATTGAAGGGCTCGCTACTGATTCCCACCTGCAATGCCAGGCATTGAAAGATTCCCCCTCGTGATTGCCTCAAATGTTTTATGTTATTTGTACTATATGGCTCATCTATACTTCTAGACATTGTCGTTGCACTCAGACAAAATTTTCAAAACTGGCTGGTAAGCCAAATGATCACTTTGACGCTTCGCCTGAAGCTAGAAAATGTGTTAGCGCCACCGTTTTAACTGGATAAATGAGAGCAACGAAGATGTACTGTTTGATGTTATATAAATATTAACGATATGATCGAAATGGCTTTTGCTATTAGCTCAAATTTGTTTTCACTAGTTTTGACACGTCTGTTTTTTTATGTTATCATCACCGGATGCAGACATACGTAGTCTGTCAGCTATATAATACTAATTGTTAGCTGAAACACGTACTTCAGTTGAGACATGTGGTCTCACTTTCCTTTGTTATTTTACATCCCCTCCTAACCCTCAGGACTACCTGCCTCCGGCAAACATCCCTAACACTTGTGCTTTAGCCTTAGCCAAAGAATGTCCTAGTGCTGTAACTAAATAATATTTGTATGTATACCAGTGTTTTGATAAAGTTTTTTAAAATACTCTCCTCAAACAAGATTATTTAACTGTCGAAACGACGCCCTTAATTTAACACGATTCCCGACAAATTGATCTAATTATATGGCCTACTAGATTACTAATAAGATAACTCAAAATAAAAGTGTTTAATTTAATATTGAAGTTCAATATTATTTAACCTGAGATATGATTATTAAAAATGAAGCCATTATTTGTACGATTTATAAGTTTATATAATGAAAATAGAACTATAAATAAAATATTCTTTAGGCTACTCTTCCTATTATAGATGTTTTGTTTTTGTTAATGGAATAAAATAAAAGAAAAATATATATTTTAAAATACCTGACCTGAATAAAAGTTTTCCTCAGAATCACTTTCTAAAGGGTGCTGCCCAACGGATTAAAAAACCCTCTCAAACCATAACTTATACAGGCTTTTTTGGACGTATATTATTACGGAGCCCAAGGCTGTGAGGGTAGTTTGATGTTACAAAAAATAGCACTTCGTCAGTATTTTTCAAAAGTCACAGGTAATTTGGCATTTTAGTATATTTGGTAAAAATTTTGCTCCTCCAATTATGAACTCAGGTCACATCCTCTTCATTGGAAAGGAGCACTGCTATCCCTGAGTGCCGATCAAGCAGAGTTTAGAGGATCGGTGGAATGAGTAGCCAACTTTTAGTTCATTAGTTTGGTTTCGTATAACAGTTCTCCAGGTTAGTCATATGTTAAAGTGAAGCCCAACGTAGTGGACTTGCTGTATGTAGGATTAGTTGTGGATGGGTGTCATGTGTAACTGAAATACAAAGATAAATTTCACGACATTTCATCTGACAGCGTTACTTCATTTTCCATCTTGATAAGTGACAGATCATTGTATCTAAAGTTGTTGCATTCTTAAGCTTCGGTTTGTCATTCCTGTAGCTCTAGACCACAACAGCTGGAGCTTCAGTGGCTAACGCCAATCTATAGTTGTCTAATTTATCCTAACTTTAGAAAGTTATATGTATAACATTTACAAATAGGGCACAGCAAACGGATCACATGCATAAAGGAGTGTCACCAAAATATACCACTTGTAACAGCTGACTGACCGTTGAACTCAACCTCATATACAGCCCCTAAAATTAGATCACCAAAAGCTAGTTCCTGAAACAAGATAATTTAACGACCGCAATGCCCCAAAAGTTTTTAAATATTGTTCAATTTTTTAAATACTCTAAACTCTTAATGGCATTCTGCATACTTCTATCATTTGTCAAGACATAATCTGTTGAAATGTTATTATTTTGTCAAGCAATTTATTTTAGCTTCTAAGAGAAATTATTTTTTTTGAATAATGGTATGTGTTATGCCTACAATCAAGTGCTTGAACATTAACTAATAAATCTAAAATTTAGAGGCTTTAATTCGAAAAACAAACCCCAATTATTTTCTTGTTATAGTTGCCGGTTTTCGGTATAGTCTATTTAAGAATCCAACACTTTGTCTGTCAACATAAAAAAAATATATTACAGCATGAACGCTTTTGACGCTGTGCTACGATGTCATTATCAAGTGCTATTTAGTTGCCTAAGCTCAACAAATGTCAACCTTCAGGACATGTTGATGAGGCATAAACTAAATATTCACTAAAATTGGCCTGTTTTTTTCTATGAGCTTGCCAATGCAGAAATACACAGATAACGCTGTAAAACACTTCAGCATGCAATAATTTATTATTGCAAAAATGTGGTGTCCAAAACCAAGCTGGGACCATCTTTTGTTTCGGATAAAGGATGATGCTAATCATCATCAATCATCATTACACACAAACACGGATTAGTCGTCTGCTCTATAGAGCCAATGAACAATCGGTTGAGGGGAGCTTAAGTATGAGTGAATGGGTCCACGTGGACTGCCAAAGGGTCGGCAAGTTCATTCTGCATTTTGATAGTAGCCATTGAGCTTGCGAAATGACATTTTAAGTCCCCAAAAATTGTATAATTGAACCGCTAAATATGTTCACTGGCCACACATAGAAAGCTCTATCAATCTGAACTCCTGAAATATTTAAAAGTAACATCCCAATGATTTGTAAAGTTACTCGCGTAAAAAGCCTGTATATAAAAATTGTATGTGGCTATTTTAGGTCAATCCTATTTTGATAAATAAAGAAACGTAGCACTGTATATTAAAGAATACTGAATAGTAATTGTCGGGCTCAGATATGTGAGTCCCCAAGGTGAGGAGGAGACGCCCACCGCGGGCTAGGGTCACTACAACCTCTGGCTGCCGTCCAGCGAGATAAGGCGGGTGTACCTGTGGTCTTTCACCCTGGCTGGCAGCCTAGTCAGTGGGCAGCTTAATTAGTTTTGATCTGATTCCATAAGATCTTAGAAGGTGTGCCCCGACAAAGCACTATGTCCAGGAGAAGAGGTACAGGTTAGGTTTATAGGTAGTTTATGTGGTCTTGGAATGACCACGAACTCACACTCGCTATCTAAGGGTAGGCGAAAACCGTCCGGATCCCAAAGGCGAGTGTGAACTGGACAGAGGCTGACTGGATTGCTGTGGGAGACGCTACTGGTAAGTTTGTAGGGCCACGGCAACCGTCATCTGTGAGGGAGAGGTCTCTCCCAAGGAGGTGCTAGTTTTAGCGAGATGAAGGCAGAGATCCCCACTAGGAAGTTGAGGGTCTGACAACGCCGGACTAAAACATAGCGAGGTTAGGAGAGAGAGATTCCAGTGTTCTAGGTGCTGGTTCAGTAAGTTCTATCTTCCGCCCTAAGACGCCTGTTTTATATAGGTAGGCCAGTCCCCGCAAGCTTCTCTCCTCTCTCCACCTGTCGTCATAAGCTTTATTACAAAAAATATGGAAACATAGATATTTTCTGGGCCGAGAAGAGGGGAACTTCTAATTATTCGTAATTAAGAGGTGGCCACAACAGTAACTGATCGGTATTATGAATAAATCGTACTATAATAATTGGTTTTATTTTAGGTCGGGGGCAATGCCGACGTTTTGGGTTCCACTTATCGACAAACCTAGTGTGTAATGATCAATAATGATAATCGAGTTTATCGATTTCACTTAGGGTCGATTGCGCACACCTTTTGCCTCTCTTCGGCTCACTCTCGTCTTAGGGATCCTAACGGTTTTCGCCTAGATACCGAGAGTGAATTCGTGGTCATACCAAAACCACGTAAACTACCTATATTACCTACCCTGTATCTCTTCTCCTGGACATAGTGCACTGTCGGGGCACATACCTATCAGATATGGAGTCAAGTAGCTCAGTAGTAAAACCTGTGAACAAGCAATTATCCAGATCATAGACTGTTCAACTATCATTCCGTCACCAGGGCTAGGGCAAATAGGCCTCGTCGTGACCACCCGATATCTTCATAAAATAACCACTACAACCGCATTTAAACAAAAAAAACATTATTAACCTTCGTCTGAAACATTTTTCCAGTATTAATCAGATAAGCACAAATATAATCCGAGGTGAAGTAATATTATGAACTGCTTGCTTTAAAAAAAAATTATGGCTATAATAGAGGTAAATTGTTGTAATCTGACTAGATTACTATTTTTAATGCAACATCACAATGCAACAAATACTTATTAAGATATCCGTGAAAGCATTAATAATTAACGTAGTAGCAATAAAATATACAACAAAGCCTAATTTAACAGAATCTAATCGAATACATGTCATGCCAAAAATTACTCCTGTTAAGCAATATTACTGTATTCACAAGTACGACGACCCTTGCTAGGCATAAATGGACTACCTACTGGTATATTGTATAATAATTAACAATGAAAGTAAAATACTAATTAGTTGAATGAATAATTTATTTCAGTCAGTTGATTGGGTTTTGTACTCATCGGCAATGTTATAATCGCATGCTTCAGCTTGGTACATAATTTATGAGAAGGCCTTAAAGGGGAAATTCATTTCATATACATAAATAAGTCATTTTTTTTATTAATGGGGGCAAAATTAAATTCAGAACTGTAAAATATTTAATCTCACTGGATAAAAATCAATGTACGTACGAGTATACTTAATCTGGGGGGTAATCATTGGGGGGTAAAATGGGTAGGGTAATGGAAAGACTAGAGAGGGAGACAGGTGCGGGGGTCTCCTGTACTCGTAGCGGAGGAATCAAGCAATAGTGCCCTACTCACTGCTTGTGAACTCCCAGTCTGACCTATCCCTACCAACGCCTACTGTCACCTCCAAGTGGTACCCCCTGGGGAGTCCGATGGACTCGCGGACGACAGAGGCGGGATCACCCCATGGAATCCATGTGGAGATCTCCTAAACACCCTAGCCAGGTGTAGAGGAGCTCGAGCTGTGGCCGAATGGCAGGGGGTGTATAAAAATGCACTGTCTCTAATCGACCCCCTTGGGGCACCAGGCGCACCCCATTGTATTAAATGCCCTCTGCAGGGAGAGGGGGCAGTACCTGCAGAGTAACTTCCCCCACATTCGTGGGAACAAAAATTAATGTTTTGACCAACAGTGAGGATATGGAGGAGCTGGTCAGCTTGATCAGCGGAGAGGACTCAGCCCAGGGGACTTCAATGGACCTTGGCGCTGAGGTAGTGTACGACGAAGCCTCTATGAGCTCGCTTGCGACGCTTGTAGAGGAGGTAAGCGGACTGGTAATGGAGTCAGAGAGCTTGGCGCCTGGTAGGGACGCTGCATCCAAGGATGTAGGCGAGACCTGGGGATGCTAGTATTGCATCCTACGCGATTGCTGCCGGAGGAAGCAGGGTGGCGATTATCCCTAGTGGATATCCATCCACTCTGCTGACGAAGGAGAATTGCGAGGAAATGAAGGGAGCTGGAAGCTGGAAGAAGAGAAAGGGACACAGGCTGAATTCAGCGGAATTTACCCACATGTGGGAGCCTGTGTCATAGTCTGCGACAACCAGGAGACCAAGGACTGGTTGTCGACTATAGTACCCAATTTTAAAATCAGTGGGGATCTGGAGCTCCGTGTAGGAAAGGTGGAGGAGCCTCATAAAACCGTGAAGGTAGGAAGCTTCATTACAGGAGAAATGCCTCTGGAAGGACATTTCATGAAGAGGATCAGAACCCAAAACTCTAGGGTACCTGATATTGGATTATGGTGACTCCTGGGCACCAAGGTGGAGAAGCATGGCTTCTTTGCGATCCTGTCTGCCCCAGAGACTAGTATGGAATACCTTGAGAAGCGGAAGCTTATGCTGAACTATGGGTTCACTAAGGTCGCTCTCAGGGGGATAAGAAGAAGCCGCCGAAAGTAGTACAGGAGAGGAAGGCGGCTGATAAGGTGGAGGAGGCAAGGAGCGATCCCGAGGTGGAGGAGTCGAAGGGGATCGCTACGACGAATTTGCCAACTCCAAAGGATGGCCCCAAGGCGAGGACTGTGGCGGCTGCGGGGGGTGGCCCCGTGGTGGGGGCTGGGGGGCGCGCTAGGTCTGGGCCCTCTGTGATGGGGAGGCCTGGGTTTGGCCCTGTCTCCCGGCGTCCGCCTCGGGGAGGCCCTCCGGGGACCGGCAGGCACTGATCATGGTGGGATAGTGGGATCACCAATCTGCAGATTCTGCAAGAAAGAGGGAGAAACGGCACGTCATATAATATGTGACTGTGATAACTTAGCTAGAAGTCGATACTTTCATTTTGGTAGTGATCGCATTGTGACTATGACCCCAAACTATGTGAACTGATCGATCCATTCAGTATCCTCAGATTTGCAAAGGCCGTGGGCCTGTCACATATTTAGGACAGAGACTTGGACGGCGCACAATAGGTCTCAGTGAGGCCGCGGTGCACAAATGCCGGAACAAATAATAAAAAAAAAAAAAAAAAATACTTAATCTGAAGTGCTTCAGCATTTATAGGGAAGTTTTGGTTGCTGCAAACGAACACTGTACACCTGTACATTCTTTATTACATCTATTAATAACAAATTATAAAAAATAATTTTGAATGTTCTACCAACTTATTCGCTACGAATAAATAGAAGTTCTTTTCTTATCGTACCTGAAAACGCCAACCTACTTTTCCATACTTTTATAATAAAGACCTTAGGTGTCAGTTAGAGAGGGGGAACTGGTTCAAGACCCGGGCATCTCACTAGAGGACGCGGGTGTAGCCCTGCCTCTGACTAGCCTATGAAAGGCTGAAATTCAGAACCAGGCGCCTGAAGTGAACACTGCTCTCTCTCTCCAGTGACGCTTGCTGTTCTACTCAAAACCATGGCGTTCTTATTCAACTAACTCTAAACCGCTCTTTCCTAAACTCACTATGTTTTAGTCCGGCGTTGTCAGGCCCCACAACTTCCTAGTAGGATTATCTACCTTCGTCTCGCTAAAACTATCACATTCTTGAAAGGAATCTCTTCCATGCGAACGACGGTCTTTGGAGCCATACAAACTTTATCTATTAGCGTCTAGATGGAATTACAAACTTTTATTTTTATAGCATACTCATTCAAAACCGTTTCTCAAATACGCCATATTGACATTAACATTGACAGTACTTAGAGATTACCCACCACAGACACAGCTACTATATAAAACTTCATATTTATGGTTCGAAAATGTGACTCACTATCACCAGAACTAACAGACCGACAAACAGGAAATGCAAACATCAGACAATGGTTTCTTTAGGTTTTAAATAACAGCAAATATCCATGTCTCTTCAAACCATTTTTTTAATTCGCTGATATATTCGACACCCTACTTATATCATAAAACAAGAACAATAAAAATATTTATTTGCCACTTCAATGTTCAGTTTATTATCGAGTTTTCTAAATGCTTGACTTTTTTATTTATGTACAATTTAAACTTAACAAAAATAAAAATGCTCTATAGTTCCGCAATGAGGTTCATTTAAATGCATTACTTTTCAATAGGATTATTCTTATGAGTGGCCGATGGTGGAGGAAAATTGTTAGGTGCTATATCGGTAAATGGGCGTGGTTTGTCTGTTGGTGGCCAAGTTGGAACAATACTCTAGCCACCCATTGTCCCTCCAGAACAAACCTATCTGGAATGTGAATAAAAGTTGAGGTCACGAGTCTAGCGTCTGTGCAGGCCCTTGTACTTCAGCGATCGCTTCACTTATGTCTGGCTTCTTTTTATCAGCGGTGAAAAACCTTTATTACATTTTACAAAAAGATTTATTTTAATATTTTGAGTATACTGATAAAACTTCAAAATCATAAATTTTCATAGAAGGTAAAACTTGTTAACAATTATTTTAAGTTTAAATTGGATTCAGTGTACTATATTTACGTAAAGTAACTGTTAATGTCATTAAAATTGTTCTCACAGCAATATAAGGATTTTCGTATGCATTTTTTTCTGAACGTCGAAGACACTGAAATTATAATATATATATTATTATATAAGTTATTCACCACCGGGTAGAAAGTGATAAAGAGAAGGAAAACGGGAACATAAGACGTAACTCCAGTTCTCGAAATAAACTGCCTTTATTTCTCTCTGTAATCCGACATATATGGGATCATGATTGGGATGTTTACGCATTAGTTTCCAATACAGAGCCACCTCTGACTTTAGCTTATATATATATATATATATATTGAATGTTTTTTAAATAGAAGTAATTTATTAAAATTACCTTAGGTATAACGGCTTAGAGTGAATATCAAGAAATCAATCATAATTGAACCCGATGGCACGGGTGACTTCACAATTCGGGTGATTCTTACAATTTCATTCCAAGAATCACATTTTCATTTTTTTTTTTTTTAAGCTAAGTCCGTTGTCAAGGTAATTCAAACAAATGAAAATAATGCTATTCAACTAAGGATTTTAAACACAATCTTGATCAATTGGTTGTGTTTTGTTGAATTGTCTTTATCATTATACATATTCATACGGTTTGTCTAACAAGACCAAATGATTTATTTTTTCTGGGCATGTAGGTTTGTTACCAAGGCCACAGATGTTAAGTAAAAGAAACTCTAAAAATGGTTCTATCTGTGATCTAAAAAATACATTGTTAATATAGAACTAGTCAGTACTTTTTATTCATTATATCACAATTTAATATAATTAATAACGATTAAATTACGATCGTCGATGTTTGACAACTGGAAAAATATACAGTAAAATCATGTAGAAAACTACATAAACAGTTAAACTATTTATAACTTTCAAGGTATCTTTAAATTTATTTTCTGCGTTACCGTCTAAAATGTGTCCTTTCTACGGAGGATAAAAAGAGAATTTCAAATTCGTATCAGCTCTCAGCTTAAATACAAGAAATTTTAACATTACCAAAACGAGCTCTAATTTTTTCGAGCTAATTTTTTTTCCGCACTTAGGTTTAATGTAATTTTAACTGAAAATCCCCCTTCAGAATTAATCAAGACGTCACATTATCAACCTCTCGGGGGCAGCTATTTACTAGCAGACCACGAGATTCCGTGGCAGGGTACATAATGCCTTTAGCTATAGCTACTACAGACAGGGCGCAGCTGTTCAACCCTTACAGACAGCCAGCCATTGCTCACTTCATAGGCCGTTGGCCACTATATTGATTGCCTTCCTCCGTTTGAAGTGGTTTCTTAGGCCAAGTGCCCCCGGCTACTCGCTTGTTAAACGGTACAACGTAATTCATATGATGATAAGTAATTATATTTATTGATTAGTTAGTAAGTTAGTTAAATTCCTTTATTGTGCTATAATTGCAATCTGCCTTTTATAAGGCAATAAGTAATTAAGATAAATGCTCTCATTCATACCATATTTACAGTTCATCATTCACTCGCTCATTCATACAATATTTACAGACAGCCCAGAGACCCCCCAAATCCACCGCGAAGAAAAGGCGGAGTCTTGGGAAGTCCGCCACGCTCCTCCGTCAGCCGCGTCACCGGATACTAGCCAGTGGAGGCTGACCAAGAGCGCGAGAGCCACAGACGCTCAGGACATGATTGGAGAAACTGGCCGTTGCCAGGACTCCCACTGTCACGCGTTTATAGCAGGTCACGAGGCCACTGCCGTTTCAATCTCCGAGAAGGTTATAGGGATGAGTGGCGCAGTGCAATGACTGTGCTACAGGATTAGGGTGGTTGGAAAGGCTACTGTGGAATTTCATAAACTTGGAAGGGATGAGTTCTAGAATGTAGGGTATGATAAGGTCGTTATGAAGGGTTTTGTTGCTGACATAATAAGGGGCATTTACAAATCTTCTCAGGACTTTTGATTGAAAGGATTGGATACGCTTGATGTTCGACTTTTTTGGTGTCCCCCATAGCTCTATTCCGTATGTCCAGATTGGTTTAAGTATAACTTTGTAGATTAGTAGTTTATTTTCTGTTGAGAGATGGGATGTCCTTTGAAGTAGTCTATACAGATGTCCAAAGCGTCTGTTTAGTTCTTGTCTTTTTAGTCTCGTATGTAGGTTCCAGGTCAGTCATTTGTCGAGATGGAAGCCTATGTACCGTACTGTCTCGAATACAGGGAGAGGAATAGAATTAAAATTAACTGGTGGTCTTGCGACAAAGGGTGAATGTAATGTGGGAACATTTTGCTTCATTAGCTTTGATCCACCATTGATTGCACCAATACTCGATCAAGGTATTTTTGAAGGTTATGGGATGCTATGTCGGGGTCTGGGTGGGATGACAAGACTGCAGTGTCATCTGCAAATGTGGCCAAGAAGGTATTGGTAGTAGAGGGGACATCAGCGGTGTATAGGATATAGAAGATGGGGCTCAGGACACTGCCCTGTGGAACTCCTGCACTTATGGGATAGTAGTTAGAGTATTCTAAACCACAGCGGACTTGGAAGAAGCGGTTTGAAAGGTAGGACTGTAGGATTAGGAAAAGGGTCTGTGGTAAATATCTTTTGAGCTTGTAGAGCAACCTGCGTGCCAAACCCTGTCAAAAGCTTGAGCTATATCGAGAAAGGCAGCAGTGCAATACTGTTTGGTTTCAAGGGCTGAGGAGATGTGATCAACAACGCGAAGGCCTTAGTAGGAGTTTCTCAAATATTTTCGAGAGGATAGGGAGTAGGCTAATTGGTCGATAAGATGAGGCGTCATTGAGTGGTTTACCGGGTTTGGCGAATAGGACAATAATGGAATGTTTCCAGAGGAGAGGAAAGTGCGTCGTTTGGATAATGCAATTATATATATATATAGGTTAAAAAGATTATGGCTTTAGGAGGAAGCTGTTTGAGAATTTGAGGAGTAAGGAGATCATATCAAGGGGATTTTCGGTAAGGTAAGTTTTTCAGAAGATATTTGACCTCAGAGGGATTAACGGCTTTTGGTGGAGGAGAGAGAGGAATAGGTGAAGTGAGGAAATCTTCCACAGTTGTGCTGTGGCTTTGATGAGAAAGGTGAGGTGTGAAAGTATGGGTAAGATGCAGAGGAAATTCCTCCGACCTATCCCCATCCGAAGCCGCCCAGGACCCATCATCACGACGGAGTGGATGTGAAACAGGTTAATACTTTAGGATTTTTTTGGTTACATTCATCATCAGAGGAGAGGTCATGGAGGCGCGTGAGTGAATAGTTAAGTGTTCCTAAACTATTGTAAAAAAAGAAGTCAAGGAGATCAGGATTTCGATTGGGATTAGATGGCCAATAGGTGGCTGTGTCAGGAGTGATAGTGGAGCAATGTTTCCGTGTGCGTGCAGACAGCAAAGCACGTCCTCGTGTATTAGTGGATCTTGACCCCCAGTGTTGGTGCTTCGCATTAAAGTCCCCACCCACAAGGAAACGATGTCCGATGGAGTCTAGAAAGGAGATTAATTGGGAGTCGGAAAGGGATTTGTTGGAAGGGCAGTACACTGATGCTAGTGTAAGGGGAAAAGTGAAGGTGGTGATTGACACTGCAGTGGATTGAAGGAAATCATGTGCTACCAGAGGAACTATGTGGTGGGATATGGAGTTATGGACAATGACAGTGGTACCTGCATGAGCTGTTCTATCTGGGTGATCAGTTCGATAAGTCTTGTACTGTCGAACAGTAAATGGTCGTTTACTCGTTAGTCTTGTTTCAGTAATGAGAGCTACGTCGATGTTTTTGTCGTGGAGTAGTGCTGTCAGTTCGTTAGTGTGGGTGCGAACACCATTCGCATTTCAACGAGAATGGATAAGGAGTCGGAAGGATCCACTTATGGGTTTTGTTTAACGGGGATAAGGTAGGAGACAAGATTTGTAAGAAGGGAAATGAGAGGGGTAAATAGGGTTCTGAACTCTGTAAGAAATGAGGTTAATAGGCTAGTGAGATCTGAAGAACTTGAAGGTGGAGGAATATGCGAGATGTGTGGTTGTGGATGGGATTGAGCTTGAGGGTTAACGGGATGAATGGAATGCTGGGAAAGGTGATTTTGCGGACAGGGAGTGGGCGGTGCCTGTGACTGCTCTCTGTTGCGAACGGCATCGGCGAAAGAATTATAGACAAGAATTAGAGACCTAATGGTCCTATTGCATAATTGAATATTCATGAACATAATTAGCGTAGAACATTAATTAACCAGGCTAGAACATTAACAAAAATTATGTATGGAGATTCCATACCCAACCAGGAGATGGTAGAAGAAATCTCTAGGTAACTATGAGGCACAAGTCACAATAAAGTTGTCGTCACAATAAATTCACTTTAAGAATTCAGGGAAGATGGTGTGCGTGAGGCTTTCCAGGTGCTTGGGTTGTTCTTGGAGATAGAAATTGATGGTAGGAAATCGAAGTGATTGGACATTTCTATAAAAGGAACCCTCACACCACAACAGACGATCATGTCTAGATTAAACATACAAAGGGACAGTATTTTCCTCCAACTCAAATTTCTATTAAATTGAATTTAGAATGAGGAGCCTAATGGCATAATGTCCAAAGCGGCTGAGTGTTGGAAAGAAGAAAATGGTTTCACTAATATTACTAACATTACAGTATCGAGTTTTCGATAATAATTGATCAATACCTTCAGAACGTAATACAAATAAAAAAATTACCCAGGTTTGCTGTACTAAACTAAATTAAGGGTCAAAGAGTCAATGTACTAGCTCAATACTTAATTTATTTATGATATTGTACTGTCTTTTTGTAATAAAATATTTACCTGACGTTATATTATGATCATCATAAAGCCATCACGATTCCCATTCAAATCGGACCTCTGAGTAAACTACGGCTGCTAAAACGTTGTGATCATTGCGCTAATCCCAGTTTTAATGAATTCTTGTCACACACACAGGAACCCGAAAATTTACAATTTTTTTTATAATCATTTTTAGTACACCACTATAATCCATTTGGATTATCCTTTGGGAAGGATAAGAAAACATGAATTTTATTTCCAAATATCAGCTCAAAAGAGAATTTATTTTATTCTCAATCCATCTAATTATTTGAAATAGAATAAAATGCCAATCCTTATTTTTTTTCTTTAACTATGAGATGTTTGATACTTATTCTTTTAAAAAAGGTCAAATAAAAAACAATAAGAAAATGAACTCTTTAAAAAAGTTCACTTAAGATTCTCTAACTTAGAATTTCTCAAGTATAACTTTTCTAGGTATTATCGAAAGAAATTTCCTTATTTTTTTATCTGACTATAGATGTAACAATATTTATTTTAATTTTTTTTTCAAAAAATTAAAACATCCAGTTTTTATTTATTTAGGAAAACGCGTTTTTCATTTGTCAAGAGACTTTAAAATATAAATGAATTGATTAATTATGAAACTAATGAAACACTGAGTACTTTTTGAAGTAAGTCCTTCTTGAAGTAAATCTTTAGGTTTCCCATTTGTATCTCTCACTATTGTTTCTCCTCCTAATTCCTATGTATCGTTTTTTAATTAATGTTAAAACATAATAACAAAAAAAAATTCTAATAAATAAGGAAAATATCATTCAACATTAATATGATAGAGAGCACATAAAATGCACGTATCGAAATCGAAATAATTTGAAATCCCTACATAAAGTAGGTTACATTTACATTGGGACGGTGCTCGTGAATCAATGTTAAAAAGTTTTGATTTGTAAATGTAGCAGTAACATCCAAATGCCATTAAAGTGGAGATGGTAGAAGCTTGTCAAATACTTAGTGTTCTCTTAGAACAAAAACAGGCTTTTTCACACAACTAAAGTGTGCTGGCAGAGTTCAACAGCTTGTTAGAGGGCACTTGAGCCCCTTTTGTTCCTAGCTGCCCTTCGACGGTAGGATTTTGCTTACTCTGTGCCAGTTTGTTTGTTTTTCATTCCAGTCACTGTAATTGTAGCTCTCTTGTCGATTGGCACTCAGATAATAGAGAAGAGAAAGTCATTATTATTGTACGATCAAGTTCCATGTAATTTATAGAAACCAAATTTTTATCTATTGGATTTTAGTGGATGTTTTTGAATGTTTGGTTTATAAGTTGATGAATGACAAATATTAGATTTTTATTAAATTTATTTAAGGGTGTCACATCGACCTGTTGTGTATGACTATATGCATTACGTAATAAAAAAAGAATGGATATGTAAACATATCTCTATGATAGGGATCTGAAAGCATAGGTCATGGGTTGGCTGACATTTGTGGTGAGAAACGTACGTATACGTTCATCAACATCCCGGATCAAGCTGAACTAAATGTTTTGGTCAGCACTCGGAACGACGGGGTATTTGCGTGTGGGAAAAAATCATTATCTTATGTTTGTTAACTAGTTTCTTCCCTAGTAAAAGAGGGTTAAACAAAATTGTTTTGAGTGGCAACAGTAATATTATTTATTTTTCTAAAGCCATTTCAGAGATACAGTTTAAAATTAAATAAATGTATACATACATAGTAGTTCTTTCAAAACTATGCCATAAATCATTGAGAATGTCATTCTGGGTCCCCTCAATTAAATCTCAATACGATGCAATTCCAAAACCAGTAGTTAATATTCCATGAAGAAAAATTAGCTTGCGATTCATGCAATACAATTATAATCGGTCATAATTTTTCAAACATTAACAAAAATAATTTGTTGTATAGAAAATAAAATTTCAAGCAACCTGTGTAAATATTGCATTATTTAAAGAAAAGTTACAACATAGGAATGAAACGAATTGTCTCCCATTTCATTTTTTTTAAGGTTTATTGGAATGCAACACCCAATTTATTGCTTTAGAACGGGTAATGTCCTACCGTGAGCCAGATTTATCTAGTGCCAGTTCCAGTTATAATTCTGACACTGGCTGAAAAACTCATAGATAACAGCTCTCTCTCTACTTCTTCTTGTCTAACCATAACGTATTCAAAAACAACGGGTATCTTACCCAGGTACACCTAACAACGGGTATTGTCATGGTTTTTCGCAAACAATTCGGTTATGTAACGGCAGCCGCATATTCCCCAGCTTACATCCAGACTACATTACGTGTAAAAGGGAGTATAGGGGTTGGCGATGCTGGGATGTAAATCTGAAAGCGATATATGTAGAAGAATACTGTAGGGGTGAAAGATGTAAATTTTATTGTCGAGACGTGGTGCCATTGCCTGTCTCATGTACAGAATCCATCTCTTATTTGCTGCAAAAATGGAACATTGAAATTTTCTTGAATTGGCTCCTTTTTTTAAATGGCTTTTGAGTAAACAAAGTTATTTAACTATTTGTATATGTATTGACCACCACATAAAGTTGATATTGAAAAATAATATAGTAAGAATAACTACATAAATAAATAGATAGAAACCGATTAGGTGAAAATCGGCAATGGTCCAGGGATCCCCTTACCAACTCTCATTAAAGAAGGGATGACAGACAGGCTATAAGCTGGCTGACAAAATAAGTGAGCAATACAGCCCGCCAGAAAGGGTGGTTTCTAGGAAGCGGTAAAGTCACGGACTATACCACTTGGATCTATAGAGATGTAAAAAAATACTTTTTTAACCCATACAATTGAAAAATCTGAGAAAAGCCACACGCCACAGCAAGGCAGAGAAAGGTCGCTCACTTAAACGGGTTGTATGAGGCAGCTCTCTTTTTCTTGTTTGGTGGATGGATTCCGTCAAGACTTGACTCCGGTCACACACGCTGACACCCGTGATGGAAGAATAGGAGGTCATCCTCTCTTAGGACGCTTTTTGAAAGCTTGGAACATCTGGTCTTAAGGGGCCTTACATCTATTAGGCATCCTTATATAGTCCTTGTTTAGCTTCTAATAGTTATTCAGTAAGATAAATGCAATATGTTTCATCATTTGAACTCATACTGTATTTAAATTCTATTTCAATAAATACTTTAAACATCTAAATAAAATCTATCGTACAGTAAATTATATTTTGTACAAATGAAATTCCTTGTGTTGCTCAACACTTCAATTTATTAAGATAAATTACTTTCTGTATCCAAGTCAAACGTTACCGAGGAATCATATTTTAGTATTATTTTACGCTAATGCAACGCACTAAAAATTTGATACTGTATCAGATCTGAGTAGTTTGAATAATTAAATGGCATCCCAGTAAATAAAATATTTTAATAATACAGCTTAAGCGTGGAGGCGAGGGTGAATAAGGTAGATATAAAATGTATATTAGCTCAATATCTTTTAATAGATCCATAATAAATAAAAAAATATCAATATCACCCAATCGATGATCTCCGTATAATCCAATCAACGTTACTGTCTGCTGTTGGTTCTTCTCCTCTTTTTCTGTATGGTACCGCCAGTTCGGGAGCTTGCTAAGAGTCCGCTTTTCTTGGTGGTTGGGCTAAGACTGACCGTTTATCTCATCCCCACTCCAAGGAGCATAAGGGAAGATGCTTACCATCTGGTCACACCTGTGAAGGTTCCTATCCATGATATGCTCAAATATCATGAATGTTACAATTGCTTTCCCTTTATGAAAAAAATTTTTTTTTTTTTCATGTGTGGATCCACAAATATTTTGTTGCTGCGTTTGATTTGTTGAATTGGTTGTTTATAATGGATGTTGAAATTTTACAAAGTTTATACTAATAATTGTTCAAATTTGGCAAGGTTTTTAAATTGCTTGAAGAGCGTACAAGTTGTTTGTAAAATTTTTTTTTTTTTTACCTAAATAAATTATTATGCTAATTAGTATGGATTAGTTCGAAGGTACATTGTTTTATGGAACATAACGCGATTTGGAAAACATTTGTTGAAAAGACGGTTGAGTGTGATTAGTAATACATATTGGTTTTTAATTAAAATACTAGACAATTCTACTGGTAATTAGTACAATAGAGAAAAATTGTTGTGTGTGTATGTGTGTGTGGGTGATTTGAATATTTTACCTGAGTGAAAAGATAGGGACGTCGTTGTCGCGTATAAAATAATATTAAATCAATCAATTAAATGGACTTAAGCATTCAAGGAATATTTACGATCTGTTTTATAGATTAAGTGATAATAAAATCAGAAGCTTCACTTGCCGATAATTCCATAGACTTGACTAGGGTCAATATTTCTAATAATAGTTTTGTTTTTGTTTGTATAAACATTCTAAAGTTTATGTGTCATCCGATCAGTATTATTTTAATTTAATAATGAAAATAATAAAAGAAAACTATAATTTTTTTCTTTTTTTGAAGTCATATTGTATCGAACAAAAAACATCCCTGTAATTATTTTTAAATTCCTTCCATTCATTAATTTTAATGTTGTTCAAATCAAACACGCAAAAAGAAATTTCATCAAGATGAGTTGGAATTTGAGATTCCAATTTCTTCATATCCAAAACTTTATTTTGAATTATTTTTAATTTTCTCAACTTATCGCTGGTTGTCTGCTGATGGTCTGTAATTTGATCTTGCAATGAAACCACTTCTCCTTTCTTAATATCCGCTGTATCTTCTAATTCTGAAAATTTATTTTCCAACAAACTCATATTATTCTTATAGTCAAGCTTTATTAGATCATGTTGACGTGAGGTACACTCATCATTGTTATCTGCAATCTTCTGTTCATATTCCAATGAAGTCATTTTCTCTTCATTATTCTTAATTGAATATAAGCTAAGATCTGTCTGACAATCAGCATCAACTAGTTGTGACTTTGTTAAAATTGTTTTTTCATACTCTGACGTATTTTTCAATTGAATGATTTCTTCTTTTAATTTTGAATTTACATTATTATTTCCTTGGAGTGTTCTCTCCTCACAAATTCGTAATTTTCTATCTAATTTATCGTTTACATCCGTGTAACATTGTTCGAATTTAGCCGATATTTCCGATTTTAGTTCTTCCCTTAATTGATCAAACTTCCCACTCAACTCTTTTTATTTCTTTATTATTTTCTTTCAGTGCGTTAAATTAACTGTTTATTTGGGCAAGCAGTTGTTGCAACATCGTGGGTTCGGGGGCTGGGGGGTAGTCTCCTTTAGAGGCTGCGTTTGACCCAAACGTGGGTAGTATACCTGAATCTGACCCGGACATATTTGTGTTCGTGTATGTGTAACAAAAGTAAAATTATGAGAAAAAATATAAATTGTTAGTGGTTAGTTCTAGTTATTATTCTAACATGCAATACCTCACAATTCCTTTGGTTTCTTTAGAATTTTTGAAGTTAATCCCGGAGCGGCCCATATTCAAACCTACCTCATTTTTTACCATTTCTTTTTTCTACTTTATTGATCAATTTACTTTAACTAATTTGGCAGGTCCGTCATGAGATCTTTAATTCAAATGGTTTTTAAAGGGCACATAAATTAACTGAAACCGAATATTAAATTGATGATAATGAAAATGCCAATAAAACAATTACCGCTGAAAATCAACGTCGACAAACCCATTAATTATATAAAAAAATATTCAATTCCTTTTAAACAAGGATAGTTACTACTAATTACAAAAAAACATGAAATTTGAGCTCAATTTCTTTTAATGGATCCATAATAAAAAAAACAATATCAATATCACCCAATCGATGATCTCCCTATAATCCAATCAATGTTACTGTCTGCTGTTGGTTCTTCTCCTATTTTTCTGTATGGTACCGCCAGTTCAGGAGCTTGCTAAGAGTCCGCTTTTCTTGGCGGTTGGGCTAAGACTGACCGTTTATCTCATCCCCACTCCAAGGAGCATAAGGGAAGATGCTTACCATCTGGTCACATCTGTGAAGGTTCCTATTCATGATATGCTCAAATAACATGAATTTTACAATATATATATATATATATATCGGTGGATAGAAACCGATTAGATAAAAGTCGGCAATGGCGCAGAGGTTACCTTACTGTCTTATTAATAATAATACAATATTACATATAATACAATGTGAAATAAAGTAGAAAATTATTGAACAATATCCAGATATGTCTGAATACAGCCTGAGTCCTGCTCAATTGGTCTAAAAATTAATAAATGAAAAAAAAAAAATGATTCAGCATATTTTCCTGGAACTTACACTTCAAACTGGCTTTTCAGGAAGAATGTAAGTAGCTAAAATATTGACTTAGACATATCTATTAACCCTTAGAACGTTTTAATACGTTTCTTTTCTTGAATCTCAAAATATTACTGATATAGAATATATCTGAAATACTTTTCGCTTTTACTTCCATATTGTAACTAACCGCAAAAAATCATTAGAAATTTAAATATTAAATTGCTTCTGAGCAAGGTCATAAAAGTTATTTGACCGGGCCTTTTACTTTTGTCTTAATTTTTTTTTCTTTTTTTAGTTGAACCTCCTTGTAAGATGATCAATAGAACCTTCCGGCCTATATTTCTGCTATATTTCTTCACACTCATACAACTTCCAGAGGCCAAGCCACAGAAAGGTAAGTCACCAAAGGATATTCTATACTTAGTATGTATGGCAAACAATTGCCATAATTAGATAATCCACGAATCAACGAAAAGTTTTCATTTTCCCTGTGCCAAGTACTTCCCATTTCAATATAACAGAAAATAATAATTTAAAATAAAATAAAAAGGAGCCTATAACTCTTTTGGTAAAACAACAAAATTTACTTGACATTATGTTTCA
Source organism: Acanthosoma haemorrhoidale (assembly GCA_930367205.1). Taxonomy (NCBI): domain Eukaryota; kingdom Metazoa; phylum Arthropoda; class Insecta; order Hemiptera; family Acanthosomatidae; genus Acanthosoma; species Acanthosoma haemorrhoidale. The sequence goes on from OV884011.1 coordinate 133,612,964, forward strand.
TTAAACTTGCATTAACTATGTTGTGCTTGATTTTGCTTTCAAAGATTGATTCATGCACTTGATCAATTATTTAAATAAGAGCTTGAATCCAACTCTATTATTAGGGACTGTTGTGGCCACCTCTTAATTATGAATAATTATAAGTTCTCCTTTTCTCGTATCAGATCTTGTATATATGTCATCAAATGAATATCAGAAAATATGTATCTATGTTTCATTATGTTTAATAAAGGTTATGACGTAAGTGAGAGTGGGGGAGGACTGAACTAGTGGGGGAAACAGCTGTAGGTGGGGGCCCACCCCCACCACTACTGGCAGGCCCCCTATTTCTCCTCCTATCTCCTAAGCCCCGGCATTAGAGATAATTAGAATAACGAACCGGACCGTCCCTTGGAACACTACTCTCTCCTCTTTCTCTCTGCACTGGCGTTTGCTGCTCTACTGAAACCATGGTCTTCACATTCAACTACCTATGCATCTCTCTCTCTCCTAACCTCGCTATGTTTTAGTCAGGCGTTGTCAGACCCCACACCTTCCTAGTAGGAATCTCTGCCTTTGTCTCGCTAAAACTAGCACTTCCTTAGGAGAGTGCTCTCCCTCGCGGATGACGGTTGCCGTGGCCCTGCAAATTTACCTAGTAGCGTCTCCCATGGCAATCCAGTCTGTTTCTCTCCGGTTCACACTCGCCTTTGGGATCCGGGTGGTTAGCACCACCCTTAGACACCGAGTGTGTATTCGTGGTCATTCCAAGACCACATAAACTACTTATAAACCTACCATGTACCTCTTCTCCTGAACATAGTGCTTTGTCGGGGCACACACCTTCTAAAGATATTATGGAGTCAGATCAAAGCAATTTAGGCTGACCACCAACTAGGCCGGCAGCCAGGGTGAAAGACCATAGGCACACCCACTCTATCTCTTTCTTGGCGCTCGCCGAACGGTGGCTAAGAGGTTGTAGTGACCCTAGCCCGCGGTGGCCGTCTCCTCCCCACTTTGGGGATACTCAGTTATTAGAGCCCAACAGGGACGTTAACTGTTAATAACTAACGTTATTAATGATCATGAGATTATTTCCTAGTCAACAACAATTTATTAAGATAAAATTACAATCTGCCTTTTATTAGGCAATGAGTAATTGAAATAAGTGTCATCATTCATACCATATTTACAATTCATCATTCACTCACTCATTCATACAATATTTACAAACAGCCCAGAGGCCCCCCAAGTCCACATGGTTGTCACCTCCCTCGCATGCGAAGGAGGAAGCGGAGTCCTAGGGAGTCCCCCACGCTCCTCCGTCAGCCGCGTCACTGGATAAGAGCCAGCGGAGGCTGACCAAGAGCGCGAGAGCCTATGAGATTATTAATGATAAGTTTTTCAGAAATGTATTTGCGCCTTTTCATTTTCAACAAAGAAGTGTAGTACTACCAAAATGTTTAAGTTTTACTACATAAAACTTTAAGTGTTTTATTAATTATAGTGTAGCGACCGATATTAATATTAGTAATAAAGTTAATTCTTAGTGTTTGGAAAATTTAAAAATATTGTTAACCTATAGTAAACTTTTAATTAATACTTCAACAAAATATGACAAACTTTATTTAAAAATAAAAAAAACTTCTCAAAAAGCGTTTAGTCTAACAGTCCAGTTGGATAATTTCATTGTTGCTACAAACTCTTTTTTTTTTATATTAAAAACCAGCTAAACAGCAACTAATTGGGTCTTCAATGTTTCAAACCCTTATATACTGCCTACATCTCAATTTTAACTTTTTTCACAGATAATATTAAAGTTAAAGATTTTTCTAAAATAATTTAATTCCGTTAATATTTTGTAGTAGTATGTAGTGATATAATTTTAAATAGTCATTAGATAGAATAGTATACGTACAAAAGTGACCATAAAACCATAACAAAAAAACAACAACAAAAATTATTATAACTAAGTTTAATATAACAAAACATTTTTCCTACTGAAAAATACATTTTTATCTAAATATTCAAAATTTAATTTGGATGAAATAAATTGAGACATAATTTTCTTTTTGAAAAATGTTCGCAATCACGAACGTCTAGTTTCCTACTGTCTGATTAGTGAGGTTATTTTCAATTTTCAAGTAGCGGGAATACATGAGATCTGAACCATGAAATGAAAAATAGAAGTGAGTGACTGGTTACTTTCATTTCCAAGATGAAACTTATAACTAGGGGCAAGAATTTGACTTGGGCAAAAAATGAGGCTGGTGTTACAGGGGAGTATTCACTTTTTTATTTGACAGTGTCTTCTTTTGTGAATTAATTTTCAGTAAGTCGTTCTGAGAAAAGTCCATTATATAAATATTTTCTTTCAAAATCTATTATTCTTCGTTTGAAGAAAGTAGTGTTATTACACTTTTTTATGTTAATAATGTTAAATTGTAATATGCTAATGAATACTATCCTTGGGCATTTAAGCACCTTTTTCTATTAAAAAAATTTCATTCAGTAGTCTTTATATTCGTTATATTCCAATCAAATGCAATATTAAAAATATTTAAAAGTAGACCTCGTTTTGAGCTCAGAAATTGTATGATCTAGAGATTTTAGAGCAATGTTTTTGGTTTGATTTTGTATTTTTTTATGTTTATCGAGCCATTCTATTTTATACTATCTTTGCATTTCAGAGTTAAAACCAATCGTATGATCTCCATGAAAGGACTATAGTAAGGCATTTTCAATGCAACGAGAATTGGGGGCAACAGGATCTGGTTATCTTGTCTGCAGACTGTGAGAATACAAAGTTAATATTGTAACACAATCCTTGGATCCAACTGGACCCTTGGGAATATTGTATCAGTGAAGGAGCTCTAATTGTCTGTTCTTCACTGAATCCTTCATCTTGAGAAGGAACTGCCTAATTGGATAATCCTGTTAATGGAGAAATCCGATCTTGGTGGCGTCGGAAGACCACAGCCTTTCGGAACTGCCTCTGTGTATGAACAGAGCTTACAGTCCTCAACTTTGAGGAATTACAGTGCATTGAACTTTATACTGATAATAACGTCCAACCACAATACCACCAAGTAGAATTTAGGGTAAAAGTCCTTAAAAATAAATAATTATGTAGTTTTTTGGTAATACAATGACATTATTTATACTCTACAATTGTCTAAATTACTAAAATTCATATATTAATGTTACGATATAAAAACCCCTTTCTCCTATGAAGGTTTTAAATTTGAACTTGCTTAACCCTAGATAGGCAACAGAGGCTGGGAGTAACTCTAGAGATTTCAAGGAAAATCTGAGCAGATCATGTCTCATCCTCTCTATTCTTGTTCTGCCTAGTCTCCCTTCCCCATGAAGTCTTTCTATTGCTAGTATATTCACAGCTCTCCTGCTAGTTGTTTACCTGTTTTTTCCACCTCCTGGGGTTACCATTCACCCCAGTTACCTTATTAAATTTACTTTTTCTGTTCCTTAAGTTTTGTTATCTTTTATGGTGTTATAGTGTTTTTAAAGATTTATGGATCAATACTATTTTATGATGTAATTTCTATACCTCCAATAAAGGTGGAGTTGCTGCATTCCACAAAATGGTCAATCATACTAAAGGAAGGGGAACTCGGCAATGGCATTTGAGATTTTTTTTGGAATGCTATACGAAGCAGGCATCATTGCTTTAGTGGTTTATTTGAATATTAAGTTAAGTTTTAAAAAATCTTGGGATGCTTGTGAAACCTCATGTTGAGCTACGATTCCAAGGAAACCTACATCCTCAACTGAGAGAAAAAATCCAGCAGTACCTTGCCCTTTCAGAGCCAGGAGAATCCGCCCAATATAGTATCTTTGAATAGTACCTCTAGGTGTGTATTATGTTCTGTATAAAAGGACAGGAAAGTAAAACCTGTTTGCCTAAAGTTCAGAAATCCAGTGTGCCGAACATCCATTGAACATTTGTGTTTCTTGTCTATAATATTTCTGTAAAATTCTATTGTTTTTTAATTAATATTTAATTTGTACAAAAAGTTTCCCGTAAAATGTAATAAAGAAAATACACTATTTGATTTTGATATTTTTTAAACGATTTTTTCCCTTTGTATTTTGCCAATAAAATATGTTGGTTGACAGGTGGCCCCTGTCTCCTTCATAAGGTGGCTCATCCATGTTACCTTACTAGGGTTAAATAAGGATAGGAATAAAAATTCTGGAGTTTAGAAAAGGAACTTGAATTCGAAATTATCAACTGCTTACAGGTTAGTTGTTAGGAACATTATTCGTTTCTCCTTTATGTATTTAACACATATTTTAGACTTTATGACGTTTTAGATTTTTCTGGAGTAGCCATATTACAGTTAAGAAGCACAACGCAGGCAAAACAGAAAGCGATCCCTATAAACCACAAAGCAACGATAATGAAGAATGCATTACCCTTCATTAAGGAATGTCATTTAGGTCGCATGAATGCTTTCTCGAACTATGAAGGTTTTCCCTAGTCACTCTAACAAGGTTTGGCGTAATTCCAAATGTTATGTTATTTACCTAGCAGCTATCGACTCGTCAATATACCACCAGTAATGAGTAAGGTCTATGGCAAGCAGTGCGTATTCAAGATCGCGCGTATCCAGGCATGCCTGTACTAAGGGGAAAAAGATGTGCTAGAGCATTGTGATCATTTTTTGTGCACTAGAGTAGATCTACTTGCCTTCGTGGGCAAAGAGAAGAATTATGTGACTTTTTCTTTTAGGAGGGAGTAAAAGGGACAAGTATCGGTGGAATAAATGGTTTATGAAATAACTGAAAACATTAGCTCCCATATAAGCCCAGAGACCAAAGTAAAGGAAACTAAGTTAATTTCCCTATAATTTATTCCATAACAGCCTGCATCAGCAATAAACCGAGCAACATTGTCAATATAAAGTTTAAGCATTCATTTGGAAATATTATCAAAAATGAAATAAATACTTTCAAAAATATCAGTATGACGTTTCATTCTCGATACTAATTTATTTTAAATTGTTATACAAATTTAGGATCATTCACACGACACTTTCAATTTATAATCTCGTTTATATAAATAATATATGTTATATCTTATTTATAATATGTGACTGTGATAACTTAGCTAGAAGGCGATACCTTCACTTTGGTAGTGATCGCATTGTAGACCCCAAACTATGTGAACTGATCGATCCATTCAGTATCCTCAGATTTGCAAAGGCCGTGGGCCTGTCACATATATAGGACAGGGACATGGACGGCGCACAATAGGTCTCAGTGAGGCCGCGGTGCACAAATGCCGGAACAAATAATAATAATAATAATATATCTTATTTATATGAATAATGTTTGAAACAAAACAGCCAAATTAAACATCCTGCAGTGGATGTTAATACACAGAAGGTCTGACAACTAATCTTCACTCAGCGGAAAAATAGATCCACCATCACCCAAGCATGTCATATTCATCCTTTTTTGTTTTAAATGTGAGAGCTTTTAAAGAAAAAGCCAATTTCAATGCAATTTAGGTTTCTCCCGTAACAGATAATTTATTCATTACCTAATGGACAAGTTCAAAGATGCTAAACCTAGAAAGGAATCGGTCATAATGGGAATTCTAATTATTTATCATGGGATTGGCAATGTTTCTTTTTAGGTCAAATTTAAATGTCTCCAGCTAAAATTAGGGCCGAATAGGAGTTATAACGCATCGAAAAGGGTTATCATTCACTTTTTTTTATTCGCTATTAGTATTCTTCAAAAGATACAACTGAGCCACAAAAATCGTTAATTTCTAATATTAACTTATCTTTACAGTTAGCTGTTAGCCTACACACTAGATCAGTCATTTTATGTGTGGTTAGAAATAATTTGTTTGGCATAGTAGTGGACGATATTTAAATTTTTTTTTTTGGATCACTTAATAAAACTAAAGCTGAAAAACTGATTTGCCTAAAATATATCAGTTACACTCTGTTATCAGTATTAGTTAATACTCTGAGATTTAAAAATAAGCCCATTATTTCACAGAAAATGTACTTGTATGCTGTTTTAGAAAAAAATGGTTCTGTATCTCGTACCGAGATAGTCAAGGGCTTCCCAATCTCCAAGAGGCGTATGACATATTAGAGACAGGCAACTCTAATAATAAGTTGACGTACCGGAGCCCCTTCATAATGGTCACATCGAGTTTCCCCTCCCTAGTGCCTCTTCATCGCAGTCATTTATAAGGGCAAATAAGGTTAGGTATACTAAACTACCCAGCACTCCTGTCCAACGGCTGCCTCGCTAGCAAAAATAATGCAAGTCCTGTGTCGTTTTTATATGAGCACCATTGGCCATCACGTGTTTTTATTTTTGAAGTGATAGTATTTTTTTGTATTTCTTGTCAATTAATGAAAATTTTTTATTTTCGTGGGATTTGTGCTTTTATTTTTATGATTACCAATATTAAAGAAAATTGGAACTAAGGGTGCAATCTTAATTTAATAGTTCCAAACGAAGAAATAAAATTTTTTTGGAGTGGTCGTGGGCTGTGGTTACGGCCGTTGATACAGAAGATCTTTTTAGAGACTAGGCAGCAGCCAGTCTCCCTCAAGATGCTCCGGCTTCTTATCTATTAAAAATTAAATCCGTTGTATAAAGCCTCTTCCAGGCTTTTCTGACCCCATAGCTAGCGTTACGTGTTTTCTTTTTCAATTATAGTGCACACATACCTCCGGTGACGTACGCACATCTTACAGTCTATCAAGCAATTTGGTACCGTGTTATCCAAAACATTTACTAAAAAAAACTTTTTCAAAACAAAATAGATGATATTAGATACATCCATTTACTGATTAAAGACGGAAAACGATTATAAAAAAGGCCGCAAGAGGTACTACGTCACTGCAACATCACCGGATTTATCTGTCCAAGCAAGGCAACGTAGACCTTGAGAAAATGAAAATAACAGCAGCGGAACAGCTCATAATAGCCTGACAGTATCGCTGGCAGATATTTTAGGCACGGCTTTTACTTCTGATGTCGAAGCTCCCCAAAAAGAAGACCACTGTACATTAACGGGCTGATCTAAAGCTACACTGGTTCAGCTTGACGGAATAAAAGCCTAGCAGATTAAATTGTTATAAACCATAAGTTCCTAAATTTCTTTCAGTTTTGATATACATTTTTGTTTGAGAAAATAACATAGTTTTAAGATTATTTCTTGGTTGTAGGATTGTATAAGCCTTTATGTATTAGCGGAACAGAATCACGTCTGTTCATTATTGTAAGTTAGGATATTCCTCTTATCGTCAATTACTGGAAACCTCTTTATTGTGATAAAATTACAATCTGCCTTATTGGCCAATAAATAGTTGTAATAAATGTTCTCATTCATACCATATTTACACTTTTCATTATCTCGCTTATTCATACAGTATTTAAAAACAGCCCAGAGACCTCCCAAATCCACACTTGTTGTTAATAAAAATGTTATTGTCATGGTTCAGTACCATTCGTATTACTTATTTCAAACATAAGTATTCAAACCATAAAAGCCTGAAAGGTAAGATTAAAGTTTCAATTCCTAATTGTGGATATTTACTACATATTTCTATCTATCCGATACGAATTACCTGTAGTGAACAAATGCATAATAAATTATCATCCCCAGACATATTTCCAATGGCCACATTCGCTCTTTATATTCACACTAATCATTCTCCTGTCAATATGACTTGTTGGTTTACCTACTCTATCAAGAACACCATAACGGTCAACTTCGAAACAATTAAAAGGGTCAGAATCCTGACAGTTCAAATATACCCAAACCCCATTAACTGGATTGGAATTATTGGCACTGCAAACCCATCGTTTAACCGGGTGGCATTTCAACTGCACTTGTACCTTTGCTCACTATCCTATCGACAAACAATATCAAAAAGGTCAAATAACGTCGCAAATTCACCGTTAGGGCCATTTTCCACGGTTTGCTATTCGGTTTCTTGACCTGACAGCGTTTGTAGCGTTCCTTTTATTTATACTAGGCAGACTCCGGTTTTAGTATTAGTAGTAGTAGATATGTTTTCACTATTTTTAGCAATTACCAGCCAAAGAATAATAATAACGAGACGGCTGCTCAACTATTTCCATTCCTGAAAACATGGCTGGATCGTGGTGGAGGTAAAAATGTAAATATAATTAGTGGATTCTATAATGATAAACTGAAAATGAAACAGAATAAAATAGCATCCTTCTATGTAGGTTGTCATGCCAAAGGGTTTGATAATAAAATGAGTTAATGGTCAAAGTGAATAAAAATGTTTATGGTGTAAAATAAAATGTTAATACAAGTTGTTTATATTAACAAAAATGAAGCCAGGATTTTTTATTGAGGTGTTGATAAAGGTTCATGAAGTGCTGCCGAAGAATTCAGGTCCAAAATAAAGGTTGACCATTTTGCTTTTGTTTAGAACCACTTACTCGTTTAAGTTCATAATTACTTGCTTAATTTGCCCTTAATGTGTCATCAAGGATGGCCCTGGAGTTTTTCAAAATATTTTGTTGGTCATCTCTATAATGAGGCTACTGAAGAAAAACGTGTCTGTTCTAGATATAGATTTATGCATGTCTTAACTTTTTGCGTGGCCAGCAACCCACTTGTCAACAGTTATCAGTTTGCCTCCGTATTTTTCACTGCAGGCATGTTGTCACTGGTGTTTGTGCGGCAGCGCAGTGAATCGACGGGGAAGGGAGGGGGGTTCCTGTCTGGAAATCCTACCAGTTCCGAAACTCCACAATGGTCAGTGTTTGGCCAAAGGACATCAGCGAGTTCTAAGTAATTCCGGTACAGGTACTAGTCATTAATGTAAAATCTTGTTAGATGGGACCTTGAAAAATACCGTAACAATACTTAAATGGAAATTTTGAGAAAGAACCATCTCCAAGATCCTAAATTGGAGTAAAAATAGATTGATATCTTTTGAGAAAGACCAACGCAAGGAACATGATTCTTAATTAATATTCATTAATTACATGCCCAAGAATGATAAAACTCTCTAGTTATTGAGAGCCCTAAATTGGAACCATCACTGAATTTTGACACTTTTCATATTAGGAACAAGAAATCCGTTTGATTAGGGACGGTATCTCCGGCAGTAGGCCGTAGAGAACGAAAACAGAACTTATATAACATCGAATAAAATGACACCAAAGCAATCGCAATTGATTCCCTGACTCCGATAAACCTTCCTCTTAATATTGCCTGGCCAAACTGCGAGTAGTGTGATAATGTACCTTATCACTTTTCAGTTTATCGCCTATTCAATATCCTTACGTAATTTATCACCTTTGGATATATTTGAACTCACACGAATGTAATAAAATACTGAGGCAATGGAACATTCCATGTTTCTTTTTTGCAATTTCCTTCATGTCTCAGCACTCCATTACAATACACATGAAAGAACAGCAATGGCTCCCATGGTATGGGAAGGTACAATCTCTGGGTTCAATTGGCGAACACTAGCACGTTGAACAAAAATAATGTCATAAACTGTACTCATGACATTTACACCAATTAGCTTTTCACCAATTAGGATCTTGCCATAATTAACATTAGGCGCTAACAAAAGCATAAATAAGGACCATCACCTACAAATAATTAAACAATGGAAGGCAATCTCAATCGGACTTCTGAACATTCCATAATTACATAATTATTTTTACTAAATAAAAGGATCTTTTTTAAAATTTATTGATAGATCATTTCGCAATATTATCATTTTTGTAACAAAAGAGTTCTGGACTGCAATGATTCTGCATTTTGGTACTTTATAATTACTTTATACCAAGTATAGTTTGTACTTCGTGAATCTAAAAATGTATTATATATGTGTTCGTGGAAGACTACACGAATTAGCAGAGGATATGTAAGAATATGTGACCAGCGTCATCTTACGGCCACACCCTCAAACTTAGATGGGTTGTTGGAAGGCCCACTGGATTCATTCTGGTGTAGACACTGGTAGTGTACAGACTGTGTCAAGGAAGTCCGCCTTCTTGCTATCCTACTCTACTGTTTAAAGTCCATTAAACATTTATCTCAATTCATAACAGTGTTTCTGGTATGAATCCCGACTCAGCTGTTACTGATACCCCATTTCCCAGATATGTATTTATATATATAATACAAATATGTCTTTTTTTATATCAATGATTTTATTCATAAAACTGACCACAGTAATGTTTTTTGACACATTGATTTTAAAAACATTTTTTAGTTTTTAGTTTATTCATAATCGAAATCACACATCACAGACACCTTGAAAATTAGATGTCGTTTTATTCATAAACCATATAATTTTTTTTTTGTATGTCCATTGTACCATGATTTAGGAATTTCTTTATTTTCTAGAGAAGAGAGAGAAGAGAGAGAGAGAGAGAGAGAGAGAGAGAGAGAGAGAGAGAGGGAGAGTAGGGCTGAATAATACAATTGATGTTAAGGAATCTTCCAATTATGCAAGTTGAATCAGAATGAATATTCCATAAAAATAAACAGTTTTCACTTGCATTTTCACAGCAGAGCCCGTTTAAAAGTATTTACTCTTAGATGAAAGAAAAATTTTAATAATTACACTAAAATCTATTCCAATTGTAATCATAAAGGAACGACTGCCAGAAAGTCGGAAATTAAAATTAATAATTGAGAAAGTTGATAAATCGCCCCGACGATTGGATCTCAGAAGAGGATCTTTCTCAGTAATATTAATTGCTTATCTGAGAGATAGCGATCTCAATTTTGATTTATAGGTCTCCACCTATTTTATTTAGGAAACATAATAATTGCAAATAAAAGTTAAACTCTCTTGGTGTAAATTTAAACTGATAAAAGTGAGTGTAATTATTTATGTGTCATATAGTAATGTAGTTATTACATTTTACCTACTCTAGGGCTTTCCGGAACAAACGTAAGCGATTTTCTAACCCAATATTGCCCCATTGTACGTTATTAAACATCTATTTACTTAAGGATGCAACATTCTTTACAAATGTTAATCAAAAATCTGTAGTAATCATACTTTTACTCATCTATGATGATGTTTCTGCTAATAATGACCCCAGGATGTATAGCCAAAACATGAGTTGGAAGTGATCATTTTTGTACTTATTTACCATTTTATTTCTAAATGGCCTACATAAATAATCAGACGGCTCTCGAATAATGGGTGATTTTCCAAACGAACCCGTACGCCGGAATAGTTTTTCTTATTAAAATATATTACTATATTACAATATAAGTAATGAATAAAACAATAAAGCCTCTGCGTCTGTAAAAGCTATTAGATACATTGTTATATTAAAAACGTGTTGTTAAGGATGTGTGAAATCCTTATATAAAAGGTTTTCAAAGATATTTATATAACCCTAGTAATAAATATTAATGTCTAATCTTAACAAGATAAATCAATTTAATTACGAAAGCTATATTATCATACAAGCATGAGAAAATCCATTCTTTTACTCTAAAAATTTGATGAAACTTGGAATTTGTTTCTGGCAAGACAACGTAAAGTTTACATATTTACCAGGGACGTGACTGACACACCAAATCATCTATCTTCATTGCTTTGTCTTATTTCTTATTGGGCTTTTAATCATCCTGGGGGAGGAAAGAACAGCCCCTCCTAATTTAATAGTCTTCTTATGTTTATGAAGGCTTGTTGAATTGGAACAATACATATGATGACCAAAACTTTTATAGGGTTAATTTGCGACTTTTAATTGAAACTTTTGTACACTTTTTTAAACTTTTAGTTGATTGTCTAACAAATCAAATTTAATAGTTCAAGATCAAAAATAATCTATTTTCTATTATTTTTTAGTTTGGTAAAGAGAAAAAAAAAGTACTTTAATTTCCATGGTAAGTAGTAGCTTTATTTTAAGTAATAAATTTAAATAACTCATGTGGTAATCATTTAGTAATAATACAATTTAACTTATGTTCATTATTAATAATTGAAGTTCAGTTAATGGTTATTTGGTTATGTTCCCATGCCAGAAAAGTTCAGCAGTACTCAAACAAAAATTGTAAGCAATATTTGATTGCTTTATGATATCAATTACAGCCCTTTTTTCTATGAAGGTATGGTGTTTTTTTTCAATGATAGCTTTTAATAAAACTACTTAACTGAATTCACCATTGAACGACAATGAGGCATTTTTATACCACAAACAAACACTAAGCAGTCAGTAGAAAAAGCTTTTTAAATATAACACAATAAATATGATACAAATTCTGAAGAGATTGCTACTTTAGACCATCTTATTCCTTTAAGCCTTGATGTGTTTTATCACGTTTTCGCAATATTGCTGTCTTCATAGGCACTCAGAACGTGGAAAGGGTTTTATAGCAGTGCAATATGACAGTAAATATAACCATCTCACTTTGAGAATGATACTCACGTAATATAATATGATTTCAGTACCCCTTAAGCGAAAATAATTAATTCAACTATAAACTTCTTGTTTCTTATCATTGTTATTTATCACACTCAGATTTTAAGTTTATCTAACATAATTTTGACAAAGACGATGAAACATTTGATTTGCCAAAATAAGTATGGAAATACTTTGGACAAAAGTAAGCTTATTATTTTGATTTTTTAAAGGATAAAAGTATTTATACAAATAATTTAATAAATATCCCTAGTTGAAGAGGTAGTACAGATATGGGCGAGTGCAGTACAAAGGAGTCGATTACGATTTGTTCACCTGGAATTAGACCTTAAAATTGACAAGGCCAACACAAAAACTTGTAGACTGCGGGAAATAAAACCCTTTCAACCAATGCTTGCGTGCTTCTCAGATAGAGCAATTACACCATTGTTGCGATAAATAATTATTTATTTTAGGATTACAAATAGAAAGTGTTAAGTTCGATTTGTTGAATTAAATATAAAGGTAAATCTTAGAGAAGGGTTCAAAGGGTGGGTGGAAAATCGTCAAAAAAGTTATTATACTTTATTAAATTAATGACAAAAATATTTGAAGTTACATATCAAAACTAATGTCGATAAAAACATTTATAGATAATTATTTCAAAATTACTAGGTCTCTCAAATAATTTCAGCAATTTCCATCATTAAATAAAATTCTCTCATGAATTTCACAATAATAGTTGATTTGTTCTGATCGTCAATACTACGAAAGCAGTCGGATATAAAAACATGTATTTTTATGAGAGTAGACAAAACGTTTCGTATTTCAAACCCTCAAATATTCTGCTGATTCAAAATAACCCACGACCGGCAAAATACTAAAAATGTATGTATGTATGTACCTTCTAAATGATCAGCAGTGTGTAGAAGTGGTAAAGTCAATTAATAATTCTTAAACATTCAAATATCATCCAAAGAACTATAAATTAGCTTAAACTTAGCAGTCAGTTCAATTCAATTGTGTATCCCTGTGGTTAATATTTACAATTTTGTCATTTATACATAAGAATGTCACTGAGGATCAGTTAACATAAATCATATTTGCCAATTAAAATTTAGTTGAAAATTCTATTGGTACAAATATTTAGAACTTGCATTAGTCACCACTTGATTCTTTCAACTCCAGAGGTTGAGATACAGCTAAGAAGATGTTCAGACTTGAACCAATCGGAATTTTATTCGTAGAAAGTTGAATAATAAATGGTTGTTGGAGAGTAGTTAGAAAAGTGGAAAGTTGGCAGTGCATTTCGGAAAATTAAGCTACCAACTTTTCTTCCTTGGATCCCTACAAACTTACACTCTCTTGGTAGTTGTGCACGTATCCTCAGGGTAGAAGTTGGTCAGTGTACAAACAGCTAAAAACTAAATGCCACCAAATTAAATTCAAATAGATTCCATATCTCATGTCTCTTGACTCACTTCAGCATTTATCAACAAAAAACATTTGTTGATCCATAGATAAGTTTTTTTTATCTTATGATCGTTACGGAGAGTTATAAACTAAATTGAACTATTACGCTAAGAGACATATAAAGTAAAGGAAAAATAATTCGGGACAATTTTAAGACTAAGTCAGTTTCTTAAAAACTTACTAATAGATTGTAAAAGAAAAAATACATGTTATCTTAGACCAAGAATAGTTTATATTCTATCTTAAACCATTTTCGTAGCTGACAACTTATTTTTAACGATTAAAAAAGTACCGAAGGGCATAAATATAGACTCAAAACAGTTACAACCAACTTGGAACTCATTTAAATACCATACCTATCTTTGCGTCTCAAAACTTTATGTTTCGGAATGGTATTGGAATATTTTTTGAGTTGAAAAGTGCCTGATAACTATTGATGAATATCAGAACTGAAATATTAGCTTAGCTAAACAAACTAAGCTTTTCTTTTGACTATTTCTTTTAATCGTTTAGTTGAATTTTGACTAAAACTCACTAGCCTATTTCCTGATAACTTAAAAGATTGCAATCCCTATCGTAAGATAAATACTTATATACAGCGCAATTATAAGCACGGCGTTATATTTACAGTATAAAAACTAGTCAGATTAATATATATATATATCACAAAATAATCCTGTCCCTACAACAATTCCACATATTTTGAAAGAGGTGGATGAGTATTTCCTAAGCGTGCTTAATATAGTAAAATTGAAGTATACATCTAATGCTTTTAAACCGATTCAGATCTTGTATAGAGTGTACCGATGGTACAGGACATATAAAATGTAATATGTAAATAGATTCGCCTAAGAATCTATAGTAAATAAAAGTTTTGTCATTTTTTTTAAGGGTATTGGGGGAAAAAATACATCTAATGGACGAGTTTGGTCTTGTTTATGTTTATAGTTAGATGTAGAATGTAAGTTCAGAATTACCATCGTGGGAGCACCCAACTTACTTAGCAAATCTAATCATAATGTGATGGACTTGTAGCCTGAGTCATGAAAACTCTTGATAGAATTTATCAATGCCCTACTTCATAATTTCCTTCATTCTCGTTTGCGTATGTTTAAATCTAAAGCTGTACTCTCTTCTGGTATACATGATAAGCTTATCCTAATTGCAACTGGGCCACTTGTAGCAAACCAGATAAGGCCTTAATGATAATGTTATCAAGAAAACAAACATGCTTTCTGCCACCGTAGATTTCCACTCACAGTCACAGTCAGAACAAACACATCTCGAACATCAGACCATTGTGTTGAAGTAAACCACTTTATACAAACAATCAGTTGAATTTACAATCCATTTACTTTGAAAAACAATAACTGCTACATCCCAGTTAAGTTACCTGATGAGAACAGGACCAGAAGAGCTGGAGTAGTCAGTGAAAGAACAAAAGAGGGACAGGGATGACAGGGAGATTGATGGGGAAGCAGTGAGAGGACGACCCTATTGAAATAGGGCCCGATAACACCCTTAATAGACTATTAAACGGCACCATTAGGAGAAAACCCGCTCCTCCAGGATTAGGCAATCCTTAGCTCTCTTCCATTCTTCAGCTGTAGGTCGTTTAAAAGTTGTTTCCTTTCTTTTCGAATGCGAGGTCGGTAAAGGACGGCTTCGGATTTCCCTTAGATAGCAAAAGTTGTTTTATAGCTCCGGGATCTTCGGTTTGATTACTTTACAGCAAGTCGTAAGATTTTAATCGAATGAATACCCGAGGTAATAGACAAAATCCCGATTCCATCTTAGGATTTTTAACTATGGTTGTGAAAAGATGTGGTTACTCCACATCTCATCTTAAGTGCCAATTGCATAATGCACTCGAGCGTGTAAAGGAAGTTTGTATTATGTCAATGTGCAAGTAGAGCAACACAAGTTTACAAGTGCTTTCTAAGAATGTGCTTAAGTAGAATACTTTTACACTTGGATCTAATCAACTTTATGGAATTATACATTATTAAAACAAAAATACGATTGAGTGTATAACCCACGCTATTGAAAACAAATTAGTGAAGAACTAAATCGTTCCCTTATTTATGGTCCCTACACTGTGTAAAATACTAAATGTCATAAAAGACGTAAGTTATAGTAAAACCACATTAATACTTATTACTTGTGTTGTAATCTCTCCGATGAAAACAACAAAAACAGGACGTAATCAAAACCCCGAATATTTCAGTAATTGACTATTCATATGTACATATTAATTATATATTCTATTGTATGCGTGTTATTTAAACAAATATAAATTTAATAAATTACAATCTGCCATATTCGGCAATAAGTAATTGTTATCAATGTATGTATAATTGTTCATACCATATTTCATCACTTCATCATTCATTTAGTATTTACAAACATCTCAGTGACCTCCCAAATCTACTTGATTCTAACCCCCTCCCTAACATGCGAAAGAGGAAGCGGAGTCTACTAAGCCCCCGCCATTCTCCGTCAGACACTTTACCGATGGAGGCTGACCAAGATAGCGAGAGCCACATTGTTTTTTATTATGTAAATGCTTTACTTTTACATTCAATGTGGGCTAAACTGTAATTAAATAGTTAGGCAGTAAAGAAAAATTATCATAGGGTGTCTGCCGGGGCGGGCCAGGCTTTGCCTGGCCGACTACAATCCATTGCCTAGGTGCCCCTAGGCTCAACCCTTGGTAGACTCTCACTACCTTCCTGATTCCATCCACCTTTTTAGGCATTCCACACCCTACATCCTTATCATACATCCTTAAAATGGGGGACTCCCCTTAGTGAAAGGCACTCATCAGCCCTAAATAATTTTCCTTTATTTTCCCACATCCTATTTTTTATAAGTTTGAGAGGTAAGAAAAAAAAAAAATGGCGTCATGACACCATAGGTAGACTCTCACTACCTTCCCGAACCCACTAGCCAAGGAGGCTATAAGCATCCTACACCCCATATCCTTCTCATACATTCTTCAAATAGGACTCCCCTTAGTGAAAGGCACCCATCAATCCAAAATAATTTTCCTTTTATTTTTCCCACATCCTATTTTTTATAAGTTTGAGAGCTATGGAAAAAAAAAAAAAAAAAAAAAAAAAATGACGTCATGATTTGTAAATAGATTCACCTGAGGATCTATAATTATATATAATTATCTGTAAATTTAAAGGGGCTATTTAAGAAAGAAAAAAATGACGTCACGGCTCTAGGCCCGCTAACAACAAGCCTCTAAGGGGCACCCGTCACTAAAATCAGACTAAATAAGAATATACTACATGCCTAGAGAGACTCTAGGCCCAGTCACCAGTGGACTCTCACCACAGTACCGAAACAACCAACCTCCACCGAGGCTTCCCACACCCCTTAATCCTCTCACACAACCTTCCGATTAACCAAAATATTCTATATTTTTCCCTCATCCTCAATTTCTATCTAGAGAACAAAAAAACAAAAAAAAAACGTAAAAGGTGAAAGATTTATTCGCTTTGAAGGGAGATCAGAGTTGTATAGTAGTATAGAGTGTACCAATGGTACAGGACATATAAAATGTAGTATGTAAATAGATTCACCTATGAATCTATAGTAAATAAAATTTTGTCCTTTTTTTAAGGGGACTGGGGAAAAAAAAAAAAAAAGATGTCAGTCGGAGTGGGGGAGAAGCCAGTGGGGGGAAGAGCTCCTGGTGGGGAGACATCCCCCCCACAGCTGGCCTGGTATATGAACCGCGCGTCCTAAGACCACTGGGTGGTGGGATATCTCAACGCAAAACATACCATGTGGTATAACACCGTAACAAACAAGCCTGGGTGACTCCTGTTGAGAACGCCATTTACGGGCGTTCACCCCCAGACGTTTACTTTTTGACATAGAGGTAACCCGCAGGCTACCTCGACGATTGAGTTTCTACTGACAAGACAGCCCTAACGTATCACTAGTTGCACCACTAGTTGCAATAATTGGAAGAATAGATGGTACAGAACGAGAGATCAGCAAGCTAAGGTAGTTGTGAATTCTCTCACAACGCAAATCCGGGACTTGGTGAAACTCTGGAAAACAGCGCAGTGGGATGAGGGACTTCGTAGCACTCACGGAGATCACAGAAAGTTTTGGAAGCTGTTGAAAACTACAAAAGGCAAGATAGCCCACAGTCCGTCTTCATGTAGGCGATAATGTTCTGACTACTGAGCAACAGGCAACAAACCTAGCCGACCATTACGCTAGGGACATTTCGGCTAGGACGGGATACTACCACATTCGCATCCTCTCTGGATGCTCTGCGCTCATACTGGATTGAAAACCAGTCTATTCTGGCAGAATGATGTCGTTTTCCGAGCAGTAATTTTTGAGATAGTTTAAAAGAAGTTTCTCAAAAATTTTCAGACTGGTTTTCAATCCAGTATGGGCGCAGAGCACCTCCTTCTGAAGGTGCAGTCAGAAGTTAGCCATAACATGAATAGAAACATAGCCACGGCTATAATATCGATTGACTGCACCCAAGCATTCGACTCGGTGTTTCGCGGGACACTTTGTAAAATGCTCTGTGACCGGGAATGTCCGGAGCAACTCTACTCAATTCTGGCTAGCTTCCTGAAAAACAGATCGATGTGGGTGTGGGTGAGTGATAGCTTCTCCGAAGTTGTGCCACTGACCTGTGGAGTACCCCAAGGAGCCGTCTTATCCCCTGTACTATACAACGTATACACGTTTGAAATTGTAGGAGCCCGATATAAAAACACAACAGTTACTGCTTTCGCTGATGACATAGTGATGTACAGTAGCAGCATGATTACAATTTGTTCATTGTAATACTTATATAAATAAAAAGGTTTTGAAAGTAAAAAAAAACAAAAAACAGACGCTAGAAAGAAACAAACCGGTACCTTAAACACTTCTCTCTCTCTCTCTGCACTGGCGCTTGATGCTCTACTGAAACCATGGTCTTCTTATTCAACTACCTCTGCTGAAGAGTAGCACTTTTCCCTGATAGTTACTGATCAAGCCGAAAAGTATTTACAAAAATAAACTCAACCACTTCTCGAAGCAAGACAACCGGTGTCTCATCAAGAATAATTCGCCAACGCAGGAATAGTCAATACATCCCCTTGGACTTCATGGGACCGTTACCACCAACTAAGAGGATGCGATACGAACTGAGCCTCAAACGGGCTTACCACACAAGCCCGTGAAGCGAGCTCAGGGGGTTACGTAGCCTGTGGTGCGCGTATTCCAGTGCAATGGGACAGGGACTTAAAACCAGTGCTGTACGCTCTCACGAAACAAGTAAAGTCCCTGATTGCCCAGTGGAAAAACTTGGTTTGGGAAGACCACCTCACTAGTCTACACGTCGATCATAAGGAAATGTGGAAACTAGTGAAGACATGCAGATCAAAGAAGAGTAGTATAAGGCTGGCTGTGAACGGACAGTTCATCCCCACCGCCGAACAAGCGGACATATTGGCGGATCACTTCGAGGCCCTTAACCAAAGCCAAGGCGAGCCAATAGGAGCCCTCGACCACACCCCTCCCCTCTCCCTTCTCACCACTACCGAAATCTACACCTCCCACAGGCAAGTAGCCATTCGAAGAACGAATGGGAAGAAAGCACCAGGTGAAAACGGAATCCAGAACATCATACTTAAGCAACTACCAAGGAAAGGAATCTCGTACATCACCAACGTGTTCAACTCCTGCGGCTGCACTATTTCTCTCAGGACTGCAAGCATGCTGTGGTCGCTGAAACCAGCGAAAAGCGGTTATCAGCCATCTCATGACCGCCCCATCAGTCTGCTGACTCAACTCTCGAAGTTGTCCGAGAAAATCTCTCCGAGCACTGCGAGGCACAAGAAGTTATCCCACCGGAGCAGACCGGTTTCAGCACAGGCTTAAGCGCGAATAACAACTTGGTGAGCCTGCAACACCACGTCGCGTCGAACATCCGGAGCAACAGAGCTACCACTATGATCCCACTGGTCTATTTGAAAGCCTTCAACTCTGTGGACCACTACACCCTACTCCAATGCCTGAGGGAATACGAATTCTCAGATCAGCTGCAGAACCTGATAACATCATACCTTACAGGCAGAACATTTTCGGTTCGGGTAGGCACCACGTCTACGATTATGTTGACTCGTCTTAATTTTTTTTTATATTAGCCTCATCTTTGAGAAATAAGCTTTAAATAAATATAAATATATACTCCAAATTGTGTAATTTTTAATTTCCGGGATACTTTAGAAATTGAAACTACACTTTCCGGCCGCTCAATAATTTCCCCTTTCTCAGTGACTGCAATAGCCCTGCGTTTCCTGAAACTAAATTGGTCCGTTAGAGGGTTTATCCCCGAAACAGTTCGAATAATCTGTGACATCATTAAAAAATCACCGAGCGGAGTGCTCCCTGCTCTACAAGGGGCATTAGAGATTCTCAGAAATTTATGTTCTGAAGTTTTAAAAATTATACTCTCTCAGTTTCCGTTATAACATCGCTATAAACGGGCCTAAAAGTGACTGTTTCCCTCAATTTTCTTCACGGTATATAAGAAGTATCGTAATATGACAGAGTAGTATTAGAAATTAAACTTAACTTGCAGTTTTCATCAAACATGGCATATCGCTATACGCGGTCTCGTTATAATCTACTGTATGTATTTATCTTGGACTGTTATGGCTCTGTAATTGCATTTATGTGCAGTTAGTTGTGCATATGGTTGATCTATGGTGGCCTCGTTTGATGTTAGCTAATACAGGTTACTGTTTTAGTTGTTGGGCGCAATTATGCTGTTAATTACCGATTTCGATTAACTTCAATTGGACTGAATAACACAAACACCTGTATAGTGTAGCTACTTTCGAAGTACACACACACACATGTATAATACATAGATGTTGGGCCCAGTGGTTAATTAAAGGACAGAGATCCCCAGAAAAATAAAGTATATATATATATAAGTTATCGTCTCCCAGCTGTAGACGATCAAGAAAAAATAATGAATACGGTGGTTAATGATAAAACATAATGGTTTGGTTTATAACTGGCTTTATTCTCCTCCTGATCCTCTATACACAAGTTACAGGTTTGTTTACCTTAGGCTATGTGGTATTAGGCTTAACATTGCCGTACCACTAGCCATTACTCCCCCCCACCAGTTTACGGACATTCCCCGTAAACTCATAACATGCGACATCAGCTATGTATCTATAGAAAAATAAAACAAAAATGATACTCTGATAATGATGAAAATATGAAAAGAAAAAATGTCTTCCAGGTCCATCTAAAATCGTAGCACAGAATACAACACAAAAAAACACAATAAAACAATGAAAAAATATATAGGCTTCTCGGGACTGGTACGCTGGGGTCGCATATCTCAAGTTGGTCGCTTCGCGCCAGAACACGGCCATTCTATTATAGGAGTAAGTTTAAGATATCTTATTCATAGGTTAGTTTGAGATTTCTTAAGGTTTGATATTTTCCTATGTATAGGATTGTTTAAGATTTCTTATTTATAGAATATTATTTAAGTTTTTGATTTAGATTTCTTATTCATAGATTAGTTTGAGATAAGATAAGTTAATGATATTGTTTTTGATACAGATTTCTTATTTATAGGATATTATTAGATAAGATAAGTTAATGATATTACTTAAGTTTTTGATTCAGATTTCTTATTTATAGGATATTATTAAAGTTTTTGATTTAGATTTCTTAATCATATATTAGTTTTGAGGCACCAAGCACCATGCCGTCCTGATGGTACCCCGCTTTTATAGCCTGGTCCCCCCTCTCATTCTCACTCCCTCTCCATCGCTTGCTAACCTTGATCTCGATGCAGATTCTCGTTTAATGATAGAGTTACGTAACAATGCTAAGATGTAGATTAATTGAAATAAAACATAAAAAAAGAAGATAAAATGTTTTGCTATCCGATATATTTTTATTTCTACAAATATAAAACAAATATTTTTTTATTTTCCTGTCGATCCGAATCCTCCTTCGTTTCTTTCATTATTTGGCTGGTTAAATACGTCATCGAGGTCTGGAGGTAGTTCTTCGTTGAAGTCTATATGAAGTGCTGGGATGTGTAAGTTGCATTTTTCCAAAATAAGTTGGGCGATTTTGTTTCCTCTTTTAATGTGGTAATCTTCTTTGTAATGATTACATAAAATAACTTTAATGGTGCCTCTGTAATCGGGGTCTATTACACCACCTATTATTAATAAGCACAAAGTTAATTTATCAAAAAAATTATTAATAAACAATTAAATAAGAAAAATTATACCCATAACACTTATAAAATTTTTCCACGCCATACTCGATCGGTCCACTATTTGCTATCGGATATATTTTTGTTAATTCTTCTAAAGTACATCGTTTTATGAATCCAAGTTTTTTCATTTAAGCCCAACCATTTGATATATAATTTATTTCCTTTCTTTTTTAATACTTTTTCTACTAAATAAACGTTAGGATGTTTTGTTTTGTTTATCTCTGGTTCGTAAAAGGATCCTAAAATAGGTTGACCTTTCATGTCTTCAAGAATGTAAGTGGTAGGCCTTGTTTTATTAATCTTGACAATTTTAAATATCTCAGCAGACCAATTAGGAGTGTAACCTTTCGCAAAAATACTTTTGAACTTTGATATTCTCACAAAGTCGCCGACTTTGTATTTGTGTTTATTATTTACTCCTCTAGTAGTCGGCGAATATAATTTATCTGTAATTATTTGCTCATCTTGTGAAGACTTGACGTCAATTGGTTTATAACCAGTAGTCCTGTGAACAGAATGATTGTACTTTTCTAAAATCTTCGGTAAGATATCTAGGTATTTGTAACTCCCTCGGAGACTAAAGGCACGCCACATCATTGTTTTGAGAGTACGATTGAATCGCTCGACTATAGCAGCTTTTTTTGTAGTGAACGTGCTGTAGTGATTAATAGCTCTTTTCGTCATGAGGTTTTGAAAAAATGAATTATAAAACTCTTTTCCGTTATCGCTTTGAATATTTTTCGGATTTCTCAAACTTTTTTTGAAAATGTTATTCAAAGCTGTTGATACGGATTGTCCAGTTTTGTTTTTTACCGGTTCTGCCCAAGCGTATTTCGAAAAGCAATCGATGACAGTTAATAGGTATTTGAAACCTCTATTGAATCTTGCTAACGGTTGAACTTCTACCAAATCTATTTGCCATAAATCATCGATTCCTTTTAAGATTGTTTTCCTCCTGGGATAATTTTTACGAGTCGGTTTATGTAGTTCAGTTACTATCGCTTCCTTTACTCCTTCCATCCTTAGATACAAAATTTTTCAGAGCGTAGTCCAAAGTAACAACATCCTGTTTCTCTTTAGGATCTGATACGTTTGAAATCGTTCTGGATTTAGCATCGTATTTATTGTGAATTATTTCACCAAATTTGTTTTTGGGAATACAAAGTGCTGTTTTTTCGACGAATCCTCGAGTTGACAAGTCTTTGTCATCAACTGGATCTGAAAAATTTACTAGTCGCTTACGATTACCGTTAATCCAGCTCCCAGGCCAATTTTTTAAATCTGTATAATACACTGCGAGTGTATCGACATAAAATTTACTGGGCACATCATTCCCCGCTATACCTGTTGCTATATTAACGATCCGTCTTTTTCCTACATCTAGGGTATTAGAGTCCTTGAGAAGTAATTGAAATCTCGCTTCTCCCTTCAAAAGATTCAATTTTTCTTCTATTTTTTTAAGTCGGTGGTGTTGTTTTTTCTGAATGTGAGATCCGAACTTGTTAGTGGACATAGCGTTACTATTGCGTACAATAAAAATTCTAGTAAATTATATTAGCTTCTCGGAGCTCCTCTATTATAGAATTTATCTCATTTTGATGCCCCCTGTGACCGCTCGATGTCGATGCTATCAAAAGTCTCAGACGATCCACTAATTCGTTAGGATTATCCCAATGTTCGTACACAGTTTCACCTTCTCGCATCCAGTTATAACCTTTTCCGGATTTGTCTCCGGATGATGACGATTCCTTAGGTTTAAACAAGGGAGATATGATATTCTTGTATTTTAATCCTCGATTACCTGCTAAAGGTTTTTCTTTACTATAATGTTGTCTGTGAGTATTCGTCAAATCTACTATTTCCTTATAAACGTCTAAATCCTTCCGATTATAACCTTTCGGCTCTTTCATAAATAATAATTGGTATAGACCTGGAGTACTCTTATATTGTTTCTTTTTTTCATCACCAATAGTGACGACGTCTTTTGTAACTGTAACTTTTGAATTTCCGATGGCCATACCGCCTTGAGGGAGCATTCTAATACCATACCTCGTATCCATATCCTCGGTATCACCGGTAATATATTTTTCCATATAAGGAGATATCAGTGAGCCTAATTGGAAGAGTTGTAATCGGGCTTGTAATATTCTTCTACCCTCTGGGGTTGATTTTAATATTTCCTGCATCCGAGAGGGAGTTAACTTTGTTTTCCCCTCTTTTGATTCTTCGCTATCATCATCTGATCCAAAATTTTTTTCTATTGAAGGCTGTTTATGCCGAATAGGGGTCGATGTAGAAGGACCTTGCTCCAGTTGAGCGTAAGAAGTTTCAGTTCCGTTTATGAAATTATCTTCACTTTCTTTTTTTACACTTTTGCTAATCAAATCCTCCTCCAATGGCTCCTCTTTAGAAGAAGATTTCATTAAATGAGAAGTTAACTGGTAAAGAGGTTCAGTTATAGGTTTCAAAGTCCTTTTGAAATCTTCGTCAGACTGATTAAGTTCTTCACGGAGATTTTTGAATTTTTTTCGCAAATGTTTACTTGTTGTAACGATATCTTGCAGTATCGAACGCTTCATATTTAAAACTGATTTTAATATCAGTTACGCTCTTCTTTTTATAAAATTATAAATGAATCGAAACCCTTTCTGTATCGTCCTGAAGAACTAGGTGATGTCTTATCAATTACAATGAATTCGTGGGGATCATCCTTCCAGCACAAATAACACATGTCTTTAAATGTTTGGAATGGAATATCAGGTGAACTTAGATGATCGTTATAAACGTGTTTTAAATTAAGATCGTCCTGATTAAAAAGTATAACAAAATTAACATTATCTCTAATGAGATGTTTTGGTATTCTCGTATACGTTTGTGTAAGATAAAAACAATCGAGGTGTTTGTGTCTCCCCATGGAGAAAAACTTGCGTATAATATCCTGGTTCTCCAAAGCGACATCATCAAAAATAAAAATGGAATTTTCATTTGCTTCTTCAGGGTCGATTACATGTTCATTAGCGGTGAAAGTATTATAACCGATCTGCGGTACTCTTTCCATTACTAAACGTAGATAATCATATTTAGGTTGGTTCAACATTTTACCGTATAAGTAAATATTTTCAAATTTGAGTCCTTTCGGGTCTAATAAAAGGCTTATTATAAGATTGGTTTTTCCACATCCACTCGGACCACAAATTATCGCCCTTATACTATCTGGTAATAAAGGTCCATGACGTTTAATCTCGTTTCGTTTTACTAGATCCTTCGGGATGACGTCTAGTATTTGAATTTTTTCTTTCTGCTGTTCCAATCGCATTTTTTCTTCTGTTTCAACTAAACGGAAAAAACTCCTCGGTCCACGGTATAAATAGTAGTGGGCGATGAAAAGCTCTCTTCAGTATGACTAAAGTGATTAAAGGAGGAAGAGGCTTAATTAACAGACTTATAGATCGGCTCCCATTTGAAGCTCACCTACCTGGTTACCATTTTTGCGGTCCTGGCACGAAGTTAAAAAAACGTTTAGATCGAGGAGACGGGGGAATAAACCCTTTAGATCGAGCGTGCAAAGAACACGATATCATTTATCATCAATATACTGATAGCAATAAAAGGTCAGAGGCTGATCGCATTCTTGCAGAAAAAGCTTGGCAGAGAGTTCTAGCTAAAGATTCGTCTCCGAGTGAAAAAGCATTTGGCTGGGCAGTTACAAACGCTATGAAAGCTAAAGTTCATTTAGGAGCTGGATTAGTAAACAAAATAAATAGACGAAAGAAAAAGGAGACCAATGGTAATGATTTTGTGAAAAGAAAAAAAATTCAGAAGAAAACAAAGAGTCTCAAATTCAGAAATATAATCGATGCTGCGCGTGTAAAGGACGTGTCATCTCTAAGTAAAGCATCGCGATTAGCCCTGACAAAAGCCAAACGTTTTTTGAAAAAATACGATTCTATTCCTCGCTCACCTAGAATTTTACCATTACCAAAGAGCGGAGGATTCTTACCACTTCTGGTACCCATAATGGCGGGGCTATCGGCGATCGGCTCCCTGGCCGGAGGCGCGTCTGCTATAGCCAAAGCGGTAAACGAAGCGAAAGATGCGAAAGAAAAACTCGAAGAGATGAAAAGACATAACCTCAAAATGGAAGAACAGAAAATAGGTAGTGGGCTATACTTAAAACCGTACAGAAAAGGTTACGGTTTATATCATAGAGGAGAGGAGGGTATTTGACTATCCTCACTCCCTCCGAGGGCTTTAACGGACACAGAATTGGAAAAATATGCGATAGGAGTTCCTCATTTTAGAGGCGTGTTCATGATTGACAGGTTACCATACAAAATCAGACTGAATGAAAGTGCAATTGTTAATTTCGATACGAGTGATCGCCCCGGCACTCATTGGGTATGTTACATCAAAAAAGGCGAGAATGTTTTATATTTCGATCCATTCGGTAATTTGAGACCCCCACCAGAGTTGTCGGATTATTTGAAAGGCACCACCATATATTATAACAGAAGCAATTACCAAAAATGGAACACACCGTACTGTGGGCATTTGTGTCTTCAATTTCTGTATAAATACGGATGAAAATCTGTATAAGATATCAAAAATGAATCTGACGGTAACGCTGTCGGGTAAATCAAACGTTTTATCGGCAAACTTTTTTCCCTTTATAGATTTGAGTGAAAATAATTATGAGATAGGTCTCCTTTCTTTTGAAACTTACAACACCATACCAAACATAATACAAAATGAATGTGATATGTTTTATTTTGGCGAGCAAAAGATTCAGATACCTGAAGGATCCTATGATATCGAGTCTATTTCCACATATCTCGAAGAAAACATTCAAGACAACCATGGTATTCTCCTCAGAGGTAATAACAATACTCTAAAGACGGAATTACGCTCAACTCAAAAGGTATACTTCAATGTCCCCGACAAACCGAATTCCATCGGACCGCTTTTGGGATTCAATGAACCAAATACCGTATTAGAGCCTAAACAGGGCTACCACGTCTCAGATGATATTGTAGAAATTATGAAGGTTAACGTTATATCCATACACTGTAACATAGCTACTGGTTCTTATCTGAACGGTGAGCCGAATCACATCATACATCAATTCTTCCCGACCGTAGATCCTGGATATAAAATCGTCGAAAGTCCTTCTCCAGTCATTTATCACCCGATCAACGTGAGAACGGTTGAAAATATCACTCTGAGAATATTAGACCAAAACGGACAACTGATAAATTTTCGCGGAGAGACCATAACGGCAAGATTGCATATAAGAAAATATGGCTATTGATTTTAATCTCTATTCTCCTAAGAAGATTTATGCCTATAAAAGAGAAGAAAAATCTCACAACACAACTAGTTTAAAGAAACGTTCGGTAAGGTTAACATCAGAGAACAAATTATTTTTACGACGCTTAGGATTTCATTTGAAAAAATTTTAAAAAATGTATAACATTTTAAATATTTCTTCTGATATTCTTTTCGATGAGGCCATAAGTACTTTCGAGCATCATACACATCAGCCTTACGCCTCATCGACACTGAACAAGTCGGATGAAATAAGAATCCCGATTCAACAGCAAGACTTATACACCCTACCGGCTCATAGTTTTATCTATTTAGAGGGATCGATCTCAGTGACCAATGCGGATGGGACTCCTAGTACCGAAACTTCTATATCGAACAACGGTTTTGCATTCCTCTTCGATGAAATACGCTACGAATTAAACGGTATAGAGATAGATAAAGTTCGCAATCCTGGAATAACTAGCACATTAAAAGGCTACGTATCGCAAACTCCCAACACCATCAAAGGGTTAGAAAATGGAGGATGGATTATTCCTAGCAAAAATAAAACGCTATCTATTGTAAAGAATGGTAATTTTAACGTTTGCATACCACTTCATGTCCTTCTCGGGTTCGCTGAAGATTTCAAACATATACTCCTAAACGTAAAGCAGGAATTGATTCTTATCAGATCAAATACAGATTACAACTCCGTTTTTGGAATTAACAATACCGACAATGTGGATATTAAATTGGATAAGCTGATATGGAAAGTACCGCATGTCAAGCTTTCCGATGAACAGAGATTGAGAATTCTTAAAGTAATAGACAAGAATCAGAAACTTCCGATATCCTTCAGATCGTGGGATTTGAATGAACACCCGGCCCTACCTACAGGAACTCCAAACGAAACTTGGGCTGTAAAAACATCATCACAATTGGAAAAACCACGTTATGTTATCGTCGCCTTCCAAACCGGAAGACTCAAACGAAAAGATAAGGATTGTAGTAACTTTGATCACTGCGATTTAAGAAATATAAAGTTATTCCTCAACTCTGAACAGTATCCTTATGACGATCTCAACTTGGATTGGGACAAGGGAAAAACGGCTCTACTCTACGAAATGTTTTCTAGGTTTCAAGTCAGCTATTACGGGAAAGTCAATCCTGAACCTCTATTGAATAGACAAGATTTTATGGAGCTCGCGCCCATCGTAGTCGTAGATTGTTCTAAACAAAGCGAAGCTGTTAAGAATGCAACAGTCGACATGAGACTCGAATTCGAAATGAATAAAAATTTTCCTAACGATACGAGAGCCTACTGTCTCACGATACACGACAAGATCGTCGAATATGAGGCGGGGACTGGTTTGGTAAGAAAGTTGTATTAAATACCCGGACAAATGCAGAATTTACTTCAGTATCTCTGTTGAAAGGATAGATGACGAACGCCATGTCTAAACCTACCGCTCATCGCGTTGCAGTCATCGATTTTCAAGCTTATATCGATGTGATTAACGGACGTCGTGATTTTATAATAAAAGAGCTTTCGATAGTAGATGTAAAACAATCGACAGCGCAACATTGGTTCTTTAAACCTCCTCATCAAGATGATCAATTATCTGAAAATCTATGGGTGATGCAAAATCTTCATGGAATTTTCTGGGATTACGGTGAAATAGAATATGATAAGTTAGTGATCACTATCACAACAGCAACAGAACAATATGATTATTTGTACGCCAAGGGTTGTGAAAAGTGTATATTTTTAGAAGATATATTGAAGAGACCTGTCTACGACCTTCATAACTTTTCCTGTCCATCTTTAAATAAATTGGCAGATACCACGATTAAATGTCGATATCATCGTGACAGATCCTGGAACAAATATGTATGTTCCCTCAATCAAGCCCACAATTTGGGTCACTGGATGAGAATGAATCAGAAAAAAGTGGACCTTTCTATTGAATCAGTAAGACGTAATACATTCACTAACAAAACAATAAATATGAAACCTGAGCATATGCTGCTGGCCTTCAACGGTTTTATCAGAGGATGTAAAAACACTGCTACTTGCTACTTTTGTAATTTAAAATTTAAAACATTGTCAACATGTACAATTTCTCCTTACAGTTATCATAGAACTAATAATCCTGAATGTCAGTGGTTTTTAGATAATTTGAAATAATTTTTTTATATAATCTTGTAATTTTATTATTGTTATTTAATAATAAAAATGTTAAAATACATGTGGTTTTTTTTTTATCAACCTTAAATTTATAAATAGGACAAAAAAAAAAGTGATTTAAAAAATAAAAAAACAATTTGTTGTAAAAAAATATTTTTATTGGTTGTACTCGAATTTTTCAATAACATTGTACAAAAAAGTCAATGATTTTGAAACATAATCAAACAGTTCACACAATTTAATACATTCACATTTTTTCAAAATAATATTTGGTGATATTAACTTTATATATGGTGTAATGTTTTCATTCATCAATAGTGTCCATGGATAAACATGTTCAATTTTCAACAATCTTACTTTACCTCTTTTCGTTAGTGAGATGTTAATATTTTTTAATCGAATCGAATCATTTTCTTCTGTGACGCTCGCAGCATCAGTTTTTATCTTTTTTTTCTTCTTGAAATGATTCAAGATGTTCGAAGACCAGGCTCTCAATTCATCCCATTGTTCTTTGTCTAGGTAGATTGTAGATTTCTTGTCGACTAGAGCTATCATTGGTACTCCAGCACGGAGCCCTACTTTTATACACTTTTTTAATAAATAATTGAGTGGATAGACAGTTACTAATGCTAACTCTGTTGTGTATTGAACCATCATCGTTGTTAAACTGAGCCCTCTTTTCTCTCAAGGTGATTATTTTTTTTTTTAATTTAAAAAGTGGGAGGTTAGTTTTTATTATTTTTTTTTTTTTTTTTTTGGTGTTAGTACTCAAGAAAATCAATCTCTGATTCATCATTATAACTTACACTTTGATTATTTTCCTCACCATCAATGTGGTGATGTCTTTCCTCAAAGTAAAGTTTGCTCAACAGGTTTTTTATAGCATAGAGAGTCGATCCTATCAAACAGCAATAACACGTATCAGGTCCCTCTCTAGCTTCAGGATCACTCCACATACAAGTAATGTAATGTCCGTTGGATTGTTCATCTGTTCCAATTAACTTTACGTAATGGTATAGTTTATCAATAAGGTTTCGAACATTTATAAATGTTAAAACATTTTGATGGTCTAGTGTGATAGAAGGATATTCAAGGAGGAAACGCTCATAATATGGAGAACCTTCTAGACTTCTTAACACATTCATGACTAAAGACACAATGCATGCATGAGGAAAAATGATACATCTTAAAAGGAGAAGAAGGGGAAATTTGTTATAAATATAAAAAAATTCACATTTTTTTAATATTTTTATTTTAATATATTTTCAATAATTTCAAATTTTAATTTGAACGAATTTTGTGGTCCTCTTCCCTCGTAGGTCATAATAAAGTTTCCTATACAAAAAAAAAAAATATATAAAAAACAGGATCGTTTAATAACAAAAGAAAATTTATTTACATTTTAAATTATAATTACCATTATAACTATTTAATTCTTCTTCCGTCACAATTTTTGAGTAGCGCTGAGGTAAAAAAACGACGTACGTTTCCCTAATAAACGGCTGTCCGTGTTCTTCATGATAGAACCAATCTTCCAGCGTTGCTAATAATGCAGGACCGTATTTGGTTGTAGTTTTTTTTAGACTTAAAATTCTATATTTTTGACCTATTTGTAATTCGTCAATACGGTTGTATTCCTTGACAGTAGCGAGGTTAAATTTTTCAGCTAGAAATTTATCATTTGTAGACATCTAAATAAAAAAGCTATTATAAGTTCATATTCATATGACGTTTTAAAACTTTAAACTTTTAAAAAATATTAAACAATAATACTCACGGTTGTTTTGTAGAAGCAATGGGCTTTTCGAAAGTAAACACTGGTTTGCACAAATGCGGTTTCTTTCAGCTATATATATATTCAACACCCCCCTCCCTTCTCAAAACAACAAGATTTTAAATTGATGCACAACAGGACTTCCTCTGCACAGTCTGGCTCCTTTTATTTATAGACAAATCACA
Source organism: Acanthosoma haemorrhoidale (assembly GCA_930367205.1). NCBI lineage: Eukaryota > Metazoa > Arthropoda > Insecta > Hemiptera > Acanthosomatidae > Acanthosoma > Acanthosoma haemorrhoidale. The sequence goes on from OV884011.1 coordinate 133,644,583, forward strand.
CAATGGAATCACTTTTTTATCATAAAATTACTCAACAACATTCTTATTACATGTCGGGCGGCATCCTTTCAAATCTTATAATCACATATTGCAATAACGTTATCACTAACCCGTTGCAATCCGACATTTAAAAATATATATAGAAAGTTTTTATATTCATTAAAATTATCTTATCATTGTCCCTGACCCGTCGCGACCTACCTCGGCGTTGACACAATGTCGTGCGGGTCTAGATAAATATACGCATTACACTTCTGCAGTTCATTCTGCCCTTCCTTTTCGTACTAGTCATACGATCAAATAGCGTAAGTTTTAACAAACATTTATTGTTTTTTTTAAGAGAATTATTTTTTTTATATCTTTGATAATGTTTTGTTGTAATATATGTAACTCTAGCTATGATTATAAGAGAGATTTAAACATTCATTTAACAATCGATCATAAACTTCAACCCCGTTACATTTGTAAAATATGTGGAAAAGGGTTTTCTACAATGTCAAATCAATACATACATGAAGGATATTGTAGTAAATTTAAAAAATCTCAAAAAATATGTAAATTAGGTAAACGTACCTTTTCTGATATTTGTCATAGTTCCATCCAAGGACGCGATGTAGCCGAAAACAACAATTTAAATACTGGTCCCAGTTGTAGCTCATTTGAGCAGAATCTTTCTCCACCAATTATTAAAAAGGCAAAAAAAAATTGTTTTTCATCTGAACCATCAAAAAAAGATCTTTTAAAACTCTTTTCTTTTTTGGATGATGATGATGATGAAAACGTAGTTAGTTATGAGACAGCTTTCGAAAACCGTATAGTCTCTTATTACTTACGATCGTCAAAACAAAAAAAGGTAGAATTCATGGATTTAAAGTCCTTTATGGAGTATTTAAGGGATAAAATTAAAAAAATTTTAAATAATTATTTAAACTCTTTTAAAACTATTAAAGTAAATTTCGTTTTTGAGGCCCAGTTTATAAACGTTAGCGGTGAGATATGCGATAGAGCCTTTAAAACTAGAAACAAAGAACTATATGTTTCGAGCGATTTAGATGAGTTTATTTCTAGCACTATCGACAAGCTTACCAATGAATTTGAAGAATCACAATTAAAAAAATCCGGGTGGTCCTTAAGTAGTATAGACGGACTTAGACTCAAAATTAATAAATATTCACCATTATCAGCATCACGTGGATGTTATATAGTTTTACCAAACTCTGTAAAAAACAAAAAATGTTGTATAAATGTTAATAATAATGACAATAAGTGTTTCATGTATGCAATATTAGCTATATTTGTCACAAAAGATCCTCAAAGAATGTCGAAATATCATAACTTAATGACAAAATACGATTTTTCATGTTTAAATTATCCAGTTAATTTACGAGACATAAAACGGTTTGAAAAAATTAATAAAATTTCAATCAATTTGTACGCTTTAGATGAAAATAATACAGAGGTCTATCCATTAAAAGTCACTAAACAAGTATTAGCGGACCATAGAGACTTGTTAATTACAGAAGGTAAAGACAAAGAAAAACATGGTAATCATTATGTTTATATAAAATCATTGTCTAGACTCATTAGTAAACAGATAAATAAACATGAAAAAAAAAATATAATCTGTAAAAGATGTTTCACAAGATTCGACAATCGAAAAGGTGATGCGGAGATGCACTTAAAAAATCACAACTTACTATGCGACAACAACAGCCCAGTTCGAATCGTACTACCGACAGATGAACCGTATGTACAATTTAAAAATCCAGAAAGAGGCTCGAGAGTAAAGTTTGTCATTTACGGTGATTTTGAAACCATACTTAAACCAATTTCAGGAAATAGACCTTCACCCGTCGACTCCTGGACTGTGGCATATCAAAAACATGATCTTATGTCGTACGGTTTAATTGTTAAGTCCGATTGTCAAATAATAGAGGAAGATGATAATTCCTCTTTACGTTTCAACAAAGTTTACATCTATAGGGGGCGAGACGTCGGATCCCATTTTATAAAAACATTAGAATCGTTTTCTTTAAAAATTTTAAAATATTACGAAAAACAATCATTTAAGTGCAATAACTCTACCCCCACCACAGCTAGTAATAATTACTCAAGCTGGTTACAAGAGCAAAGAAAAAAACTTTTTGTCCCCGTTTTATTTCATAATTTATCTTCATACGATGCTCACTTTATCATTCGCTTATTGGGTGAAACGTCTGGTGATATTACTGTCATCCCCAATACTCAAGAAAAATATATTTCTTTCACGAAAAATATATTAGGATTAAAATTTCGTTTCATCGATAGTTATCGCTTTATAGATAGAAGTTTAGCTGTAATGGTGTCTAATCTACCAGATTCCAAATTTACAACAATTTCGCAACATTTTCCATCTTCCTTAATCCATTTGGTTAAACGAAAAGGCGTATTTCCGTATGAATTCGTCGATGATTGGGATAAACTCGATGAAAAATCCCTTCCTAATAAAAAAGACTTTTACAATACATTAATTGGTAGTAATATAACGGACGATGAATATGAGCACGCGCAAAGGGTTTGGAAGCAATTTCAGTGTTCAACGTTGGGTGATTACAGTGATCTCTATTTAAAAATTGATGTATTACTTTTATGCGATTGTTTTGAAGCTTTCCGAGACATAACTTTAGAAAATTATTCAATAGATCCAGCACATTTTTTCACTACACCTGGTATGGCTTGGGATATCATGTTAAAGTTTACCGGAATCCGATTACAATTACTTACCGATTATGATCAAATTTTATTTATTGAAAGAGGGATTCGCGGAGGTCTTTGTCAAGTGACTAGAAAGTTTGCTCAAGCTAACAATAAATATATGAAAGGTGATGGAGGAGCAGCTTTCGATTCGAATAAATCTACATCATATATAGAATATCTCGACGCTAACGGATTATATGCCACTGCAATGTCGATGCCTCTACCGTATGGAAACATCGAATGGTTTCCTAGACCTGACACAATGAATCGGGACATCATTATGAGTTTGGCAGAGACTGATGACATAGGATACATATTAGAGGTGGACCTTACTTATCCTAAACATTGTCACGATGTACATTGTGATTTGCCTTTTCTTCCAGACGTTATTACTCCCCCCACTAGTCAATCAGAACATAAGAAACTAATTCCACACTTAGGGGATAGGAAAAGATATGTAATTCATTATCTCACTTTAAAGCAAGCGTTAGAAAACGGAATTCAAATAGAAAAGGTGCACCGAGTGTTACGATTTCAACAATCAAAATGGTTGGAAAAGTACATTTCCTTCAATACAAATTTACGAAGGGGAGCAAAAAATCCTTTCGAAAAAGATTTTTACAAATTAATGTGTAATGCTGTCTTTGGAAAAACTATGGAAAATATCAGAAATCGAATAAACATTCAATTAGTCAGCGATAGGAATAAATTAAGAAAACTTGTAGCTAAACCCAATTTTTTAGACTCCACGATAATAAATGAAAATTTAGTCGCCGTTCATATGGCCAAAACCAAATTATTTTTCAATAAACCAATTTATGTCGGTATGTCTATTTTAGATATTTCAAAAACATTTATTTACGATTTTCACTATAACGTAATGCTTAAAAAATACGATAAAAATGTACAACTATTATACACAGATACAGATTCTCTTATATATCACATAAAAACTGAAGATTTTTATAAAGATATGAAAAGTATGCTTCATTATTTCGACACTTCGAACTATCCTAAAAACCACGCATGCTACTCTGAGACAAACAAGAATAAACTTGGAGCCTTTAAAGACGAATGTAACGGACAAATAATCACAGAATTTATCGCCTTAAGACCCAAAATGTATTCTTTCAAATATGTAGATGAGAGATCTTCAACTCTTAATGAAATAAAAAGGGCTAAAGGGGTTTCCAAACATTCCCTAAAAAAATTTATAAATCACGAATCTTATAAAAATATTTTATTTTGTGATCAAATTAACAAAAATGTAGAGCATGATAAATCTGTTCTCAGAGTTCCGATGAATTTGATTCGTTCTAAAACTCATTTAGTAACCTCAGTACAAATAAATAAAAAAGCACTATCGAGCAATGATGATAAAAGATTCTTTCTTGAAGATTTAATTACATCTTTGCCGTACAATCATTACAGTTTACAAGTACTATCTTAGACAAAAAGTAAATTGTTTTAGATTATAAAAAAATTATTCTCTTAAAAAGGGTATCATGTATGTTATAAAAAGATCAGAACTAGCGTTCGATGTAGTGAAAGGGACTCCTGATTCGGTCGGTTATGACTTAACCAGGTATATTATTTACTTGATTATATTTAATGAAGATTATCTTATAATAAAATTATGTTTCATTTATTTATTTTTTATTAGCCCTCATGATTATACAATAAAAGCTGGAAGCAAAGTGCTTGTTGAAACTCATTTAACTGTTATATTCCCTGAAGGATATTATGGAAGATTAGCGGACCGATCGAGTATGGCGTGGAAAAATTTTATAAGTGTTATGGGTATAATTTTTCTTATTTAATTGTTTTATTAATAATTTTTTTGAAAAATTAACTTTATGCTTATTAATAATAGGTGGTGTAATAGACCCCGATTACAGAGGCACCATTAAAGTTATTTTATGTAATCATCACAAAGAAGATTACCACATTAAAAGAGGAAACAAAATCGCTCAACTTATTTTGGAAAAATGCAACTTACACATCCCAGCACTTCATATAGACTTCAACGAAGAACTACCTCCAGACCTCGATGTCGTATTTAACCAGCCAAATAATGAAAGAAACGAAGGAGGATTTGGATCGACAGGAAAATAAAATATTTGTATTATATGTATAGAAATAAATATATCGGATAGCAAATCATTTTATCTTTTTTATTACAATTAGTCTACGTCTTAACATTATTACGTAACTCTACCATCGAACGATAATCCGCATCGAGATCAAGGTGAAAAAGCAAGGGAGAGGGAGCGAGAAAGGGAAGGGAGAAGCAGGCTATATAAGCTCGATGCCACCAGGACGGTATGGTGTTGGTGCCTCAAACTAATATATGAATAAGAAATCTAAATCAAAAACTTTAATAATATCCTATAAATAAGAAATCTGTATCAAAAACTTTAATAATATCCTATAAATAAGATATCTGTGCTAATCAAAAACTTAAGTAATATCATTAACTTATCTCAAACTAATCTACGAATAAGAAATCTAAATCAAAAACTTAAATAATATTCTATAAATAAGAAATCTTAAACTATTCTATACATAGGAAAATATCAAAACCTTAAGAAATCTCAAACTAACCTATGAATAAGATATCTTAAACTTACTGATATAATAGAATGGCCGTGTTCTGGCGCGAAGCGCCAGAACCGGCCATTCTATACTACTGAGAGCCTTGAAGAAGACCAGTAGTAGGTATTAGTATCCTTCCTTTGTTTTATTATTTAGGCCCTTATGTATTCCTATTTAGGGTTTGTGAAGTGTTGACATTTATTTCATCAATTATAATCACAAAGAAGCCGAAATATCCACAGAAAATATTTGGGATATTTAGGATGAGGTATAATTCAACTGTACGTAGGAAAAGAAAACCAAAAAAATAGAAAAGGTAATAGCGGAAGGTTTGGCTCTGGTTCCTAACTAGGGCTTGACAAAAACCGGCCCATTTTTCATCCAGCGTTTTTTGCCGTTTCTTTAGGTAGGTTTTATTTGTAGTCAATAATCCTTGTACCAGATTAGTATTAGCATATATAAACTTTTTGGAAAAACAAATCATGTTAGATTGAAACTTCTTTATAATTACATGAGCCATTGTAGTGTTGAGTAATAATAAGCCAGTGACTTGACGTATTAAACTTTATTATTGCTTAGGCCATTGAACAGGCTTTTTAACGTAGGTTGACTGCCTTTGAACATTTTAAAAAGAGTTAAAATAAAAGGCTTATTTAATAATAATATAATTTATTCTGGGAGTACACTTGTATAAATGATTAATAAAAGACCCATCACTGGCATCAGTTAAATAAATTAAAAGTAATTTTATCCGTTCTAAGTAAGTCTTTCAAAGGAAAATAATACAGCTTAATTATTATTTTAACTTTTGTGATAAATATGTTTATTTTATTTTAATATTTAAAATGGTACTTTTTCATAAAGTGTTAGCGTCAAATATATTATATTGTGGTATGAGTGTAATCTAACTTTATTTTCCTGGATTTGAAAGTATGATTGTTTTCATGATGGTTCTCCCTATTCGAAAAGTTGCTCAATTAATGAGTATGGATAAGACAACAATTTCGTGGTTCCTTATAATTTGCGTAATTATTTTTTTTCTGTTTCAATTGAAGGATCAAATAATCAAAAAATGTCTTCAGAGAACTTTTACCCTAAGAAAAATTGCGAACACGAGACAAAAAATACAAAGGCATGTTTTTGTGTCTAATAATATAATTCATGAAAACAATTAAATTAAAAAAAAAACTTAAACTGATGTTTTATTCTATCATAGGTGCTGGGTGTGAGTTCAATAAGTATTTATCATTCGATATTTAGCTGTTTTATTTGTTCACTAAGAAGATCTGTACCTCTCTAATTGACAGAAAAACGACATTAATAACTCCAACAATGTATTTACAGCAAATGAATTAAAGGTAGGAGGCGCTATAATTGCATTATGAGTAGGACACATTGTGAAAACATTTACGTGCTGTAACAAAAAATTAATAAGATGAACATTTAAATGCTTAAAAAAATGACGTTTCACTTTAATCGATAAATCATCAAGAGAGGAAAACATTGCGTCATCAAGTAAGTTTGACAGCTTGAATTTCTTCTAAGACAAAAGAAAAGATATTCTACTTAAACTTCAGTTATTCGCTGTCCATTGGAGCTTGAACTGATATTGAAATCTTCGAATCAATGAAGGCATTTGAAACAACTGGTGAATATAACACCAAACATTCTATTCAATATTTTGAATATGGTTAACTTTCACCTTTGGCAATTCAAAAAATACTAAAAATTGTTAAAAATATTTGTTATTAAATATCACAAAATGTGCAAAATATCGTTCTATATCACACAATTATTTGTAACGTTTTCGACTCATTCAGTCCATCATAATTAAAAATTTGTATTTTAAAGCCTTGAAATAATATCACTACTTAATCTAATTTATTTAGAGATTTTATTAGATAAGATCTTTATCCGCAACTAGTAATAATTAGTGGAGCACGTTTCACTTCCAATAATTCTTGCCCTAGTAGCAGCATAAAAACATGTCCCAAAGGCCTCGGTAATTCTTTAGTTCCTGGATTAGGTTCGTGGGAAATACTGTACATGGTAATGACGAAAATATATAAATGGCAGCTGAAATAACCTAATCGGGTGGAGACAGGCCGATGGGCAGAGGCGAAATGAATCACCCCTGAGGGCGGATGTGTTGACCCGGGGCAGGGGTAGCACTGGGAACCGAAGAGATTGATGGTCTCTCTCAGACATTAGTTACGCTAAAAATTTCATCCCTTACTGCACTTAATAATACACACGCATATATGCCCCATGCTTTCTGGATATATTCGAAACCTACCTCCGTTAACTACTCATGGAAACTACTGGTTCTGGTTGAATACTCATAATTGTATTTATTATATAGAAAACCCTGTTAGACTACTTCTAAATCTGTAATTGGCTTATATATCAAAACACATTGACTTAAACAGAATTATCATTCTTAACCGTAATAAATTTATTTGCTATTGTTATATTTCATTTTAATGATTAAATTTCAGCTAGAACCAACCCAAAGTATGGAAGATAGTTGCTTACCACTGCCTGGGTGCAGTTAATACATAATTGTATGAAGTGGACGCTCCATGGTAAAATATTCTTTAAGTGGATCTACTTCCTCTTGGATGATCTTTTGGCTCCAAAACCTACTTTTCCATTCTACAGAAATTTAATAAGGGCTGTTTAGGAATGTGGTATTCATTGTAGTTATCACCTAGTGTAAATAATGAGTGCAAATATTTCCACCCTCAATGTTACACGGGTTAGGCTGGTAGTGGAATGATGTAGTGGGCTGTATATTAATAAATGATATGAAGAGGGCAAGTTTCTGTAATCAAGGGTTTAGGAAAGAGAACTGAGAAGTATAGTGCTGAGAGTGAGAAACTTAATAAAAGGGCAATAATATCTCGAAATATGCAGTGGGGGATCCTGATTAAGAACCATCTATTATCGTCTAGGGAAAAGCCTATTTCTATTTGATAACTTTCATTTCTGAGCCCCAACTACTGGGTAGAGGAGGGTGCTTTTATTATCCAAACAAAATTCCCTTTGATAACAGAATATGGCCATCCTAGCCTTTACCTAATATTCACTTTGTGTAATTAATCAGACACTCCATGTAAATTGGCAAAGGCCTTGCAGAGAAGTGACGACACTTAACACAAGGAGAATTTTAGGGCTTTACTCCTATTACCCCACTTGAAACAGTCCTTTTTTGTTTTTCCTTTTGTATGGGCTAAGTGAATTACGATCCCGTTTCCCAGATGTTATTTTTGAAAACCTACACTAGTCAGTTCATGCAAATTAGAGTGACATAAAGGATTAAAGGATGACTTAAAGTCTATTCGTAATAAAACATTATTTTAAAAATGAGGTGACAAACTGAAACAGTTAAGATTTACGATTTTTAAGCTTCAATGCAGTCACTTGTACCTACTGTGGGTGCTGGTTTACTAGTATATATCCCAATACCACTTATAACTGCTTAAATAAATTTTATTCAAGGGAAATAATTGCTCTAAACATAAGAAAAACTAGAAATTCAATTCGCATTACCTAGTTGTAAGCTATTTAACATGTGAAATCCTTACCAAATATTTCAAATAGACATACGTTGAATTACTTTTTGCTTTGAATTTATTTGCTAATTCATTGGACGTTTCATGTTTTAGGCACTTTTGCTACAACTAGATAGAAATATTTATTGTTAGATCTTGGCAATTTCAACTTCAATGATATTCTGAAGTATAAGTAAGGGGCATTCTGATTTTGTAGTTTACAAACTATTAATAATATCATACTTAACGCCACTATGAAAAGTGACTATACTAAAACAATTGAAATAAAACATTGCCTGAAAGATATGATTTTGATACTAATAGTATAGTGTGAGTATAGTACTAATAATTATAGTACTGGGATACTAAAAATAATGTTGAATTTCGGATTAGGCTATCCGATTGAATTAATAGCTATGTTATTTACTCATAAATATTTACCACTGCAACTAGTAAATTGTATTAATCATTTTTTGCAAATAGCACTAATTAAATGAAACAATAAAACAAATAATATATGTGACTTTTCAGTGTTGTAGTTTATGAAGAGTTACCTTTTTCGAAGGTATAACTAGTGTCTGAGAATTCAAACAAAGAATATGAATATAATGATAAGGAATACAAAACCTTTTAAAACTGGCAGTAAAAAGTAATATTTGTCAAGTTCGATCAATTTGACGATCAAACTCGTTGAAGTTTTCATTATCTTGTAGATTTAATCAGTATACGTTTAAGAAAACTCAATACCATTTACTCAGGAAAGTAAGTAATCTGGGTGGGTAACCTTCAATAACCTCTTTCTTTTCTCAATCCCCCTTTGATAACAAATACACGTGATAACTGTGTTCCTCAAGGTGACATCCCAAGTTACACACTTATATTTTTATGATACCTGCTAGATTGGGCTCAGCGTTAAGATAAAATTCAAAGAAACAAACGTAAGATCTCCTTTCAAGTACGTACACTGACCATTTTGTAACTAGATATATCGTAATTAACAACGGCAAGGCGATGAAGTAGCAATAGCAAACTCGTTAGTAGAAGCAGAGTGCAGGCCCCTTACTTAGTTCCTTACTCGTAGAGAACATCACCAACAGTATTTTCTTTTAAACTCAATAGACAACTTTGCAAGAGTGGCGGGGGTTTGACAGACTTAGTTTACATAATGGGTGAACATTTTAATTTAAATGTTCAACATAATAACATAACCTAAGACAATTAAGGATGTTCTCCCTCCAACATACAGTACTTAACCCTGGAACAGTAATTCATAAATTAAAAGCTGTAAAAAGGGTAACAGAACCTCGCATATAAGCTAGTAAAATATCACAGACATATCTCAAGATTCTAACTCAGCGTACTCCACTCTGAAATTCAATAAGGCATACATTCTAAACTAATAACCAGCCAAAACACCATTCGGGAAGAAAAATTGGTTAAAGATAGTTATAGGCAAGTGAGAAATCAACCATGAAGTGACGGCAAAAATTATTATGTTTCAATTGTATCTATGCGAAGAACTAGCAATAACAAACTCGTTAGTAGAAGCAGAGTGCAGGGTAGAGTCCTCTAACATAGTTCCTTACTCGAACACCACCTACAGTTAATTAAAGTTAAAACCTTGAATGATTTGATTGCTAAGTACATTCATGTGAACCGTTCTGAAATGGATGTTTGCCATTTTTAGCGTAACAATGTTTCAATGATAAGTGTTTTTGTCAGGTAAGTCACAGCGTGGAAGGCATAGGCCTACCTTCACGTCAAAGCAGCAAGATTAATGGTCTCTAGGCTCTACAAATCCCTTTCAAAGCTAATTACTTGTGAATACAGCTTGAGTAATCCCCATATCAGCCTTATTAGTCTCCCTCATAAATTTGAATTCTCGTCACTTAAGGGAGGCAAAAGAGCATTATTGCAGCCAAAATCTTGTTAAGTGGGTAAGCAATGATTCCTAACGGATCTTTGTTTTCGCATGTTATGCTGCACTTACAGAAGAAGCTACAGAATTATAATTAACATTGGTAAAATATGTCGTTTTGCCATATTAATTACTAGCATGATTTAATAATTATTAGGCATATTCAAGTTTTATGCGCACCAAAAGTTTATCAAACAATATTCAGGAGTACCATCTCATACTACCGTTGTCACCCTATTAATTCCAGATTATTTTAAGTTTTTTTTGCTACTACGTTTGTTCCAACGGTATTGTATGAAAAGAATTTCAGAATAACTGTCATAAAAAAATCATTATCCTTCTTAAATCTATTCATTTAGTGATTTACAAAATCGGAGTTGTGATATTAACCGTTTTATATACCTCTAATATTAAGGTTTTTATAAGTGCAAAAATTATTTATATTACTTTGAAACTAATCCTTTTAGACACACTTGGTCAGGACCTTTTACTTGGTCAGGACAACCCAAACTGGATCTAGCTTATTTCGGTTAAATTTATTTCCGTCTTCAATGCATACTAAATCTGCTTCGTGGAAATTTTTCGTACGTCGATTTTCATCGATAAGGTTCCTATTAATTTGGAAACTCTTCATAGAATTTTGGAAAACTATTTTTAAGGGAAAATGCGGTTTTATCCTCGTTTAGAGGAGGTATATTATTTTTCTCACCTAGCAGTAAATATAATGGGGCAAATTTCGTGGAATAATGAATTATATTATTATACTCGTTGACAAATCCTGTGTGAGGCTTGATCAGCCTACATTGGCGTCACTGACTATTTTCCGTTCTAGGTAACTCACTAACGTTTGGCTTTTAGTCCATTAGATTGAGTGATTGAATGTCCACTGATAGTTTTTAACACCTTTGTTCTATTGATTTCAACTTAATAAAATCAGCAATTAATGGTTGGGTTAGAGCTATCATAAACAGCTTTTGTTTGTAAAACGGTATTAATGACAACGTTATTAACGGAAATAATTTCGGCCGGATCTTAAATTTAAATTTTCGTCTTCTCATTCGATTTTTAATATCTCAAAGTTGTGGGATGGGCCCACCAAAATATTTGGGGTTAAATGATCAGTTTGATAGTTTAGGAAATTCGGTGCTTGAGCAGTTTCATTTCTAAAAAATATCAACTTTAAAATGAAAACAGAACAGAAGATCGTTCAAGTTTCGATGATTATTATAATCCTCCAATCGCAACAGCTCTGAAGGACAAGGACCTAGAGGGCATTATACCTATTTCGTAGTAGTAATATTGAAACAGTAGAGGATTTAGAACTGAGATATCATCCAGAAAATAATAGGCGGAAACCCCACCACGAACAAAGACAATACTTCAACAAACCACAACAACAACAAATTAGACAAAACGAACAACAAGGAGAAAACCAAACTGTTTCAATGCGAAAGGTTAGCACCAGGGTTCATCATACCAAAAGAGGCAAAGATGAACATATAAGACAATTAACAGAAAGACTTCCACGATCAGAAGACAAACAAACAATTTTTTTAGAATTAGGTCCAAACGATCGCGATCCACGATACGACGTATACGAACTAAATCACATTTACAACCTACCAACATTAAATGACAAAAAAGGCAAGTTATTGTTACTTGATACCGGAACCACAAAAAATTACCCCAACTTCTTTACTCTAAGGAAGTTAAATTAGTTCGGTAGGTTTTGTCATGAAAGCTCCCACAGAAAGAGCTGAGGGCACACAAAGTGCAATAGTGGATCTCGAGCCTTTACTAGGAGTCTATGTAAAAATAAATTTCCTTATATTCCCCATCAGCGAAAAATATGGTATCCTACTAGGAACAATGAAACAATGAAAGCAGTGAATATGAAAAAAAAATGCAATACCGATGAATACTTTATGAATGGTATTAAACTAAAAGATAAAATATACCAAATACACTCAGAAAATAAAATAATAAAAGATAAAGAAGAGAATAAATACATTCAGAAAAATAGAGAAAACGAAACCAATTATATTGTCATCGGAAAATACTATAAAAAAATTACGTAGAACCGAATACATCGATAACGAAACGACCAATAAACTAGTAAATTGTATAAGCCAGTATGGCAAAATAATAAAAACCAAGAAAAACTGAGATCAACAAACTTAATTAAACATAAAATTAATATAAGTAACGACAAGCGATGCTATACTAGAAGTTACACATATCCAACAATTTCAAAAACGAATACATGACGGAGTCGAAACATCACTGAAAAATAACATAATAAGTAAAGTATTCCTTCAATTCTCCTGTATGGATTGTTCCAAAGAAAATGGACGCTTCAGAAAAAAAAGGATGATAATCGACTATTAAAAAACCCTCTACCAAACATAGAAGACTTAATAAACGAACTACAGAAAGCAAAAATATTTTCAACTATCGAATTAGCATCAGGATTCCACCAAATTGAAATGGATCCAGACTTAATAGCGAAAACTGCTTTCAATACAGAAAACGGAGATTACGAATACCTCAGAATGCCATATGGACTATAGCAATGCACCTCGGTCTTTCCAAACTGGCACGATCATTGCAAGTATCCAAATACCATGGTATATGTAGACGACATCATTATATCCTTGGACAAAATAGAGGACCATCTCAAACATTTATAAAACGTTTTCAGGAAACGTAGATATACTTTTATAACCAGATTGGAACAAACCATTTATATTAACAATAGTGACTAAGCAATATGATCTGTACTATCACAAAAGGACTAATACGGAGTAAAACATCCCGTAGCTTTTGGTTCAAGAGTTTTACAACCCCCTGAACATAATTACTCCACCATTGATAAAGAATTATTTACAGTAGTATGGTCGACACAACATTTCAAATCACACTTATATGGTTCACGATTTTTATTACAAACAGATTAGAGACCACTGAAATGGATATTCACAATGAAAAATACTAACACCCGTATCATGAAATGGATATGGAAACTAAACAAATTCGAATTTGACATAGAACATATACATTTCCTATTGACAAAGGAAAAACAAACTTTGTAGCTGACTTACTAGCGAGACAACATGAGCATCTAACCCAAGTTAATCATGTTGACAATGACATGGAAGACTTTGAAGGAATTAAACTCCTACTAACAGAAAACAATCCAGACTAAGACGCAATAATAAGTAAACTTGAATCAATGATACCACATACAACACAAAATACTGAAAATACTAACGAACAAATGGTAATTACCTCAACCGAAAATGACCAAATAAGTACATGCGGAGCAACAATACACTCGCAAAAATCATCAAATGACCACATTTGGATTGTAGATAATGAAAAAATAATTAACATAGAAAAAAATCAAATAATCATAAAGAAAAGAAAAAAAGCTATTAACTTTTCGAAACCATTTGGAAAACAAAGACATGAACTGACTATACTCCATACTGAATTCTTGGTACAACAAAACATTTAAAATAATATCACAATCACTACAAGAAAGTTATCCAACTGTAAAATTAAAAAGATACAAAATGTGATATTGCAAACAAAGAACAACCAGAACTGATAACTAACTATCATACTCAAAAAACTACACACAGAGGAACTTCAGAGACGTATAACAAACTAAGAAAATTACACTACTTTCCTTTAATGAAAGAAATTATTAACGACTACATAAACCAATGCGTAATGTGCAGAAAGACTAAATACGGACGTAGATTAATAAAAGCCAAATTTATGATTACACCGACGTCTAAAAAACCATTTGAAGAATTAATCGTAGACACACTCCATTATGAATCAAATTACATTGTAACTATGGTAGTCACCTTTTCCAAACCAACCTTTGGTAGACTAATACCTTACATGACAAGTACAAAAATATGCGAAGTATCTAAACAATATCTCGAACATTACCCGACACCAACGAGAAAAAAATTGACAATGGCAAAGAATATAATAATTTATTATTAGAACAATTCTTACAAACTAACGATATAACACCTTACTATTTAACCTCTAAAACTCAATAAGATTACAAAACAGACAACATTCTACATTAATAGAAATATTATAAGCTATAAAAAGCCAAAATATAACTAAAGACTCTCTTGATAGTAATACTAAGACTAAGACTAGCTATAAAAGATTATAACAATAAATTGAATAATACTCTAAAATTTACTCCAAACGAAATAAAATTCGGAATAATTAGACAAGACACTCAAATAAATGAAAATATAACTGAACAATTTGTACAACAGTACCAATGAAAAACGGAAACTCCACGAGATCGTAAAACAAACAAGAGAAAAAGAAAATGAGGAACGGACTCCAAAACTTAATGAGAATAGAGAAAATCCCCCAGAAATAGATATTAAGGAACCTTAATATATGCGTACTATCCCTAGAACCGCAAAACCAAACGAAATATATAAACAAATCAAACCAGTAATAACATACAAAACAAAAGGACAAACTACTAGACGACTGCATGTAAATAAATTAAAAAGACTTCGTAAGAAACATCTGACTCGCCGAAAATATGTTTCAGATAACAATGAAGACACTTTTGATGATTCAGAAAAATCTATGGACACTAGTAACTACATTGAATAATCACAGAGCTATACCTCTGTCAGCAGTAATGCATTTCTCTCTGATTACTGTACAACTACAATCACAAGACTATTATAAATTATAAAAACTATTATAAGACTTCTATCATATAATACTGGTCACAATAATCTACAGTAAATTATAACCAACGTATTATAGACACATTATAAAACGACATGGACTTGATAAATGCTAATTTTAACAATTGACAGAATAATATTGCTAAAATAGACCGAGACACAGATCTTCATGACATTGACTATAGAACTATGAAGATAGAACTTACTCATACATCAGTAATGTCACAAATTATTAAAGACATACTCGAAAATGTTACGTTAGCTTCTAAGGATCCCGAAATACTATGGCTTATGAGTGAAATTCATTGTACAGCTCATAACGAAATCCCACATATATTTAATAATATTCCACTGATTTTCTGCCATTCCCAGGAAAACTCAAACAATTATACATTACTGTAAATGTCGCTAAAACATTAATTATTGTGACAAAAAAAATACAATTTATATCATGCTAATTGCACATATTTATCTAATAATTATTATTGTGTTAGCTTCTTAGTATTTAAGAATGTATGTATATCAACTATTCTTTATAATGTTAAAATATTTCAATGTAAATTTATTAATTATACTAACCCAAATATAACATTTATTGATGAACTGAAAATTTATCTAGCTATAGGACAATCCAAATTGGTAAATTGCTACAATAACAGTACTATTATTTCTTCCAGGCACTAATATAATTATTGTATGCAGTTTGTTATAAAGAAGCATGTAATTTCTTAAAATATCACCAGTTCAACGATAACTGTTGTAAAATTTTAATTGACAATATTACAACTATACCACAACGTTATATAACTCAAGAAGAATTAAGAACTTTACTTACCAATGAATATCCATATATGTATTTTATATTACCCATTATTGTTGTAATCATTATAATGACCTTATTTTATACTAACCACAAATATTGTAAAGCTTGGTCTATAAAAGCTACCCCAACAGTTGTTTACCAAGCTGTGCCACCAACAGCTCCTCTACCAACGTCATCAACAACATCCAAATATATAGCAGCTATTGACAAATACTTGGGATCCATTAAACCTTATTATGCTACCCAGGAGTTCAAGAACTAAAAAGGGGAGGAGTTTGTGACTTCATTGAAGTCACTGATGGTTCCCTTGTTGTTTTTAGAAAGCAACCGCTTCCTTCCCAGACTTCCCAGCTTCCCAAATCTTATCCTTTTCTTACATATGTATGTCTCAGCTTTAGCCACAGACACCCCACTTGCCCATAGACATTCAAAACAGTATATTGTAACTCTGATCTCTTAATATTTGTGCATACCAGTCGTGCACGCAGGTTTGCTTTGCAAGCTCAAAAGATATTTAACATAGACCCTTTTCCTAATCCTACAGTCCTACCTTTCAAACCGCTTCTTCCAAGTCCACTGTGCTGTGGTTTAGAGTACTCTAACTACTATCCCATAAAAGCAGGAGTCCCACAGGGTAGCATCCTATGCCCCATCCTCTATAATCTATACACCGCTGATGTCCCCCCTACTCCCAATACCTTCTGGGCAACATTTGTATATGACACCGCAATCCTGTCATCCCATCCAGACCCTGTATAGCATCTCAAAACCTTCAAAACACCTTGATGAGATCGAGTATTGGATTGCCTATTTATAACGGGATTTTTCAATTCTAAGTAACTATCAAATAGTTGCATCTAAAAATTCCTTACGTATGTATTAGAACAATATAATGGGTTTTCAAACCTGTCTTAACAGGTACCATTCAACGACGAGTGAGGAGACTTTAGAGTAGAGATCTTCTAAATTAATAATAAGATATCTCCAAATTTATGTTTAACAATAAGCAGGTGTACTCTGGACGTTTTGCCATCACGTTGAGTATCGATTACTACACATTCGCTGACTGTAACGCTTGTGTAGTGAATCTTTACTTAATATTAAACAAATTATACCCGAGTAATTTTTATTTTTTAGGGAAAAAGGAGATCCTACCAGGTCGAGGGACAGCGGAGATGTGGTATTCCAGCTTCGACGAGTACCAGCGTTTGACAGAGCCAACCTTCGACAACAACACGGTAGTGAACAACACAGTGCAGCTAGGCGGCACCGCATTCCTCCACTGCAGGGTCAGGAATCTCGGCGAGAGAACGGTTAGTCAATTCACACACATCCTATTTACAACATATAGTTCTGTGCATCTGATTACGAGACTAAAGACCTGTGCTTTAGCCTTTACCACAGCGGAGATAGTACAAGGTATTCGGTTGGCCTCACACACACTTTCTTATCAAACTACTAACTGAATTAGATGTGTAAATGGCGCGTATGTATTCGGAACATGCAGTGTGTGAATGAGCGCGCAACTGTGTACCATCTGGTCACTCAGCTCAGGCCTCCAAGATAATTTACCCGATATCTATTATTTATGGTTGGCTTATATTCATGCATGTATGTATCTGAGATAGGACACATGAAACACAATTACATTACCGTTATTTCGGTTCTATTTAATATGTATTCACTATTTAATAAAACAAATTTTACTAAAACATTTAATTTAGTAATATATGTCTATTTATTACTAGTGTGTATAACATTCAATCATTTTGACGAGTTCTGAAATTCTAGGATATCACCCATCAGTAACTTTAATATAAGGTAAGGAGACATGTACCAGTCTAATCCAAAGTGAAAGTGGCATGATCGGTTTTTATATACAACTTCAAGGTCATTAATTATTGCCAATGTAGAACTGTCCTAAATGGCTTATTAAAGCCAAGCCAACGACCCCTAAATCTAGTGGTCAGTTTTAAAAACTAATTTCTGATGTGAAAAAAAGCCCATTGAAGAAAAAAACAATGTTGCACAACAATAAAACTAAACGACATCATTATCGAAGACCCGCACCTCGCAGGGGATTGAATATAGAAGGATACCCGAAGCGATATTAAAACAGTTAAGGGGAGCAGCACAGAAACGATTGGAAATATTTACCATCGACTGAGGGAAGCTTAGCACAAGTCTCCATCACGGATTCAATACACACTCAGCAGCACTGGATCCTTGATGAGTTTCCATGCTTCCTATTAGCAGTATCATGCATTATAAATTACAGAATAATATCATTTTTTGTCTACTTAACACCATGAGTATATTCTGTGTGTCTAATGTGTCTATCTATTGCCACCATGGATAACCAAGTGAGTCTTTTGATTCGGGTTAGGGTTTTTATACGTTCCGTTCTGTATAAAAAATTATGTACTTTAAAATACTTTGGTTAAAAAAAAAAACTTGTAAAAAAATCTGATTTTATATAGTTAAGGAATATCTACGTGTATCGGCCAGCAGTTTTCCCGACTTGAGATGGCTGTACCCTTCCACCAAACACCAATACTTACTTAGGTGCAACCTCTTAAGTACTATCATATTATAACATTTATCATACTAAAACGCCCGCTTACTTTCTCGAATCCTTGTAATTCAAATCAACTATCAAATCCCACAATACTTCATCCCACCCTCCTGGCTTGTATTTCCCTTCTTGCTTCAAATTTGCTGCCTTTCGCCATTCGTTTTTTATCGATGCCACTATACTTTAGAACAGTCCCATCAATATTTATTGTTCATCAATTTCTCAAAGTTTAAATCTAGACATTACTAGTTCTTAATCTCCCTCGAACCTAACAATTCGTAATTTATTATTATTATTCTGTTGATTTATATATTTTGAATCAATCCCAAGGACCTTGTAAACCTGTACAAGTTTACGAGTTGGGTTATCCTCTATGTTTTCTATATTTATATTATATATATATATATATATATATATATATATATATATAAGTTAATGTTTATTGAATTACAAGCTAAGAAAGGTTGGTAATAAGAACACGTAGAACGTTATAACAAGACTGCTTTATTTAGTCCAAGATACCTCTATCTATAGGTATTACCTGTAAACATATACAGATAACATATGTTTGGGGATTAAGGCTGGGCACTAGCGGCGCCTGGACTTAACTCCCCCCCACCAGTTTACGAACACCCATTCGCAAACTTTAAAGTCCAACACTCGGACGTCTTAGTCCATTCCAATAATGCTCCGCTAATGTTACAAAGGAGCAAAGGCCAGCCCCGCCCGTACACAGCCTGTAATCCCTCACATTAAGCTCTAATCCTATAAAACGTAAAAACCAACTGTCACTTGTAAACAAAAAACATAAAAGAAAACTTTGACTTTTAAAAAAAAACAATACTTCTGTGGGAAAAATCACATAACTATAACTATTTACAATGTTCCTTGCGTGTATGCTGCGAGGACACTCCAGCTCATTCCTGATCTACAACCTCCCCCCCTGGTGGAAGCTTTAACAGTTCTATGTGGACATTTCGCTGCTTCTTAGGGGGTCGTATACTCTCAATTGTCACGACGTTGTGTTCCCTAATCACGACCACTTTAAATGGGCCCTCATATCGCACCAGCTCTTTGCTCCTATTTGACCCTAATTTTTTATAGACGATAGTCCCGATTTTAAGTTCCCCCATTCGATCCCGGACTTTGAGGTTTTCCCGTTCCACTCGTCTCGCTTTGTCCCTCGTTATCCTTTCTCTGACTTTGTCGCAAATTTTCCTCAAACCGACAGTATTACTCGCCATTTTCTCCGCCATTCCCTTGTCTGCTACCGTCTCTGCCCCATTTCTCCGTCTTTCGCGCAGCCCAAAGAGGATCTCGAACGGGGAGAACCCCGTCGCGGTGTGGATCGAATGATTGTAAGCGGCCACCGCCTTCGGCATTGCCTCATTCGCCGGCAGACCCTTTTCGCGTGATATACCCGCAGGTGGTCACTCAGGGTGCTGTGCAATCTTTCTATCCCTCCTCTACTCTTAGGGTGCCCTGGGGTATTAAGATGCCAAGAGACATCGAGAGTCTTCATTTCTTTTCGGATGTTGGCATTGTCAAATTCTCTGCCCCCATCCGACGAGATCCGGTCTGGTACTCCGTAAAACTGGAACCAGGTATTTAATGCCAGCATTACCGCGTCTGATGACCGATCTTGCACCGGGTGCGCCATGGCCACTTTGCTAAAGCTGTCGATTGTGGTAACCCACTTATACCCCCTCCAAGTGAAGGTATCCACTTGTAAGTCACTCAACGGTGTCTCGGCGGTGGGCGATTCTTCTTGTCGCCCCCGTGGCGGATGTCTGTCATACTTCGTAGTGAGACAAACTGCACATGCCCCTATCATTTCTTGTATGCTCTTTTTCATTCCCCACCAAAAGTACCTCCGCCGCAACGCTTGCAACGTTTCCTGAACTCCACGGTGGTTCGTTTTTCCTTGGTGATAAGCCAGCGTCACTTCCAGCTGCTGTTCTCTGTCTTTGAGTGTCTCCACCATCGACGTGCACCGAATAAATATCCTATCCACTCAAAGTTGTTCCGTTCGCCAGAGTCTACGAATTTTCTCCCAAATAGTGGCATTCCCTACAAATACATGATGGGTCTTTCCGGGTTCCGAGGCATCTTTCAATGTACGGCAAATTTGGTCGTTCCTAACCCCTGGTGGCGACCAAATCGTCGCGATTTTACTTCTCCCATAACTGTCATATGCGATATGCAGCCGCCCTGAGGTCTTGGATTTCCAAATGATCTGTCGTCTTTTGTCGTTCACGATCCCTTCTGTTACTTCCATTTCAACATGTCTTTCGGCGGCGGAACCTTCCTCTTCAAGGGTTTCCTCACCTTCGCTATCTCCTCGCGTACCGAGGCTTCCATCCTCCCCGGGTGTCCATTCCCGGAGAAACTGTTGGATTTCCCCGGATGGTTCCCCTTCTTCCAATGCATTCACAGTAATGGCTCTGGACAGCCAGTCTGCCACTACGTTCTCTTTCCCGGGTTTATATATGATCTCCATATTGTACTGGGACAAAAACTCTTTCCACCTCGTGACCCGCGCCGAGGACTCCTTTAACTTTCCTACCCATTGTAGGGGTCTATGGTCGGTTTGAACACGGAATTTTCTGCCGAAGACATATGGGCGGAAATGGTCTATAGCCCAGACGATACCTAGGAGCTCTCTCTCTAGAGCACTATACCGCGCTTCCGTTTCTGTGAGCCGTCGACTAGCGTACGCCACCGGGCGCTCCCCATCGTCTCTCTCCTGCGACAACACTGCCCCCAGTGCGTATTCGCTGGCATCAGTGGTGATTGTGAAGGGATGTTGGAAATCGGGAAATGCTAATATTGGTTCCTCTTGTAAGCTAGACATACATTTCCGGATGTTCTGCTCCATGATTGGGGTAATTACCACCCTCGCTCCCTTTCGCAGTAAATTATTAATAGGCACCAGGTATGCCGCCATGTCCGGCACAAATCTTCTGTAATAATTAAGCGTCCCCAGAAGTCGACGGATCCCCTTTACATCTGTGGGCACCACCATCCTTCTAATCGCCTCGACCTTCGTAGAGTCTGGCTTAACCCCCTCCTGTGAGATGGTGTGGCCCAAAAAATTGATTTTTTTCTTCCCCAACAGAGACTTCTCCATGGACAATTTTAATCCGAATTCGCGGACTCTTTGAAATACACTTCTTAGGTGCTCAACGTGCTCTGCCTCCTTTCTGCTGAAAACTAACAGATCGTCCATGTAGACCTGGCATACCGCTTCGTCTATTCCCCTCCAAAATTCATCCATTAGGCGTTGAAAGGTAATCGGGGTGTTTTTCAGTCCAAATGGCATCCTGGTAAATTGATAATGCCCCCTCTCAAATGTAAAGGCCGTTTTGTCTTGGTCGTTCGCACTCATCTTGATCTGGTGATAGCCTGCCTTTAGATCTAGGGTACTAAATATTGTCGCCCCGTTCAATCTGTCTAATATGTCCTCAAATCGGGGAATAGGATACTTCTCGTCCGTCGTGTTCTCGTTTAACTTCCGATAATCGATAACTACCCTGTATTTCTCCGTCTCGTCCCCAGGTCTATTTTTCTTCCTCACTGCCCATAGAGGACTGTTATATGGCGAAGTGCTATCAATTATAATCCCTTGCCGTTTGAGACTCTCTAGCTCCTCTCTAATATGCCTACGTAGTGCCTGCGGATATCGTCTCTCTTTCACGTATGTGACGCGTTCTTTCTTTAACTGGATCTCGTGGACCGTCTTCCCAGTCGCTCCTAGCGTGTCTCCCTCTACGTAAAAAATATCCTCAAACTCCCTCTGTAGGCCTTCCCTCCAGCCCTCTATTTTATTAACCGCCCCTATCCGCGCTCTTCCGTCCCATATAGTCCCTTGACATTTATATTCCACTTTCCCCAACTTAATGTTCCATTTTTCCCCGATATTCTCCACACGCGCACCTACCTTCCCCAACATGTCGCACCCAACTATCACCTGGTACTCCCGCGGCATGTTTCCTACGATATGTATCTTTAGATCTCCCCCTTTCTTCGCCCACCTATTTAGCCCTATGACTAACTCTCCCACTACCTCGCAAGGGCCTCCCAGGGTGATTAAACTACAATTACATACCTGAATCTGGAGTGCCCTCTCTCCGCCATACAGCATCTCCAGCGCTCCGCGGGACATGATGGTGTTGGTGCTTCCCGTGTCCACCAGACACATCTCTCCTCCTTTGACCCTAATTATTGGCAACGCACACATCCTCTCCCGAATTGCATTACATCTCAGGATGCGGTCGCCTCTCTGCCGACACGCTCCTCAGGCTTCATCACGTTGCTCCCATCTACGTGACTCGACCTTCTGCCCTGTTTGTCTCCTGTTTCTGCTGCGCCTCGTTTCTTCTCCTTCAGTTCCCGAAGTCCCTGATGACTCATCTTCTGATGATCCAATCTCCCCATGTGTCATGCTCCGTCTCTCTCTTACTTCTTGAGTGTTTACCTCCATTGGTTCTGGTCGTTGGTATTCTCTCCTCCGGAAGATATACGGGCAATGCCTCGCGATGTGTCCTTCCTCACCACACTCAAAACATTTTGTTCGAGGACACTGTGCCACTAAATGTCCTGCCTTCCTACATCCGTGGCATTTTCTTTCTTCCCTGGGCGGGGCATACCTCGGTCTCGTTCCTCTAAATCTTCTTTCTCCTGTCGTTCCCTTGTCTCTGCCAATAACGGACGTTTCTGGTCTCCTCCAGGTTGGTTTCAGGGTCCGGGTTCTTTTGTATACAACTCGGCTCCACTCATTGTCGACGTCTTGCACCCTCACTTCTTCCTCCTTGGCACTAGTGTCGATCATTGATTGTGCACACTCCGAGAACGAGCGCTCATCAGAGAATCCTTCCTTTCTTCCTGTCTCCTTGGCCAGTTGCACTTTTAGAATTGTGGATAAGAATCCCATTCTACCCTCCACCTCTTCTACGCTAATC
The DNA here is from genome assembly GCA_930367205.1 of Acanthosoma haemorrhoidale. Taxonomy (NCBI): domain Eukaryota; kingdom Metazoa; phylum Arthropoda; class Insecta; order Hemiptera; family Acanthosomatidae; genus Acanthosoma; species Acanthosoma haemorrhoidale. The sequence continues at coordinate 133,668,490 of OV884011.1, forward strand.
GACTCTCTCATCTTCTCCGTTATCTTATTGAAACGGACTACTAACCCCGCAGCATATTGCCCGTTACTTTGTCTTGGGGACTTTGTCTCCCTAAACATTTGGAATATGTCCTCCTCGGGAGTCCATCGTCCTCCTCCGTACGCCTTCTTCAATCTCATCTTAATTAATTCCCACGGGGTTTCTTCATCTGCCTGAATTTGATTCAGTATACTTCTCTTGACCCGACATATCAGGGCCGCCTTCAACGATTCCGCGTCTCTGGGATCTATTAAATTTTCTTCTGCTTTAGCTCCAATTAAAGCTGTGAGACGGTCTCCTCCTTTTAGGAAATGGTTCAGCTCACCCAGTTCCCCAGTGAATCTCTCCAGCTCCGCAACAGCCTTCCTCAGATCCTGGGTATTCATCGCTTTTACCCTCATCAGCGCGAGCGCCGTGGCATGAACTTCTGGCATAGTTCCCACTCTTCTAATATCTGCTCCCTCTACGAGATTCAAGACGGGCTGTCTCAAAACTCCTCCTTCAGTCATCTTCTCTCTTTCGCGTATAGAAGAAAAAAAAAACAAAAAAAAATTACGCTCGCACTCGATAACTCTCTTTCTCCACGGTTCCCGGGTTTCGGCACCAGTTAATGTTTATTGAATTACAAGCTAAGAAAGGTTGGTAATAAGAACACGTAGAACGTTATAACAAGACTGCTTTATTTAGTCCAAGATACCTCTATCTATAGGTATTACCTGTAAGCATATACAGATAACATATGTTTGGGGATTAAGGCTGGGCACTAGCGGCGCCTGGACTTAACTTATATATATATATATTTAAATTTATACTCAATTATGGTTTTTGTTGCAATCTCTTACCGTTTGTTCTTTGTAGTCATATCATATGTATTGGACCCCTTAGTTAGTTATAAGCAAATCAAATCTGATAACTTTATGTATTTTTTTTTGTTAGCTAGACATTGTTATTTTGTTTCTACTTGTAATACCTAGAGGACTATGTCCCCGATTAACGGTTTTTGTTTTTTTCATTTCAGTAAAATGTTCTGTAATCAGAATTCTTTCTTATTCTGTTCGATGGATATAAAAAAACTAAAACTATAGTATATTATTTCCATTTTGCAAACGATAAGCTGCTTGCTGCGATGGCTACATAAAATTTAATCAGTGGAAAGAAATGAATTTTTTTGATATGATCGTTATTCACATTCATATTAGCAATAAATTCTTATAAATAGCTTATAAGTGTTTAACCCCCACTAGAGAAGAGGCCATCCTATATAACTAACTTTTTCAGTTTGACAACTGACTCTACTTTTATTTACAAATTGTATGCAATGAATCTGTCAAAGTTAAAATAATTCATGATTCAATATTATATTGTCATTGGCCAACTGGTAAACTAACAAATTTCCACACTTAAATAGCTAATAGCTAATCAAATAATAAGAGTAGACAACCATAGTTTCAGTTTGATAGTTTTATTATTTATTATTAGAGTATCACTGGTGATGTAAATTTACATTTTTATAAGAGGTAAAGGTTTGATTTTCTGACAAGGCTTACCTTCTACGAGCCTAAAACCTCTCCAATCGGCTTCCACTTAGTCCTGTAATTTGTGTTAGAAGTGTTATTTAGGTTTTTGTACATTTTATCAACGAAGGGGCCATTCATTCTATGCCCGCAAATTCATTTATTTAAAAAAAAATAAAATCATCTATTCGACAGTTATGTCACATATATTTAATCTTATATTAACAAATGGTATGTTTATCAGTAGCACCCCAAGAACTGTGTCTCATAACTTATAATAATCAGCCCTAATATAATTATCTTATCTTATCCTATTAGGAACTTATCTTCCCTTCCCAGACCTCTTTTCTAAATAATTGGCTCCCACTACCTTTTCCATCTGCGCCCCTTCCTTACTACTCCCGCTACAGCTTTTCTACATAATAAATATAAATAGCTCTTAGATATAAGACCGTTGGTTGGTTCCTGATGGATTCAGTCCCTATCCAGCTCTTAGCCTGTAACCTTATATAATTGTACATTTGGGTTTTATACCAAATAAAGTTTCTTTTTAACAGTATTGAGTAACAGAAATATACTTTACCACATTTTACTTCATTGCGATTGATATAGTTCATTTAAAAGAAAATTGTATGCCTGTGTAATTTCTATTATCAAAACTAAAATCACACATTCTGCACCCTTCCATTCATTATATAACTTTTTATTAAATTTATAGAGTTGAATTTAGTTTTAGTGTTGTAGTATTTATTCAATACTTATTTTAAATTAAAACTAAGCTAACTTCCAATAAAATAATCTACAAGTTTTGAATAGAAAAAATAAACGAAAAAGCATATATTGGATGGTTTCCAAGTGAGAAAGCCCCGCGAGTATTCGTTTTTATCAACGCTTGGAGGGAAATATATATATTCGTGAGGCTTTAGAAATGTGTTGGATGGCACTTAATTAAACTGAAAATAAGTGGGACACGTCCAAATTCTACTTAAATTCCATGAACGGTTAAAGTTTTTTTCTTTATGGTTTACTTGCTTCATATTTTATTGCTCTATAATTTTTTCTGTACAAAGAGAGAATAATATTGAGTTGAAAGCCGGTTGTTCAAACATTACGATTTTTTTTTTAACGGACCTTGGCTCTCTGAGAGCTCTGATTTTAAATAAATATGAATACCTCTTGTGCACCTTTGGGAATGGCTTCATCTAAATTTTCCATTTCTTCAGTTTTTTTCCCTTTCTCTTATTTCTTTATGTGGACATGTTTGTGGGTGAAGGTACGATAGACGTGGTATGGGTGATGTTACAGCTATAAGCTCTTTTTAATTTTTTTCTGTTATAACGGTTATTATTCAAAAACACGTTTGAACTTTAAAAGTTAGAACTTAAAAATGAAATTATTTTTTACATTTACATACAATTATTTACAAAAAATAATATTACATTATAAGTAGAAAGTTTAAAATATATCAAGGTTTCACATTGGCAGAGTTTTAATGTGAAACTGAGCTCTTTATCTCTTAATCATTACCGTTCAAGAAACATGAGATCCACATATTGTACTTTGGTCACACAAGGCTGAATTGGCACTTATAAAATAGGTACTATTTTGTTCATTAAAGGTTGTCACATCATTTATAATTTAACTCTGGAAAGCTACGTATAGTTACTGGGTTGTTTTGATCTGTTATGGAGTTAGGTCCCTGTTGTAGGCCAAGCACTTTGGCTTTCCTGAATTTTATTTGATTAGTAGTTCTTCAAGGTCAGTGCCTCAGGTTTTGTAGACTTGTTTTTTTGTTTCAAACCCTTTATTTAATATATACAGACTACTTTACAGATTCCACAATATAGAATCTAGACATAAATACACATCTTGTTTTGCATGTAACTGTAGTTTTGCTACATTTTATATAATTGTCTTGGCTTAAGGATCTTTTTTACGGTTGGCTGGTGTACAGAATATAAGGCGTGTGAACATAGAAAGTGATAAGGGTCACCTTAAGAGTGATTTGTGCTAATACTAACCTAAAATCTAACTCTAACTAAAATAACTTAACCTAATTTTCCCGGACATCCTGTTGCTATCAATACGAGAACTGGGGTGAGGTTTGTTAGCTGCTACAACCAGTCACAAACCTTTATGTGTCACCATTGGAGGACCTCACACCCACTGTACACCAATCAATCGGTGCAGATCGGTGTTATTTAACCACTGTGATGTGTAACCACTTTTATCATTATCCTAGTCTAAAATAGTGGATACTTTTAACTGTACTGTTAGTCAAGTAAGTATATAGTGGGGCACCGTACAACAGAGCTGGCCGGAGGACACTTTGATATATCATCGGTTTGAGACGCAACGACACGTTAGGTGAAGGTAACAAGTTGAAACTCCGGTACATCATGTGTCGTAATTTTGCTTTTTTGTTTTCCTAATGAGTAGAGAAATGGAGATGCCAATCCCTGTTTATACCCAGATAGTTCATTGAAAAAGCCGTCGATTCTCTTGACCTCCTATAGTATAGGATTTTGGCAAGGTCTTCTTTCCCGTTTTGGAGGAAGAAGATTACAAAGTTAGTATTTCCAGCATACACTCTGTTGTTTAACTTACCTTGTCTGCCACTAATTACACTCTGATGCTACTGATGTAATCCGCAATGTCGACAGTGAAAGCGATTACAGTATTTATCTTATAGTGTTCCACAACAATCAACAATGTCAGATGTGTACATGTACATCCTCCCTACTACGTGTACTTTCAAACTCTCCTCCTTGGCCGCTCACCTATCCAATCCCATCACCGTTTCCCCTTCGATGTCGCACGGCCCACCCAAGGTGATCAGTCTATACGCGCACGCCCAGATCAGGGGTGCCCCCTTGCTGATACACAATTTGTCCACCACCTTCCTTCTGAGGATTGTGCTTGAGCTTCCGGTGTCTACCAGGCACCACACTCCTCTCGCAACTCGGATTATGGGTATACCACCGTAGTCTCCTCACCCGCTGTAATTGATTAACATACGGTCACCCCTCTGCTGGCCCGCTCCTCAGGCCACCGTTTGCATTTTCCTTTCCACTTCTGCACCTCGATGTCTGCTTCCTACGTGGGCCCTGCTGCCATATCCTCCGTATTTTCTGCTTCTCCCGGGTTCTTCCTCTTCTTTCTTCTTTTCCGAAGCTCCCGATGTCTTTGTCGATTTTGAGAGGGCCCTAGTTCTCCCGCACACTCTCTGGGCGTCAACTTCCATTGGCTCCGGTCTGTATCTTTCAGCTCTTCGGAACATATATGGACTTTGTCTAGCGATGTGCTCCTCTATTCCGCATTCGAAACATTTCGTGCGCGGGCACTGTGCTACTAGATTTCCGGTTCTTTCACACCCATGACATCGTCTGTCCTCTCTCCTTCCACTAGTTCTAGCTCTTCCTGGCTTTTTCTCTTCCCTTCAGCCACTGCCCTTTTCTTCTCCTCATGCTTCGGTTCTCTTATTCTCAAAGACTGCTGTTGCATTCTCGGCCTATGAGATGTCATCCTCGTTCTACCTGGTTGCTCTGCTACACTTCTTCTTCGCGGGCGGTAGAGTAATCATTTTTTTAGCGCATTCGACGAAGGAACGGTTCCCCGGTAGATTTTCTTTTCTCCCCGTCTCTCTGGCTAGCTGTACCTTGAGGTTGCTAAGAATGCCATCCTGGCTTCTACCTCGGATGTATCCACTGTCTCTCTCATTTTCTGGGTAATTTAGTTGTATCGCGGGGACAACAGTTCCCTGGGGTACTGTCCTTATTTTTGTTTCGATCGTCGTGTTTCGCGGTACATCTAAAAAATGCCCTCCTCCGGTGTCAACCTGCCACCCTCTTATGTTTACAGCCGTTGTTTACATAGCGCTACGTAATGTTAGGCCTAACATTGCCATACCACGAGCCTTAACTTATATATATATATATATATATATATATATATATATATATATATATATATATATAAGTTAAAGCCTGGGTAATGTCGGTACACGGTCTTAATACCAAAACATTGGGATGTACACATTCCGAGTGTATGTGTATGGGATTAAGAGCTATGAATAAAGCAGTCTTATATTATTGTTTGCCCTATTCATTTCTATTACCTCTTTCTCGATCTTTTTACTGTTTTAGTTCTCACGAACGTTAACTTATATATATATATAAGCTAAGGTTCGGACATCGTAGGTAGCCAGCCTAGTCCTCAAGTCATCGGGATGTTTACATATGTATATAGAGAGGCTTTAAAAGGCTCAAATAAAAACTTGTCGATAAAAGCTTGACACCACTTTCCTTTTTCCTTCACGTTTTTCGATCATTAACTTATATATATATATATATATGTACGTTTCGAATTCAGAAACTTATAGGTTATTGGTGGAGGTTGTCAGGTTATAAATCGAACACTTGCACATGTAGTTTAGAACTGAAATATTAAACATATGACACATTAGCTCGCGCTACAAATATTACAATAAACAAATAAAACTTAAAACTAACCTGAATCAATACAATTGTCGATACTAAGCGTTGATCATTGTCTTAACTAGTAGGGACAGTGCGCTCTGTAGAGACACCGCAACAAGACATATGTGCTGAACGTTCAAACTTACATATATATATATGTTTCTTTATTTTTGTTTTGTTTTGAAAATGTTTATTTAGTATATACAGAGTGAGTTACAGAATACACAATATGGAGTATTTACATAAATGCATACGTAAGTAGATATAATTAGATCTTGTTGGGGAGGAAAATTTTTTTTAGAGTTCCATTTTAAGAAATTGAGAATAGTTATTTATTAAAGTTTTGTTTTGCGCATGGGCTACTGTTTACAAAACCTCTCTGTATCGTTCTTACTTCAAACTCTGTATACTACCGTTTACAGGCCGAACTTCATCTATACAATTGTTCCAGCAGGCACCTTAAGTGAGCTGGCCACGAGAGAGCCCTCAAGAAGGGAGTAAATCGCTTGAACATTTGTGTGAAGTGTAAAAAGTGAAATCGGACTGAAAAGTCGGCCATATTGGACGCCTTGCCATTAGCTGTTCACGGATCGAAGATAGCACCAAGCAATAGGCTCTCTGAGCCTGACGGTCTGGTGGCTCAGAGCCGGAACCGGTGACTCGCCACTAGAATCCCACCGGCGCTACATATTTTTTTTTTTACTAACAAAAAACCGTTTATGATAAAATGATATTTTATCAACAGCTAATATCCCAAAATAAAAAAAAAAGATCTAGGTCCTTAGGTCCAACTCCAACACCGTCGCCTGCAAAGCGAAAACCTAGACGCTCAAATAGGATTATCCCAATAAATTCATCTGCCGCCAGCTCTATGAAAGACCTACCACCACTTGCCAGCACTTCAAAAGAAGAAACAGTAGCTGAATCTCCATTCTTCACACCTAATAGCTTCGAGGTACTAAGAAATAGCCAACCTGACGACATGGAAGTTATTAAAACACCAACACAGCGCAAGCCACCTGCTATATTCTAAGGAATATTAGCAATTTTAAACTATTACAAATGAGCAAAATTGTAGGTACCGGAAAATATACGTGCCTCAATCGCTCTCAGGAGACGAAAATTTCCCCAGACACTCCCGATACTTATCGAAGGATTGTTAAATATTCGGATGAAACCAATGCAGACTCCCAAACATATCAGGTGAAACAAGAACGATCGCTACGAGTAGTGATAAGAAATCTGCACCCGACCACACCAGCTGATGAAATTGAAGACGAACTCTCAGCTGTGGGATTCAAAGTTCGCCAAATAACGAATGTTTTACGTGAGGACAGGCAAAAATATGAATTCATCAAAATGTCGATACCGTTATTCTTTGTAGATCTCGAGCGGACAACTGGCGTGGAGAAATTATATGACGTAACATACCTGTAATACGAAAGAATACAACTCGAAAAACCTTACCCCAACGAGGCATCGTCCAATGCCACAATTGCCAGGCATATGGGCAAACAAAATCGTACTGCCACCACCCTCCCAGGTGTGTAAAGTGTAGTGGGCAGCACAAAAGCGAAGTGTGAAAAAATCCCCTGAAATCGCCTGCTGTATGCGTGCTCTGCCAGCAAGACCATGCTGCGAGGCATATAGAATTCTCAAGTCCAGGAGCAAACAACGTCGTCGGCCAGAAGAAAAGAAGCCAGTGACAGGTAGCTCAAGAAGCGCCCCCGCAATAAATTTGAGGCCTTCAGTCTCTTTTGCCGATGCCGTTCGGAACAGAGAGCAGTCATAGGCACTGTCCACTACTCGTCCGCAAGTTTCTCTTCCCCAGCATTCCACTCATCCCGTCAACCAGAAAACCCAATCCCATCCTCAACCACACATCTCGCATATTCCTCCACCTTCAAGCTCTTTAGATCTCACTAGCCTATTAACATCGTTCCTTACAGAATTAAGAACCCTAATTACCCCTCTCATTTCCCTTCTTACAAATCTTGTCACCTACCTTATCCCCGTTAAACGAAACCCATAAGTGGATCCTTCTGACTCCTTATCCATTCTCATTTAGAATGCGAATGGTGTTCGCACCCAAACTAACGAACTGCCAGCATTACTCCATGACAAAAACATTGACGTAGCTCTAATTACTGAAACAAGACTTTTGAGTAAACGACCATTTACCGTTAGACAGTACCAGACTTATTGAACTGATCACCCAGATGGAACAGCTCATGCAGGTACCGCTGTCATTGTCCATAACTCTATATCCCACCACATAGTTCCTCTGGTAGCACATGATTTCCTTCAATCCACTGCAGTGTCAATCACCACCTTCACTTTTCCCCTTACACTAGCATCAGTGTACTGCCCTCCCAATAAATCGATTTCCGACTCCCTATTCATCTCTCTTCTAGACTCCATCGGACATACGAGACTAAAAAGACAAGAACTAAACAGACGCTTTGGTCAACTGTACAGGCTACTTCAAAGGACATTCCATCTCTCAATAGAAAATAAACTACTTATCTACAAAGTTATATTTAAACCAATCTGGACATACGGAATAGAGCTATGGGGGACAGCAAAAATGTCGAACATCAAGCGTATCCAATCCTTTCAATCAAAAGTCCTGAGAGCAATAGTAAATGCCCCTTATTATGCCAGCAACAAAACCCTTCATAACGACCTTAATATACCTTACATTCTAGAACTCATCCCTTCCAAGTTTATGAAATTCCACAGCAGCCTTTCCAACCACCCTAATCCTGTAGCACAGTCATTGCACTGCGCCACTCATCCCTATAATCCACCTCGTAGACTGAAACGGCAGTGGCCTCGTGACTTGCTATAAATGCGTGGCAGTGGGAGTCCTGGCAATGGCCAGTTTCTCCAATCATGTCCTGAGCGTCTGTGGCTCTCGCACTCTTGGTCAGCCTCCACTGGCTAGTATCCAGTGACGCGGCTGACGGAGGAGCGTGGGGTATTTCCCAAGACTCCTCTTTCTCTTCGCATGTGGATTTAGGAGGCCTCTGGGCTTTCTGTAAATATTTTATGAATGAGCGAGTGAATGATGAATTGTAAATATGGTATGAATGAGAGCATTTATCTTAATATTAATATATTGAAACCTTAATATAATATATTGCCTTATAAGGCAGATCGTAATTATAGCACAATAAAGGAAGATATACATACATAAAAAAAGTGTTTATATTAATGATACTTTATAATTTGCTGATGTGCTATGCTCAAGAATAGTGGTGGACTCTTTCGCTTGTGAAAAAGGGTTGGAGTTATTAACAATAAGTTCTTACCATAGACAGACTACGTAGAAGCAGCAGTTGATGAAAACAATACATAGTCAATAATATGGGAACAGATGAGAGAACGTTGCCATATAAATTGTGTGCATGGGACAAACCCGGAATGGTTTTCTAAATGTCGTTGGTTTTGCATTCAATGATACTCCTGGCTAGGACTCGTTTATTTCTAGCACAGAGAGATTTTTAGTGAAACACCTCATTCTTATTACGTTTATTTTAACATTGTCAATGGTTATACCTACGATTGCACAAAGTGTTCATGTCAATGTCAAAGTCCTTTCTTTATATAAAAGAAACCTTCAATTGCGGGCTGCTATTAGTTTCCTTATCATTTCTACCAAAACAGAAGGAATAGAAGTCAAGCGAGTTGTAATACAGAGGCCTAAATTGTAAAGGTATTTTCAACAAAGCAACGGATCACACTGTATCTGCTTTGTTAGGCTATGATATCAAAAATTATATTATACTTGCAAAAGAGTAAGTCTCGTGTCTATAAAGCTTTAGATTATCCTTAAACTCTAAGCTGAAAAGCTATATATGATCTGTCTATATTGCCTTAGATTAAGGACCCATTATACACAGAAATTAGAAAATAATTTTTAAGATATCTATTTCTTTTCTATTGAGGAAAACTGTTCGCAAATTACAACTTTTTTTTTTGAGAATGTTTTTTCACTCAAATTCAAGCTGCTAACAGACTTATTTCTTCAAAACATTAAGCTAACAATAGTATTGCATACTGCATTGACTCTCATGTGCTGAATAGCTTCACTACTTCACGGTTTGAAGATACCGGATTCAAATGACGGGATGGAATATGATTTATGTCATGTCCACAAAGATAAGCGAGTGGCTACAGATAGACAGTTCTAATCGAGTGTAGATCAAAGGGTAAAAAAATAATCAAACAAACAACAATCGTGTATTTAAATAGTTTTTACTTTTACGTTGATTAAATACATTTAATCAAATCTCATAGAGTAAATGACTTGAATTTAAATGATAAAAAATGTGCCAAACAAATGCGGGTCTCTCTCAATAATTTTTGTTGGCTGTCACGTATTTGTCCCTTTGCTTCGTTTATATTAATAAAAATGAATAATTGCATGTTTTCATAATCGATGCTAAGTTTATTTCTTTTCAAAGTAAGAAAGGCAACTGATTCATCGATCAACTGGTACCTTATTATTTATGCCAACCGTAGATAGAAGCTACCCAACTCCCTCAGACAGAAGTCCTGCCCAGGTCTCTTCGGACCGGGTCCAATCTTGCAGGCCATGTCTTCCCTTACTGTCCAACTGCTGGGCGAGCATCTGCCCGGAAACAGTAGCCGCCTAAATTAAATTCCGATCCCGCCTTGTCTTATTTCCGCTAGACTCCCTCCTTTCGGTGCCAGGTGCCTTCCCAATACTCCAGCAGTGAGCCCCTAGCACTCAAGACCCTTCCTTTTCGTCGACATTAGGGTTTCATGAAGGACTAGATTGGATCCTACCGGCCTCTACGAAGAACCCCTTCAATTTTTAACCTCTCCCCTGCCTGAGCTCACCCTCCTTATTGAGTTATTAATTATTTTACAGCTACCATCCAGACCCTACCCAGGGCCCCTTGTTCTTATTATATAAAGGTAAAGGCCCCCTTCGTGCCCAAGGCCGTGCATATTAATATAGAAGTGGCTGCTCTAACGGAACCCTCTTGATTCTTTATGAATTTAATAAAATAAAGGATGTTAAAGAAACAAGTAAATCGGTTCTTTGAATTTTCCACATTATCTACTTTAATTAAATTTCCATTCTTCAAGGGTCTAAACTCCATTGAACACCAATCAGACATAACAATCACGATTTCACTTTTCTGTTAAATTAAAACTCTTTAATTCCTAGTTATAGATAATGTTCACTTAGTTTTCATATATTAAGTGGTAGTAAACCACCAAATATACAACAATGACAGTATGATTTCTTGAAAAAAAATAGACATTCGGGTCATTCCACCAAATTTTGTTATTTAACTATCAACAACTCCTCGGAATTCACCTTCAGGTTTATAATATTGATGAACCATAAATTGTTTTATGCAGCTAAAATATAATAATACTTTGAAGCAGATTTTTTTACTTCATTAGTCCTGAAGACACCGGAACTCAAATGAAGCGTTAATTATTAAATAAATAAATTTTCTGGAGAGACCCAATGCTTTTATTCGAAAAACACTTTTTCAAGAAACAAGTGACACTTTGCAGTTGACCGTCGTTAGAGTAGCATCTCTTTAGAGCAGCAAAACATGGTGGTAATATAATCGAAAGCACTAAAAATATTAAAAATAAAACTAAAATAACAAAAAAGTGTGGGGAGGCAAACGTTGTTACAAAGTTTATACCACACTGGCAAATACTCTTTAGATATACGACTTCCATCGTTTGCCTATTCACTAAACATTTATATTTTTCAAGAGCCAACCCATTGTTGATTTTTCATTTGTGGTTTCACAAGTAATCACAGAGAAAGATTGGAACAATTTGGCTATAACTGGAAGGTAACGCAAATGGAAGTTCTGTGAATAAATTTAACAAGTCACGTATGTAAACGTTCAAGCTTGTTCTAATAAGCTTTTTTCGTCCATTCATAAACAAAATAATTTTAATGAAAATAGTAATAATTTTAAATAATAAGTAAAGAAAAAATGCAATAAATTATTGTGTGTGTGTGTATTGCAGCATTTCTAATCCAAATATAATTTTAAATGTGGAAATCCTTGATTCGATCTTTAAGAAATATTTTACAAGCCTGGAGGGTTGCCTGGTTTAAATAATGTACAATTAATCACACATCTCGTTTTAGTTGTTTATTATTATAAAATAATGTTAAGGATTTCACTCCAGTTCACATTGCAAAAGAGCTCAAATATTAATTAAACCAAACATTGTATATATCTTTGATGTAGAATCTGAACCAGAATCTGGAGGCTAACCAAAGAAGAGCAAGCCTAGCGTAAACTGGTTCCAAGAACTAATGGTAAAATAGCTCATACATATATATATTGATGGTTCATTATACATATAAATTATTCTGGTCTATTATACATATATGTATGTAAGTTTCGAATTGTCAGGTTATAAATCGAACACTTGCAGATGTAGTTTAGAACTGTAATATTAAACATATGTCCACATTAGCTCGCGCTAAAAATAGTACAATAAGCAAATAAAACTTAAAACTAACCTGAATCAATACAATTGTCGATAATAAGCGTTGATAATTGCCTTAACAAGAGTACAGCTATTCACGAGGTTAGTAGCTCGGAGCCTTCTTTGATACTCACGCCCTCTGTAGAGCGACACCTAACATATGTGCCAAAGTTTGGCGGTAACGTTCAAACTTACATATATACGTATATATATATTTATTATTTAAATACAATTAAATTCATAATTAAAGTAAAATTAAATCGTAAAAAAAAATTATTCCAAATAACGAAAAAACTGTAAAGGCCGCAGATATGCCATATATCAACAAGTTAAAAATATTCATAAAATAAACGAGCAAAGCATAATCTATCGTTGATCTAGTAAGATTTACAGCCAAATTTCATGGAAGGGCTTTGCAAAGTCTACATTCTTCTAGCAGCCTGCCATATATTGGGGAAACAGAGTAGTACTTCAGATAAGACTAACTGGAAAAGGCCTGAGGGCCGGAAAATACGGTAAAGTTTTCCAGCCAGTGATCCGGTTTGATAGTTTCCTTCAAGTCCCTCTCCTAGACTATATTACCGGACTCAATTTTCCCACTTCACCGATACATTCTGGGCCAGGAGTGTGCTTATCTGCTATGTTATTGGCTGTGGAATACTCTTAAGGCCTGCGTACTCCTTCCACAAGGATAATCAGGATAGTATAGAGGATTAATTTAATTTCCCTCTGTCAACTTTTTCGTTTTCGTGCTCAAGCATACAGCCCACCTCATTACTTCAGCTCTGCCTGTCCCTAGTCCACTCCAGTGGCAGCAACAACTGATATTAGAAACAATCTGTTCCCAAACGAGAGTTTTCAATTCATAGGCACAATAAATTCCCAATTTTACACAATAAAAGTTGGGAAAATGTCTATAATGCTAACTGATTCAAGGGTCACTGCCACGCATATAGCGCTTTGTTAATATATAAAAGATTTTATTTTTACTGATTAAAACATTGTTACATTTTAAGGAATTTATTAATTGTCGCTTCTACATGAGAGTGTTATTAGCGCCCGCAGTGAGCTCAGTCACTGTTATTTATCCTGTCGTCAATGTTATTTATTTAAAGTAAACACTAATATTTCCAGAACCCCTAATGTTTTGTGAAGGAGTTAATATGTTATATTCAAACATATGTACACGTAGGCTGGTCTAAACCTGGCACACACATGGGTGACCTGTTACACTCATTTGTGGGCACTGCATTCTTTCCATGTTTTCCATGGTTCCTCCTCTATTTCCATGGTTGTTCCTTGTCTATAATTTAACGATCTCATTTTATACTCTGAAGTTACACTAACGAAAAAAGAAATTGATTCCTAAATATAAATAAGATCTGTTAAATTGCAAATTATTTGACCTGAAGAAAAAATGACCCATGACATTGGTGAGATGAAGAGTCCAAGTGAGCAAATATATCTAGTGAAATTCAAGTTCAATTAGAAAACAGTTTCTCATTGCTTTCTCCATCAACAAATATTTTCCCTTTGGGAAAAGAGGCCGCAAAGCTCAAGTAAATAGAGAAAACGAATAAAAGAAGGAAATAAGTATGCCAAGACTATCTTTTTATAAATACCTCTATAAATAGCAGTTGGCAAAATTACATTCCTCGAGGCCGTTACATTTATCTTTTAACTAAAAACCCGAACGGATAATAGCTATTTGTCTTTCTTTTTAGTCATTCTGTTTGGCCACTTATTGTCTGCGTCAGATTCTATACCTTTAAAATCTCAAGATCGAATTCAGCTAATTTATTTAAAACTGTTAATAAATCAATATTATGGCTCCACCTTGTAGTATTTATTTCAAGACAACTGCTTATTATTAATGCCAAAAGTTCCCTTTGTGTCTAGAAAATAATTGACATTTCTTAGAGTATTAGGGTGTAATTAATGTGCTGGAAACTAAAAACTAGTGAACATTAGTTAACCTACTTTCCTGATATGACAAAGGCAGACTTCATTAAAAATATCAACAAGTGTTCAACACATGTCAATAAACTCGAAGGAATCAAATAGATTACTGCATTAGTACTTATTTTGAGCATAAAAAGCTTAATTGTTGATTCGAGAATTATAACTTTACTAATCAAGAGTTCTAAAAAAAAACCTTTAATTTGCTATAAATCACAATATGTACAATTATTTATATGGTTACAGCTGAGGGCTTACTGACTACGTGAAGGGATCTACAAAGTTCTTAAGACTAAGGCAGTATATATAGAAATGATAACAATACAGATATCACTGAAAGGTCATTGAAGACAAATATTCAGAATGATAATAGTATAGATATTATTAAAAGGTCGTGGGAAGGAAAATAGGTTATTGATAATTACAATAAAGCTAATAAGTTTAAGAGATACAGTTATTAGGACGTTATTGATAAGCGTATCATTTGTTAGTGATACGATTATTAAATTTTACTACATACCTCACTGACCGACGGGGTTTTTATGCTTTATTTATTTTATTAACTGCTAATTTAAGTTAGTTAACAGAGCGATCGTATTTATGTCTGTATTCCTGATAATACTACAAAAGTTCATGAATTATAATGGCATATTATACAGTACTCGGATCAGAAAGTATTTAGGAGTTAATGTCTAGAATTTTTAGTATTGAAGATAACATTCACAGAGTAATCTATATTTAATAACTATTTAAGAAAGACAAACAGACCCGAAAGAAGGGGCCAAAGCTATACCCAGCCAGCACGACTGTTTGGTCTTGCGGGACTACCTTCCCTTCTCGGTCTTCATTCATCAAGGCTTCTTCAGACTTTTTAAAGACGTATTTTACAATTTTAGGAAAATGGTAAAGCATGACATGTAAACGTTATTCACATTATTTTTTTTTATTTATTCAATATTATTTTGCATCCCTACTACAACCATAAACCTTTTTTTTTTTTCCTTTAAAACTTCTTTTATTCGACAACATTTTTACAACATATGATCAAAATTCAATGAACAATGTTTACAATTTTTTCCTCGTGCTGCATGCTCAGATGCATTTGAAGGAGGTAATTTACAAAAACAATATTTTCTATTTGAAGTTAAAAAATCAATACAATATGAAGAGGACTAGGTGTTGGGGCTCACCTTAGAATCTAGACCATCATTCCACCCCGTGTCACACTAGAACTTAATTTATACATAAGCCAAATTATGCATTTTTTTCTAAATTTTATCACATTATTTATCTCCTTCCAAGGTTAGGGGGACGAAACTTAACATTATTAGTAATATGCTATTAGGATTTTTGATTTCCTAAATCTAAAAATCTGGATTGTAGTATTTTAAAACCCGGAGGAATTTAAGGGATCACGCAGCTTCACATAAATATTTTGGGTAACATTTACAGAGTAATATAGTATTTGAGAAAAAGGAAGTCCCGAAAAAGGCGCCATAATTATACCCAGCCAGCACAATTGTTTGGTCTTGCAGAACAATCATTCTCTAACTTTTTTTATTGGCTTGATTAATCAAGGCATTTTTTAGGACGTATTTTAAAATTTTTGGAAATGCATGGCATGTAAACGTTATTCACATTGTCTTTGTTTATTTAGCAGGTCATGAGGCTACTGCCGTTTTAGTCTCCGAAGAGAATCATAGGGATGAGTGGTGCAGTGCAATGATTGTGCTAGGGTGGTTGGATAGGTTACTATGGAATAGTATAAACTTGGAAGGGATGAGTTCAAGAATTTAGGGTGTATTCAGATCATTATGAAGGGTTTTGTTGCTGACGTAATAAGGGGCATTTATTACTGTTCTCAGGACTTTTAATTGCAAGGATTGGATGCGCTTGATGTTTGACTTTTTTGCTGTCCCCCATAGCTCTATTCCGTATGTCCAGATTGGCTCAAGTATAACTTTGTAAATAAGTAGTTTATTTTCTATTGAGAGATGGGATGCCTTCGAAGTAGTCTGTACAGTTGTCTAAATCGTCTGTTTAGTTCTTGTTTTTTTAGCCTCGTGTGTATGTTCCATGTAAGTCTTTTGTCGAGATGGAAGCCTAAATACCGTACTGTCTCAGACACAGGGAAAGGAATCGAATTTAAAAGACTAGCGGACAGGACTTGCGGCAGAGGGTAAAGGTTATGTTGGAACATTTTGCTTCATTGACTTTGATTCGCTATTGGTTGCATTAATACTCGATCTCATCAAGGTGTTTTTGAAGGTTTTGGGATGCTATATCAGGGTCTGAATGGGTTGACAGGACTGCAGTGTGCAACTGCAAATGATGCCAACAAGGTATTGGTGGTAGAGGGGACATCAGCGGTGTATATATTATAGAGGATGGGACCCAGGACGCTCTCCTGTGTGACTCCTGCTTTTATGGGATATTAGTTAGAATATTCTAAACCACAGCGGACTTGGAAGAAGCGGTTTGAAAGGTAGGACTGTAGGATTAGGAATGGGGTCTGCGGTAAATATCCTTTGAGCTTGTAAAGCAAACCAGTGAGCCAGACCCTGTCAAAAGCAATATTATAAATATTTTGTTATCTATCTAGTACAAGTACTCCTAAAAACATTTACCATCATTCCTCCCCCTGACACGTAAACATTTAATATATACTGATAAATTGCCAAAAGCATACAATTAATAATAAATATAATTAATTAATTATAAATAATTAAATTAGACTAACAGTAAGGCTGTTGACGCATATCTACCCAGCTGTTCACAGAAAAAACTGTTCACTATCAAGGAATTTGTTGGCAAAAAAAGTTATATCGTCATCTTTTTTAATTCTTCTGCATGTTTGTCATTGGGTAATATAAGGTTAAAACCAGCACGTGACTTAAATTTTTCTGATCCAGGGTATTCAATCACAATGACTTTTTTTTGTACTTCAGATTATTTACTTTCCAAATGAAAATATTTTAACTTCTAAGCAACCACCCTCCCTTTTTCATCCTAACTTGTTAAACATTCTTAGGGTATGTTAAATAGGTTGGCAGGCAACGAGTAAGTCACCTGCTTGACAATGGTGAGAAATTAACGTCCACATACAAATGTGAAGAAGACTGTGATGGGGGCTCCCCCCCCCCGTCACACGGTAGTACGTCTATACGTCTATACGTATACTATATCTAATCTAAGTCAGTATACGTATCTAATAATAAAATAACATGGACTGATTGGATGATGTGGGTCAACAGTATACTACCTACCGAAAAGGCTGCATACATGACCATCCTTATGCCCATATTGTCATTTTGTTCAAGGGAAAGTATCGTTCCTACCTCCATCTTGGCTTCACACGTTAAACACTGTCTTATCTCCATATATGAATCCCAACTAGTGAGTGAATCTTAAAAATTGCTCCTTTGTCGTCTCCTATCTATTATACTCGTAGCTGTCTTATCTGCCATCAAGCGGCCTTATATATGGCTTATGGCCGATCGGCAGTACCTACTGGCTTAATATTATAAGTCTGTATTGGTTTTGCTGAAACCATAAAATGTATTTATCCCTGATTCACTCTGCGCAGAAATTTTATCTTTGACCTAGTGCCGTGAAATTTGACAAGAAAAATCCATTTAGTGGCCTGGTGACAAAAAAAAATTTTCAATTTACAAAACATAACTTGTGTATTAATTATGATCTTATTGACTTGAATAGTAATATCTAGAATTTCTTTAGATTGTGAACTAAAACTAATATTATCATATTCTTCTGTGACAATGTCTTCCCACAAATTAATATATTCATTTAAACGTACTAGTGCTTTATTTAGCTCACATATCCATTCCCATGTGCTACTGATGCTGTCGATTAGGGGTAAGGACTGAACTAGGAATAATTAATAAAGTGTTTGACATTAAATGAATATACAATTTTGTAGATAGGTATAATCTTTTTTTTTTTTTAAATCGTAATAACTACATTTTTATTACCGCTTTATTAAAGGCAAGAATTGCAGAGTTAACATTAAAGAAATTCAAAAAGTACTGATTATATAGTAGCAAATTAATGAGTTAATTTTAAAAATGAATATTTCACATCACACTGAGTAGTGCATCAAACTATCAAAGATTTTGTGACCTGATTATAGGTTTAATTATTATAGGGTTAAGTATAGGTAGTAATGTCATGATAGGTTCTGCTGCAAATATATTTATAATACGAGTATATATAAAAAATATGCAATAGAAATTTATCATCTATATTTTTATCCACCTAAGTTGTGTTTGGAGAACCCACCTCAGCGCTATACTCAAATAAATAAAATAATGTATTGGATTGATATGCTTTCGGATGCCATTTATTTTATTTAATATTCTAATTGAAGTCTGCTCCAATTAAATTATTTCCTGAAGATATAAACTTACTTAAAGCCTGTAAAAAGATCAATTCTAGTTTTAGTCGGATATTAAAATCAAAGAAGGATAAACCATAATTGGTTTTTCGATAAAACTAATGATTTATTACAATCAAATATAATGAAATTAAATGACAAAATCTATACATTTTAATTACAAAATAATTATTAACATAGATTATCTTACACAGAAATGCTAGGAAGTCTAATCTTAGAAGGGTACCACATCTTTACAAAACTATACACTTATGACAAAACTTACAGGGCAGTAAATTTTCAAACCAGCCCTTAAACTAGCGACTTTGTCTTTGGCACGTACACTCACTCCAAGCTTGTCGTTGGGCTAACCACTTATTCTCTTTAAACTGTCAAGGTATACTCTGAAAATTGATGTGTTTATGAAGAGCTACAAGCTAATGTTAATCTATCTAACTTATTTCTACTTATTAAGTATATGTGATAAGCTCCCCCCTATAACAGTACAACTTATCAACACATCGTTTTTTACCTTCTGGAGTTAAAGAGATACTGAAAACCTTCGAAAGGACAAGGCTAATTAAATGGTTTGACCGTGCAGTGAAGAGACCTGCCAGACCAAAAGAATTTTCCCGAAGGGAATGAAGCGTGAATTGCCAATGGTCGTTCCGGCTGAGTCCCACGAGTCGCCAAGAGAGAGTCCTCTCGAGAGCCGATGCTCACCCAAGGTACCAATGGCCGCTATATCTTCCAGACACCCCTTTAATAGTCTCTACATTATGCTGAGTGCCCCAATCCCTGCTGTGAATCTCCCTGCACTACTATATTCTTCCCTTCCCACCAGAAATATCCTTTTAATAAAACTGAAAGCTCGTTCAATTGAAGTGAACCAACGATTCCTCTGTTATAACGCAGTTCCTCTCCTATTGATTCAAAGGCTCTTTATTGGCCTATCCTGTGTATTTACTGTCTGCTGGTCAAAAATAAAGTATAATACATATACAGACATTGTTTCAATGAAGGTACTTATTAATAATATAATTGTAGGATCTTTTTGCTTATTCCACTCATTTCAAGAGCTATTGAAGGTATGTATTTTCTTTTTTCAAAACAACAAATCCTTATCGATTAGACAGTGATTCAGTGTTTTTTAAATCGTTTGACCGTGCAGTGAAGATACCTGCCAGACCAAAAGAATTTTCCTGAAAGGAATGAAGCGTGAATTGCCAATGGTCGTTCCGGCTGAGTCTCCCCAGTCGCCAAGAGAGGATCCTCTCGAAAAGCGATACTCACCCAAGGTCCTTGCGTGTTCTATTTTTTTCCTGGAGTCATAAAATTTTACATTGAGGTACAATTCGATTTTGCGATGGTACGACAAAGACTACCTCCTTATAACATGATAAGTGTCATTAGGTAATAAATTAAATGGCATTAAAATAACTATAAAAAAGAAACTTAACCTATCTGGACCTTAATTTGGGTACACAAAGCTCCATTACTACAAGAGAAAACACAAAAAAGTTTAAAATAAGAAGTGATATTTGATTATAATTCATGTAAGAATCGATTAAAAAACAGTTCTACTGTCAATAGCAACCAAACATAAAGTGATCCATACTAATTCGCATAGCTTACTTTACTTTTTGAACGGTCTAGCGATCCATTCAGTACAATTTTCAGCTTTGGAACCAACCAGAAAGAGGGTCATTGTCTGTCAGATTATGTAAATGTCAGCCTTTGTCCCGAGGTGAGCCACTGTCATTTTGTGATAACGGTAGTTAATCACCTGTAATTTATTTCAGACGGGGATATATAATGGAATTACATAAAGGGCGATTAGCCATCACGTGAAGCGTTGTATGGGACAAAATGTATGCAGGTTAATCGTTCATAATTGTCCGCAACGATAAGTTGCGAATATAGGTCCTGTAAATATTATCTAACCGTAGTTACGTCAACTTATATAATTAAATCCTTTCAACGATGATAATAAAAATACGGAGTGGATTCATAGATCAGTTTACAGTAATCTCGGTTTTCTATTTTAAATTATTTCCTTCTTCTTCTTTTTACGTTTTTATATAGATTCTAAGCTTCATTCGTCCTGGGTTTATAGCAACGTCTATCTCGATTTACCGATTTGCTTTTATTATTGCGACCAGTAATGATATTATGATGGGATTTCTTCTATTATGTACTACTACATAATGTTTTCAAACTCTCAATACTCCGTGAACTTATTACTATAGTTTCGGAGATATGACCATATTAAGCTCTTTACATCGCACTAGCGAGTCAATTTTAGGTAAGGCTAGGTCACGCTTGATTTACGTAATTGCTTATATTTTCGCAATTAGTAATGATTTAATGCTGCATTAGGATCTTGTATTATGTACTTGTGTATCTTATCTATAGTCCCTTTTAGTTGTGTGAATTTCTTACCAGTAGTTTTAATTATGTGGTTTGGTTATCACATCTTCTTGCATTGTTCTAGTGAGTCGACGGTGACGGGCTAGATCGGTCAAATATTTCCATTTAATTTCCCATTCTCCCTATTTTTTTAACTTTGAGAGCTTATAAAAAAAGAAAATATTATCTTTATTCACTTTTGTTTTTTTGTCAATCTTTTTATTTTGTTTTTTTAATCACCTCATATTATCATAGACTCTTCATTATTTGTAAGCTTATCAAATCTGAGTAGTGCTATGTATTTTGTTTTTGTCACCTAGACATTCTTATTTTGTTGCTTCTTCTACTTGTCGAACAATGGCATAGAATTAAGTGTGGTTTTCATTTAAATGTTTACATTTTGATACTTGTGAAAAAGTCCAAATCCTCCCAGATTAAACCAGTAAATGCCCATATAAGCAAGTGCATTTTTAACGTTGGGTTCCAAAACGAAACCAGTTTAAAAAAAATCGCAGGTAACTTGTAAAAACATGTACTTATTGTGGAGGCCCATTAAGTCAAGCAAGCCAAGCTTTGCAAATAGAGGTAACAACATTATCTACCCCATACATGTCAGTAAGGAATTGGGAAAGGTTTTGTGTTAATCGGGGATGTAATATCGTTTTTCATCAAAACTAAAGGTATCCGTCAATGCATCTAACTAACGTTAAGATGGCATACATTTGAAAAGAATGATTCTCGAAGAAATGTTCATATCATTTAATATAAACCGTACATTTAAAATATTTTCAACTAATCATTATGGTTACTAGTATATTATTCTGGATAACACCGAAGCTCTTTTCGAGGTGTCCACCATAAAAAGGTGAAAACTGGATCCATTTTCTGGGTAAAATGTGAAATATGACGGTCAAGGTATCTGTGGGGGCTTCAGCTGTCTGATATACTTACCTTGCAATCCACCTTAGGGGGCCTGTCCCCCTCTTCCCGTAACGTTTTCTCCTACATTTCTTCCAGGGGAAATTGGCACTTGACTGGGGTCAATGATGCAGTGGTTAAAGATACGAAAGAGCCAGGTATTTTTATTCTATGCTTTCTGCTGTTTTATCAAAATGCATCTGTTAGAGGTCTTACCTGACAATGCTGAACTATCGTGTATATAAAGTTCATTGGTATAGCAATATCCTTATTTTATAGATAGATGTTTTTTTATAAAATCGGAGATTTTATTGCAGGCCATAGAATTTTAAAATAGGCTATTGATTAGTTTGGAATCTGCTTGAATTCTTGAAAAGAAGATGTTTTGCACATTATTCTTTGACGATGGTTCAGCTTATATCCAGGGCCCAATCAATATCTTTCGCAAACCAACGTTTTATTATGATTAGTTGTAAGTTTGACATTTAAAACTATATTTGAAGCACTATATTATCGAACAATTAAAACTATATGTATATTTAAAGAAAAAGAAAAATATATTGTAATTTTATCGCAATAACCAAGTTTGTATTTAAAAACAAAAAAGAAGAGGATGGCCAAAAAGAGAGGCGTGGGATATTTAACACATAAATCTAGACTGAAGATAGTCGTACATATTGATGGCAATCAAAAGAAACCCCAATAAACATTCCACTTAAAACTTTTTTAGTATGACAAAAGCTTTGATTTGTACATGTAAATAAGTGCCAATCTATGGCAATCTCTTTCTCAAAATCTGAATAGAGGATTTGAAAGATGTGTGCTAAAGTAGCCTGTTTAACTGTGGTATGAAATCACATCAACATATGAACATAATTAAGATAAAGAGATTATACGCGTACATATATGCAAAAGAATTAGCTAGATGCACCTTACTAGCTTTCATTTTAATTTTATTGACAAATTGTGATTACAGATTTTCATTGAATTTCATCAATCACCCCGAGACTTCATAGGTCATTGGTTATCATTTTTCCTGTTTACACGGTAAGATCGGCGCTTGAAGATAGCTTTATCTTCAATATTTATTATAAATATTTGAGGAGAATGGTGAGATACTGCGCTTTAGTGGTAAAAATCGGACTGCTAGACTTTCCGGTCGAGCACTTCACTTTTAATCCTGTATCGTCTATGGCTCTAGTTGAGAGAGGATCGATTTGCCAAGACACGACCACTTGGCTGCCGATTTTGGAATTTTCTTTCAACTTTTTAAAAGGTAAGCATGAACCTTTTTTTAAAAAAATGAAAGGAAGGCTCTTCCAGTCTGATTCCTATTCCTTCTCCGAAAATTCCCACAAGAAGCGAACAATTGGGATGGAAACCGCCCAAGATCAGGGGAGCAAAATATTTCCATTTTTTGGTTGAAAAGCACAAAAGACCGATGGTCAGGTTTTTTCTTCTGTCGAATTAGTAAATACATTCCACTTGCTTATTCATTCTCCTTAGCCTATAAATTTTTTTTCATGAAATCCTTTTCACAAGTTTCTGTTCCTTTATCCAGGGTTACGTAGTCGATGTTTTTAGCTTATTTGGTATTTTTACTTAATTAGTATATATTTATTGAAATCGAAAAAAAAAAGTTCGAATAAAGTAGTGCTAAATGTGATTCGTTTGATTTTTATTATATTTATTCAATCGATTATTATATTAAGATAGTACTGCAATAAATTGACGTAACTACAAAAATTTATGATAATAACTTCCATGAAAGGATATTATGGGGCAAATCAAATCAAGAGGCCAACAGTGACTTCCTTGACGAAAAAATACTAACCAAATCTAAAAATCTGAAATAGTAATAAATCTGGCGTTCCGAGGCAGGAATGTTGTGCTATTTAAAAACAAAGTGGAATATTTTTCCCATGTACTTTCTGCAGAAAATATACACCATTTATCGTGCATCAAGCGATAAAAACATAGAGTTAAAACTTGTTGCTGTCAATGAAAGCTAACTTTTCATACCTTGCAGCAATATCCATACAAAAAGACTGATTAGTTAATGAGCTTTTTGACATGCAGCTAATGGAATAAACCTGTATAACAAGCTGTAATTCTAAGATTGTACTATCTACATCAAAGAGCTGACAGAACAGATCACCCTATAGACCTCCGGACAAGTGAGTGACCCATTAACCGAACCATGAACCGCATGTTCCCCACAAGTCCACAATCGCGGTCGACACATGCATCAATAATGTGCAGTAGCCGCTTACCAATTTTGACAGTACCCTCAGTCTGTCGAGGCATCCAGTATGTGTTACCCTCCCACAGAGTAGTTGTGTTCATTAAAGCTTTAGAGATTTACCGTAATATATTTTTTTAATTTGATATTTGTATAATTTATGGGGTAATATGCATTCTGTTGTCCTATTTATTGATTATAAGGTCACTGTTTTTTACAATCATTTTTAACAGATGACATGTTAATTTTATTGTAAAGTACAAAGCTAGGTCCCTAAACGCCCGATCAAATCACACTTAAGAAGTAAACACATTATCTGTGCATGCGTGGTATTTTCTGCCTATTAAATGTATTTTTCGGTTTTATATTTTTATTTTATCACCAATCAATTTACTAAAGATAGCCATGTTTTATAGAGTTAGCTATATATTTTTCATGTGTTTTTAACATTAGATAGGGGACTCTTATGGAAAATTTCAGATTTTGAAAAAAAGAAACCCTAATAAATAAAATAAGGCCTTGGGATAAATAGAGTTCCTTGATATATTTTCACCACTCACTAAAAAAATACGGCTTGGGTTATAAAATATATATAAAACAACTTTATTATGATATTACAGTCTGCTCATTGGGCTATAATTAATGGTGATAAATGTTTTCATTCATACCATATTTACAATTTTTATTTACTTGCTCATTCATACAGTATTTACAAACAGCCAAGAGACCTCCCAAATCTACATGTTTATCACCTCCCTAGCAGGTTTATAAAATAATTGATTCAGTAATTAAAAATGACGATGCAATTATTCACGCCACCACCTACGTACGTGAGTTCAAACCCACCGCAAACATTTTAGGTGACTGCATACTTTATAATTTTAGGCAATGATTTTATTTCTGTCATAGAAATCTTTGTGACGGGGAATGAGCAGAGGGTTGAAGCCATGATTTCCAGCATTTTAAACAAGCGAAGGAACTTGGCTGCTTATCTAAGATGAACTGTGTTTCCACACTAAAGCACAAGCCGTACCGAAACTATGCAAAAACTAAGGTGCCTATAATTAATTTATGCAGTAATACTATTTCTCGAGCCTTATATGCATCTATTAAGAGTGTCGGGTCGTCACGAGGGGGGTGCCTGGTTACCCTAGCCCTGGCGACAAGTGAGGGTTGTTTGAGTTTATGACCTGGACAATCGTTTCATGATGGCTTTACTATCTGACTCCATTTTTTGATAGGTATGTGCCCCGGCAATGCACTATGTTCAGGAAAAGAGGTATAGGGTAGGTAGGTAGTTTGTCTGGTCTTGAAATGACCACGAATTCACACTCGGTATCTAAGGGTAGGCTAAATCCGTCCGGATCCCAAAGGCGAGTGTGAACCAGAGAGAGGCTGACTGCATTGTCACGGGAGACACTGCTTGGTAAGTTTGCAGGGCCACGACAACCGCTGTCCACTAGGAAGAGGTCTCTCCCCAGGAGGTGCTAGTGAGGTTAGGAGAGAAGAGATGCAGAGGTTTTTCATAAAGAAGAAGACCGAATTCTCGAATACCGTCGCAGCTGCAAGTCGAGTAGCTTCGCTAGGAGGAGAATGAATTACAGCTCAAGATCTGCCCCTATTTATAGTTAGTGGTGGCTCGTTATGCCCAATCATCTCCCTCGTTGTTGTAACCAATAAGATCTAAGTAAGCGGTCGGGCTTTGTGTAGGCAGCCGAAGGGATGACTCGGTCGTTTTTTCTACCTGATGTGGGGTAGCGGTTACCCACCCGGCTTACAGCTGTGACCTCTTTGTTGTTTACACATTTACAATGACTTATTTATGTTATTTAGATTTGTTTAAATTAATTTACACTATATATACAATGGAGTATAGGGTGATTTATCTTATGTAGTTAGCGGTCGCTACAAAGAGCTAACAAGTATTTTTTTAAAATCCATATAAACGAAATAAAGGAAGTAGAATCTTAGCAAAGCTTTCATTTTTGTGGAATTACCGATAGCTTATTTATTAAGCTACCGTTTAATAAAATACGCTATTTTAATACTTACATAATAACTTTAAGCGTGACGAAGTATTATGCAGTGGATTGCTGTATAGTATTAGGAATACGAATTATCACTCTATTACTTAAAAATATAGTCTAGGAATCTAAAGGTAATTATTTATAATTTGAATCCCGTTGATAACTACTTACTGCATATAAACTACACGGAAAACACTACCTGTACGTGTGACATATAGTTTCAATATTTTTTCAAAAACATTCATCAAATATTATTCTAAAGGCCTTGCCACAATGCCACAGGTGCCAGGAGTTTAGTCACACTAAACACCACTGTGGCCGTCTGTGTTGACACGCATCAGGTGAATTGGATAACGCACAAGAAGCAAAGTGCTCCAACTGTGGGGGACCTCACGTAGCCTCGTACAGAGCGTGCCCTTGCCATGTAAAGCTACAAGCCGCCACGGACCAGAAGAAGAAGCAGAAGCAGATGGGGAAAGCGCCGCCAGTCCACCAACGCCAGCAGCCTACTAGGAGCAGTAACCAACAGCCGCCCACCACCACACCAAACTTCACAGTAGGAGCGACGTACGCAGAAGTCACCTCTGCAACGTCATCAATACGTGACACTCCCGGCCTTCCACCCTGGTTCTCGATTCTCGAGACCACGATCAGCGAATTTATGTCCGGACTAAGGACCGTATTTGCTCAATTGGCACGCCGTGGGTAAGTAAAAGATACTTAACTTCAATGTTGACGGTCTGATGACTATACTCGAAGAAGTGGAGGCACTAATAGCGTTTTTACACCGGACATCGTCGTGCTAACGTATACGAGAATTGTGAACCAGGACGTAAGGCTACAGGGCTACTCTGTTGTCATCGAACTGACCGATGGCTACGGTGGTGTTCTGGTGGCAATACGACACGGTATTGTGGAAGAAAGTGGCTGCGCAACTCACTACATTTGATGTCAGGCTCCATCACGTGTTGGTGACAATAAACCTGGGTACACCCATTTATCTCACCGTTATGTATAAGAGACCGAGGGCGTCTCTCCAAAAGTTCTCAGCCCTTCTTAGAGAGTGCACTAAGAAAAACAGTCACTGGGTTGTTGGAGACTTAAATGCGTGGCATCCCTTGTGGAATAATGCCACCGACAAACCAGTGGGGAGAAAATTGGAAAAAGGCACCCTTTACTGTTGTTCACCCCCAGAACTATATGTTTAACCAAAGAGGTGACAGTAAAATTACTTCCACCCTAGATCTCTTACTCACAAAACAGCCGGACAGGATAAACAATTGTGAGACCCTGGACCTAGTAACGACCGACCACCTGCCAGTCCTGTATTCCATTGACGGTAGAGTTGTGATCCCGCGTCCCACGAAGTACGACTATAGTCGAGCCGACTGGGACCTATATCGATCACAACTTTGCCACCAATTGCATACGGTTCCTGTTCTCCACACTACAGAGGATGTGTATTGACAGGTAGTGTTTGGAATTTCACCAGTTGAAATCGCAACCGGCAAACGAGGCGACTGATTCGAGAAACTAATTAGCCTGGGGATAATTAGCTATACGTTTGAGTTTTAAGTGGACTGTAATTATTTGAGAGTCTCGTTAGAGAAATGACAATATCAAATGTAAACACAGTAATGTAAATTCCTACCTGCTTCGATGTGACGACAGCGTGCGAATCTCCCTTCTTGAACTCCGATAACCTAGAGATTTGGGCCCAAACTCCAGATTTATCCAAGTCCCGATTCATCCAATAGCTGTCTGCGTTTAATCTGAAATGTCGCTTCTCCAAGACTGCGTACTAGTGATTTGAATAATGACTAAACAAAGATAATGGCGTTGAAAATACGCTTGAAAAACAGTGTGAAAAATGATAACTGTTGAAGACAAAAAGAGACGCTATAATAATGAAAATGAAAATTACCACCTGAGAGACAAAAGCGTGGGGAAAAACGCTGATCGAGCCGGCAGGCAGCGCCAGCGTCTGTGATTCACAGAACTACCGAATGGTTTCGGGTAATTACTTATTGAATAGCAAATTCAAATTAAAATGAAATTAAGTTTACGCAAATGGCGTAAACATACCGCCCACCAAATTAGAGCAACTAATTTCCGGGTTAAATGAGAGCTAACACAAATGAAATAGCATGATCTACTTGAGAGTTTATGTACATGATTGAGGAAACAAGGAATAATGAGAATGGAAACGTTAAAGGGAAAAAGGTAAAGAAAAAGAGAAAGAAAAAAAATGAATATATGAATGACAACTGTGAAACTTAGGCCTGAGAGTCAAGGGGCACAAGCCGATTGACGGGCCGAACGAATGAACCAGATGGGTTGCGTATGGTGACAACCCGTGTCACGCCATCAGCGCCGGGGTGAAGGGATTCTACCCGAGCCATGGGCCAATGAAGAGGAGAAGTTGAGATTCCCTTGATGAAAACAACATCGCCAACAGAAATTTCCTCGGAATGACGATTCCATTTATGGCGTTGCATGAGGGTGTTGAGATATTCGTGAGACCAGCGATCCCAAAATTGTCGGGAGATCTTCGTGATAGCTTTCCATCTTTGGGTGAGCGAACATGATGGCGATGGGGGGATTTCTGGACGGGCTAATAAAGGAGCACCGATTAAGAAATGTCCAGGGCTGAGGTAATCGGATGCCTCGAGAGGATCTGATGAAAGAGGGCACAAAGGTCGGCTGTTAAGGATGGCTTCAATACGAGCAAAGAAGGTAAAATATTCTTCGGAAGTAAAGCAAGTATCTGCAGTGATACGGCTTAGAATGGTTTTGACGGACTTGACACCTGCTTCCCAAATACCGCCGAAGTTTGGAGAAGAGGGAGGGTTAAAATGCCACTGAATGCCTTGGGAACTGAGGTGCGAAGTGATTTCGGATGAATGATCGCGCATGAATACTGAAGCTTAATTTAAGACGCGGTTGGCGCCAATAAAATTGGTTCCTCGGTCCGACAAAATGGACTGAGGTAGACCGCGACGTGCTATGAAACGATCTAAGGCGGAGAGAAATGCAAAGGTGGATAGCTCGGAGGAGAACTCCAGATGCAATGCCTTGGTGGTCAGACACACGAAAAGGCATAAATAACCTTTGGTAATGGGGGCCTTACGCAGTCGCGAAGACTTGACGTTGAAAGGGCCAGCATAATCGACGCCCGTGTTGATAAAGGGACGGCCTGGTGTCAGGCGGACCGACGGAAGATCTGACATCAATGGTTGAGGCGAACGCGCTCTGAACAATTTACATGTGCGGCATGATGAAATTACCGAACGAATCAAACTGCGCAAAGATAGGATCCAATATTCGGATCGAATGTGCGCCATACAAGTGGTGGGACCAGCATGAAGGCATGTCAAGTGAGCATGACGTGATATCAGATATGACAAATGAGCTCGTTTGGGCAGCAATATTGGGTGTTGAGCTGGATAACGCAATTGAGAACGCGAAAGTCTACCGCCCACCCTAAGAACACCGGCTTGATCCAGAAAAGGGGTTAATGTTTGCAATGACTTGGTGTTTTGTTGGGTCTGAATACGAGCTATCTCGGCTGAGAAATGGATGGATTGAGTGGAAGTGACATAATATTGCATGGCAGCTAGTAACTCGGAAACCTTAAGATCACCCTGAGTTCGATACGCTGATGCTGCAATGCGAGCGTTGGTTGAGAAACGCAAGATCCAACCCAGGACTCGACGTGCTCTGTTTAATGACGAAAATCGGGTAAGCAAATCGTGCAGGAAATTGCTGGATGAGACAGCCACCAATGAGACGGGATTGGTATTGCGTAACTCAGGCAGCTGCTCAGTGTGAGCTGAGGAAGGTTCAAAGGCGTCAGGCCATGGAATTTGAGGTTGATTGGCGAATTCAGGGCCAGAATACCACAATGTTTGAGAGTCAGGAGTGACAAATTGCTCAGCTGTAAGACCTCTTGAGGCCAAGTCAGCAGGGTTCTGGTCGGAAGATACATGCGACCAAGAGCGATTAGAAAATGGAATTTCATTTACGCGGGAAATGCGATGAGCAATAAAGGTTTTTAAAAGATGAGGGGAAGTGTTGATCCACGAGAGTACGATCTGAGAATCCGAAAATAGACGGACGGTCTGCAAAGGGGAAGGATGGGGTATAACGTATGTTGAAGCAGTGGAGGCAGGTTCCATGTGGCCTGCTGACAGATAGTCAGACATGAACATTTTATATTCAGCAACAATTGAGCCATGTTTGGCTAAGCGGTGCTCAAGTCGGGATACTGATGCTCGAGCTTGAGTGACGTTGCAGCCCAATGGGGTTGCACTAGGGTGAAATGGCAATGCGACGGAATATCTGCCGTCAGCATTGCGTCTAAACGTAGAAATGAAATGTTGTTCAGCAACATCATCCAAGGGATTGGAGATGGAGCCTTGATGGACGGATTCAACGTCCCAAAATGCGGTGAGTTGCTTGTCCACTTCAGTAGTGGATAACAAGGAAATGGTAGAGGGGGTCGGATTCATGATTTGAATCGGGCCTACAATGATGTGTCCAAAAATGGTGCCAATGGAAATGGGACCATGCTGAATAGGCCGAATGCCAATTTGAGTTATCAAGCGGGGAAACACGTCAGCCCCCAATAAAATGTCAATTTTATCGGGACGATAAAAATGAGGATCCGCTAAACGAAGACGGAAGAACCGTTTTAGGTTTTCCTTTGGGATTTCCATGCTAGGAAGTTGGTGTGCAATGGTGTTGATTACGGCAACACAGAGAGAGAGTCGTTTGTTGTTCAACGGGAAATCAGTTGGATATTGACCAAACCTGTTGACAATGTATCGGAAGAACCTATTCCGGATACAGCCATGTGATTAGGAGAAGTAGGCAAACGCAAGTTTTGCACTAAACCCTTGTTAATGAAGGACACTTGAGAACCGGGGTCAATGACACCACGGATGGGATAAATAGAACCAGTACAGTCGGTTATGAAAGCACGAAATGTGCCTAAAAGGGAATGAGCACGTTCCTGAGTGGTTGAACGAGCAGCTGAGCATGAAAGCACTATTGGTGCAACACTGGGATTTTCAATTGATACCGATGGAGCTGGAATGGACATGGCAGAAGTTGACGGGGTTGCTATTTGCTGATCCGAATGTAATAACGTGTTATGCCGTTGGGAATGACATTTCCGGCATGATGATGTCGATGTGCATTTGGACCGCAGGTGACCACCAAGGCAATTGAAACAACGCTGATTCTTTTTCAGGAGCTCATATCGAGCTGAAATAGATAATTGCTGAAACTTGCTGCATTGTGACACATGGTGATTGTGAGAGCAGCAGAAGCAGGAAGCAGGGGCTCTAGCTGAGCGGTTATCAACGCTTGCTTGGGAAGTCTGAGCAATATACGAATGAGATTTGACAGCAGTCCGAGGTTTAACACTGGGTTCACCAATTAACTGGGAAGTTTCGATGGTTTTGATCTGTTGATTGACAAAATCCAATAAGCTTTGGAAAGTAGGTACAGTGGTGGAATCATGTTTTAGTTCAAAAGCATGTCGAGATTTAGAATACAAATTTTTCAGTGCTAATGACACTAGCAAAAAATCGCTCAAATCATCAAGTGCCAAAGCTTTGAGAGCATTGGCAGAATTTTCGTGAATGGTCATAAAGCCCTTGAGGTCAGACAATGAATTGGATTTGGCAGTGGGAAAGTCGAGTATGCTTTTGAGGTACATGTGACCAATTTGTCTCGGATTATTGTACCGGGCAGTTAGAGCATCGAATGCCAATTGGTAATTATCTTCGGTTAGATGGAATGAAGCAATGACAGAAGCAGCTTCATCGATAGTGGATGTTTTAAGGTAATGTAATTTGGCAATATTACTTAACTGAGGGTCGCGATGAACCATGGAATTAAAAAGTGCAAAAAAATTAGGCCAATCGGACAATTTGCCATTGAATTTAGGAATCTGAATTTTTGGCAGATGTGGATTTGCTACAGATGGGACGTTTGCAACGGGATTGACTTCAGCTTTCAATACTGAAGGTTCAGTTTTTTTGAGCTGAAAATATTTAGCTCGGATTGTGTCGATTAATTGCACAAAGGCTACGTAAGGTTGTGTAGTTTCAACTTGATCAGTAGCTGGCAAATGCAAATTGAATTTTTTTATGAGGAAATTAAATTTCTTGAATTCCTGTTCAATTTCAGATAAGCGTTCATAGTTGGCCTTAAGCCGAGGTAAATCGGCTATAGTCATTGTCTTAGCCGAGTCTGATAAAGCAGTTGCAACTGCAAAACTATCATTTCACTGACTAATAGCTAAATCGATTTGTTGTTGTATTTCTTGGGAAGTTGGTGGAGCCATTTTAATGCTATTACTATCAGAAATAAATGGAATTAGTGGATATTTACAGGAAAATATAAAGGGAAATCATGTACAAGGAAAACAGAAATTCTGAAATTCAAAAGTTGGTGATAAAATTAAATTGAGTACTAATAATAATTAGACAAACAGTAATCACAGTTTGAGTTGATGTGGTTTCGACACCTGGCGCTAGTCGTCGCGATTCGATTTGACTAACCTTCTGACTTAAACTGATGATCAATTTTCAAATTAATAGTTGGACAGAATAATCCGGAATACGGAGAACCAAAAAATATGTTTGGAATTTCACCAGTTGAAATCGCAACCGGCAAACGAGGCGACTGATTTGAGAAACTAATTAGCCTGGGGTTATTAGCTATACGTTTGAGTTTTAAGTGGACTGTAATTATTTGAGAGTCTCGTTAGAGAAATGACAATATCAAATGTAAACACAGTAATGTAAATTCCTACCTGCTTCGATGTGACGACAGCGTGCGAATCTCCCTTCTTGAACTCCGATAACCTAGAGATTTGGGCCCAAACTCCAGATTTATCCAAGTCCCGATTCATCCAATAGCTGTCTGCGTTTAATCTGAAATGTCGCTTCTCCAAGACTGCGTACTAGTGATTTGAATAATGACTAAACAAAGATAATGGCGTTGAAAATACGCTTGAAAAACAGTGTGAAATATGATAACTGTTGAAGACAAAAAGAGACGCTATAATAATGAAAATGAAAATTACCACCTGAGAGACAAAAGCGTGGGGAAAAACGCTGATCGAGCCGGCAGGCAGCGCCGGCGTCTGTGATTCACAGAACTACCGAATGGTTTCGGGTAATTACTTATTGAATAGCAAATTCAAATTAAAATGAAATTAAGTTTACGCAAATGGCGTAAACAGGTAGCTTTCCCAACCGAGGTTATCGTCGATGCAGCAAACACTGCTATCCCTAAGTTATCCCTAGATAGTCAAGTGGCGAGAAGGACATGAAAAAAAATCTCTCTCTCATTTCTTACAGTGTTGTATTTTGTTTCCGTTAAAACAAAATAAAGAAGTGTTCCTTAGAACAGTGGATGTCAATATCATAAAATTTGATTACCCTGAACCTAACCTAAAATACTACAGTACACAAATGGCGCCCGAACAGGGACATAATTGAAGATTGATAACGTACGTAATTCGTTGGTAAATATTACTTTTATTTAGATCATATTTCTACAGAGATAATAATTAATTAGTACGAACGATAAGTACTTAGTATAGAATACTGTTCATGTTTGTTTCTGCTGATTACCATTACAAGAGGAATAACGTAATTAATTATCGTCATGAGTAATCCATAAAGATTATTATTAGAGAGGTAGGATATTTTTGCTGCTGTGCAGTCGATTTTTGAGAGGTCTAAACAGTTGAGTGACGACACCGTAATAGACTTTAAGCCGTTCTATGAACGGTTAAGTAAATATGAAGCACTTTTAGATGAAATACAGTCAAAGATAAGGTATTATAATGTGACGGTTCAACAACCAAAGGAAAAGATAAACACCTCTTCAGTACAGATCTCCCTTATGGAATTAATCGATACAGCTAAAGGTAATTATTATAAAGCGGTGCAAACGAGCAGCCCTCCTGATCTACAACCAGTCATGGCTCATAAGGCGTGTCACTTTGTTCCTCAGGAACTTCCGAAAATTGATCTTCCATTGTTCACGGGTGAATTGGAAGAATGGAGTGTTTTCTATTCTCTTTTTGACTCGATGGCTCACAGATAAAATTCCTTATCTGCCATAAGGAAATTCCATTACTTACGTAGTTGTTTACGTGAGGAGGCTTTATCTCTTGTTTCGGGATTTGCGCTAGATAAAAGGAATTACACTCTGGCTTACGACACTCTTGTTTCACGATATCAAATTAGGAGAGGTCTGGCTAGATTTTACATAAAGAAAGTAATGGACTTTTTCCCACTTAATAATTCATCGTCTACCAGTTTGCAGACATTTTTATCGGAGCATGAAAATAACTTTTCTGCCCTATCGGCTCTTGGCATAGAGGACTTGGGTGATTTTGTTAAATTACACATGGCCCTCTCTAATTTAGATCCCGGTACCAGGAGAGCATTTGAGGAGCGATACAACTCCAAAGAAATTCCGTCATATCGAGAATTAATTGGTTTTGTTACAGATCGGTGCAGAGTTTTCGAGATGCTAGAGTAATAGCTAGAGGACTAAAGCATACTCAATGGTTTTGTAATTTACAACTTTTTTTTAAAGCTAGAAATCTTATTGATCATTTAAATTCTTAACTGGTCTCCCATTTATGTTTTCGTATGTTCACTATTTTTCTGGTAATTGCTAGTCCCCAGCTTGATCTAGAGTTAAAGACATTTTAGATAGAGGTCTTTTTTGATGACTGAACGAGGAAGAATAAAATATTGTAAAATAATTAATTAAATATTAGTACAATGAAAGCCATTTTAAACATTAGGCCAGTTAATTAAATGTCTTGATGTTTTCGTTCTTAATATGTATTTGCGTTTCTAAGCAATAACTGCCAATGAAATTGTGCATGCTGGGCGGTGCAAAACGGAGTTCGGAAATGCAGAGATGATTTTATGCAAACAAGCTTTTAAAGCCGATTTAACAAACTCCAGAATTGTAAACAGCTGATATTTTGTAATAGAGTTTCATTTGACAACTGAAAGGTGCCAAAAATCAGATCATTCCTATCGAATATAATAAAAGTTTGTTAATTAAAACATCACTTTTTAAATACAAACTAAGTGAATTTATGTCATAATCAATAGAATTAAATATAATAACATCCAGATTATTAGCATCTATTATATTATATATAACTTGATTAGACCATAACTACAATAAGTTATTACGTCCATACTCCCAAGTTTTTCGCTTCCGTTGCAGGGTTGTAATAGGAAATAATGCAATATTCATTGCTTGTAATCAATCAGTTAGATTAATACATAATACGCTTGTAAAGGCTTTATGCTGTCATGAAATAGTGGTACCAATTCAGCCGAGAGTACACTGGAAAGCACACTGCACCGTTGAATAAGTAAAATATTTAATCAAAAGGCGTCGTAGCTTTTTTCGGAATTGGAACAGAGATATTTATCGGACAGGGAATAATTTATAGAGTAGGGTCTCAGGGGATCCACCATTTATAAGGGCTAGGTACTCGGGAAGGGAGAAACAAGCTCAGAGGGATAGCCCTAGGTCAAGCAGGCCTAACCCTGTGCCTCTCCAACGGCTTCATTCAGTTTTGTTCTGTGTTCGGTTTAAAGTCAACAATTAAATAAGCCCTTTTGCTAGTGCTCATCGCATTTTTCCTCTTTATTTTATTATTACGGAGTTCGAAGGGAATTGCTCAACTTTCATTCATGGGGGGGTGATCGTCACTTCCCTAACTGATATTAATGTGGAAATTTGAAAGGTACATTCCATATAACCTTTAACTATGGAAATAAGCTTTTGAATAAAATGAATAAAGGAAACTGCAAAAAAAAAAAAGATAGATGCATAAATAGTCGCATCTTGATGTCTTTTAAGATTTTTATATTCCCAGTGGAAAAGCTACTTAAGATATTAATGTTCTGGAAAGTTCCACATTCATCTATGTTGCGTTAAAAGGAATAAAAAAAAAAAATTTAGACCAAAGTATGACAATTACGCTAATCTTATATTTCACATTAATTAAATTTAAACAGTTTCTGAAACCTCATCCTTGAAGTTTTTTGTTTACAATCTATGTATTTATTGGTAAAATTATATTTTAATTTGCGTAGCTATAAAAATATTTTTAACAAGTCAGGCTATTACTAGTTATTTTATATTAGGTTTACAGGTATTTCACTTTAGGTTTTTAATTATCTGGGGCCCACTTCGATATTTACGTTGTATAATTAGTACTGTTGAAAACAATATCAGTGTATGTCTATGACTTATTTCTTTGTTTTATTTCGGATTTCTGTCTTTATGCTGCTTAACGTTCAAAATAACAACTTACAACTAGAAAAATTGTGAGTAACACAAATCGACCAAATTGTTATTGCTATGCCTCGAGGTTATAATACAATACCAAAAAATATTGATCAATTTGTCTCTTCATAGTACACTCGAAATTAAATATATGATCCTGAAATAAATAGTGAGTGATTCACAACTCTTTAGTAACAACCAAAAGAGGGGAGTTAAATCGCTCCAATCTGTTATAAGAAGTTAAGTTAAGGACCTCAGTTAAGGGAGGTTATTTTCATTGAAAGGTCACGTTAATAACCTTTTCACAAAAACGATTTTACGAAAAGCATAGAAAAAAGCTAAGCAAATACTTTTCTTAAGATACCAACAGTTACATAGCGTTGAAAAACATTTATTTTGGGGGAAAAAACTCAAAGGTAGTGAGATTTAATTTCGCGCGTGGGTGCGTTAAAGGACGGGTTTTTTTTCTTTTATTAATGTTACCTTTGAAACTTTGGCAATTCTCTCTCTCCTTAGAATTTCATATGAATTATTTCCAGTCTAAAAACTAACTTTGAAATGAAATTAGTATTCACCATGTAAGGTTGAATACTAATCAGGGTTCTTGCATGTTTTGCATATGGTACCAGTTTTTTTTCGGACCGTCACTAAAAAAAATGAAAATAATATAAAATCTACGTTTTTTTTCAAAGATTTATCTTTTCTGCTAACAAGAGCCCTATAATTCGAGACCCAGAAAAATCCGTTTCTTCGAGTATTTTTTTGAATGTGAGATATTGTTTTGAATCCGGTCTTAGGTATTCAAGAATAATAAAGAAGGGTGCCTGCGAAACTGGCGAATTTAATTCAGGTGTGCACTAAGGGTTTAAGAGTCACTTTCAAGTTAATAACTCTGTCATGTACAAACGAACAGTGTTCTGAACAATGGCAATAATGAAAGAAACCAAAACCCACTGACGATCTAGGGAAAATCGTTTTCCGACCAGGAAAGTTTACCACGTGGTTTCATCAAGTTTAATTTCAACGAGCTCGATTTCATCAAGCGCTCTTTCATGCTTTTAACAGTAGATGAACTTTTGTTAATCCTAACTTAATTTATTTATTAGCGGAATGAAATTTCCGGAACATATCCGGTTCACGATCAAAACTGGAGCCACAAAAATTTGATAATTTAATTCCTGAGGTACTTGCAGCTATTTGGTTAATACTTTGCTACCTTTGAGAGATGGCTTACTTTTTTTTTCTTTTGAAAGGAGACCTGCAGAAAGTTTTAATGCTACATAGAATTAGGCTATGAAGAATGCATACTAATATAAAA
This sequence comes from Acanthosoma haemorrhoidale, assembly GCA_930367205.1. Lineage (NCBI taxonomy): Eukaryota > Metazoa > Arthropoda > Insecta > Hemiptera > Acanthosomatidae > Acanthosoma > Acanthosoma haemorrhoidale. Next base: position 133,706,626 of record OV884011.1, read on the forward strand.
ATAATTAAATATAGATAACATTTATTTCTTTTGTTGGTCATGTTTTACTTTTTTTAATATTTATTATACATATAGATTTTATAATATGTACAGAACTGGAAACGTCGTTTGTATGGCGAGAAAGCTGTCATTGTCCTACCCAAGTGTAATGAAGCGTTATCATGCAAATAGAAGACTTGGGTCGCCCAGAAGAGTGAGGAAACAAAGGACGACACAGCGGGTAGTCCGTTTGGAATTCAGATTACCAATTAAACCGTTAAGTTGGGAAAGTTGTGTCCATAAAACTGAAACCACCAACTCCTTGTTTTAGTTTAAGGCTAGCTAAACTTGTTACAAATTCCTCCCTACATGCAGATCCCTGCCCTCCCTCACAGCCTTCAATAACGACTTGTAACGTAACTAAAGCTACTTATTAACATTGACCGTGGTTATCAAACATTGTTCAGGCTGGACTTTAGTCCACGAGGAACCTAATTTATGATATGTTATTTTATTTATTTTGGTACAATTTATAAATATATATAATTCAGCACACTACTTACTTGTTATAGCCATAAATAAATCAGCATTGTTCATTGCTTAATTTTTTTTTTTTTTTTTTTTTAAATCTACTGTAAAAGCTTATTAACAACAACTTTATTATCATAAAATTACAATTTGCCTGATTGGGCTATAAGTAATTGTGATGAATGATCTCATTCGTACTAATTTACAATTTTCATTCACTCGCTCATTCATACAATATATCAAGCAGCCCAGAGGCCCCCAACTCCACATGGTTATCACCTCTCTCGCGTGCGGAAGAGGAAGTGGAGCCTATGGAAGTCCCCCATGCTCCTACGCCCACCGAGTCACTGAATGAGAGCCAGCGGAGGCTGGCCAAGAGTGCGAGAGCCACAGACGCTCAGAACATGATTAGAGAAACTGGCCATTGCCAGGATTCCCACTGTCACTTACTTATAGCAGGTCATGACACAACTGCCGTTTTAGTTTCTGAGGAGGATTATATGAGGGATGAGTGGTGCAGTGCAATGACTGTGCTAGGGAATTAGGGTAGTTGGATAGGTTAGTATGGAATTTTATGAACTTGGAAGGGATGAGTTCAAGAATATAGGGTATATTCAGATCATTATGAAGGGTTTTGTTGCTAACGTAATAAGGGGCATTTACTATTGTTCTCAGGTTTTTTAATTGAAAGGATTGGATGCACTTAACGTTCGAAATTTTTGCTCTCCCCCATAGCTCTATTCTGTATGTCAAGATTGGCTGAGGTATAACTTTGTAAATAAGTAGTTTATTTTCTATTGAGAGATGGGATGTCTTTCGAAATAGTCTGTACAGTTGTCCAAAGCGTCTGTTTAGTTCTTGTCTTTTTAGCGTCATATGGGGGTTCCCGGTCAGTCTTTTGTCGAGATAGAAGCCTAAATACCGTATTGTCTCAGATACAGGGAGAGGAATATAATTAAAATAAACTAGTGGACAAGTCTTGCGACAAAGGGTGAAGGTAATGTGGGAACATTTTGCTTCATTAACTTTGATCCGCCATTGATTGCACCAATACTCGATCTCGTCAAGGTGTTTTTGAAGATTTTGGGATGCTATATCTGGGTCTGAATGGGTTGACAGGACTGCAGTGTCAATCGGCAAATTTTGCCAAGAAGGTAATGGTTCTAGAGGGGACATCAGAGGTGAATAAATTATAGAAGATGGGACCCAGGACGCTGCCCTGTGGAACTCTTGCTTTTATGGGATAGTAGTTAGAATAATCTAAACCACAGCGGAGTTGGAAGAAGCGTTTTGAAAGGTAGGACTGTAGGATTAGGAATAGGGTCTGCGGTAAATATCCTTTGAGCTTCTAAAACAAACCTGCGTACCAGAACCTGTCAAGCTTCTGTAGCTTGAGATATGTCTAGAAAGGCAGCAATACAGTATTGTTTGGTTTTAAGGGCTGAGGAAACGTGATCAACAACGCGCAGGTCGGATTGAGCAGTGGAATGTCATTGGCTGTCAGTAACCAAACTGGTGAGTAGGAAAGTGCGTCGTTCGGATAATGCAATTATAAATGTAAGTTAGGAAGATTATGACTTTAGGAGGAAGTTGTTGGAGGATTCGAGGAGTAAGGAGATCATATCCTGGAGATTTTAGCTAAGCTGATTTTATCAAACGATATTTGACCTTGGAGGGGTTAACGGCTTTTGATGGAAGTGAGAGAAGGATAGGCGAAGTCAGGAAATCTTCAACAGTTAGGCGATGAGTATTGTTTTGAGGAGTGAATGTACGAGAAAGATGCAGTGCGAATTTATCCACCCTCTCGCCATCCGAAGCCGTCAGGGCCCATCAACACGACGGAGTGGGTGTGAAACAGGATGATATTTTAAGATTTTCTTAGCTAGTTTCCACAATGAGTTATCCCTTGTAGACAGAGAGGAGTGATAGGAATTAAAGGACTAGAACGGAAGGATGCCAATTGCCGCTTTACCAATATGCAGTATTGATTGTACGAGCGGCGATCAGCAGGATGCCGGGATCTTTGCCACACTGGTGTGGAGCGGCGTTTGGATTGGATTAGATCTATGAGAAGCTAAGGTAAACGATTTTGATTGTGGATTTTTGGATGACGGGGTGATGATGCCTCCTAAGTCGACCTCTGGACCAGAGTATTGAAAGAATGCACTGCATCGTCTTGGAGTTGGGATGTTTTCAGGGACACTTTGAGGTCTACAGAATCTCTAAGATGCTAGCGGAAGTAGTCCTTGTCAATTGGGCCCCTAATAAACGAAGAAGGAGGCAGTTTGTGAATTGGTCTTCGGGAAATGGTTAATTATGGGCTATGATCGGAGGAGAGGTCATCGAGACGCGTGAGTGAATAGTGTAATGTTCCTAAATTATATTTAAAGAAAAAGTCAAGGGATCTGATGGCCAGTAGGTGGCTGTGTCAGGAGAGATAGTGGAGCAGTTTTTTCGTGTGAGTGCAGACAGCAAAGCACATCCTCGTGTATTCGTGGATCTTGACCCTCAATGTTGGTGCTTCGCATTAAAGTCCCCACCCACAAGGAAACAATGTCCAATGGAGTCTAGAAAGGAGATGAATTGGGAACCGGAAATGGATTTATTAGGAGGGCAGTACACTGATGCTAGAGTAAGGGGGAAAGTGAAGGTGATGATTGACACTGCAGTGGATTGAAGGAAATCATTTGATACCAAAAGAACTATGTGGTGGGATATGGAGTTATGGACAATGACAGTGGTACCTGCATGAGCTGTTCCATCTGAGTAGTGCTGTCAGTTCGTTAGTGTGGGTGCGAACACCATCCGCATTCCAAAGGAGAATGGATAAGGAGTCGGAAGGATCCACTTAAGGATTTTCTTTGACGGGGATAAAGTAGGAGACAACATTTGTAAGAAGGGAAATTAGGGTTCTGAACTCTATGAATGAGTTTAAAATCTGGTGAGATCCGAAGAACTTGAAGGTGGAGGAATAAGCGAGATGTATGGTTGAGGATGGGATAGAGTTTGTGGATTGACGGGTTAAATGGGATGCTGAGGAAGATGAACTTGCGGACAGGGAGTGGGCGGTGCCTGTGACTGTTCTTTGTTGCGAACGGTATCGGCAAAAGTAACAGAAGGCCGCTAATTTCTGGCTGGGACGCTTCTTCTGCTACCTGTGGCTGGCTTCTCTTCATCTGGCTGACAACGTTGCTCACTCCTGGACTTAAGGATTTCGTAAGCGTTACCACCCTTGAAGGATGGCCTTCCTGGCACAGCACGCATCCTGCAGGTGTTTTTAGGGGCTTCTTGCACAATTCACTTTTGTGCTGCCTACTGCGCTTAACACATCTGGGAGGGTGCTGACAGTATGACTTCGTGTGCACATATGCCTTGCAATTATGGTATTGGACTATGTCACGTTTGGGGTAAGGTTTTTCAACCTGTATTATAGCGTTATACAGATGGGTCAGTTCGTAGATTTTTTTTACTCCTGGTGTTCGCTCTAGGTTAACAAAGAACAAGGGCAATGGTGTCTTGATCGCTTCATCTTGTTGCCTATCCTCACGGAGCACGTTCGTTATTTGGCGAATTATAAACCAAGAGCTAAGAGTTCTTCTTCAATTTCATCAGCTGGTTGGGTGAAGATTTCTGATCACTACTCATAGCGATCTTTTCTACTTTAACTGGTAAGTATGGAAGTCAGCCTTGGTTTCATTAAGTATTTAACTATCGCTCGATATGTATCTGCAGTGTCCGTAGAAATTTTCGTGTCCAAGACAGATTGAGGCTCGTGTATTTGCCTGTTACCTAAGATTTTATTCATTTGAGTACATAGCAATTTAAAATTACTAATGTTACCTACAAATATCGCAGGTGGCTTAGGCTGTGTGGGAGTTTGAGTAGAGGCCATGTCCTCTACTTCAATATTGTTTAACACCTCATAACTATTGGGCGTGAAAAATAGGGACTCAACATAAGTTTGTTATTTTGATGTGCTAGGTTGTGGTGGTGGTAATTCTTCCATAGAGCTGCTGGGTGCTGAAGAATTTACAGGCACAACATTTCTATTAGATCGCCGTACGGAGTAGGTGTTAGTCCCAGAGACCTTGACCGTTTCTTTTTATTTTCGGACATCACTTGTTGACATAAACGCATGTCTCCTTATCAATAATATTTCGCTGTCAGTAGGACACAGTGAGGGTTTGGACGGCTACCCCACTGTTATCACCAGCTCAGCTGATCTATCACAGTCTCCCAATATGGCACGCCTTCTCTATGAAATGACCAATATACACTAAGCAAATACAGTCCACAGCTTCACAATCCACTCACCTGTAGATAGCTCCCCCGTGAATGGTTCACCCAATAGTATGTTGAAACAGTTCTACGACCTGATGAACAGTAACGAAACCAGTTTGTTTGCAGAGCAATACGAATACGGTTTGTTAAATAAAATGATATTTTTTTAATGCTTTACCAATGGGGTCTTTAGTATCCGAATTGCAATTTTTTTCTTATTATATGATCCCTATATTACTTAATTTAGTGATAACGGTACAAATTTATCATAATGAATTTTCCGAAAAATAATCAGCATCATCAGTTCTCTTAGTGACTTAGCTTCCATTAAAAGTTTAGACAGTTTTATAGATAGTGTTGTTGTTTTTTTTTACATATAACCGGTTTTTGGTGGTTCGTGAACTTATCGTTGTTGGGAATGATCGAACATTTCATGTTTAAAGCCTATATTCTAGTAAATTAGCACCACTTACTCTCTTCTGGCAGGCACCCTATTTCCATTCATTGTTCACATAAAGCTCAATTATTTGTATCTAGATATAATTTCACGACGCCTAAAGAATTAGCTACATTTTGAATTTAGCTACCGCATTTTTAGCCCTAAATCAACAACAAATAACAATCAATAATACCTTGACAGTAAAAATTCTATACAACAGTTAGATTGTGTAAGGGATCAACCCTCTGTGTTCTTTCTCACTCTACGCTTGTAACATGTCTTAGTATCTCCTCCTTACCGTCGTCGATTACCCCCACTCCAATCGCAAATTATTTTATAAAATCTCGTTCATAGGTTTTTCCTGTACCAGTTATTTTATTAACATTTTCATGATAGGTAGCTTTTAATGACCTGACATAAATCAAAGTGGCAGGGAATGAAATTATGAATGTTAGGTGAATAGTGATTATTACCCCATTATGCAGGGAACACGTGTTAAGTGTGACCATAAATGTTGATCGAAAACAGTATAAAAATGGCCGTAAGGAGTTATTCGGGAAACGGCTGGCGGATAAAGGGAGATGCTACACAAGAGATAAACTAAAACGGCGGTAGTCAGGGCTGCAGATAGCCGATAGCGGATAAAACAGGACGTTGGAGTTCGATAGTATATCGCAAGCTCACACGTAATTAGAGCTCCCTCAATCCCTGCCGTGCACTTGTGCAATATATCACCGCTTCTGACTTAATCTCTCCCATTTAGCCACCAACTCTTACCTTACTTGCAATTTATCCTTATCTGTCGCAGATAGATATTCTGCCAGTAACTGTCGATATTTCACAGGTGATTTTTATTTGTGGTATTTGCAGATACTTTGACAAAAGTGATAGGGTCAATGCCAAGTTTTTTTTTCAGAGTGTTCCATCTGCCTTTGTGCTAAACCACCTTTATAAAACGGACATAATCCCAATGATCATTTTCAATTTTAAATCTACACGTCACAACAAATTGGATCTTTCTAATTGCTTTTGACCAAAAAACAATAACAACAGCTATGGGATAAAAACTGGGCCAATATATACAAGTAAAGATATTCGCAGTTTTTTTTTTACACTATTTAATATCACCTACAATTACAAAACAAAAAATCCATCTATATGGAGAATGAGGAATAATGTAGTATTTTATTTGTTTTGTTGAGCGAATAATAAGCCGTTCAAAGTCTAATAATGTGAAACCATTCATGGTCATTTAATTGTTATTCAACTACATGTATCAGTGATAGTCACACACCCCTTAATGTAATCATTAATGCATTTTATGAGCAGTAGTTTGATTAATTTTTTTGTTTGAACATAAATAATATATTTTCTAACAAGACCAGTAAGATTACTTTCTTCTGTTGGTAATTTAAATAGTTTAATTGCTTAATGTTTTACCTACATACAATTAGTTCTCGCTGGTTCTAAAGTCAATTCGATATATTGCTTGGTTTTATTTTTTTTAATTGCTTTCAAAATATGACTTATTTGATTATTACTGTATGTCTCTTTAACGTCAACAACTATATTATTAATAGTTATTGCAATAATGAATATAATAAATAGTTTTTTCAAGGATTCTCCCCAGAAGAGTTTCCTACAAAGAAGATTTTTTTCTCCATCCATAGTTTGCGGCCCATTGTGTTCCCTTCAACTATGGCCTTGTCCTACTATGTCTTCTCCAGTGATCTTTTTGTAGGAATACTTCGTTCTCTTTCTTCTCTTTCTTTCTAAGGCTGCTGACTCTAAAGCTGTCTTAGAAATTTTGTCTTTTGACATCTTAGGAACCGTTTTTTTTCTGTCTATTAGATTTGTACGTGATCCTCCTTCGAAATCATGTAGTCAGACCTTCAATGTGAATGTTAGTAATATCAGATATGTTTATTGGTATTAATATCCTATCCAACCTGGCAATACAATCTGACAGAATACGTGTTACAACAACTGGGCTACTTAAATAAATTGTTTATTTAGTAGTTGGTTACTTTACCCAAGGGAAAGTAACCTTACCATTTTTCCACCGCAGTAAATATATTAAATTTTGAAGTCATCAACTAGAACATTCTTAACAACCTATTAATATGCACAAAACACGAAACTTTAATTCAGAATCAGAATACAGAGCAGTCAACATATTTTCATGTACTAGGAATTCCGTAACAGCCAAGCATATAGAGTTATCCCAGAAGTCTGTTGGAATACCGAACATAGGCCATTTTATTCATTGTAATAGGAGCCAATATAGAAGCAATTGGTCAATTGCAACCATCAATCCCACAGGCACCAAATGCGGTTGATCACTTTGATGATTGGTGTACGCTCATTAATTCAATCGTCTTCCAGCGGAACCGAACCGTGTCAACCCAATGTCATTTCCATCGTAATTATTTTAGGCTCGTGTGTAGCTGAATGTGCTTTCAATTATTCTGATTTTCATCGGACTGTCAATATTGCCTATACCGGCCACAGCAGCTATTACAACTGCCAAAGCCACGTGTGAACCATTTCATTTCATATCGATAATACATTCATTTATTGAAACCAGTAAAACCATTATATAATAGTTAATAATAATAAATATTCATCATGCCTTCAGAAAGTGCACGTTTAATTAGTTTCAGTATACAATAATAACGGTTTTATTTCGCATTTTTTTTTAGATGTTAGATCGAGAAATAAAAGTTACGAGCTATCTATGAATATGCACCATTCGTACAAACGAAGCAAGTCACTTTCATCACCTTTTTACCTTTCAGTCGCTATTTAGTTATTATATATTATACAGTTTATTAAAGAACCGCGAATAACAAATTTTGTGTGGATATTCTCGTTGCGATACACAACATACAAATCCTCAATAAAATACATAATTGTATAAAGAATTAAAGAATGTGAAAATAAAATAAGGATTTAATGTCTATTATGCCATCTTCAAACTCAAATCATTTTTTTAACAGTTTTAAAGATTTTTTCAACAAATCATTTTTAAATAAGCGCAAATAAAAAAATCTATATGGACAATCTCTTTTCAATAAATAACATAAAAAGCTCCAAAACGATTGGGGTACAAATGTTAAAAATAGAAGAAAAAAAAAATAATAATGAGATAAGGATTTGATGTTCTTCCTTTATAATTTGTAAATTTTATAGTTTAGAAATTGTTTTATTTATTAAGTGCCGTAATGAAAACAAAGTTTATTTTTGCATCCTAGTCAAATTCAGCACGTTAAGAACTCATAGCATTTTCAAATTCCAACTATCTTTTGTTAAGATCCGGAAGATGATATAAATTTCACTATTCCACTATGTTCTTTTAGCCCCCTACCCTCTGAATGAAACAAATGTCATTTTACAGGGTGAAAAATTCCCAATACCTCTGCTGATTAAATTAGCATACCAGCTCTTATTATTATTTAATTAAATGATTATTCAATCATACAAAAAAGTTGGAAGTGGGCCCTTTATAAATACTTTACGACTTTACCCTTTGAAAAGTTAAAATGCAAAACAGTAAACTGAAATTGGAATATCCGGCAACGCCAGGTAATTCTGATATTAACTTTATAAATAATTAATTCGTATAGCATACTTATACATAAAATTAAACAAGTGGTTAATCTAAAAATAATCCAAATAACAAACTATGGGTTATCATAATAAAATTATAAACCCAATAAATGTAAAAATAAGATCATATTTGTGAATATTCAAAAAAAAAAAATGAAATCTCTAAGTCGAAGGCACTAACACTGATTCTATATGGTGGTTCACAAAAAATAATAATAATAACTCTAATCAGTAATTACATAACCATAAAAATGTTCGGAGATCGCTCTAGCCTCAGTCTTATGTGGAAATTAGTAGCCAAATGAATAATGAACCAAGCAAATCTTGTTTAAATGCCCGAAATTAAGGTTAAGGAATGCTATTCCAAGTTAGGGGTCATCGTTACGTGATACATTTAATTAAAACAATGTAATCATTTTTGGTTAAACCAGAAATCATTCAAGAGTTCATTCTGATAATAAAAGTAATACCAAAACAGGTATTTTTAGTTTAGGTAGTTTGCTGATTAATGTAATTAATGATCATTGATATTTGTTCTTTATGTTCTCAACGTCCGTCTATGAGATTTGGTATTGTTTAGAATAAGTTAAATGATATTAATTTAAGTGAGTGCTTAATGTAAATAGCTAACACTCAAATAACAGCACAATAATTTTATTTTCATTAAAACCAGTAACTATGATTTTATTTGGGCCATGCGTATTTGTGTAGTTATTATCCTTATTTGGGCTAGACGTTAGCAATTTTATAAAGACGGTTCATTATTAACTTTATTATGATAAAATTACAAACTGCCTTTGACATTGGGCAATAAGTAATTGTGATAAATGTTTTCATTCATACCATATTTACAATTTTCATTCACTCGCTCATTCATACAGTATTTACAAACAGCCCAGAGACCTCCCAAATCCACAAGGTTGACACCTCACTCGCATGGGAAAGAGGAAGCGGAGTATTGGGAAGTCTCCCACTCTCCTCCGTCAGCCTCGTCACCGGATACGAGGCAGTGGAGGCTGACGAAGAGCGTGAGAGCCACATACACTCAATGTAGACGGTTTAATATTAAATAAAACACAGTAAACTAATTGTTGCTTATGTTCTGATCTAGAATACGTAAGGAGACGTTTACCAAATATAATTACAGAAAAGTCTTAAAAGCTGTAAATGCTATATTTCCAGATTTTGCAGGCTATTATTGGAATTAAAAGACTTTTTGCCAGAAAGTTCAAGGAATCCGGACCACAAAATGAATTAGCTCGGACTGCAGTTGTTCAGTAAACAGTATCTTAAACTCAGTTAAATGTTTGATGATAGTGTAGTAGCAATGGCACCCACATACCTTTCGCTACCATAATTGTGGTACAAGGCTAGCATCCCTGTCCCTGGTCTCTGTGGTCAAACGTTATTGTAATAAAACTAGTAACAAAAACTAGAAAAATAATTAGGAAACCTCAATGAAGGTACAGTAAATTTAATAGCTTTATAATGTGTAAATATTTAACGTTTTTTTGTATGTATCGAATGTTAATTACCATTATGACCATATTACAATATGACCAGCTATAGTGAATGGACGACATGTTGTCACCTATGATGTGGGGAGTAAAATTAAGGAATATTTTGTCGTTTTCGCTCTTTGTTAATATTGATAGAAAAGGGACAAAACAAAGGGTGGAATTATCTAATAGAGAATCGCTAGAGCATTGGTCTCGGCGAATCAGTGAAGAAGAGCGAACGAATGGATCTGGCTACCCAGTCAACTGTGAGAGCCAATTAATGAAATCTTGAACCGGTGGAATGTCATCGTTCAGGAATGACGCCAACTCTATATAATCTCTATCCGAAATCGATAGCGATTAGATTCAGTTCTTCGATTACAGTCTAATTCATTTGATATGATTTCATTCATTAGATATGAATAATTCAAATGACGTCCTCTTAATTCATTGTTCACAATTGTTTTTTTAATGTAATGTACAGCTTAAAGGTTAACGAGTGTTAACGGGGCGATAAAGTCCTTATATGCCTGAAATTCAATATATATTATCTGAAACATCACATTTTCCAAAATCAATATCAGAATGACAAAAAAAAAACATATCACCTTACAAAATGTATGATTTACACCTCAAAACACAATTTTTATAATTGTGACACGTTCGGTTTAGTTTTATGGGCCCAATTGAGAAAAACCCCATCGTATGTTTTCAGTAAATGGCAGCAAGATGTCAGAATCTAAATAAAATTTATTTTGACTCGATCAACCTACCTATTAATAAATGTGCAGTGGTATGACAATATTTCAGCAAATTAACATTAATAAAAAGCTTTTTCTTTCAGATCACCAACTAAACAAAGAAAATAAAAAATCATGTAATTACTATAGTAACAAGCATTCATAAATACATTTTATAATGCAATAAGAAAAACCTTTGTTCGAGGATAATTTTTTTTCTTTAATCTCTCTTAAAAAACAAATAAATAAATAAAAAATATGACTCATCAATGAGTGTCGTTGAAATGATCTCTGAAGCCCAGACTGGAGGAGTTTATTGGGAGATCGGCTTAGGTTATGAAACAGAGTTTTTGGTTTTTCTGAAAATTCTTCAGTTAAATTTTGTTAAAATACCTGTTCCTCTACGCATCACCGACTATTTTATTCATTAAATACGTACTCTCGTGTCATTCCCGCTTTTAATAATAGAATAGTTGTTATTTTTATGTAAAAAAAAAAAGATCTTGTTAAAACTAACGTATTTTGATAATTAACTTACCCTCAGAATTTTTCGCACCTCATCTGGTTTTATTATATCTTCGAGTACATCGATCTTCTATTTGCAGAAATTAACTATTTTTTTTAATATTCACATCTACATATATACATACTAGACATCACAAATTTGCTATCACAAATCAGCAGACCCTTTTAGCATTGGATTTGGCATTGGCATTTGGCAAATATTTTGTTATAGCTATGCTTTTTACATATAACTATTTTATATTTTATTTATTGTCTGGTAATTCAAACCTATTAACAGTTAAATATTAATATTAATTCATTATCTACCAATTCATTAATCACTATGATTAATAAAAAACTTTTTTCTTGTTATGAAGACCTGCTGCCGACATACATAGTACGTCTGAACTTTTTCCATCAATAAATTTCATGAAAACCTAACAATCCTTTTTTATCTAGGTATCCCAATCTTCAAACAGCTCTTCAACTCATTGATATAATCATGGCTCTCATTCAGCTCACAGTTTCTGAATACATCCTTCCAATTCGTATGACATTTCTCTTAAAATCACTGAAGTGAACTCACAAATAGACATAATGACCACGTATCAACAAACAAAGAGACAATTACTTATACCTGTTTGAAAGTATACATCTACCATTACTCTATTTATACTCTTTAGTTTAAGGAATAATTCCACGTTATAAAAATAAACATTAAAACAATAAAAGAGTTAGGAAATGTAAAGTTAATTCAATAATCATGTGTGCCTCAAGTTCTACTGGTAGTAATAATTGGGCAGAAGGATGTTAAAGAAGCATGGAGGTATGCATTAACGGAGAATCAGACGCTTCTAATGTCTGAAAACCACTATACTATGAAATAAACACTAAAATCTAACTCGTACAGAACGCATCCAACGAGTTGATTTGGGGTATTTCTGAATAACTCTTTGTCTAGCCAATCTGCAGATTTCCCTACCATCAAAAAGTGGTGTCCCCGAAAGGTCTGACCCGTCGGTCAGATCACCTGCAGTGGCCATAAACAACTCTGAAACGTACATTGGATTTAACAAGAAACTCACTCCCTTGAAATCAACCTACTTTCATTAAATGAATTTAGATTGATCCTAAAAATATCTTTAATTATGTGTTCGAGCAGACTATAACTGCATTAAGTCATCAAAGAACCTTTTAAAAATAATAAAAGATCAAACACTTGTAGTTAAAAAAAAAGTATTTTCCTTTCGTATATATAAGTAGGCATTCAAGTTCAAGTTCTGCGCTCTAATTGGTAATAAGTATTATGTGTTGGGCTTTATTATCATTAGTTATCATTATAGGTATTATTAGAAACAGAAAAGCCTCAATTAAAAATTTTTTAGGAACGGTAGTGAACGGTTAACTGGCTTGTATCGCATTTGGATTGCTTTTTTTTGTAAGGCTCTCTTAGAACTTTTGCTACCTTTCCCAGCAGTTTAGTTTTCCGAATTGGGAATTCGTGGCTTAAACTCATAGAATGACCTTATTCCAGTTAAATAATTCAGCGAAACATTGTCAGAACTTTAGTCCTTTTAACGAAAAAAAACAAAAAAAAAAACTAAAGACAGAAGGAAAAAAAAGGCTTGTAGGATTCCTCCATTTATAAGGGAGGTAATGTCCTCAGTCACTGAATCACTTTGCATCGAGTTAAATTGGAAGGAGCACGCTACGGGGGCACCTGGTGATTTTAAAGTCAGCCATTGTTTAGTGGAAGGCCATTTGCTTCAAGTTTAGGAAATCTCCTGAATAATCAAAGACCATTTTCAGATTTACAATCTAATTACAATGGCGGTAATATTAAGATTGCAGTAGGGCAACAGATTAATGAACGTTTTAACTATTTACGCAATTTGCAACCTTTATTTTCCCTGATACAGCTTAAGCTGATTAAATGATTTCGGCAAGATAATAGATTTCTTCATACTTATTTGATTAGCGTATTGGGGAAATGATAAAAGACATTAGTCACTTGCAGATCCAGTCAAAATTGTGTGGCAACAGTAACTCTGAGGACTTCGGTTACATAACTATTATTACAACGTACGTTTATAATCGGGATATCATTTAATATACAGATACCTCCGATGAGCCATAGCTCCATTGCTTTATATATCAACTTTCAGAAGAAGGTCTCAATCGTTTCACCTAAAACGGCATGGTACAGTGGATAAGAAATATTCACCGCGAGGGAGATGGCTTAGAAAAACCATTAATCTTGGGGTGATTCATTTTGCCCCCGGCTCATATAGGCCGGTGAACTTTGTTTTGATAAAATCTTCAGCCTCAATTATAGTTCAAAAGCAATCTCTTTCGGTCAGCCGACAAAGCTAACCATATTAGATTCGCATGTCAAACTAATAGAGTACTTAAGTCATAATAATTTCCAGGTTGGGAAACATATATGTTACTTCGATGAAAGTAAAGTACAAACACGCATACCGTTTGTCTGCACTATGATAAAAGGCATTATTATGATACAATTGATCTCACAAATTTGGATTCATTTTTCTTTACTTTACACTATTTCTGGAAACGCTATCCAAAACATTATAATGGTAACATCATTCGAATCTAAGCATTTATTCACTGCTTACAGAATAACGTGACATGAGGCCATCTCACATAAGAAACGGTTTAAATACATAAATTAAAATAAACTTGTATCTCTTAATAAGCAGAAAAGGCAAGTTTAAAGTTTTAAGGCATTGGTATTTTTCAGAAGCATGTGAACTGAAATAATACAGTGGATGCACCTTAATGTACACTTCTCTTATTTTGATAATTCTGAATTGGTGAAATGAAATAAATAAAATTATGTAAAATGTTAAAAATCACAAGTAATGTAAAAGTAATGTTACTTCATCGTATAAACTACAAGAAATAAAAGAGTTACAAAAGTTGTTCTCCTCGGTTACACACAATGAAATGTTACACAGTAAATGATTACTGCCCTTATAAATTTCCTAAATGCCAGGTCTGGGAGTATCGGAGAAGCTGGACTTCATACCATTGCTCTTTTTGCTGTGTTTGATTGTTCCATATTTTACAGTTTATTTATTTTGTCGTAGGAAGTTGAAAGAACGAATTATCTCTCCCTTGTGATGATGATTATGAGTTTGTGATGATCTATACCGCCTTCCTGCTACGATGCGTAGCGTTGGTCACTCCGGATGATTTTTCCACTTTTGAAGATGAGAGGTAGTTTGTGCTTGCAGTTAATGTACTGATTTCTATTTCATTTTTTTTTTTTTGCCTTTTTTTGTATTATATTTGTTTTGGCTTTTCGGAGAATGCACAATTTGAATCCTGTTTCTGCGCATGCGCTACTATTAACAACCACGTACAACTATCGCTCTCCAAATCAATACCGATAACTACCGTTTATAGACCCTTTTTCGGCTTTGGGATTGTGTCAACTGGCAACTTAAGTGAGGTGGCCACGAGGGAGCCCTCAATAAGTGAGTAGATTGCTAGTACATTGGTGTGAAGTGTAAATAATAGTGACATCGGACTGAGTAGTCGGCCATCTTGACTGAGGCATTAGCCGTCGTTCACGATACATAGCCGTTCTGAGCCAGACCTGATAGGTGGCTCAGAGCCAAGACCGGTGACTTGCCACTGGAATCCCACCGGTGCTACATATTTTATTTACTTTATTTTATTATTTTTTTTTTAACTAACAAAAATCTTAGCTAATGACAAAATGAGATTTTATCAGCAGCTAATATCACAAAATAAAAAGAAAAGATCTAGGTCCTTAGGTCCAACTCCGCCAACGTCGCCAGTAAAGCGAAAACCCAGACGCTCAAATAGGAACATCCCTATAAACTCATCTGCTGCCAGCTCTATGGAAGATCTACTACCACTTGCCAGCACTTCAAAAGAAGAAACTGTAGCAGAATCTCCATTCTTCACACCGAATAGCTTCGAGGTACTGAGAAATAGCCAACCTGACCACATGGAAGTTATTCAAACACCAACACAGCCCAAGCCGCCTGCTATATTCGTAAGGAATATTAGCAATTTCAAACTATTATGTTCACAAATGAGCAAAGTTGTAGGTACCGGAAAATATACGTGCCTCAATCGCTCTCGGGATACAAAAATTTCCTCAGACACTCCGGATACTTATCGAGCGATCATTAAGTATTTGGAAGAAACCAATGCAGACTTCCATACATATCAGTTGAAACAAGAACGATCGCTTCGAGTAGTGATGACCAGCTGATGAAATTGAAGACGAACTATCAGCTCTGGGATTCAAAGTTTGGCAAATAACCAACGTTTTACGTGAGGACAGACAACAAAACGAATCCACCAAAACGGCATTACCGTTATTTTTTGTAGATCTCGAGCGGACACCTGGCATGGAGAAAATTTATGACTTAACAACCCTGTATTACACAAGAATACAGGTCGAAAAACCTTACCCCAATAGAGACATCGTCCAATGCCATGATTGCCAGGCATATGGGCACACAAAATCGTATTGCCACCTCCCTCCTAGGTGTGTAAAGTGTAGTGGGCAGCACAAAAGCGAATTGTGCAAAAAGTCCCTAAAATCGCCTGCTGTATGCGTGCTCTACCAGCAAGACCATCCGGCCAACTACAAGGGCTGTGAGGCCTGTAGAATCCTCAAGTCCAGGAGCGAGCAACGTCGCCGGCCAGAAGAAGAGAAGCCAGTAACAGGTAGCTCAAGAAGCACCCCCACCAGAAATTTTAGGCCTTCAGTCTCTTTTGCTGATGCCGTTCGGAACAGAGAGCAGTCACAGGCACCGCCCACTTCTCGTCCACAAGTATCTCTTCCCCAGCATTCCGCTCATCCCACCAAACAGCAAACCCAATCCCATCCTCAACCACACATCTCGCATATTCCTTCACCTCCAAGCTCTTCAGATCTCACTAGCCTATTAACATCATTCCTTACAGAATTCAGAACCCTAATTACCCCTCTCATTTCCCTTCTTACAAATCTTGTCTCCTACCTTATCCCCGTTAAACAAAATCCATAAGTGGATCCTTCTGACTCCTTATCCATTCTCCTTTGGAATGCGAATGGTGTTCGCACCCACACTAACGAACTGACAGCACTACTCCATGACAAGAAGATCGACGTAGCTCTTATTACTGAAACAAGACTTACGAGCAAACGACCATTTACCGTTCGACAGTACCAGACTTATCATACTGATCACCCAGATGGAACAGCTCATGCAGGTACCGCTGTCATTGTCCATAACTCCATATCCCACCACATAGTTCCTTTGGTATCACATGATTTCCTTCAATCCACTGCAGTGTCAATCACCACCTTCACTTTTCCTCTTACACTTGCATCAACGTACTGCCCTCCCAATAAATCCATTTCCGACTCCCAATTCATCTCCTTTCTAGACTCCATCGGACATCGTTTCTTGTGGGTGGGGACTTTAATGCGAAGCACCAACACTGGGGGTCAAGATCCACAAATACACGAGGACGTGCTTTGCTGTCTGCACTCACATGGAAACATTGCTCCACTATCACTCCTGACACAGCCACCTATTGGCTATCAGATCCCAACCCAAATCCTGATCTCCTTGACTTCTTTTTTTACAATAGTTTAGGAACACTAAACTACTCACTCACGCCCCTTGATGACCTCTCCTCTGATCATAGTCCTTTATTATTAACCATTTCCCTAAGACCAATTCACAAACTGCCTCCTCCTTAATTTATTAGGGGCCCAGTTGACTGGGACCACTTCCGTCAGCTTCTTACAGAGTCCGTGAACCTCAAATTATCCCTGAAAACATCCCAAGACCTAGACGATGCAGTGCATTCTTTCACTACTCTGGTCCAGAGGTCGGCTTGGGAGGCATCGTCACCCCATCGTCACACAAAATCCACAATCATAATCGTTTACCTCAGCATCTCAAAGATCTAATCCAATCCAAACGCCGCTCCAGAACAGTGTGGCAAAGATCCCGGCATCCTATTGATCGTCGCACGTACAATCAGTACTGCCGATTGGTAAAGCGGCGATTGGCATCCTTCCGTTCCGATTCTTTCAATTCCTACCTCTCCTCTCTGTCCACGAGGGATAACTCCTTGTGGAACGTAACCAAAAAAATCCTAAAGTATCAACCTGTTTCACACCCACTCCGTCGTGATGATGGGTCCTGGGCGGCTTCGGATGGGGATAGGTCGGAGGAATTTGCTCTGCATCTTACCCATACTTTCACACCTCACCTTTCTCATCAAAGCCATACTCACAGCACAACTGTGGAAGATTTCCTCACTTCACCTATTCCTCTCTCTCTTCCACCAAAAGCCGTTAACCCCTCTGAGGTCAAATACCTTCTGAAAAACTTACCTTACCGAAAATCCCCTGGATATGATCTCCTTACTCCTCAAATTCTCAAACAACTTCCTCCTAAAGCCATAATCTTCCTAACCTACATATATAATTGCATAATCCGAACGACGCACTTTCCTCTCCTCTGGAAACATTCCATTATTGTCCTATTCGCCAAACCCGGTAAACCACCCAATGAAGCCTCATCTTATCGTCCAATTAGCCTACTCCCTATCCTCTCAAAAATATTTGAGAAACTCCTACTAACACGTCTACTTCCCATTGTTGAATCCAAAAACCTTTTTCCCACACACCAGTTTGGTTTCCGCCAACGACATTCCTCTGCTCAACAAGGCCTTCGCGTTGTTGATCACATCTCCTCAGCCCTTGAAACCAAACAGTATTGCACTGCTGCCTTTCTCGATATAGCTCAAGCTTTTGACAGGGTTTGGCACGCAGGTTTGCTCGACAAACTCAAAAGATATTTAGCACAGACCCTTTTCCTAATCCTACAGTCCTACCTTTCAAACCGCTTCTTCCAAGTCCGCTGTGGTTTAGAATACTCTAACTACTATCCCATAAGTGCAGGAGTTCCACAGGGCAGTGTCCTAGGCCCCATCATCTATAACCTATACACCGCTGATGTCCCCTCTACTCCCAATACCTTCTTGGCCACATTTGCAGATGACACTGCAGTCTTGTCATCCCATCCAGACCCCGACATAGCATCCCATAACCTTCAAAAACACCTTGACGAGATCGAGTATTGGTGCAATCAATGGTGGATCAAAGTTAATGAAGCAAAATGCTCCCACATTACCTTCACCCTTTGTCGCAAGTCTGGTCCACTAGTTTATTTTAATTCTATTCCTCTCCCTGTATCCGAGACAGTACGGTACTTAGGCTTCCATCTTGACCAACGACTGACCTGGAACCCACATACGAGACTAAAAAGACAAGAACTAAACAGACGCTTTGGACAACTGTACAGACTACTTCAAAGGACATCCCATCTCTCAATAGAAAATAAACTACTAATCTACAAAGTTATACTTAAACCAATCTGGACATACGGAATAGAGCTATGGGGGACAGCAAAAAAGTCGAACATCAAGCGTATCCAATCCTTTCAATCAAAAGTCCTGAGAACAATAGTAAATGCCCCTTATTATGTCAGCAACAAAACCCTTTATAACGACCTTAATATACCCTACATTATAGAACTCATCCCTTCCAAGTTTACGAAATTCCACAGTAGCCTTTCCAACCACCCTAATCCTGTAGCACAGTCAATGCACTGCGCCACTCATCCCTATAATCCTCCTCGGAGACTGAAACGGCAGTGGCCTCGTGACCTGCTATAAACGCGTGACAGTGGGAGTCCTGGCAATGGCCAGTCTCTCCAATCATGTCCTGAGCGTCTGTGGCTCTCGCGCTCTTGGTCAGCCTCCACTGGCTAGTATCCGGTGACGCGGCTGAAGGAGGAGCGTAGGGGACTTCCCAAGGCTCCGCTCTCTCTTCGCAGTGGATTTGGGAGGTCTCTGGGCTGTCTGTAAATATTGTATGAATGAGAGCGTTTATCGCAATTACTGATTGCCTTATAAAAGGCAGATTGTAATTATAGCCCAATAAAGAGTATATATATATATACTCTATATATATATATATATATATAGATATATTTGAATAATACAACTTTTATTGGTGTTTTTTTATTATATTCCAATAAGGACTTAGTGTCATAAATTTCATATCGTTTTTCAGGCGTGCTAAATATTTCTTCTTTTGTTTCTTTAGTAAGGACGTTCTATAGATAATCACTGGAAAATATAGGCATCTATGGTTGGGGTAATGAAATGATGTTGAATCGGTGGTGGTAAAATAGAGAACGTGTTTTAATTTCATTTTTAATGTTTTACCCTCCTGGTGGTGAGGATATCTAAAACGAGCACTGCGTTGCTTCTTAAAAGTTATTAAACTCAATTCCTAATGTTCCCGTTCACGGAAAGTCTCACTGCATTTATACAAATTTTCTTTATCATATATTTGTGCATCTTCTCTAGAATTCTTTCTTCATATTTCTGAATATACCTATCCAAATAAGATACAGAAACTAAGCATAAGCGTTCTTTTTTAAATTCGTTTTCAGCATGTGGTAACGTTAAATGGGTAAAAATTATTACTGTATATGGACCAAGAATTTATTTTGATTATTATGCTACAACTGCCAGTATTTTTGCGGAAAATTTCTGTCTTAACTTCATATCTTAAAAATTATGTGAACTTCTAGCCAACAAATCAGTGCCTTGAAAACACAATTTATATTTTTTTTTGAATTCTGGAAAGTTTTACATAAGACATCAGTGCATTTTAAATAGCACTCCACATTCCTTACAGAAAATATGATGAAGTTAAAAATAAAGTGATATAATTTATTTTTAAGTATACTAATAATTATTATAAATATTGGATGTAAAAAAGTTGATAAATCTTAAGATATAAAAGAAAAAGAGGAAACTTTGGGGACTGGCTTGGCCTCAGAGGTTATTGTAGTAATGAGCACATCACAAGAGACTAAAACTTTTTTGAGAGTGGAAACTCTAGATGGGTAGCCTTTATACAAAACGTTTTTTTCCTTGTTTTTATGTTATATTCTAGGCAACATTTAGTTCTATGTACATTGATTTTTCTTTGTACGGTTCAGATCTAATGTTTGAGTTCAATAGTCGATAAATAATAAAACAATGCGTATTTCTTAATTAGCAGTATATTCTTGGTAAATACTTGCAAATCCTTCATTTTTAAATAAACTATAAACTCGGAGATTGAAACAGCAGTGTCCTCGGGACCTGCTATAAATACGTCCCAGTGGGAGTCCTGGTGATGGCCAGTTTCTCCAATCTTGTCCTGAGCGTATGTGGCTCTCGCGCTCTTCGTCATCCTCCACTGGCTCCTCGTATCCGGTGACGCGGGTGACGGAGGAGCGTGCGGGACTTCCCGAGACTCCTTTTTTGAGGAGGGTGAAATTCATGTAGATTTGGGAGGCCTCTGGGCTGTTTGTAAATTCTGTATGAATGAAAATTGTAAATATCCTAATAAGGTTGATTGTAATTTTATCACGATGAAAAAAAAACAAAAAAAATAAGAGATGTTACCCTGATCCTCCATAATTGCTTTTTATTGTCATAATATTATAAAAATTAGCAGGAATATGATTTCATGCTAAGAGAAAATGATTTGGTGGTAAAAACATTAAAAAAACATCCTTCATTCTCAAATAAAATATTTACTCTTATTACAGATGATCATTGGAGAAGTACTATGAAAAATATTATTTGTACTGGTATACTATTTTATTTGGTTGTATTTTTTATTATGTTCCCACTGCGGAAGCACACAAACAGAGGCGACCATTTAGCCCACTATCACCCAGTCAGTCTCCTACCTCACATGGAGAGGATTCTCGAAAAGATAATACTGAACTACCTGAAGGAGTTCTGTTCGGAAAAAATCTATCATTCCGTACGAGCAGACGGGGTTTCAGATTTATCTGAGTACATAACATCCGCTTGTGAAGGTATAGACGGAAGCCACCCTCGGTATCTACAAGAACACAGCAACTGCTATGATCTCGTTGGACTGCACGCAGGCTTTCAACTTAGTGTCGCACGGGATGCTGTGCCGACAACTTTGTGACTGGGATTGCCCAGAGCAGTTTTACACCATGTTGGTTTTCTTCTTGAAGGATAGAACGGTGAGGGTACAGGTGGGTGATTGCCTTTCTAACCCATTCCCACTGACTTGTGTAGTTCCTCAAGGAGCGGTTTTGTCTCCAGTGTTTTTTAGTATGTACACATCTGAAATTGTTGGGACAAACTACAATAAAACTATGGTAATCGCTTTCGCCGACGACATTGCGGCTTACAGCAGCCGCATGAGTGCACAAAGAGCTGTTTTGCACAGGCCAAATCAGTTTGTGACGTCATCAGTGACAGACTGAATAGGTTAATCATAAATGTGAATGCCGTGAAGAACGACTTAGTAATCGTTTTCCTCAAAGAGGGGAAAAAATCCTATATTATAGGAGGCCAAGTAATTTAGGGGTTCTTCGATGGAGCTCATTGAACAGGAAATTTTATAATTTTGAAAATTCACGCAAGTATTATTTCATTTTAGCCTTTTTCATCAGACAATCTTTAATTTGACCATTTCTATGCACGTCTACAAATGACAATCAAGTGTATTTTTTCCCATCGTAGTAATAAAGTGATTGTTACGCCATTAAAAGTTTGACCACAGCTTGGAATCCCACCAAAAACTCTCCTAAAAGTCCTTACCCCACCCCCTACTCCAATCAACCTTAAATCAACCCTCTGGAAGTTTCCGGACACGTAATCGCAACCTACCACCTTTCAACAACACCTTGAGTGGTTTTCCGAACTAGTCGAAACAAGAATTAATTCTGCTTTTCTGGAACATGTTCTTTGACATATGAAGAATTACTTACTGGTTCAATTTAATGGATAATAAATCAAAATTGAATAAAGCACACAAATATTTAAAAGACTCGAATGAACACTCTGCAATCACACGGGATTGTCTATGATATATTATTTTTATTCAATAGTGTCACTTGACGAAGAATGCTATGCATATAATTAACTAGATATTATTTAACAGTTATACCTTGTAAATTAAATAACCACTCTTAAGCAAATTAACTTAGGTTTTCTCTGCAAAACACGGAAAATCAAAAGGTCAATTCGTAGATAAACGATCAATGTGTATTCATTAGCAGTAGCATTTAATATTTTTTAAATATATTGATCCTTAACTTTATATATACAAAATGATAAAAGAAAATTTTCCGGATGATATTTGTGAATATTTACGGATTTAAAGGGAATATTTTTTTTTAGTACAAGAACCGTTATTGCGAAAACTTTTTTATTTTCAACAATTTATTAAGATAAAATTACAATCTGCCTTTTTATCAGGCAATAAGTAATTGAGATAAATGTTATCATTCATATCATATTTACAATTCATCAATCACTCGCTCATTCATACAATATTTACAAACAGCCCTGAGGCCCCCTAGTCCACATTGTTGTCACCTCCCTCACATGCGAAGGAGAAAGCGGAGTCTTAGGAAGTCCCCCATGCTCCTATGTCAGCCGAGTCACTGGATAAGAGCCAGCGGAGGCTGACCAAGAGCACGAGAGCCACAGACACTCAGGACATGATTAGAGAAACTGGACATTGCCAGGATTCCCACTAACACTTAATTATAGCAGGCCACGAGGCCACTGTCATTTTAATCTCTGAGGAGGATTAGTGGATGAGTGGTGAAGTACAATGACTGTGCTAGGAAATTAGGGTGGTTGGATAGGTTACTATGGAATTTTATGAACTTGGAGGGGATGAGTTCGAGAATAGAGGGTATATTCAGATCATTGTGAAGGGTTTTGTTGCTGACGTAATAAGGGGCATTTACTATTCTCAGGACTTTTGATTGAAAGGATTGGATGCGCTTGATGTTCGACTTTTTTGCTGTCCCCCATTGCTCTATTCCGTATGTCTAGATTGGATTGAGTATAACTTTGTAAATAAGTAGTTTATTTTTTATTGAGAGATGGGATGTGCTTCTATGTGATGTGAACTAGTCTACAGTTGTCCAAAGCGTCTGTTTAGTTCTTGTCTATTTATCCTCGTGTGTGAGTTCCATGTCAGTCTTTTGTCGAGATGGAAGCCTAAATACCGTACTGTCTCTGACACAGGGAGAGGAATCGAATTTGAAAAAACTAGCGGACAGGACTTGGGGCCGAGGGTGGTGGTTATGTGGGAGCATTTTGCTTCATGGACCTTGATTCGCCATTGTTTGCACCAATACTCCGTCTCATCAAGGTGTTTTTGAAGGTGTTGGGATGCTATATCTGGGTCTGAATAAGGTGACAGGACTCCAGTGTCATCTGACAATGTTGCCAAGAAGGTATTGGTGGTGAAGGGGACATCAGTGGTATATTGATTATAGAAAATGGGGCCCAGGACGATGCCCTGTGGAACTCCTGCTTTATGGGATAGTAGTTAGAATATTCTAAACCACAGCGGACTTGGAAGAAGCGGTTTGAAATGTAGGACTGTAGGATTAGGAATAGGGTCTGCGGTAAATATCCTCTGAGCTTGTAAAGCAAACCTGTGTGCCAAACCCTGTCAAAAGCTTGAGCTATATCAAGAAAGGCAGCAGTGCAATACTGTTTAGATTGAAGGGCTGAGGAGATGTGTTTGACAAAGCGAAGGCCTTGTTGAGCAGTGGAATGTCGTTGGTGGAAACCAAACTGGTGAGGTTTTTGGATTCAATAATTAAAAGTAGGCGTTTTAATAGGAGTTTTTCAAATATTTTTGAGAGTATAGGGAGTAGGCTAATTGGACGATGAGGTAAGGCGTCATTGGGTGGTTTGCCGGGTTTGGTGGATAGGACTATAATGGAGTGTTTCCAGAGGAGAGAAAAATGCGTCGAGATGATGCAGTTATAAATGTAGGTTTGGAAGATTATGGCTTTAGGAGGAAGATGTTAGAGAATTCAAAGAGTAAGAAGATCATATCCTGGAGATTTTTGGTAAGGTAATTTTTTTCAGAATATATTTGACCTCAGAGAGGTTAACGGCTTAAGAGCAAAAGAGATTGAAGCCTTCAAACTTCTGGTGGGGGCGCTTCTTGGGCTACCTGTGGCTGGCTTTTCTTCTTCTGGCCGACGACGTTGTTCGCTCCTGGACTTCAGAATTATGTAAGGCTCACAGCCTTTACAGTTTGTCGGGTGGTCTTGCTGACAGAGCACGCATACAGCAGGGGATTTAGGGGCATCTTGCACAATTCACTTCTGTGCTGCCCACTGCACTTTACACACCTGAGAGTGTGGTAGCAGTATGACTTTGTTTGCCCATATGCCTGGCAATTATGGCATTGAACTATATCGCCTTTTGGGTAAGGCTTTTCGACCTGTACTCTTGTGTAATACAAATGGGTCACCTCGTAGATTTTTTCCACTCCAGGTGTTCGCTCTAGATCCACGAAGAATAAGGGCAGTGGTGTCTTGATGCTTGCATCATTTTCTTGCCTTTCCTCACGGAGCACATTCGTAATTTGGGGAATCTTGTATCCCAGGCTTAAGAGCTCCTTCTGTATCTCGTCCGCTGGTGTAGTAAAATGCAGGTTTCTAATCACCACCCGTAGCGATCGTTTCTGCTTTAGTTGGTAGGTATGGAAGTTGGCCTTAGTTTTATCTAAGTATTTGATTATTGTTCGGTATGTGTCGGGAGTGTCCAGAGAAACGTTTGTGTCCCGGAACCGATTGAGGCAAGTGTATTTTCTTGTACCTACAATTTTATTCAGTTGGGTGCATAGTAATTTAAAATTACTAATACTGGTGGGGCGTGGGCTGTGTGGGCGTTTGTGTAGATTCCATGTCCTCTACTGCAATATTTTCCACACCTCGTAACTATTGGGCGTGAAAAATGGAGACTCATGAGTTGTTGTTGTTTGTTTTGAAGTGCTAGGTTGTGATGGTATTTCATCCATAGAGCTGCTGGGAGCTGAAGAATTCTTAGGGGCAATATTTTGATTAGATCACCGCGGCTTACGTTTGACCGGCGACGGAGTGGGGGTAGGTCCCAGTGACCTTGAGCGTTTTTTCTTATTTTTTGCTAACATTAACTGCTGATAGAAACGCATGTTTCATCACTTTTCTGAATTATTCAGTATTTTTTTTGTTAAATAAAAAATATATGGCAAGTGGGAGCCGCAAATGCACGTAACGTAATTAAGAGCCTCGGACGCTAGCTAGCACCTGGCTACGGTGATATGAGGGTTTTGCGGACTCTCCACTCTTATCTTTCAATTTTCCTTCTCTGTGTAATGTGAAGTGAATCTTGTAATTGGCAATCTAGTTCACAGCTTCACTATCCTCCTACCTGTAAACAGCTCCTCCATGGACAGTTCACCCAGTAGTCCGTTGAGACGGTTTGACGAACTGGACACTTCCTATGAACGGTAACAAAACAGTTCATTTATAGAGCGATAAGAAAACAATTAGTAATGGTTTAGCGCAGGCGCTGTACTCTGCAAAAAAAATTATGATCTTATTTATTAACTACTTATGACTTTAAATAATGATGGGCAAGAAGTAATTGTGATCAATGAGCTCATTCATACCATATTTACAGTTCTTCATCCACTTGCCCAATCATACAGTATATACAAATACCCCAGACTTCTCCCAAATCTAACCATGTGGATTCAAAGGGGATATAAAGGGGGCCCTATATTTTACTTTTAGTAATGCGCGGAGGCAAACATGAATGTCCATAAATGATAGACCAAATCATGAAAAATTTGTATGTGGTTGATTTTGTCAGTTGTTTATTTCTTGATTCTTTAATAACTTCTTATCAATAACATAGAATAGCAGTGATTAAGGCCTAAAATATTTTTTTTTCAAAACCTCTCCTTCACCTTTTTTAAATGGATGTGTTGCTAAATATTCTAGCTGGTTTGGTATCTGAGCTGAGATCCTTGCCAATACACGAGCTGAAATCGCCACCATTTATAGCCGGAGCAAAGATTACAGCTAGACGATACTATTAACTTAATCTCTAATGAAATCACTTCTACTGCGTATTATCTCAAATAAAGATCGTTCAACTGACAGCGATTAGCATTCATGCCGCAATTGCGTGGAATGGTTATTGAACCTGTACCCAATGATTGCGTGTACTTGAAAATCTCAGGTTTGAGAGTCGTAATACTTTGGAGCCCGAAAAGTCACTCAGTCATTATTCTCCCGGCCCATTGAACTTTCATGAATAACGAGTTATTATACGAGATAAAAATACAGTACATGCAGGATAAATAATTGTTCTACATGTTATTTATATAGTTTCTGCGCATGCGTAATTGCATTGTACAATCATTTTACAAAATTAATAACATTATTGTGTCTGTTTTTCTTATGGTAAATAAAATATAGTTATATACAAATAAAAAAACTATTACTTATATAGGACAGAATCTTCCCCAGATAATTAACATGGTTACATAAACTAATCAGTATATAGAAAATTCTTCTATATAGTTAATAAAATATATTTTACTTGAAAAATATTTTCCCTGCTTCATAGTAGGTTCCAGTCAATCTGATAAATTACAAAAACTGCTGCATTTATAATATAAATATAATAATAATAATTGACACTACATAAAGCATATAAAAAATAATAGACCACTATTAAGTGGTGGCATAAACGTAGTTATTTTTGTGAGAAAAATCATCATACAGTTGAACAATTGGCCGATTGTTTGATCTCGAACCTTTTAAAATATCTTTGAATTTAAGTGTCCTTAGTGTTCACTTGGAACGGAACTTTAAACCTTGGATTGAATCTGAACCGGGCCATGAGTGCACATAAAAGCTTGGGGGCAGCTTAAATATTTTTTTAACAAAAATGAGTGTTTCTCACTTTTTATTTGTTCCAAGATACTCCCTAATATTATCATTTAACAATATAAAGTAGCTAGTGCAATGTTAAATGTTAAAGAATACACAAATTTGTCATAAAATGTATTATTTTTACGACACGCCTGTAAAACACAGTCGCAATTTTATCTATATAGACAGGCAAAGAATCATTTTACTGTAGCTACTTGAAAGTAAAACCTCTCCCTTCAGATTTGTCTTCCATCCGGCCAAATTGGCTAGATGTCAATTCAAGATGCAAGACGCAGGGGCGGGAACCTATCAATTCATCAAGTTTTTAAATTACTAAAGTAAATTTCTTCCACTCTGGATATATCCCTGAGACGTTGGGTAGAATGGATTTACTTCGAAATACACTTTTAATGAACCCAAGCCCATGGGGGTTACTTGTAAACTTCACCTTCCTGCTCTTAAATAGCATTTCAACTTTCACTTACTTCGTCCAGAAGTTATAAATTTGATTTTCCTATAGGCCAAACTAAGCCATCACAAATTCCCAATGATTTAAAGTGACAGTTGCGTTACCAACACGATTCCTTCGGCCTCACTAATAATTATTCTTAATTATTTAATGAATTTATTGGATGTTAAATCGTAAAAAATAAAAAAGTATTATTTTCACAAATTTTCTGAACATCGCCCACTTTCAATATAATTAAGTGTATTTTATCGCTTAAAATTGGATTTATCCATTAAATTTTATGATTTTTAACATATAAAAAAGTACTCATTTTCGAAGACTGAATAAAAGCGGACTTAAATAGGTTGATTGTATGTCTGGAGAATTCGCGATCCGAAACTTATATTGAACAAAATTGGGGAGTAGGTGTAACAGTCATGATACAAAACGCTCTTACATGACAAATGAACCCCATTGTACTGACGGTTTGTAGTGGGTTTTTTACTTCAAGATGAAAAATACCTACTGTATAGTGATATCGTTTGTGCCTTGTTTTAATGATTTGAAGTCCTTTATAATTTAACTAAAATTCCACAAATTTCGCTGAGCGAACCCCCAGGATCATTTGTTCATATTTTAGCTTTATAAAGCCACGCACTCATGACTTGCGACCATAAAAACTCATTGTTTGTTTCTTTTAGACTCTATACCAATGTATTTCTGGTTTAAATTTGAATTAAGAGGCCCATAAAGGATCAAGAAATGGATCTAATCAGGTGACGCAATATACGACCACCACCGATATTCTTCACTTGTGAGCATACTAAAAACACAGGCACGGGTTTCACTACGTTTAGAAATACATCAATGAAATTAATCTCTATCTTTCCTAGTGTAAAAGCTTTTCTGAATCATTTTAATCTATTTATTAATAATGTTAAAATATATTTATAATTTTTCTGTAATATTCAGTTATTATTAGTCAATTCTTATATTTAAAGCTTAAAAACATATTTATACAAATTAATCATCTGTCTTGAGTTGTTTTGACTGTCAAACGTTTTTTTATTGAAATAAAAAACCAGGGTGAACCACTTTTTTTGTTTTATTAAAAAGATCAAACTATACAGCTCTTTTTTTAAATCCATTCATCTACCAGTGGTGCATAGCAATTGTTTTTAGAACAGCTTTGAGTTCTATATTTCGTCTCAAATTTCCAAATGAGGTTCTGAATTCCCTTTTGATAACATCCATCCCACAGGATAGTGACTTGACACCGATCACGGAGAGGTCCCAGCCACTTAAATGCTGTAGCTCGTTTTACCTTGGACTATAGTGTAGGGGTTGTTTAGGGCTGGACAGCTGGCTTCCCGTTCTATTCCCCGATGCTCAAAGGGAATCCACAATATCCAACTGCAGGTAACTATCTGATTTGTATGGAAAAACCTATTTCCGTATCAAACTTCCTATTGTTAAATTCATCAAAAAACCATTTGATAAAAACCCTAAAAAACAAACAACTGATTGATTGTTAAACATTTCTGGAATGTGACTAGCTAAGATAGATAGGATCGTTAAGATAAAGCCTACCAATTATAAGTAGCCTGATTCCATGATCTAATGACGTCTTTAAATTTCATAGCTTCCCTAAACACATTAAGGATACATAATTGTTTCAATGTGGTAGAGATGAAGCTTACATTAGCAACAGCTTTATGGATTTTTTTAAAAGAACACAAATCATATGCTTTGTGTTTTAAATGAGTTTAACTAAAACTAAAAAAATGTTTAGTGTGCTCCCCCTCCCTTTTTGATCTGTGTGTTTTCAATACGAACGTTCATCTTAAATTTTTTTACAGGATATTCAAAATGTTGTCTGGTAATGAACATAAGGAACTCCTGTAAATTTGTATTTGCATTATCATTTGAGTACAATATTCAATTGTTACACATGTTCAAGAGTCTAAAAAATATATACTAATTTCAAAGGAAAGTAAACTGTTTTGGGCCCTTTTAACTCGGTAATTTTCAGCAACTGTCTAGGACTTGGGATTGAGGAATAAATCAGTGGACTGTGACGGAGAGGTCTTTAGCAACGGGCCGATATTTACCAAGCCTCTCTCTTGGGGTGAGGACTACAGTTGAAAAACGGACGGACTTAGTTAGGGAGTTGGAAGGGTTTGAGAGTGAAAACTTTTGTTTCTGATCTTGAAACATTAATACGATCCGTCTTGAGAAGGGCTTGGATTGGTGCAATTTTTCTCTCGACGACTGCCGGCAGCTGCAACCAGCCCAGAGGCCGGAAAAGTGAAGGGCAATTATGAGGAGGTTCTAAGGAGCCAATAGCATCCATAAGCATCCAGCCCTTTGTGATGATTTCCAACGAGCTCAACATTACTGATGAATGAACTAGAAGTTCTCCAATGAGCTTTACAATACACTGACAAAGTGAGTAAGTCTAAGCGCCGTAAGGCATGTAAAATATAAATAAAAAGTAAAAAGCTTAACTGTGAGATCTGGCATGCATAGGTGAAGCTAAATGGACTTAATAAAGAAAACAAAGGAAAAGGAGATCTTACCTTTTATAATTACAACCATCACTTGGGTGAAATATGTATTGTAACTCTGAAATGAAATGGTTATGAGATACTTGAGGAATTAAAAGGATTCGTTACTTAACGTTTCTTCTTGACACATAATGAGGAATGCTTCATAGGCACCACAAGTTGAGCCATACAAACTGAGATTGTCCCAACCTGAGTGAATCCTAAACACACCCGACAGTGGTATGTATAAACCACATTGGACTAACAAAAAAATGATCCGTGTCGGCAACTACTTTGAATTCTACTTTTTTCCAAATGAGTTCTATATGGTGCATAATGCAATTAAATGTTGTTAATTGAATGCATGGTAATCAAAATATATCATCAAGCAGTTCTTTAAAAAGCAACTACTACCCCAGATGGGATGCCATTAACTACATATTTATTTATCATTACTTTTGTTGCTTTTATTAGCTTTATATAAGGCAATTGTAGTAACTACATTTGATAAGTAGGTATGCACTGTTATAATTATCATTTGCAAACATATTTGTTTTGTTAACCTCTTTATCACGAATAATTACAAGTTCCCCTCTTCTCGGCCCAGAAAATATCCACCTATGTTTCCAAATTTTAAATAAACCATAAAGCGTCAGTTAAGAGAGGAGGAAACTAGTGTACGTAGCAGCCGCAGGCACTAGGTAGCGTGTCGGGGCAACCCCCCACCGCTGGCCTGCCTATATAAGCAGCCATATTTGAGGCATTCCACACAATTTTAACTTCAAATAGAAAATTTTTATTGTAATTCTACCCTCCTTTGAATGCATACGCAGATATGCAGTAAGAGGAGAAAACTGTAAATTAAGAATTTTTAAATTGTAAAACTTTTGATCAATAAAGATGTTTGAATTAAAGTTAAAATTTAAAAAAAAAAAAGGCATTCCACAGTGACGTCTCCCACGGAGATCCAGTCTGCACCTCTACATTTAAATTTTCACCTACCCTTAGAGACCGAGTGTGAATTCATGGTCATTCCAATACCACATAAACTACCTATAATACCTATCATGTTCCTTTTCTCCTAAACATAGTGCTTTGTCGGGGCACACCTTCTAAGATCTTATAGAGTTAGATCAATAGGAATAAAGCTGCCCGCCGACTAGGCCGCAGGCAAAGGTCAAAGAGCACAGGTCAACCCATTTTTTCTCTTTCTTGACGCTCGCCGAACAGCGGCCGGGTTGTAGTGACCCCCTAATCCGCGGCGGGCATCCTCTCCCCCCTCTTGGGGACCAATATCCCGACAAATATCCCGGCAATATTAATTTTAAGTTTTTGAAAACGCATTTCAATATCCCCCTCACTTTCTCATGTTCGTTTGCAGCGTTAAACGCTTACAACTAAAATTAAATCTAAAAAATATTTCGTATTTGTGTTGTTTTATTATATTGATTTCGAAAACTATCAATAATTTAACACCGCTGGCATATACATATGTTAAGTTAATCAAATTCACCAATACTCCTGTGAAGGCAGCTTCTGAATAAATGTATGGTGATAACTTATACTGTGTGAACTGAACAGTTTAGTGTCAAGCAGAACCATCGATCGTAATGCAATAATTTGGAGTAAATTTAACGAGGAAGTACATAGCTGACGGTAGTCCCTGCGCTTACGTCTCCGCCGATAGACACAGTTGGGACTGTGCCCGAGGTCTGCTAGGGTAGTGTAAAGCCAAATTATTCAAGATCCTGCCGACTGTGAAATTAACTAATCACTTCAATATTAGATCCCTAACTAATGGGGTCAGAGTGGCGGAATAGAGACAGCCGTACATTCCATGCTCTAACATTAACTGGTCAATCACAACTTACATACGGCATATTAGTTACTCAATAGGGAATTAATTTTCAACCAATTTTGAGTGAGCATTAACATTTGAATGCATGCAATACGCCACTACACCCAGTCAGCTCCTCCGGGATCGTGTCTCCCTACCTCTTCAACCAATACAATAAGCATCCAACTCCAGAAGAATTCTATTCCTCTAAATATTTGCCAATTCCGTTTCCTTCCAATATTTATATTAGACCTTTTAAAATTCCTTTTAACGTTCCAAATTGATTCAATGTTTTATATTAAATAATCTCATTGGGTGGAATACTCATTTTGGTTTAAGTAGGTTTCTGTTTTCTTTTTGTATCTTTATAGTTTATATTTTAGCATATCCTGTCATTTTACCCATTAATTATTTAGGCTAGGAAACTTATTATACGTTTTTCTTATAATGATTTAATTGTGGGCTCTGATTAACTAGTTAACTTCAAATTTTGTCTTCTCAAAAGTTTACATTCTATCCATAATGTTTTCAGCAGCCTATCTATTGTTCGCAATTGCTCAAGTTGTTGGTAATAATAACGGTGTCTTCTTTGCTACTCATAGGTTGTGAATCCTAAAGAATTAAAACATCCGATCACAGGATATCCTAAAATGGAAAGATTACCTTTGGTTGACGTTACCTCCCACAAGATGGTGAGCTTTATTTTCAATTTCATTTTATTTCACCAAGGGGACCCCAATTAATATAATTTTTCTTTTACATCTTTATAATAATTTTTTACAAAAAAAAAATCTTTATTAATAGACACTAAGTAATTGCGATAAATGTTCCCATCCACACCATATTTATAGTTTACAAGAATATGAGGGATCATTTTGCTTCATTGACTTTGATTCACCATTGGTTGCACCCATACTCGATCTCATAAAGGTGTTTTTGAAGGTTTTGGGATGCTATATCAGGGTCTGAATGGAATGACAGGACTGAAATGTTGCCAAGAAGGCATTGGTGTTAGAGGGGACATCAGCGGTGTACAGATTATAGAAGATGGGACCCAGGACGCTGCCCTGTGGAGCTCCTGCTTTTATGGGATAGTAGTTATAATATTCTAAACCACAGTGGACTTGGAAGAAGCGGTTTGAAAGTTAGGATTGTAGGATTAGGAATAGGTAAATATCTTCGTGCCAGACCCTGTAAAAAGCTTGAGCTTAGTCCAGAAAGACAGCAGTGCAATATTGTTTGGTTTCAAGGGCTGAGGATATGTGATCAACAACGTGAAGGCCTTGTTGAGCAGTGGAATGTCGTTGACAGAAACCAAACTGGTGAGTAGGGTAAAGGTTTTTGGATTCAACAATTGGAAGTAGGCGTTTTAATCGGAGTTTTTCAAATATTTTTGATAGGATAGGGAGTAGGCTAATTGGACGGTAAGATGAGGCGTCAGTAGGTGGTTTACCGGGTTTGGTGAATAGGACTATAATGGAGTGTTTCCAAAGGAGAGGAAAGTGCGTCGTTCGGATAATGCAATTATAAATGTAGGTTAAGAAGATTATGGCTTTAGGAGCTAGTTGTTGGAGGACTCAAGGAGTAAGGAGATCATATCCTGGAGATTTTCGGTAAGGTATTATTTTAGAAGATATTTGACCTCAGAGGGGCTAATGGCTTTTGGTGGAAGTGAGAGAGGGATAGGTGATGTAAGGAAATCTTCAACAGTTGTGCGATGAGTATTGTTAATGAGAGGGTAATTAGGGTTCTGAACTCTGTAAGGAATGATGTTAATAGGCTTGTGAGATCTGAAGAGCTTGAATTTGGAGGAATATGCAAGATATGTAGTTAAGGATGGGATTGAGTTTGCTGGTAGCCGGGATGAACGGAATGCTAGGGAAGAAGAACTTCCGTACGAGGAGTGGGCAGTGCCTGTGCCAACATTAAACTCGAATAATGAATCGAACATAGTTGTTAGCGTTGTCAGGCCACAGTATTAACTATGCATGGCCACTTGGTGAATAAGTCATAAACAAGAAAAAAAGAGGTGAATCCACTCATTCATTTATTACCTTTATCTACATGTCAGGGAATCATTTATATTTGAATAGCAGCATATTGACCAGTAACAGTAACAAATTGAGAATTTATGTGAATATTAGTTGTGAGTGTATTAATGTAATTTCGTGAGAATATGTTTATCTAAGTTCACAAATTTTTACTTGAGATGAGGTTCAACTTTCTTAAAAGCTGTCACTAAGTTTGTCAATCATTACTCAGCCTATTTTTTGGCAAAAAATATAAAAATAAAATTAGCAATAACAAAAGTAATATCTCAAGTTTAACTGTTTCGTGAAGAAAGTAAATAGACTGTAGTAGGATGAAGAATTATTATTGGCCGTTTACCCCCCTCCTGTCTGTGACATCGCAAATTGGTTGGTGGAATTGAAGGACAACAATTTTCATTCCGACATCACTAGATTAAACTTCCCGTTCCGTCCACACTTTGCCACAGAGTAATCTTAACGCCCACAAAACTTTTATTATTGACTTTACATGACAGTGCTGTGTCTAAAAGCTAATTTTAACTGTCCTCATCTATTTTTAGAACAAACAATCTTAGTAACTGACGGGGAGTTGAAGTGTACAGTTTCCAATTAAATATGCTAGTTACTTGTTTTTAATGGAGTTAAGTTTCAAATTACATGTTGCTATTTGTGTGAATAACCAAACCCGAAGTTAACACCTTAAAATAACTGAACTTGAAAACATTAAGTTGCTCATACTGGGCGAGTTATTTGCAAATTTCTATTTTAAAATTCTCACGTGTTCTGTGGGAAAACATAAGAAATATCGGAAAATAGCAGAGAGGTGAATCTGTGAGGCGTGATCCTTTTGAGATGTCTAGCATATACGTTCGTTGAGCCCTGTCCTTTATTGTAACTATTTACACAATGTCGCTGTGCGTGAGCTCGAGTCAAGATATTTGCATACTTGTGTGCTAACATAGCGATCATACGGCAATCGTGCTGTTTTTTTTTCTGTTCCGATCTACAATTAAGATAGTGTTGGGAAGCGTTGTGTTTATGTTAGCATACTTTTGACTACATTCATTCTACACACATACGAATTATACATACCCACAATTGCACTTGTGTGTATACTTGAAATCTTATACGATGTTTCATCAGTGATCAGATTGTTTACCGTTTCATTGCATTAGCCTATTATGTTACATGTTTAATTACAATAAGTAATTAAAATATTTTATAACTACTTTTATGGATAAAAGTTCACTGTAATTGACAAACACGTGGTAAAGTATTTCCTTCCACTCTAATTTCGATATATATAATTTTTGTATAATTTGCAACTTCATTTTTTCCCTTATTATATAATAATGTTTGTTTTTATCTTCGATTTTGTTATATTAATCACTAATTAATTTAATTATTCAATAATTATTTATGAAGTATGGGATACGAAATAAAAGGATGTATAGGTTGACTATATAGTGATTACCTAGAGAACAGAATCACTCTTAGATTCTTACTACATATATGTATTTTTTTCATGTTAAAATGGTATAAACATTGGTATTAATGAGGAAAGTAAAACCAAAAATATGTTCATACATCTCCAAAAATTTATTTTTGAAAACACCTAGTTCTTTCAACAATTTACACTTCCACTCTAAGACTGCGACAACCATACACAACTCTCTCTCAAAAAAAGAACAAAACTCTCACTGTGAAATAGAATACCATATGTCTAACAGATCACAAATAACTATCTATAGCTATTAGTGACACAGTCAAGTTCAAAAATCTAAATACGAACAAAAAAATTTAAAAAGCCTTTTATAAGATCTTAGTTTATTACATATATTTTTTTTTGGGGGGGGAACTCATTTTCTTCTTAGAATGAAGTGGCAATAGGTAAGTTAATTTGTACTAAATACTGTATCAGTTACTGACAGGGCTTATATTCGAACTAGGCCATTCTTGCGAAACTTTAAGCTTAGTCAATCTCTTGATTGAAAAAGCTGAACTGTTCAAACCCCTGAAAAATCAGGTATTAGGGTGACAATCTTATAGAGGGAACTAAAATGAAATATAATTAAATGAGATGAAAAAGAGTTGTTAGGTTTTTAACAAGTTTATTCATGAACAACAGTTCGACATACAATGTAGATATGCACCAGATCCTTCTGTGAGAAGCATATTGCTGTTGATTATTTAAAGCATTTAGGCAAATAGATTACATCTAAATATCAGTTGATTTCCTTTATATTATTTGCATAATGTATATTTTTGGACCACTCGTAGTCCATGTGAACAAAAAAGTTATTTTACTAATAGTATCTTAAAAGTGGATAATCAATTACTCTTTAAAAATTGTTTTATATCGCAAAAGTTAACAACATCGTATGAAAGACGAGATGAGTGAATTTATAATCTTTAACTATTCTATTCTAAGTTAAGGTTCGGACGTCGTAGGTAGCCAGCCTAATCCTTAAGTCATCGGGATGTAAACATCCCGAATGTATTTAGAGAGGCTTTAAAAGCTCAAATAAAAACAGTCTTGTGACAACTCTCGTTCAGTAACTACATTCAACCTCTTTCCTTTTTCTTCTCGTTTTTCGTTGACGATCGTTAACTGGTGCCGAAACCTGGGAGCGGAGTGGGTTCGAGTCATTAACGTGCGAGTTGGTTTTTGTTTTTTTTTTTCCTTCTTATTCACTTTCGTGTGATTTAATTAAAGTAGGTAATGGTGGAATTGCGGCCGGCAGCGTTTGAAGTTCCACAGTTACCTAAAGAAACCATGGCTGAAGCCCATGCGAACACACTGGCGTGGATGAAGGTGCGGGCAGTGACGTCACAGGACATGAGGAAAATGATCTCAGACCTCGAAAAATTTTCTGGGGAAATAGGTGAGTTAAATCATTTTCTCAAAGGTGGAGATAGGATTATGGAGAGGATACAAGCCAAGATGGACGAAGGGTTACTCGACCCAGGTGACGCTAAGTCAATAAAGGCAGACCTGGTGTGCAGGGTGAAAAGAAAGGTGCTGAACCTGATACAGGCGGACGAGGAGACCCCATGGGAGATAGTAAAGACGAGACTGAAAAAAGCATATGGGGGGGGGGGACGATGGACCCCAGAGGAAGATATATTCCAAATGTTTCGAGAAATGAAATCTCCGAGACAGAATAGTGGACAGTATGCTGCAGTCCTGGTTGTCCGCTACAATAAAATAAATGAGAAAATGAGGGAGACAACTAGCGCCGATGAAGTGGAGGGCAGGATGGGATTCCTGTCAACAATCTTAAAGGTACAATTAGCGAAGGAGACGGGAAGGAAGGAAGGGTTCCCTAATGAGCGATCGTTCCTCGAATGCGCCCAGGCGATGATAGATGCTAGCGCAAGGGAAGAAGAAGTAAAAATGAACGAAAACGATTGGAGCCAGATCCCATATAGGAGAAACAGGACCCCAAAAGCAGTGTGGAGGAGACAGGAAACGCCGTTTGCCGGTAGAGACAGGGGAGCGACAAGAGAGAGAAGATTGGGAGTGACGAGGCCTAGGTACGCACCTCGGAAAGAAGAAAGGAAATGTCATGGTTGTGGAAAAACGGGCCATCTGGTAGCTCAGTGCCCTCGCACTAAGTGCTTTGAGTGTGGGGAAGAAGGACACATAGCAAGACAATGTCCATACTTGTTTCGTAGAAGGGAATTTCACAAAGCAGAACCAATGGAGGTGAACAACCAGGAAATCCGGGAGAGGCGGAGCGCGACACCAAGAGAAATTGGATCATCGGGCGACGAGTCATCAGGGACGTCGGAGACAGACGGAGAGGAGTCGAAGCGCAGCGGGAGCAGACGACGAGAGTGGCAGAAGAATCCCTCGCGCAGATGGGAGCGGCGTACGGAGGCCTAAGGAGAGTGGCAGCAGAGAGGCGACCGCATCCTAAGGTGCAATACAGTGCGGGAAAGGATGTGTGGTTTGCCAATTATCGAGTTCGGGAAGGGGGAGAGGTGCCTCATTGATACTGGCAGCACCAATACAATAATATCTCGTGGTGCGTTAGAGAGGTTGCGTAGAGGAGAGAGGGCACACCAGATCAAGGTATGTAAGTGTAAATTACTTACTCTTGGGGGACCCTGCGAAGTAATGGGAGAAGCGGTCGTGGGGCTGGAAGAATGGGCGAAAGTAATGGGTGACATAAAAGTACACGTCGTGGAAGACATGCCACGGGAATACCAGATAATAGTGGGGTGTGATTTACTGGGAAAAGTAGGCGCGCGCATCGAAAACGAGGGGGAGAACTGGAGGATCAAAATAGGGAAGCGAACCTATCGAAGCGGGGGGGGGCGTAAGGGGCGAAACGGAGCAAATAGGAGCGGTTAAGAGAGTGGAGGATTGGAGGGAGAGTCTGAGGAGCGAGTTTAGGGATATTTTTTTCGCTGAAGGGGACAAGCTAGGAGCAACGGGGAAAACGCTACATGAGATCCCGTTAAAAGTAGAGCGGGTGACGTATGTGAAGGAGAGGCGGTATCCGCAAGCGCTCAGACAACACATTAGAAAGGAGATCGAGGATCTCAAGCGCCAAGGTATTATCAGAGATAGCACGTCTCCGTATAATAGCCCTTTGTGGGCAGTGAAAAAGAAAAGTCGACCGGGAGAATGTGAGGAAAAATACCGAGTCGTGGTGGATTTTCGGAAACTTAACGATAATACCCTGGACGAAAAATATCCAATCCCGCGGTTCGAAAACATCCTACACAGACTAAACGGTGCAAAAATTTTTAGCACATTGGACCTAAAAGCAGGGTACCATCAGATCAAACTAGCTGCACATGACCAACATAAAACGGCGTTTTCGTTTGAAAGAGGGCATTTTGAGTTCACGAGAATGCCGTTCGGTCTCAAAAATGCTCCAATAACCTTTCAGCGTCTCATGGACGAACTTCTGTGAGGAATGGACGAAAATATGTGCCAAATTTACATGGATGACCTGCTGATCTTCAGCCGAACGGAATCGGAACATATTCAACACCTCCGGAACGTATTTGAGAGATTAAGGGATTTCGGGTTGAAACTGTCAATAGACAAATCGTCACTGGGGCAGGAGCAGATTAGTTTTTTAGGGCACACAATCTCACAGGAAGGGGTTCAACCAGACTCGACGAAAGTAGAAGCGATCCAGAGAATGGAGGTGCCAAAAGATGTAAAAGGGATTCGGAGATTACTGGGCACGCTCAATTACTACCGCCGTTTCGTGCCGGACATGGCAGAATATATGGTACCCATTAACAATTTACTACGGAAAGGAGCACGGATAATGATCACGCCGCTGATAGAGCAGAATATCCGCAAATGCTTGGCACGTTTGGAGGAGGCGCCGATTTTGGCTTTCCCTAACTTTGAGAAGGATTTCACGATCACCACCGACGCAAGCGACTATGCCTTGGGGGTAGTATTGTCACAGGAAGGCGAAGACGGGGAAAGACCGGTGGCTTACGCGAGCAGACGCCTGACGGACACGGAGGCGCGGTACAGCGCTCTGGAACGAGAACTCCTCGGGATAGTGTGGGCCATTGGGCACTTCCGTCCGTATGTATTTGGCAGAAGGTTTCGAATACATACGGATCACCGACCTCTTCAATGGGTCGGAAAACTCAAAGAATCCTCCTCAAGGGTAACAAGGTGGAAGGAATTCTTAGCCCAATACAATCTGGATATTGTATATAAGCCAGGCAAAGACAACGTCGTGGCAGATTGGCTGTCGCGCGCTATTATGGTGAACGCCATAGAAGAAGGGGAAACATCGAGTGGTATGAGGCAGTTCATTGAGGAATGGACGCCTGGAGAAGCGGGCAGGAGCAGCACGCGGAAAGATAGTGACAGGAGTGCAGACACACCATCAGACGAGTCTATAGGAGAGAGACCGCGTGATATGGAGACGACGGACGAAATTATCAATGATAAGCGGAGGCAGATCATTTGGAAAACTCAAACATCGGGTGCTCTGAAAATACTCCATAGTACGTACGGTAGGAGTCAGATCGCGACGATTTGGTCGGAGTTCGAGGAGATCAAATTTGTCAGGCTCTCAAGGACGTGTCCAAACCCGGCAAAACACACCATTTATTCGTGGGCAACGAGACTGTGTGGGACAAAATTAAAAAGCTGTGGCAGAAAGAGCTGTTGGGGGTGGATCGCTCGTTCATTCGGTGTCTTTCCGTGGTCCAAACCCTGCGGGACGAGGAGCAGCAACGCGAGGTAACACTGGCGTATCACCAAGGAAAAACCAACCACCGTGGTGGGCAGGAGACGGCACAAGCACTACGAATGCGCTATTTTTGGTGGGGGATGCAGCGGACTATTCAGGAGGTAATCGGAGCATGCGAAGTTTGTCAGAAGACGAAATATGATAGACATCCCCCGCAGGGACTCCAGGAGGAATCACCCACGGCAGATGCACCACTGACGGAGATTCAAGTGGACACCTTCACGTGGCGGGGTTTTAAGTGGGTCACTATCATCGACCCATTTAGCAAAGTGGCTATGGCCTACGCGGTGGGAGACAAGTCATCAGATTCCATATTACAAGCCCTCAACACATGGTTTCAGTTCTACGGCATACCAGAGAGGATCTCGTCGGACGGGGGACGGGAGTTTGACAATGCAACCGTGAGAGCCGAAATGCAAAAACGGGATGTGGTATGGCATTTTAATACCCCCGGGCATCCTAAGAGCAGGGGAACCATCGAAAGGTTACACAGCACCCTCAGCGACCACTTACGCGTGTACCAGGTGGATAAAGGCCTGTCGGCGAACGTAGCGATGCCAATGGCGGTGGCGGCATACAACCACTCGATACATGCCACGACGGGGTTAGCACCCTTCGAAATTTTGTTTGGATTACGAGTGAGACCGAGGAACTGGCCAGAGACGGTGGCGGATGAGGGAATGGTGGCACAGCTCCATAACACCCACATACAGCTCGGAAAGATGTGGTACAAAGTACGCGATAAGATTATGCGCGAAAAATCCAAGCGCGTGGCACGGGCAAATTTGAAGGTGCGGGATCGCATAGGAGCAATATCGATTGGGACCGTTGTGTACAGAAAAGTCGTGTCAAATCGTAGTAAGGAACTTGTTCGGTATGAGGGGCCCTTTAAGGTCATCATAATTCGGGAACATAATCTCGTGACCATCGAGAGTATGACCACCCCAAAGAAGAGGCGAACCGTTCACATTGAACAGTTGAAACTCCCAACACAGGGGGGAGGGTGTTGAATGTGCGTAAGATGGTGTGCCCTCGATCCGATACGGAGCAACTGATCCGGAATCATATGTTTCACATGTTCACATTCACATGTGCTGCTCAGAGAGAGTTTTTGTTTTCATTATTTATATTGTGGATGTTCCATTTTTTTTTTTACCTGGCAGCCACCGGGTCCAGGGCGAATGTATTATTTTTTGTTATTATTATTTTTGTTTTATTTCTGTATTATCTCTTTTCTTTGTTTTTTTGTGAGGACTATGAATATATTAGACCGTAAACGTGATGTAAGGGATTACAGGCTGTGTGCTGAGTGCGGCGGACCTTGGAGTTTACGAAGAGATATGCGTAAACTGGCAGGGGGGAGTTAAGGTTCGGACGTCGTAGGCAGCCAGCCTAATCCTTAAGTCATCGGGATGTAAACATCCCGAATGTATTTAGAGAGGCTTTAAAAGCTCAAATAAAAACAGTCTTGTGACAACTCTCGTTCAGTAACTACATTCAACCTCTTTCCTTTTTCGTCTCGTTTTTCGTTGACGATCGTTAACTTCTAAATATTTAAATATCTTTGAAAATTCATTTTAACCAATTAATGTAGATCAGTTCTATAAAAGAGTCAGTATAATTCAGGGAATCGTATCAAAGCATAAAGAAATTTCCCGGAATTGAAGTGGTTAATTTTCCGGGTTGACGATTGTATCTTGTTTTTCACTATGCTCATGAATCTTCCTCAAAAGCTCTTATGAATGATTAAACATTATCTTGTGATATCCTTATGAAAATTTAGTGGAAGCTAGTACAGTAGACTCTCCTATATCCGAATTAATGTGAGCGGGGTTGATCCGATTATCAGAAAAATCGGGATATAGGAAAGTGACTAGGTTTTATATGAAATTAAGAAAAATGTAAGTAATTATAGATTTATTTTACATATTTAGTATAATCTTTACAATTTTACATCATAGTATTTGTTTAAAGTTGTTTATTTTGTTTTTCTCTGAACTATTCCCGAGTCGCCTTGTCTTGGCAGTTTGTATTGTTATTGTTTGTAATTTAAATTTGTAAATGTTAATTCCCGCAATAGCTTTGTTATTAGATATGTAATACTCATAATCAAACTGACGAAAGTGATATTTTTTTTTACGTATATAGCTGTCCGAACATGGGAGAGTCCTGATATGAGAGAGCCGGTTATAGGAATGTCTATTTTATCTAAAAAATTATGAATCACAAAAATGACGGAGGATTCCAATAATGAAATTATATTTTGAATAAAACTTTGAAAAAAGAATTAATTTGTACCTTATACCAATGATAGGTTAATATAACAAATGTAAGTCATTTAATACAATCAAAGACTTGTCAACTTATTGAATAGGAGATTCAAGGACAAGACGCAAAAATGGGGTGAGACCGTAACGGAGATAAAGCAAGACTGATTGTCTGTGTCTTGATATGGACGCAAGGTCCCAAAGCGATATAACTCTTAATAAAGTTTTAGGATCCAAACTATGTGGTTATAACAACATAAATATAGCCCCGTAGTTACTTAACAACCTTCCCATACCTTTATTTTACCACAATCCATATTAATGTTTTTGCCTAGTGATCTACTATTAAATATACTGGAAGGTAAGTATTCACATTTAAACAAAAATACCGATCATTTCTTGTCTCTCTGAGTGTGCTTGGTCTATATATATGACCAATTGTTCATAATTAGACCGCTCAACCTCTAGAATCTTTTTATTGGTACTATTCACCTATTGAAAATTTGATTTTCATCAGTTCACCATTTCGGGTTTAAACTAATCCAAGCGAATGTTTCACATGAATCGCGTT
The DNA here is from genome assembly GCA_930367205.1 of Acanthosoma haemorrhoidale. Taxonomy (NCBI): domain Eukaryota; kingdom Metazoa; phylum Arthropoda; class Insecta; order Hemiptera; family Acanthosomatidae; genus Acanthosoma; species Acanthosoma haemorrhoidale. The sequence continues at coordinate 133,750,012 of OV884011.1, forward strand.
ATGTTTGATGGATTACTTAATCTGTGTTTTTACTGTAGGGAAAAGTATTTCATGTTTATGACCATTTTATTTTTCTAAAAATACCCTAATGCATACACGTCATTACTAATTATGTCAATTATTTGTTTTTTCTGTCAAATAATTTTGTCAATTAAATGATACTCTAAGTATTATAATAAGGAGAAAAATATTTTTTTACAGGGTCACTTGTATTGCTAACATCTCTGGGGTTTGTAATAAACCTTTGGTCCAAAATAATATCTCGACTTGAAAAGATTACTAATTCAGTTTTGACGATCTTACTTATTTTTAATACAGTTTATTCAAGCCCCGAGACATGTTACATATTATCGATATCTTCCCTTTATTACCCCACTCAAAGGACAAAAATGTTTACCTTTTTATTACGAATAACGACCTTTCATAGTTTTTATAGTTTTTTTTATTTTTAACATAGTTGGAGTATCAAATGGAGAGATACAGTATCGAACAAAAGGTTCATGATAGTCTTAATGACTTTTTAAAATCACAGTTTAAAAAAATTAAATAATAAACTCACATAATGATAATAATAAAACACAGAGATCATAAATTGTATACCAAAATGGAAATCCCATGGAGTCAGAATTGTCAGGATAGTTTCCTGATAATGTAATATCTAACCTACGACCCCGACAAAGCTCCTGTATTGTTTCCAAATAAAATAAAATGATATTGCATAAAATACTAATAAGATTAAGATTAACCTTCTTTATTGAGCTAAAATTACAATCTGCCTTATTAGCCAATAAGTAATAGTGATAAATGTTCTCATTCATACCATATTTACAATTTCCATTAACCCGCTCATTCATACAGTATTTATAATCAATCAAGAGCCCCCCTCCCAATCCACGCAATTACAGCAGGTCACGAGGCCACTGTCATTTCAATCTCCGAGGAGGATTACAAGGATGAGTGGTGCAGTGCAATGACTATGCTAGGGAATTAGGGTGGTTTGATAGGTTACCATGGAATTTCATGAACTTGGAAAGGATGAGTTCAAGAATGTAAGGTATATTAAGATCGTTATGAAGGGTTTTGCTTACGTAATAAGGGGCATTTACTATTAGACTCAGGACTTTGGATTAAAAGGATTGGATACGTTTGATGTTAGACTTTTATTCTGTATCCCATAGGCTAGTGAGATCTGAAGAACTTGGCGGTGGAGGAATATGCAAAATGTGTGTTTGAGGATGGGATAGAGTTTGCGGGTTGGCAGGATGGGTGAAATGCTGGGGAAGAGGAACTTGCGGACAGGGAGTGGGCGGTGCCTGTGACTGCTCTCTGTTCCGAACTGCATCGGTAAAAGTGACAGAAGGCCTCACATTTCTGGTTGGGGCGTTTCATGAGCTGCCTATGGCTGGGTTCCCTTATTCTTGCCAACGACGTTGTTCGTTCCTAGATTTTGTAAGCGTCGCAGCCCTAGTAATTGTAGGGTGCATCCACTAGAGGTCGCTTTTGAGGTATGGTCCTTGCTGCTGGTTGGTCATGTCTGCCACCAATAGTCACGTCTCTACGACTGTAGCTCTGTAAAATCAACCCTTAGCAGTATCAGTACTTAATGTAAAATAAAAATAGTGTACCTCTAATATATAGGATGTTCTGTTAAACGTTGCTAGTTAATAGAACGTTTGTTTACATCAAAATGCTCAAGCAAATGAACGATAATAATACTCATGCAATAAACATTATAATCACACATTAATAATAAAAACATATAATACAAGAAAGTAGAATATATAAATAATAATAAATGAACAAAAGATAAAAATAACAAAAGAAAAAATGCCTGTGAAAAGCCCATGACTCTCAGATTATTTTTAAAAATCAATTCCTCCTTAACTAATAAGAAGAATAGTATTGTGTTGATATCACAAATAAAGTAAACACTGGCAAACTCACAATGGACAAATGCATACATTTACAATAGTGACCACACATGTGACACGCCATTACTCCCAGGAAAAGGTACTAAACTCATTGCAAACACATCATGCAACACACTATTACACCAGGTACCTTCTATACTAGGAAATTATGCTAGACTCATTATAAACGTTTAAAATTTAAGGTGAAGTGATTGATGAATGCGTTGATGTTACCTCAAACTGCCTTGACCTACACATTCTCATCGGTATCCGAAAAGTAGCAGTTGTACTATTTCAACAGTTCCTATTGGTAGCCAAAGAAGCACTGCGAACCTAGTATACCTCACCTCGGCAAGTCACATCGGTACCCGAAAAGTAACTGCTTACCAATATCTTCTACCTTGGCAGGTCACATCGGTAGCCGAAAAGTGTCCAATTTGCGTTTGGCCTTGTATAAGGTCGTGGTAGCTCATCTCCGAGTATAGTATAGTGTAATATTCTGTTAAGTTTCATTAAATTAGGGCACTAATGATTAAACAATTTAATATTTTGTGAGGAGGCATCGAATGCATTATGTAAATATTTATATGTATGTTTGGTGTCCACTAGCAGTGTTAAAAATACTCCCAGAAAATGAGGTAGTGATGCCTCCCATGTTGATGTACGTTAAAACAAAATCAATCTGGAAGAAAAAAAAAGGCAGTTGAAATGGTAGTTTAAAGGAATGATGTTCCGTTGGTAAGAGTTGATTAAGAAGAGGATTAGTGCCTGGCGTTGGTCCTGGTGAGATGTTCGTCTAAGCCGGTAAATCCCAAAGTAAATAAACAAACCGGCAGAGGGAAAGTTGACAGAGTTGTGAAGTGAATTCGGTGAGGGTAAATAGTTCCTCAAACAGTCTGCTCTCCGCTTTTCCTTATTAGCTGCAAATCTCTCTCCTTCCGTTCGACTATAGTCAACATACAACCATAGGTTTTTTTTTTAGCATTTAATGAAAACCAAGTTCTAGATACTTACCTGCTTACTTGATGAATCAGTCAACGGCCGGTATATAACGATAATTACGTGTAGATTAAGGTTCTGTTTCGATTAGTTTTGTATAATTTGCTTTAATATTCTAGCTGAAATCAAACAAATATAAGCGATTTCTCTAAATACTAATTAGGTTATTTACAAATAACTGATTGGTTTTATTTGTGATGCCTCTTCAATAACTATAAATCACTTTGTTATATGATTAATTGATTCGCAACCGGTGAATCTGAACGGAACAATAAAATAGGAATACCAAGGCAGCCTGAGGGAGAAACCCTTCCAAGGTATCAATAACTCCGTAATTGTATTTAGAATTAGCCATTTACAGATCACCATTACTGATTCTCTCTTCAGTCTTGGAATGTAATTAGAGAGGTCCCCTTGAGGACGTTTCTGGTATCAGCGGGTTCAAATGGTCGAAGGGTTTATCAAGAATGTCCCAGTAAAAGCCGATCATGCGTAGACGAGTCCGTAAGGACGAAACCTGTAGGTCTCTATGTATTGTGTGTTTTTTTACATATGGAGGTTTTGCAGTTATTGGCTTAAGTAGTTTGGATTAGAATCTCTACATTCTTATTATGTTGTTTTTTTTGCGTGTAATTCCCTTTCATGCGCATGCTTAATAAGTGCTCTCTTTTCACGTTATAATATGTACTTATATAAAACACAAAATTTATGGAAAATATTTTAGTGAGGGACACCTGTGAGTAGCACTCTTTGGAACAGGTTGTTAGAATAAACCGTCCTCGTAAGAGAGATGCTAGATTTATAGATATAGATAATGGGCCGACCCCTATGGGTTGCACTTGAGGAAATAGGTACTAACAGTGTTCCAAGAAACTTGAAAAAATTAATAAAAATCTAATAGATTAATAGTATCGTACAGATTGTAAGTCATTTTAAACTATTTGAAATATCAGGCCGATTCTTATTCTTGAAAATATATTTCCAATTTGTTCAAAAAAAAAACTTTGTCCCATTTCCCTAAATGAACTTTGGTACGGTATACTTTCCGTACAACAAAGATTTGGCCGTGCTTAAAAACGGCCAAAATTTCTAAAAGACATCCAGAAAGTCCTGCCCTATCCTGGTTAGGATGTGACGGCAACTACCGCCAAAAAAAAAAGGAAAAGGAAAAAGAGGGAAAACAGGAGGGCATCAGAGGTGACAGGAGATATTTATTTTGAGCTCGTCCTTTGTCAAATATAAAGCGAGCCCGACAGCCCCTTCCTCCCCACTCCGTGGCAGCCCTCACTTCTCGGCTCATTTCTTATGTCCGAGTCCTGTGTACCTTAGTCCGCTGTGGTGGCGGGCCTAGTGCGATCCATTGGGATCCCTTATTTCGACTGAAGGAAATGTGAAATAAAAACCAAAACTAGCTCTCAAAGCTCCATAAAAATATCAATGATATTTAATAATAAAAGGTCACGGCATGATCAAATTAAAACATTGAAAAGGGCCACTAGCTACAAAAAAATGAATAAATTAAATAAACGTTTCAGGCATATTTTTAGATTATTTTTTAGGGTTTTATGAAATATATTATATTTTTCTGGTTTCTCAAATATTTCCTGGCAAGCAGTTTGTTATTAATAAAAGCGGCTTAGTGAAATTTCATCATTCATTTAAAAACAAGAGTCCACAGACATCTAATGCAATATCTCTGAGAATATATATATCTTAAGTTGCGTGGGACAAACTGAGAACAATTTTTGGTAAATGAATAATTAACTTTCTTGTATGTCTTAAAGTCCCCTAAGCCAGGTTAGAATATTAAATTTCTAAATAATTTTATTAAGAATATATCTTAGATAAAATTATAAGAGCATCGTTCCAGAGAAAATGAAAATATGGCTTTTTAGAGTTTGACCTAAATTAACATAATAAATTGTAATGCCTGTCAATATCAGGATCTTGTCTAAGGCAACGTTTCAGGGGCTTTAGGGACTGCTATGAATTTTAGACATTTTCCACGTTTTTTTTGTACGTACAGCATTATAGATGAAAGTTATCATCTTTAGGATTAATGAAACAGCAGCCATATTATAAAAGTTGAAAGTTGATATTATTATAGAAACGTATTTTAATACAGATAAAATCAATTTGAAATTCATAAAATTACAAAAATATTAATTTCTGTAACAAATACAACCGGCAAGTAATTTTAGCAGTAATATTTTTACAATTGTTGCTAAAATTACTAAAGTTAACATTATTAGCCAGTTTGAACAGTTACGACGTTGGGTACACAGATGCTTTAGAAAAACAATTTATGAGTGGCCCCTCTAACATTTATTATTCAGATAATAAGTGTATTGCAACTTGATATAAAATTACTTTGTCAATATTTGTCATTATCCTCGCAAAATTTTTTGTTTTATTCCAGCCGTGAAACATGACCTGATCATCACCGGGCTATGGTTTGGTAGTAGATAGTAACAATGACACTTTTGGGGGACAGTAAATCAATATGATAAAAATGCCTAGGTTGGCCGGGTCAATTTAATACCAGAGTATAATTATTAACCGTATATACGGCTAATGAAACCAATTTTCAATATATATCCACAAGCGCATCAAAGTAAATTTCATTATTATTAATAATCAACTATATCAAAGTCAATTTTTTATTGTCATTTCAAAAGGGATAAGAAGCAGAAGACGGTGGAAAAATATTGAAAGCTGTATTGATTAATACACTGTCTCTTAGCCATCCAATAATATTCTTTAGTTCATTTGCCGGGGAGGGTTGAGTCTTGTTGATTATTTGTAATATCTTTTCTATGCCCACAGAAAAGTGCGAAACTGAAAAATGTGAGCAGAAATAACTCTTCAATTAATCAGCAGTCAAATACAGTAACACAGTATTCCTAATAAAATATTAACTATTTATTTCTCGCTATAAACAAATGTAAAACTAACCATCTAGTGCTAACACTCTCAATTTAAAAACAAATAATCAAAAATGTTATTTTGCATTTTCGGATAGGTTATGTCAGTTACATTTAACTGGTACTACGGTACATAACTCCTTGCTAAAAGCAATTTAGACAAAAAAGCACAGAATGAATCGGGAAAGAAAATACGAGATTTGGGAAAGGAGGAAACTGCAAACATTAATCTACAACCTCATAAGATCCAACCTCTCTAAAAGAGGTTTACAGTTTGTGTGGATATTGCACTCTAGTTGGCCACAGCAAATTTTGTCCAGAGGATAAGAGTGAAATAGAAATTGTTCCGTTAAATCTGTCTCATGCTTCATAAATAATGTCTGGGATATAAGACTAGAAATAATTCATAAATAAACAGTAATTAAACTAATGTTTTAATATTTATGACTATATTTTTTATACGTTCATTCGAATTTACTCTTTTATGAAATATAAGAGTGGGCTACTGTGTTAAAAGCCTCCAGCCTATATATTATCCAGCTTACACCAGCTGTACACCTTGCATAGGAATTTTTTGATTCAATAGAATTTTGGTGAAAAATCCTATTGTTATTTTTCCGTTACTGTTTATCATTACTTTTCCTTTCAGTTTTTTTTTTTTTTTTTTTTTTTTTTTTTTAGTATATAACTACAATTCTAAATTTATAAGAACCTTAATAACACTATAACTGAAAATAGGAACATTACTCCACATAGCTGTAGTATAAGAAAAAAACGGTAGAGGCTGCTGAATACAAATAAGAAATTACTTACAAGAATTAATATTATTTAGAAAAAAAATACTTTTGAACAACTCATTAAATTTACCAATTTTTTTTTTAAAACGAAAACAAACAATTTTTTTTTCTGAAATGGATATCAAGTTGCAATACACTTATTATCTGAAATGGATGGTGAGATTAACAGCTGCAGTTATTCAAGTAAACAATACCATAAGCGAAGTTTGGATAAATATTTACACCATATATTATAATACTTATACTAATATTAAGATAAATATTATAATACCCCTTACAAAATATGACTACATACGTATACATGATAGAATCCACTGAGCTTTTATCTTTGTTTTATATTTTCCGATTCCTACATTTACTTAATAATAACATTAGATTTCTTGACTTTAAATAATTTCATTTAACATTTAATAAATTAAAATGACTTTAAATAATTAATAATGAATATAATGAAAATAATAATAAATAAAATAAAATTGATTTTAAATAATTGCATTTACGGTTTAATAAAATAAAATGTTTACAATATAAAGCAAAAATGAAATAGAATATTAAATTTCAAGACATTTAAATACATGTATTTAAATATATGAAATTGCTATATCAATTTTTAAGTGGGTTATTTTCAGGGCCTTTGGTTCACCGCTAGAAACTAACCAAAGTATTTGCCCCCCTCCCCTTCAAGGAACTCCACCTTAATATAGAACGGTAGGATTAGGTTATACCTGTAAATACTTAATACTGTAAATAAATAAGATTTAGGTTAAGAAGAGGATGCACTAATCGTTAATAGTTAATAGTTAATTTTTAACCATACTTGTAACTATTATATAAGGATTTTTTTCTTTTTGTGAATAAAGATGGTTTCAAAGAACGAAGGTGTACTGGTGCAAAAATCACAATTGCACTATGTCGGGTCGTCACCAGGGAGGTTCCTGATCACCCTAGCCCTGGTGACAAGTGCGGATTGTTCGAGTTTATAACGTAAACAATCGTTCCATGACGGCATTACTATCTGACTCCATTTATGATAGGTACGTTCCCCGACAATGCACTATGTTCAAGAGAAAAGTTACAGAGGTTTCACAAAGAGTTAGTCAAGTTTTCAGAGTTCGAGCGGAAACCAAACAAGCGTCACGAGTAAAGGCCACGAGAGACTAAGAGACTTATTTCCAGGCCAGGAGCCCTGGCTCAAGGCGTCACCGAGTAAAGGTCGCGAGAGACTCAGAGGCTGATGAGGAAATGACTAACAGGGCCAGTAGCCCTGCCTCACGTACCCTCTCTACTTCCTGCTGGGAGTCTGCGAGGTTCTAATCCGCGGTTGGGGGCTGTGGACACCTGTGGTGCTGTACCCACGCTATTTACCCGACCCCTTGCCCCCTGGAGGTAGAGAGGCATCCTAAAGGGTTGTTAAGTTTATGACTGCCAGCTGGTGACCCTTTCATGTTTATGACTGCCACTGGTGACCCTTTCTCGTGTGACTTAGTTGGCTTCCGCCTTTTATTGCTTAACACTTTTACAATGATTTACATTTGTTTATAATACATTTAGTTCATGTTATTTTACTTTTGCTTACAATATACATGCAATAGAGTATAGGGTGATTTATCTTATGTAGTTAGCGGTCGCTACACATTAGAACAGGCGCACCAGAGGCTACGAGTTCCCTATTAGACCGCCTCTCTCTTGGATAAATCTCGTTATGTGATATCGTTATAATAAAACCTTTGTTTGCTAATGTCCTTTTTATTTAATAGTGTCCTCGGTATTTACTGTTAAGTGCCAGGACGGGCTATCCTAACGAAAAGCGCTATCTTCTGTGTAGAGAAGTAAAACAATGTCACTTTCCATTGGGGGATTTGAACCTAGAAATTTTACGACATCAATTTATAACTTTATTGGAACGAAGTTCTGATCTCATATATTCATCATTCCACAAAATTAACTATTTGCACGTTCAGATGGGTTCATCCAAGTGTTAGTAGCAGGTGCCACGTCCTTGGCACAGGATGTTCATGAATTTTAGATGATTGAAAAGTACTTATCAGTTCGCGACCGAACATTAATTATTCGTTGGTGCCTTACCTCGAACACCACTTCTTCACTTCCCAGGGAATTATAAATGTCGACAGAAGATCGGGGGAAATCCATTTAACCGAAGGAAATATCTGTTCAGGAACAATATATATATATATATATCCATTTACACAAAATTAGGTAAAAATGAATGGCCATACCACCTATATTTTACTTGTACTAGCAATACCCGAGGTAAATAATTATTTTATTCATTTCAATCTCGGTCACTTTAATTTTCATTTCATTTTTCAGTAGTTTTTGCTTTCATCCCTTCTTTTGAATGGTAAACATCGATATGATATTTCCAATATTTTTTAAAAAGTCAAATAAGGCCTCAATTTTAATCTAATCCAATTTAGTTGGAAAATATTTCCTGAAAAAAATACATGTTACCTTCTGGGAACTTAGCTGGAATGAGAGGTTTGCTGTAACACTAGCATCAAATTCTAAGCACTCTGATATGGAAAACTCATCCAATAAATTTAAATGAATTCAGTAGCAATATCCCACTTTAAAATGCTGATGGTACGTAAAAAATAAATTGGATGGAGAGGCACTACTTTGCATGCATGTATAAATACTCAACGATATTTGTTCTAGAAATGATCAATTGCACTGACATGTCAAAACAAATTACCTTTCTTTCTCATTTTGTTGACTTTTAAGGTTTCCCAACTCCAGTCAAGCTCAGCCGCTTTTTATTTTACATTTAAAGATTTATATTTTCCTCATGGTGAGATACAGATAACAAAACCGGGGACTAAGGCCAGTTCTTTATTTAGTTTATTTTAAATTTTAGTGACCGAGATGGCTTGAGATAAAAGATTATTTCTTACCAAGTACTTTATAATAAAAACTCAGGTGTGCTCGTTAAGTATCTCTATTTATTTATGTTTGTATTCATATTTCACTTTCATTATTTCATATTTAAGAGTTTAGGAACATTCAGTTTAATTTATAAATTATAAAAACATGTTTACTTGACAAAAATGAAAAACAAAAACATTCAAAATAAGTTGGAAAACAAGAGTAATCAACCAGTATATTGTTTAATAATTCTAGTATAAATATATGAGCACTGCCACTGTTTTAGAATAAAGTTCGCTGATCGTGTGACAAGAAAACATAAAATTCCTAAAAATGGAATGCATGTTCACATGTTATCTACCCGTTACGGGATCTGTGAGGTTGAGATTGCTGAAATCGGTCATCCCATTAGGATTCCATTTCGTAATCTAAATCTACTCGTTTAGCATTTATTAAGAAATGGCTAAGGAGGAAAAAAACAACCGCCTAACATATACAAATGCTGAAACACCCGAGTAGCTGGTAAAGATTTCAAAAAGACTTTTAAACTTTCTAATATTTTGGTGGTCACTTTAATAGAATGAAGGACTGTCAAAAGCTAATGTCGGGTTTGTTACTAGAAGCTTACAAAGATTTACATTTATATTATAATACATTATTTGCAACAGAGCATAGGGTAATTTACATATATGGTTGGCGATCGCTACATAGCTCCCCCAAATTGCCCTATACTCGGTAAATTTTGACAGTTTTTTTTTACATTGAATTACATGACAATGAAAACGTACATGACACAAACATATTTCTATCAAACATGCTTATACTTTTGTGTACATTGGAAATTATTTGTGTAACAATTATTACAAATAAACAATTAAATATCTTTCCACTAGAAACAATTTTTATCTTTCACATAGATGACAATAAAAGAATCAATATTTTACTTGATAACGTACCAAGTTAGCTCATTAAAATGTAACAACTACAAACAGTTAAAAGTATTAAGATATACATATTTACGTACACGTTTGAATGACATTATTTTACAATTGTTGTGGTCTATTGATCGCTTTTAACATTTACGAACGAGAAAAAAAAACATATGATATAAAATGACTTACAGTAGCAAGTGGTAACTTCAGGTCCTAATAAAAAATATCATAGCGTATATTTCGAAACAACCTAAAAAAAAATAATTTTTATTAATTTATATTTTATCAGTGAGTTTATTTTATATTTACCGTCGCGCTACCGCACTCCTCGTGCAGAGGTATGATGGTGGAGGGTTTCCTAATTCCTCTGGTTCACCCGGTGTAGGTAAACTTTTGGCTGTGTCTAGCAAATAGGCTGGCTTTACACGGTCTAGGGAGATGCGAGTCTCTTTATTATCTGCCCTTATGACCAAGGTTTTATTCTTCCTGCTGACTACGAGGTGCGGGCCAGTATAAGCCGGTTCTAGGCTACGCCGGTGTTCTTGTCGAACGAAAACGTGAGTGCAGTTGTTGAGGTCCTTGCTGACGAACGTCTTCCTCGTGTCTTTCCGGTGTTGAGGGATGTTGCGTCGGACGTCAAGATCTACTCGTGTTGGTATTAAGTAAAGTATTCTCCGGGAAGGCGTAAGGGTTTTTGGTATGTTCGCTCGGTGACACTGTACCCCAGGTCCTCTTTGATTACACTTCGTAGGCCGAGCAGGACTGCTGGCAGGCTTCGCGTCCACTAGCGGTGTCGTGAATGGGCGGTTAGTGCGGCTTTAAGCGAGCGGTGCCATCGTTCAATTCGGCCGTTTGACTGTGGATGGTAGGCGGTGGCCGAATTCTCTCGACACCCAGGAGGCGAGTTAGCCTCGTGAACAGGTCTGATTCAAACTGACGGTCTTGGTCGGTCGTTATTCGTATGGGTGTACCGAACCTGGCGACCCAGCCACTAAAGAAGGCGTCGGCTACTGTGGTAGCTTCTATGTTGCCAAGGGATTGCTTCAGGCCATCCCGTGACTCGGCCAATCAATCACGTCGGGTTTGTTACTAGAAGCTTACAAAGATTTACATTTATATTATAATACATTATTTGCACCAGAGTATAGGGTATTTTACATATATGGCTGGCGATCGCTACAGCTAACGTTTCTAGACATGACAAATTCGTCAAGATATTAATACAGTAAATAATATTAAATGACTGTTTACTGCCTGAAATCTCATGCATACGTATTTTCTTTATCTTTCAAAATGCTTTTTGGGGTCCCATGTTGTAGATTATTGCTTTTTTACTTAAGATAAATCTCTTCAAACATTAAAGCAATATAATAAATATTACAAAGTGAGAACTAAAAAACTGTGGTCATTTAAACCTAAAACTGTGGTCATAACCAATAAATATTTGTTTGAAATTGTCACTTCTGGTGTTCCTAGTTAATAATGGCTAAAATTAATTTATGTAACGTTCACTCGCGGTCAACAATGAAGATTCAGGCTCAATGGAGAGATCATCCTTTACCGCTCCAAGACTATTATATTCAGAATATATGAAAATAAGCTGGGATGCTGGAGGAATATGGGCCCAGACTTCTGTCGGTCGAGAGACAGTTAAACGGAACATAGAGGTATATATATCAGGGAGCTAGTGGTTCTATAGCACCCCTATGTACACGTGCATAAATAATGCGAATATATGTGTTGGACCCTTGAATATATCTGCCACTAAATTAGATCTCAGCTGTCTCTAGTATGGGTATTATTACTAAGGGTGGGGGGGTTTGTCTAATGAAATCTCTAGTTTATTGGGACTGTTGAATATCTATTTGTACTGCATGTTCGGAGGCTTTACGTGCTCCGATCTAGGGCAGGGAAGCGTCGGCCATCGCCCTTTTCTAGGGATAGAATAAATGATAAGGGTATTTTCTTGGGATTCAATTCACACACTTCCGATCCCTGTAAGTGTTACAATCATTACAGTACACTCGAATGATTAAGATATATTTCTTGGTTTTTTTTTTTTATTATTAAAACAATTTTTATTAAGATAAAATTACAATCTGCCTTTTTATGAGGCAATAAGTAATTGAGATAAATGTTATCATTCATACCATATATTTCTTAGTAAAAATTATACTTCATACTAAATGTGACCAGTTTTGGTTTTCTGCTGCCAAGTCAAAAGCACTGAGAGAATAGTCATGATCAAAATTATTCGCTCCATTAAATAAGCAGCTTCTAATAGTCATTCATCCCTCAAAGGTTATCTCAGTGGACTAATGGCCCCGAGGGTAGGCTTGCTTGAAACTAACATAAATACTAGGAGAATATCAATGTTATAATATTAATAATTATGTGGACCGGGCATATAGAACTAGCAGGGGTCGAATTATAGCCATCATGTACATGAGCTTAATCAGATTGCTTTATTGATTTATTTCAATAGTCCAGTCTACCATATGACCATATGGCTTCGTTATGTTTGAGAGCAAACTTGGATCAGCTCTGGTGTTTTTGAACAAAAGATATTCTTGCAAAAAACTAATAATAGGTTAGATTAGATAAGACTAATAATTGACATAATAGGTTTAGGTTGTGCATAAAGTTGCTATGAAGTAATCGCGTGAAAACTCACAATGGATCCGAACTGTCTAAAGCTTCTGTTAAACCACACTCCACTCGACTGCTTTTCATTTCCAACAGAAGATGCAGTTAAAACATAGTATAAAAAATTACAAGCTGTTATCTAAGTGAAGGGTGAATTTGATGCTAAATTTTGTTGAAATGTTCTTTTGAACTTATGGTATTAATGAGAACATTTATATTACTTATTGTCCATTAAAAGCCAGATTGTAATTTTAGCACAAGAAAGAAGTTTTTATTTATCTATTTTTTTAACTACATATTATATTTCAAGCATGCTAAAAATTTTGCTGTTATTATTCCAGCTAAGATTCCTAGATGTATGGGGGCTAAGACTCAAGAACAAAACCAACAACCAAAATAAAACACAATTTATTTTTCATATAATGTACATCATGTAGGTATTAAACGTGACCAAACTATTATCGATAATATCCACCGTTCTGCGGTGCGTTTGGTTTCTTTGTTGCTGTCTGTTGAGTATCCATTGCCATCTCGCTCGTATTTTTATTTTATGGTATTATCTATATAGCCCATATTGAAATAATATTTGACTATGTAGCTCTATAATACTTGTTCTTTAGGAGGAACTCGATTCTCCCGAATGTCCAAGAATATTGTTTAAACGAAACTTCCTCTGCTCTTATGAAAATATTTCAGAAAAAAAGTATAGCCATTCATTTACGAATAGCCACTACCTTACATGTATAAAATGTAGTCCAGCCGGTGAAAGTAGAACCAATCTCTAGGTTCAGCCACCTCTTCCTGGCCTGCTACAAAGCAACCATTTACAATAACTGTTCAGCAACCATTATTTAGTGCAGGGGTATCCAAACGGTGTAACCTAAGAGTCACACTGACACCTCTAGAAAACCCCAAGGACTAAGACAGGGGATGGAATTACATAAAACTCATTAACCATAATTATAATGTTTGATTGGATTACTTGATTTGCATTACCAATGTGCAACATTTATTGTAAGTTTTTAGGATGCATCTCAAATAATTTCAGCTGTTGTGTTTCTTAATTGGACATTAAATAAAAACATCTTGTAACTATTACAATGTAATAAAAATAACTGTGGTGAGCTGGATTGGTAGTGCACGCAGGCCGGTGTTGGCCTAGTAGTAGTCCCTGGTTTAGTTCATAAGGATTTGTGTTTTAAACGGCATTCTACTTCAACAGTGCATACACCAGCTTGCATTGCTATCATTAGAGTTTTCTTCTATATATTCTCAATATGACCCCTATTACTGTAAACACTTAAGCAATTAAAGAAAAAAATTGTTTAAAATATTTTGTATAAGAGATGAAACGGCAATATAAAAGTTGATTAAGAAATTAAGTCACAAATAACACTCAAGAAAATATGACGAGCAGATATAGCAAAAATATTCACGAGGTTATCATTCATGAAATATCCCGTTAAAAGTTGTTAAGCAGCTCAAGTTTTAGCAGCGTCCCGGAAGCATGAGTTGCCAGGTGCCAGGCCGGCTCTAAAACAGTGGGGGTTTATTGCTGAGGTTAGGACCTTTGTTGGCCGTTGTAGTCGGCCTGTAGCATTAATTCCCGGCGTTGTTGCTCTCTTTTATGGCCCTCTTTTTTTTCGGGGCCGGGGGGCAGTGTCCCTCGGGCCTTTGGTAGCCCCCACAATAAAACTTCCAAAGCTGACGCTCCCAGGTCAGAGCGCGGGGCACCCAAGGTAATCCCTCCCCTTATGGGCGACCCTTTTCTGTTCGAAAGCTCTCTAAATTAGTGGTCGGGTACGTGAGGTTCATTTTAGCCAAAGGAAGCGACTCGAGTTAAATGGCTCTTTGGTTGCAGAGTGCGCCCTTCCGCTATTATTAGTCGGGACAGTTCTCGGTGGGTTCCATTACAGCGCCTACAGTTGTTCCCTTATTGCACTTATCTTCAGGTAAATGGTTTCGTTTTCATCTATCCTCGTACGGAACAGAGCACTGGTACTTAGAGAGGATTCCTTCCTCGACTTATTTTCCCCTCGCAAATTACATTTCATTTCTTCAAGAGATAAATGAAAACATTTCATTCCATGGACCATTCACATTTTCACTCCTCTCCCCCCCCCACACACCTAAATATTTCTGTGATTAATTATCTTAATTAAAACTATTTTATGTTGGTATTGTAGTTTTATGCAATTCAATAATGTCCAATAACAAAAAAACAACAATAATAATCTGCTACAGACTTAATTTAAGATGTTTTTCTGGCTTTAATATTTAACTTATGAACTTCAGTGACGTTCCGAGTGAATACAGTATTTGAAGATGAGATTGAGATCAATACAGCTGGGATAGCATCATTCTTCCTGGTCTTGAGTGACTAGAAAAAAGAAAAAGTCAAATACGATAAAACGCTTGTTTAGAAACTATGGACATTTTGAGAATCAACGACGCTAGTCCTCTAACGTTTGACAGCAGAGAAATTGAACAACCATATTTTATCAGTCGAAAATTAAGAGAAGACTGAAGTACATCAAAACACCTCTCTTACTTATTATCAGGAAACACTACAATAAAGACGGCCACTACATTACCGACTATGAGGCTTGCAAGAGGGTTTGTGGCATGCAATAATTTTGAAAAGAAATAAAAATGCACTTTCAATATCATGATTTACCTAATATTATGGTCATCAGGTTTTGATTCTAACTAATTAATTTACTACGTATGTTAGTTCTGCTCAACAGTGATAAAAGTACAAGAAGATAAAAATATTTCCGGATATCTCTATGAAACAGAGATTGAGTATAATGTTGTAGATACTGTATGAAACGTAGTATTTATCACAATTGCCGCTTTCTCAGTTAGGATAGATCATAATTTTTTTTTTTCAAATAAATTATTTCGTCATAAAATCGTACACTTGTAAAACAGTTCACCGGATATACCTTCTAGATATGAGTTCATTGGTTCACACATGATTATAACATCACGTAATATTCATTAAAAAGAGTAGGCATTGGCCCATTTGCAAAGAAAGGTGGAAATAAAGTAGTGAAATCGTTTTATATTACGTCAAATATGATTTTACTCTGGTGCCTTTATAAATATTTTTGAAAGCATCAAAAAAACAAAACTCGTAACCGACATAGGCACCAATAATCTTACCATAAATACATCTCTAATAAATAAAATTTAATTGATCTGTAACAATATTTACTTTTTGAATAATCAGGTGGTCTTGCCCTATTTATTTTACCCTCCAAAGATCAATTAACAAAGCCATGGACTACCCACTTTGAATTACCATCTACCAACTAACAAGTAATCTCGTGTGTAATTATTCAACACTCAAAATTATATTTAAAACATTTGACTAATTTAAAAAAAAGAATATTGATTGAAGGGTAGAAATTGAGAATGGTGGAAAGCGAACTCGGGACCAACTGATTAATTTTTAGAAGTTTTCGGTAGTAAGGCCTATCAATGCCTAACCCTCTGTAAAAGTATTCCAAACTGAAAACTTTGTTTGTCATACTTTTCAATAAGAGCCTCATATTTGGATTATTTCAGAAAAAGGATCGATTGACAAATTACATTTGAATAATCTTTTTTGTATTGTTCACATAAACTTCCTTTTTTTTTTTTCTACTGTCTGGTGGCCAAACAATGTTTTTGTTTTAGACTTCATTATTAAATTCAGAATATAACTTACAATGATCTATAATTTTATAAAGATCATGATGTTTGAATACAATCTGAAAAAAGGGTTAATTGACAAGCATTATATTTGCATGATCTGTTGAAATTACCAAGCCTCAGTGTTTTTATTTTAATTGAACAGTCGGTTCGGAAATTATAATATTGATTTGGACTCGAATAGTCTATTATGAATCAAATGTATCATTTTATGACTAATTATTTTAATCATATGATATTTATTTTATATTTTTCTTTTTATCAATTTGTCAACAACATCATAGCGTATACAATGGCTTTCTATTACAGTATGGACTGATTGTTCAAGGAATGTGCTTGAAAGGGGCTGCAACAGGTAGGGTAGGCTTCACGGTCTTTTCATCGTTGAATGTTATCACTATATCCGGCCGTTTGCCATCTGACATCGGTAGGCTGTAGGCAGACTAATGCCGACCTATTCGCAAGCTCTGCAGTAAGAGATTTCATAACGCAAATATCATGGTGGTTGAAGGTTCCAAACTTCAAAAGGCCAGGTCAATCCAACTAACTGTCTGTTTACGTTCTCAATCAAAATATATAAAGAGAATTTTCTCAGACACATAAGTCTAATTATTTAGACTTATGTGGAGTTTTATCTTATTTTTTATTTTAGGAGGATATTGAACGCTGATCGATAATTACCGAGGATTGAAAATCACGTCTTATAAGATTAAAGTACAAAAATAAGCAATTCTTCAATTAAGGAATTGTGTCCGAATAGCTCAAAATGTACGAATGAACTTCTCAAATCAAAAGTAAACACTTAAACAAAAGTAGTAAACCAACTTCAAATGAGACCTGTCCCTGAGTGGAAGGAAAAGTGCTTAAATAATTTTAATTTTAAATTTAAATCACTTAAGAATTCCTTATAGAATAGTGTTAAACAGTTAATTCAATTTACTGCGTTTAAATACGCCTGTGTTTCGATTGATTGGCTTTAAGAATCAATCAGAAAATAACTCAAATGAATCTATTTAGTTCATTGATTAGTAGCTTTTAAATTAGTTAGGCTTTATTTAAAAACTTTTGTTCATTAAATTTTACTGATTAATTTTTGTTTTACTTACATCCATCAAGTATTTTTATAAAAACGAAATAAAATACTTCTATTTAGAAAGCAAAAAATGGACATTAAAAAGCTTATGCAAGATTACATGGCTTTCTTAAAGGCTTATTCACCAGGTATTTGAATCAATGATTTTTAGTTGCTATTTATTTTTAATTACCGTCTCTATAAGTGTATATAATCCTTTGATTGATTTTAGGGAAACTTCCAGTCTTTAATTGTTCCTGAAACTACAGAAAGGTGAAAAGATACAAAAAAATTTATACTTTTTTAACATTAGCAGTAATTCTTTTTGGGGGATTGGCAAAATTTGGGCGAAGAAATTTAACATCTAACAATTTATTTATAAATTGCCATTATATAAGGCAGCTGAACCAGCCAATGAATTAATCTTTAAAAATGTCAGGACTTCAAAAAGGTATTGACTTTAATGATTAGATTTCGCTTGAGTAGAAAGAAATATAGTGTGAATTATACTTAATCCAACTGAAACCTAGTTCTTCGATAGTCACAAAGAAGAAATTAAACAAAAAATTAGAAGATGGATTAGTAGAGGTATAAATAGCACATTCTTAACGTATTAAAATGCAAGTTACTTTAAAACAGAGAGGATAATCAATACTCCTAACGTGTATCAACAAATAATTGCAATGGATCGACTCGTGAGAAAATGTCGCAACAAAAAGTACGAAAAAATAATATTGCCCTCCTGAAACAAAGACAAATAGCAGATTGAAATCTGTGTTGTATTTTATAGCTAGCTTTCTTGAGTACTTTATAACATTAACATTAGCGGACTAAACAATTATTTGTAGCTCACATACGGGAAAAATGGCAATATACAGAGCACAAACATATACAGCATTATTAGATCATTCAGCTATTCGATCATGGCATATTACATTTTGACTGAGAAACAGTGCTTTCAACGCAAGTAGGTAAAGGTTAGGGAAGGCCTTCAGTCGGCAGGGTCAGGGAAGATGTTTGACTGGCGAATCCATCTAATGGAGTTCCTTCTTTGAGGTAGGTTTCTCTTTTAGTATTTTTTTTTGTGTGGGGGGGTATTACGTGAAAAAAAAAAATTGTCATTCTACGAGACAATTTTAGAAATAAAGAAAATTGGAGATATTTCTAATCAAACCTGAATAATTAATTTCATTATCATCAATCAAGTATTCATGATATATTTATAAAAGCATTTAATTATTCATTTTCATTAATAATTCAGCTTCGTTTAGCAAGTATAGGTATTACATATTTCCAATTTAATTTAGAGGTAATTACCTAGCGTAAATTTATTGGCAAGCAATTAACATAGTCACTTTTAATTTAACAGGAAATAATAAATTACATTTACAGATTATTGATCTCTCCTTACATATAAAATAACTATAGGATGTAAAGTTACGTAATTATGTAAAGTTCTAAATGATGGTTAGTGAATAAAAACCATCGAAAGAGTAGTGAACTTTACTCACTGAACTTTTAACGTTAAAAATGAATAAATTGCTAAAATATTGTCATGAAAAACAACACATTAAAATTGACCTGGAACGTTTCAAATAAATTATAAATTAAAATTTGGCTCTCACAAAACTAGTCATTAAAATAACATTGCGATTCTCTTGTTGACTTTTATTTGTACTTAGTCACCGAAAAAAATCAAAGCTTTGAATTTTAAGTAGTTACTAAGCAGACATCTAAAGAATTGTACCTTTAAGATTTTATAACGGATTGATCATGGCTTTACGATCGCTTTCATAGAACGGAGAAATGAGCATCTGAAAAACGATCGGCCAACCTATGATTAAAAACAGTCTTTCCCTACAGCCCCGGCTATTACAAGTACTAAAATGTGCCATCAGCACAAGCAGCTTCATACATTTTCCAGATTTCCTCTTTGAAAATAACAACGCAATGAAGCACTAACTACTAAGGACGGTAGGACTAGTCAGTAGGGACACCTAGCCTCTGCCGGGCGATGTGGTCATCGATCTATCTGTCGTTTGGCGACCTAGGGGCCACAGCTGTTCCTTTGTGCTGCCCTACCTCCACACTGTTTCCTTTGTACAGCCTCCTATCGCTTTACACCCATAGCTTTTCTGAAAACTGTCACCCTCTGAAAGAAAATCCTCTGTACGTATAAGGGAATTTCGATATATATTTGGTTTGGAAACCTTGCATTTTCCTGACATGTGGTAATAAATATTATATTAAAAACGGAGTCAGATTTTAGCCAAAAAAATCAGGTCAATTTCTTTATATTTGCCTCAACACGGTAGGAAAATATTCGTTTTTAATTAAGAAGCTATTAATTAATTAACATTACTATATTATACGTTATAGGCATGGGTTTGCTTTTATTTTCGGCAACATTCGCTTACAGTCAGACGAGCTTTATAACAATATAAGGTACAAGGACACGTAGAAAAAAAAGTAAAGTTTAAATATTTCAAGTACAGTAAACCCCAAATCCTAACTGTAAAATGGTCTATGGGATCTTACCACCAAAAATTGTCTCTCCTGTGGTCTTATAATCGGAATCCTGTTAATAACATGCAATCGTGAGAAAAGTTAGTAAAAGAAACAAAATTGAAAATTTACAAATAATAGGTAAATATTTACATTCATGAATTTCAAATTCCTGATTCCTGGTTACTGGCTACTAAAAATCATAGAATTATGTATGACTATGATAATATCACTTGGAATTTCCGCTATATTCATGCAGGTCAGGATTACCGAATAGGTAGGGTAGAAAGCCGACAAGATTGGTGTCCTGGTGGCAGGTCAAGACCATGCAGGTGTCTGCTTTTGTGGTATGATGTGCACTGTCTTTTGTCTAGATTGACCTTGTTCGTAGTGTTTTTTTCGCTGAGAATCAAGTTCACAAATTAGAAGAATCTAAGATTGGGCCTTAAGGAAATTTTACCTGAACGATGAATTTCTCTTTTTAAGTCGAGTTCATGTTTTTGTGGATGTGCGGCAGGTTCACTTGTGGGTGACAAGTAAGTTGAAGTATTGGAAGCTGATTGGTTTTATTATTGATTTGGTTTGGTGGGAACATTTTGTATCAATTATGAATCTCGATAGTTTTGGTTTTGGTGGCTTCAGCCTTTGCCTGGCTCCGTTTCAATTCCAGTGCATACATCCGCGTTATTTAGTTGATTTTCTAATGCAATTGTCACCAATAACATCCTAGAGTATTAGTCAAGATGATTCTATTGTTTTGAAACGGTTTTGATAATTGTTTTGTGAGTCTAGATAAAGGGAACGTAAATTACATATTGTCAACGAGAACGTTGATTTCTTTAATGTATTACTCTACACTAAATTATCACGGAAGAAAACCTAAGATTACCTGGTTAAAAAAACAACAACTCTAATACCCAAAGCTTAGCATAATAGTTAAACCTAAATGAATATCATCTGTTTTAAATTCAAAGTTAGGATTTTAGTGAATTTTAATTATAAAATTCTTTAAAAACGTGTTTTAAGCAGTAACGAAACCCTTTATTTGGCGATTCATCACGCTGACACGTGAGGTATTTACAATTATATTTTGATATTAGAAATGCAATTTAGTTAAAAAGCTCTTCCAGCCCTAATCTACTAATTATAAAATTTAATATTTTCCCTCACTTAATATGTTCATTTAGTTAACAAATGAAAAAATCATGCATAATCTTGTCAGTATCTCTTTTGTTATAATGCGTCATAGTTCCTATGCCACCTCCTTCGTTCACTTACAATTTAGTTTATTATCAGAGGAATTGCAGTCAGTAAAAATAATAAATGCTCTTATATAATAATAAAAAAATTATGAGGCTTATCAAATTTAGCTATTCCAATCTTTGTTTTCCGCTAAAAATCGATATTTGGCAACCCGTGAGTTATAATAAATAGAAAGAATTCTTATTATTGAAAAATGTTGGTAGTAAGCATGTGGGGTTCCCGGCACATAGAAATGCGCCTATAAAAGTCGAGTGTGGGAATTCCTACCACCGGCTACAGCCGAGTGTAGATTTGTTTGTTTGTTTATTTGTTCCTTTCCAGCCTGTCAACAAAATGAATAAAATGTGCTTCCAATATTTCCATTGGTAAAATCATTATTTTATTGATTATTACCTATCAAAATTACAACCTACAAAAACTACCTCCCCCCTCAGAGGAGGAAAGTGGTAAATAAACGGATCAAAACAAAACTTGTCTTCTACATTTACATTTATGATAAAAAACATTATTTACACTGATATTCAAAACAAATAAATATTCACGTACAACTTATAAGCCATAAAAAATACTCAAATAAAAATAAGCACCACAATACAAATAAAATTGAAAACAAAGTCCGTTGGAACCAAATGTTTATTTGGTGTTTCAAAGAAATTTTTTCCAAAATATTTCACGATATTCATCGACCAAAAGTGTTTCTACAAATATTCCAAATCTTGAAGACAAATCATTTCATTTTTCAAAAGTGGTTGAATGATTAACCTTTATCTTTTCGGGTTTCATTATTGAGTTTTGAATTGTCATTGAAATGAAGTATTGATTTTATAGTGGGAAATCAATTTCGTCACTCTTTTACGCCGACTAAACTTGGTTCGCAATCTTCCTTCCTTCTAGCTCCAATAAAGTTGAGTTTGTGGAATAGATCTGTAGCCAGAATACAACAATATGCCCACGAACATATTCATTTCATCACTCAAAATGAAATTTTCATGTTTTTGTAGTCAGAGACACCCTTACATGTAATCAGAGACAGTAAGATAAATTCAACTATGTCTTGTGTGAAAATTTGTTCAAATGTTTCGATTGGAGACAAGTTTTTACATAGCTGAATCATACTGTCTCTAGCTATTTTTCCTTTAGGCCTACTAAAAAAATTATTTTTTTTTTGTTTTATGTGGAAGTGTTAAATGATCTTCATCATGTTGCCCAAGTTCTGTTTCTATTTTGATTGGCCTGGAAAGACAACACATTGTCGCTGCAATCCTCTTCATTATCACAATATTCATCGGTAAGGTAGGCAGTCCATTATCTGGAGGAAGCGATACTAAATCAATGTTCTGCTCCGCTTCTTCTTCATCTGATTCGCGCTCCACTAGTTAAATGATTGTCTTCATATATGATCATCAACTGTACTGTTCCCCGGGGTAAAGCATGTTTAATCACTGAATCGTTTACAATAAACGCTCTGGATGTGAAGAAAGGGGTTTTAGACAAGTCAGTGCAACACTAGAGCTAGGAAGGGGTTAAGATTTGAAAAAACATACCGGGGAAGCCCTTTGCCTAGAATGGTCCTCATTTCACTGCACTAGCGATGATTGTTTGATATAACATTTGTTTTGAATTTAATAAGTGTAGAATAATGTAAAACAGAAATGACAATTTTAAGTACAAATATATAGACAGGAATAAATATAAAACATGCTGTCTTCAACTGAGGACAGTGTTAAAAACGGGTTAACGCCTAACAACAAACCCTATGAGAGTATTCAAGAATATTATTTGTGTAACTTTCATTGTTTCATTTAACGTCCATTGCACCATTTATATACTTATTATACAATAGTGTTAGCGATGAAATTGTTTTTAAACTGAAATATAATAATACATAGAAATGTTATTGTGAGTCTTTATAATCCTAAGCTGTAAAAAAAAGTTTACCAATATTCATTTAAAAATATTTAGATAAATAAATAGGATGAACATTTAAATCCTTGATAAAAACGAGACAAAGATAACGAGCAATTTGTTGAATCGGAGCCAGCAGGAAACACTGATAATGACAATTTTCCTTCTCGCAGTCCGGGTCATTTTCAGTTTGTTAATCGTCAAACAAAGCATTAACTGAATTTTGACACTAATAGGAAAGGTTGGACGACTGCTTCTGTTATGTTTGTCATTGCCTGATATTAAATTATCAATGGAATGATCCTCGGCTGCGTGGCAGTGTCAAGTACAGTCAGGTGTCACATAAATAGTTTATAAATTGTTGTATTCGACGCACTGTCAGGAACACCAAGGCCGATTCCACATTTATACTCGTAGCCATTATGGAAGCTGAATAGCTTTTATGCACTGTTCCATTAATCAGAATCTGTGTCTTGCACTCCGGTTTGTTTTATCTCGTGTTGTATACAATAATGACTATTATGTTATATTCTTTCTATTTTTTAATTATAATTAGCACATTTTCAACCATAAGAGCCATTCCTGGCTAAAAATGCAGATTGCCTGTAGTCTACCTCCCTCTTTTTAAATAATTACAACAATGAAATGGCCATTCACGTGCTTCTGGTTTACAATTCCAATCTAATTATGGGAAATAGAAATTTTCATGTGCCTGTCATAACTTAGTTTTATCAATCTTTTTATTCTTATTGGTTTCTATTTGATATTTTTATTATTTCACTGCCATTTCACTCTGATTTTATTTTCACTAAAAAGTTTTTTGTTCATGCAATGATCTCGGTCTGCTTCAGCCAGGATTATAATTGATGTTTTAACGAGCAGTCGACGTTGTTGTCGAAATACTTGTTTTCCTGAGAAGTTTTCTATTACTGATAATAATTTTTTTCAGCTTCCTTGTCAGAGAATTTGGGGAGAAAAAAATTGCCAACTCTCTCCAATCCTCTTATTTCTTATGAAGTATTTTGAAAATACCTCACGTCAGCATTTCTGTGATTTGACCACTGTCTATTCCATTATTACCCAAGCTGGTTAGTTATTCACAATTATCACTTCATCAATTATGTTGATTTAAGGTATGTTCAAATATAAGCTTTTCAAGCTTACCTTTTTTTCCGTTTGAATGTTTTCATTAAATTGAAGCTATATCTCTGTAGAAATGTTGGGTTTTGTGTCATATACGATAAAATTGGAACATTTCAACTCATTAAACGCATGCACAAACACATTTCTAGTACCTGTTCTAAATAACGGTATGACAAACTGTAATTGATCTATAAGTCACCAATTGAAACTAGTAATTTACAGTACTTATGGCAGGCGTCATTGAAATACATAATTACGGGTGAAAACTAACTCGTTATTGTTAAAAAGTACTTATTACAATTACTTATAGCCCAATCAGGCAGATTGTAATTTCATCATAATAAAGTTGTTGTTAATCTAAAGACATAGTAAAACTCCTTTACATACATCAGTGCCGTGCTATAACTTGATATCATCCATGTGGTAATCAATAGGTCTAAATGATGTTTTCGCAAGCAAGAATGTGAGTATTAAAGAAATATTAGAAACTTATGGTACCTGAAAAACACACCTTAATATCAAAATTAACTTGCACTGAGTGTCCACCACTTTGAACCAAGCACTTGGCCAGAGAGGGCCAAACTCTAGCCATTAGGCATGTTATAAGTCTACTCTCTGGTAAACAGGCCCTGGAAGACCAATTACCTCCTGGTTGTAGCCTAAGTAATTATAATTACATCATAGAGATTTTCCAACGCTGTTGATGAACGCAGATTGGCTATTATGAAGGTTAGAGTGTGAGTTAATAACTAAAATTAAAAAAAAATAAACGGAGTATGCTGGTGAAGAATAACATAGAAATCGCCTAGATGTATGTACTAGGCAGAGATCAGAAATCTTTCTGCCTTTTAAGGAAAAAGGATAGGAACTTTTTTTTTTTTTTAAGAGAGAACTGTAGGGCGAAGAGAAAGGGCCATTATCCAGTATTAAAAAGGGCTTTTGTTAACAATGACCTCCCTCGGTCAGTCCCTCTTAAGGTCTCCTAAGACTTTCGGTTCGCTTTAATTGGTCCCTGGGGCTTCCATTATTGGTTGGCCCCTCCTCTCCCTCTAGCAATGTCTCTGGTCGTGTCTAATTAGTGTCAATGGTATCTATTTAATGGTGGCATGGTAAAGTCATTAACTATATGGTTGTAACAACTCTATCGCCACCAACTTTATATTTCGTGGTCTAATTCGCAGGTTGTGGCAGCCTAAGCTGATTCAGTGTACAGAAATCCCATTGATTTACAGGCTAGAATGTTTGCTCCGAAACTATGGAGAAGGAAGTGGGAATTAGGTAGATCCATAGCTTCTGCAGCCAAATAGCTTCATGTAGCCGTTTATACTGAAATTCTACGGGAGAACCACCTCGGCCAAGAGGGAAGAGTAATGGCCAGCACCAATACTCCCAGTGACGAAAATAATATAGAGGATCTTGAGGCCATTTTAGCTTCCATCTCCGAGAAGGATTGTATGGATGGATTTTTAGCGATATTGCCAACTACCTGGAGGATTAGCTAATTTTTCCTGAAATTTTAAAATTGAAAATGAGCGTCCCAATATATTTGGATTGGATTGGATCGATTGGGTTTATTTAGCGTAGAAGTTTCAGGTTATGAACTGTATTGTATAAATAATTCATTTGGTGAGCCCACCGGTGAGAGCTCGAGAGATTCCAAGGACATGGGCAGACCCTAGCCATATGGTGCATGCCTGAGCCCATGAGGCGCCCCCGTTCCAATATCTAGCAAAGGGTTTGAATAGGACACGAGGTATGATCGTATGTGTGATAGATGAATAATCTGGCTAAAAAACATGTAAACCACGCCATGTACCATCTACCAGGGTTTTTCAAATATATATTTTTCGGGTTCAACCACGTCCACGAATCAGGTACTCATGTAAAAAGCATGTACCTTATAAGAGTTTACGTCTCTAGTACGGAATATTTTGTAGTGATTATTGTTCGATGTATGACAAACTTGTACCCTATTAATTATAGTGAATATTAATACAATAATATCAATATTCAACTTATCTATTTAGGTAAGTTGAATTAACTAATGTGGGAAAAAACTAAATAATTCGGATTTTAGTATACTCATGAATATTCATTGAAAGATAGGCATGCACTTAATGCTTAAAACCTACGGAAAAACACAAACGTTTGAAATGATTCGTACTACGCCAATATAATTGTTTATTTGTCATATTGATATCATGATATTTGAGTTAGATCCGTTACTTTGGTTAGCAGCTGTAAAAAACTCAGTAACGAGTTTCACTGTGACAAACTCGTCGAAATAAAATGAATGTAGGCCGAAGTGAGTACATTGAGTTTTCCTGACTGACTCCCATTACGGTTAAGCTACAGGCCCGCTACTTTCCCCTATTCTCATATACTCTTAATGATCCCAAAATCCTCTTCTTAAACGAATTGTTCACACTAATGTGAAAATATTTCTGTAAATTAAAATGTTTATTATATGGGTCAGGCTAATAAGATAATATTCTCTGTTCGGTATTCGGAGATTTATAATAACCACCAATTCAACTAAATTGTGCGTTGTAATCGATTTTGGGTCAATGAGTTCACGAAATTATATTTATGGTTTTATATTGATATATAATTACAATATATATATATTATACATACAATATATAACTATATATTGTATCCCCTGATGTGATTTAACTCACAAAATGGACTGCAACGATTTCCATCAAACCTATAACACGGAATTGCAACATACCAGACCTTCACAACTTGCCTATTATTAAACTTGAGTTCAGAACATTAAAAGTTCAGAAAGCTAACAAGTTTTATACGTTGTGTAACGAAAAAGATCTGGAGGACATTATTAATTAAACAGGAGAGTGTCTAGTCCCATCGGAGCTCAGATTAGCTTGGTTTGGACAATAAAAAAAAATGTTATTGGATGTGATAGGCCGTGTATTTAAAACACGCGCATAATTAAACGGAATATAATTTTCAAATGTTATCGTCTTTCTGAGCTTCTTATATCTTAAATATTAATTATAGTGATAAATTGTAATTGTACTTGCTCCAAGGTTGAATATACAAACATACTATAACCGAGTACTCTGATGTATCTAAAATACGAACGTAACCAGTATTTAACCTAAAGTGTTCACTTTATAAAATTTTAGGAATTTAAAGAGACTTGAAGTATTAAAATCGTCTGGAGGCGATCTCTTTAAATAGTAGATGATTGCTGAAGCACGTTTAATTACTTTTCTAACCTGATTACCACGACGTTTTTGTTTGACTGTTAAAAGGTAAAAGGAATTTTTCGAAATTACTTTTAACACTATCTTATTTATGATGATGAAAAATTATTTTTGTTTATGGCTAATTCTGACAGATGGGTGCGTCCGTTCCTTAGTGTGTCTATAATTAATTTATAATATGATTTGTAGATACTTTTTATAAATAAACTTAATTATAGTTATCAAAAATGATAATTATTATTGCAGATCACATGGGTCCGACGCAGAGACTGGCACATCCTCACGTCCGGTATGTTCACCTACACGAACGACGAGAGGTTCCAAGTGCTTCATGCCGAAGGTTCTGAAGACTGGACGCTGCAGATTAAGTACGTCCAGAAGAGGGACAACGGTACCTACGAATGTCAGGTAATGCTAAACAATAATATTAATATTATATATTAATTAAATGAATAATTTTAAAACTTTTATTTGGCTATTTTATGTCATTCAAATTGAAACAGTTAAAGGTATAGTGTGGTTAATAGATGTCTACGTTTGCACAGCAATCCTTAGTTTAAAAAATACTCTAATTCTTTGATTTATCATGCCAACCAAAATAAAAACAATATATGAACAAATAGGCATAGATATCAACTCTGAGTTGCATATAACTATAGATATAAATATTTTAGATTTAAAGTGACGTTTTCTTTCTAACAAACAAGTAAATACCAAAACGAAATACATGGATGTGCCAATAATCACTACTGCGTACAAGGAAAAAACGTTATTTACATTTTACACGAACTGGATGTTTGGACTGCGATTTTTAATTTGGGCCTGGGCTATACAGTTGTAAAAGTAAGGGTAGAGTTAATTCAACAATAACCACCCCTCACATAGGCCCTATTTATTTGTCATATACAAGCCTTAATGATATATATATATATAAAGAAAAATTAACTATATGAAGGAAATTCGGTGTTCATGTTTTTAGATTTTACGTACAGAGTTCTCTTAAATTGTTTAACTGTAGCATAAAGATATTCGTATAGGAAGGGAGCGAGGTGAATCCAGCAATTAGTCCTAGGGAATAATTCCTAATAAGGGTCAGTTTCCAGTTGAAAATTAGATTTAACTTTCTTTAAAACTTCTCCAATCCCCTGTAAAATTTCCCTTATTGTTAAGTTATTCTAACCTTGACACGTACTTCAAATATTTTCTTCTTTGTTGAAATATATACACAGGTGGTCTGAAAAGTTTCCGACCTCAACATGAAGATGATAATAAAATAAATAAAAGCTAAAATAAAAGCCTCGTAAGCTCACCTAACTCCTGTAGGACTTATTAACGAAACTATAAATTTACAATTAACATAAAAAAAAGTTTTTGTTAGTTCTTCATTAAATATATAGGGGCACATATTTCCCCATATCGGAGGATATTGTTAAATCATGTTATTTCTAATATGTATACATTTCTCTTTACAATTTCATCCACGAAAGACGATGAGCCCAAAATAAAAGACTTAGTTCTAAATATCCTTTAGCACAGAGTAGAGTAACAATGAAAATGATTTGTTCAGCAATCTCAGATTCTGTGCTAGTGAAATAATAAAAATTCGTGAATACAAAACTATGAGTTTTATATTTTTGATTGTTTTGTTTTATTACTATTATTTTCATGCAATGTAGCATAAAATTTAGAAACATATTTTTCTTTACGTTAATTTTTAATATAAGCAAATAACTATAGTAAACAAAGAATAGCAAAACGCTAGCAGACATATTGAGATAATAAATACATTGATGGATATTACCTTACTTATGACTGTTAAGTTACTTCTAAGCCGCCATCACAAAATTTTACCTATAATCCAAGAAGAAAAGAAATCCATAATTTTTTTTAAAATTATTTGAATATGAAAAACATATAGAAGCATCAAATAATCTCAAAATAAGCAAGGTGTCATTTTTAAAAAGTGATTTTTCATCATTTTTAATTTGTGAAATATGCTATAAGTGCATTATGCACTACGAATTTCCGTTCAAGTACTTAGAGTAATGCTAGCAATTCTAACTACTACTTCAACATCGCCCAACCAGTAATGACATTCTTTGTTTTTAATATTCTTTTTATATCTTAATTACTTATTGCCTTATAAAAGGCAGATTGTAATTATTGCACAATAAAGGAATTATATATATAATATTCTTTTAAATTATAGTACTCCAACGTTTTAGAAAATATAATCCTCACTATTTATTAAATCAATCAATTCTCGTTTAACGTCTAACACTTTATTTTACTTATAACTGTGCTGAAATTAAACTTAAATATCATTGTAAAAAAAATTGGTAATTTTCATTACAATTTATAGCCAAAAGAAAATTTTCGTTCAATAAATTAAGCACGTTAGATAACATACCAAATAGAATGTGTATACTCCAATAGAGAAGGCGGGTACATGTTAAAGCCATAATTAATCTGATTACCTCTCAGCCAATCAGCGGAGAGGATTTCTTCATTACCAATAAGCAGTTTGCTTCCCCGGCCAATAGACGGAATCGGAAGCCCTAGATTTGTTTATATTTACTAACTTATCACCTGAAAGATGCCTTAGTAAAAGAGGCAAAGAGTTAAATGTTTATCCCTCAAGTCATTTTTCACCTTTCTTCCTCATCGAATGGCTTACAGACGGTTTTCCTGTAGCCTTAAAAAAGACAACCTTTCATTTATGTTTTGTTTGTAAATACTTTTCTAGTATAAATGATCTTGTGAACTATATATAATTAAAATCACTCTTATTAACATTGCTTTAAAAATGCATGAAAGAATAACTACGAAGCCTTTAAGATGAAGCCATTTCGACTTTTATTGGCCCTTTAAAGAGCCCAAGCACTCGCAACCAAACGGCATGGTTGGAACCAATGGCCAGGGAAATGTATACTGCTCTTTCACTGGCCTCATCTGTGGCTGGCTATTGCTTGCCCTTCAAGACTCTTAGTAACGTGGGAAGGAAGTAGTTCTTTAATGCAGGACTTTAAAACGTAATTTATCATTTGTGATATATCGCAAAATGTGTTTCACCGAAAACGTTGCAATTATAAATCAAATGAAACTCTAATCATCCAACGATGACACATTTTAATTTGATGCTCTACCTTTTCTAATGTTTTTTTCCATGGGTTAGCACTCATTTTAATATTAGCAAACGATCGCATAACCTGAAATACCCACATATAAAGTGTAAATATAAAATATGGAATAATAAATGTAAACAAATTCAAAGTTATGAGGCAATTCCTAGTTGATGTTTTTTTGGGTAATGATGAATATTACCATGCTATAGGATGACTTTTTAAAAACATCGTTATAGAAAATAAGTATGAAAAATGGCCGTTAATAATATATAAAAAGATATTTAGTAATCTATCGTTTATTTATTATTAAGTTTTAACCGAAAATTTGCTTACTCAATGAACCTAAACTATATGTTAACGCTTGCTGTCAAATTGTATGCCAAAGCATACAATCATTTATTTTTCATTCAGAAACCCTTAAATCAAAATCTTTAGGAAAAATCATGTTCAATATTAAACAAACATTTTCACGAATCACGTACAACTTTAAACACCCATGTGCAATATCATAGCTACAATTTACGTAGTCGTAAATACAACAAAGTGTTTTTTAATAAACAAATTTTAATTCATCTTTATGAGCTGAATGTATAATCATACCATTTCATTATACTTTTCCAAATGAACAGTGGACATATAGTAATAATGGTAGTCACAGAACTATTAAATAAATTTAAGGGGTTAGAAAACGTTTGCCCACAATTCGTAATGTTTTCGTTTATCAAACCATTTATTTGCAAGTTCCAAAAAAAAAAAAAAAAATTATGATTAAGTAGCAAACATTCAAAAAAAAATATAAAACAAAATCCATAAATCATCGTTAAAATATATAAATTAAAAATTTTAACTATATTTAGACCAACCATTAACTCTTAAATAAGGTTCTATGGAGATGAGAGATTGACTGTAAATCTGACCTCTAATTAAGTAGAAGGGAAAACACTAATCAAGCAAACGTTAATCGACTATTGGCCCAATTCATTTCGGCCTAGACAATATTTGTTCTATAGATCGCCTGACTAGCCTGATATTTGAATGAAGGAACACAGTTGCTGCTCGAGATAACTACACTACATCGGTGGTTCACGTGATAATGACACCGTGAAATCAAAAAACTCGAATGAAAAGAACAAATAAAAGCAAAGCGGTTGCCTTTAGTCCTTTTTCATTCAATCCTTCCTTGATATTCTCCTTTCGTCAAATATTCATCTCCCCTATTTCTCCCCGTGATCGGAAGGAAGGCTGAATTGCTGTCAGTTCAAACATGAAAGATTGGTTCAATCGAGTCTAAAGGGAGATTTATTTATCTATAGGACTTGTTACTGCAAGCAGCCTTAGAATAATAATCGAACTAAATAAGTATACAATTTTTTAGTAATAACAGTTTTAGAAACTCTTATAACTTGAGGCTTTTAATCAATTGGGAAGCAATGAAATCAAATAATTTTTAAGAAAACAAATCATATATGAAAAACAAAAAAATGAACACATATTACGCATCATTAGGCATGTAAGTCGTGGTTGATAATTCTAATAGATTCAACAATAATATGCTCAGTCGGAAAAGTTTTTGAGGTAGATCCCAACTTTTTTGGTGAATTTTATGCTTCGAGTTTTCTTTAGGATTGTGCCTCGAGAGCCAAACCACAAGACAATGTATCTTGTACTCCTTCATTCCAGACCTACTGTGCAACTTCTATGGGTAAAAATACACGAACTTATCATATAAATGGACTTCTTTGTCACTTTTTTCGGGATCATTAATTGCTAATCAGACTGTTGGATCCAATATAAATTCCTCTTTATATTTTTCTTAAACACTATGATGTATAAAAAATAAACTGAGCTGTCGTAGTTAACGGTTTGTATTTAAGAAATAATATAACCACCGAACACATGAAATCACATGAAAACTGAGAACTCCAAAACTACAATGTCTACTTTATGAGCTTTGTCAGTCTTACTATTATTTTTTTTTTTTAACGAGCTAGACATTAATATTTTTGTTAAAAGTGGATTTCAGAGATTAGCAGATTCAGTCTCATCTTTCGTTCACTCGCCACCTTTTTATTCAAAATATCCATGTTTGATTTTTTAAACAATTTTATAATAATAATAGCAATTAAGTAGAAATAGTGTGCGCATTGGAGTTATTTATTCATTTATATTTTAGCAAATTTTGAGTAAAGAAAGTACGATCATCTATCTGTTAATTATGAAATATGTACCTGCCTACGTAATCCTGTTTGAATAATCGGTAGAAATTAGGCTGCCTATTGTTAAAATTGTTTATTGCCTTGTGAATTTTATTATTTCGGAATTTAATAGGTACACAGTTACTTTTACATTCTGTTTGTAAACCTAACATTATTTATTATTTTATCTTTTTTATTCGTGTCTGTTATCTCTGGCCTCCATTGTAAATGCTAATTATAATTTACCATGCAATATTCTAGGAAAAGGCACTTCTAAATCCCAGAGAATTTGGTTGGCAGTCTTACTTTCCACTTTATTTCTTAGCTAATTTAGTTGGGACAATAATGCCACGGCTATGCCTAAGCACGTAGATCATCTTAATTGAAGACCTAGAAGAACTGTGTTAGCACCAGAAATATATAATTGATACAGATATTCAGTTTAAGAGAGCACCAATACACGAAACAAGTAATGAAAGATAAATAATGAACGAAGTCATAATTGTTGAGATATAAATGTATACGTTCAAGGTGTTCAGGCCATAGCCATGAGAGTGGAAGCAATGAGATTTTAGAATCAAACTAAATGTATCTAATAAAACCTTCCATTGGCAGGCGGAAGCTGTCTTATGATAGAAATTACCCAGATCCAACAACATGGCTGCTCTCTGTTACGAGCTAGACATTAATATTTTTGTTAAAAGTGGATTTCAAACATCAGCAGAGCCTGTCTCGTCTTCCGTCCAATACTCGCCACCTTTTTATCCAAAATATCCTTTTATTTATTTATCCAACGATTGTTGCAAACAGGATATTACTCTAGATACAGTCAGTAATTAACATTATCTACATTTTTTTTTTTTTTTCTAAGCTCTCTCTAGTTAGAATTTTCGGATGAGGGATAACTATAAAATATTTATTTTTTTTATTGTTGTATCGATGATTTTATATAGCAAAATTACTCTTCACGAGTAATTAAAAATAACATAGGACATAACTAGAGAAACTGGCCATTGAAAGGGCTCCCACTGTCACGCATTTACAGCACGTCACAGCAGGTCGCGAGGCAACTGCCGTTTCAGTCTCCGAGAAGGATTATAAGGATGAGTGGCGCAGTGCAATGACTGCTACGGGATTAGGGTTTTTGGAGAGGCTACTATGGAATTTCATATACTTGGAAAAAATGAGTTCAAGAATGTAGGGTATGTTAAGATCGTTATGAAGGGTTTTGTTGCTGATATAACAAGACTGCAGGGTCATCTGCAAATATGGCCAAGAAGGTATTAGTGGTTGATGGGACATCAGCAGTGTATAGAGGATGGGATCCAGAACGCTGCTCTGTGAAACTCCTGCTTTTATGGGATAGTAGTTAGAATATTCTAAACCACAGCGGACTTGGAAGAAGCGGTTTGAAATGTAGGACTGTAGGTTTAGGAATAGGGTCTGCGATAAATAACCTCAGACCTTGTAAAGCCAACCTGCGTGCCAGACCCTGTCAACAGCTTGAGCTATATCAACAAAGGCAGCAGTGCAATGCTGTTTAGATTCTAGGGCTGAGGAGATGTGATCAACAACGCGAAGGCCTTGTCATTGGCGGAAACTGAGCTGGTGAGTAGGATAAAGGGTTTTGAACTCAACTATTGAAATTAGACGTTTTAACAGAAGTTTCTCAAATATTTTTGAGAGGATAGAGAGTAAGCTAATTCGACGGTAAGATGAGGTGTCATTGGGAGGTTTACCGGGTTTGGTGAATAGTACTATAATGGAGTGTTTCCAGAGGAGAGGAAAGTGCGTTGTTCGGATCATGCAATTATAAATGTAGGTTAGGAAGATTATGGCTTTAGGAGGATGTTGTTGGAGGATTCTAGGAGTGAGGACATCATATCCTGAAGATATTCGATAAGGTAAATTTTCCAGAAGATATTTGACCTCAGAAGGGTTAACGGCTTTTGGTGGAAGTGAGAGAGGTATAGGTGAAGTGAGGAAATCTTCAACAGTTGTACTGTGATTATAGTTTTGATGAGAAAGGTGAGGTGTCAAAGTATTGGTAAGATGCAGAGCAAATTCCTCCGACATATCCCCATACGAAGCCGCCTAGGACCCATCATCACGAAGGAATGACTGTGAAACAGGATGATACTTTTTGTTACAGGATTTTGTTAGTTGAATTCTACAAGGAGTTATCCCTGGTAGATTGAATGAATCGGTACGAAAGGACGCCAATAGCCGGTTTACCAGTCTGCTTCTGAAGAAGTCTAGGTCTTGGGATGTTTTCAGGGACACTTTGAGGTTTACGGAATCTGTAAGAAGTTGGCGGAAGTGGTCCCAGTCAATTGGGCCCCTGATGAATGAAGGAGGAGGCAGTTTGTGAATAGGTCTTAGGGAAATGGTTAATGATAAAGGACTATGATCGGAGGAGAGGTCATTGAGACGTGTGAGTGAATAGTTTAGTGTTCCTAAACTATTGTAGAAGAAAAATTCAAGGAGATCTGGATTCTGATTAAGATCTGATGGCCAGTAAGTGCCTGTTTCAGGAGAAATAGTAGAGCAATGTTTCCGTGTGAGTGCAGACAGCAAAGCACGTCCTCGTGTATTCGTGGCTCTTGACCCCCAGTGTTGTTGCTTCGCATTAAAGTCCCCACCCACAAGGAAACGATGTCCAATGACGTCTATAAAGGAGATGAATTGGGAATCGGAGCTATGAACTAACAAATTATAAAAAAATGAACGAAAAAATGAACAGTAAAGCAAGTTAGGCCATTGCAAGTCCGGATAATGACAATGTATAGGTAAAAAGGTATATACAACCTAACAAAAATGTAATCGCAGGGTTTAAGTTTACTAATGACATGAAGTAGATCTAGACAATTTTTAAAAAATATATTTTTTCAGTTTACATTTTTTTGTTTTTTTATTTCAAAACTTACTTGGGGTAAAATTACAACCTGATTTATTAGGCAATAATTAATGTGATAAATGCCTTCATTCATACAATATTTACAATTTTTCAATCACTCGCTCATTCATACCGTATTTACAAGCAGCCCAGAGACCTCCCGAATCCACACGGTTGTTACCTCCCTCGCATACAAAAGAGGAGGTGGAGTCTTGGGAAGTTCCCCTCATTGCTACGTCAGCCGTATCATCAGGCACACGCCGGTGGAGGCTGACGAAGAGCGTGAGAGCCACAGACACTCAGGACATGATTAAGAAACTGGCCATTGCCAGGACTCCCTCTGTCAAGTTTTTATAACAGGTCACAAGGCCACTGCAACTTTAGTCTGCGAGGAAGATAATAGGAATGACTGTGCTAGGGGATTAGGGTGGTTGGAATTTCATGAACTTGCAAGGTGTATCAGAACTTCTTCCCCCCAAATAAATAGAAGTTTCCCGCTTCTCGGCGCAGACAATATATTTTCATGTAAACGTTATTTTACGGTTTTATATTTTAATAATGAAAACCTTAGGCGTCAGTTAAAGAGGGGGGACTGGTTACGACAAGGGTAGCTCACTAGAGGGCGCGGGCATAGGCCAAAATTTGGAGCTTTTTTCATTCATTGGGTACATAGTCATAGGTGTAGGTAGAGTTTTTATTAATGTTATAAATTTGATTGCACAATCTATATAGAAACAGTGTTAACATTTACAGACATGAACAGTTAAAGTAAATCAAATTCAGTGACTACTGAAGAGTGCACGGAGACGTAGAAGACCGAACATGCCAGGAGTGGGAGGAATCTGCTACTACTTCACAGGTAACTCTCCCTAGACCTAGAGACAGTTAACGCATGGCTGCTTGGACCACGGTCCAAATGGCGTAACAAAGAGATCCCAGGACGTAACAATTGGTCCTGGAGGTCTCCCATGAGGAGAGCGATTTTCCTGCCACCCCTTCACTCGAACCCGTATCAGACGCGGGGTTCCAGTTACCAAAGAGAGTCTGCAGGGAAAGGACTCTCCCCCAAAGTGCAGGAGTTCTTGAACTCCATGCGCCACTGAATCTACCAGCCCAGCAAACAGGGGCCAGCACTGCGGCTACGACCACTCCCACCACCATTAAGACGAAATCCCTACCTCCCCTGGTACTTGGGTGCCTCAACAGCTACTATTCAACTCGGCTGTTTCTGAAAACAAAGTGGAAAGTTATAGAGTAGTACAAAACCAACAGGACCCGAAAGTGTTCTGTCACTCTGAGAAAAAACATCAGCAAACAATTACTGCCATTATGGATGTCAAGAGAAGTTCCCGGACTCCTGCCTCTAACCGCCTTGAATACGGACGCCATGCTAAATGCAATGAACCATCTGACCTTACAGCTCACTGGACTCGTCAAAAGAGTACTAGCATGGCTGGACAGGGCATCACATTGATAAAACACGTGCTCTTAAATTATAACGTTAGGGGCCTTCTACCCAAACAAGCTGATCTCGAGACTCTTCTACGATGCCACGCACCAGACGTCGCTGTTCTTACAGACACCCATACAATGAAGACTCACTACTGCTATTTTTCGGGTTACAATAAGTACCACCAGAACACCGAAACTACCACAGGGGGCGTAGCAGTGGTAGTGTACCTTGCAAACTGGCTAGAACCCACCAGTACCTTCAGGCCACTCCAGAGGGACGCCGATATAATACTGATCACTGATCTTAATTCTAGTGATATTTGTGTAGTTTAACTATTGGATATTTTGAATTATAACTGGCATAACCTCATATGTTATTATATTAGTTCAACAAAATAACATTATTTCAAATATTTATACCTTTGAAAATGGCATGTTTCAAAATTCAGGATGATTAAAATTGTATGAATTATTCCTGGATAAAATAATCCATTCAAAAAACGAAACCTAGGACGTATCACAGAAAAAGAAGGATATATTTACAAATGTTCAGTTAATCAAATAACTTTTAAATAATAAAAACAAAATGTTGAAGTTTCTTATCTAATTTTAACTTTGAAAAGGTTTAACTTATGAATTCAAGTCTCAGGCCTAGACGAGTTTAATTGATTATTCGATTAGACTCCTTGACTAAAAATGAATCTTTTAATGGTGAATGAGAACATTCCCAAATAGAAAGTAATCTTCACTTCCATTTAACGTCATTACTGTTTCAGTGTAGGGACCGAGCTGGAGTGGACACAATGGCTCCTGATGGATATCGCATCACCACGGCTAGGGCCTCTCAAAGCCCTCTCCCTTATTCAGCCCATAAATAAATGATCCTTTACTGCAGGCCGTAAACTTCTCTGTTGTTAGCAAGTACCAAATAATTCTGCAGAAACAATCGAAGGAATTGCCACCTGTTGTTATTTAAAGCATCAATTGGTGAGTCTTGGACTGCTATATTGCTAGATCATTGCGTGAGATCAGACAGTAATATCAGAGATATGAATATGATTTGTAAACTAACTTCATGAACTGGTGTCAACACCACTACATAAAAACAAAACAAGGTGAACGATTAGTCATCCAATTGGCCTTTGGGCCAAAAAAAGAAGTGACTACAACTCACAAGACTGGAGTCATTAGTATCCAGGAAAGCTTATTCTTGGATCCACATCGATAGCTTTAATTTTTGCTTGATTTTCCTTTATTTTATTAATCAGTGAAACATCTTTTATAATGTTTTAAGTTAAAAAACGATAATCTGCTCTAGTAAGACTGACAGCTTGGTGTTTCTACTTCCCTGATCATGAAGGGTATAGCTCCCTTGATGGAACTGAAAACAAGACCGTTAACTAGTTGTCAGAGTTAAACTTTCTCAGAAAGCCACGGAGGAGTCACTTATTTTGCCGCGAGAAGTGTGATTGGGACCTCTCCCTCAAGTTGGTTCTATCAACAGCCGGGATCTATCCCTGAACTGGACAACATTCATGCCAACTTTAGTCCCTTTTCGTGAAATCCATTCTACACTTCTGTTATAGTCTTCTTTTCTTCCACTCCTCCCATTTCATCAACAGAGACTTCCTCCCATTCCAAAACTCCAGAGGTTCTCATCTATTGTGAAAGAAATCCGTGCTCTCCTTCAAAACAGCTGAAACTATTCGAAACTTATGTTTCTTTGGTTTCCTGCACTACTTTACCTATGCATGTACTTTTCTAAGAAGATAATGTAAAAGTTAAATATGAAAAAACTTAAAAACTATTGATTGAAAAATATGCCCCTGAATTTCACCACATACAAGAAAATTGTATTTAAGAGTGGCGTTGGGCTCTTTTGTTCTATGAAATGAATT
Organism: Acanthosoma haemorrhoidale; assembly: GCA_930367205.1. Taxonomy (NCBI): domain Eukaryota; kingdom Metazoa; phylum Arthropoda; class Insecta; order Hemiptera; family Acanthosomatidae; genus Acanthosoma; species Acanthosoma haemorrhoidale. The sequence continues at coordinate 133,789,492 of OV884011.1, forward strand.
ATCCTCCTACCATCGCTCCTTGTTGGATGTGACTGCTGGGGCGACTATATAATATAAATGTAACTACACAACTTTATCATATTATAAAGCTTACTAAGTAAAAATATTTGCTTCATCAGTTTAGAGTTTGACTGCCTCGCCATCAAGTAAAGACTTTAGTGATATTAATTTATAAGCTAGGTTTATTTTTTGTGTAATCTTTGTTTATAATTAGAATCATGTAACAATTAATGTCTTCACTCTTTAAAAAAATTATTGTCTTGAAAACTGGACTTTGTGCAGTGTTTTTTTGCTCTACTTCAACACCGGGAGCCTAAAGTTGTTGTTTTTTTCTCTCCCTCTTCATCCCTTTTAGGCGTAAAGCCGTTTATCAATAATCCTCTTACTGTAATAAAAGGGTTAAAATTCACTGAAGCAGAAATGAAAATTAAAAAATCTGTTGAATTGTTAGATAGTAAAAACATTGAACAGCTGAGTCCATTGAAATTTGTAAGTAAGGTCGATTACTGAAAAACCCTATATATTAGTGGTATGATTGCTATAAATTATAAAAAATTAAATTAATTATTTTTGCTAAAAAAAATATGAATGGAGGACTGTCATTATCACTCGCCGACACCACAATATACCGCACCTGCTGGAACAGTGTTTCTTACATCTTAAAATATATGCAGAAATTTCATTTCTTGATTTATGAATTTCTATGTAAATTTCGGAGGAACTTATTGTTTGAATCACTTCAGAAGGTAAAACTATATACTATTAAATTTGTTATCAATGTTTAAAGCATGATTTGAACTTTTAATTACAAGATATAACCCTCTTCTAGTCACCTCATTTTGCCATCGTGTTCTCAAAAGCTTGATGGAATACTTTTACAACTTTTGACAATGTCAAGGAAAAGCCTTGATAATATGAACAGCAAGTTGAAACAAATATAAATTAAGAAATAGACATTTATAATAAAGTACTACATTTATTTTCCAACTAAAATTTAACGAACATTTATGATACTGATACATTTGAATGCAGCTTTAGGAACTGACAAAAATCACATTTTAATTCTTAATTTGGAAAGGGAACAAAGCAACAATCATAAGTTAATTTAAACAAAAACAAGGAATATTAAAATCTTAAACTTAAAAACCCTTCTTCAAGCGTAACTTTAGGAACATAATAAAGTCTTAGGTGGTTTTAAGTAGTGATACCTATAGCACCACTAATCACAGCAATTGACTTAGTCATTAATGTAACAACCTCAACACTATTTCAAATCTGGTTCACTTGTGACAACCAGTGGGTCGTAGAACTGGAAGTTTGTTTTGGAAATGTAGCTCCCATTAATGAGAGACATCAACTCTTGTTTTTTATTGGTTAGGATGGCTGTAGGTTTTGAGTAAGTTTCTTGCTATGAATCCATCTGCTGTCAAAATGCACCAAGTTCAGGTGCTTGCTGAAGAAAGTGACGGGAACAGTGAGTGATATTGGTACGTAAACGTTTACGTAATAAAATTCATAAGGCAGTTCTTTTTCTATTTGGATAAGTTTTGTCTTAAAAAAAAAATTTTTTTTTTATCTGTATCCCTATTGAAGTTTTGGCTAATTATTCCTGACAGGAATATCAAATGTTTAAAATCAATAAAAACATCAAAACAAAACTGTTGTAATCTATAAAATGGGGGAACGTAAATAGAACCCGATTTTTTCGCCCTCTCAATTTGCTTCTCTATTAATAAGTGCACTGATGAGTCCCCTTCATTATAACTCTTCACCCTGAACTGAAATAAGTAATGAAGTTTATATTTTCAAATTTGTGAATGACATACTCGTAGGTAAACACTGAGTTCAAAATGTTTTTCTTCTGCTAGCCTGAACAGTTATAGAGGTAACTGTAACAGGTTAGAAAATAAATTCGATTTAAATTTGGTCCTCTTCAATGCTGTTTCAGCTATAAAAGAGTTAACACAAAAAGTGATCTTGATCGCTCCTCTGTTGACTTCACCTTGATGCTAAATATTCCACGTCCCATACTTTGTATCTAGGTAAAACATAGGGAAATTGTAGGTTGCTAGCTTAGATTTGTAATAGAATAATAAAACTTCTGCGTTTGGTGCGGGTTGTACGTCTTGAAGGCCAATAACGCAGATGATCGCATTTGAGTCTAATTGGGTTTTATCTCTTTCTTATTCCTGACGGCAGATCTCCTTTTCCTTATGGTAGAGGTTGTAGTTTTCTTCGGGGCTACTTGCTATTATCTATCAACATTGTCAAACTGTACACTTATTTCGCATAAATCTTTTTTAGGGGTAAAGAATGCAATATTAAAATATTGGGTGGAATATATTTGTAAACCCTGTTCAGATTCGAGAAACGTCTATCATACTAATGTTTTTCCAAGCAGTTCTAACCACTCTACCGTTAGTGTCCAACGTTGCCAGAAAGAATCCTTTGCATCCTATAATTTATTAGAGTATTTCCTAAAATAATAAGCCCAGTTGAATGCTCTAGATCTCGGATTTGAACATTCTTGTCCCTGCCTAATTTGAGTGGTTTGTTGGATAGTAAATTCTCTTTGACGTTTAGCATTACCGATTTCCCAAACCTGAGTGTATGTTTGTTGAAAATGTTACTCTTTTGTAGATTTTTCTGAGCATTGGAATAAAACACTTCTTGTCACATGGTGGTTTTAGACTTAGAGCCTGCACAATACACTTTGTGGTTTTTGATAAGTATTGTTTGCCTGAGTTCCTCAATATCTTTGTGACGTTTTGTTTCCACATAGCGGGTTCAGCTTTTGTCTTCCTATTATCGAATCGGATTCAGGCATATTTGCACTAGTTGTATTTAGGGGAGGCTGTGGCAAAATCCAAGTTAGTGGAAAATGGTTGGAAACCTGATCAGTTCTTGATGATTCCAGATCACCAACATTCACAGTAGGGTCCTGTGATGAATCGTTGCTATTAAATGTATCTTTATAAGAGTAACTTGGCGGCTCTGAATCGGCAGGGAACAAAAAGTTATGTTTTCGCTTGGTTTCCGATTCAATAATAGTAGGCTATGCTGGTTTTGTTCATTAGTGCCAAATCTACTATTTCCTCCCGTGTCACCTGAGAACAACCAAAGGAATGTATAAAACATATTTAGATTTTGAAAACAAAAATAAATAATGAAGATGAAAGATTATCAATATAAACACATTGTTTGAAAGTATGTAGACATTGATATTTTGCGTTTGGGTTTAATAACACCGTCTCATGCTCATGGACTCATTGAGCAAATTCGCAGCTCTCTCAACGTGGTAGGACAGTATTTAACAGGGTTATTAGATTAAACGCCAATCATTAATTTGTTATCTCGATTTAAAAAAGCATTAAAATCATTTTTTGACTAATATTTCTCAAAAATGATATAGTTTGTATCTCGCAAATATAAAACTATATATCAAAAGAGGATTATTTTTTAGGGTTAGGTTCATCAACAAAAATAAACTCTAATACCTTAAACTAGGCTGATTTTAATGAACAGCATTTACAACTGTGATTTCTAAGTCATATTATACCTACAGGCCTTTAATTAATCTTAAAATTACCTTAATGTACAACAAAAATTCTATCGTTTGATGTATTCAACCTTCTTTTAGTTAAATTATCGATTAAAATGACAAAAACAAAGAGGTGCTATAAATAAAAAATACAATAAAAATAACAAACCGTAATCATCTGCGTATATTCCTTTAATAGTTTTTTTTAACTAAAAAAAATGACCTAGGAACGATATGAAGGTCTAGATGACAAATATTGTAGAAATGTTTCATTGTCAGATTGAACCCAATACGGAGTTGATTAACTTGCAATAATGATGTTTATTTGCCCACTATCTGATAAGTGACTAGACAGAGTGGGACACAGGCATGTCTACACTGCACAACTACAACACTCAAAATCCTGTCTCTTAACTAAATATACACTATAAAGTATTATCTTTTACTTATTTCCTGAACAACGACAAGAAAAAAACATCTCCATGAATAATGCTACTTGTATATATCACACATCAATAACAAGAGATACTCACATTGTATCTCGAAGAAGGTATCATTTTGGGTTGCACTGGTAGTCGAAGTGGATTTTATAGAAGTCTAACTTTTATCTGAAAATATTACACTATTCGCGCATGTGCCAACACCCCCCCCCCTAGTTATAGAATTTTTTTTTTTATTTCGAAACCTCCTTTATTTTTAAAAGTATACGATGAACAAAAATTTCTATTTACAATTTTCTCATCGTGCTGCATACGCAGATGCTTAGTTATAGTTTAGTTAAAGTTTTTTTTTTTTTCTTTCAAAACCTCTTTATTGATAATATATATACAATGACAAAAATAAATACATAAATTTGGAATCACAGCTGTCTCCTCGTGCTGCATTCGCAGATGCATTCCAAGGATCGCAAAAAATAGAATACTTTCAGATTGTTGTTAATAAGCCCAATACACATACACTCACTAGGTGATGAGGCTCACCTTCAGCTTGGTTAGTTATACAAGAGGAGCAGTAACCGCTACTTTTAGGACTTGGCTTATACAATGCCTATACTCGGACAATGCCGAGAGAGAGATGTAATATCTCCAAATCAGAAATTTCGGAGGTACTACACTCTTACAGCAGAGGTGCGATATAACATCAACCTATTGAGCAGATTGAAGAAAGAGGATTTTTTAGTTCTTCTCCCTTATTAGATTCAATCTAGTGATGTAATCCTTCCCTCAAACGACTCATTAATGAAATGAAAAACACCTTATGACAATATATTTGTATTCATGAAAAAGGAATGTTTGATGTTTAAATAAACATGCTCAGAAGAGATGAGAAATCGACTAGATCTAAGTGTTTGCATGGATGGCACCGTTTGATTGGATTTGGTTTATTTCGGCGTCACACCGGGCGCCAGACCCACCCCAAGAAAGTAAACGAACAGGAGAGAAACCCAGTCCCCCCCCCCCCGAAGCCGTATGCCGATAACTAGGCTAGATGCCCTAAATTTTATCAATAGTATGGTGTGTTATTTTTCGTTTGTTTTTTTAATTTTTTACTTTTGAAATCATATTAAAAAACAATTATAAATCACATGGTTGAGCTATTTCAACTAAAATTTCCTACAGATAAATTTCACAGAAAACAAATTAAAAAAAATACATGCGTTCAAAGATTTTGGAGTCGCAGATACTTCAAGAGTTTTTGAAAATGTTTAGGGGGTGCCTAATTACATTTTCTCCATTTAGGTACTGGCTTCCGGTGACCTGATACTGTCATTGATGTGTTTCACTATCAGCTGGCAGTTACAAATGGTCCATTAGAATAGAGGTCCTTATTGTATGATATAGTTTTATAATATTCTTATTTCTACTTAACTTAGTAATGTAATTAATTAACCAGAGACTTTATTTGAAAAAAAAAATTATTTCATCACATGCATTAGCAAATTTTACACACACACGTTTGCATAATAATCCAACATCTTTAAGAAATGAAATGTAAAGCATTCTGTCTTAGCAAGATGTAAAATTAAGTAAACCATTAAAAGAAATGGAGCGAAGTTTATTCTTTGAATGTCCGTTCTCCATAAACATATATTAATTGCCATACATTACATATATTATTATAAAGATATTATTACTCATATAACCACACAATCCCGCCACCTTGTGCTTTGCTCTGACAGACGACTAGTTTGGGGAACTAATGGTAACCATGGAACCGAACTAATCGAATGGTCTACTTATTAGATACGAGAGAGACACACAACCCTATGGCATAGCACAAGTACTCATCCTTATTTATGTATATTGACACCTATTCCACAAATCTCTATATTTTTCTCTGGATGCTGTACAATACTTATTTCAGTGAATATCACGAACAAATTAATACGTCATAGTGTTATGAGTGGGTGAGTGCTCAAGTCCCAATTTAGGTGGACAAAACCTTTGCGATCGAGGCGATAATTCTTAGGAGAACCTAACTGCAGTGATCCAGGTAGTACAGAGGGAGGGGGTGTATTTTTTTTATGCTACGTCTTAAAACACTCCCTCCCTGAATCCCAAGAACACAATACGAAGCATCAAATAGCATACAAAATAACCATTATCTGTTCTTCCAATTAAATTGAAGGAGGTAATTTAAGAAAGATGATGTTCCACCATTCCGCATATTACCCATGGTAGAGCGAAAGGCCATAACATATAAAAATGTATTTTTTCAGAAAGACCATTTCCCTGAGCTATTTCAGACTGTGAACAATATCGTCAAGCAATATCAAAACGGACAAGCCCGTCATTCTGAAAATGGGAATAGATTGGAATTGACTTATTACTATCAAAAATACCATATTAATTAAACATTATATTAACATTTATATTTTATTTTAAAAGTAATTACAGGAATATCTGGCTGTTATTCATTGATAATTATCTCTTACTCCCAAATGAAAATATTTGTCTGTTTCTTTCATTGGCGGTAAGTTTGTCTGCATTAAAATTTACCCAACTATCTTAATATTAAGCTCACCATTAGTTTCAATTTGGTTACAAAACAAACAGTTCTTGAAGCATTATTACTGATTACAGACAGAACAAACAACCACTAGATAGGGGTTGGCAGCGGGTCCCAAGTGTCAGCCCTAGAACCTGGTATTGACCGTCACTGCTTGATTAGGGTGCAGCCCTTCTCATAACTCTGCCCAGCAGGGCATCCTAGTTCCACTTCTTGCTAGGGAGTTGTCTTATTCCCTATTGATTGGAAAAATAGCAATAACAATCCCTTTAGAGGGAACTTTGCAGTTTACAAAACTGCCCAATGGTACCAATATAACTTGCCCACTGTGTGGTGATGTGATTTTGTAAGATACTAATTTGATATGGCGTTAAAAAATAAAATGTGTTGACATATCAGTAAATAGTATTTATTATGTGTTGGGGCGTGAATGTCAATAAATACTAATAATGAGTAATCACTAATAGAAACAAAACTGCTAATAAAATTTAGATGTTTTCAGGATGAGACACTATACTTTGTGTGAATGGTCATAAAAAAAACTGGTTTACAGTGGATCAAAGTCCCGATTTAGGTGGACAAAACGTTTACAATCGCGGCCACCTAAAAACCCCCTATGAGGAATATTTTTATGTTTTTTCGCTCACTAAATCTAAGAAAATCACTAAGGCATAAAATAGTAGACATCAAATATCAATCGTCCAACGGACAAAATATTCAATTCAGTTTTTCACTTCCTTAAAAATCAAGTTACCATGCATGGTCTCTATTCACTATTCGTTTTTCTTTTTTTCATTATTCCACACCGTTATGAGGATAGTAATTAACATGAAGAGACTTGGTACTCAAATTAAATACCGGTAGAAATGATTTGTTAATGATAGATATAGAAAAATAAAAAAAGTATTTATAACATTAGAGCTCAGAACGATTTATCGGTAATGGTTTTCCTCATTAATTAGAGAAAACTATTGAATTAATGCAAAGAAGATAAAAAAAAGACCAAACCAACAAATACCTTATGAACAATCGTTTCTAAGAGAATCGTTTCACTAAATCTGAATCAGAAAATTAACGATGATCAGTTTCATCTAATGACCATTTGCTAAATTTTGCTTCGGAAGGGCTGCATTGCAGTGTTTACCAGTAAAGATGTCATTTTGGATTGCAAATGGTAGAGAAGTTTTGATTTTTAGGAACGTCGCACGTATAAAAAAACCCCTGTTTTTTAGTGTTCTATCTATTTTTTTGAGTTCTACTGCCATGTTTGCAAATTTGCAAGGCCCCGTAACTCTGTACTCGCACTAAATTTTCCAAGATGTTACAAATACAGTTGTAGGAAAATGGTAATGACATCATTTTGCCTAAAATAAAAGAATTAACTGTAAAAAACCAAAAAAAAATGCTTTTTCTGAGATGTTTTTTCAAGATGGCGGAAAACGCACAAGAGATGAGATAGAAAACTTGGATTTGTCACGATGGGGGCAAAACATACTACATACCTGAAAATCAAACTTACTCCACCTTTTGCAATCCAACCCATTTTTTTAGCTATCTCTACCAGGCCAGTATATTGAGCACTCCAGGCTCACCTAAAACGTAAACTAACTAAACGCAAAAAATCACATAATATATTCTTAAAGACTTGAGACCATATATCATTGGGTACTGAAAGAAACAAGAGTAATCTTGGATGATTTTAGATAATGGTATTTTCTTACAAATTCTGTTAGCGAAAAATTACTTAATTGGGGTAAAAATATATATATTTCATTGCACAATTCATTTTGTACCCATATTCTTGTGAAGGTGAAACAATGTGCAGAATGTTTAGAATACCTACAGAAATTACATTCACAATAAGCGGGAAATGTTGACAATAACACATAAAGACACGACTGGTCAGTCAAAATCAGTTGAGAAAACTTAGTCCAAATCAGAACACAACCACCGAATTCGTAGCACTATTTAAACATGTTTTCTAAACAACGCTTTGTGATCATTGAAGGTCTTAAGCTTATTATATTTTTTGTTAAGATAAGTCTTTTCAAGCTCTGTGACTCATGATATTATTATAAAAACATACTACATACCTGAAAATCAAACTTACTCCACCTTTTGCAATCCAACCCATTTTTTTAGCTATCTCTACCAGGCCAGTATATTGAGCACTCCAGGCTCACCTAAAACGTAAACTAACTAAACGCAAAAAATCACATAATATATTCTTAAAGACTTGAGACCATATATCATTGGGTACTGAAAGAAACAAGAGTAATCTTGGATGATTTTAGATAATGGTATTTTCTTACAAATTCTGTTAGCGAAAAATTACTTAATTGGGGTAAAAATATATATATTTCATTGCACAATTCATTTTGTACCCATATTCTTGTGAAGGTGAAACAATGTGCAGAATGTTTAGAATACCTACAGAAATTACATTCACAATAAGCCGGAAATGTTGACAATAACACATAAAGACACGACTGGTCAGTCAAAATCAGTTGAGAAAACTTAGTCCAAATCAGAACACAACCACCGAATTCGTAGCACTATTTAAACATGTTTTCTAAACAACGCTTTGTGATTATTGAAGGTCTTAAGCTTATTATATTTTTTGTTAAGATAAGTCTTTTCAAGCTCTGTGACTCATGATATTATTATAAAAACATACTACATACCTGAAAATCAAACTTACTCCACCTTTTGCAATCCAACCCATTTTTTTAGCTATCTCTACCAGGCCAGTATATTGAGCACTCCAGGCTCACCTAAAACGTAAACTAACTAAACGCAAAAAATCACATAATATATTCTTAAAGACTTGAGACCATATATCATTGGGTACTGAAAGAAACAAGAGTAATCTTGGATGATTTTAGATAATGGTATTTTCTTACAAATTCTGTTAGCGAAAAATTACTTAATTGGGGTAAAAATATATATATTTCATTGCACAATTCATTTTGTACCCATATTCTTGTGAAGGTGAAACAATGTGCAGAATGTTTAGAATACCTACAGAAATTACATTCACAATAAGCGGGAAATGTTGACAATAACACATAAAGACACGACTGGTCAGTCAAAATCAGTTGAGAAAACTTAGTCCAAATCAGAACACAACCACCGAATTCGTAGCACTATTTAAACATGTTTTCTAAACAACGCTTTGTGATTATTGAAGGTCTTAAGCTTATTATATTTTTTGTTAAGATAAGTCTTTTCAAGCTCTGTGACTCATGATATTATTATAAAAACATACTACATACCTGAAAATCAAACTTACTCCACCTTTTGCAATCCAACCCATTTTTTTAGCTATCTCTACCAGGCCAGTATATTGAGCACTCCAGGCTCACCTAAAACGTAAACTAACTAAACGCAAAAAATCACATAATATATTCTTAAAGACTTGAGACCATATATCATTGGGTACTGAAAGAAACAAGAGTAATCTTGGATGATTTTAGATAATGGTATTTTCTTACAAATTCTGTTAGCGAAAAATTACTTAATTGGGGTAAAAATATATATATTTCATTGCACAATTCATTTTGTACCCATATTCTTGTGAAGGTGAAACAATGTGCAGAATGTTTAGAATACCTACAGAAATTACATTCACAATAAGCGGGAAATGTTGACAATAACACATAAAGACACGACTGGTCAGTCAAAATCAGTTGAGAAAACTTAGTCCAAATCAGAACACAACCACCGAATTCGTAGCACTATTTAAACATGTTTTCTAAACAACGCTTTGTGATTATTGAAGGTCTTAAGCTTATTATATTTTTTGTTAAGATAAGTCTTTTCAAGCTCTGTGACTCATGATATTATTATAAAAACATACTACATACCTGAAAATCAAACTTACTCCACCTTTTGCAATCCAACCCATTTTTTTAGCTATCTCTACCAGGCCAGTATATTGAGAACTCCAGGCTCACCTAAAACGTAAACTAACTAAACGCAAAAAATCACATAATATATTCTTAAAGACTTGAGACCATATATCATTGGGTACTGAAAGAAACAAGAGTAATCTTGGATGATTTTAGATAATGGTATTTTCTTACAAATTCTGTTAGCGAAAAATTACTTAATTGGGGTAAAAATATATATATTTCATTGCACAATTCATTTTGTACCCATATTCTTGTGAAGGTGAAACAATGTGCAGAATGTTTAGAATACCTACAGAAATTACATTCACAATAAGCGGGAAATGTTGACAATAACACATAAAGACACGACTGGTCAGTCAAAATCAGTTGAGAAAACTTAGTCCAAATCAGAACACAACCACCGAATTCGTAGCACTATTTAAACATGTTTTCTAAACAACGCTTTGTGATCATTGAAGGTCTTAAGCTTATTATATTTTTTGTTAAGATAAGTCTTTTCAAGCTCTGTGACTCATGATATTATTATAAAAACATACTACATACCTGAAAATCAAACTTACTCCACCTTTTGCAATCCAACCCATTTTTTTAGCTATCTCTACCAGGCCAGTATATTGAGCACTCCAGGCTCACCTAAAACGTAAACTAACTAAACGCAAAAAATCACATAATATATTCTTAAAGACTTGAGACCATATATCATTGGGTACTGAAAGAAACAAGAGTAATCTTGGATGATTTTAGATAATGGTATTTTCTTACAAATTCTGTTAGCGAAAAATTACTTAATTGGGGTAAAAATATATATATTTCATTGCACAATTCATTTTGTACCCATATTCTTGTGAAGGTGAAACAATGTGCAGAATGTTTAGAATACCTACAGAAATTACATTCACAATAAGCGGGAAATGTTGACAATAACACATAAAGACACGACTGGTCAGTCAAAATCAGTTGAGAAAACTTAGTCCAAATCAGAACACAACCACCGAATTCGTAGCACTATTTAAACATGTTTTCTAAACAACGCTTTGTGATTATTGAAGGTCTTAAGCTTATTATATTTTTTGTTAAGATAAGTCTTTTCAAGCTCTGTGACTCATGATATTATTATCTCGTATGGATGGAATGGAAATTTAAAATTTTCTCTGGCCAGGGTAAAGTTTGACTTGAGGTAAAAAAGGGCCGCATTCGTTCATTAAAGGAGGGCAAAGCGGACTGGCTTTGTTTGGCCACTGAATGTATATGGACATTTTTTTTTATTTAATTTTTGTGGTGCGGCCGTACAGTTATCATTGGTTCGATGTTGGCCCAGCCCGTGCACTCATTCCCATGGGAACCGCATCTCACTATCCCTTTTTGCTGTTTTTATTTGTCTTTCCGTACTCCAAGGGGGCTATTATAATATTTGTTTGCCACTTCCCACATGATTATGACTTCCGTTTCTTTTCCTTGTTTAAACGATTATTTTTTTTTTCTCATTAAGGAAATTCTAGAGTTGTAAATATGCAGAAAAAATATGAAGTGATACTGTAATCTGAGTTAATTTATTAAATAGTTGTTATTACTTTGTTGAATTAATAATACAAATTTACCGAAAAAAACTAGTTCGAACGACATTAAATATGTGGTTTCTATGCTTGGGTTTCAAAACGTTATTATTTAAAACCTAGTCTTGGCAACTCTATGTTAACCAGAGTTTATAGAAGCATGAAATGTTGCATTAGAGTGCAAGCTCCATTATGCTAAAATAAAATCAAAAACCATGAAAAAAAAAAAGAATCAATAATAAATTAATCAGCAACATAAAAATTATTATTTTTCTCTGCAATAGAACCGGTTATCAAATGAATGATATTAATGTCCTAATTAATTATATGAAGTATGTGTTCAAGCTTAAGGTAGCGCTAATGAAGTAGAGTCTTTAAGACTCACATCAAAATAATATTCTTATAACTGTATTATGTGTCGAGGGTTGGTTGACTATTAGTACAAAAAAAAATTGTTTTTTATATAACCAGATTATAGTGAATTCGTTAGTATTTACAATATTTGGAGTTCAAAAGGATGTCGATGAAATTCTATTTTTACATTGAATATAGTTTATGATGATCTTCAATACAGCTTAATAGTAGCTAGAATTTATTACTCATATCGTTGTGTTCCTTTCAGCTAGTAATTAAAAAAAGCCAATGGTCCAAGAAAAAAAAGTTACTGCACCGTACCAAAATCGCGTCCAAAGATGGCTTACCAACAATTGTGACTTGAGTTCATGATTCAGAATTTCGCTTGATCTCACCATAATTAAATAGCCACCAATAACGCAAAAGTTTTCAATAAAATATGTAGAGCAATTATTCTCCATTAAAATATTTAAAGTCGTTTCTTAGAAATAGCATTGAATTACCGGTAAAGCTTTTAATGTATCCCATCAGCTATATATCGCACATTTTTATTGCAATCGGCATATTTGTGAACTTTTTACGATATTTTAGTCTAATATCACATTAAAGTCGAAATGTCAATTAAATGCACTTATAAATATTTCAATCTATGAGCCAGTTATAAATATATAATCAAATAATAGTACATGTAGACCACTAAATATATAAGGTATTTATTTATTCAAACATCAGACCACTGCGTGTTTGCAATTCCAAAATTTGTTTGCGGGATTCATTTCCATGCACATCCGTGAAGTTCCATCGGCGTGGTCACCTTTTCCGGGCCCCAGTTTGTTCTTCTACCTGGCCGGAGCTTGTTTTTTCAAGACCGAAATTTATTTTCAAACATCTCCAGTTAACGGTTTGGGAACTTGTGAATATTTTAGCACTTCAAACATTGACAGAGCTACGCAAAAAAAAAAAAAAAAAAAAAAATGGAATCAACCTAAAATGGGTAATGCATGGAGCGTAAGGAAGGCATGATTCATTTTGATAGGATAAGTAGTGAGTGACAGTTCATTACATATTTTTATAACATGCATGCATAGTTTGCAATAAAGGGGATCGTTAACGTGTTAAAAAAAAAATGGTACTCGGACTACTGAGCGTCATTCTAAATTTGAATTTAGGGGTTGTGGTCAAATTTGAACCCATGGCGAAGAAAGATGTGATGAACCATAATGCACAGTCATTACACTTCACCACACATCCCTATAAACTCATCGAAGACAAAAGCGGCAGTGACTTAGTGACCTGCTCCAAATACGTGACAGTGGGAGGCCTATAAAAATTACCTTACCAAAAATCTCCAGGATATGATCTCCTTACTCCTCGAATTTTCCAACATCTTCCTCCTAAAGCCATAATCTTCCTTACCTATATTTATAACTGCATTATCCGAACGACGCATTTTCCTCTCCTCTGAAAACACTCCATAATAGTCCTATTTGCCAATCCTGGCAAACCACCCAATGACGCCTCATCTTACCGTCTAATTAGCTTCTCCCTATACTCTCAAAAATATTTGAAAAACTGCTATTAGAACGCCTACTTCAAATTATTAAATCCAAAAACCTTTATCCTACTCACCAGTTTGGTTCCAGCCAACGACATTCCACTCCTTCCCGTTGTCAATCACATCTCCTCAGCCCTTGAATCCAAACAGTATTGCTCTGCTGCCTTTCTTGGTATAGGTCAAGCTTTTGACAGGGTTTGGCATCCTACATCCCTACCTTTCAAACCGCTTCTTCCAAGTCCACTGTGGTTTAGAATATTCTAATTAGTATCCCATAAAAGCAGGAGTTCTACAGGGCAGCGTCCTGGGTCCTATTTTCTATAATCTATACACCGCTGATGTCCCCTCCACCACCAATACCTTCTTGGCAACATTTGCAGATGACACTGCAGTCCTATCAACCCATTCAGACCCTGATATAGCATCCCAACACCTTCAAAGACACCTTGATGAGATTGAGTATTGGAGCAACCAATGGCGAATCAAGGTCAATGAAACAAAATGCTCCCACATAACCTTCACCCTCCGCCGCAAGTCCTTTCCGCTATTATTTTTAAATTCGTCTAGAGTCGTCTCTCTGTGTCTGAGACAGTACGGTATTTAGGCTTTCATTTAGACGAAAGACTGACATGGAACCCACACACGAGGCTAAAAAGGCCAGAACTAAACAGACGCTTTGGACAACTGTACAGACTACTTCGAAGGACATCCCATCTCTCAATAGAAAATAAACTACTTATTTACAATTTTATACTTAAGCCAATCTGGACATGCGGAGTAGACAGCAAAAAAGTCGAACATCAAGCGCATCCAATCCTTTCAATCAAAAGCCCTGAGAACAATAGTAAATGCCCCTTATTACGTCAGCAACAAAACCCTTCACAACGATCCGAATATACCCTATATTCTTGTACTCATCCCTTCTAAGTTCATAAAATACCATAGTAACCTATCCAACCACCCTAATTCCCTAGCAAAGTCACTGCACTGCACCACATATCCCTATAATTCTCCTCGGAGATTAAAACGGCAGTGCCTCGTGACCTGCTATAATTAAGTGTTAGTGGGAGTCCTGGCAATGGCCAGTTTCTCTAATCATGTCCTGAGAGCCTGTGGCTCTCGCGCTCTTGTTCAGCCTCCGCTGGCTCTTAACCAGTGACGCGGCTGACGTAGGGGCATGGGGGACTTCCCAAGACTCCGCTTCCTCCTTCGCACACGAGGGGGGGGCGTCTGGGCTGTTCGTAAATATTGTATGAATGAGCGAGTGAATGATGAATTGTAAATATGGTATGAATGATAACATTTATCTCAATTACTTATTGCCTAATAAGGCAGATTGTAATTTTATCTTAATAAAAATTGTTTTTGTTAAAAAAAAAAAATTATCTTTTTGTCCGCCAGCGCTTCCGGGCTCTACACTGCACTCTGTTATGGATCCGGCACTGCCGCGATAGCACAACAAAAACAAAATAATACAACATTCTGCTACATGAGCTAGAGCAAAATAAAAACAATAACAATAATAATAAGAAGAAAAAAATACTAAACAGAGATCTTATATCGCTAATCCTTATTCCTAAAACAAAAAAAAACAATACATTTTTATTTCTTATTTCTAACTCTAAAAAACAAAAACAATAATGCGTCATCTGAATATAACAACCAAAACACAGAAAAACTGAGATCGTGCACATATATTCCGTGTTTCGACTACCCTCCCATCACGCACCTCGTGCAGAGGAGCAAGAGTACACCAGTTTATTCACCTGGGACCCCGTCCCGTCACTGTGGTGGGAGTTTTAATTGTTCTACATGGACGGTCCGTCGTTTAATGGGCGAGGTTAAACTTTCAATGGTCACCACATTATGTTCCCTAATGACTGTATCCTTGAATGGGCCCTCGTACCGAAATGGTTTCTTGGAACGGTTAGATCCAAGCTTACGATAGACGACAGTTCACTCTCGAGAGCCAATCGGTTACTACGTTCTCGGTCCCTGGCTTGTATACTATGTCAATGTTATATTGCGCTAGGAACTGTTTCCATCTAGTCACCCTAGCGGATGACTCTTTCATCTTTCCGACCCATTGCAGTGGTATGTGGTCCGTAACTGTTCTAAAATTTCTGCCAAACACACACGGACAGAAGTGCCCTATAGCGCATACAACCCCGAGCAGCTCTCTTTCTAGCGCACTATATCTTGCCTTCATGTCCGTTAGGTGTCTACTGGCGTATGCCACCGGCCGCTCCCCGCTAACTCGCTCCTGAGACAGCACTGCGCTCAGGGCATACTCGCTAGGGTCCATGGTGACAGTAAATTTCACCTTGAATATCGGGAAAGCTAGGATAGGTGCCTCCTGCAGCCGATCCATGCAGCGTTGGATGTTTTGCTCCATGCTCGGAAGGTGTGAAGTCAATTCGCACCCCCTTTTTCAATAAATTGATAGGTAACAGGTACTCACCATGTCTGGCACATGTCGGCATCCATCCCTTGCAGGAGTTTGTCCATCAATCTCTGGTACATAATTGGAGCATTCTTCAGCCCGAATGGCACCCGCGTGAACTCAAAATGCCCTTTCTCGAACGAGAACGCTGTTTTCTGCCTCTCCTAATCACTTACTCGGATTTGGTGTATCCCGCCTTCAGATCGTAAAGATTTTATCTCTACTTAACCTATCAATAATATCCTCGATCCTCGGGATAGGATACTTTCTATGTTCTCGTTCAACTTCCGGTAATCTATCACGACCCGGTGCCTCTCCTCCTTGTCCCCGGGTCTACTCTTCTTCTTTACTGCCCACAAGGGACTGTTGTGCCGTCCTTGATTTTTCCCTGTCTTACTAGCTCCTCCATTTCCTTTCGGATATGCTGCCGTAATGCTTATAGATATCTTCGCTCTTTCACATAGGTCACGCGCTCTGTCTTCAGTGGGATAGTCTACGACACTATGGGACAGTAGGGTGACCCCAGCGTGTCTCCGTCTACGAAAAAAATATCCCAAAATTCCTCCCATATTTTTTCCCTCCAGCCCTCTACCCTGTTTACCGTTCCAATTTTCACCCTTTCTCCCAGGGCGGTTCCCAAGCTCCGATAGACTACTTTACCTAATTTAAGATTCCACTTCCTCCCCTCGTTCCAAATCTGCGCTCCTACCTTTCCAAGCAGATCACAACCCGCGACTTCACCACCTGCACCCTAATCTCACCTCCTATCTTCGTCCACCCTTGGATTCCCACGACCGCTTCCCCCAATATCTCGCACGGCCCCCCTAAAGTAATTAATTTACACTCACATACCTGTATAGGAATCTGGTGTGCTCTCTCTCCCCCTGCCTAGTGCACTAGGCAGGGAGGACAGAGATGACAGAGATTGTATGTGTTTTGCACATACAAGACTATGGTGCTTGTTTTCCCCGTGTCCACCAGACATCTCACTTCCTTCTCAAATTCAACGATCGGAAACTCACACATCCTCTACCTAATATTGTTGCACCTTAGGATGCGTTCGTCTCTTTGCTGGCACTCTCCTCAGGCTTCTGTGTGCTGTTCCCATCTACGTGGATCGTCTCTTGGTCCCGTCTGCCTTCTGGCCCTACCACACTTAAATCCTTCTCTTTCAGTACCCGATTTCCCGGAGGAGTCGTCTCTTGACGACCCGCTTTCTGGAGGAGTCCTGCTTCGTCTTGCCCTAACCCTCTGGGCATGCACCTCGATAGGTTCTTGCCGTTGATAATCTCTCCTTCGAAAAATATATGGGAAATGTCTCGCTATGTGCCCTTCTTCGCTACATTCGAAACACTTCGTACGAGGGCACATTGCCACCAGTCCTGTCCTACCACAGCCATGACATCGTCTTTCTTCTTTGCGTGGGGTATATCTGGGTCGAGCCCCTCCGAACTTTCTTTCTTCCGCGGCTCCCTTGTTTCTACCGCCCGATGAGGCTTCGCGTCTTCTCCATACTGGTTTCGATGTTCCGGTTCCTTTGTACGTAACCCGGCTCCACTCGTTGTCCATGTCTCTTTTCCTCATTTCCTCTTTTCTGGCACAAGCGTCTATCATTAATTGCGCACACTCCAGGAACGCGCGCTTCTCGGGGAATCTTTCTTTTCACCCAGTCTCTTTGGTCAACTGCACTTTTAAGATCGTGGACGGAAAACCCATCCTCCAGTCTTCTTCCATGCTTAATGATTCTCTCATTTTTTCCGTCACCTTATTTAATCTGATCACTAAGCCCACCACGTAGTGCCTATTGCTCTGTCTGAAGTATGTCCTCCTTGGGAGTCCATTTTCCTCCTCCGCACGCTTTCTTTAGACGCAATTTCACCACTTCCCATGGAGTATCCTCATCAGCTTAAATCTGGTTAAGGATACTCCTCTTGACTCTGCATGTCATGGCCGCCTTCAAAGATCCCGCGTCTATGGAGTCTATCAGGTTTTCCTCCGTCTTTGCCTAGATCAACGCTATGAGGCGGTCTCCTTCTTTTAAAAAGTTGTTTAGTTTACCTAGTTCTTCGGTAAACCTCTCCAGCTCTACAATGGCTTTCCTCGAGTCTTGAGTGTTCATAGCCTTAATTCTCATCAGCGTGAGTGCCATGATATGAGCCTCAGGCATGGTGCTTCCGCTAGATTTAAGACCGGCTGTCTGAGTAGCCTCCTTCCATCATCTCGCTCCTATTGCGAACGGAAATTAGAAAAGAGTCTCCAGCTTTAAAGCCAAATGCTGAATTAAAATGATACAAAAACTAAATCAAGTCACATTCATTAGTCCACCATCTTTGGGTCTCGATTTTGGCACGGTGCGGCCACTTTTTTTTTCTTAGAACATTGTTTTTTTTTTTTTAATAATTAGTTGCAAGGAGTGATAACACAACGATGTGAATTTTGAAGAGATTTTGAGGTTGCATGGTGATGGGGGGGATCTGACACGCAGACTATTATTTATTGTAATGTAGTTATATAATACAAGGCGTTTGTGATTTAAAGGCTCAACCTCAGGATGATTACTGCAAAAGAAAACTGTCCTATTACAAAAACACATTAAAACTGTTAATCAAATCGTTTTCTCAACCGTCAACGTGTCACACGATTGTCTTGAAGTATCACACTTCATTTATATATTTTTTATGGAATAAACTTGCATATTCCAGGAAGGGTGTTCTGTTTTGATATTCCACTTAAAATCTTTTGATTTTGTACACTCAGTTAAACATTTGTGTTGCGCTAAGGTTTTCCTTATTTATTTCACTCCCATTTAATTTCTAAGCTAGTTCATCAGCAGGTGTTTTAGGGCAGTAATTAACCGTGACAAGGCAGAATGTTGTTAGGCTGGAGAGAAAAAAAAAGAAGTGAGTTTAACCAGCCCCTTCCCCCTCTACCTCGTGCCCCAGGGGCTCTCAGGCATTTGCATGTCTAGTTAGTGGAAATGAGATTTTTTTTCAGGTAGGGATTAAAGGATGCGTGTGGTCGAGTCCTTGCTACACGCCTTCTAAATATACAGCTCCCCGTGGAGGGAAAAATATTCCGTCATTAGTGACCGGATATAATCCCACTGCTGTCTTTGTTTGAATCGAAACCCATTGTTTCAATTGAAAACCAAAAGTGTTTATGTATTACTTTACCAACTATTGAATCTTATTTGTATGGATACAAACTGGAATACTCTACTGTGTAATAAATTATTGTATTCTCACATACATATGTGTATGGATCTTATTTTTATTTTCCAAATTAATTATTAATTAATTAGGTCATTTTATTAATTTCTTTATACTCATTTCAATTTTTAATTCTTTGTATGTATACATGATCTCTCGGCCACAACACTGAATCCATTTTCATACGATACTTTTATCCAGACGTATATTATATGTATCATATATTTATGTATCTTATTTTATTTACAGTGATGGTAAATTTAGGACTAATACAGTCCAATAATAGTATAGATATATTATTATTTTTATATAGGCTCATATAGCCTCAGTCTGAAGACAGTATTATCACATATCTATTGTCTTTTTACAGGCAGAACAAACATACGGCTGGATAAAAGTATCGTATATAACTGGATTGAGGGTTTGCAGTGAGATGATAAATCTTTTGACTGAGGCACGGATAAAGCACGATGTAAATACAATGAGATAAAGTTGTATCTAAAACATACTAGGATTCTTATTGTGGAATAACACGGACTGAGACGGCAGAAACGATAATCGTAACAGTTTGGCACCGTCTTCATGCTTTGCGGCTTTAGTGCCTCGCTTTTTATGTTAAGTTCCTTTGGAAGCTGTGCTGTACGCTTCTCTTTTCCTTTTAAACTTAACAGTATTTCCATATTCTCCGGGGGCCATGTCTCCTGATGCAATCTTTGGCCGACTTGAACTTCCTCATTTTAGTTATTTTAAAAGCAGACTTAAATTTATACACAGGGAGGTGATAAAACATATTATTATGATCCTCCATGATTAAAACTAAACTTTTATTAAACCCTTTGCAGAATTTAGAGCTAAAATATTCTCGAAAACTATGTATGATAGTATCAGCATTAGTGATCATAACATTGTCGTATTGATATCTGGTACATAATACATATACGAATACATACTCGTAATACATGTTCCTATATGTGTTTGTTTAGGGATGCATAGATACTTACAAGTGGGTATAACTAAACCACTAGATATTTTTATTAAACTCATCGTTGAAAAATTAAATTCAAAGAGGGCACACGAATACATAAATCGACCACCTGCCTAGTTTTCTATTTTATGCTTGACTGCCAACTATCGTTTTATTACTTAAAAAATAGTTACTAGAGCTGAATATTAAATAGCGTTTGAGCAACGAGCTGAGAACGCGTATAAAATGACCGTCAAATAAAACTCATAGAAGATATTCTACATTAGAAGTAATTCTTAAGAATGATTTTTTTATCATTATATTTTGTATACAATTATAACACTCGTCTACTTCAGCTCTTCATATGATCAACAATTACAACAGTTCATAGACTCTAATTGCGATTTAAAACTGTCTCAACTAACAACGTATGTGAGCTATTCACGAGGAAGCCCTCAATAAGCGAGTAATTACTTAACATACTCCATCAGTGTGTGTTAAATTGTAACACACAGAGAAGTCGGCCATATTGGCCAGTCCCAGATTATAGATAAGAACACGCAGTGGTCATCAAGGTAAATAAGGCAGCATTAGCCAAGCGCTCTCAACGTCTCAATGCTCTCAAAGGCAAGGTCAACGTCTCTAGCGTGAATTTCGTGAGTTCGGATCTCCCGAAGATCACCTAATTTTTATTTAAAATAAAATTGATTAATATAATAATAAACATTAAGAATTAGAACAAATGAGATTTTATCAGCAGCTGATGTCTCAAAATAATAAGAAAAAATCAAGGTCTTTAGGACCAACTCCGACTCTATCAAGCTTTTCACAGGGTTTAGCAGGCAGGCTTGCTACCCTTGAGCTACAAGCTCAAAGGATATTTACCGCAGACCCTTTTCCTAATCCTACAGTCCTACCTTTCAAACCGCTTCTTCCAAGTCCGCTGTGGTTTAGAATATTCTAACTACTATCCCATAAATGCAGGAGTTCCACAGGGCAGTGTCCTGGGTCCCATCTTCTATAACCTATACACCGCTGATGTCCCCCATACCCCCAAACTTTCTTGGCCACATTTGCAGATGACACTGCAGTCTTGTCATCCCACTCAGACCCCGGCATAGCATCGCATAACCTTTAAAAACACCTTTATGAGATCGAGTGTTGGTGCAACCAATGGCTGATAAACGTTAACAAAGCAAAATGTTCCCACATAACCTTTACCCCATGCCGCAAGTCCTGTCCACTAGTCTTTTTAAATTTGATTCTTCTCCCTATGTCTGAGACAGTACGGTATTTAGGGTTCCATCTCAACAAGAGACTGAACTTGAACCCACATACGAGGCTAAAAAGAAAAGAACTAAACAGACGCTTTGGACAACTGTACAGACTACTTCAAAGGACATCACATCTCTCAGTAGAAAATAAATTACTTATCTACAAAGTTATACTGAAGCCAATCTGGACATACGGAATAGAGCTATAGGGGAGAGCAAAAAATTCGAACATCAAGCGTATCCAATCCTTTCAATCAAAAGTCCTGAGAACAATAGTAAATGCTCCTTATTACGTCAGCAGCAAAACCCTTCATAACGATCTTAATATACCCTACATTCTTGAACTCATCCCTTCCGTGTTTATGAAACTCCACAGTAGCCTTTCCAACCACCCTAATCCTGTAGCACAGTTATTGCACTGCACCACTTATTTCTATATTCCTCCACGGAGACTGAAACGGCAGTTGCCTCGTGACCTGCTATAAATGCGTGACAGTGGGAGTCCTGGCAATGGCTGGGTTATCCAATTATTTCCTGAGCGTTAGTGAATCTCGCGCTCTTGGTCAGCCTCCACTGGCTCGTATTCGGTGACGTTGCTAACGGAGGAGCATGGGGGACTTCCAAAGACACCTCATTCTCTTTCGCATGCGAGGGAGGTGACTACCATGTGGATTTGGGTGGCCCCTGGGCTGTTTGTAAATATTGTATGAATGGCGGGTTAATAATGAATTGTAAATATGGTATGAATGAGAATATTTATCTTAATTACTTATTGCCTAATAAGGCAGATTGTAATTTTAGTACAATAAAGTATAAAAACAGTTTTAATATTTTTTATATAATTTTATAGAAGGGACTTTATGCTGTAGAGATTACATTACATCTTTTTCTAGCTAAATTTTAATTAAATATTGTCAACTTGCAAAAAAAAATGATTTTTTATGTATGAGGACATGTTTACTTTCTAATTAGATGTAACCTGATGAAAAATAATGGTAAACTAATGTTTAAGTTTAAACTAAATTTATACAACACTATTTACGTTTATGTGCACACATAATATAATTTATTATTCTGTCTATAAATAATAGAATGTTTAACTTTATCCATTATATTTATCGCTATGATAATGTGTAAGTATATAACAATTTTTTTCATTTCGAGAATGATCGAAAAAACTTTACTTCAGGAAGAGGGGAGATCCTGGATGAATGGAGGGAGGGTAGAAAAGATGCTTGGAAAGAATGACAAATTTTATCTGGATCTTTAGGAATGGGGTCACCCTTAGGCGTGGAAAAGAAGAGAGGGGTGATGTAAGAAGTTGTTGTAAGGAAGATCGGCTGTCGTTGGTAGACCAAGGGGATGTGACATGTTCCCGGGATATTTATTAAAAGTATGGCTCTGCCTGGGACAGCTTTCAGTCCGTCAGAGCTGGCTGTATTGTGCCCAGATCCAGTCCACCCTGCACAACTTTCCCAATTTTATTTCCTTAGAGCCGTATATTAGTGAGGTCTTTGGAGATGTTCGTAGAGAAGTCATCCCTATATTTCAAAAAATAAGATTGAAATTTGTGAGAGTAGTATTGTGGCCGAGTTTTTTTTTCTTCATAATAACATCGTTTAATTTCCTATTTAATCTTTAATTTTAACCAGTAACAGAGCTTTAGCGACTAACAATAGAAAACTCTTTTCACGTTGTAAGAATCGCTTTTGTATATTTTAGCTACTTGAACATGCTTCTTTCAAATAATTAAACTACAATAACCGTGAACAGTTATCAATAACGTCTTTCTCAACATTGATGTTAGCGAAATACTGAAGAAAAGTTCTTTTATTTTTAGGGTCCGTCATTTTTAATAACAGGTAATGACGTACTGAATCATTCAGATAGATGGATGTGGAAGAAAGCGTGTGCTCCAGTACAAACATAATTATTATTCATTTTAATAGTAATGAAAATCCATCACGATCAATAAGATCTCAAGAGAAGACCCTCACAAGGATAGAATCAAAAGAATGAGGGAATAAGATGAATGAAAGGCAAAAGAAGAAAACAGGAAAGAAGATACGGACGGGATTCACGTCGAGGATTGAATCAGTCTAAAGGAAGCAGTCGGAAATCTTGTTCTACAAATCGGATTTGTCTTCGAGCCTGCATTCAGCTCATCTGTCATCTTCAACTGGTCTCTTTGGTACGTAGGTATCCATTCCTACTTCAATCACACAAGGAACTTGGAAAGAAGCGTTTTCGTTTTGTGGGCAATAAATATCCTCCGTGTCGTGTCAAAAATAGGAAGCCAAGATTCTTTGTAGGCACTCATTGTATGCCCTATCGTTTTGAATTGTTAATTAATTTGTCAATAGGGTTGAAAATGTTTGTAACATATCGATTTCGGACAATCCTTGTCAACAAATTTACTTAGAATTTTCGTACTTTCGGGGATGAGTTTTAATTTACTTTTAATTAACACTTATCTGCTTGGTTTTTTTTTTTAACAAAAGAGGGAATTTTATATTACTGTTTTCTTCAAATTTATTTTTCAAAGGTACAATTAGTTATAATTAATTCTAATTAGATGTGGCTACATTAATTGCTGTGCGGTCCGGCTTCCTGGCATTTCCTCCAAGCTACTTTTTAAGTAAGTTTAATTAAGGTCTGGTGTTCAGCCGTTACTGGGGGAACACAATCATCAAAAATTACTCAAAATGGCTCCCAGCCAAGTAGCACTCGAGACTAGAGGGAACACATTAGTTTCACCTCAAAGTGAAAAAGTTGTTAATTGTCAAGGTCAAAGAGGGATGTTTCACTATTAAACAGTTCGTAAACGAATCGTGCCGTTTGTATGCATGTAGGATAATAGCTACTGCGAATATTATTTAGTCTATATTAAATGTTAATACGCCTGCATTAACAATCTGAAGGTAAATGGTGCAATAACGTAACAACTAGAAAGAAAATTAAAACGTGAAATAATTGATAAATTTTCTTAACATACAATTTCTCTCAATTCGTGTTTTGTTTGACACATTAAAGGACTATTTTCCCCAAGATTAACAATTAGCAATATAATATAAACTGGACTAAATAAAGCATGTTTAAAACATAATCGACTTATTTCAGAACATAAAACGCAATTGTTTTTGTATAAAATACAATTTCTACCTATTCAGTTAAAAATAAAATTTTACCTATTAATTTTCGTTTGCAATTATTATTCTTGAGTAATTACTGGTGCCGAGAGTGTTTTCTTTTTATTGAAACCATTTCCACCCTGCTTACTAGATGCTAAGTTAAACCTACCAAGCACTATTTTAGTCTATTAGAGGATTTTAGCCACTAATTATTATTGTTAGTTAGTATTTTTTATCAATATTTAAGTTAGTTGCATGACCAAAATTGTTTAAAAAAATTAATTATTCACAAATATAATTGGCGGGCATTAATGACACTGTAACGCCCCCGTACCTACCGGGAAATAGGAAATTTACCTTTGGATGTTGAGAAATCAGGGAACGGAAAGTTAGGAACCAGGAAAGAATTATTGAATACGTATCAGCTAGCATGCACAAATTTATAATCGGGAGAATTTTTGGGAAAGATACGAATAAGAACGACATATAAACCCCTTTTCTATTCAAAACTACTGGTTAATTAAATTTATTAACTCCTTGAACACTTTCTATAACAAAATAAAACTAATTAAATAATAGAATAATAATTGAATAATATAATAATAATTGAATACTTATTTAATAATTGGATAGTAATTGAAATCTCCACAACGAGCTAAGCTCCACGGTGATTAATGTCCCACCCACCAATTGAATTTGTAAAAGTTACCTTGAATAAAGTCCGGTATCCGTCTATCGTTCATCTTTTTAGATCACTAACAATTTTCTAACACCACTCACTCCTACAGACTCTCTAGCTCACACAACCTTTCCTTCCACTTTTTCCACACACTCTGACTTCTCCTATTCCCAATTCTTCTCAAGAGGGGAATTCCTTCTGCCAGTTCTCTCATGTTATTGGTCAAGGGCGTGATCGATCTCAGAGCGGGGGAGCTGTTCCTCCAATCCCCTTTAGTTGCATGGGTTGTTATATTTTATTCCTAGAATCCCGATGTGAAATCCACGTGTTTGTCGTCTTCTCTTCTCAGTTTTCAAGGAAGTGAAAGTCGGCGCCGGTAATCTAATACCTCCTAAGCGTTGCGGGATAGTCTATACTAAATGCTGTTTTGTTACAAAAAGAGTTCACCCGTCGCACCGTGGAGCTTCGACGTTTATTTTGACTTAACCTACACTACACTTATTTTACACTATGACCACATCACACTTTCATCACTTCTCCTCGTCTTCTTTACTCCCGCTCGGTCGATGTACTGCTCTCTTCGCCAACTCCTCTAGGGCCCTTGCGTCTCCATTCCGTTTGCCGGCCATCCACCTCTGTAGTCCCCAGGCTCCTAAGGCACTTAGTACTAGGAGCGCTGAAGCCGTTGCCGCAATCCAGGTCCAACGTCTACGGCTGTCTCGATTTTCTTGGATTCGCTCCAAGGCGCTGGCGAGGGCGGAGAATCGTACTTCATCAGCCGCCCATTGACCTTCCCCTAGTCCGCCGTGCTTCTCTAGAGTCACCCAAGCTTCTTCCAGGTCGGCTTCTCCAGGAAAAACAGAGTGCTCAGGCAAGTCGCCCGTCTGCGTCCCACCAAGGGAACTGCGCGGGGCACACCCATGGTTGAGATCTTTGGCAACGTGACAAGTCTCCCTCGTGCAGGATGTTGTCCACTGACGTTTCTAACACAATTTTGTGTGGCCCGTTTAGGCTACGTACCGGCATCGGCTGCACTTTGTAGAGCTTGAAAGTCTGTCCCTGCATTGTCAAGGGTAGGTCTATAATGACATGCATAGAAGTTGGCGTCGCCACTCCGCGTACTTCTGCCGCCTGGTAAGAGCGGTGGGCATCTTCTGGACTGGTACCTGTGAACAAACTCAATTCCGTGGGCAACACATTAACCACCGTCTGGAGAATCTCACTTAAGGACTGGGGGGACAAAAGGGCTTGACTTACCGCGCCCCATGCTACTTTCTCTAAACCCGAGTATAATTCCCTCAGATCGCCCCTTGCTTTCAAAGCCGTAACTTCCATATTTTGGAGGTTTGACATTAAGGATAAGGACAGGTTAGTGTAAAGGGAAAGCCGGTCTACTTGGGTCTCAAGAGAGGACAGCCGCCGGTGTGTGGTTTCCATTTCTTCCCTTAGTACCCCTGCCAGACGTACTATAGTCCTGGTATTTTCTTCCGTCCTCTGTCCCAGTCTTCGCGTAATGGTTAGGTGTTCGGCGGACAGGTGAACTAAGTGTCCCTGAGTTGCAGACAGCTTCCCCAGATCGCTTCTAATTCCTTCTATGTCATCCGCGTCTGGATTACCGAACACCACTCCACCTTTCCACCGATATTTAGTAATCCTCTTCTTCCTCTCTGAATTGGTAACAGGTTCCGCATGGACAACACAGTCGCATTCACTTCGGCCACCATCTTTCTGGTTCTCTCCAACTCATCCAAGTAGGCCTTCATTTCTAGAACGCGGTCTACCGTGCACCAATAGGCTACCTCTATCCCGTCCATTGCTTCCATCATCCGTAACGCCTTGCCGTACAAGCGCGTTACGTTTACTTCCACTATCACCCACCAGCATTCGCTGGTCACTACCAAATCTCTTTCATACAGGAATCTCACTCCTTTGTCCCCCAGGGCCATATGCATCGCCAGCCAACCTGCGAAAACTATTCCCACACCATTAGTTCGTTTCAGATCTGGGTCTCAAGGATATAGGGGAACGTGGAGCTACCAAGGATTGACCCCCTACGGGGGCCCACGTGGCGTCTCGTGGGTCGTCCACCTGGCTATCTCCCGAGTCGTCATCTCTATCTTCTCCGTATATCGCTTTTCGTCGAATATTGCGCCCGGCCCTCTCTCTCGCTCCCTTCCTCTTTTCCCCATAGCCGTCCCGCCCTTTGTTCCTCCGGGCGCCCTCCTCCTCCCCCTTCTTCTTCTTCTGAACCGGTTCTGGGAGTCATTTCCCCAGCCCTTCCTTTTGGCTCTAGGCTATTTGGCTCGTCAGTATCTTCCCGCATCCACGGCGGAGTAACTCAGTCGGGGAGACCCGGTGATCTTCTTAGCGAGGGTGGCGTTGAGGTCACACTTTCCTGGCTGGGTCCGGGTAACGCCTCTACTTCGGCGCCTTCCTCCCTTTCCTCCACTTCGTTGTCCCCGTCTTCATCGCTATATTCCACCCAAGACTCCGTCTCTTCCTCACTGACCTCCTCCATTTCTGGAGTCAATCGTTCTTCCAGTTCACTCTCCTCGTCGCTCTCCTCATCCTCTAAGTAATTAGGCCCACCACCTACCGCCAGTTTCAGACGGTTGATGTGGACAACCACCTGCCCTCCAAATTCTAATTGCAGCTTGTACGTGACCGGGGAAATCTTTTTGATCACCTCATATGGTCCGGTTCATGGCCGATGGAACTTCCTGCAATGTCCCGGTTTGATCACCGGCACATGCAGAAAAACATACTCTCCCACCTTCAATTCCCTGGGTTTCCACGCCTTGTTGCATTGCGCTGTCCGACGCGCCCAGGTCTTCTCCATCCTTTATGATGCCTCCTCATAGGCCTGATTCAGCCTTTCTTGAAGCCGTATTACCGACTCTTCTACTGGGGCTTCCCCATCCACCGGCGCGATCTTACACTCCATCGGTGTATGTACTTCTCGCCCATACATGAGGTAATTCGGCTGTTGGTGAGTGCGGAATGGCCCGATAGGCCATCAACGCGTAAGGTACCCAACGATCCCAATCCCGTCCATCTTGTCGCACGTAATGAGCAACAGCCTCCGCTAGCGTCCAGTGCAACCTCTCCACCATTCCATTTCCTTCCGGGTGGTGTGGAGTGGTCTGTGTCTTTTCAGTTCCCAGCAACCTTCACGTGTTATTCATCAAGGAAGATATGAAATTCCTTCCTTGGTCCGTTACCAGCCTCTCCGGGGCTCCGTGGCGAGTCACTACTTCTTCCACGAAAGCCCTGGCCGTTTCTTGTGCCGTAATCTCTTTCAGAGGAATGGCCTCGGCATACCTAGTGAAATTATCTAACATGGTCAGCATGTATTTATACCCGCGTCCACTTCTTGGACCAACAATATCCATCGAGATTTGCTCGAATGGTCGGGTAGGGAAGAAATGAGCTTCGAGTGGAACTTTCAAGCCCGTGGGAGACTTCATTCGCAGATGTCACACTGGGTTACGAACTCTTTTATATCCGTATTCATGTTTGGCCAGTAAAATCCCTCTTTTACCAACAACGTCGTTCTCTCAATACCCGGATGTCCAGCCCACCGGGCCTCATGACACTGCCGCATCACGGCTTTTCTTAACTCCTCCGGTACAGCCAACTTCCAAGTTCCCACGTCGGGGCTGCCGTTGGTCCAGTATAACACGCCCTTGCATCTCTAGACCCCTGGCCTGGCTGTTGTGCAAGGTCCTTGCACCAGGCATTCTTTTGTTGCGCTGCCCACAACCGTACCTCGCTGAAACCCGGGGTCCTCATCTTCACACCTCGTACCGCCCTACTTAAGGCATCTGCATTGGTATGCTTTTTACCCGCCTTATGCCCGCAGCTAAACTCTTGGAGTCTCAAGGTCCACCGCATCAACCTGGATGAGGGTTATCTTAAGCTCAACATCCATCTCAGGGCCGAGTGATCTGTTATTAACTTGAACTCTCGTCCCAGTAGATAACACCTGAACTTTCGGGTGGCCCATATCACCGCCAATAACTCCAGTTCCGCGGCTGAGTAGTTTTTTTCCGGTCCTCTCAACTGCCGGCTGACGTAACATATCGGTCTTTCTACCCCGTCGCGGACTTGCGACAGCACTGCCCCAAGGGGGTTCGAGGACGCGTCGGTTGCTAAGATGAACAGATCCCGAAAGTCCGGGTATATCAGGACACGATCTGACATTAAGTTCGTCTTCAATTCGTTGAACGCATCTTCCGCTTCTTGCGTCCACTTGTATGTGGCATTCTTTTTAGTGAGTACCGTCATTGGTTGCGTAATCTCTGAGAACTTATCAACAAACCGTCGGTAATATCCCACCAGCCCAAGGAATGATCTTACCTCCTTCACATTCCTTGGTCTGGGATAACTCTTCACGGCCTCTACCTTTGCCGGGTCCGTCCTTACTCCGTCCTCGCTTACTACGTGGTAGGCAACTTCCTTTCACACGAATCGACATTTTTCTCGGTTAATTTTCAAGTTCGCCTCTTGTAATTTGCTGAACACGTTCCCGATCCTCTGTGCCTGCTCTTCGATCGTCGCGCTGTAGACAACTACATCGTCGAGATACACATAGCATTCCACTCCCTTTATCCTGCTTAACAGGCGATCCATCAGCTTCTGAAAGGTCGTGGGCGCCTTCGCTAGCCCAAAGGCCATCCTTCCATAATGGCCGTCGCCAGTAGTGAATGCCGTTTTTTCCCGGTCTTTCTCTGCTACGGATATCTGGTGGTACCAGATACCCACTGGTGGGTACGACTCCTCCCCAACTGTTCCAACGTCTCCTGGATTAGTGGTAGCGGGTACACTTCCACCTTGGTGACCGCGTTAAGACCCCGAAAATCAGTGCAAAACCGAAACTTGGTTTCTCCATTTTCCAATTTCTTCTTGACCAATACAATGGGTCCCGACCACGACTGTTGGATCACGCCGTTGTCCAGCATCTCCTGTATATGTTGTTTCACTACTGGCCTCTGGGGGAAGGGTACCGGATACGGTCTTTTTGCCACCGGCACTGCCTCGCCTGTCTCGATCGTGTGCTCCACTCCCAGGGTGTATCCTCTCTCGTCCGGTGGATCGAACAGTGCCCCATACTGGTTAAGCACTTCCTCAATCATCTCTCGGTCGCATGGCTGCAAGAGGCTGAGTTCTTCGTCCCAATTACGCTTCCCATGGGCTTCCCCCTGCAGTTGCTTTACCGCTCCTACCACCACCCCAACCTGGTCATTCACCTGAGCCCTCGAGGCCATTCATAGCGTTTGACCCTGATCGATCACAATTCGCTCCCCTGCTAGATTCACTACTCTAACCTTCACTCTTCCGTCGCTC
This sequence comes from Acanthosoma haemorrhoidale, assembly GCA_930367205.1. Taxonomy (NCBI): domain Eukaryota; kingdom Metazoa; phylum Arthropoda; class Insecta; order Hemiptera; family Acanthosomatidae; genus Acanthosoma; species Acanthosoma haemorrhoidale. The sequence continues at coordinate 133,820,464 of OV884011.1, forward strand.
ACTCTGTCTACTACTCTGCTGGTTCACAGTCCCTTTTGTGGTTGAACCTCGGGTTCTATTATCACTTCTTCATCATCTACCACGTCCACTACCCCTGCTACAATTGCTTCCGCGTACTTCGGAATCACATATCTTTTCGCGGCTTTTACTCAGCATTCCCCTGGCTCTCCCGGAGCCGGCTCTCGCTCTGTCAGTCCTTGGTCCCTCCGGTACTCTTTCCTTAGGTTTGGTCTCCCCTTTCGTCGCTTGGGGGTGCTCCACCCTTCTTATTCGCCCTCTTCTTCCCCATTTATACTACCAGCTTTCTCCCTTGATTCTGATCTCCCATTCTGATCTCTGCCTGAGGGCCTGCTTTCTGCGGAACCCTATGCTTCTCCGTTTGCTCGTGGCCTACGCACCTAACTTTCGCTCGTTCACCGATCCGTACCACCCCAGTCTCTGTATTTAATTGTACCGCTAGTTTCTTCATCAAGTCTAGCCCTAGTAACCCATCGAAGGATGTATCCAAGGCAGCGATTGTGAAGGTATGCTCTATTTTCTGATACTCTACCCGGCACGTTAGCTGTTGTTCGCCCAATATCTGTAGAGACTGACCGGTCACCCCTCTGGCCCTTACTCCCGATTGTGCTATCCTCACGCCCGGTATTGCCTCCTTGAGTATGGAAATCTGGGCTCCCGTGTCGACTGGCAACCGCCGTATCCACCCCGGTAATTTTATTTCCAGACTCAACCCGTCTGGCGGGGGGTCCCGCGTTATACTCGGCAATAGCCACTGGCCACCCTCGTTGTTCAACAACGGTCCTTCCCGGGTTTTTGGGATGGACCTAGGCCTTTTGAGTCGCTCTCTTTCACAGCGGGAGATTTGCAATGGGACGAGTAGTGTCCTGGTTGCCCACAACGGTAGCAAACCCTAGGGCCGTCCGGCCTTCGTCCAGTCTTTAGAGGAAGGCTGCGTTAGTCAGGACAATTCCTTGCTATGTGCCCCTTTTTGGCACAACGATAGCATTGTATTTCTGCCAATGTCGGTCGGGTCCCGCCTTCTCTTCCTCGGTTATTTGGTTGTCGGTCCGCCGCGCATACACACGCCGGGCTTTGCGCTTCTCGTTGAATTCCGGCTAAATCCGCCTCTGGTTCCCGTACCGCATATACCTGCTTTCCTCCCTGGTGCTCTTGCAGAGCTTGTTCTAACTCCAAAGCCATTCGCACAGCTTCCTTTAACGTCCTTGGCCGGCCGAACAGGACTTGTTTGCCTACTTCCCCCAGCAGACCCCTTTTGAACGTCTCTAATACCTTTCGCTCCACCTCATCCGTCCACCATACCTTCTCTTCCACAGTCAGGGCCGGTCTGCTCATTTTCCCGCCCACCACAATGCATCTGTCTGCGAACTCCTGTATTTTCTCCTTAGAATGTTGGCTCATGTCTTGCAACACCCTTCCATAATACTCGAACGTGTTGGGGTCCCCAAATCGCTCTTTTAATTCTTTGCAGAGATCCCCGAACGTCACCCCCCCCTTTTAGCTCCTCCGTCCCTCGTACGAAAGTAGCCGCTTGGCCCTGTAGCTTTAACCGGCATATCCGTACTCTGTCTACATCATCCCATGACCCGCAATCCGCTACTTCCACCAGATATTCTAAAAACTCCTCTACCGGCCTGGCTGTGGCCTCGCCCCCCGAAGGCTTAACTAATGACTGTGAGGATAGGTCCTTCCGAGTCGGTTTGATGACAGGTTTCGTTTCACTACCCTGCTGAGCCCACAGGTCTTCAATCTTTAGTTGAAGCTCGGCCTCTTTTAATTTAAATTCGTCATTCCTAACCAGCGCCTCTTCAAGCTTCCTTTTTAACTCTTCTGTAGCCATTTTGGAGCGTAAATTGAATTTGTGGTTTTATTGCAACCACCCCACACCTGACACCACTGTAACGCTGCCGTGCCTACCGGGAAATAGGAAATTTACCTTTGGATGTTGAGAAAGTTAGGAACCAGGAAAGAATTATGGAATACGTATCAGCTAGCATGCACAAATTTATAATCGGGAGAATTTTCGGGAAAGAAACGAATAAGAACGACATATAAACCCCTTTTCTATTCAAAACTACTGGTTAATTAAATTTATTAACTCCTTGAACACTTTATATAACAAAATAAAACTAATTGAATAATAGAATAATAACTGAATAATAGAATAATAATTGAATAATAGAATAATAATTGAATATTAGAATAATAATTTAGTACTAATTTAATAATTGGATAATAATTAAAATCTCCACAACGACCTAAGCTCCACGGTGATTAATGTCCCACCCACCAATTGAATTTGTAAAAGTTACCTTGAATAAAGTCCGGTATCCGTCGGGTCCGTAATGAAATTACTTCATTTTATCTTTTAACCTTGCCTTTACACCAAAATGATAAAAACAAGAAAATCATTAGAATTTTAAAGTTCAACATTCATTACAGTTCTAATTACTGGATAATACCCTTAAATATCTCAGACTGATAGAACCATTTTTACGACGAATGCCATAGAACATCTTAAAATAGAGACTAATAAAAGACTCCCTTGAAAGTAGAACCTTTTGAATTGGGCTTGGTTTTTTACTAACCAAAAAAAACTATTTGAATTTCTTATACTAAATTGAATTTTTTACAGAATAATTGAGTTGAATTCCATTCGACGTGCATTTTTTTGTTTTTTTAGAAGGTATAAATTTTTATTATTTTGTAATATAATAATAAATACCCTCCTTCCTTGTTGCGTTACGCCACCGCTGGAATGTTTCGTAGTCAAGCGATTCTGACTGTGTCAACATCCCTATTATAATCTAACACTTTTAGCCTTGGCCAGAAGCCACTCAAATATATATTAATGGAAATTAGAAAATACTATATACTTAGAAAATACTAATAAATTAAAATACCATATTTTATTAAAATTGACATTTCACGGGGAATGAATTTCGTCTGATTATACATTTAAATGCTCACAAAAACTGACCTAATAGGATTCTTTTATACCTTCAAAGTAGGACCAAAATAATTATTAAAATAGATCCAAATTCTCATTTCCGAGCCGGCTTGTAAGGTGTATACATTATTCAAAAGCAACCGGCTACACCATACAATGCGACTGCAAATTAATTTTTATCACAAGAGGGTTCATGGAATGATTTAAAGAGCACTGAAAATGAGAATATGAAATAAGACCAAATGTATTACAAAAAAAATGATTGAAACCAACGCATACTATTGGAGAAGACTAATGATTTGAAATTATAAAATAGAAGAGAGTGGTTTATGGTTTTAAATGCTTTAGGGAAATTCAGGAGAATTAGTACTATTAGTTTTTGTTGATCAATATTGTCATGTATGTAACTTATGATACTAACTAGTGCACATTGTATGGAATAACCCGGCTGGATACCAGATTGGATAGGATCGAGAAGTTTTGACTATTCAAGGTGTAGTGACCGCTAACTACATAAGTGTTAAATCACCCTATACTCTGGTGCATATATAATGTATTGTAATTAAATGTAAATCATGGGAAAAGATCTAGCAATAAACGTGGAACCGGCAGTCGTTAAAAAGTCAAGCGTAAGAGGGATGACACCCAACGGCCATAAACCTGAGAGAAGAAAAAATAATTAAACAAAGAAGTTTTGAGCACGAGAACTGGGGAAGAGCCAGCCTAACTCGGTGTATTAAGAAACTGCCACCTGGCCGTCATAAAACAGACCCTGTTAGACCAAGGGTCACCTCCCGGTGGTCATAAACCTGAAAGGGTGATCCACCTAGCATGCCATAAACAGTCGTAAGCTAAGCGACCCTTTTCTCCGGTCACGCGCCTTGTGACAGGTGTGCAGGTGTACCATCATAAACATACCCCTTTCAGACCGACTCCACCTTCCGTCAGGAAGGGGAAAACACTACTTAACCCCAGGGCTTCTAGCCCGAAACCCCACTCTCTCTTCAGCGTCTCTGAGTCTGTCACCCTGTCTTTCAGCCTCCTTGCAGACCCTTTGACGACTTGTACCTGTTACGCTGCCGGGCCACCGCTCGAACTCTGAAAACTTGCCTTATTCTTTATGAAACCTCTGTACCTCTTCTCTTGAACACAGTGCATTGTCGGGGCACATACCTATCATACATGGAGTCAGATATGTTATTAACTCGAACAATCCACACTTGTCACCAGGGTTAGGTAAGCAGGCACCTCTTAGTGACAACCCGACACAAGGAAATTGGAGATTGGGATTGGAAGGGTTTTTTCAGTAGTCCAGAAAGTTTATAAAGGATGGAGATTGGGCGATAGTCTTTTGGCGATATAGTCCAGGATTTTTATACAGGTATACTAGTTCCTTGAAAAAAAAAAAATTGACCATAGATAGAGCTTTTTGACAGATCTTTCCCCAGCAATCATCCCCCTAACTTTTTTAAAAAACAGTGAAAGTAGTCTAGGAGACCTAGGTAGTTAACTAAGGTTAAACGCGGTGGAAACTCAGGAAGTTGTTATCGGCTCCAGTTTCTTTCCTAGATCCATTAATGATTTAGCCTGTGTTAAATCGTGATGACCATCTTATCACTTTCTGTTCCACTGTTAAAACCCTAGGGATAACCGTTGAAAAAAATTTCTCCAGGAACCAACATATCTCCCACATTTCCCGTCGGTCAATGGGTACCCTCGAACAAATCCATCGCTCTCACCATCAGCTTACATGGCAACTCCTTGTATCATCTCTTATTTTTCTTCACTTTGACTATGACTGAGTGGTGTAAGGGGTTCTCTAGAGGAAACTTGAAGACATAGAAGTGAGCTGCTGCGTTAAATTTCTTTTTGGGACTTCACGGCGCTCCCATTTCTACACCGAGTTAGGCTGGCTCTTCCCCAGTTCTCGTGCTCAAAACTTCTTTGTTTAATTATTTTTTCTTATCATCAATTCTCATAATTCTCCTTATATGTACAATATTTTACAGTTATAATAATAGATCTTGAATGTCCCTTGCATCATAGGAATGAATGGCCATTTAGAACAACAAATTTCAAACCTCAATATTACATTATAAAGCCCCTTAATACGAAAAGACAATGACATGTTGTAACAATAAAGGTTTTAAGATTAAAAAATCCAAAACTGTTGGTAGCTCCACAAGAACTTGATTTTTTTAATCCTCAAAGATGGTAAATAAAGCCATCTCTAGTAATCTCCAAGTTACTAAATACAAATATACTGCATAACACAGCTTGTAAAACTACTAGTAAGTACAAGCATTGTAAATTATCAATGTGTATTATTTAGATTCATTACATTTGTTATTCCATAATCTACAGAGGATGGTCCGAACCCGGCTACCTCCTGCAAACAGTTTATGCACTGCATCAGCATCTGTATCTAAACATTCAATAAACCTCCTTAAAAACCTGGCACCACTAGTAGGGAATATATTTCAAATAAGCTACATATAGTGATATCCATATACTAAAAAACGAAGTTCGTGTAGCCAATAATGTGTACAAGGTTAAGGAATATTTTTTCTTTCAACCAAACCTTTATAAAACAAGACTTAATAAAGAATTATGTCTTAAAACTGATATAAAAGTGTAACGGCAACATTTTTATTTACTATAAAGCATATATGTACCATAAAAGCACATATATTGAAATGTGCTCCATGTATCGCATCATCAATGCATTTTATGAAGGTTTAGTGAATGTTTAGTAATACATGCAGTAGTTCATATTTTATTAACTGAAAACAAATTTGAAAAAAAAAAATGACTAATCTAATATGAATACTATTAAATCGGCAGGATAGTTATAATGGAAGGAGATTTACTTAGAGTTTCTTCAGTAGCAGGAATCGTTAAAGATTAATATGTACCAGCCGGCATATCCATCAAGGTTTAAATATGTATCCTGCTGTCGTTCTCATGTTTGCAAATAGAGTCCTTCGTGGCCATCTCATTTATAGTCTGCTGTATTAATATCTGCTTGTAGGGTACTGTTCGGTATTTCATCTCTCTACCGAAAACTGGCGCTGTGAGTCTTTTATTATTATGATTGATAGTTAGCATGCTTATCACTGCATCAATAATGTATTTGAAAATTGGCTATTTCAGTTTCATGAGAAATTTCTAGTTAATTTCCTTTCCATTTACATTTCAGATAAATTGCTTATTAGATATACTTTATTCAAATCCAAGGACTATTCACTTTAAATTAGCTCCGACAATAACACCGTTTTATATTTTAATTGCAAATATCAAAGCATCTTATACAGATACCGTGTTTGTTGAAGGTAGTTCTATGTTTAAATCGTGAACCAATGGTGTACGAACAAATTTGAAAGGTAAAAATATCTGAAGTTTTAACAATATTTTATGGGAAGTGAAATATTTTAAATGTTTTGGGCTTCAGAGCATTATCCCTCGTTTTGCAGCTAATGAAGTAAAACATTCCATAGAGATTAAATAACAAATATTTCACGTACGCAAGCCGTAAATGTGTTTGCAAGTGCTTGAAATAAATTTAAAAACCATCACGGTACGGTATGCTCATAATTCAACACAGTCCCACTAGCATAGAGCAAATAAACATAAATATGCATATATATTGTCTTGAAAAAAAAATACTAATAAATAATAGAAAATTTACTCAAAGGTAAACTGAATAATGTCACGTCTGTAAATGAGAAGTCAGCGCCCTTGCCTGCCAACTACGGACATCAATATAAGTATTCATTCCGGACCAAGTTCGCTACGCCTAGCGAAGGAAAATGAGTAGAATTTGTAGTACAGAAGCAGTGAATTTAGTTTAGAAAACTGAAACAAATATTAGAGGATGGCAGACTAGTGTCAGTACCATTTGGGGCTTTACAACGGTGACTGCCTCGATCGGCCTTAACTTTCAATGAGGAATTGTCTCATAAATTTTTTTCTATTAAATATTAGTATGTTAATATAAAACATACTAAATTAGGAACTGGAAAAGAAGTCCCTGAAAAGGACAAAGGTGATTATTCTAAATAGATTATTAATGTATCGTATTAATTTAAGGTCTATTTTATAGAATGTTTGTCATTTAATATTAAACGTTACAAACTGGAAACATTCAGTTATAGGGACTGAAATAGAACCGGCAAAACCTACACTCGACCACTTTAGGCTCTAATTTCAATTATGCAAATAAAACAGATCCTATAAGCCACTTAACCGATTTAACAAAACCAGTTGAAGTCGTTTTAATAAGTGGCGTTTGGAAAGCTCACTACACACCATTTAATTCAATTAAGCATTATCAGTGCATGTTAATATATTGATTTCGATGAAACATTCAACATTTCAACATTCACACGGGTAAACTTATATGTTACGTGTGAAGCAATTGACAAAGTAAAATTAATTAAAAGAGGGAAAATTATATTAAATAAATCAAAATAACGAAGTATTTAGCGAATAGTGAAGAAGCTTCACACTATAATACACTTATGTATTATGTGAATACTAAATTTGTGAAAGTTGAACAAAAATTAATCAATTAAGTTAATCACCATCAACCTAATACTATTTACCGTAACCATTACCATAACCTATAAATACTTGCAATCCCCAGAAGCAATTTAAGATTAAGATGCTCATGTATTTTATCTTCATTCAGTTCTAATTTGTATGTTTTATCGTTAATAAGCATTTTATTTAATTTGGTAGACTCGCAGCAGACAAGAATCTTTGAAAATATGGTTATATATAAAATTCTAATCAGCCAAAAGAATGACAACTTGAATATCAGCCCGTCTTCAGTTTTTCAAAGTGAGTTTACTTATTCCCTCTATCAAAAAAACTAGTCGAGTAAATTGACTCAAATCATAACAGATTTATATATAAAAGTATAAGATGTAAACATAAAAGTATGCCTAATACTGAACTGATTTTTACTAATTATAGAATCCAAACATATTAACACTTGAGTCTCAAACCTCCGAATGTGATTGAGATAAAGCGAATAAATATATCAATGAACATAGTTCTGTCTGTACAAAATGAACCGTTTACGTCTTAGAAAAATAAACCAATGCCTTGTTATCTCATAATCATCCTTCATTGAGAGGATGTTGTCCATTCATCTCTGCAAGACTTAAGGACACATAAATTAATTGAACTAAAACTTATTTTTTAACATTCACAAACATCAGGCAAGTATAGAACAATAGACGTAATAAAACTCGTAAAATACTAAATCAATAATGAAAAAATAAATCGATACATAATATATATCAAAAAATAACAAAAAAAAAAATTATTTTTAATCAAAAATACCAAGTTAATAGTCAATCCTGCTTTTTATTGTGATAAAATTACAATCTGCCCTATTGGACGGTAAGTAATTGTGATAAAATTTCTCATTCATACCATATTTACAATTTTCATTCGCTCGCTCATTCATACCATATTTACAATTTTCATTCACTAGTTCATTTATACAATATTTACAAACAGCCCGGAGACCTGCCAAATCCACATAGCTGTTAGCTCCCTCACATGAGAAAGAGAAAGCGGAGTCTTGGGAAGTCCCCCACGATCCTCCTTCAGCCGCGTCACTGAATTGGAGAGCGCGACAGTCACAGACGCTTAGGGCATGATTAATAGTCAAAACATCTAATAAAGACAATGATTATATAACGTGTGAGGGGGCCAGCTGACTGTGGTTCACTCTCTTGTTTGCTATTGTGAGTAAAAGACACCCACGTACCAGCAATGTGTTCTGCTATTTTCGAAAAGTAGTGATTGGCCGGCCGGTGTTATCAATGATATTATGACATATGAATGTAATGTTGCAATGTATATAGTTTAGTATTTTCACGGAGAAAACTTTGAAACGTAAAATTTCTCGGCAGATCATGGGTCTCATTGTGAAAGACTAACTTTTAGTGGCCCTTAAAAATAAGCTGATTATCTTCATTTATCTGTTTTTATGTACATTATCCAAAACACGTATTAGTAAATTATAGTTGTTACAATTAATAAACACTTTGAGTGCCAGCCGTATAATATAGTCAGTAGATGGTGAATGGTGCTCATACCAATAAGTGCTTAGGTGACTCAGTTATTAGCCTTAGAATTTCATTTTGTATTTTATGCCATTTGAGGGAGTAACTAGTACAGGTTACAATCCAAAATGGTGATGACTAGATCAATAGAGCTTCCCCCCCCCCCATTTGTGGCATGTTCAAAATATCGATTCTACAAACGAATCTATTTACAATTGCTTCATTGTATTTCCTGTAGCTTGCCTACATTTTATACAAATTCTAGTATACAAAATAGTGATCTGCATTGTGCGAAAGTATAATGATGTACACTATACATTAATGGACTGAATTTATTAAACAAGATGGGACTCACCTTATTAATCATAAACATAAAACTAACTTACATCTAACAATAAAAACTTAATTTTTTTTATATAGGATGTAGGAAAAATAAAGGAAATTATTTGGGATGATGGGTGCCTTTCACTAAGAAGAGTCCCATTTGAAGGATGTATGAGAAGGATATGGAGTGTGGGATATCTAAAAGAGGCGGGTGGATTCGGGAAGGTAGTGAGAGTCTACCTATGGTAGAGCCTAGGGGTACTAGGCATTGGTTTGATTTTTTTCCTGAATGAGTCGGCCTAATCGGCCGGAAGATCAACCCTGCTTACACAGGTAGATGGGGTGATGTGGCGTCGGTTGAGTCGGCCGGGAGATCGGCCTCGATCTCTCGGCTGGGTGTAGGTCCGTCAGTCCTCTGGTTCTATGATGTCTTTCATTCGCCAAGCTTCGGCGGTCCAGCAGTGCTTCCATCTGACGGGCATTGGTGGTGGCTGAGGGTCGGAGAATAGTGGGTTATGGCTATGTCTTAGGGAGTCAAAAAATTTGATATGCCTTCTCTTGATAAAATCTTGGATAGTGAGCACTTCGAATTTTTTGTGGATTTCGTCTGCCTTCTTTCGGTCGAAAGGGGTGTGTTTGAGGAGGTGCGGAGGACTCTATTCTGAAATGGCTGGAGCTTTCGGAGAGTGTTGGAGTCAAATACTTGTAGAGAGGGGTTCCATACATCAATGCAGGTCTTAGGACGCTCTGGTATATCAGCAGCTTGAGGCGTACTGATAGAGCCGGGCTGTGAAGTAGGTGTCCGAGGCTGAAGAATTTCTTCCTAACACTTTTTAATTTCCTGCCGAGGTGCGTTGTGAGCGACAAGTGCCTACCGAGGGTAATTCCGAGGTAGCACAGCTTGTTGCTTATAGGGCATTCTTCGCCGTCTAACACGAAGGATTTCGGGAGCTTTTTTTTTCCGGATTTGTAACTAAATATTATTCCTTGCGTCTTGGCCGGATTGACTTTAATGTAGACGGCATCGAGTTTCTCGGCGATTTGTTGACTGGCGCTCTCAGCGAATTTCAGGGCTCTGGAGGGATTGATGCTAGTGCTGTAGACACCTATATCGTCTGCGTACGCGGATACCTCGCAGTTGGGGTACGAGGCTCCTACGATGTGGGCGGTGTAAATGTTGAACAGCAACGGGCCTAGCACCGATCCTTGGGGGACACCGGCAGAATAGTTTCTTCGGGTCGTGGTCGTAGTGCCTTTACGAACCGAAAATGTTCTGCCTGTAAGGTAGGATCTCATCAGGTTCTGCAGCTGAACCGAGAATTCGTATTCCCTCAGACGTTGGAGTAGGATGTAGTGATCCACAGAGTCGAAGGCTTTTGAACAGTCCAGAGAAATCATTGCGGTAGCTCTGTTTCTTCGGACGTTCGATACGACGTGGTTTTGCAATCTCACCAGGTTGTTATTCGCGCTTAAGCCTGTGCTGAAACCAGTCTGCTCTGGTGGGATGACTTCCTGTGACTCGCAGTGCCCGGAGAGATGTATGTGGATAATTCTCTCGAACAGCTTCGAGAGTTGAGTCAGCAGACTGATGGGGCGGTAATGAGATGGCTCATATCCGCTCTTCGCTGGTTTCAGAAGAGGGATCACTACTGCATGTTTCCAGTTCTGAGGGAAATAATGAAGCCTGAAGCAGGAGTTCAAGATGTTAGTTATGAACGAGATTCCTTTCCTCGGCAGCTGCTTCAGTAGGATGTTCTGGATCGAGTCCTGCCCTGGTGACTTCTTGCCGGTTGTTCTCCGAATGATGGCTCCGACTTGCCTGTGAGAGGTCCAGATATCGGTAGTGGTGGGGAGAGAGAGGGAGGGGGGATCGAGCGTTCCTATTGGTTCGCCTTGGCCACGGCTCACTTCCTCGTAATAGGTCGCCAAAATGTCCGCTTGCTCGGTGGTGGGGATGAACTCTAGGTAGAGGTCTTCACGAGTTTCCACAATTGCTTATGGTCGCCGTGCAGACTGGTGAGGCGATCTTCCCAGACCGAATTTTTCCACTGAGCCATCAGGGACCTACTTGGTTTGTGAGAGAATTTAAAACCGGTTTTAAGTCCCTGTTTCTGGTCCTAAACCACCTGTTCTTAATGTTGTTACGCTGTCTTATCAGTTGCAGGATGTGATCCGGAGGTTTCCTCAGAGAAGGGGGCTTCGGAGAAAATTTGGGGATCGATGCATCGGAAGCTCGTTCGATGACGTCCTGTAACTGATAGATAGCGTAACCTATGTCCCAGGTGTGCCTAAGGGGCGTGATAGTGGGCAAATCGGTTTTAATGAGACGCTTGTAGAGGTCCCACTTAGCCTCATCGTACCTGTATCAAGAAGCAGGCGGCTTTGGCTTGTCGCCTTCTAGTTCGTAGAGAACAGGACGATGAGCGGAAGTGGTAAAGTCCAGAGCGGAGCATCCGGTGACCCGGTATGGATCTTGTGTCAGGAGCAGGTCAGGCGTGGAGGTTCTGTCTGGGTTAGCAAAATGACGGAAGGTCGGCAATCCTGGGTGGATGACCGTAAAAGGAGTTTTGGTAATGTAGCGGCCTAGGCCGTTTACCCTAGTACTACTCCACCAGCTGTGGTTTGCATTTAGGTCACCCACAATGACGTGTCTTCGGTCATGAGCTACTGTACTGAGCAGACGCTTTTACGGGTCACAGGCGGCTCTCGGTCTTCTATAGACTCCTGAAACAATGTATTCTTCGTGAGCTGGAGCGTTACAATAAATTGATCGGGGCCTAGGTTGACTTGGGTGGGGGGCAGTCTCCTACAGGGTATACCGTTTCTGACTAACACCGCTACTCCTCCTGAGGTAGTTTCGGTGTCGTGACGGTAAACAGTATAACCCGGGAAGCGGCAGAAGTGTATTTTCTTTAGCCGGGTATCTGTAAGGACGACAACGTTCGGCGTATGGCACCGTAGAATTACTTCTACGTCGGCTTGTTTGGGCGTAATGCCGCAGACGTTGTATTTTAAAATTGCGTGCCCACTCATTTAGATGCAAGTTTTCTGAAATCTTTCATCATTTCGGTTACCGCCTCTGATAGTTTGTTCATTGACGCGATCAAGTTGACTAACACGGCCATGATGGCATCATTGTTATTGTTGTTGTTATTCTAATTATTGTTTTGTTGTGGTAGGGGCTCTGGGGGAACTTCCGGAGCCCTGGTGTTACCGGATGCCATCTGGGTATATGAGGCTGTCTGACGAGGTGGGGGGGGGGAGCAGGCTGATATCTGGCCATTCTCGGCCCGGCTGTGTTCTGTTGTTTAACCTGCTTTCTATTTTCAGCGGCCTGTAGGAGCTGCAATCTATGGGGACACTGTTGAAAGAAGGCAACGTGGTTACCCCCGCAGTTTGCACATTTCAGGGGAATTGAGGCATCGCTGAGGCAGTCTTTAGTTTCGTGAGGCTTGCTACACCTCACGCATTTTGCCTGCTTAAAGCAGTACCGCCTGGTGTGGCCGTATTCCTGGCAGTTGAGGCACATAGGAATGCCCCTTTTGTCATGAAATGTGCTCACACGGAAGAGCACGTTATTTATGTGGCCGATTTGCTTGATCATAGCTTGAGTTAAGGTATGATCTCCGATAACGAGGATCGGCTCGATCTCAGTCTTAGCACCCTTATGGTCGGAGCGCCTTAATCGATAAACATCGATTATATTACCGAGTTGTTGAATATCGGCTTTAATTTCCTCGATCGGGTGCAATAAATGGAAGCCGTGGAGCAAGAATTTTTTGTTCTGCTTTGTGCCTCGGGGGGCAAATGTGTGGAAAGGGATTTTTAGTTCCCTTAACACAGCAGCTTTTCTTTGATGGTCAGAGACAGCATGGCACAGGACTTTAGTGTCCTGTTGTGTTTGTGAGATTCTGAAATTTCTCACACTATTTTCAGTAAGCAGACGGGTTAGGTCATAACTGTTTATGCGGCCTAATATTAGGGGGGGTGGCGATGTGCTGGCCTCTGGTTGAGCTGTTGTGTTAAGAGGGGTGAAAGAGTTTGAGGTTTTAACCTCAGGGGCCTGGGGGAGAGTACGCTTTCTGCAAACTCTCTTGGGATGTTGAAATTCATCAGCGGGGTCCCTACGGCTTGCCATGCCCTACAAAGGTCCGTGCGACGCACGTCCAGTTGAGGGGGAGAGCCTCACTTATAATAGTTTAAAGTACTTACCTGTCTTCACGAGAACAAAGTGCCACAGAGTAAAATATCAAAGTTTTACCGGATTTGAGCTCTTGCCACAATGGAAGCTGGATAGCGTCTCTTGTTGTTAAGAAAGTACGCATTCAGTTTTAACACGACGAGAGCTAGGTTAATTTCTAGGGAATATAACCTTTTTGAATGTTTCACACTTTAGTTGCAACAATCAATGTAATCCCTAAACCTTAACCTAATTTTCCTAGAGAGTCTGTAGCCATTGATGCGGAAAGGGGAATGGTGGGGTATTAGTGTTAAACACTGGGTTTGTGAGGTGCTGCTATGAGTCAAAAACTTGAAGTGTCTCCGATGGATGAACTCGCCTACCGACGGCACGCCAAGCAACATTTGCAGGTCGGCATTCTTTTATCTCTCGAGGGAGGTATGATGGACCACTTTTCTAATGATCCTATTCTGGAATTGTTGGAGACTCATTATGCAGTATTGTGACTCAAGTGAGTATATAGTGGGACACCGTACAGCATAGCTGGCCGGATTACACATTTATATATCATCAGTTAGAGACGAAGCGACAAGTGAAGTTAGGAAGTGGTGAAGCCGGTAAGCCTTATGTCGTACTTTTTCTATTTTATTACTAAAATGAGTAGAGAAATGGAGATGCCTATCCATTTTTGATATTCAGATAGTACATTGAGAAAGAATAGAGCCATTTGTTTTTTCCTCCAAAGCTCTCAACATTGAAAAATTAGGAATAAGAGAAAAATAAATGGTAAATATTTGGAATGAGTGGATCCTTGTGCTTGGAGGGGCCTATTTAAAGGATGGGTATAGAAAATGAGGAGCGTAGGAAACCTTAGGTGAAGTGAAGGTGATTTAGGGTCAGTGGTGAGAAAAGCTTCTTTGTTTTTCCCCCAAAAGCTCTAAAAATTTGAGAAGAGGAGGGGGGGGGGAAATAAAATCACATGGACTTAATTGCTTTTATTATGGTATTTTTAGGGTCTTAAACCTATTGTGTCACATCCCTAAGAAGATGTAAATAAAAAAAAAAAATTGTCTTGGTGTGAGGAGACTAAGTTATTAATATAAACATGAAATAGACATAGTGAGATGTGCATTTTATGTGGCATTATACATGTGTATTGTTTGACATTAAGAATTCTCGCCTCTGGTCTTTAAAATAATGTATAATGTTGGGATAAATGAAATATGTACACCTATTGATTAAATGTTAAATTAGAAGTAACTAGGCATAGGACAGATGGCCTGGAATGTTCTGAACATCAGGTTTTTATCTTTCTGCGGTCCAGTCCGTCTCTAAGGGCGTGCTACATCCCTTCTCTCCCAAAGGGAGTTCCCATTTTCTCATTAGAGGGAGGACGTTGGATTCAAACTGATAGCTTTATTGCCTCCAAAAACCTCAAGGGTTATTGACTGGAGAGTTTTTCTTCCTCTCTGTCCAAAATTCTAATCTCCTTTATATCCTTAATTCCAAATAAAAATATATAAAGTATTTCTTTTATTACTTCAGGGTACGTTTTTTTTTTTTATCAGATCGCATATTACATTCATGTTTCACAGATACTGGAATTTAAATGATAATTCATGAAGCTGAACGAATATTAACTACCAACATCAGTAGATTGAACTTTTATATTCGATGGATTTAAATTAAAGAAAAGATATAAACAAATATAAACAGAAAACAGGGGCTAAAAGTGATGTAAAAAGTGATAGAGATACAGTAGAAAGGAAAAAATTGCATTGGCAAGATTGCTAAGCGGGTTCCACTTAGCCCAGTAGAATTAACTCAAAAAAGGGTTTGTCTTGCAAATGGTTGATTAGTTATGGTTTTTGAGGCATGTTTTATGTATTGACTCCCTAGTAAAAATCTGAGTAATCAACCTCCATCCATTGTTTATCATCTTGAAAAAATCACTAAGAAAAGGCAATTTTTTCAGTTTTTCCTGGGTATCTTCCTTTCAGTGCTATAATAAGTAATATTAATAAATTTAAAGAACATTAAATTCCCTGTTGTACCTAAAATTTTGAAGAACTGAAGAAAAATACTGAGATACGGGTCGCTCTGTTTGGGTATGGGAAAATTAATTTTAGTACTACATTTGAGGGTGACGCTTTCCACAACGAAAGTTTTACCATTTTCAAAGATCCCGCTGCAGAAAAAGAAAAGATTACGGACGCTATTGCAATTTCCTTTGTGGCCCTTTATGAAGGTGACTCTAAAACCTCTAAAGATCAATAACGGTATCCTCACTTTGCTAAAGATGTTACATACACGAAATTCAATTAGTGCAACTACCGAACGTAGATCAATATTATGCATTAATATTAAACTTATATGGAACATGAAAAAAGTACACTTGACTAGGGCTAAAATGATATTGGTGGCCTAACACCTGTGCGGATGAATAAAGAACCAGCTTCAATGGCATTGCTGATTTCGTTCCGATACAAAAATGACTTTAATGCTCAATTGAATGTTTTTATTGTGGATTCTAATCCACCATAGGAAATGCATAGGTGGCATAATAGGTTGGATTAAACATAGAAGAAGACGATTTAGACGATCTACAGCTTACTGGACAAAGTGATGAGTTACATACAACCACGCGAAGTGCTCCTTCATAGACCAATATAAACGCAAAAAAAAAAAGAAAACGCACATCGCAATATCATAAAAAAAAAATAAATATATTCAGCAATTAATCGTAAGTATTGCTGATAGAGTAAGTATAACAATTTTCTTTAAGTCAGTGGTACTAGTCGAATTGCCGAAATTAGTCTATATGTATAACTTTTTCATTGTGCTAAAATGCCTTATTAGGCAGTACGTAATTGAGATAAATCTTCTCATTCATACCATATTTAAAATTCATCATCCACTCGCTCATTTATACAATATTTACAAACAGCCCAGAGGCCTCCCGAATCCACATGTTTGTCAGCCCCATCGCATGCGAATGAGAAAGCGGAGTCTTGGGAAGTCCCCCACGCTCCTCCGTCAGCCGCGTAACCAGATACGAACCAGTGGAGGCTGACAAAGAGCGGGAGAGCCACAAACGCTCAGGATATGATGACTCCTACTGTCACGCATTTATAGCAGGTCACGAGGCCACCACCGTTTCAGTCTCCGAGAAGGATTGTAGCAATGAGTAGAGTAGTGCAATGACTGCGCTACAGGATTAGGGTGGTTGGATAGGTTACTATGGAATTACATGAACTTGAAGGGGATGAGTTCAAGAATGTAGGGTATATTAAGATCGTTATGAAGGGTTTTGTTGCTGAAGTAATTAGGGACATTTACTATTGTTCTCAGGATTTTGATTGATTGGATACGCTTAATGTTCAACTTTTTTGCTGTCCCCCATAGCTCTATTCCATATGTCCAGATTGGCTTGGTTATAATTTGTAGATTAGTAATTTATTTTCTATTGAGAGATGGGATGTCCTTTAAAGTAGTCTGTACAGTTGTCCAATGTGTCTGTTTAGTTCTTGTCTTTTTAGCCTCGTATGTGGGTTCCAGGTTAGTCGTTCGTCGAGATGGAAGCCTAACTACCGTTCTTTCTCGGATACAGGGAGAGGAATAGAATTAAAATAAACTAGCGGACAAGACTTGTGACAGAGGGTGAAGGTAATGTGGGAACATTTTGCTTCATTAGCTTTGATCAACCAGTACTCGATCTCATCTAGGTATTTTTGAAGGTTAAGAGATGCTATATCGGGGTATGGGTGGGATGACAATACTTCAGTGTTATCCGCAAATGTGGCCAAGAAAGTATTGGGGTATGGGGGAATGGGGGACATAAGCGGTGTATAGGTTATAGAGGATGGGACCCAGGACACTGCCCTGTGGAATAGTAGTAGTAGAACAGTAGAATATTCTAAACCACAGAGGACTTGGAAGAAGCGGTTTGAAAAGTAGGATGTAGGATTAGGAAAAAGGTGTGTGGTAAATATCTTTTGAGCTTCTTCAGCAAACCTGAGTGCCAAAACCTGTGAAAATCTTGAGTTATATCAAGAAAGGCAGCAGTGCAATACTGTTTGGATTCAAGGGCTGAGGAGGTGTGATCAACAACGCGAAGGCCTTGTTCGTTATCGGAACAGAAACCAAATTGGTGTATAGGAAAAAGGTTTTACTCATTTCAGTACATAGCAATTTAAAATTATTTATACAAGTGAGAAATATTGCATGCGGTGTGGGCTGTGTAGGTGTTTTTATTACTTCCATGTCCTCTGCTTGGATATTTTTTAACGCCTCAAAGGTGTTTGAAGAAAGGGGACTCTACGATGGTTTTTCCTTTCGATGTGCTGGCCTGTGGCGGTATCTCTTCCATCGAGCTAGCTGCAGAGGAATTGTTTATTTGTACGTTCCTATTTCGAACGTCTTGGTTTTCGCTGAACAGGCGAACTACTAACTCTATTGCTTGATGTCTGTAATCCGACAGAGCCAAGTGCTAGTCGTCCAATATGGCTGCCATGTCGGTTTGGTATCACCCATTACACTCCTAAACAAATATAACAAGTGATTCACTCACTTCTTGAGGGCTCCCTTGTGGCCAGCTCACGTAAGTTGCCTGCTGAGACAATTTTAGAGCTGAAGTACTGTCTATAAGCAGTAGTATAAGGTGTTTACATGAAGAACGATACAGAGAGGTGTTTGCATATAATAGCGCATGCGCAGAACTAATTAGTCTATAGGAAAACGTCGTCCCTCTGTCCATCGCTACTTAAATTTGACAAAAAATATTTGGGTGAGTGATCGGTAACAAATTTGCTTTTGTATATAAGTTAGAAATGCATGTCATTGCCAAATTCACCTAACTTTTTGTGCAGGTCGGCTATACAGCTCACTAGTACCCATTTGTCTTTCATTATAGAATTAGACTATGTTCCTTTAGTCCTAAACGTCTATCGAGTACCATAACTTTCAATCGTTTTTTTCCCTATTACTATAGCCACACTGGTGCTTGTTGCTTATTGGTAGGTAATAAATACGCAATTATTGGCTCTGAAAACTTTTTTGGATACCTTTGAAACTAATTTTGCATTACCTTCTTCAAACTGTCCCTAACTATCAGGGAGAATCTGAACTTTGAATTTTAAATATCTTATGAGCTGATAATTGAGTTTTTAAACATAAAATCCGGTTTGTTTTATTAATTTAAAATATGTTCCTATTATTTCTCTTTCTAATAATTTTATTGAGTGAAATATAGCATACAGACACACACACGGACAGTCAAAAGATGATCGCACAGTATATAAATAGAAGTATAGCCTCTCTATCCGGAATAAGCAGTATATGTTCAAAAGCTTCTTCGAGATGCCCTTTCTTCAAATTTTCTGTGCGTAAAGACCTTAGATTGAGCGGAGTGTCGCATACCGCCCCCAGGATCCATTACTGCGGTGTATACTTAGTTAGGCGAGAAATATCGAGAGTCTTTTTTGTAAGTGCTGTCCTCGTAAACCATCTTGTACTTGTCCTGAGGGCTTGTAGATAAGGGTGGCCTATCCGTTTTTCCAAGGGGCAAAAAACGATACGAGATAGCGGGGTTTACCTCACCCAGTGGACCCCTCGCCTTATCTCAGCCGATTTTGATAGATCGTCACGCCGTGAGGGAAATCGAATTGATAATAACGATTGTGTTCGATCATCTCGGCTTTCAGCCATGGAGGGCATCTATTAACCCGTAAGGCCTGCCTTAAAACTCAAATAGGTAGGCTTGTAAATGTATTTAGATTTTTTTTAATTTCTTTAAATATCTTTATTAAACCACTAGGCCATCAACACCATTGTTTAGTGCACTTAAACTAGACTGTACAGTCCACCAACGTGAGCCCGATCGTGTACCAGCCAGTCTGAGAGACACCCCACATGCCAGGCGGCAGACTTCGTCTTCTTTTTCAGAAAACTTACTTATTATTTAAATTATTTGATCCAAGGAACTGTCGCTTGATTGTGTTGTATATATAAATAATAATTGTTGTTCTTGTAAGTCGAATGACGTCAGTGGACGATTCAAAATCAAAATCAATTACACATAAATTGCTTAAATACTGGCCAAATCTTTGAGATTCATTGCACGTTAACACCCTTTATGTGTAAGAAAAAATTGAACTAGCAATGCTAATTATGTTCTGAGGTCACTTGAGAATACTTTTAACTGTTAAAAATGTATCAATATTATTTTAATGACTTCGAACTAATTTCCGTAGATATAGTTTTAACACTGTCATGATAAAACAAAAGTTCATTTTAGTATTCTTCTCATCAGAACGTTGAAATGATGATTTACCAGTAACAGTATTTTATATCTAGGTTTGACTATGTTGATTTTGATGCCAGCATCGTTCTTGATTTTTACCAAAATCCATTTAAAAGGAGAGCGTAATCTTTATTTATGAGGCTAACACCATCAAAGAAAATACATAACGGACGTAACACGATTCATCTTAAAAAAAAAAAAAAGAATTAATCTATTAAAACAAGGAATATGGAAAATCCCAAATTCACCTGAACGATGCCACAAGAAACAAATAGTTTTGTGATAGTAATGTCCTATCACTGGCCAATAAGCAAGAGTTCGAATCTGGTCGAATGAACATCGAGATGTCTGTGAAACCGTGACCTTTAGATTTGGATATTACTCACGCAGTGGACTAAATGAACTCGTGTAAAACTATTTGTTGAATAAGGCATTGTATGAGCATGGCTATGTGACACCCTTAGTTGACTTATATCTCGGTTAAAGCAGGTCATCCCATCTGCTTTTCAACTACAGCAGAGTTCTCCACTGTAATAGGCTTAAGTTTGTTTTCTAGCCCAAGTTGAAAGCACGCGTCAGTCCCAGCTCCTAAACCCGTATTATGAAGCTACTTACTTCTCTAAGTCACAAGTTGTAATTTTATACGGCTTAAGTCGTAGTAGCAGCCAGTTTATCTTCACCAGTGAGAGCAAGGTAAATCAAATAACAGAAAAATAAAATATTAATGACTTACAGAATCTGAGAAAATCTGAAATAATTTTTTTTTTTTTTGATAAAGTAGATTGACTTCTTCTTTAGTGGCAAGCATATGCTGCTTATTATGCATATAATTATGTTTCCTAAATAATTTCATTATATGCAGATAATATTTTCAGGGTCTGTTTTAAAGATGAATATTGAATATAATTTATACATACAGGTATGACAAATTCTAGTTATGTTAGTAAACGTTCAGTAATGACCAGAATTCTTGCTGGTTTTTTTTTAAATTGTTGGTCACACTTTAACAACAACCTTTATTTTATTATTATTTAATTTTTTCCTCATTTGGCCTCGTTATATAATTGATACTTATTAACGTGGATGCCAGCACATCCATGCTTTAGTTCCTTAATTAAAACCTTATTTTGTCTTGCACTTAAAACTACATCAGATATTTTATTGTCATCTTCCTTTTATTATCTTAGACAATTTTTTAAATTGAGGACCTACGTTAAATACTTCCAGTATGGATCCTAGCGTGACGAACCCATCGCAACGTAAGGAAAACATGCAAATAAGGTTGTTTGCTTCAGGTTGATTCATGGTTAGTGAAATCACCCGATGAATGTAATTGTCGGATTAATCTTAATTGAAAACCTTAGTTTAATTTATTGCCTTTGGACCTTCGAGCCGTTTAGATGTTAGTGTTCAACCCACCCATTCATTTATCTTCAACCCTACTCTACCAGGCAATATATGCACACGTTTGGCTGTCTATAAAAGTAAAACCAATGTTATCGCAATGTCAGCTGATAGTGTAATCAATAATCATGGCGATACACAAATAATATATCATGGAGTCACACATCATCACAGTAAATAAGAACAAAATATTTGCCGAGCTCAAAGAGAGGGGTTCTAATTGCATTCCTTAACATTCCACAATCTATTGAATAAAGTTAATATACCAATGTATCATATCGAATAAAAGTAAATTATGTTGTTGTTTTGCGGATATCTTATAATGCAGGATAGTTCATACAAAGCATTTACAGTATAGACAATTTACATCAGTAGGAGGGAAGGTAAACATAACAAATTTAAGGAAGAGTCAGAAGCAGTCGCCATTTATTGCCCTATCACAATTACAAAAAAATCCACCAGTTACGTCTGCTCACGCATTAATAAGAATTCATAAAAAAACAAAATGGAAGTGTCATTGATAAGGATGGAAATCAATTTCTGATTTGAAATCATTTTTGTTTTAAACAGAACCTGGAACATTTACAAATATAATTTAGTTCGAAGAAATGTCAATTACTAAACAATTTAAAAAAAATCAGAGGGTACTGAATCAATGAAAAACTTCCTTAAAAACTAGTTTTACAATACGGAAATATCACAAGTAGAAAAATGCTATTTTTTTTTATTTTACCAACATACAGTACAATGAAAAGGAGATAAAAATTTATAAAAAGCTACTAGAGTTAATGTTCAAGAACGGTTTTGTTATTTTATATTTAATAAACGATTTTCCTTAAACAAATAAAGACAAACCAAAATTCTAGCATCTCTCTATCAGTATTGTAGCAGGGTCTTGGGACAGTTATTTCCTTTCACTATTTAATTAACTGTTTGCTGATAAAATTTATTTGAGAAATAATAAACTTCTCTGATATTATGACTCGCCGAATCAAAATTAGCAATAGAATCAATACGACCTTGGACGGGTCAATGTTATGTACTCGTGGAAGGTGCGTTAGAAAAAAATCTGAAGTATTAATTGTCTGAATGGAGCGGGGATAATCAATCACTAGGTGATTCCGCTTGGGAATGCGGTGGCTAAATCCTTCTAATATCTGGAATACCGCTGTCCAAAATAGCTCCAGCTTAGCCGGTCTCTTCCTAACTACCTCCGGATTAGGTCGTTCGTTATACACTCTAGTGCAATAACTCTTCGTCATGCGACGGTTTTCCAAAGGATGGAAGGTATTTGTCACAACAGCCAACTGCATAGAGCATGTAGCAATAGCATACTACATTTGTATTAAAAATAAAATCAGCTCAAATGAGATGCATTGTACTATAAATCATATCGGTTAGTCAGAGGGCATCGTTACAGTTGCGAAAATGATTTTCTCACAGCTAAATGACTTTTTTGTAACCTATCCCATTAGAAGCCACCTACTTCTATTCAAAGTTCAGTTCCCTTTCATTTGATGTCTATGCGCATCTATTTACCATTAATGTTGCTTGAGAATAACTTATACACTTAACTGTAATAACTTATGTATTTTATAACAAAACTATTAGCAAAGTATATTTATTTAATATCACTAAAAATAATATTTAGAATATGTGTGCATATGTACGTGTCATATGTATATATATGACTAAGTCATAAGTATATATATACGTGTCAAAAAAAGAGCACATATTCAACTTGTGGCAATAACGTATAAATGAGTCCATTATGTTTCATTTCATAAAAATGGCAAGTTTCGTACGTATTAATCGTATCGTAGTGTCGCTAGTGTCAATTTTTGGCTTGATAATAATAATATATCGGTACTTATGTACTAGCCAAAAGGTAAAGATAGACATGAAAGATCTGTTGCCTGTAGCGAAATAGATAATTGCCTTCAATCTCGTAATTCATTTTGATTGGATTCTTTTAATTTTATTTAAGATAAATAAACACATATATATTGTTTGCATTTAATACAATGAAGTTACCATATCTATTACCATAACTGTGGTAAATAAGATAAGGATGGGTGCTGACTTATTTAAGCTGTGTATTGAGCAACTAACTATAGTTGAGCAATTATGGAATGCAAACGTCAGCCGGAGGCCTGGCCCGGATAACACTTAACCAGCTGAGACTAGACCTATTTATTACTGACCCAGGGCTTGTTTTGCAAACAATAGACTGCCTTCCTGCTGACCGATGGCACCGATGATGACAGCCCTTGTGAGGCAATCTTCACCTATTTCCCCACGCTAGCTGAGAAGGCATGATCTATTTTCCTCTCTATAAATACCTTCCCAAAATTCTCCTCCCTCTCACTCAGTCAATCTCACCTCACGCAGTAACACTCTCTCTTCCCGACTAGACGTAAGACAGTAGTTAGTAATACAAATACAAAAATAATTTGTAAATAGATTCGCCTGAGGATCTATGATTATCTGTGAATTTTAAGGGGCTATGAAGAAAAAAAAACAAAACAAAAACTTGTGAATAAACTTTTCTTGTAAAAAGTCTATCTGCGTAAAAACTTCTTTAACTGGCGCTCGGGCAGGCCCTTGGCAGCGTAGCGTAACATCGGTAGAATATCCCCAATTCGCGATCCCGCGCTTGGCTAGGCAAGACCCGAAACATCCTGTACTCGTTCCAGGAACAATAGACGCTGCTATATTTAAATATACATCTCCGAGGTATACTGAACAAAAAATTGTTGAAGGAAGACCAGGACATCAAGAAGAAGGAAGTCAACGTTGTAATTGGTAATTATAACTAACTAACATTTTTTTTTTGTACACATTTTTGACATACGACTGAGAGGAGCATACTAGGGAAAGCCGAGGGCACACAAAGTGCAATAATAGATCTCGAGCCTTTACTAGGAGTCCATACAAAAATAATATTTGTAATTGTAGCGACCGCTAACTATATATGTAAATTACCCTACACTGTGGTTCATAATGTATTATAATAGAAATGCAAATCTATGTAACTTCTGGTAATAAATCATAGAGAGGTCGGAAGTCGTAGACAAGTAACTCAAAGGGTACGGCAATAAACATACGAGAATTAGCCACCTGACTGCCATATAACCTAGGACAAGGACACTTACCCCTATTAGAATAGACCTTCAGTCCTTTCTAGGAGCCATAAAAAACACACCCTTTTACCCCAACGGTCATAAAACTAAAAGGAAGTGACTACCTGTGTATCGTAAAACATACTCCGGGCAGACAGACCCAGCCTTCCACGAGGGAGGGGTTATCATATTTATATCAGTAAATTTCACTCTTCACTCTACTCTGTCTCTTAGTCTTCATGCCGCACAACCTATCACTTACCCCAGGGCCACCTGGCCTCGGGGAGTAAAACCTATCGGGGCCCTGGGAGTAAGCCCCCTCAGCCTTCCGCTAATCGACTCTCGCTATGCTACACCTCTACGACGGCACTTTGCCTCACAGCTATAGCAGACCCCTGACGACTTGTACTTATTACGCTGCCGATCTCCCCCCCGAACTCTGAAAACTGGTCTTATTCTTTATGAACCTCTGAACCTCATCCTGAACACAGTGTCTTGTCGGGACACATCCCTATCAATAAATGGAGTCAGATATTAAAATGCCGACATGGAACAATGGTCCATGTTATGAACTACATCAATCCGCACTTGTCACCAGGGCTAGAGTGATCAGGCACTCCCCTAGTGACGCCCCCGACAGTAATATTCCCCTTTAGCGACAAATATCCTACTCGGATATGAAACTATGAAACAACTAAACGTGGAAATAAAGTTCAATGCCAACGAATATTACATAGATGGTATTGAAATTAAAGAAAAAGAGACCAAATATACTCGGAAAATAAATCAGAAAATAAAATAAAAGAAAAAAGAGACCAAATATACTTGGAAAACAAATCAACCATATACATTAAAAATAAAGAAGACGAAACTAACTATTTTGATGACAGACAAACTATAAAACCATTAATCAGAACTGAACACATATCAGGAAAGGCAAACTTTGTAGCAGACTTACTATCAAGACAACACGAACACTTAAATCAAATAAATCATGCTGACAGTGACATAGAAGATTCCGAGGAAACAGAAACTATACAAACAGAAAACAATCCGTACTACGACGCAGTAATAGCTGAACTAGAAGCAATGTCGCCACAAACAACGCAAACACAAAATACTGAAAACTGAAAAACTGAAAAACAAATGGAATTCACACCAATAGAAAATGACCAGACAAGTACTCGCGGAGCCATAATACATTCTCGAAAATCTTCGAATAAGCAAATATGTATTGTAGACAATGACAGAAATGTAGACATAGAAAAACACCAAATTATAATAACTAGAGGGCATAAAATCTTACAATTCAGCAAATCATTTAATAAAAGAAGATATGACATTTCTTTCAATAATAATAAATTAGACCAAATATTAGAACAAATTATACACCCAAAACATGTTTATGGAATTTATTGTTCACTGAAACTCAATGGAATGACTACTTGGTATGATGACAGAATGACAAAACGATTCGATACTTTACCAAGAATTATACAGGAAAAATATCTGACTATTAAGATAAAAAGGTACAAAAATCAGGAACTAAATGTAACAGATAAGGACGAACAAGACAAAATTATTACCAACTATCACACAGGAAAGACTTCACAAAGAGGAACAATTGAGACTTATGACAAATTAAGAAAACAATATTATTTCCCCTCTATGGAACAAATTATTACCAATTATATTAACAAATGCATGATATGTAGAAAAACTAAGTACAAACCGAAACCAATTAAAGCTAAATTTACGTTAGCACCTACACCAGAAAAAAACCTTTTGAAGATTTAATAATTGATACTTTACATTACGAAAGACAATATTAAACGACCTCGTAAAAAATGTTCCAGATAACAATGAGCTCACTGGCACCGATTGTACGGACAATGTTGACGCAAACAATTCTATGAACTGCAAATTACTTCACTGACCTGACACTAACATCGGAACTGTGTAAACAAGGAATCACACATTCTTCCCTTATGTCTCAAATACTACATGACGTACACGGAAATGTAACCTTAGCTTCTAGACAAACAGAGATATTTTATGGTTTCAATCTTATTGTTCTAAGAAAAACTGTATTAATTAAGAAAAATGACTAAAAAAATCTAGATTTTTATCGTTTTTATTTTATTTTTAAAATTGTATATATCTGTACCTCGGAGAGATACAACACTATGTCCATTTTCATAACTTTACAGGAGAGGAGTTTTAAACTTTTTTTCAAAAAAAGTGTTTGTATTGGCACAGCTATTTATTGAGATGTTGAAACAATATTTAACCAGAACATTCTATTTATTGTTATTTACATCATGCAGTTGTTATAAAATGAAAAAAAACCTTTTTTACGGTTTTTTTTCACTTGGACAAAAAAATGGACATAGTGTTGTATCCCTCCGAGGTACAGATATATATACATATAATATCATTATTATAGACTATGAGAAATCTAAATCAACCTGTTAACGTATATGTCCTTGGTACTCCTTAGTAACAATATTATTAACATTTTAAACCTCTTGCCGCCATTTTACTGTTGGGTCCACTATTTATATCAGTTGTTTTTTTGACTTGCCATGATCTATTTAATTTTTGAAGTAAAATTGTAAATTTTATAAGTTAAATTATTAATGTGCCAGTCAGCATTATCTATGAATCAATTGGTTCTCATAATTTATTATTAAGGATCTTTAGAGGTAAAAATAAATAAATTGCACTACATTTGCCAGGGTCAATTGATTTGTTGTATTTTAGTTATACATTTAGGAGAATTTGTTTTAATCAATCCTGTTGTTGATTGTAAAAATGTCATTGTTTGAGAAATTGCTTAAAGTTATGTTTTGTTATGGAAGTTGTACTAGCATGCTACACTCCAAATGTTTTTAATTTCAATAGACATGCAAGCAGCTTTAAAAAATGATATTTTGAATAAATTATTATTATGTTTGTTTGAAATTGTAAGAAATGTGTCTGAAAATCAGGAGTATATTAAATTAGAAAACAATTATATATGCATGCATATGTACTCAACATTTTTTTTTATACGTAGTATTTTAGGAATAATAAAATTATTATACTATGTAAAAAAAAAACGAAAATCTGTAATTCCAAAACCATTTGTATTCCACCTCCTATTATCACCATAACCCTACTTTAGCTTCCTCACTAGCTTCCACCACACAAATCCTTCCACCAGTGGACTTTACCAGACTCAACCTTAACATAAATGCTCCATATGTTCCTACTTCTTGAATGGAACAAGAAACTCGAGATGGGAGGAATTATGGAATGCAAACGTCAGCCGGAGGCCTGGCCCGGATAACACTTAACCAGCTGAAACAAGACCTATTTATTACTGACCCAGGGCTTGTTTTGCAAACAATAAACTGCCTTCCTGCTGACCGATGGCACCGATGATGACAACCCTTGTGAGGCAATCTTCACCTATTTCCGAACAATAGCTGAGAAGGCATGATCCATTTTCCTCTCTGTATATACCTTCCCAAAATTCACCTACCTCTCACTCAGTCCGACTCACCTCACGCAGTAACACTCTCTCTTTCCGACTAGACGTAAGACAGTAGTTAGTAAAACCGTTACCTCGCTGTACTTGTGAATAAACTCTTCTTTTAAAAAGTCTATCTGTGTAAAAACTTCTTTACCTGAGCTACCTTATTTTTACTGTGAACAAGTATATATATATATATATAATCTATTGATATGTTGGGAAAAATTTAAGTTTTTGTTTTTAGTGAAAATCATTGATGAAAATATAGAGACTTCATTATTTTTGATATAGAACTTGGGATGGAAAAAATGACAGCATATTTTAATTTAGGTAATTATACTTCACGTCAGACCACATCACATATAATAAATTGTATATGAGAACGTAGATCTCTTTAAACTACCCAGTAAGATAGACAATATCGTTTATTACAAATTAATCCGAACAGCACCAATATTCAGCTATAATCCCCAATAATCGGGATGAAAACATTGTATATACAGAGGGTTAATACTGAGAAAAAAACAGTCTTATGACAACTCATGCGTGCTTATTTCAACTACCCGTTTTCGAGTTCATCAAAAACTAATCTTTAACTTATAAATCAACGACGCCTCATCTTACCGTCAAATTAGCCTACTCCCTATCCTCTCAAAAATATTTGAGAAACTCCTTGATAAGATCGAGTATTGGTGCAACCAATGGCGAATCAAGGTCAATGAAGCAAAATTTTCCCACATAACCTTTACCCTCTGCCGCAAGTCCTTCTCCTCTGCCTCACCCTGTCCGCTAGTCTTTTTCAATTCGATTCCTCCCACCGTGTCTGAGACAGCAAGGTATTTAGGGTTCCATCTCGACAAAAGACTGATATGGAACCCACACACGAGGCTAAAAAGACAAGAACTAAACAGACGCTTTGGACAACTGTACAGAATACTTCGAAAGACATCCCATCTCTCAATAGAAAATAAACTACTTATTTACAAAGTTATACTTAAGCCAACCTGAACATACGGAATAGAGCTATGGGGGACAGCAAAAAAGTCGAACATCAAGCGCATTCAATCCTTTCAATCAAAAGTCCTGAGAACAATAGTAAATGCCCCTTATTACGTCAGCAACAAAACCCTTCATAATGATCTGAATATACCCTACTTTCTTGAACTCATCCCTTCCAAATTTATGAAATTCCATAGTAACCTATCCAGCCACCCTAATCCCGTAGCACAGTCATTGTACTGCTCTACTCATCCCTATAATCCTCCTCGGAGACTGAAACGGCAGTGGCCTTGTGACCTCCTATAAATGCGCAACAGTGGGAGTTCTGGCAATGGCCAGTTTCTCTAATCATGTCCTGAGCGTCTGTGGCTCTCGCGCTATTGGTCAGCCTCCGCTGGCTCTTATCCAGTGACGTGGCTGACGTAGGAGCGTGGGGGACTCCCCAAGACTCCGCTTCCTCTTTCGCATGCGAGGGAGGCAACAACCGTGTGGAGTTGGGGGGGCCCCTGGGCTGTTTGTAAATATTGTATGAATGTGCGAGCGAATAATGAATCGTAAATAGTTATGAATGAAAACAATTATCTCAATTATTTATTGCCTATTTAGTATTAAGGGAGATTTCATCATAATAAAGTTGTTTATACACAACTTATAAATGAAATTTCATTAATTTTCATAGTCCATCGAGGCCTAGAGAGAAGAGACAGACTGCAATTGAGACCCAAAATTGAAGCACTTAAGACATTTTTTTTTCATACGTTTATTTAAAAAAATTAAAGAAAGAGGTGGAAATGTTCATTACATTTTGGATCACTAGAGACAGAATATGGCTAAACGTTTGTAGGACCTGAACGGTTAGGGAAGGGGGAGGGGCGTTGTTTCATTTGCCCAGCCCCTTTTTTAGCTGGCCTTTGCCATTAGAGAGGAGATGTTCAGGCCATTCACCTTTTAGGACCCAATTTCTTTTTCTGACTCGATGACTTTAAAGTGAGAGATAAGCCTGTTCCGTGGACAAAACCGGAAGCTATCACAAAAGCTAATTCCACCAGTGAGTTTAGGCATTGTGCCGAGAGGTAAGGGCTTAATCCGCTGCAATAGCTTCTTCTATATTGCCTCAATTGTACAAGCAAAAGTACATTGAACTGAACGGACGATGTCCATTGTTTTATTATAAAATCTACAATACACCAACACCAATCCTTATATTATTTCTTTGGCAATATTAAACCTTATATTAAAAATAGAGAAAATTTGTAATTATAAAAAACAAATCAAAACTTCAGGAATGATCAATTGTATCTCACATTACTAATCTATGGGACTCCATTTCCATCATATCTTTTTTAACTCCGTTTACTACCATCATTCATAACAAAATGTTCTCAATCCTCTCCAATTTTTAGTATTTTCTGTAACCTATTGTTATTTTTTTATATTCCCACATTACTAAGCCCATAATTTCTATTGTTTCATGTATTGTTGTTTTGTTTTCCCAGGTAAATTTAAGACCAATTTAAGTTTAATCAATTTTATTAATCATATTAAGTTTGTCTGCTACTCAATATTAAATGATAAATTTTTTTTTCGGTAGAGACTAGGTCCCAATATACTTCTATCTTACATTCGTTTATTCACCGATTGATAAAACCCGGAGTGCTTTTATAGAATAAACGATGGGAAAATGCCTGACGTATTTGTTATTCACAATGGTTATTCACATAAGAAGATATGCTTCTCAGTCCTCAAATTCCTTTTATCCGAACCCTTTCTATACTGCATAAGATAGATAATTCACAAAAAGTGATCACATCCACCTGTTAACACTTGCAACTTGTATAGTCTACATTTATATTATATAAGTATGTTAAAACATGATAATAGACTAGCCGTTGACCCATGTGATAGCCAAATAAATCATCATTTGTACAATTCAACCATACATATGTAGCATGTACATTTTAGAGTTAAATTTCAACATTTGCATAGGTGTAATTACCAAGCAATAAAAATTATTAGAAAATGTTTAAAATATAATAGCGTGCAAATATATTTGTTACGTTCCAAACAACTTATTCAGAAAGACTTATTAAAAAAGTACAAAATAATGATTTTTCGTATGTCTGTTTATTTTCTGTAAGTATCCTTGATTAATAGATATTGCATTAGTTACACGTCCGATTTGACATTTTCAAGACACGTTTGCTAATAAATTCATATTGGTTGATGAAGTCTTAAAATACAGTAATAAGAATACTGAAAAGACCCTACTTTAAATTTTTTTAAAGACCCTTGTCATAAACTATTTATGATTTCATAGGGTTCATTAGAAAATTTAACCCAAATAGAAAAAAATATTTAGATAGAAAAAGTATAAATTGCCTATTTAATATCACTCGAGTTCTTAGTTGTGTTTTAGCTATTTAAATTATTTTTTAAATTTATTTACCGCATAGAGAATATTTTTGATTTAAGAAAAAACAAAACTTAATTGATGTAATAATAGCATGTATAATGTTTAATAAAGCTCCTACACAATATTCCCATTATTAATTAAGACGGTTAGAAGTATAATTTGATACGTTTCTTAATGATAGGAAAATACTGATTTTTCAATTGCAAACAGTTAATTAATACTTTATTCACTCTACATTGTGTTTCATGAAGTAGCTTATATTTTTGAGAACTCTGGTTGTGTGGAGTAAAACTTTCATGCAAACTTTTTGACAGTTTTCATAATTGTAGTATTTAGATACAGCACTTATTACACATTATTCATCATTCAATCATTCAATTTGATAAGATAATCAAAATAATACAAACATAGCTGTAGTTTACTTAAATCAGTTATATTTTTACTATAATATTGGTTATATGTTTACTTCAAATTATTATTCTAATGGTCTTCAACGATTTTATTGAATTTTACATGACTCGTACAGACCAGAACAGATAGATAGATTATACCCATAAACGAAAACGTAGTTGTTTCTAATTTTGAAAATATTAACCTCAAACTCTAAATCAAAGATGCCAATGACAATGGATTCACTCAAATTTGAAAATTGAAAGTATATCCAGTGAGTGCTGACTATTTAGCGGGCCTTCCATGATATATTATTATTATCATAATAATAAGCAAACGAAAAATCACTCTAACCTACCCTTGGTTCGCTTTACTATGCAAAAACCAATCACCTAGCCGAAACCATTCAATAATAAGTTCATATTTACCCACGTTTCCGACATCGCTCCAATGGTTCAGCCGAAAACCTACTTTACATAGCTGCGGCTGAGTTTATCTATTGTGAATTCAAAATGACCATGATAATTAACTAATAACCAGCCCTCAGTTATTCGTATCCCCGATCCTCAGTACAACTAATCAAACTGTTTCAGAACTAGCAGTAATAGTTCCTTTGGTAATGAATGGTGATGAATGAAGTTCGCCATGAAGCTTAACCTACTTTCAATCGCACCGTCGAATTGACGTCATTCTCAACAGTAATCTTCTTCGATGAAGGATTACCCCCTTTAAGATTATTACTGGAATCTATTCCGTTGGGAATTAAAGGCATTCATCACAGCAATAAGACTAAATGTTAACCTCTCTAGTAATTGTGAAAGCTTATAGAGAGCTCTCAAGACGACTTAAAAACTTTTATACACCAGTATATTCAGTGAGTTTTGTTCCAATTATTCTACATATTGTGAATTTACAATATTATGATAGTCTAAAAATAAACTTCATGCTAGAGCTTCCATACCTAAGAGACAATCAGTGGGTTATTGACTATATAGTACATTCGGTATTCAAAATAGACGCCTCTCTTTGTCTCTTGGCAATAGCCAATACACGAGAATTTCAATAAATCTCTAAAAAAAAGATTAAAAATATTAATTAAAAAAAATCAACTTAACCCAAACTAGTAATTAACCCAGATGCAGTAGATTATGACCTATCTCTAGCAGGAGAACTTGAAATTTGGGCGTGAAGATTTTCATAATTAATTTGGTAAATTCGTTTTATCTACAGAAAATTATTAATTACTATAATAAATTTCAAAAATACTTAAACACAGGCTTCTTCCTTCTACATTTTTGGATTCCATCCGTTGAACATGCAGGAAATGTCTAATTTTCATGACTAGAACGTTCAACAGTACAAAATCTTACATAGCTTAAATAAAACATAGCTTCATATAGTCCAATAGTCACTTTTGTAATTAGTACATGTACGTAGTATTACCATATAATATATTTTATACATTTACAATATTTAATTTTGTAATTAGAATGGTAATGAAAATGTTCAATTATTTTCTTTGGTTACTTTTTTTACTTCATTTTTAGAACATTTTATAAATTTGACCACTTTTATAATACATGTTTGCTCTTATACTGTTTTTTATTTGTTACATTTGCTGAGTTTGACTGTTATACTAATATGTACCGCACAACAAATTCCTATGTAAAATAAGTTAAGATTTTTAATGTTTAAGAAACGGTACGTTTTTCTTTAAGAATAGCTGTTTGATGTTGCGAGTTTCGAAAAGGGTTGTTAAATAAATTGTAAGGAAGACCTGAACTACTTATTGTTTTATTTCTGTAAAGTTAAACACTACCGTTTGCAGAATAAAAGGGATTATGGTATGAGAAAACGTCGTAAAGAAGAGATACTCTGATCTACATTCACCAAACCATGGCCTCAGAACGTTTATTCGCACCAAACTGCGAGTAATGCCTGATCGAGACACATCTGCATCAGCAAAGTTGGCGCAAGAATAAGCCAGGTTTTCAGATTTAGTCACACTGAGATTATTTTGTTATCATCAGCCATCATACTAATATAAGAATTTCTGCCGTCACAAAGGTGTGTTAATAAATAAATAAATGATAATTTCTTGCAACCGTATTATTAGGAAAATATCAAATCTCATTTTAGCGTAAAAATAAAAAATTGTTTGGAGTTTAAAATTTCCATAGTTTTGGTTGAAAATTACACGTTTTCGTTTGGTGAAAAGGTCATTTGAAGTGACCGAGATGATTTGAAAACTCAAATAGACTCCTTTTAACCAAGTATCCGATTAGTTTTTTTTATAATAACTTAATATTTATGTAGTCAAGTCGCACGCTCCTCCCCCCAAAAAAACCGAATATAAACTTTAGAAGATTATTTTCATTATAATTTCTTTAGTTGTATCATAGGACATGTTAGAATCAGTCACGACCAGAATCTAAAGTTCCTACTACTAGAACATCCATTAATCCTACGATCAGCCACACGTTATTTAATTTTTGAATAGTTTGAGCTTGGTATTGAATTATTGAACTATGTACGAAGTTACAACTCTCTGGTAAGCTAATAGATTACTCCTCACATACAGCGACTAATTTTTACCTCATTGTATGACTCCACGATTTCATTTCTAGCTTCAAACGGTTTGAGAAGAATATTTATAGCGGGTTCAAAGACGACAATAGTTTTAGAAAATGACTTATAGAATAACCTTCTAAAGTCAAATCATCTCGGTGACATCAAATTACCTTTTCAGCAAACGAAAACCTATAAACATCCATTCTAATTATCACCATCCAAACATATATAAATCAAAATTGAGTTTCCATAACTGAACTCGAATCCTTATGTTTTTTCTGTTTATTTTTTTCTTTGAAGCAATTATTTCCTCAGATAATATATTTCCAATTCAAATAAAAAATATTCTTAACGGAAAGTAGCATCACATAATTCTTTAGCAAAATAACACAGGGGAAAGTAAGGAAAAATGTGTAAACTATTATAAACACGAATTAAATTTGATTTAATAAATATAAATGAATCGATGGTGTGTAACAATGTGTCTGACGGTTCCTCCAATATATATTAATGCGTTACTCAGTTTAACAAAGGGCGCTTCTGTTTGCCTTTAATGAAAGCAGTACTCAAACACGTAATTTATTCCTTGAAACTCTTGAAATCTAATACATATTCAGCATCTTAATAAGGAGCCAAAAGTGACCTACATCTTTATGATTATGTCTACTTTTGGGAGAAAGTTTAATGTATGCAACGAAAGCTCAGGATCATGAATGATATTTAATTCATGATCAAACATTTATTAAGAGTATTAGATTGATGTAAAGTTTTGAAATTCGGTATTAAATGAAAAGACTATTCCTCGGCTTGACAAAACTGGTTTTGATTTTGATCTTTTATAAGGTAATTAGTTATAAGGGGAAAATTGCTTCAAGCTGGAGTTTGAGAAAACATGATCATTAACAGTACTTCTTAAATAACACTCGTTATAATTTACAAACGTATAGTATAATGTAATACGTTACAAAAATTTAAAATATACCTTATACAATAACAATATATACGAGTATTATGTAAATTATTCCTTATAATTTAGTTACGGGTTTTATTGCGCTAAACCATTTTTTTACATTACATTCCATTGCATATATTTATGATTCACAGAACTTAAGTAATTGAAAAGCTCATTTTTGTAATAATTATTTTTAAACCAAAATTTAAAGGTTTAAACTTAGGTGACTATATCACCTTTGTATTCCTAAATGGGGGAATTGTGGTCCATTTTTAATTTGTGTGCCCCTTTGAATGGTGACCATTACACCTTATGATTATTAGCCCCTAGTGCTCATGCAGCTCCCCATGACATACGGCAAACACACTGTCAACGCCGAGAGATGTCCTGTAACAAAAATGTTACGATAATGAATAAAATAATGGCTAACTCATTTATATAACAACATTCATTCATATAATCGTATTTGTCAGGACAGAAGGGTGAGTGCAGGACATTCACCGACTACTCAGTATCACAATACCAAGATGTCTGAAGTAGAACTGTTGAATTAGTAAAGACAGGTATTGGGTAAAACAAGTTTTAGATTGTATCAATAATGTTAGGAGTATAGCCCATGAAAAATGTTTGAATCACATACATTATATTACAAAAATTTCAATTGTAGAAAATCAGAAATATATTTAATGCTGTCATTTATTGAATATTCATATAAATATTAATAGCTTATAATATTTAAACAACTAGTATTTAAATTCAAATTACGTTTTTCTTCAAAACCTCAAACGATATTTAGCACAGATCCTTTACCTAATCATACAGTCCCACGTTTCAAACCGCTTCTTCCAAGTCCGCTGTGGTTTGGAATATTCTAACTAGTGTCCCATAAAAGGAGGAGTTCCACGGGGCAGTGTCCAGGGCCCCATCCTCTATAACCTATACACCACTAATGTTCCCCCTACTCCCAATACCTTGTTATCCCACTTAGACCCCGATACAGCAACCCTAACCTTCAGTGAAACATTGATGAGAAGAATATTGGTGTAAACGATGGCGAATCAAGTTAATGAAGCAAATGTTCCTACATTACCTTTACCCTCTGCCACAACTCCTGTCCTCTAATTTATTTTAATTCCTTCCCTTCCTGTGTCTAAGGCAGTGCGGTATTTTGGCTTCCATACCTGCAGAAGACTGACTGATATGGAACCCATACTCAAAGCTAAAAAGACAATAACTAATCTCCAATAGAAAATAAATTACTAATTTACAAAGTTATACTAAAGCCAATCTGGCCATACTGGATAGAGCAATCGGGGACAATAAAAAAAATCTATCAAGCGTATCTAATCCTTTCGATCAAAAGTTTAGAGAACAATAGTTAGTTTCCCTTATTACGTCAGCAAAAAAAAACCTTCATAACGATCTTAATATACCCTACAATCTTGAACTCATCTGTTCCAAGTTCCTGAAATACCACACATCTATTTGATCCTCCCCGGATACTAAAGCGGCAGTGGCCTCGGGACATGCTATAAATACGTGACAGTGGGAGTTCTGGCAATGGCCAGGTTCTCTAATCCATGTCCTGGGCGTCTGTGGTTCTCTTGGCTCCACTGGCTTGTATACGATAATGGAGGAGGGTGTGGAACTACCCAAGACTCATGCGCATGCGAGAGAGGTTAGTACTATGCGGATCGGGTGGTTTTCTAGGCTGTTTCTAAATATTTGTTTCTCGCTCATTGAAGAACATGGTATGAATGAGAACATTGATCACAATTGCTTTCTGCCTAATGAGGCTGATTGTAATTTTTTCGCAATAAAAGTTGTTTTTGTTTTAGCTGGGGGCAGTAAACAGCATAATGTTCGACCCTTACGGTGGAATTTCCACAGCTGAGAACAGTTTTCCAGAGGTGGGAAAAGTCGGTTAGACAATTGTGCCGTTAAAACGCTTGCGAGGCAATATCGGGAGGGTATGGCCCAGAGCAAACACGGCTACAACCGACCGACCCTGCCTCTGTTGGCTTTTTGCAAAATTACTTAACTCTCACATACCCAGTTTGTTATTCTCGTTTTTTATAGCCATGCCCCCTCAAAGTTAGCATCGTGACTATTGTTTGCGAAACGACTACAAAATGGTCTGCAATACGTGTGACTTATGCAACGCGTTAAAAAATGATGCTATTAATTTAATGTAAATAAAAACACTCATTAATTGCATCAGAAATTTTAAGGGATGTAAAATGTTTTAAAAAACATTTGTTATATGTTACTCCATAAAATAAAATTTAATAAATTCCACACCTCCAAGCATTGTCAAGATGTGATTTTTATCTTAAGGTTTTTATTACCAAAAAAATAATTATTAGCCCACAAAAAACGACAAATCCATTACAAATAATTAACCTCCTTCCACTGGTCCTTAGATCGCTTGAAAACTAATTATGTAAAATTAATATTCACTTGATATAACTATATTTATTTCTTATCTAAATATAACATATTTATTTTAATAACATAAACATTTTACATAGATGTCTCATTAGACATTGTAAAGAAATGAAAAAAAAAAAAAAAAGTAATTGTAAATTTGTTAATATTAAAAAATGGTTTTTCTATTATTTTTAATAGAGAATCAAATTAAATATCGTCAAGTATTGAATAATATACAATTTTTTTTTTTTCAAATACATTAAAGAAACGATTAAAATTCTGTTTTATACACTACAATATTAACTCGAAAGTGATTTTTTGTAAGGTACAAAATAATTGAAAAAAATCTTCCATACTCTCCCTTAGTGTTTGGAGGATTTAAAAACTTTTTTGAAGTATTTTAACCACTAAGCAATTTTGGCCAGTATTTACGTGCCGGAAATAGCACAAGGATTCATACAGTGTATCCTTATAATTATCTTCTAGAGCATTGAGAGAACGGATAGTTACTTTTGTTCCCCACAAGTCACCTTCAACCACTCAGATGCACAGTTTCTATTCCAATTGTGTGCGTTTTATAAAATGGCGGGACGGGAGAGGGCTGGTTGAGCGAGATAGGGAAGAGGGATGTTGGCTGGGGGCTACGGCTCAGGGCCTCTCCAGGCGCAGAACCCTCTGTCTCCCGCATTACCATATTATCTGCTCCAGGAAATTGTAATTTCCAGGTAACCGAGGCATGGATATGAATGGCTGCTTGTCTTTTGTCTTCCTTTCATTCCTGGTTATCTTAAGTAATTGGCCTTGCATGTAAAGTCTGTACGGCCTGGGATATGGAGGAAAGACCAAAAAGTGATTCATCGCAGAACAAATATTTGATCTCCTGGAAACAGTTAACTAAACAGATAAGAGAGTGTTTATTCCCAGGGGAATAACTGCAGTAATTAGTCAAATAAAGTTTAAAATTTGTTCATAGTAGGAAAATACATATTGTCCTTTCATTTTTTCTCCCCCGAGAGTATTTTATTGGCTCTCTTTCTGCAATAGGCCACTCACTCTAATTGTTTTTCATTAAAGTCTTTGTTGTCTTTCAAAGACTTTGTTAATTTTTCAATCTCTCTCTACTTTTCACACCCTTCTTAAAGCTATTTGGGAATAAATCGGATTTAGCCTAATGGGATCAAACTTAAGATTAAAAAAAAACAGCTTCAATACCTAATAAAACATAACTTTACCCCAATAGATACGTTAAGACAGTGAGCAATACAATTGAAAATTCATGTAACAACCTGTCTACAGATGCTTCCTAAATACCATTGCCAGACATGCTATAATTACAATGACCTAAAGGGTTGGTTTTTTTTTCAAACCCAGGAAGGAAACTAAATAGTTTTATAGTTTACGTGTTGGTTGACGTGAAATTTCACTAATAGCATAAATTTCTGGCCCATTAACATGTAACTTGTGGGCACCTCCTTGTAATCATCTATTTTTAAATCTCAACTTCGTAACTTCGCTAATGTAACGCGCGTTTGATATTTAGACATAATATTTCCTTATCACATTGACATCTTCACGTTATAATTAATATTAAGTAGACTAATATTACTAAAAGCCATTATAACTGTCTTCAGAATCTCGTTGGTCAGATTATCACATATTTTAAATACGTCGTGATACATCTCACGCAACGTAATTTTCATTTGTTTTTAAGTGGTTTTTTTTTTTCAGAAGCACGCATTTTTAATTCCTCTATCTGTATTGGTCTCGTTTGATCTTGAGAAGATAAAAAAAAAAATTCATCTCCGTAAAACAAAATTAATCATAAATAATTAATTAATTATTGGGTATCAAAAATATATATTTTTTTAAACATTCAGTTAGGGATAAAATTAAATATTTTAATTTACTTCATTATGTAACTAAATTATGTAATTTTTTTTGTTTTATATTCTTTAAATGTAATATCAACAAGTCATTATAACTGCCATTAAAATGTTCAAACTTTAATTTAACTTTAATAAAATTGACATGTTCAACTTTAATTAAAACAATTTTTTTTTTAGAAATGTGATATTTTTTGGGTGGAATATTTGAAGACCCTATGGTTCTAAAATAAAACCAGGCCCATGAAAAATAATATAGGGGCACTAATAAGTTATTATAAATAAGCATTAAAAAAAGTTAATCATTTTTTATGTTTGTTGGTTCTAAAGTCAATTGAATTCGTCAAAGTCATTAAAACTGTTATCAAATCTATAATTGCAAATTTTCAATTCTGCATTCATATACAGAGTTATGAGAGTCATTTTTGTTTGAAGTTACATTTGATGAAACTTAAACAGTCAAAATAAAAGAAACATGGGTCAATAAGTAATTAATCGCTTGAAATTAAAAAATGAATATTTGCCTATGAGATTATGTATTATGTCAAAATGTTATTTTGAAGCTCCCAGCTTTATAATATGTGTTGAGGGTTTTTTAAACTATTATCACACATATGCCAGTGTGCGTCTTAAAACCGTATGAAAAAAACAATTAAGATAATCAGAGTTATGTTTTTAAAATGTGCCATATCAATAAAATTAGGTTAAGCTATTACAATTACGGTTCATTTGATCCATAGAAAATTCATATATGTTGTAGTGATTCATTTTATCCAAATAAATGATATTAATGTTTATTTCAGTAGTGTTTCATCGCGTGTGAATAAAATGTAACAGGTGATGCGTAGAACGATATTAATGACTGTTACGTAGCAATTCTGACTCATTTAAATAGACTGATACGGTACCCGGACCCCTTCGAGCATAGTGGGCCGTTAATTTGTGAGCATCGAACCAATAATAAATTTCTTTAGTCAACTTTATTAGTACTAAACTGGTTTCTTTATTTCGGATATATTACATCGTCTCGTTTTTCTACTTCTATTAATACCTGCAGAGAACTCCACGGACAGCAACTCATTTTTACCCCCTCTGAATCATTAGTCACCTAAAACTAAGTCAACATGTTTTTTCATTTATAAAAGTCAGAATAATAAAGTTGCGAAGGCATAAAATGATTATAATAAATGGAAATTTGACTATACGAAACCATTAACAACGCTTTAAACTGTCAAACATAATAAATTCTCACCAATAACGGTTTAATTACTGTAACTAAATATTAATAAATTATAAGTAATTGTAGTTAAGTGCTTTTTTACGTTTACAACAAAAGGCATTGTTGGACGTATCGATTAAATCTCAACAAGAGGTGCTTACAATTTCTAGAAACTTAAACTAGCCTGGATAACGACTTCAGAGAATCTGCGACAGCTTACAACCACTTTTAGTTAAAGCTTCGATGAACTCCGCTTCATCTAACTAACTGTTTAACTTCTAGTCGCCTTTAAATTATTCGGTGGAAGAATGCTCTTTAATCGAACCCTCGCTAAATTATTTAATAAACTGTCAGATTTATTATTTTTATCCATGAGCTAAATAATTTTACTTAAATAAATTTCTGTAAATTAATAACTGGTAATACAATTTTTTCATTTAATTTAGAAACACTTAAACTTCCATTAGTAGAGAAATAAAAGCCCCCAGAATTTATTTGTGCTGTATTATGTTGCTTAATAATAACTTAGGCTTTATGAAGACCTTAGACCATTTTCCTAACCCTACATCCCTTATAAGCCGCTTCTTCCAAGGTTTAGAACATTCCAAAGTATCTAAACAAAGTAGGAGTTCCACGGGCCAGTGTGCTGGGTCCCATCTTCTATAACCTATACACCGCTCTCTCCCAGTACCTTTTTGGCAACATTTGTAGAGGATACTGCAGTACTGTCATCCCTCTCAGACACTAATACAACATCCCATAGCCTTCAAAAACACCTTGATGATATCGAGTAATGGTGCAACCACTGACAGATCAAAGTTATTGAAGCGAAATGTTCCCACATTACCTTTAACCTCCGCCGCTAATTGTCCTCTAATTTATTTTAATTCCTTCCCTTCCTGTATCTAAGGCAGTGGGGTATTAGGGCATTCATATCTACAAAAGACGGAGATGGAACCCACACTCAAAGCTAAAAAGACAATAACTAATCTCAAATAGAAAATAAATTACTAATTTACAAAGTTATACTAAAGCCAATCTAGCCATACTGGATAGAGCAATAGGGGACAGTAAAAAATATCTAACATCAAGCGTATCTAATCCTTCCAATCAAAGTCCAGAGAACAAATGTTACTGTCTCTTATTTATTTATTCCCCCCGTCAGCGACAAAATCCTTCATAACGACCTTAATATACCCTATAATCCTGAACTCATCTGTCCCAAGTTAATGAAATTCCATAGTAACCTTTCTAACCAAACGAATCCCACGGCACAGTCATTACA
Source organism: Acanthosoma haemorrhoidale (assembly GCA_930367205.1). Lineage (NCBI taxonomy): Eukaryota > Metazoa > Arthropoda > Insecta > Hemiptera > Acanthosomatidae > Acanthosoma > Acanthosoma haemorrhoidale. The sequence continues at coordinate 133,862,502 of OV884011.1, forward strand.
CTGCGCCACACATCCCTATAAGCCTCCTCCGAGACTAAAGCGGCAATGGCCTCGTGACCTGCTATAAATACGTGACAAAAACTAGCAAAGGCCAGTTCACCAATCATGCCTGAGCGTCTGTGGCTTTTGCACTCATGAACAGCCTCCACTAGCTCGTATCGCTGATGTAGGAGACTTCCAAAACTCTGCTTCCTCTTTCGCATGCGAGGGAAGTGACAATCCCACATTTAGGGAGTCACTGGGCCGTTTGTAAATAATGTATGAATGACCGAGTGAATGAAGGACTATAAATATGTAGTGAATGTGAACATTGATCACAGTTACTTATTGCCCTGAAAAAGGTAGATTGTAATTATCGCAATAAAAATTAATATAAATTAAAAAAATATAATTACCTAGTCATCGGTGCAATCATCATCAAGTAGCCTTTTAAAGATGTTAAATTTAAACTTAACCAATGGGTATCGAGTCTCATCGGTCTTCATGTTCTCTGATCCATTCACATAGTATTTTCTCTGTATTGATGGGTTATCTTTATGAAATTTCCCAATTCCTCTTTCAATACTCTCAAACCTCGTTGGAGGTGTGTATTTAACACCAATGAAAATGAGTGGATTGAGCAAACTGACATTTTTTGTTTTTTAATTTGATTTATATGTCGAAATTAAAAAAATTCTGATATCCACTATAGCAAATATAAAAAAGAACGGGAATGAGAGAAACAGTTTTTCTGTTGCCAAAAAAGTTGCAATTGAATTCAGATAATAATAACTATGTCCTTCACTTTAAAGAAAAAACAATATAAAAACAACAACATAAAAACAGCATGTACGGGAGAGCATTCGCGAACATTCCTTTGCATACGAATATACTGTCCAGTTTGTTTCTTGTGACTAAATATGATTTTCTTACCTTCACCATCAGTGAATAGCTCTGTAACTATCTTTGGCCTAATCCGGTCCAGCTCAGTGCATTTCCTAAATAGTTGCATAGACTTGCCTTGAACATTACGTATCATTTGATTCCGAGCCCCTCAATAACAAGTTGTCAAGGAGTCTTCAAAGATTCTTTACTGGGAACAATCTATTTAATCTAGCTACCGTAATGAAAAGAAACTGTTATTTAGAACAGAATAGAAACAAGTGTTTATTCTGGCACTACATCTCCTGTGGCTAAAAATACAAACAATCCGGTTATATGATGATATAATCAAGTTGTATCCTGAAACACAGCCACTACATAAAAGTAATTTAATAAAAACATGATTAATTATCTTACCATTGTTTCAACAAATACTTCTCTTTTTTATTGTTTACAGTTAATAAAAATACCGTTCATTCTCAATGCACTATTTGGGTATAAAAATGGATAGGCATCTCCATTTCTCTACTGATTTTAGTAATAAAATAGAAAAAGTATGACAAAGGTCTTACCGGCTATGGCACTTGCTAACTTCACCTAACCTGTCGCTTCGTCTCAAATTGATGATATATAAATGTGTCCTCCGGCCAGCTCTGCTGTACGGTGCCCCGCTATTTACCCACTTGACTGATAATACAGCCAAATGTCTCCAACACTTCCAGAATGGAATCGTGCGAAAAGTGGTCCGACATACCTCTTTCGAGAGGTTGAAGAACGCTGACCTGCACCCGTTGCTTGGTGTGCCGTCGGTGGGTGAGTTCATCCGCCGGAGACACATTAAGTTGTTTGACTCGTTGCAGCACCTGAAAAACCCAGTGTTTAACACTATGACCCCACCACCCCTCCTACATCGATGGCAACAGACTGTCGGGGAAAAATTAGGATATGAATTAGTATGTAAGTTAGTTTTAAGGTTGATCAAAAAGGTGAGCCCCATCACCTTATTAGTCAGTTTAGTCTAGTCACGTATAATGTATATCATTATGCTTGTTTATTCGATTATATAATTTTTATAAAATAACAAAACCTGTATATAATGTAGTGATGCTACAGGAAATACAAAATAATTTGTGAATAGATTCACCTGAGGATCTATAATTGTATGTAATTATCTGTAAATTTAAAGGGGCTATGAAAAAAAAAAAAAACTGTTAAATAAACGCAAAAGTATTCCTCCATATTATTTTAAGGAAATTATTTTTTTTTCTTTAATAAATTATGTTTTTATTGATAAACACATATCTAACTTAAATAACGCATGCTCAATGCGTCTACCCACGCGTTTATATGTTATCACTCAAATTCAAATACAATTTATTAAGAGTACATTTATGGCCCATTGTGTTTGTGAAGAAATCACAGCAGATAAACATACTCTGTAGCTATATCAACTCGAATGAAGGTGCAGGATTTAATTTTCGTTGGGTCATTTTAGGGGCTAGGGAATATCAGTGGGAACCAGGTAGTTCAAACATTTGTACCAAACTAAAATCCACTAAATATCAATTGTTGACTATAAATGCCCTATTGAGATGGAATTGTGTGATATTGTTCTGGGCGACAGGTGCATGTCTGCTTGAGAATTACATTGCGGTTTCATATTATATTTACTTCGTTATAATGGTATGTATATAACAATCTCATTTGAGTAATTAATTAAAATTAGCCAATCCCATCATCAAATTATTTTTATGATGGCTAAAGGTGATTAAAACATATTGGTATCTTTGCCCACAATTACATAAGAAAACCACTTTATCTACTTTAAAAGCTCTCCATTTTGATGCAGAATATAACAATACTGAAATTATTACAATTATTATTATAATCAAGCATATCTGCCTCACTTAATGTAAAATAAAGAATTTAGTTTACCTTCAATCTTGATGGTTGTTTTCAACTTCAATCAGTATCAAATTGAGTAGGTCAAAAACAATTTCAAAATTTAATAACTACAAACATTTAAATGTGTAGTTTATTATGGTTAAATATACATTTATTTACATAAAATTGTCATTACGAGAAGTTTTAAAGCTCACTGAGTTTAACAGCCGAAAAAGATGTTTGTCTTTAGAAAATTAAAATAAAATCATAAAAAATATTAGGTACATGCAATGAATTAAAGGACCGTTTTTCCTCTTTGTTAGTACAAGATAGCTTATAGAAGAGGAGAAGAATCAACAGAGCTATATTTGTACAACGTATTACAGCTATTATTCAAAAGCTGGATAAGGTTTACTGTTCAAACAGCAAGATATATATTTTATTTAGAAATTAAAACCTTTATTTTTTCTAGAGCAGTATTTTGTATTTTTTTTTTTTCATGACACCCCTTTTATTTTTATGGCCAGGATGGATGCTAGATTGCTATCTTTTAATTAAACCCCACAAATAGCAATTAGAGACACTTTTAAATGTTCCAGTATTCCAGCTGCTCATCTAGAGGTAGTATAAAATGTTACCACTTCTATGGGTCAATCAGACTGTGAGCATCCATTACGGCAACTTACGACTGTTTTCCACTGTTAGTTTTGTATATATTATTACCTACTATGACGAGATCATTCAATAGGCTCCACACTCAACATGACATGATAATAATAGGAAAATTATAGATTTTTTTTAATTTCTTGTTTACTAATAATAATCAACTATGTTTTATGGAAATAATATTATTGTTATCATTAAGGAAAGCAGGAAGGTACGACAGCAATACAAATACGTAAAGAGAAATTTATATTGTGTGGATGTACAATGATTGAGTTATTGTGGATTTTGTAATCAAATGGATAAATCAATGAAATCTTAAAGATCTTGCAATAAAGAACTGTTATTGACAGCGTTATGTGTAGATATTAAATGAAAGATTATAATAAAAAACCACAGATCACTACATCATCACCAGATAATGTCCTATGGAAACCAAAAGCGCCCTGCACGGGCTCATGAAGTGACGAAAAATGAGTTTTTACGTCACAGCCATTGTCCACGTTACTAACTCTTCTTAAGCTTGATCATTCTTTGAGCTCTTTAGTCAATCGAAACAGAAAATTCGTTGCACGAATTCTAAATGTGACACACGATGAGATTTTTAGGTGAAATGTGTTTCCTGCCTTATCTGATCTATCTGAAAGAAGAACTTTACCTGTTATTAGGCTCATAATTTGAAGAACTCGTATTGAGTTTAAATGCACATTAAAGCAGTAAAAGTTAAACCACAGACCCTTTTCCTAATCCTACAGTCCTACCTTTCAAACCGCTTCTTCCAAGTCCGCTGTGGCTTAGAATATTCTAACTACTATCCCATAAAAGCAGGGGTTCCACAGGGTAGCGTCCTGGGTCCCATCTTCTATAATCTATTCACCGCTGATGTCCCCTCCACCACCAATACCTTCTTGCCAACATTTGCAGATGACACTGCAGTCCTGTCAACCCATTCAGACCGTGATATAGCACCCCAAAACCTTCAAAAACACCTTGACGAGATCGAGTATTGGTGCAACCAATACGGAATCAAGGTCAATGAAGTAAAATGTTCCCACATAACCTTTACCCTCTGCCACAAGTCCTGTCCGCTAGTCTTTTTAAAATCGATTCCTTTCTCTGTGTCTGAGACAATACCGTACTTAGGCTTCCATCTCGACAAAAGATTGACGTGGAACCCGCAAGACAAGAACTAAACAGACGCTTTGGACAACTGTACAGACCACTTTAAAGTACATCCCATCTCTCAAAGAATATAAACTACTTATTTACAAAGTTATACTTAAGCCAATCTGGACATACGGAATAGAGCTATGGGGAACAGCAAAAAATTCGAACATCAAGCGAGTCCAATCCTTTCAATCAAAAGTCCTGAAAACAAGCGTAAATGCCCCTTATTACGTCAGCAACAAAACCCTTCATAATGATCTGAATATACCCTACATTCTTGAACACATCCCTTGCAAGTTCATAAAATTCCATAGTAACCTATCCAACCAACCTAATTCCCTAGCACAGTCATTGCACTGCACCACTCATCCCTATAATCCTCTTCGGAGACTAAAACGGCAGTGGCCTCGTGACCTGCTATAATCAAGCAATAGTGATAGGGAGTCCTGGCAAGTGACGCCAAGTCAGTACAGTTACGCGGCTGACGTAGGACTCCGCTTTCTCCTTTACACGCGAGGGAGGTGACAACCATGTGGACTTGGGGGGCATCTGGGCTGTTTGTAAATATTGTATGAATGAGAACATTTATCTCAATTACTAATTGCCTAATAAGGCAGATTGTAATTTTATCTTAATAAAAATGGTTGTTGAAAGAATTGAGAGATGGTATGTCCTTTGAAGTAGTCTGTACAGTTGTCCAAAACGTCTATTTAGTTCCTTTATTTTTAGCCTCGTATGTGGATTCCAGGTCATCCGTTTGTCAAGATGGAAGCCTATGTATCGTACTATCCCGAATACAGGGAGAGGAATGGAATTAAAATAAAGTAGTGGACAAGACTTGCTGCCTAGCGTGAAGGGAAATGTGGGAACATTTAGTTTCATTAACTTTGACTCGCCAATGGTTGCACCAGTACTCGATCTCATCTAGGTGTTTTATGGAATGCTATATCGGAGTCTGGGTGGCAAGAGTCCAATGTCATCTTGGAATTATAGAGGATGGGAACCAGGACACTGCCCTGTGGAAATCTTTATGGGATAGTAGTTAGAATATTCTAAGCCACGAGTGAACTTGGCAGAAGCAGGAGGTAGGGCTGTAGGATTTAGAAAAATATGAAAGTGTCAAGTTAACCATGCGGACACATATAGAAAACATGCGGACACGTATAGAAAACAAATCGAACAAAAATAGAGCCATAACACCTCATATTAACAAAAAACATATGCAGGAAGTGCTAACAGAGTGGAACTGTCTCCGCAGCCTATAGAGTTAATATCGAAAAACTGTCAGACACCCTTGGGAAATCAGGTGTACATAGTAAATATGCAAAGTGACATGTCCTCCCATTAACCTGCCCTTACCTCTGGCCACGGCTTCATGGCCAAGTTCCCAGGTGGCTCTTTGTCTACAATAATTACTCTGTAGGTGATTGTCACTGTATCACAAGGTTTGACTGAGAATCAGATAATTGAATCTAGATTTTAATTGTTGCGTGAGAAATGTATGTTTTCCCTTTATAAGCTTATATGCCAAATAATTTTAGACGCTAAATTTAAATTTCACGCGTTAAAAATTAATACTGTCAAAATTTTATGTCGTTGACTGATAATTGTAAATAAAAAAAGTGTTTGTATAGGACGGTAATTGAAATTCAAATGAATTCACTGTTTCTCTTATCTCTTATGTTTACTCGTTCAAATTGTAGGGGAAGTTAGTATTTAAATAACCAAAGGGGGAAAAAAGGACACAGAAATTTCATGTTTCTTTAAATTATTAAAATGAGAGAGAGGTAAAAATAACGTTGTGTTAACAAAAACTATTTGAAATAAACCAAGACACGTATTCCGTAGTGATTATTTGTGTATTAAAAATGAAAACAATAAATGTTGTTAAATCGTAGATTTATTTAGTTTTTCTAAAAATGAATAACATAAATGGTGTGAAATTTGGTGTTTTAATCTTTAAACTCACCTTTCTTCTAATAGATAAATCAAATGAGTTATGATTGCTACATGAGAGTACTTTTTAACCGTTCTGTATGTTAGCTATAAAAATCATAGTAGACCGTCCAAAGGCAGATTTGATAGGATTATTGTCAACGTTTTAGATATTTACAGTTTGTTTAAAAGGCAATTTTCTGTTGTTAAAATAGTTTATAAAATAAAATTAAGGCATTTTAGGAAAATATACCAATATCATTCTTCGCTAACATTGAAGAAGTGTACGGGCAATAAACGGAGTATTCGGCGAAGTATAAAAGCTAACAAAAATAAATGTTTACTTTCTACGTCCTTTTTCCCATTGTATACACCGTTTATATTGTTTGTTGTATGCAGTTTAAGCCTGACCAAAAATTTTATCAAAAAACCAAAAACGAAAGCTGCTGAAAATGGTACAATTTATAATGACGTAGCTACAAAAAATGACTTAAATATTCAGAGTAAGAATGCTACTTGAAAATCAATAATGTCATGGTATTCACCAGTATCTTGGGCTAGCCCATAAATTTTACTGCTATGGATAAAATTCATCCGATACAAGATGAATGGGGAATAGGAAAGGCAATTTAAATTATTTAGGCTGAAGGGCCGCGGTCCAACACAAATAGGCTTCTCTCGTCCTGAATCGATCCAGTCATTACTGCTCTCTTTGTCAGTCTGCTGGGTCTACGTCCGTCGGTCTGAGCTTCGTCTTATATTGGCTTTGACCTCTCTCACTAGGGTCAAACGATCGCCGGTCGACTCATGCAATAGATTAGGCAGCATGTTGACTTCAAAGGAGAGGCTGAAAGTCCTCTTTCTTCCTATATTCACTTTATTTTAGCTGGTTAAAAGAAAGGCCCAGTGCAGTAACCCTTGTTTTACCACTCTAACGGTGACCCAACCACAAGGGTAGATTTTTATGTATTTCTGACCTCCGCCCTGGTGGTGACTTTCAAAAAAGTACAGCTAACGTAAAGGAGTCCTCTTTCAAAGGACAATTACATCAGTTCTCATTTATGTTAGAAAATGAAATTCTTTAATAAAACATTTTGTTTTTTATTTGAATTTTGTGTAGCCTACAATTTCCCACACAGTATCCCTTACAGTACATGACTTTGACATACAGGCGTAATATTAAGATGCCTGACAACTTCAATGAAATGATTAATATTTTCCTATCGTTAAGGGAATGTGGCTTGGACACAGTCAAGCAATGCCTGGCATGGTGTACTTACGTACGTTTTAAAACTAAAACAAAAAAAGTACTATCATCAATCAGGACATAGTCAATAATATTTTATATGTTTCAAGACGAGAGTAGACTATAACAAAACCAATACATTCACAGACTGGATTTTTTCTGTTTTTAATCCTGTAGTATGTATCTTTAAATGTAGAGATATTGATATTTTTCAAATTAAGGCTATAGACTTATTTAAATCTGCGATGGAAAACTTCATGTAACGTTGGGTTTACAATTGATCAATAATACTCCAGTGCGACATGACAAGAAAACACGAAATTTGTTACGCAGCAGTCGAAGGACTAGAACTAACAATAGGAATGCAGGATGAATGAACGGTAGGGAACGGAAGGTGGGAGTGGAGGAAGGTAGATGACGTGGAATCCGTGAGAGTGATGGTGACCATCAAGGCCATCGAGATTTGAAAATAAATCATCTGTGAAATAGAACAAGCTCATGGCAGCTTTTCCCCTGAGGAGAAATATCCAGCATGTTAGCTGCCTAACCCTCTGCGGTCCCATAAAGGCTTCAGCTACATCTCACAGGCTTCTCCAGCCGGATCCGTCCATAATATCTTGCCCAGTATACCATTTTCTCATCCGCTGTTGTGGATTTAACCTTTGTCAAAAGTAAAAATATTCTCTATAAAATGAAATCAAGTCCAAATGTAGAAATACGACAGACATAATATGCCAATGACTTTCTTTCATCAAGAAGGCATCGTTTCTAAGTACAGTACTCTCCCAAAACCGGCTCTCCCATATCCGGAAAGGTAAATACGTAGAAAAAAAATCACTTTCGTCATTTTTAAAATGAAAATTACCTATCCAATAAGACGAAACTATTGTGGGAATTAACATTTTATAAATTTAAAACGCTGTCAGGCTCAGAAGGCACTGCTGAGACATTGTGGCTCTCGAAAGGTTAAAAAAAGCTTTAAACAAATATTTTGATGTAAAATTCTAAAATGTTTATTCTGAAAATGTATATATATGTAAGACAATTATTGAAGGTGGGGTGAATAAACTGAAATCAGTTTCTCTGTAAACAAAGAAACGACAATTACAGTTTCTAACTATCAATTCTCTATTTACACTATTTTATTTTACACACTATTTACATGTTCTGTTATCTCACATAACCTTCTCTATCTGATAACTGATGCTCCATCTGGTGGGGGCCAGTGGAAGCAGCACGGCAAATTCAAATGAAAGAGAGATCACTTTCATTACATATATATATATATATATATATATATATTTATAGTTCATATATATATATATATATATATATATATATATATATATATATATATATATATATATATATAAATACCTTCTATATATATATATATATAGTCATATCTGGATCATCCCCGCCAACATTAAAACGTACATAGGAAAGGCTACTGTATGAGAAATGTGTTCGTTAAATAATTCTATTACACTAAAATGTGAATGAGTGAACACCCAAAAACATTTTAATTCACTTATTAGTTGTTGGTTAATTTTTAAGGATGAGAATAATAAAAAAAAAACATTTCACAATGTAAAAAGACGTGGTCATTTGATTAGCATTTATTTTTCCTAAGATTCAAGAAGCTATTAAAAATTTAAAGTTCAGATTGGTTCATCATGGTTAACACTACTTAAAAGAAAATAAGATAAATTTTCCCTTTAAAAAATTCAAATAAATCAAATTAAATAAAGCTAGATAGTTAACTACAGAAATCGCCTATTTAATATATTCCAAACCAGTCATATAGTATTAAATTGATTATTATTAAATTAATGATACCACTTGTTATAGAATGAAATTGAAGAATTTTGCTCAAAAATATTGTTCTTTTACAATTGTTCACATATACATTAACAAGGTTTTAACGCAGACTTATATCACACATCTCCTGATATTATCCCCAAAAGTTGTATGTCATTAATTTAAATTATGCATATATTTTCAAAAATACATTTAGTTTATAGTAACTATAAAAATAAATCTTTGTTCTAAAGTGTAAAAATTTGCTGAGACAAGTGGTACTCGGAGCAACTAGTAATCATTCGTATATATGAACACAAAAACAATTAACGAATTAATAATATAACAGAAAGTTACAAGTAATTACGTGCATCATGTCTCATGAAGGGATATTGTTGATTTAATTAGGTTGCATCCATGGTTAACATATGAGCATAAAGAACTAGTAGCTTAGTCACCGCAAGACCATTGGAACATTAGATTAGCTCCTAGAAATGTTTCGTACCGCTAGTTCAGCATTACCGAACAGCCATGCCGGCTAGGTATAATTGTGATGCCTGCTTAGATACAGTAATAATTTAACTTTAAAAATACAGGATACCCCATCGCCTAAACATGATGTAATTATCATAATTTATTTTTTCTTCATATCTCTGTATCATGCGAATCAGCATACACTATATAAATGAATCTATTTACTATATGTAATTATATGTCATGTCGCTTGTCTACTTTTTATATAATTATTAATAACTTTACTTTGCGATTTGTGATTGTTACAAAAGCATACTGTACATAATACATTGATTATCTAAACATCTTTAAAAGTAATGGTGCTCACCTTATGAATCATCGACTTAAAACTAACTTACATCAGACAACAAAATCGTAACCTAATTTTCCCTGACAGTATGTTGCCATCGATGCGGCAATGGTGGTGGGATCCTGGTGTTAAACACTGGGTTTGTTAGCTGCTGCAACGAGACAAAAAACTTTATGGGTCTCCGGTGGATGAACATACCAACCTACGGCACACCAAGCAATGGGTGCAGGTCAGCGTTCCGGAGATGCCTATCCATTTTTATTCCCAGGTAGTACATTTAGAAAGCCGGTGAGTTCTATTACCCTACTATAGTATAGGATTATACCAAGGCTTCCCTTTTAGAGTGAGAAGATTACACAGTCGGTCTTCCTGGCGTTCACACTGATGTTTACGTTACCTAGTCTGTCACTGATTATGTGACACCGTTAAACAAAATCAAGTGGATCGGTCCGACTCCTTATCCATTCTCCTTTGGAATGCGAACGTTGTTCACACCCACACTAACGAACTTATATCACCACTCCACAACATGTACATCGACGTAGCGTACCGCTGTCATTGTCCATAACTCCATTTCCCACAACATAGTTCCTTTGGTAGCACACGATTTCCTTCAGTCCACTGCAGTGTCAATCAACACCTACAATTTCCCCCTTAAACTAGCATCAGTGTACTGCCCTCCCAATAAATCCATTTCTGATTCCCAATTCATCTCCTTTCTATTCTCCATCGGACATCGTTTCCTTGTGGGTGGGGACTTTAATGCGAAGCACTAGCACTGGGGGGCCAAATTCACGAATACACGAGGAGGTGCTTTGCTCTCTGTCCTCACACGGAAACATTGCTCCACTATCTCTCCTGACAACGCCGCTTATTGGCCATCAGATCCCAACCAAAATCCAGATCTTCTTGACTTATTTTTCTGCAATAGTTAAGGAACACTAAACTATTCACTCACGGGCCTCGATGACCTCTCCTCCGACCATAGCCCTTTATTTTTAACCATTTCTCTAAGACCAATTCACAAACTGGTTCTTGGTATTAGGGGTCCAGTTGATTGGGACCACTTCCGTCAACTTCTTACGGACTCTGTAGACCTCAAAGTATCTCTGAAAACATCCGAGACCTAGATGATGCAATTCATTCATTTACTACTCTGGTCCAGAGGTCACCTTGGGAGGCATCGTCACACCATCGTCATCCAAAAACTCACAATAAAAATCCTTTACCTTAGTATCTAAAAGACCTAATACAATCCAAACGCCACTTGAAAACATTGTGGCAAAGATCCCGTTGTCCTGCTAATCATCGCTCGTACAATAAATACTGCAGATTGGTAACGCGGAAATTGGCATCCTTCTGTCATTTGATTCCCACCTCTCCTCTTTGTCTACCAGGGACACTTCCTTGTGGAATCAAACTAAAAAAAATCCTTTGGACAGGGTTTGGTACGCAGGTTTCCTCTACAAGCTGAAAAGAGACACTTCTGACAGACCCTTCGGAGGAGCGTGGGGGACAACCTCAGACTGCGCTTCCTCTTTCTCGCATGCACCTGGAGAGAGGGGACAACTCTGTGCATTTGGGAGGCCTCGGGGATGTTTGTAAATATTGTATGAATGAGAAAGTGAATGATGACTTGTAAATATGAGATGAATAACAACATTTATCTCAATTCCTTATTGCCTAATAAGGCATATTGTAATTTGAGCACAATAAAGAAGTTATAATAATAATAATAAAATCAGAACTTTATTGTGAAATAATTACAATCTGCCTTTTATAAGGCAATAATAATACAGATAAATGATCTCATTCATACCTATAATAATAAAGATTCCATAGTAACCTACCCAACCACCCTAATCCCAAAGCACAGTCATTGCACTGTACCACTCATCCCTATATTAATAATGATTATGTTACAAACTGACTCCGCCTGTGTAAGAGCTCTTTGTGCGTTCATGCTGCTGATGTAAACCGCAATGTCGTCAGCAAAGCCATTACTGCAGTTTTCTTGTAATTTTATTTTTCATAATTTCATGGATGAGTTCCTCAAATTGTGAAATGACCTTCTTGTCTGTGAGAAGAGTTCTAGAGCCAGAAACGTTTCATAATGTCAAAACTTGGCCATCCATTTCAAAACTTATTCTTCGAACGCTAATATATGTAAACAACTTACGTTTATGCATGCGTTGTTAATTTACCAGAAAACCTATATTTTTTCGTTAGAGCAAATTTACTAAACTAAGTGTCATTAAGTTGGCATTTCATTAATTTGAAATTAACGAATTCACCATTTGTTCAGTCAGTTTGAAAAGTTAGCAGTGCTATGAATGCTACCGACAACTAATCATTCAAAACCGATAAAAGCAAACGGTGCTACTAATAGACTTTATTCTCTGGTTCAAACATACATTGAATAATTTGTTGAACTGAGTGACCTACCAGGCTCATTAATTTGATTTACATAAAATTTGACTGAAAATCTTACCAACCGGAAGGATTAATATTCAGGTAAGCATAAACTTTTTTACTACCGTTTCAACTTCACCCTAATCAGTGGCACCCTATAAAATGAAAAGGAACTTAGCATGGGTGCAGCCTTGTTTAAACTAATTATATAGGGAATTAAACTAGGAAACGTTACATCCCATAATTAGATCCATTATACGGATTTTCATATTTCTTGTTTCCTATTCCATTGCTTCACTTATGTCATTTTGCTCTCTTACTTCCAAGAGAGAAGAAGGAATGTAAGAATTACTTTCACAGCATGAGCTCTTTATAAACTATATTATTCTAGAATTCCTAATCGAAGACCATCTTTCCCAAATAGACGTGTTGTCCTTTTGTCATGAGAAGTATAATAATAGTCGTTTAACCCCTCCGTGTCCTATATTCAGCAAAACCCTAAAGTTTCAAGCACATTCCTATAATAAAAGCAACTACTTATTCGTCAGCAATTTTTATTTTTATTCTTTATCATCCCAAGCTCTGGTAGCTTGCAGCTGATGTTGGCCGGTAATTACTGGTAAGTAAGGTATTTACGCAAATGGCAAATGGCAATATTATAAGGTTATACATAACTCCATGTATCCCTTATCACATTTACTCTAGCATTTATGCCTTCAATACTGATATATATAATATATATACTGATTGAAAAAATTCACGCACTACTTATTTTTTTTAGTTAAAACTAAATAAATTATCTTCCGCTTTTATTTTGATTAACTATTGGTATTGAGGTGATGAACTCTTTCTAAATGTTTTTAATTTTGTACAATGCCCCCAGTAAGGCATTTAAGTGAACGCCATTGCGTTAGGTCTGTGACATTGATAGAAGAATGATAAAGCCATCGTGAAGTCGCCAGGACTCCAAAGCTCTAAAGCAGAGAAACAGCGTCACCCAAGGAGGCTCGCGGATGTTCTGGGGTCGCATTTTCTTCGACGCTAGTACTGAATTGGTTGGTGTGGGGGAGGTCCCTAATGTCTTAGGAGGTAGTTAGGAGGCATACTAAAAGAATGTCCTCTACATCGTGCTAGGATTCTTATTAATGGTTGATGATGCCAGACCCCACAAATCATGTATGGTTGATGATTACCTGATTAACCACGTGGTGAGGCCACCATGAAGACCAGACTTAAATCGTATCGAACTCGTCTGAGACAAATTGAGTACGACGTCATAATCAATGCCCTAGCACCCTTGAATAATTGGAAAGGGCTGTTGATGAAGAGTGAAATAATATTCCTCAGGACTTTATTGAAAACCTCTTGATTGACGTATTGGAGTATGTTTTTTGTATTTTCTTTTCATACACTTTCGATTATCTGTGTAAAATACAATTTCGTTTTTAAATGACTTGTTTTTCAACCAAAAATGTTTGTGAAGTCTGAATTTTTCACAAATTACAAATCTTACATAAAATAAGGGTGGGGCTTTAAATTTGCCTATCAGTGTATATACCCAACCCAATGTACATTGCATACTCCCATTTACACGTATTCAATATTACTTGTTCGTATAGAGTCCCAAGCATACCAGTTCCACCTATCAGGCAAGCAGGTATAGGTATAAATTGAGACTGATCATAAAGATTGTATGACCAGTTGAGGACTTGATTTTCATTATAAAATAAAACTATCAAGAGTTAGACATTGTAAAACTAATTCTCTTTCCTCATTGGATAACATGCTCAAGTTTAATATTTTACCCGTGCTAATTATTAAGTAGAAGCGATGTTTAGGAAGCAAGTATGTAATTATTAAATGATGATATTATAAGTTTATAAGTTTCTGATTGCTGAAACCCAGACTCTAATAAGACACAATTCTGAAATGAACTGAGCGTTCACCACGCATTGGTTTGTTGAATCTCGGGCTGGATAGCTCTGCCTTTGCTTTGCTAAGAAAACATCTGCTATTTACTGGCAACATATCCCCACCATAATAAAAGAGGTTTTTTCAATGGTCCTATGGTTACCACTTGGTAACCACCAGGTCTTAAAAACCACATACCGGTGATTTCAACCAAAAACTCCCTTAAAATCAAACCAATACTAATAAATAAATTTAGTCCCACCATAAAACACCATTTGGTTTTGGCTGAAAAAAATACTATTTGGACGATTAGTGAAAACTTATCTAACTATATAGGGCCTGTTAATATCTCTTAATATACATCACCACAGCCCTCTGCCGTTTAGACTTAGATAAGGCTACCATATATAGAACGCTAAGTAAATTAAATAATAATAGAACTTTATTGTGCAATAATTACAATCTGCCTTTTATAAGGCAATAATAATACAGATAAATGATCTCATTCATACCATATTTACAGTCATCATTCACTCGCTCATTCATACAATAGGACATGATTGGAGAAACTGGCCATTGCCAGGACTCCCACTGTCATGCGATTATAGCAGGTCACGAGGCCACTGCCGTTTCAGTCTCCGAGGAGGATTATAGGTCTAAATAAAATTAAAATTTCTTCAACTTCCTTATACAAGAAAGAAACAAAGGTTGCCCCCCCCCCATAAACCCATCCCACTTTTGTGAGAGCTCTTAAAATACATTAATTTGTCTCTAAGAGAAAGTAACTCCTGGTACCGACTGGATGTTGCAGACCATAATTCGACTGACACAAGTGCGGAGGATGAAAAGCGAAACAGAAGTCTGGGCCATTATTCCTAGTACTGAGGCTGCCAAGTGATTCATAACATCTGCTGCACACTGATAAATAACTGCCACAACAGCCTCTACAAAACTAATATTAAAATCTCACAGGAGAGGACGTGAAGTCGTTCTTTTGCCCCCGACTCTCGCTTGAACAGCGGCAGTCTTTAATGCACCGGGAGCTTCTTATTTCTTTAAGCAGATACTGGGCTGAGATACAGCTGGTGGGGGCTGTACAGTCCCAGCTAAAACATCTGCTGTAGGGTTGTTTCTTTTACGGCACAGGTGTAAGAGTCAGCTCTATAGTCGGGAGAAAAAGTAGCATGCATTTGTTTATCTCGCTACATCTTCTATGCATTTATTAATAACAATTCGCATTTACATTTATACAATTTAATTATATTTATATTTAATTATACGATAACCCTTTGCCCTAATGGTACAGCGGCTTCTAAAATTTGTATAATTTCTATCTCAGTTACCCCTGTGTTTTAACATTATTTCTGGTATAATGCTGGATTCCTTTGAGATATTTAATATATACCCAGTATAGGAGAGAATATCCGAAGAAAACATAATAAATTAGTGATTTATATTGCATGAATCCTAAATAAGAGGCATTGAAAAACTGATAATTACTTCTAAGAATTATCCAAGAACAATATGAATTGATCCGCTAACATCAAAGTAATTCCACCTCGTTGTGCGTCATACTGTTTTCAAAAGGGTTACCAGTTAGTTATAATTATATAGACTGTCTATTATTATTTTTTTTTCATGTTGACTATATGTCTATTTGGCTCTGTCGGTGCCAATGCTAAAAAAATAACTTGTAAATATCGTAGCGAATTCAACAGAACTACGTTTATTAATTTATTATTAGATTGATCTGGAAGTGTTTAAGACGTGTTACAACCACGGCATAGTTTACTACTGTTATTGATTTTTACTGAAGCTGGTCTGCTTACACAGTGTATTTACCAGGCACTTAACTCCTCTTCGATAGATTTTTTTTACTAAAGTTGATAATCCAGTCACGTATTTTTCGACGCCCTTATAAACATTATATAATACAGGTCTTATATATCTAGCTGGCTTCGTAAGTAGCCAATCATCTCTGGTTAATTTACAATATATATACAATAGAGTATAGGGAGATTTATCTTATGTAGTTAGCGGTCGCTACACAATGTATATTAGTTATGTTGTTTTTTTTGTTGATAATCAATCAAGTTTGTTATTATTTTTACGTTCTACGTAAAATAACTTGATATTAATGACTTTACCATATAATTAGTTGTTTATCATATAACAAATAGTAATAACTTGCAGAAAATTAATTCAATTAAAAACCTACACTTATTGCAATCAATATCTTTTGGTTATTCATGTTGTTCTTTCTCAGTTAGTATATTCTCTAACAAATCGTATTATTTTTGTTTATTTTATGTTCATTTTAAAATTTGAATCAATAGGTTAAATTAAGTATTCAATACGTTTCATCCTACTTTTTTATTGCGTACCAACGCGTTGCAATCACTCATAGACCAAGCTCGTGTAACTCCAGTTTAAGTTTCACAATGTTAAGCATTGTTGGTGTAGTGAAAAACGGATGGCTGATGACAGAAATCGTACCATTACTACACAATGCACACATGAAGAGATATATTACTCTGGGGTTAAGTCCATATCGACAGAGAAGACAATCCAATCTATCATCAGATTTAGAGTGGATTTCAATTTTACTAGCGTTAAGGTTTTGTATCGTAAAATTGATTTTACTACCGAACGTTTCTTTTCACAAACGATACCGAACAAATTGTTTTTTCCCACTACTGGTCGAGTTTAATTTTATATAATTCTTCTGTCATAAAAGCTTTGTAAATGGATAAGACGTCAGTTATATAATATATATAATCTTATCATTAACAAACGGTATGTTTATCAATAACATCCTAAGAACTGACTGTTAATCAGCTCTATTGTAATTATCAATTACTTATTTTTCTTTCCCAGACCCCCATTCTGAATATCTGTCTCCCTCGACCTTTCAGTAATATCTGTACTTTTATCATTTTCCTACACAGATGAATACCCATTAGGCATAAGCCAGAGTGTTATATTATATTAGGCATGTGCCAGACTGACGGAACAGAAATATCCTTGGAAGAATTTATGGTGAACACGCCAGCCGGTAGCAAAAAAGGACATGGAGCCATCTCCATTAACCTAGCACCACATAACCGTGGTAAAGAGCTATCTCATGAATTATTAATTACTTTTAAAATACTCAATTTCAGCAATCGTTACAATATACTATTCGGTATTAAATTATAAAAAAATTGAAATGAAGATAAACTTAGATAAAAATGAATTTATAATTAAAACCGGTGAAAATTTAACTTCAACTAAAGAAAAAATTAAAAATAATTAAATAGATATTGATGATAAAAATGAATTAAAGGTAATAAATAAAAATGAAATAATAAATGTTAAACGCGTAGACCCTGCAAACGGGGAAAACTTTACAGAAAATAACACAAAAACTTATGACTTAAACGGCATCAAAGAAATGGAAGTAGAAACAAACGAAGAATTAGAAAACTTACTAAACAAAACAGAAAACATTAGACCAACAAATTCAGACGAATATCAACAAACATTAGAAGATCTAGAAAACGGTATTACACTTCCTCAAGAACTATTAGAAACAGAAATCTGTGCAACTCAACATTCGCAAGAATGTAGTCACAACTAAATATTTATTATCACAGGCAAACCAATTAATATCGAAAATAATCAAATTTTTATAACAAGAGATAGTGGCCCACTACAAATAGAACGAACCGTTAATAAATTTAGGTACCAAATAGAATCAGTATACCCTTGGAAAAACAACATTGAAAATAAATTACTGGAAATTTTTATACCGAACTGTGCATATGGCGTATATTGCGAACTTAATATAGACACTGTTCGAAATGAATACGAAGACATGTTGAATAATTTATCGCGAATAGTTGATGAAAAATTCCCAACAGTCAAGATAAAACTTATTCTAGTAAACTGATAGATATACAAAAAGATACAGAACAACAGGAACTCATTCAGAATTACCACGTAGGAAAATCCTTTCACCACGGTATAATGGAAGTGTATGAGAAACTAAAACGACATTTCTACTCCTATTCCTACTCCCCCCCCCATGAAAGATGAAATAACTGACTTCATAAATAAATGTGCAACATGTGCCTAAACGAAATACGAACGGAAACCAGTAAGTTCAATATAACACCAACACCAACACCAGACAATTCTTTCGAATATCTAATGATTGACACCTTACACCACGAACAAGCCTTTATAATAACTATTATAGACACCTTCTCTAAACGACTTTATGCAGAAAGAGTTAACCCATGTAACGCTAATAATATAATTAAATAATCTCTACGAATGAATCATTTTTTTAAAAAGAACTTCACTGAATAATGAACAACGACTGATAGAAATCTATGTGATAACCATTTAGTGTTATAGCGTAAGGATTACAATACAAATGATCTCTCTGGTCACACGCCGAGAGAGTATGTATAGGAGAAGAATGCTGACATAAGTTAATACTGAGTCAGGATACTCTGAGGTCCCTTAACTATATATTTCATGTAATAACAAAATTTTTAGCAATCTTCCCCACACCTATTCAAATACCAATGGATCAAGGCCGCTAAAATAATAATAAACTAATCCGGAATCTTTTTGAAAGTCTCGGTATAGAATGTCACTATACAGTACCGAACAATTCGAACTCCTCAGGAATACTAAATCGAGCCCATTCTACATTGATCGAGCTAAGTAAGAGTAATAAAAGAAAAGAAACCAGGAACCGGGTCTGAAATGAATTTTAACCTCGCGATAATCACATTTAATGAAACACTTAATAAAAATTTTAAATTAATAACTTTTCGAAAAATAAAAGACCCTAATAAATAAGAAAAAATAATCAAAGCACAATTAGTACAAACATATCACGAAAGATTAAAAATACTACACGAAAGCCGAACAAGATATTGAAAGAGAAAAATAAATTAGGACAAACAAATTAAATAAAATTCATGAAGGCCCACCCGACATAGATAAACAGCCATATGTTTCAAATTAGTCCTAGAACAAAGGACGAAAACTGATATAAACCAGTTCGACAATTGACTGACAAAAAGAAGACTATAGAAGTACACACTAACAATATCAGAAGACCAAGATAGAAAAATAAGAGAAAATCTACTTTTGTTAAAGACGATTGCTGAATGGAAATTGATTTGGACAATACTCATAGTGACTCCGACGGACCTTTCATAACAGATAAGTGGCGTAACACATGTAGGACTAATTACATTTACGCTACCTGATTCTATTATCATAAAACATTATGACGCTATGATACAACGTATTATACAGTTTGATAATTTATTTACCGAAATTAATGAAGCCAAGAAAGGACAGGTGAATTTTTCAGCAAAATACACAATCTACAACTTGACTATCAAACAAATAACTCATTTACATTATAAAATAAATTCACTAATAGAATCTAAACATCGTGCCGTAACATTATAAACGGATTAGGGAGCACAGTCAGTTGGCTCACGGGAAATATGGATGCTTCGGATAAACAAATCGGTGGTAGACGATCAAGAAAAAAGAATGAATAAGGAGGTAGATGTTACTACGTAATGGTTTGGTTTATAACTGGCTTTATTCTCCTCCTGATGCTCTAGACACACGTTACGGGTTTGCTTACCTTAGGCTATGTGGTATTAGGCTTAACATTGCCGTACCACTAGCCATAACTCCCCCCTACCAGTTTACGGAGATTCCCCGTAAATTCATAACATGCGACATCAGCAAGACATCTATAGCAAAAAAAAAAAAGCATACTCTGTTAATGATAAAAATATGAAAAGAAAAAATGTCTTCCAGGTCCATCTAAAATCACAGCACAGACTCATATAACATAAAAAAAAACAATAAAAAAATATATAGGCCTCTCGGGACTGGTACGCTGAGGTTGCTTGTCTCAAGTTGGTCACCGTCACCTGCGACGCACACTAGAGTTATGTGTCGACGACGGGGCACCCAGGCTCCACCGCGGGAAACTTGAGCTGTTCCACATGTACCGTCCGCCGTTTGATCGGGGGTGTAGTGCTTTCGACCGTTACCACGTTATGTTTGTGAAGAGCGATCACTCGGAAAGGACCCTCGTTCCGCACTAGTTCCTTACCCCTGTTTACCCTTTTCTCCGGTACACAAGCGCGCCGAGTTTAAGTTTGCCCAGAATATCAAGGACTTTGAGGTTGTCGCGCGCCACCCGTCGCCGTTTCCTTCCTCCTTCCGTGCCATGGCGTCTGCTTCTTCCGTAGTCCCAGCCGTCCTCTCTAGTCTCTCCTCTGCTGCTCCTGGGTTCATCTTCTTCTTCTTCTGTCTCCGACGCTCCCGTAGTTTTTGACGATTCGGAGGAGGTTCTGGTTCTTCTCCATACCCTCTGTGCGTTTACCTCCATTGGTTCTAGCCTATACCGCTCTGTTCGCTGAAAAATGTATGGACACTGCCTCGCGATGTGTCCTTCAATTCCGCTTTCAAAACATTTTGTGCGTGGACACTGCGCCACTAAGTGCCCAATGCTCCCACATCCGTGACATCTTATGTCCTTCCTCCCGCTGGGTCTTGGTCTCCCTTGGCTAGGTCTCCTTCCTTCAACCACCACCCCTTTATTCTCCGCATACCTCTGATCCTTCTTCTCCTATGCCTGTTGCGGTAATCTCAGCCTCCTGTACATCACCTTGGACCAACCTGTCTCGTCTGCCTCTAATTTTTCTTCTTCTTCACGGGTACGAGCGTCCATTAAATCGTGGGCACACTCAATGAACGATCGGTCTCCCGGTAGACTATCTTTCTTGCCGGTATCCCTGGCCAACCATTAGGATGGTCGATAGGAATGCCATTGGGCCTTCCACTTCCACTAGGTTCACCGTTTTCTCATTTTTTCCGTTATTCTGTTAAACTTTGCCAAGAGTTCTCCGGCGTACTGCCCTTTCGTTTGATTAGGCCGTCTGGTCTCCCTGAACTTCTGGAAGATGTCCTCTTCTGGTGTCCATCTGCCTTCTCCGTATGTTTTCTTTAGTCTTTCTTTTACCACAGTCCATGGGGTGTTTTCGTCGGCTTGTATTAGGTTTAGTACGCTCCGTTTTATTCTACACACTAGGTCCACTTTGATTTATTTTGCGTCGCCAGAGTCGAGTAAACCCTCAATTGCCTTCGCCTCTACCCTTTCCATAATCCTATCACCACCTTTGATGAAATGGTTCAATTCGCCTAACTCTCCTGAGAATTTCTCTAGGTCCGATATTGTTCTCCTCAGGTCCTGTGACGTCGCCGCTCGCACCTTCATCCAAGCCAGGGAGTTTGCATGAGCTTCGGTCATCGTTTCCCTACGTAATTCGGGCACTTTAAAAGCCACAGGCTGTAATTCTACCATGTAGCTAGGTCACTTTTTCCCAATAAAACAACAGAAAAAAAAAATTAAAATTTTACTTAGTTTTCTTTCCCAGACCTCCATTCTGAATATTTGTCTCCCAAGAGATTTCAGTAATATCTGTACTTTTATCATTTTCCTACGCAAATAAATACCCCTTAGGCATAAGCCAGAGTGTTGGTCCCTTCAGGCACTCCATTTCGCTATTACGCTCTTAGCTCGTTACCACATATGATTGTACCTTTGTGTTTTATGCCAAATAAAGCTTCTTTTTTAATTTATTGAGCAACAGAAATATAATTTTCTAAAAGTATGATTTATAATATACGTTTTGTCAGGAATTACCAAGCGTACTGAAGCATGAGGTTTCGGTATGATTGGACCTACCTAAAAAACTAATCACTCTCTCTCTCTCTTGCTTTAAAAAGAAGAAATCTTTTAAAATCATTGACGTGTAAGAACAGATAAAACTAACATGTCAACACGTTAATATTCGTTAATCTATTAGTTGCTATAACTAAAGATTCTTGTTTAATTTGTGTATTAATTTTATGCTATGCGATTTATGACTGTATGCTGATTTCTAATAGAAGTTTCATTTCAGCAGTTCTGAGAAATTATAAAATAATAATATAATGTTATAATAACCTTGATGATAATTATTATGTATAAATAATAATGTATTTTTTTTTCAGGTGAGCAAATAATGCAGAAGGCGTTCTAGGTATGATCAATCAATTTAGTAACATAATTTTTTTTTCATAATGAATATTTTAATGAAAAAAAATATTTCTTTTCTACCAACTACAGCCTGATGTTATTTAAGTTACTACGATTATTTTTTTGTACACCAACATTATTAGCCAATGTTTATGTGCCATCATTTATTTTTAAATTAAAAGCCCTTAATATTTTGGTGATTATTAATCCCTTGTTCGGTCTACAAGTATTAAACTTTGCTTGAAATATTCACTTAGCGGCTCAGCGACGCAAAGAATATTATGAGCTGTATGAAACTAAACATAGACAACATCTAATTAATTTAAATTCTGAACTAAATATTTCTTCCTTTCATTTGGTACATCGTATCAAATAAAAGGTCTTTACATTTATGTCAATAGCATAATATATTTATTAGGGGACAAACCAAACTATTATAGTTTGCTTACTTCACTGTTACTGTATGAGTGAGCGAGTGAATACAAATTGTAAATATGCTATGAATGACAATTACTTACAATAAGGCAGATTTTAATAAAGTATTTTGTCATAATAAAGTATATACATATATACATATACGAGGGTGGTCTAAAAAGTTTCCGACCTAACAAAAATACAAGACGTTTTTTCAGAATTTTTTTTTTTATTTTTCAACCTAGTCTACTTGTAACTCTACACACTTCTCCCAGTGATGCTCCCATCTCTTTAACCAGTACTCAGCGTTTTTCTCTGCAAAATAATCGTTCACGAAGGTGATTGCCTCGATTTGACGAAAATCTCTGTCCTCTGAACGCAATTTTTAGATGAGAGAACAAAAAGGAGTCGCTTGGGGCTAGATCTGGTGAGTAAGGCGGATGGTCAAGCAGTTTAAACCGTAATTCATAGATTTTCGCCATGGCAACCGCTGAGGTGAGACGGAGCATTGTCTTGGTGAAACAGGATTTTCTTTTTCTGCAAACGTGGCCGTTTTTCCGCAAGTTCTGCCTTCAGCTTGTCAAGTAATGATGCGTAGTATAATCCTGTAATGGTTTTTCCTTTTTGAAGAAAATCGATTAAAATAACTCCATGACTATCCCAAAAAAACAGTCGCCATCACTTTCCCAGCCGAAAAAACAGTTTTTGCTTTTTAGGAGCCGGTTCCCCCTTTGCAGTCCACTTTTTGGACTGTATTTTTGTTTTGGACGTATAATGGTCAAGTTTCATCCACAGTAATTATTCGGCGCCAAAACTCAGATTTATTGTGCCTAAACTGCGCCAACAGAGCGTTGGAAATGTTCATTCGAACACGTTTTTGGTCTTACGTGAGCAAACGCGGCACCCAACGCGCGGACAGCTTTTTCATCTCAAAATGTTGATTTAATATGTGAAAAACACGTTCTTTTGACATGTTCATAGCCTCTGCTATCTCTCTCACTTTAATTCGGCGGTCGTTTAGCACCATTTGGTGAACATTGGCGATGTTTTCGTCGGTAGCTGCAGTTTTTGGACGTCCCGAACGTTAATCGTCTCCCAAGCTCTTACGACAACGTTTAAATTCAGCTGCCCAAAATTTCACTGTGGTAAATGGTGGTGCAGAGTCCCCATACACAGAATCCAACTCATCTTTGATTTGCGTAGGCGTATTGCTTTTCAAAAACAAATATTTAATGACAGCTCGATACTCGATTTTGTCCATTTTCATAAAAACACGCACATCGACTCACTCAAACGACTGTCACACAACAACTGCGCGTCCAAAATGACTGAAACTTTGGTGAGTAACTGTCAGCAGATGAACAACGAAATTCACTACCTTTTATTTACGACTGCTGCTATCTTCATGTTGAGGTTGGAAACTTTTCAGACCGCCCGTGTATATATATATATATATATATTACTGTTACCTATGTTCAGAGAAAGTTTTGGAGAAGTATTTTATTAAATTATAGCAAGTAAATACAATAAACTTTTTATAGCTAGTCGTAAATTAAACTTTACCAAAATAGTAATACCCAGCTAATTATTAATACTTTCGGGTGTACCCTTCAGTTTGACCTATAATTATTACTTTCTGTAAAATAAAAGTACTTATTTCATTTTTATGGTTTCAATGTATTTGGTTTTTATGGTATGGTATGTGTGGTTTTTACAACTGTGCCTGTATGTTATTTTTCCTATAAGGCTGCATGTACACAATGATAAGTGTGAGCTTTTAATTGCTTTATCTTAAGTTAACATACACTTCAGTTCAAGTTCAGAAGCCTATATTTATAATTAAAGAGCGTGTTTTCAGATGCCTATTTACTTTTCAACTGAGATCGTTCGTCACGTTACTCTTAGATTGTATAATAAATAATGTAGGTACAATAGAGGTCACTGCCCCAGGTATACTGTACACTCTTCAACGTCCCGCAAAATTCAATTTCCGTGTAACCAAAGGGGAGGGGATTTGACGGATTTTTCATAAATCAATCATCCGAGATCACATCATTTTGCATGATTATATCATATATATATATATTGCTCTCCACTCGGGATCACTTCACATCAGACTACATCAATATTTTGATACGAGAAAACTAGGACTTGTTTTGTGTTCGGCCTTTGCACTCAACGATCAGCCTCTTGTTTCGACAGCTGCTCGTTAGTCTGAATTTTTTATGGCTCACCTCTATTAATTCACAGTGAAATCGTCGCAACACAGCAGAGAGCAAACAAATGTGTGATTTATTAATAAATTGCCAAGCCCCAAGGGATAGCTCTCTTGGACAAGCACGGGAATGTTCGATGTTGATTGTTCCACCATAACGTGCGTAATAATAATTCATTCAATATGAAATTTTAAGGCTATACCACTTCTTGACCGCATAGTTATATTTACATTAAAACACATAATATAATAATAATTATATATATTGTGTGCGAAAATAAATAGACATACCAAATGTCAGAGCCTTTTCACTGAATTTTAAAATTTGTTTTCTGTGGTTCCCGTTATTTTTTTTAAATTAGCATATTAATTTAACTGGCATATTTAAATTTGCTGAAGAATATGCCTTTCGAATTTTTAACTATTTTCACAATTTTATAACATTTTTTTATGATCCCAATCTCAGAAGGTACATAAATAAAGTATGTAAGACAAATAGCACTTATTATATCTGTATGAAAGCATAACATCCTCTCCAGGGTTCGTAACTGCATCTTGATGCAGCCTTTTTGAAAACATTTTACAACAGAAATAAAAAAAAATCAAATGAGCTCGCACTTAGGAAGGGACTAAGAGTTTATTCTGAACCTTGGTCAATGGCTGGTCTGACACTGCCTAAGTTAAAAGCAATAACTAGTATATAATAATGGTTGTGCTCATTCGTAGAAATAAATCTGTTGAAGAGAGACAAACCATGTGTATTTTATTTTATTGTTACTCAAAACCCACAGTCAACTAAAATAACCTTGGCGCCCATCATTTATTCTGTTTCCACGTTGGCTATATGAATTAAATAAATTTCCATCTAACGCGTAAAAGGGGGTGTTCACTGAGAAAGGATTAACTTAATGACAGGATTTGCCTGAAATAATCCCTGTCGTTACACCAGGAAGAAAGCTACTTAAAAACGTAAAATATTAAACACACAACTGTGTAGACGAGGCTTAACCCTCCATCCTAATTGTGCTTTAATAAAAAAAGAAGTCACTCTAAACTTTTGTTCTTCATGAACTGCGGTTTTTATAATTAAGAACCCCTTTGTATTTATGAAGTGTGTTGTCTAGTTATCTTGTTTCACATTTGTCCCGTGACAAAAAAACAAGAAATAAATTATTAATAATATTTTACGGAATCGATTCTCTTAAGGGGATTCATTCAAATTCAGTTTTAATTGGAATTTTCAGATTGATAGTTCTGATCAGTGATCTGTGGTCTACTTTTTTAAAAAAATTGTTTTGTTACAGTTTCCATTTTCCAATTTTTAAGTGAGCTGTGTGTTTTAAAACAACACAACAAATATACGGTCATTACGTATATTAAAGGGGCCTTGTTAGCAATTGATATATTTTCAAATGTGAATCGTCCGTCATGTGATACTGAAGTTAAATAAAAAATAGCATTATAACTAATGAAGTATGAGTTAAAATATTTAATATCGCAAGGCTATAATACCAGCATGAAAGAGCAGTGATACATAAATTTGTAGTAGAAATTCAGGTAGGGGATGATAGTTGAGTGGTGATTTACAATTTTTTCACAATGAAGTTTATGACATCGGTTCCGGTTCCTTCTTTAACACTTATGATCAACTTTCTCCATATTATTTGGTTGGTTTTTAAGTGTGTGATTTTATCATCAGGACGTAATACATAACTACAAGAATATAATGGAATGAAGACCAAACAAAAGAATAGGACACTGGTTTACCAAGG
This sequence comes from Acanthosoma haemorrhoidale, assembly GCA_930367205.1. Classification (NCBI taxonomy): domain Eukaryota; kingdom Metazoa; phylum Arthropoda; class Insecta; order Hemiptera; family Acanthosomatidae; genus Acanthosoma; species Acanthosoma haemorrhoidale. Next base: position 133,889,718 of record OV884011.1, read on the forward strand.
GTGCATCAGGGAAAGCCTGAAATACCACCAATACTATTCCAAGACAAATAAGTTTAGTTACATCTATACACTGCCTTGCATACTTTTCGTATGTTTGATGATGAACAATGTTCGTCCTTAGGGGGCTATTTAAATTTAAGGGGCAGTTATCCTTTTTCAAAAAATGCTTATCTAACATAAAATCAAAAATAAATAGCGATAAAATATAAAAATTACTGAAACTCCTAGTCTAGCGATAGCAAATAAACTAGGTTTTATAATTTATAAAGGAAAAAGGAGGAACATCGTACGCAGAAAGTTTAAAAATCGATAGGTGACCGTGAAGAGACTAGGAACGAGGTGCGCAAAGCCCAACGAAACTGAACTAAAAAAAATTAAAAACCTAGATATTTGGAGTCATTCAGTAATATAAAACTCAGTAATATAAAATATAATAATTAAAATACAATCAAGATTAGGCCTTGTTTAAAATTAACCTTTTTTATAATTTCTATAATAGTTTCTATATATTACCATTGTAACATATATGGTCAATTTTTTACAGGATTCACTTACTAATATTACAATGGAATATTATCAATACATTAATACAATAATAAATAAATGTTTCCCCAAATAAATATAATATATATTATACATAAATTATTGTATTGATTTTCAAACTAACTGGGTCACAGCCATTACGTCCTATCAAATGGACAAATAACACATTTCCAACCTCCACGTCTAATTTATCATTTTTGAAAAATTACATGAGTGGAGGATATTGAAGTATTATTAATTAACTTCCTTTTTATAATCGAACCCATCTAAATAAATATCGTTCAGAAGTCAGATGTAATTATACAAAAAATAAATAGAAGAAAAAGTTTAATCACTTTAAATCAATTTCAAATTAAGAAAGAACCAAGTTTTTTTAATTAATCATTATTTATTTCAAAGTTTCAGCAATTAAAGGCAACCCGATATTAAAATCTGAAAATTCCTCTGCTCAGCCATTCCCTGTAAGAACTATTTACAAATTACAGTCCCTTCAATTAAGAGCCAATTATTATTCATTTACTTTCATTTATCTCGTAAAGATATAATTAAATATAAATTTACTCAGTATTTTCATAAATGTGATTCTGTTTCCGTCCCGAAAAAGTAAAAATAGAATGTTAAAAAGTTCGTTTTAGCACACGAATAAATTCAATGGATCGAATCAAATTTACTACTAGATAAAGAGGTACAGTTAGCTTGTCATTCACAGTCTATTCTTAGAGCCTTTTTCGCAACCATGGTTTGCTATAGGCAAGATAGAAGTTCAACCTGATACTAGTATTATGCTAAAAATAAAATTATGATAAATAATGAATTACATAGTTATTAAAAATAAACATATTCAAAAAATATGTATTATTTACGTAGGGTATAAATTTATACACGTTGACATCTTGCTCAATTCGTATGCTGGAAATTTAGTGAAATTTCAATTAAAAAAATTCAGTGTATCTATCAATAAAATCAAGTTGGATAGTAATTCGTGAGTCATTTGATAATCACAATTGTTGTACTTTCTGAAGTATACATAGCAAGAGGAATGGAAGTAAATAAACTAAAATGGTTGGACAAAGCCTTCCAATCAATAATGAAAGCCTTATTCACACTTGGCCAATCCCAAATCACATAAACAAATAATAATAGCCTTGCTTTTAAATAAATAACATGAGTACTTTGGAGTAGTAGAATCTGTTTACAATGAAACACTAAATAGGCCAACAATTTAACTTCCAAACTACTTTAACTGAGAAATATTTATTTCGTCTTGCATAGAAGAAGACAGTTTTAGTGCTTTGCGATGAAACGAAAGGTCTAACAGTCTCTGACTAATGGGATGTAGGGTCCTAATTGAACCTGCTCGTTGAAGGATTAGGATCTCGACGACATGCGAGTCCTCTTTAATAGTTTAAGCTGTAACCTTGCTCGCAGTCAGTGAGACATAACCGATCCAATAGTTAAGGTAGAGACAGAAGGGTCTCAAATAGTTAAAATCCCACGCCTAGTAATGCCTTGTTTGATTATAGTCCCAGTGTAGCCCATAGTTTTAGACTTTAGTCGCATTCTCTGTGACATAATTACCATTGTAGAGCATATTTGATCGCCTTTCATGTACTACAGATATCATAAACTGATGAACTATTGGTAGAAATGTTAAGGTGCATATGTAAGGAAAACTCATACCATTTCGTTATCTGATTGGTTGGTATTTATAGCTTTAAAACATTGAAGTCATCACTGCCAATAGCATTGTCGTGTATATTAATGAATCTATAAAATAGAAAAAATATGACAAAAAAACCTATTGCAAAAAATATCCGTACAATTTTCTCACCCCATGCACCGTGACCCCAGACGGCACCCACAATAAGTCGACATGTTGCCAGCCAATATATTACTATACACACCAGCAGTGTACACCGATTTTTACATAGGTTCTACCTCCCAAACCCCAAAGACAAACCCGAGCCCTGTGTGACCCAGAACCCAGAGTTACAGCCATATGACCTAGTCTACCGGAAGCCACGTAAATAAGTTATTTATATAAATTAAATTAGTTCAAAGACATAAGCATTTAAATGTCGAAAAAGTTGTTTCTTAATATTAGCTCTCTTTATTTGAAGCTCAGAAGATCTTAAGAGATTGAAGTGTACTTTAATGTAGGTTATTCCATAATTTATTCATTCATAATTTTACAATTATTTATTAACTCAATACAAACTACTTATTATTTTAGAATTTAGTACCATGCCTTACAATATGCAATTGAAATGTTACGAAATCTAAAAAAATCAATAAAATATCATATCAACAATTTTATTGAATAAGTTTTCGGAAATTTGCTACCAAATACTTTAATTTGACAAATTAATGATCAATTTAATTTGATTAATTATATATACAATTTCGTCTGAAATGTTTATTTACGACTATTAATATCCATTGTGTGAACTCGTGTTTATGTCACTTTTATTAACTAAGTGTGTCAATACTTAGGTTTTGGCATTCTTTTATCATATGCTCGTTATTCCCAGTTATATTTTTCTTGCTAGTGTGGTGCACAAAAGTAAACCAATTCATGAAAATTGATTAGGATGACAGCAATAGTGATAATAAAGTATGTTTTAAGTATTTATTTATAAGTCCTAATATAAACATTGTAATACAGTGGATGCCACTAGTGATGCCAGAAACAAATTGAGAAGTGAGATGTCTATTTACACCTTGGAAGTTCGGTTATTAGTAATTTCCGCTTCCAACCGACTGACCCTTGGGGGCGGTGGCCCAACAGATGCGGGTAATTTCCGTGCCAAGTTTGCCGCTGACCTTTGAAGTACATTTGGCTCAGAATGGAAGCCCGGCCCTTCAATTCTCTACTACGGCCTCTGAGTTAATGTCTTAGTGAAATATGATCATTCGAAAACTCAGAAACCTTTTCTAAGGGATAAATAATTTGATTAGCAGAAAAAATAAATTTTATATCCACTTTGGAATCAACAAAGCCTATTTCATTAATGTCTATCATTCAGAGTACCCCATTAATAATTATGAAGAACTCTCATATACGATGTGTATACCAAAGCCTACACGAATCAATGAATAATATAACTATGAGTAATAGTTAGTAACTATGATATGAAATCAAAAAAAAAAACATTAAATAATTTAGCCTAGTTAATAGTTGCTTTATGTCACACAATCGTATAATATCTTACAGTGAGATATAACATTTCAAAAAAAAAAATTTTTTTTCTAAGCTCTCTAGTTAGAAGATTAGGGATGAGGGAAAAATAAGGAATATTTGGGTTGAGTGGATCCTTTTACAAGATGTACCTGCTTGAAAGTGATGTGAGAGAATTAAGGAGTGTGGGAAGCCTCGGTATAGGTTGGTTGTTGCAGTACAGTGGTCCACTAGTGGCTGGGCCTAGAGTTAGTCGAATAGCATTGATAGGTGCCCCTTAGAGGCTTGTTGCTGGTGGGCCAAGCGCCGTGATATCCACCATTTGGCCTGCTTTACTTGATCTTGTAAGTTTCCATCGTGTCGGTAGCGGTGGGGGAGTCATGTCTCGGAATAGAGGGTTTAGACTATGTTTCATCGAGTCGAAGAACTTGATTTGTCTTCTTTTGATGGCTTCGGTGATGGTGGGCACTTCGAACTTTTCGTGCATGTCGGAAGCCTTCATTTTACGAAAAGGGGTGTGCCATAGTGCCGTGCGCAGGATGTTGTTCTGGAAGCTCTGGAGTCGAGTTATGGTACTGGCGTGTAGGAATCGAAAGAGTGGTGTCCCAAACAGTAGAGCTGGCCTCAGGACGCTCTTATATATTAGGAATTTCAGCCGAAGGAATATAGCCGGGCTTGTGATGAGATGCTGGAGAGAGTAGTAAGTCCTGCGTACTCTTTTCAATTTCTTCTGCAAGTGTGTGCCTAACGTTATGTGTCTGCCTAGGTTGATACCTAGGTAGCATATGCTGTTGGAAAGTTTGCATTAAGTCCCATCTATGGTGAAGCTGGGTGGATGCTTTCTTTTCCCATGCTTGAAAGAAAAGATCCGCATATGCAGTTTCACTAGATTGCAGTCCGAGCTGAGTCCTTTAGTGAAGCCGGTCTGTTGAGGTGGTATAATGTCTTGAGCGTCACAGTGTCTGGTGAGATGGTCGTAGAGAATCCTCTCGTATATTTTTGACAAGCTGGCTCATATCTATTCTCGGCCGGTTTCAATAGTGGGACGACGACAGCGTGTTTCCACGTCTGGGGAAAATAGTGTAGTCTCAGTGAAGAATTGAGGATGTTCACTATGTGAGATATCCCCTTCCGTAGTAGCTGTTCAAAAGGATGTTTCGGATGTTGTCGTCCCCTGGGGCTCTGTTGCCTCGGGGGTGACGAATGATTGCTGCAACTTTTTTTTTTTTTTTATTTCAAATCTTCTTTATTACATGAACAAAATAAATCTCTTCCTCTTCCTGCCATTCACAGATGCATTTGAAGGAGTGCATAAATATAATACATTTTGTTTTTGTGGTAAAAAGTTCATAGTCTCATATACAACCCTAGGTGATGAGGTTTACCGTCAGCTTGTTACCGACTCTAAACACTAAAACACTTAAAACAAAGGAAACTAGCCAGAATTGAATACAGTGGTTCCGGGCATTCCCGGTCGCATAGCATTTGACACAGTGTACCGTGAGACACCGAGTCGAATGTTTGGGTGTAATCAATGGAAATCATAGCCGTGGCTATGTTTCTATTCATGTTATGGCTAGCTTCTGACTGCACCTTCAGAAGGGGGTGCTCTGCGCTCATACTGAATTGAAATCCAGTCTGTTCTGGCGGAATGATGTAATTTTCCGAGAAGTAATCTTTGAGATAATTCAAAAGAATTTTCTCAAAGATTTCCCCTATCTGTGGTAGCAGACTAATCAGGTGGTAGTGGGCTGGGTGATCTCCGCTGTTGGCTGGCTTTAGTAATGGGAACAAGATGGCTTGTTTGATAGTTGTACTATCCCTCTCCTCGGCATTTGTTTGAGCAGAACTATTGTATCCCGTCGTGCCTTGGTGATCGGTTTCCCTGACACCGGCGAAGAATCGCCTTGAGCTGCTTCAGTGATACAAAGATGTGGTGCTGTTTAGCATCTACCGAAGGAGGCATGTGGTAGTATCCCGTCCTAGCCGTAATATCCCTAGCGTAATGGTCGGACAGTTTTGTTGCCTGTTGCTCAGCAGTCAGAACATTGTCGCCTTCGTGAAGACGGACAGTGACTGTCTTGCCTTCTGTAGTCTTCAACAGCTTCCAAAACTTTCTGGGATCTCCGTGTGTGCTACGAAGTCTCTCATGCCACTGCGCTGTTTTCCAGAGTTTCATCAAGCCCCAGAATTTCGTTGTGAGACAATTCACAACGACCTTGGCTTGCTGATCTCTCGTCCTGTACCATCTATCCTTCAAATTATTTCGCAAGGCAATAATTTTAAGAATGTGGTCTGGAGGTGGTCGCAGAGACGGTGGCATGAGAGTGAACTTCGGGATCGTAGTGTTTGCTGCGTCTATGATCACATCAGTTATGAAAGTTAGTTGAAGATCTACTTCTTTTTTTGTGCGGAGAATTGGCACCGTATGCAGGTTATGGTAAATTTGCGACCGGTACAGATCCCAGTCGGCACAACGATACGGTCGTGTCTCGTGGGGCGAGGGGTCGCCACTTTACCATCCACTGCATACAGTACTGGCCTGTGGTCAGAGGTAATAAAGTTGAGGGTGGTACAACTAGTGATACGGTGGGGTTGTTTTGTCAGTAATAAGGCAATCGTTGAGGTAGCCTGCGGGTTACCTCTATGTCGAAAAGTAAAAGTCTGGCTTGAACGACCGTAAACGGCGTTCTTAACAGGAGTCTCCCAGCCTTGTTTGTTACGGTGTTATACCACATGGTATGTTTTGCGTTGAGATCTTCCACCACCCAGTGGTTAGATCTCTGCGCACATGCGTGTAGCAAGGCTGAGTACTGCTGTAGAGACGCGTACGGTCTTCTGTTTAGGGCGTTAAGGTGAATGGGTCTCCCCAAATTTACCTTAACTGTGAAGTGGTGAAGCAACCTGGTGGTAGGAAGTATATATAGTGGTGAGGGTAGGGGTCCGCCGGTCAGGCGCTGTGATTAGCTCACTGTCTCTATCCCCTCTCAAGTGGTCGGCTAGTATGCCTGCTCTGCAACAGAGATGAACTGCCCGTTGTTTACAGTCTTACAGTGTTTTCTTGGTTACAGATGTTTTAACCAGCCACCGAAATGGTTTGTAGTCACTGTGTAAACTGAGGAGACGGTCACCCCACATAGAGCTCTTCCATTGGATCATTAGAGATGTTATTTGGGTAGTTAGAGCGTTTAGCACAGGCCTCAGTTCTTTGTTTTTCGTCCGGAACCACCTGTTCTTAATATTATTACGTTGCCGTGTTGTTGCATGATGTGTTCTGGTGGCTTTCTCAGGGAAGTCGATACCGTGGCGGACTTCGGTATGGAGACATCAGCAGCTTGGACCATGGTGACCTGCAACTGACAGATGGCGCTGTCAATATCCCAATTATGTCTAAGAGGTGCAATTGGGGGAAACTCGGCACTAATGAAATGCTTATATTGGGCCCAATTGGCCTCTCGGTAGTCATATCTTGTAGCAGGTGGCTCTGGGATGTTGCCTTTAAGCTCATAGAGAATAGGTCTATGGTCTGAAGATTCAAAATCGAGCGCCGAGCAGCCGGTTGCCCGATGAGGTTGCTGGGTGAGAAATATGTCTGGTGTAGAAGTCCTATCCGGGTTACCATATTGCCAAAATGTCGGTACGCCCGGGTGGATCACTGTGAACGGCGTCTTGATTACATGTCTGCCGAGGGCATTAGCTGTAGTTCCTACAAGCTGTGATTGGCATTGAGGTCTCCAATGATTCATGTGAAAGTTCACGTGAAGGTTCCATTTTTCTCGATTTTCTCAATAACAATCTGTAATCTATATATTTTTTTTAAGAGACATAACTTATGAAAGTCATTAAAATTTGGTTTTAAGCATTAAATCTACCTCTGTATAAGTTAGGGAAATGAAGATTTCCATACTTGTGCCCATTTTATGGCAATTTCAATAAAAAAATTGAGTCGTCATAAGCTAATCGATTACATGGTTATTAAAAATGGATATTTTTCTAGTATATTGAGTTGGTATCAAATTAAATGAGATCTATACGTCCTGATTAACAATGTGTAATATGTATTGTAATTGTGCCCCACCACAAAAGATATAAAAAATCGTTTCTGCAGTTATACCGAAACCCTCAATTGCATGATCCCTCACATTCATTTTGAATTTTTTTTTAGATATTAGGAACATTCGTGAATCCTAAACTGTTAGTTTCAATAAACTGACAACGTGTAGCACTGCTTCACAGTTTAATAATAGAACGGACAAGTGGATGGGGTTTGCCGGTCGTTCTCTCTGGCCATTGAACAAATCTAGATAATAAGAGGTACGAATATCAGTGGCCTTTTGATAAAGCTGACAATTTAGTTGTTTCATTTTTAGAGTAGGGATGGGACATTTTTTTACTATCTAAAATATACTCTTATTGCATTAGTTCAATCACTATATGTATTTGCAAGCACAAAAAATAATCGATTTTACCGAGTGAGGCCTATTCAAATTGATTTATTACACGAATTAAAGTGCTTTAGAAACACTTTGTGAAAATACAACGCATTATATAACATAAGCATTTAGCTCAACATCCATCATTAGGAAATAAAAAGTGAAGTTATTGACCCTAGTGAGTTTAATGTGGCGATAAAAATATCATTCATAAATTAAAGATTTGAAATCTATACTTCATATATATTTAAAAACCATTTTGCATGGCCGTCTCTAATGTTGCCTTGGGCATGGATAATAATTACATTTCTTCCACTTAGAAATTACGTAAATCAAATATTTTCTATTATTGATAAAAAAATAAATTCCGGTTCAGAGATAGAGTAAATTTTCTGATCTAAATGCAAAAATAATAAAAGAAAGAAAAAATGGAGTTCGAATCGAATTTATTGTATGTAGCAAAACTCTGTGTAGGAGTTAAGTTGGCCTAGTAAATAAGTCCAGTTAGAGGCAAGTGACACCGAGGCTCGGTCACAGGTAGTCCCTATTCCACGAGGGGGGGGGGGCTATAACTCCGTTCTACCGTAACTAGTTTTCTTGAAAGCTTCTAAGGGAAAGACAAATACTTGACATAACCCAATTGGGGTCGTCCTCGGTTCTAGATCGTGTTCTTGGTTTGGTAGCAAACGCGTCTATCCACTTCTGAAGACGTTCAATCCAAAGCACACGGTCTATAACTTATGCTGGATTTGTTTTCAATTTTATTGCGTGTATCGTTTTTTGAAATCTTAGACTACTTGGAAGATGTTGGCCAGGTACCAAGTCAAATGTAATCTACATGCTATAAGACATAGGTGTAAGGATCAGTGGTCTCCGTATTTTATGTCTGCCTCATCATTGTTTGAAAGTTCTTAATTATAATCCATGGTCGTTAAGTGTTTTTATTTCATTTCCATCAATTAATGTAGTTGGCTCCTGGTAGAATTAAAGCCGAACTACATAAGATAAATCGCCCTATAATCTATTGTATATATATATATTGTAAATTGGTTATAATATGTTGTAAATTAATATAAACAAATGTAAATAACATCACCAAACCATAAGTCATTGTAAATGTTGTAAACAATAAAAGACGCTATAAAGTAGATGCTGGAAGGGTTAGATCAGGTATCGGGCGACATAGACGAGGCCTGGGGCAATGCCGAGAATAAAGTATCACCGCAAACTGGGATATCATTGGCCACATGATTGGGTACTAATGAGGCACGTGGAGTGTAAATAGACCCGGGTTTTTGCCTGTAAATCATTCTCACGACGGCTCTCTACTGGTGAACTTGCAGCTGCACTGATGTTTCAAAACCTGACCTTCTCATTAATGAAAACCTCTAGACCTCTCTTCCTAACCTCACTATGTTTCAGTCCGGCCTTGTCAGACCCCACACTCTCCTAGTGGGATTTTCTGCCTTCGTCTCGCTAAAACTAGCAGCTCCTTCCAAGACCACGTAAACTACCTGCACTACCTACCATATACCTCCTTTCCTGAACAGAGTGCATTGTCGGGGTACATACCTATCAAATATGTAAACATACATATCAAATAGTAAGACCCGTCATGAAGCAATTTTCCACGTCACAGCTTAACCAACCCTCATTTCGTCACCAGGTATAGGGTAACTAGGCACCCCCCTCGTGACGACCCGACACATACGTTATAAGAAGATGGGCTAACCAATTGAATAAACAATATCAATAGAGTGGCCTGAGGACCCCAGTGAGTTTCTTAAAGATTTTGTAATTAATTGTGAAAAAATACGCTGCATATCATGCAAAAATATCATCTAATTTGATATACCATCTTGCGACTAATATTTTCTTTCATGTCGTATTGTGAAAAGATAAAACATTGATACGAAAAACCTATCGTTACAGGCTCAAATGATATCAACTTAGGAATATATATTGCTGGCTTCTAACATTATTTTTTTTCCCCAATCAGTTTCTGAGTTATCACCCAGAAAGTTAAAACTGAATTGTTTCAAAGATGATTACAAAATAATACTTTAATCTAACTTTTTTTTCATAATTTCCAAAACTATTATATAAATGTTCTAACCAAATCACAATTATTATTTTTATTACTTCAACTCACTTTCCCACTTACCCTAGCATTAGTGTACTGCCCTCCAAACAAATCCATTTCCGATTTCGGATTCATCTCCTCTAGACTCCATCGGACATCATTTCCTGGTGGGTGGGGACTTTAATGCAAAGCTCCAACACCGGGGGGTCAAGATCCAGAAATACGTGCTTTGCTGTTGTAGCGACTGCTAACTATATATGTAAATTACCCTACACTCTGGTTCATAATTAATGTATTATAATAGAAAATGTCATGTAACTTCATTATGTAACTTCTGGTAATAAATCATAGAGAGGTCGGAAGTCGTAGACAGGTAACTAAAAGGGTGTGGCAATAAACCAAGAGAATTAGCCACCTGGTACCATAAAACCTGGCCAAAGGACACTTACCCCTATTAAAATAGACCTTCAGTCACGTTCCCACGGTCAATAAATCATGCTAGGAACCCTTTTGGGACCCATGGGATAATAACCTTGCTATAGGTGGTCAAATAACCCAAGGGGGTGAAGCCCTAACAGCTATAAAAAACACACCCTCGTACCCCAACGGTCAATAAACTGACTACCTGTGTATCGTAAAACTTACGCCGGGCAGACAAACCGGCCTTCCACGAGGGAGGGGGTTATCATATTTATATCAGTAAATTTCACTCTTCAGCCCAGTCAGTCCCTCAGTCTTCATAGCGCACGACTTATCACTAACCCCAGGGCACCTGGCCCTGGTGGGCTACTCTGCCACTCAGTCTTCCGAGTAACTCGACACCGGGGGCACTTGGCCCCTGGTAGGCCCCACTCTTCATTCTTTTCTAGTTTCGACATACCGATAGCCGCTACCACCGACGGCCCTTAGCCTCACAGCCTATACCAGACCTCTGACGACTTTTACTTATTACGCTGCCGATCTCTCGCCCGAACTCTTAAACTGGTCTTATTCTTTATGAACCTCTGAACCTCATCCTGAACACAGTGTCTTGTCGGGACACATTCCTAATCATATATGGAGTCAGATATTAACGCCTACATGGAACATGGTCCATGTTATTAGCTACAACAATCCGACAATTGTTGACCTCAGACAATTGTTCACCTTTTCCGACAATTGTGCACCTCCGACAATTGTTCAACCAATATCCCGACATCTGGTGACCCACGACGTGCACAAGAGGTTTTCCCGACATCTGGTGACCCGCGACGTGCGCAAGAAGCTTACCCGACATCTGGTAACCTTCGACGTGAATGAGAAGCTCAACATGATCAAGACACCGCAGCAATTGGTGAACTTGATGTGAACGAGAAATCCGACAACTGGTGAACCCGCCGCGAGAAACCGCCGTGATCTCAAAAGAAACCTTTTCTTACGATGGCCAACTCACCAGCTCCGTCCGACGAAGCATGCTGTACAACCGTACACGCCAACTCTCGGACGTGCATACCACCAGAGTTCACGAAGAAGACCCCATTCTAGCACACCGAACGAAATTCAAATCAACGTCACGGTTAATTTTCCCCGTAAGCTACCGTCAAATTTAATAGCCGACCAGTATTTTCGAAAATCTGAGTAAACCTAATCGCTACCACTTCACGAAGCAAGACATCCGATGACTCCTCAACAACAATTCGCCAACGCAGGAAGACACAATACACCCACTTGGACTTCATGGGACCGTTGCCACCGCCTGCGAGGATGCGATAAAACTCACTAAGATCGACTGACTTTAGATGGCCAGAGCCGTCGAACCTCGGCGTCATAGAAGCTACACCGTAGCTGTCGCATTCTAAAAACTGGCTGGTTAACGACCGTAAAACCGTAAATCGACTATCATCTCTTCGAAGTGCCCCGAGTTCATCCACTAGCTCGAACCTGCCCGGACGCCTGCTAATCGACTTCGACAGGACACACGAAACCCCGGGGAACTACTCACTGCATAGAGACGACCCGTGACACCCGGGAGATGATACAACGACAAGACGCGGAAATCAACTCAAGACGAATCGACACCTGACCGAACAACCCTGCGAACGAGTTCATCCGGATGGGCGCTACAACTGGGGGAGCCGGAAACGCGCCTGCCGCAGCCACATCGCTACCCCGGGTCTACAAGCCATCACTATACATCTGAACGAGAAGTTGGAACGCGACGGTAAATATAAAGTATACTCACTGATCAAATATAAATTAATTTTTTTCTCTGTTGTAGGTTGTTTCGAAAGATACGCCATAATAATTTTTATTAGGACCGAAAGTTCGCACTTGCACATATGTTTTTTTGTTTTTCTCGTCGTAAATGTTAACAGCGATCAATAGACCACAACAATTGTAAAATAATGTCAGTCAAACGTGTACGTAAATATGTGTATCTTAATACTTTTAACTGTTTGTAATTGTTACATTGTAATGAGCTAACTTGGTACTTAATCAAGTAAAATATGAATTCTTTTATTGTCACCCATGTGAAAGATAATTGTTTTTTGTAGTATAACATATATTTAATTGTTTATTAGTAATGATTGTTCGACAAATAACTTCCAATATACACACAAGTGTAAGCATTTAAGAAAAATTGGTAAAAATCTGTTTGTATCATGTACGTATTATGTAATGTAAGTCACTGTAAACAAAAAACTGTCAATAATTACCGAGTGTAGGGCAATTTGGGGGAGCTCTGTAGCGACTGCTAACTATATATGTAAATTACCCTACACTCTGGTTCATAATTAATGTATTATAATAGAAAATGTCATGTAACTTCATTATGTAACTTCTGGTAATAGATCATAGAGAGGTCGGAAGTCGTAGACAGGTAACTAAAAGGGTGTGGCAATAAACCAAGAGAATTAGCCACCTGGTACCATAAAACCTGGCCAAAGGACACTTACCCCTATTAAAAAAACAGCTGTCTACACTCACACCAGAATATTGCTCCACAATCTCTCCTGACACAACCCCCATGAGATCCCAACTAAAATCCTGATCTCCTCGACTTCTTTTTCTACATTAGTTAAGGAACACTAAACTATTTACCCAGGCACCTCGATGACCTCTCCTCCGACCATGACCTTTTATTATTAACCATTTCCCTAGGACCAATTCACAGACTTCCTCCTCCTTCATTTATTAGGGGCAAAAGTCGATTGGGACCACATCCACATGCTTCTTACAGATTCCGTAGACCTCAAAGTGCCCCTGAAAACATCCTATTCCAAGACCTAGACGATGCAGTTCATTCTTTTACTATCCGGTCCAGACGTCGGCTTGAAAGGCATCTTCGCCCAACCGTCATCCGAAAATTTACAATAAAAATAATTTTATTTAGCATCTCAAAGACCTAATCCAATCCAAATGCCACTACAGAACAGTGTGGAAAAGATTCCGACCTCCTACTGATCGTTCCTCGTACAATCAGTACTGCAGACTGGTAAAGCGGCAATCGGCATCCTTCCGATTCTTTCAATTCCCACCTCTCCTCTCTGCCAACCAGGGATAACTCCCTGTGGGACGTAACTAAAAAAATCCTAAAGTATCATCCTGTTTTACACCTACTCCGCGTGATAAAATGGGTCCTGGTCGGTTAGGATGGGGATAGGTCGGAAGAATTTGCTCTGCATCTTTCCCATACTTTCACACCTCACCTTTCTCATCAAAGCCATACTCATAACACAACTGTTGAAGATTTCCTCTCTTTACCTATACCTCTCTCACTTCCACCAAAAGCCGTTAACCCATCTGAGGTCAAATGCCTTCTGAAAAACTTATCTTATGTCCCCTCTACCCCCAATACCTTCTTGGCAACATTTGCAGATGACACTACAGTCTTGTCATCCCACTCAGACCCCGATATTGCATCCCATAACCTTCAAATACGCCTTGATGAGATGAGCATTGGTGCAACCAATGGCGGATTCAAGTTAATGAAGCAAAATGTTCCCGCATTGCTACAAGTCTTGTCCACTACTTTCTTTTAATTCCACTCCTCTGCCTGCATCCGAGTTAATGCGGTACTTAGGCTTCGATCTACACAAACGGCTGACCCGGAACCCACATACGAGGCTAAAAAGACAAGAACTAAACAGACGCTCTGCACAACTGTACAGACTACTTCAAAGGACATCCCATCTCTCAATAGAAAACAAATTATTAATTTACAAAGTTATACTTAAGCCAATCTGGACATACGGAATAGAGCTATCTGGGACAGCAAAAAAGTCAAACATCAAGCGTATCCAATCCTTTCAATCAAAAGCCCTGAGAACAATAGTAAATTCCCCTTATTACGTCAGCAACAAAACCCTTCGTAACGATCTTAATATACCTTACATTCTTGAACTCATCCCTTCCAAGTTCCTGAAATTCCATAGTAAACTATTCAACCAGCCTAATCCCGTTGCACAGTCATTGCACTGCACCACTCATCCCTATGATGCTCCTTGGAGACTAAAACGGCAGTGGCCTCGTGACCTGCTATAAATACGTGACAATTGGAGTCCTGGCAATGGCGTATGTGGCTCTCGCGCTCTTCGTAAGCCTCCACTGGCTAGTATCCGGTGACGCGGCTGATATAGTACTTCCCAAGAGTCCACTTCCTCTTTCGCATGCGAGGGAGGTGACAACCATGTGGATTTGGGAGGCCTCTGGGCTGTTTGTAAATACTGTATGAATGTCAAAATAAAAGTCGGAACCCCCTTTGGGCTAGGGAGTCATTAGCTACTTGTAACGTTTGGTAAAGAAGCAAGTATTTATAATTTAACTTTCGTAAAATTTTAAGACACTACGCGAACGAGTATTGTTATCTACGGATCTAAGATCTTTGATTAAACTCAAGGTATTTTATTCTGAAATGATATATGTTTGATAGGTTTATATAAATGGATATCACCCAGCTATTACTAAAACACTGAAAGAATAACAGTGATAACAAACAGTTTAATTACATGAAGAAATCCAAATTTTAAGGTATTTTTTAGGCTTTACGAACATACGTATCCATTAAAGACCAGTGGCATGATTTAAATTTTAAAGGGAGCAAGAGAGTTTCAAAACGTCAACGACATTAGAGTGAACGATAAGAAAAGCAATTTTTCTTCCCAAGGGAAATTGGAACCTAATTAAACAAAGGACTATGTGATTGGTCCTCCTTAAAAAAAGAAAGCTAAAAAAAAGAGCCGGGGTCTCATTAAAATTCCCCCTACTACCACCACCAACCAATCGGCCAATACCAGTCCTCCATTTTGTCTTCTTTATAATCTCTACCCTCTGGAAGTCCTCGGAATTTCATTCTTTTATTTCATTCAATAGTTTGGCATTGCTCTTATCTCGTAGAAGAAATTTGACTCAAAGGTGAGGTAAAAGGCTCTTAGCTGCGTAATATGGGAAAGTAGGAGAATGGGGGGGGAGGGGTAGTATTCCTAAGAATAGTTTGAAGCCTGTCAAAATAAGTATCAAACAGTAAGTAATAAAGACGAAAATCTAACAAAAATCAATTGACAAATCTGACAAAAAAGGCTATAGTAATAAATAAAATGTGATTTAGCCACCACCACTTGAACGTTTTCTATCTAAGAAAAAAATCTAAGAAAGCAATTCATGATTCGCTTCAACATATTGAGTCCCGCCAAGAGCCCCAATACACCACACAGCCATAGCCAAAGGACAGGAAAAATAGGAATTGGGGGAGCAGATAGTGAGTGTGTTTAAGTTTACCTATTGATCAAGGGAAATTTGGGTGATATGTTGTTTCCAGAAAAGGGTTTGGCCAATGTTTATCCGTAGGTTTATATAGATGAAGTGGTAATAAATTGGATAATCAAGAGTCAAAACAGGAAAATATGCAAACGAGCTGAAAAGGAAACTAGAGCCTGTAACAATTGCCTTTGTTTTCGCCACATTTAGCCTTAGTTTATTTAGGTTCGATGATCAGACCAACGTCGCCCTGAATCTAAAAATTCAGAAGAGGGGACAGAAACATACATTTGGGAGTCATCAGTATAGAACTTTGTAGTTGATGGGAACAATGGTGAATAGAGCTCAGGAGAGAAATGCTCGAGGAAAGAGCTAGAGAGCCAGATAGGTTAAAAAGGATCGAGATTGAGTAATAGTTGTCTGATGATGCCGGATTAGGATTTTCTAAAATCATTTGTAATGGGTAGTTAGGGATTGGGAATTTACGTGACAGGCGTGCCGTGGTAGAGTATCGGAAGACACAGTGACTAGTCGGAAGTTTTGTTTAAAAATACTTCATTTTATTTGATAAATCATCTTGGCTGCTTAACATTGTGTTTCCAATACAAAAATAAATGTTTAATTTCTAGAATATGTCTGCAATTCCTTTGGCATTACTATATTTTAACATAAGTAGTAAACCACAAAAAAAAATCAAAATGTCAAATAGCTTCCGAGCAATGACCTCAAACCCAGCAACAGTCAAATCAAATAATAAATATATCGGTTGACTTCTTTTTATATATCTCACGTTATTATATAACAACTCATACATCAATGTATTTGCTGTAAAATGCATTATCAAGCATAACATTGAATGTTCTCTAGAATGGAGAAGTTTTGTTTTTTTACCTTTGACGCCTTAGGTGGGAAATGTCTGAGGAAACAAGGGGTTCCCCGACAGGTTGATTTTTCCTTCGAAAAGGTCTGGTATGAGAGCAGAATATTATCAGCATGTGGTTGTCAGTCAATTTCATCTTTTTTTTTTCGCTATCTTGCCCTTTCTCACATTTCATCGTAACGCCAATTATACGTTCAGCAAGGAATTTGTTTTGTAAAAAAAAACTACAACTTTGAAATCGAGAAAAATGTTATAGCTGATGTATCAATTATATATGAACTTTGTTCTTATGGATTATTGTCAGAATATTTATTTTTTCAGTTACTTATTTAATTTTCGTCACTTAACAAGAACTAACAACCAGTGGTCTACTTATGAATTTCGTACATGTTCCTTCAGAATAATGCCAAGGCAGGTTTTGTTTTTTTAATTTTTGCTTGAAGTAGAAAAAAAATCGCAGTTGAATGGGTCAACTCATACAAACTTTCTCAATTGACAAGTAGCTTTTCCAAAGAGCTTGGAAAGGACAATGGACAAACATGGATTCGCAGAGAACTTCTCATGTCGTTTAACTTTGCCAAGTTTAGCAAAACACTCCCTTGTCCTAATCTAATTTTCAACTCTGCTTTTCAGACTTTATCATATGCCAACTTCGTAAAGTAAACTCTCCACTTGAGAGGTGGAAACGACTTTTTAATCTCCTCCCCTCAACGGTCCTCTATCAATCTAAAACCTATTACTGCTTATTGGTGCTTTTAGGAGATGGGAGAAGAGTTACAGTTGTTTCTTGACTCAGCCAGTTATTCTATTTTAAAAGGTCAACCGAAACTTGCACAGTCAGAACAGTAACTGTTCCTTTTTATAAGTCTACTACAATACAAGATCAAAATAATAAATTATTTACATAAGTAGACCATCTTATGTTTGAAGGCTGATTGTGGGCTATTCTGATTAATAAATTAAGTCCTACTTAGCCAGCTCACAAATTTACTTTATAAATTTATTCAAGCGCTTTCACAGCTGCGTGACCTTTAACCTGTCAAAATAATTATTACATGCAACAAGCAATATATATTAAATCAATATAAATTATATTGATTAAATTTAATTAAAAATTACTTGAAGCAACTCGTAAATTTTTAGGACTTTGAACAAATTTTTTTTTTTTAAATCTCAAACTTCCATATTCACATGTGTGAGCACACACAGTGATAATAGATATTATTTACTGCTTTTTCAATTCATAATGAGGTGAAGATGACGTTTTTTTTATTTGATTGATTCGTAATTTGTATAATATGTTTATAATACGCTAGTTTCTCTTATTACTTGTCCGAATTTGAAAATATTAATATCTTATGGTAATACAGTGATTAATAACCAGAAACATTTACATTTCTTAAAAGCTGGAAGTCCTTTTATTGATATGTTTTATTGATAGGTGTGAATTTGAAATTTTGAGAAATTCACAAGTTTTTATCATAATTTTTTTTACTGTACATATTATATATAAATTGTTATATGGTACACAATTGTATTTATTATCCACAATGTGGATTGTAGTGGATGCCATAATGCATTCTTAACATCCCATGCTTGAAGTTAACCTTCACCATATTGACTGTATGCCTCACTCATACAAATCGTAAATCTGGGTGTGTTTTTTATTATATGTCTAAAGAAACAAAGAGAAAAAAAAACTTTTAATCACACGCTGCCGAAGAAAATACGGGACAAGTGAGTGGCAGATGTCCCAAATATTTTTGAAACTAGACTACTCTCTACTCTGGTTTGAGAATAAAATAAAAAATTAATCACAGAAATGTTATGTGTAGAACAGTTACAATCACGTTTTAGTGGTAAATATTTTTACAATAAACATCGGAGTCACGGGAGAAACATTTTCTCTCTATTTAAGAATTAAAAATTAGGATTTGTAGGATTTTCTGAATCAGAAGGGTCATATTTCAAAGCTCATAACAAAATTAACCAACTGGCTAATATTTCGACTGAGGTTTAAAGCAGTTTTTTGCGAATTGAAAAAAAAATATTGGCATTATGTACTTCTCCATGTATTCTTTGCGTACTGTGCTGTTATTTTGGCTTTCATCCATAGCTGCAAACATAATAAGCTACCTACAGGTTCATTATCCTCGTGAACAATTTAAATGCCAGTGAACACCCAAGATTGAAGGCAGCACTGACCAGATGTCAACTAACGATGAGTATAATACATAGTATTATGTTTAAGCCAGTTAATCAGAAGCAGGCTAATTCAGGAGTCCATTAGAGCGGCTAGAAGCTATTGTTTCCCCGGCCTGCCATTCTGCCATTTTGTCATTCCTCCCTGACAAACGATCTAGCTCTGTATCAATTACTCCTCACTATCTTGGATTTAAGGTCGGCTCAGCTTCTTCTGCTATTCCTACTTTTCCTGTAGTTTTTATCAGCTCTTATATCTATCTGATTCCCAAGTAAAAGGTTCAGACATGAAAATCAACTGAGACTACCGGACAGTCTAGTTTGTGACTTGTACTATACATTTTGTTTGTTCTCTTTTTTTTGGGGGGGGGGGGGGGTTCGCGTGGTTCTATCAACTTCAAAAACAACTTGATGAGATCGAGTTTTAGTGCAACGAATAGTGGATGAAAGTTAATGAAGCAAAATATTCCTTTATTACCTTTCCCCTCTGCCGTAAGTCCTGTTTACTATGTTAATGTATCCCATTCCTCTTCCTGTATCCAAGACAGTGCAATATTTAGGCTTCCGTCTTGACATGAAACCCACTCGTAAGGCTAATGACACACGAACTAAACAAACAGCTGTTTGGACAGCTGTTCAGGCTGGACATCCTATCTAACAATAGAAAATAAATTACTAATTTATAAAGTTTGTAACTATTATCGCAATTTTGTATAATAATATTTTTAGAATTATAACATAGAAAAGAGCAGTTTCTAAAAACGAAAGACCCCTGGTTTGATAAAAAGAGTAGATTGTTAGTTAACGAAACAACACAACAGACCAGATCTAGTCAAGTGTTTCCAAACCAATCGCAAGTAAAAGAAAACTGGTAGCTGCAAGAGTTGGCGTTGAAAACGTGGTTGAAACCTATGTTAACACACTTTGTCCTTACAATACTTCCCTCAACTTCAAATAGGATAGATATAGATGCAGTTGAAGAGTCTAATATTGAATAAGTGAACAGGAATATTTTGAGGTTATAAAATGGAATAACTACCGGCATAGAGAATTGTTCAAAAAATATGATGAAAGCTGAAAAATTATTTGCAAATGAGTTTCTTAGCAACTGATAGTACACATTTGGAGAACAAAAATAATCCAAATGAGGGGAGTACGATTATGGTTTGTCGGCTGTTCGGAAAGAAAGACGATAAATTTGAATACACCATCAATAAAGGTTTTCGTTGTACTGTACATCGTGAAAGGTATTCTCGAGGATTCTTTTAATGAGACTTCAACCCCTCATTAAGGAAGAACTGGTAGAATAGCAATGCTGGATCCAACCCGATCGTAGTACATTTGGCCAATAATTTACACTGATGCAAATAATGGAGAAAAAGTTAAAAGGGGGAAAGAATTTACATATCTTTTTGTCAATTAGAGAGATGCGTGTAACTCAGTATGTTGAAAAAGTGTCTGAAATATTATGATAGAATACCAGACAAAGAAAGCCCGACTATTGAAAATGAGTTTTAAAAATTCTTAAGGTAGAGTTAGGAACTTAACTAGGGTTAATGACATATAGTTTCAGAATTGAAAATAGCTTTAAGCAAGGGTACAGCTTGTACCCTCTTTTGTTTAAGCGGGTACTTAATGAAGTTATAACAGCGGTACAAAGCTGTCGGGTTGCCACTAGGGGAGTGCCTAATCACTCTAGCCCTGGTGACGGATTGTTGTAGTTTATAACATGGACCATTGTTCCATGTCGGCGTTTAATATCTGACTCCATTTATGATAGTTATGTGTCCCGACAATACACTATGTTCAAGAGAAGAGGTACAGAGGTTTCATAAAGAATAAGACATGTTCAGAGTTCAAGTGGGAGCCCGGCAGCGTAACAGGTACAAGGCGCCAGAGGGTCTGCAAAGAGGCTGAGTGACAGGCTCAGAGGTGCTGCAGAGAGAGTAGGCTGACGAGGAGTCTAAGTGACTGCCTTCCAGGGCCAAGTGGCCCTGGCATAAAAGTGCCACCACGTAACAGCGGGTAAAGAGAGTAGAAGACTGAGTGTACTTACTTCCAGGGCCCCGGGGCTATAATTGTGCTGTTATTGAACTTTTATCGGAAGTAATGCAGATGGAAGTAGATGCTTCCAGGAAGCGAATGGCTTCCCAAACAGTCATCACGGACAGTGAAGACGAGGGTTTTGAGTACCCAAAAATCACAGTCAAGGTCCAGCGACCGACAAAAGGTAAAAATCCGACAAAGATCGGCAATAAATTCCAAGCACTGGTAAATGAGTCACCGGAAACCCCCCACCCCGAGGCTCCGGTAGCAAAGAAGCCGCCACCGGTAATTGTCTCAGGAGAGACAACTATAAATATAACTCAAATGCTCAAAGCAGTAAATATTAATAAGTTTGCCCTAAAAAAGACAAAGGATGGAGTAACCATCTATCCGGATATAGAGGAAGAGAGAGAAACAATATTAACCTTACTCAGGACAGGGGGTAAGGAATTCCATAGTTTCGCACCAAGAGGTCAACAAAGAAATAAAAAATATCTCATTCTTGGCTTAGATGTCGAGGAAGACATCGAAGAGATAAAATACATAATAAGTGAAACAGTGCCAGGAGTCGTCGATGTGAGACGACTTCGGAAAAGTGACCCAACAGGCAGAAAAACGGATATTGCACCAATTATTGTAACAACAAACGCGAGCGTCACCCTAAATGCCATTAAAAAGCTACGTGCTATAAATCACGTAATCATTCGTGTAGTGACATTTAAAGAAGAGAGAGGGCTACCACAGTGTCACTGATGCCAAGAATTCGGCCACACAAAAAACCATTGCGGCAGAAAAACCAAATGTGTGAGATGTGCAGGACCCCACGAGGTGGCGCAGTGCCCCAGGAACGAGACGGCACCGCTGAAGTGTTCCAACTGCGGCGAGGCACATCCCGCCTCGTACAGAGGCTGTGAGGAAAGGAAGAAGCTTCTAGCCAGAGTCAGACCGGCCCCCGACAGAGTGCAGCCCCAGCAGAAGAGGAGCCGCTCAGACGTGCCACTAACGAGACCTGCTCCACCGCCATCTGTACCTGCCTGGCAGAACCCGCTCTTCAAGCTCTTTCAAGCCAGAGATGAAGAAACGGCTCATCCTTCGAAGACGAGAGCAGCCCCCCCCCCACGTCGAGACCTGCCCCCTCCACGTCGAGAACTGCCCCCAGAACTTCGCAGGACACTCCGGAAAATAACAATTGTGAGTACCTAGATCCTAGGCTAAAGTTTCTTACAAACGACCAGCGTAAAGATCTTGAATGCGCACCGAAATGGGTAACTGCCCTAGTAGACTTTTGTAGCCAAATGCTCATGGATATGATATCTGGTAAACATCAACAATGGTAGATTACCAAGTGTTAAATTTTAACGTTGATGGTCTCCTGACCAAAATAGATGAGGTAGAAGTGCTGCTAGCTCTCTACCGACCAGATATTGTAGTTTTGACAGACACTAGGGTATCTACACAATCGTTTCACATTAAAGGTTATTCAACTGCCATTGAAAGAGTTAACGGTTACGGAGGCGTTTTAATTGCTATACGCCTTGGCATCAATTGGAAGACAGTGGCTTCACCACTGACTACAACTGATCCCAAGCTTTACCACTTGACAAATAAGGTAAATTTGGGGAGACCCATTTACCTTACCGCCCTGTACAGAAGACCGTACGCGTCTCTACAGCAGTACTCAGCCTTGCTACACGCATGCGCACAGAGATCTAACCACTGGGTGGTGGGAGATCTCAACGCAAAACATACCATGTGGTACAACACCGTAACGAACAAGGCTGGGAGACTCCTGTTGAGAACGCCATTCACGGTCGTTCACCCCCAGACTTTTACTTTTTGACATAGAGGTAACCCGCAGGCTACATCAACGATTGACTTACTACTGACAAAACAACCCCACCGTATCACTAGTTGCACCGCCCTTGACTTTATTACCTCTGACCACAGGCCAGTACTGTATGCAGTGGATGGTAAAGTGGCGACCCCTCGCCCCACGAGATACGACTATCGTCGTGCCGACTGGGATCTGTATCGGTCGCAGATTTACCATAGCCTGCATACGGTACCCATTCTCCGCACGAAAGAAGAAGTAGATCTTCAACTAGCTTTCATAACTGATGTGATCATAGACGCAGCAAACACTGCGATCCCGAAGTACACTCCCATGCCACCGTCTCTGCGGCCACCTCCAGACCACATTCTTAAAATTATAGCCTTGCGCAATAATTGGAAGAATAGATGGTACAGGACGAGAGATCAGCAAGCCAAGGTCGTTGTGAATTCTCTCACAACGCAAATCCGGGGCTTGATGAAACTCTGGAAAACAGCGCAGTGGCATGAGAGACTTCGTAGCACTCACGGAGAACACAGAAAGTTTTGGAAGCTGTTGAAGACTACAAAAGGCAAGACAGCCACTGTCCGTCTTCACGAAGGCGACAATGTTCTGACTGCTGAGCAACAGGCAACAAAACTGTCCGACCATTACGCTAGGGATATTACGGCTAGGACGGGATACTACCACATGCCTCCTCCGGTAGATGCTGAACAGAACCACATGTTTGTATCACCGAAGCAGCTCAAGGCGATTCTTCGCCGGTGTCAGGGAAACCGAGCACCAGGGCACGACGGGATACAAACAGTGCTGCTCAAACAAATGCCGAGGAGAGGGATAGTACAACTAGCAAACTTATACAACTCTTGTATAAGATTTCGGTACTTTCCTGACACATGGAAACAAGCCCTCTTGTTTCCATTACTAAAGCCAGCCAAAAGTGGAGATCACCCAGCCGAGTACCACCCGATCAGTTTGCTACCACAGATGGGGAAAATCTTTGAGAAAATTCTTTTGAATTATCTCAAAGATTACTGCTCGGAAAATTATATCATTCCGCCAGAGCAGACTGGATTCCAATCCAGTATGAGCGCAGAGCACCCCCTTCTGAAGGTGCAGTCAGAAGTTAGCCATAACATGAATAGAAACATAGCCACGGCTATGATTTCCATTGATTGCACCCAAGCATTCGACTCGGTGTCTCACGGGACACTGTGTCAAATGCTCTGCAACCGGGAATGCCCGGAACAACTATATTCAATTCTGGCTAGCTTCCTGAAAAACAGATCGCTGCGGGTGCGGGTGGGTGATAGCTTCTCCGAAGCTGTGCCACTGACCTGTGGAGTACCCCAAGGCGCCGTCTTATCCCCTGTACTATTCAACGTATACACGTCTGAGATTGTCGGAGCCCGGTACAAAAATACCACAGTTACTGCTTTCGCAGATGACATAGCGGTGTACAGCAGCAGCATGAGTGCCAAGGTAGCTCTAAGACAGGCTGAAGCAGCCTGTAACCAGATAAGTGAGAGATTGGGGAGACTCAATATCTCTGTAAACGCGGGTAAGACTGACTGTGTAATTTTCTCTTTTCAAAAGGGAAAAAGCCCGCTCCCTACTAGTTACATAGTAGAAACGAAGCAAAATTCACCAGCCAACGACCTAGTATATCTGGGAATTAAAATGGACAGACACCTCCATTTTAGTAACCATTTTGCGAAGAAGTTGAAGCATACACGCATGAAGTCTTACCGTCTTACGCACTTATTGACTTCCCCCAATCTATCACTGCGTCTCAAGCTACTGATTTACAAGAGCATACTCAGGCCTACTCTGCTGTATGGTGCACCGCTATTTCGTTATCTGACGTATACGACAGCTAAGAAACTCCAACAATTCCAAAACGGTATACTGATGAAAGTGGTCAGAGGTACTTCATTCGAGCAGCGACGGAACAGTGAGCTGCATGAGATATTTGAGCTCCCTACGGTGGATGAATTCATCCAGCGTAGACATATCAAATTTTTCGACTCATTACAATATTTGACAAACCCGGTGTTTAACACTATAACCCCCGCTCCGTTCCCCCATCGATGGCAGGACGCTGTCGTGGCTGGAACGCTTTAGTTTTAGGTTCTAGGTATAGTTTTTAGTTTGTAAGTTTTTTCTCCCATTTTTAAACCGAAGGTGAGCCCCATCACCTAGATTTGTATTCATAGTGTTTTCCTATTAACCACAATCTGTATTGTTGAGTAACACGAACTCCTTCAAATGCATCTGTGCATAGCAGGATAAGGAGAAATTTGCAAAGTTTCATAGGGTTTAGAAAAAAAAAAAAAAAAAAAAAAAAAAAACCTGTAAATCTAACAACGGCTTCTCTCTGACTGGTACCCTGCAGCTGCACTGATGTTTCAAGATTTGGCCTTCATAAATGAGAAAACATCTGGATCTCTCTTCCTAACCTCACTATGACCCCACACTCTCCTAGTTGGATTCTCTGCCTTCGTCTCGCTAAAACTAGCAGCTCCTTGGGAGAGACCTCTCCCTAGCGGACAACGGTTGCCGTGGCCAAACAAACTTTACCTTGTAGTGTCTCCCACGACAATTCAGTCTGCCTCTCTACGAGGCGAGGTTCACACTTGCCTTTGGGATCCGGACGGTTTTCGCCTACCCTTAGATACCGAGTGTGAATTCGTAGTCATTCCAAGACCACATAAAAACCCTCGTGACGACCCGACAGACCACTTATCTAATAATGAGTTTCTTACATGCTAGTTAAGGAGTAATTTTTCAATATGAAGTTTTGCCACAGTAAAAAGGTTTGGCAATGCAAAATTATTTTGTTTATCATGTCTAACACTTTATTCTAATCTGCTACGTGTAGAAATCAATAACTGAAAGATGTTTATGAAGCAAGGAGGTGGGTATTAAATGAGGATTGGACACGTATAATTTCTGAAAGCCACTCTAAAATAAAGATATTGCACGTATTGAAAGTATACTCTGACGAGTAAATACTATAATAAGAGATCCTTGTATATCTACATAACAGCGAAGAAATTGAATTCCTTCAAGTACTTTGGAACCAAGGTTTCCTGTACCAAGCAAGAAATGGATTTCTTAGGTTTCTTGGTGCTAGTAGTAGTTTTCTTCCTCTCTTTCGTTTGTTCAGATCTAAAATACTCTCCCAATATTGCATGTTACCCATTAATAAAACTTTTTTTTTACATAATGATATTATTGAAGCCAGTATTGTTTTATAGGTGTCAAACATGGGTATTTACATCACATTTGGTTCAGAGGCTTGGAAAGTATTTGAAAACAAAATCATTCAGAGCGAATTCATACCCAGTTGGAAATAAGCGAAGGGAAAATGTACAATCCATAACAATAATGAGCTGATAGATCTCAAGTAGCAAGCGGTAGAAAACTGTGTTGCGGAAATTTGGTTGAGAAAATTTAGCTTTGGCGGGCACATGATGAGAAAAGAACGGGTGATACACGTGAGGACTCTAGATGAGGCGCTCATCACAGGCATTAGAAGCAAAATACAAACTTGATTACGGTGAATCTCGTCAAAGAAGATGATACCACTCACCGTGTAGTAAACTGGCTAACATCCCAGAGAGATACATCTGGAAGGGTAACACCTATAATTTACTGTTATTAGTACAATTTTTTTTTAATTTAAAACGATCTGTAGCAGGTCGCAAATTACTATAGCATTTTAAAATAATTGAACAAGTTTAGAATTAACATATGACATAGGTAAAACAAACTACAGTTCTATTACAAATTCATAGCTGCAAATTAAATATATCCATCCAAAAGGGATATTATTTAAAGCATTGGTTCATCTCCGAGAAAATTATCGACTAACAGAATAATTTAGTTTGAACATTAAGTGGCGAGACCTCTTCCAATATTTACTTTTTAATTAACACCAATACCCATGTCCTAAAAGCTTTTAATATCGGATTGACAATTTAATCAGCTCATCCTTACAATTATGTAATAAAATTAGTAAACCATTTTATTTGTGATGAGTTTAAGCTGCTTCTGCATTTTTCACGCTGAAATAGTCCAAACAATGATATTTCACCAATACCACTTAATATTAAGGACTCTTTGAAAGGTATTTCATAACATGTATAGAGAATTTCAAACACTGAAATGTCTCGAATTCATCTCCCGGGTAAGCGCGCTATGATTACTTGCGTAGGAATGCGCCTCACAAACAAGTGTATAGTACTCAAGCAATGCAATCGCATTAGGAAACTAGTAAGTTATTGAAAAACTAAGTAATTTTCAGATAATTATACGGGTGAGAAAAAAAAAAAAAGGGGGGGATGGATTTTGATAATACAACTTATTTTTTTTAGCCAAAAGTGTCAACATTTCAACCACTTTCACTATTTCCGTAACCATTTCTTGGAACTTAATTCATGAGAGCTCTCATTGTCCATAATTCCATTTCCCATCACATAGTTACTTTGGTAGTACACGATTTCCTTCAGTCCACTGCAGAGTCAATCGGCACCTTCACTTTCCCCTTACTCTAGCATCAGTCTACTGCCCTCCTAATAAATCCATTTCTGATTCCCAATTCTTCTCCTTTTTAGACACCATCGGACATCTATAAAGCGGCTTTTACCATCCTTCTAATTCTTACAATTCCCACCTCTCCTCTCTGTCACTCTGTCGCTCTGTCAGGATAACTCCTTGTGGAATCTAACAGAAAAAATCCTAAAATATCACCCTGTTTAATACCCACTCCGTCGTGATGATGGGACCTGCGCGGCTTCGGATGGGGCTAGGTCGGAGGATTTTGCTTTGCATCTTTCACATACTTTCACACCTCACCTTTTTTCGTCAAAACCATACTCATGGCACAACTCTTGAAGATTACTTCCAATTGTTGAATCCAAACACTTTTATCCTACCCACCAGTTTGGTTTCCATCAACGACATTCCTCTGCTCAACAAGGTCTTTGCGTCGTTAATCATATTTCCTCAGCCCTTGAAACTAAACATTATTGCACTGCTGCCTTTCTTGATATAGCTAAGGCTTTTGACAGGGTTTGGCTCACAGGTTTGCTTTACAACCTCAAAAGATATTGACCACAGACCCTTTTCCTAATCCTACAGTCCTACCTTTTAAACAACTTCTTCCAAATCCACTGAGGTTTAGAATATTCTACCTACTATCCCATAAAAGCAGAAGTTTTACAGGACAGCGTCTTGGGTCCCATCCTCTATAATCTATACACCGCTGATGTTCCCTCTACCCTAAATTCATTCTTGGCAACATTTGCAGATGACACTGCAGTCCTGCCATCCTATCTAGATCCCGATATAGCACCCCATAACTTTCAAAAACACCTTGACGAGATCGAGTATTGGTGTAACTAGTGACGAATCCACATGGAGTTGGAACCCACAACCGGGACTAAAAAGACAAGAACTAAACAGACGCTATGGAAAACTGTGCAGACTACTTCGAAGAACATCCCATCTCTAAATAGAAAATAAATTACTTATCTACAAAGTTAAGTATAACTTCCGCTTGTTCTTTCGCACCCGAGGGAAGTGACAATCATATGGACTTTGGAGGTCTCTGGGCTGTTTGTAAATACTGTAAGAATGAGCGAGTGTATGAAAATTTGAAATATGGTATGAATGAGATCACTTATCACAATTAATTATTGCCCAATGAGACAGATTGTAATTTTATCATAATAAAGTTGTTAAAAAAAAAAAGATTACAGAAACAAAAAAAAACGAATTAAGTTATGTGTGATTTAAATAATTTTAAATTGATAGCCTGCGGGCAGACAGACGAATGGCGATATTATCAAATAAGAGCCTTCTCGCCCCTAAGGCAATAATTTTACATTATAAATAATTCCACCATGTTATTTATAACAAGATTTGTCTATGAAATATATATGTGCAATATATTACTAATCACCCTATTTGCCTACATGCATCACCCATTCCCTACATCTACGAGCGACACCTGCACGTGCAAACAAGTGAGGTTAAAGGATCTGTTACAAATAGATCGGATTAGTTGCTTCAGTTTGCTTCACGTCCCAGTAAACAAAGTGGTCATTTACGAGACCAGAAGGGACGTAATTTGTTCTGTTTTCCTGTATTAGTTTTCCTGAAATAGCTTTATAACAGTTGATACAAGTGTTTCTTTATTATTTTTTTTTTTTTTATTGCAATCAAATTCATTATGCGATACACACTATAAACAATAATTTTTTTTTTTCTTATTTGAAAAACGAGAAACGCTGCAGGAAATGATATCATATATAGAGCTGCACAGGCATATAGAACTGCTACGACCAATGGTGTATATAAGCCAATAAAATCAAAGCTAACACACCGCCTTTATCCTTCAATGTGCATCATGTTCAGCCGACAACTTCACTTGATACCGTTTACCACCCCTAATATTGTTCGAAACCTGGCCATTTATGTAAACAAAAGTCTGACATTAGATCCAAATTCTTCAGAACTGTAATCAATTCTCTGCGTTACAAAATTACCTCTTCACAATATATCTCTTTCATGGGCTAAATAATTTCCCGAAATTCTATTGGCTCATCAAAACCTTGT
Source organism: Acanthosoma haemorrhoidale (assembly GCA_930367205.1). Lineage (NCBI taxonomy): Eukaryota > Metazoa > Arthropoda > Insecta > Hemiptera > Acanthosomatidae > Acanthosoma > Acanthosoma haemorrhoidale. The sequence goes on from OV884011.1 coordinate 133,919,274, forward strand.
CGTAAACTCTTTACCCATTAGCACTCATCCTTACAACCCACCTCGTTGCATAAAACAGTGATGGCCTCGCTATCTATTGGCATGTCCTAATCTATCTATCTCGCTATCTAGCATCCAATGCTCTAAGCGTCGGTGTGTCTTCCCCTGTCACTGGTCTTCGTAACTTCGCCACATGGCTTATGAGAGGTGCCAAAGGTGGGGGGGTCTCTTAGCCTGAATTTGTATGTGCATACTACATAAATGTGAATTGTACATTTTAAATAATTATGATCAATTGGGGTGCAAAAACCATCCAAAATCAATAATACTGTACATGGAAATCGTAATTTATCATGTAAAGATGAGTTCCATACGCGTTATTTTCCCTAGGAAATAAAGATTGATAAAGGAGTACTAAAGAAGTATTACTTCATTGAGGTTTCTATTGTGAAGTTCTTTTTCGCAAAACAAGAAATTAATTTTTAGAAACATAAAAATTATTTAGAACAAATGTATGTTCTATTATCAAATGTAAAATTTGAAGTGATGTTTTTCACATAGAATAATACACACCAGAGTCGTTTGAACAGAAAAGAAGTCCCGGAATTATCTTTAAATAGATGAAAATTTCCATTTCCCATTGATAAAAAAGAGAATTGAGATAACTGGGCTAGCTTATTAATGTAAAATGTAGATTATTCTTCTACAAAAATAGTAATTTATCCAAAATTCGGCATAGATAAAAATAACATATAATTTTATAAATTACAACAGTGCGTCTGTAATAAATACAATATTGTCTAATTTATTATTTCTGAAATCAGAAATCGTTGATGTTAATTTTTAAAAAAGGTACTCTGTGTTTGAAATATATCTGTGAAGAAAGAATCCTTTATTATCCATGCTTAATTTATTGACAGTAAATCTTATAGAGTTAATTTAGATCATAATTTAAACGCAGAAATTCATATAGCTTTTGACTGATAGACACAAAACATCTCCCTCTTTCTCTTTTCTTTTTTTTCAGTCTACTGACAATAGACGCAGCGAATGATCTTTCGTGTTTCTGGCTTTAGGTCCATCAGCTGCATGTCTACGCGTGCTTTAATGTCGATCCATATCAATATGTAAATATAATAAAATGATCCATCTACGAGTATCTGATCTAATTTTTTTAAGTTTATTTCTTACCAGATTTTTGTTAGGGACTGTTTTAGTAAATTAAAATACTGATCATCTGTTTGATTAGCCTTTTTGTGCGTTGTCGTTCCAAAGAAGAAGTCTTTATTATGAAGACTGATACTTACGAATACGGTCAGGATCCATCTTAAGTGACTGGCTGAACTGTCTTGTTTTCCATTGAATGATTTGTACATCTTGAAAGATTGTTCTATAATAAATAAAAGAAAGTATTAATTTTATGATTGGCTCGTACAAGAATAGGAGTAAATAATGAACGAATGCTTACATTGATGAATCTAGTAATGAATAGCGAATAAGGGCTCAAATGTCGCTTTTCAAAGGAATTGAATAATTAGGAAACGAGGGGAAGGGGTTGGTGTACAAAAACGGTAAACATTATTAAATAAAAAAAACACAAAAATTAATGGAGAACTGTTGCTTGTTTGCCTTGCACTCGTCGGTAGCAAAAAAAGTCAGCAGTAAATCCTTGGAAGCGAGCAGGCAATCAGAAATTAGTGGATTGAATAGCTCTACAATTTGTACATTATATTATATTGAATCCTTACATACCGGTGTAAAATATTCATTTTTAAAATGTCAAATAATCATAACTTGACATTTTCCCGGCCGAGGCACCCTGACTCCCCATCGTTTTCGTTCGTTTGTAACACAAGTGATGGACTCTTTGTAAGGAATATATATGCCTAAGAGCGCGAGAGCCACAAACGCTCAGGATATGATTGGAGAAACTAAGCGTTGCCAGAACTCCCACTGTCATTTATAGCAGTGGGTGACGAGCAGGTCACGAGGTCACTGCAGTTTTAGTCCCCGAGGAGAATTATAAAGATTAGTAGTAAAGTGCAATAACTGTGCTAGGGGATTAGGCTGGTTAAATAGGTTACTATGGAATTTCATGAACTTGGAAGGGATGAGTTCTAGAATGTGGGGTATATTAATATCATCATGAAGGGTTTTGTTGCTGACGTAATAAGGGGCATTTGGTATTGTCAGGGCTTTTAATTGAAAGAATTGGATGCACTTGATGCTCGACTTTTTCTTGTCTTTTTAGCCTTATATGTGGGTTCCATATCAGCCGTTTGTCGAGATGAAATCTTAAGTACCGTACTATCCCGGATACGGAGAGAGAAATGGAATTATAAAAAAACTAGTAGACAACACTTGCGGTAACGTTACAACAATTTCCTTTATTAACTAAGATCCACCATTGGTTGCACCAATAGTCGATCTTATCAAGGTGTTTTTGAAGGGTCTAGGTGGGATGACAAGACTACAGTGTCATCTGCAAATTTGGCTAAGAAGGTATTGGGGGTAGAGGGGACATCAGAGGTGTATAGGTTATAGAGGATGGGACCCAGGAAACAGCCCTGTGGAACTCTCGCTTTTATGGGATAGTAGATAAAATATTCTAATCTACAGGGTACTTGGAAGAAGTGGTTAGAAAGGTAGGACTGTAAGATTAGGAAAAGGGTTGTGGCAAATATCTTTTGAACTTGTAAAGCAAACCTGCGTGCCAAACCCTGACAAAAGCTTGAGCTATATCAAGAAAGGCAGCAGTGCAATCCTGTTTGGATTCAAGGGCTGTGGAAATGTGATCAACAACGCGAAGGCCTTGTTGAGCAGTGGAATGTCGTTGACAGAAACCAAACTGGTGAGTAGGATAAAGGTTTTCGGTTTCAATAATTGGAAGTAGACGTTTTAATAGAAGTTTTTTTGAGAGGATAGGGAGCTAATTGGATGGTAAGATGAGGCGTCATTAGGTGGTTTACTGGGTTTGGTGACTAGGGCAATAATGGAATGTTTCCAGAGAAGAGGAAAGTCATTTGGATAATGCATGTATAGATGTAGGTTAGGAATATTATGGATTTAAGAGGAAGTTTTTTGAGAATTTGAGGAGTAAGGAGATAATATCCAGGATATTTTCGCTAAGATAAGTTTTTCAGATATTTGACCTCAGAGGGGTTAACGGCTTTTGGTGGAAGTGAGAGAGGGATAGGTGAATTGTGAAAACCTTCAACAATTGTGCCATGAGTATTGTTTTGAAGAGTAAGGTGAGGAGTGAAAGTGCGGAATAGATGCAGTGCGAATTCTTCCGACCTGCCGTAAGTATTAAGGAAAAAAAAAATTGAATGAAAAGCTGGTACCAGCCAATCTGAATATATTAAAAAAATAACCACTTAGAATTTAATTATTTTCTAAAAAAAAAGATTTTAAGTGCCGCTTTTACGAGTACACTTAAATTCCAAACCAGGGGTTTGGACCTGAATACCTTGCGTAAAATATTCTCTGATTCGTTTACCTGTTAACATTCATAGAGTCAAAGCTTATAATTTAAGTTCATAATTAACAGAAATAAATTGCAGTTAGTAGAAAAATTGAATTAATATTTTATATGATTGAAAAAAAGAAATGGCTTGGCCACTGATCCTTGCTGTTACTTACTTATTTTGAAACCAATAATGTTGAAAATTTTTACAGCCTAGCAATTCAATGTTATTCAAATGTTACTACCAATGCTCATGAATGACTTGGTTTTCAAGTTAAGTTTGTATAAAACCCTCTATGAAAGGGCATAAGCCGCAGATTAAGGAAGACTTAGCAAGATTTTCACAAGTGAATAACTTTCAGGAGGGGCTTATTTGATAAAGTCCCGTTCTTATCAACATTCTCCCTCTATATTTGAATATCTTACTTTCCGATCCATTTTCCTTAAATCATTAATTTACTTTATAATGGTTTAACTAATTTATGATTTAGTATAAGGAACTTTCAGGGTATAGGCTAATTTTGTCAACAGATAAAATTTATAATTTATAAAAAACTTTATTAGTTTGTGCTTATAAATTATACATATTAGATTGTAAATAAAAAGTATAAATTAATGAAAATTGTAACTAAAAATAAGGGATGTCTTGTGATAATCTTGGCTTTAGTCAATAGTGACACAAAGGGAGGCGCATATTGCATAAACCAAAGGGTCATTGGGTCACCGACTTTAATAAACTAGTTTGGCTTTTATTAGGTGAACATGTGTTTGAGTGTCCTTGTCAATGCTGAAACAAACAATATTTTAAATTTAAAAAGTCCATTTTTTCAACATTGTTTCCTGTCTCTGAGCTGCGTGTTCCGTTTGATTATCATACATCATTCTAATTGCATATGTACGGTGAATCGAAAAAAATTCCGGATTGTATTACATGACCCTAAATGTAATTAATTGAAAACGTAAAGAGTATTGAAAAGTGACAAAAACCAGGGGCTACACGTGACGTTAGTTTAAAAATTTAAAATAATTGTTTATTTATTGGAAATATTTTAGTCTGATAAAACTACAATATGCCCTATTGGTCAATAAACAATTGTGATAAACGATCTCATACCATATAAACAAACAATTTATATAGTATTTTTATGGCATTTCATTAGATAATGAGCAATTTGATTAGATAACCTTGGAGAGGAGTGCCAAACGAAATCGCCAGTGACTTCTATTCTCCTTAAACGTTAATTTTTTTTTTTTGTTCATCGTTCTTACCAACGTATGAAAACATAATTTATTTTCATTCAATAAAGGCAAACAAATCGCAAGTAGATTTGATCACTTAATATGGAAAGTAAGGAAGACATCAGAAAGAAAAATAGCAATGTAGCTATTACTTATTAATAACTACGTTTCGCAATGTAGCTCTATTTCCGATTCTGTTACGGAGTATGCATAGCTGGGTTTGTCCTGGAGTTATTGCAATTATGTTCAATCAAAAACGAGAGATATGGATGGTTAAAATAATGGGAATTTGATTTTTTCCAAAAGTTGTATTGAGGGGTTCGGGGGGGGGGGGGTGTACTGAAAATGAATATTAACTTTTTTTTATGTTCTAAAATATTTTCTCCTACATTACTTTATTCCCAAATTATTTCAGTACTTGATAACCGTACTATGATTAGCTATAGTTTTTTTTTTTCATTTTTCTGTGAATGACAGTTTAAATTACAATCTATAAATGAAATAATTATCAATTTATTATAGATTAATAGAAATACCTTTTTTCCTATTGTGTATGCCCTCACTTCTAGACTGGTTAACTTGCATCAATTTAATATAGCATTCTATAAACCATTATTAATGTAACTCATATAAAATGTGTGATTACATTATCCACGTAGAAGTTATTAACAGAATCCATAAAAAATACTGTTGGTGAAAAGAAAGAAACCAAACTAAAGAAAATTTGATAAATATGAATTATATTTAAAGTAGGAGACAGCTGGTGGGAAGATCATTTCTCTTTAGCATGGAAAATAAATTGTTCCAATCTCCCTTCATCTCTCATATAATTTTGGTTGGAAAACGAGTTCGTCATCACATTATGTTCATTTTGTGGTTTTTCTGAACTTCAATTAATCACAGAGATAGTTTTATCTTTTGCTTGGTAAAGCTGTACGTACTGTCTTGGAAAATATATATGCTTCTCAATGTGTACAGGTTTTTTTATTTTATAATTGAATATTATGACGGGGAGTCCGTGTTTTCAATACTTATAGCAGTTCTCGTGTTACGCAATTAGGCATTCTTCATTTTCGTGATAACAGGAGCGGAGGGTGAGATGGTGTTTGACTTGACTGGCTGATGGTGGGGTGTTCAAAGCACATATCTTAGGTTTAAAGGGCCCCTTCCTTCTCCAATACTTGTGCAGGCATATAAAGCTTCCTCACAAATGGACCAATAGAGACCTGAGCCCGTCGTGTTCAGATTTAATTTAAGTCATAAAGAAAAGTTTTGGTTAGATATTTGTAAAGGCAAGGAAATGATCAGTGGTTAAATAATTCAAATGCTAATCATACTTACCAATCAGGATAATATTTTTATCGGTATAAATTGAACTTCAGGCGTGAGCTCGACAATGATATATATTATTAAAATAAATAAAATATATTATTTTAGGTCTATCCAAGAAAAGGCGAGAATACAGTTAAATAACTGAGTATAAATCAGTATCAGACTATTACTTATTAACAGGCTTACTTATTTATCTGGTAGTAGTTTAGTTAATTTTATACATGTTTATTTAAGAGGATAAGCTTACCTTCCTATTTCTTGAAAGCATTTAACCTTTTCCATTTTGCCAGACATGATTGAAAACTCGCTACAATTCTTACAAACACAATTACATATTCAAAATCCAAACAACTCACATGCGTGTTGACTTGAAAAAAATAGCTTCTCCCTTCCTCCATACTTGGATTCAGAGCAGTATTATCAGAGTCAATCTACAACAGTCATATACACTTGGTTTGATATATTTAACTTATGTTGATGGAAACATGTAGGTTCGGGAATTGATTTAATTTGTACTGTATTTGTTGATGAATTAATAATTATTAGCCAAAGAAAAATACCCTGGCATGATTGGAACTAGAAACCTGGACCTCCATGTTATCCAGTCTGTTAGTTTTTCAGATTTTTGACGGGTTTTTTTTCCACTTTGAGTCTGAAAAACGAATTTATGGTACTTCACCACTTTTCCTCAATCACTGAAGGTCAAACAATCGTACCTAGTTATCTTTCAGTTGTTTCAATTCTTCGATGTATGTCTTTATTTGTTTTGGTACTTCAATTTGTTAAATTGTTTATGTAACTTCATTGATTGCATGTCTGTAACAAGGGGAAATCATTCTAACAAAATCAGCGAACTCAAATTAAAAGTTATACTCTCATGCTGGATAATTGTTCGCCTGAAGATTTTCCACCTTCCTGTTCTATATGAAAAGACATATAAGACAAAATAGTCACCACAATAGTACACTATTCTTATTCAACCGTGCACTTTTTATAATAATTAAACAATACTCAATCAAATGTATCTGTAATTTGTTTACCGTGCAGTACACAATCACAATTCATGATGCTAGTCATACCATCTCTTTTGGTACAGCGATATACGAATACAGGGTTATATTTCAATTTTCATTTATGTCATACATTTAAATCACTTAGGCAATAGTCCATTGGATGTGGCAGACTCCTAGTAACGTTTATTCTAATGAATAAGCGTTTTAAACGCAATTAAGCTTTGTCATGAGCCCTTGTTTACGTTTACAGGGGTCAATTTATTGACCGGTTCAAGGCTCGAAGGCTTAATGGCTTAGCGATATTGAAACAGAATAAACAGATTGCAAATTAGATGGACGTGTTAATAATAGCTTCAGAGTTGTTCATCCTTCAAAATATAAATAATAATTGTTGTTTGCCTTCAGCTAAAATAAATTGATTCCACGACCCTAGCATTCCAGATCAACAATTAATTCAAGCAATATTATATTGCCAGGATGGATCGATAGTTGCAATAGTTTGTATTTTAATGTGGTTATAGTTATTATGTGCGTTATCTCCTGATATGGCCCTTAAAATGTAAATAAATGTAATTATTCGAGTACACTCAATATAAAGACGACTATATTATTAAAGTGTAGTACAACCCTCTAAATAGACAAGAAATGTATTTGGAAACGATAATTTTCCTCCAATATTTGGCTGACTATGTTAATGTTTTAAATTAATTCTTAGAGTATTAAATTATTCTGTGGTACAATCAATAGGGTGCATAATATAAATTTCAAATTTCAAAGAAATGCACTTACATAATTTAGCACATCAGTTTACATACCCACGTTTTGTGTCACTTGATCTTACTCAAGTGATCGAGTAAGATCAAGTGAGAGCCTCGGCCCAATTGTATTTATGGTGATAAACTTGTGTCGGAAGGGAGTTGAGTTGAGGTCAGGGAACATTGAGTGGAAAAGAGACGGAAGAGAGAAAAAGGAAGGTTCTAGGCAAGTAAGAAACATTGGAAGTATTGTGACATCTGGAAGAAAACAGTTATAGTCGAGGAGCGGTGTACATACAGTAAAATAGTACATAGCTAATGTGTAAGTTTGAACGTAACCGCCAAACTTCGGCACATATGTTACATGTCCCTACAGAGCGCGCTAGGATCGAATGACGCTCTGAGTTGTAACCTCCTGAATATGGGTACGCTTGTTAAGACAATGGTCAACACTTATTATCGACTGTATTGATTCAGGTTAGTTATAAGTTTTATTGGTTTATTGTTATATTTGTAGCGCTAGCTAATGTGTACATATGTTTAATATTACAGTTCTAAACTGCATCTGCAAGTGTTCGATTTATCTCGAACTTGAGAACCTCCACCTCCTTAAGTTTCTGAATTCGAAACTTACGAATCAATACAATTGTCGATAATAAGTGTTGACCATTGTCTTAACCAGCGTACCCATATTCAGGAGGTTACAACTCAGAGCGTCCTTTGATAGTAGCTCTCTCTGTCGGGACATCTCGCATATGTGCCGAAGTTTGGCGGTTACGTTCAAATGTAAAATATTAATATAGTTAAGAGGCTCCTAGTAATTATAGAGCGGTCGCTAAAAATTTTAATATAAAAAAAATGAACAGTGCGGCAAAGATCCCGTCATCCTGCTCATTGTCGCTCGTACAATCAGTACTGCAGATTGGTAAAGCTCAAAAGATATTTACTACAGACCCTTTTTCTAATCCTACAGTCCTACATTTCAAACCGCTTCTTCCAAGTCCTCTGTGGCTTAGAATATTCTAATTACTATCCCATAAAACAGAAGTTCCACAGAGCAGTGTCCTGGGTCCCATCCTCTATAACCTATACACCGCTAATGTCCCCTCTACCCTCAATACCTTCTTAATCACATTTGGAGATGACACTGCAGTCTTGTTATCCCACTCAGACCCCGATATAGCATCCCATAGCCTTCAGAAACACCTTCATGTGATCGAACATTGGTGCAACCAATGGCGGATTAAAGTTAATGAAGCAAAATGTTCCCGCATTGCTATAGGAGGATTTTCCTAGATTACCTTCACCTTTTGCCACAAGCCTTGTCCACTAGTTTTTTTTAATTCCATTTCTCTCCCTGTATCCGAGTACGGTACTTAGGCTTCCATCACATACGAGGCTAAAAAGACAATAACTAAACAGACGCTCTGGACAACTGTACAGACTACTTCAAAGGAAATCCCATCTCTCAATACAAATTACAAATTTTCAAAGTAATACTTAAGCCAATCTGGACATACGGAATAGAGCTATGGGGACATCAAAAAAGTCGAACATCAAGCGTATCCAATCCTTTCAATCAAAAGTCCTGAGGACAATAGTAAATGCCCTATATTATGTCAGCAACAACCCTTCATAACGATCTTAATACACCTTACACTCTTAAACTCATCCCTTCCAAGTTCATGAAATTTCATAGTAACCTACTCAACCACCCTGATCCCCTAGCACAGTCATTGCACTGCACCACTCATCCCTATAAACCTCCCCGGAGACGGCAGTGGCCTCGTGATCTGCTATAAATGCGACACAGTGGGAATCCTGGCAATGGCCAGTTTCTCCAATCATGACGAAGGAGAAACGAACCATTGGTCATATTTAAAACCTAAACAAAGTACACGATTTTAATAAATAAATAAACATACTCAGCAAAAGTTCAAACACCTCAAATCACTCCCTTGGAACGGTTCACAAAACTAAATCCCAAAACAATAAAAAACAGAACATAAAAAAGTTTATAAAAATGGAATTCCTAATTTGTAAGGTCCAAGTTATTTTAAAGAATATAATGTTTATAAGAAACGGAAAACTACAAAAAAGAAAAATTAGCATAGGAAAATTTATAAAAATTATATTACCGAATGGAAAGTATCAAGCTATTATAAAGAATGAAATGTTTCCAAGAGAACTAACAAATATTAAAAAGGATGTAAGACACCTAAATAGAAAGAATGAAGCTCTCAAAAGTAAAGCAGTCTGTGCAGACTATAAGTAAATTTTATAAACCAAATAGAACGTACTTTTGTCTTATATATTCGTGTCAAATTTCTCTTGATTTTGCAACACGTGCTCGATCCACCACTGGTCTGGTGAACCACACACGTTAGATGCCAATCTTGATTTTAATCTTTGTATCCTATCTCCATTTCAATCCATAATTCCAGCTGCCGAAATAAATTACTTTCTGAGAACGCCGTGAAGAGGACGTGTGTAGCGGCTGTCCCCAAGGAGCATACAGAGATAGGTGCAGTTCTAACGACTCAGCTCTTAAGAGGCCTACAGTCAGTTCAGGCCCTGAAAGCCGCCTAACAAAAGGTCCTAAGGAATCTACACACATGAAAAGGTCTTCTCGGTGAGGTGTTCTCAAGAATATTCTGCTCTGACGACAGACACACGGATCCCTTTCCCCGAACCACCACTCGTCCTTTTCAAATGGACCTGGTCATTTCGGATAATCCGATTCACCAAGAGTTTTTGTAACACACTACCTTATCGTGAGAGCTGTGGACAATTTGTTGAGAGGTAGACAGAAATATGAAACTTTAAGCTTCAATACGGGAATACTTTACGGGTTGACTATTAAGTACGTGGGTCATGTTACTCTCCCTAAATGAACATAGGGTTTCGAATCCTTTGATCCTGAAAATTGTTAGATACTGAAAGTTATTCTGTAAATACTCACTTGGGGTCTCCCTCTCATACGATTATGTTTCTTTCTTTTCAACATTTTTATTGATTTTAAAGTATAAAGAAATTGATTTTTGTTTATGATTAATGTTTCAAAACGTTATTTTTGAAAAATGCAAGGCCTATAATATAAATCGATATCGATTTCGTTCCTGAGAATAGGTGACAATGACGAAGTTGAATCTTCTGATGTCAACTATTGTTGTTAGTTCAACAATCTCCCAGTTTGAAGCCCTTTCATAATTTTCAGTTAGTTCAGATTGAAATAAAATCAGGAATAGAATTGAATAACCTGTTTTAAAAAGGTTATTAGATCATTATCATAGCCCACCTGGCATTCTTTCCTAAAAAGTTATATTGTTTCATTTTTAGCTTTTTAGCGTTTTCATTCAATTTAGCCTCTTATCCAAGATTTGAATCTATAGTATATCTCTGACTAACAAAATATTGACTTTTTAGAATAAATCAAAAATGCCAGAAGACGCCATGTGATTTGAAGTCGTCATCATTCATGTGAATAGCAAAAGTAATCTGCAGAAGTCTTTCTACCAGTTATACCAGACTAGTCAACGTGAGTTAGTGGGCTGTGTGGTGAATGTGAGTATTTAGGTGAGAGGATGTCATGTGATCTTGTGGATGGATAACTCTCATATTGTTATGGATGTAATGCGTATGTATGTCATTGTGTTCAGTTGTATGAAACGAAGATAGGCGAATCAGTCATGTGGTAAACTATTCTAGATTAAATTAAGTATAAACTTTGAATATTTGATTTGGATGCCGAACCCAAGATTTGGGCTCGGTGTGTCAATATATTTTTGGGTGGTTTATTATGTAATGTTTTGTCTAGCGACTGCTCTTACTACAAGGGTAATTTCTAAAAGGTAAAGTAGTATAATTAGTTTTATTTTCTTATGCACTATAATGTTAAGCAATATAGAAGTAGTTTGAAGTACATAGAGTGCAACGTAGCTGTAGGTATGTGTAGTGGCCGCTAACTACATATGATAAATCACCCTACACTCTATTGTATATATATATATATATATATATATATATATACAATAGAGTGTAGGGTGATTTATCATATGTAGTTAGCGGCCACTACACATACCTACAGCTACGTTGCACTCTATGTACTTCAAACTACTTCTATATTGCTTAACATTATAGTGCATAAGAAAATAAAACTAATTATACTACTTTACCTTTTAGAAATTACCCTTGTAGTAAGAGCAGTCGCTAGACAAAACATTACATAATAAACCACCCAAAAATATATTGACACACCGAGCCCAAATCTTGGGTTCGGCATCCAAATCAAATATTCAAAGTTTATACTTAATTTAATCTAGAATAGTTTACCACATGACTGATTCGCCTATCTTCGTTTCATACAACTGAACACAATGACATACATACGCATTACATCCATAACAATATGAGAGTTATCCATCCACAAGATCACATGACATCCTCTCACCTAAATACTCACATTCACCACACAGCCCACTAACTCACGTTGACTAGTCTGGTATAACTGGTAGAAAGACTTCTGCAGATTACTTTTGCTATTCACATGAATGATGACGACTTCAAATCACATGGCGTCTTCTGGCATTTTTGATTTATTCTAAAAAGTCAATATTTTGTTAGTCAGAGATATACTATAGATTCAAATCTTGGATAAGAGGCTAAATTGAATGAAAACGCTAAAAAGCTAAAAATGAAACAATATAACTTTTTAGGAAAGAATGCCAGGTGGGCTATGATAATGATCTAATAACCTTTTTAAAACAGGTTATTCAATTCTATTCCTGATTTTATTTCAATCTGAACTAACTGAAAATTATGAAAGGGCTTCAAACTGGGAGATTGTTGAACTAACAACAATAGTTGACATCAGAAGATTCAACTTCGTCATTGTCACCTATTCTCAGGAACGAAATCGATATCGATTTATATTATAGGCCTTGCATTTTTCAAAAATAACGTTTTGAAACATTAATCATAAACAAAAATCAATTTCTTTATACTTTAAAATCAATAAAAATGTTGAAAAGAAAGAAACATAATCGTATGAGAGGGAGACCCCAAGTGAGTATTTACAGAATAACTTTCAGTATCTAACAATTTTCAGGATCAAAGGATTCGAAACCCTATGTTCATTTAGGGAGAGTAACATGACCCACGTACTTAATAGTCAACCCGTAAAGTATTCCCGTATTGAAGCTTAAAGTTTCATATTTCTGTCTACCTCTCAACAAATTGTCCACAGCTCTCACGATAAGGTAGTGTGTTACAAAAACTCTTGGTGAATCGGATTATCCGAAATGACCAGGTCCATTTGAAAAGGACGAGTGGTGGTTCGGGGAAAGGGATCCGTGTGTCTGTCGTCAGAGCAGAATATTCTTGAGAACACCTCACCGAGAAGACCTTTTCATGTGTGTAGATTCCTTAGGACCTTTTGTTAGGCGGCTTTCAGGGCCTGAACTGACTGTAGGCCTCTTAAGAGCTGAGTCGTTAGAACTGCACCTATCTCTGTATGCTCCTTGGGGACAGCCGCTACACACGTCCTCTTCACGGCGTTCTCAGAAAGTAATTTATTTCGGCAGCTGGAATTATGGATTGAAATGGAGATAGGATACAAAGATTAAAATCAAGATTGGCATCTAACGTGTGTGGTTCACCAGACCAGTGGTGGATCGAGCACGTGTTGCAAAATCAAGTAATAAATAAATATATATATATATTGTAAATAAATGTAGAAAACATTACCAAAATATAAATAATTGTAAATATGGTAAAAAATAAAACATACTTAGGAGCCAATTAGTTATATGAGCTGGGTCACCAGCTGCCAGGGCAGATAGTAGACCCGACCGCCAGGAGACCTTCCTGGCTCTGTCAGAGAACAGATGGAACCGCACACTCAAAAATTATTGGGTACTACAAAAGCGGTCCTTATTGGCTACTGACAAGGCCAACTGGGTATTTAAGGCCGGCGGTTTGGGGTCTGTATATCATCCTCCTGGGAACTAACTGGCTCGGCTTGAAACTCTGAAACTTGGCTGCTTCTTTATGAAAAACCTCTGCATATTTTTCTCTCCTCACCTCACTACGTTTTAGTCCGACGTTGTCAGACCCCATACTCTCCTAGTAAGAATCTCTGCCTTCGTCTCGCTAAATCTAGCACCTCCTTGGGAGAGACCGTTCCCTAGTGGACAACGGTTGTCGTGGCCCTGCAAACTTACCAAGCAGTGTTCCCCACGGCGATTTAGTCTGCCTCTCTCCGGTTCACACTCGAGTGTGAATTCGTGGTCATTCCAAGATCACATAAACTAACTACACCACCTACCCTATACCTCTTCTCCTGAACGTAGTGCATTGTCGGGGCACATACCTATCAAAAAATGGAGTCAGATAGTAAAGTCGTCATGAAACGATTTTCCAGGTCACAGCTTAACCAACCCTCACTTCGTCACTATAGGGTAACTATAGGTATAGGATAACTAGGCACCCCCCTCGTGACGACCCGACAGTATGTATTATTTTATGTAATGTGATTCGCGAAAATTTCTTTGACGAATAATATGTTTTCATGTTGATGTATATCGTGTGTGCAGCTCGTACAATAGACGACTTATGAAACTACCCTGCGGCACTTCTGCCTTGAGTGGAGAAGCACTAGAGATGCAAAAGATATACGTGGTAGAAATTATTTTCTATGAATGATTTTAACACTGCATTCGAGGTAAAAGGGAAATACTTTCTAAGTTCAAACATGTGACTCCATATATTTCAGTATATAGCTTTATTACTTTTCTGGATGCAATAGAAACTTGATGAGCCAGAAACTTTATGAACAAACTGATTATTAATACCCGTATCTAGCGTACTTCTTGAGGAATATGAAGTTCTAACTAAACAAAACTTTTTCTCGATAGCTTTCTTTACATCTTCATTAAAATTAATAAATATTAAATCGAGGAATCGAACTCCCCACACAAATCAGTACAAGCGTGCTGTTTTTTTTTTGTGCGTACATTTTCACAAGCATGCTATAATTGTATGTCATGTGTAGAGTGATTAATTAATATGAGCCACTTCTTGCCGGGCGTAGAACATAGAATATAGTATAAGCAACAAACCGAGGGGAAAGCTTGGTCCTAGTACCTTCAATTCATCCCCACTCCAACACACCCTTCCTTTCGCACTCCATTGACAATCCCAGTTCTGTTTTGCCTTGTAGTCGTTATACGACTCCACTTACTTACTCGTTCTTATATAACTTCTTCATTGTGCTGAAATTACAATATGCCTTATTAGGCAATAAGTAATTGAGATGAATGTTCTCATTCGTACCATATTCACAATTCATCATTCACTCGCTCATTCATACAATATTTACAAACAGCCCCGGGGCCTCTTAAATCCACATGATTGTCACCTCCCTCGCATGCGAAAGAGGAAGCGGGGTCTTGGGAAGTCCACCAAGCTCCTCCGTCAGCCGCGTAACCGGATACGAGCCAGTGGAGTCTGACCAAGAGAGGAAGAGCCACAGACGCTCACGACATGATGGAGAAACTGACCATTGCCAGGACTCCCACTGTCACGCACTTATAGCAGGTCACGAGACCACTGCCGTTTCAGTCTCCAAGAAGGACTTTAGGGATGAGTGGTGCAGTGCGATGACGTATGTAATGATCATGTAAGGTATATTAAGATCGTTACGAAGGGGTTTGTTGCTGACATAATAAGGGGCATTTACTATTGTTCTTAGGACTTTTGATTGAAAGGATTGGATACTTTAGACTTTTTTTTTGTCCCCCATAGCTCTATTCCATATGTCCAGATTGGCTTAGGTATAACATTGCAGATTAGTAATTTATTTTCGATTGAGAAGTGGGATGTCCTTTGAAGTAGTCTCTACAGTGTAGTAGTCTAAAGCGTCTGTTTAGTTCCTGTATTTTTAGCCTACTCGTACTTAGACATAATTTTTGTGTGTTTGGCGTGTTCTATTGTATTCACCTACCATGCCTTGCTACGTCACATTTGACAGTTTCTCCTCCCAATACATTTCCCCAGTAAGTTAACTTAGGTATTTATTTATATAATAATGCTATGTTACGTTAAAAATTTTGAATATCACCAGTTTCAAACCATAAGTTAAAACATTAAAAAAAAATTTTGCTTTTACTTAGAAAAAAAAACCCCACGGAAATCTGTTAGAGATCACTCGTGAACACGAAGGTTTAACTGATAAACAATAGAAAGGAAGAAGTAAAAAAATTTATTTAGACCCTCTTAAACGTCTCTTTAAAAAAAGTCGGCCTAGCTAAAAAAAATATGACCATTAAATGGGACTACTCCCCCTTAAAAAATTTTAATGAGAATAACAATATTGTTTTAAATTATTGATTGATTACACTTTTTTTAATATCATTTTAGAACAAAAGATATTGATCATCGATCAAAACGTAATTTATTTTAATTTTCTCAAACGTTTGAAAGAGGTTAAGTTTGTTTTCCTTTCCAGGTTTTGTCATGTAAATTTCCCTAAACGTATGTTGACAGATTTCTTTTAGACGAGGAAAAAAAGAAAAATGTATACTAGCTGTGAAGAAAAAAATTGGAAGCCATCTAAACAAAGTGATTTGTGCTTCAAACACTTCACACAAGATTGTTTTGAATTGTATTCAAAACTTAAAAAAGGAGCCATTCCAATAAAGTTTGATTCTTTTTAACCAGAATATTTAAAACCAAGGGTCACCAGGTTTGTAATATACTTTAAAATGATTTTCTCTCTCTAAAGTTTACTCTTCATTGTATTCTCTTTTCGAAACCAAGGGCAATCAAACGTCATTTGTCATCAGAAAACACACGTTCTCCAACCAAAAAAAGGCACAAATTAATGTTAGCTACCTCTCAACCTAACTTACAAGAAGTAGAGACAAAAAAAGACCTATTAAAATTAAAGACCGAGGTGGATTAAATTTACCCGATGATGACTTCTAAAAAATGTTAAGCAAACAATAAAAATTTTTCTCATATCAGACTCACCTAATTTTGTAATAAAAGTGTTTTAAAGAACGTATACAAAAAAACTTGTTTTTTAGTAGGTATCAATCATTTTTGGAAGAAGAAAATCATTATGATTCACTTATCATTCAGACAGCTTTATTTTAAAATTAATTTATTTTAAAACCCAAGAATCGATACTTGGGTAACGTTAACAATAATTAAAAAAAAGAAAAAAACAGTCAAAAAATAATAAAATTTTATTTAAAGGTTAGTAGTAATATAACAATTTCTTAAAATGTGTAAACTGTAAATAAATATATTATTTGTGTTAAATTGCAATATTTCTTTTGCGTATTTTCGTGTGGAATAACTGCATGTTTCGTAAGCTGGAATCAACAACTGGGGTGTATTTAAGTGGGGGAAATGCATTGCGGGCTGCGGCAGTTAACTGTGTAGCTTTTACTCTATTCTCCCGTGTAGTGGGACAACGGCAGTGGTTTCATATAAACAAACCCCTGACTAAATAGTTCTCTAGTCACTAGAAGCTCTTTAAGATTTCCTGTCATGAATTCTATTTATGGTTAAGCATAGTCTAAACCAGTGAGGTTTATTCCTAGATACATAGTTTTTTTGAGATCAAAGAGTATAAATTGGGTATTCCAAGGCATTCAGGTGATGTTTCAATGCATAAGCAAAATATTAAAATTAAGCATTATCGATAAAAAATCAAAAGTAGTTTTTCACGATTGATTAATAAATGTTTGAGAAACCAACCGAATACCTTGTGGCGATACAGTGACCTCATCCTCCCATTGGAGACTGGTGTGTCATTCTTCTGGCTTATGAGTTATTCACACCCGGAAGGGTCACAGTATTCTTTAGTCTTTGAGGATAACATTTATATGTTGATAGCACTAAGGATTATAAATAAAAACATCAATATTTCATAGGTAGAAAAGAAATTCATACGATAAGTAAACCACAGGAACATTGACAAGACTATTTTAAATGCTACAAATTTGTTTTCACTAAACCTTACCGGTTGTTTTTATTTTTTTACCCAAACCCACAAAAATTTTATTTAATAAAATACATATATTTACAGGCATCCATACTCCTCGTAATGCAAGTGAGCTGTATATTTTAGGGATTAAGTTAAATTTATCATGGTAAACGTTCAACATTACAAAATTCTAAGAAGTTAATAATTGAAAATAGCCAGTGCCAATATCTCAGGGAATAAAATGTCTAGACATAGTTTTAAACATGTCTATAATTTTTTTTTTTTTTTTTTTCCCTCAGCTCTCAAATTTTTAACATAAGAGATTAGGGAAAAATAAAGGAATTTATTTGGTGTGAGCGGATCCTTTTACTAGGAGTACCTGTTTGAAGGTGGAGTGAGGGAAGCCTCGGTAGAGGCGGAAAGTTGCGGTGCAGTGGTGAGAGTCCACTGAAGGCTGAGCCTAGAGTCTCCCTAGGCATGTAGTGCAAGCTCATTCAGTTAGATAGCAGTGATAGGTGCCCGTCAGAGGTTTTTTGTTGGTTCGCCAAGGGCCGTAATGTCCACCATTTGGTCTGCTTTCCCCGATCTAGAGAGTTGCCATCTTGCCGGTAGTGGTGGGGGTGTCAGGTCTTGGAATAGGGGGTTTTGGCAATGTTTCATCGAGTCGAAGAATTAGATGTGTCTTTTTCTGATGGCTTCGGTAATGGTGTGGACCTCGAACTGTTCATGGATGTCTGAAGCCTTCATTTCACTAAAAGGGGTATGCCATAGTGCCGTGCGCAGGATGTTGTTCTGGAAGCTCTGGAGTCTAGTTATGGTGCTGGTGTGGAGAAAACGAAAAAGCGGAGTTCCAAACAGTAGTGCTGGCCTCAGGACGCTCTAATTTCATGAGCAGTTTCCGCCTCAGGGATATAGCCGCGCTTGTTATGAGATGCTGGAGAGAGTAGTAAGTCCTACGTACTCTTTTGTTGAACCTTTCTTTTTCCGTGCTGGACGAGAAAAAGATCACTTGCTTCTTGGCTGGGTTTACCTTAATGTGGACAGCTCGTAGCCTGTCGGTGATTAACTGACTAGCGCCTTCTGCAGCCTTTAGCGCTTTCACTGGGTTGAGGCTGGTGCTGTAGACCCCTATGTCGTCCGCATACGCCGCTACCTCACAGTTGGAGTATGATCCTCCTACTATGTGCGTGGTGTAGATGTTGAAGAGTAGGGGTACCAGCACTGACCCTTGAGGAACTCCAACCATGAAATCTCTTCTAGTGGTTGATATGGCTCCTATTTGCACAGAAAAGGTGCTGCCTGCGAGATAGAAAGCTATTATGTTCTGTAGTTGCGCAGGAAATTCGTGCTCGTTTAGGTTACGTAGGAGTGTGTGATGATCTACAGAGTCGAGTGTTTTCGAGCAATCAAGGGAGATCATCGCAGTGACTCTGTTGCTTCGCATGCTCGTTGTAGCGTGCTGCTGTAGTTTCACCAGATTGCAGTCCGAACTAAGTCCTTTACTGAAGCCGGTCTATTGAGGTGTGATGAAGTCTTGTAAGTCACAGTGTCTGGTGAGATGGTTGTACAGAATCCTCTCGTAGATCTTTGAGAATTGGGTCAGCCGACTGATGAGCCTGTAGTGAGCTGGCTCATATCCACTTTTGGCCGGCTTCAGAAGAGGGACGACGATGGCGTGCTTTCACGTCTGGGTAAATAGTGTTGACGATGTTCACTATGTGAGATATCCCCTTCCGTGGCAGCTGCTTCAGAAGGATGTTTTGGATGTCATCATCCCCTGGTGCTTTGCTGCCTCTGGTGCGACGAATGATTGTTATAACCTGGTGGTAGGAGGTACGTATAGTGGTAAGGGTTGGGGTCTGCCTGCCTGGCGCTGTGATTAGCTTGCTGTCACTATCCCCTCTAAAGTGGTCGGCTAGTATGTCTACCTGGTCTGCAACCGAGATGAACTGCTCATTGTCTACCAGTCTTACTGCATTTTTCTTGGCTACAAATGTTTTTACCAACCACCAGAATGCTTTGTGGTCACTATGCAAACTGCGGAGACGGTCACCCCATATAGAGCTCTTCCACTGGATCATCAGAGATCTAATCTGGGTAGTTAGAGAGTTTAGCACAGGCCTCAGGTCTTTGTTTTTCGTCCGAAACCACCTGTTTTGATATGTTGTTGATTATGTTGCTGTATCAGTTGCATGATGTGTTCCGGTGGCTTCCTCAGAGAAGTCGGTACCAGGGCAAACTTCGGTATGGAGGCATCAACTGCTCGGTGTATGGTGGCCTGCAACTGATAGATGGCGCTGTCAATATCCCAAGTATTTCTCAGAGGCGCAATTGGGAGCAATTCGGCGCTGATAAGATGCTTATATTGGACCCAATTGGTCTCTCGGTACTCACGTTTTGTAGCAGGTGGCTCGGGAATATTGCCTTCTAGCTCGTAAAGAATAGACCGATGATCCGAAGATTCAAAGTCAAGCGCCGAGCAGTCGGTGACTCGATGAGGTTGTTAGGTTAGAAATAAGTCCGTTGTGGAGGTTCTATCTTGGTTTCCATATTGTCTAAATGTCGGTAAACCTAGGTGGATCACTGTGTACGGCGTCTTGATGATATGTCTGCCGAGGGCGTTAGCTTTTGTTCCACTCCACTAGCTGTGACAACGTAAGATAGCTGCGACATCGCCTTGTTTGGGCCTAAAGCCGCAAACGTTATAATTGAGAATATTGTGCCCAATTATGGAGTTGTTCTTTCGAGTCTAGCCAGAACTCTTTCAATGAGGCCAGTCAGCTGTGACGTCGGATCACGGATGTGCTCATGGCACCTAACATGTTGAACATGGCGTCCATGTTTGAATTGGGTGGAGCCGAGGGCGCGGGAAACCCTTCCGTTATTAGGTGCTGCCCAGAGGTCACCTAAGAATATGAAGCCGTTTGTCTTGGAGGTGTGGGTGCCAGAGCGTATCGAGCGTCCCTAGGTGATGCAATTGTTTTGTGCTGGGCCTGGCGTCTAACCTCCATTGCCTGCATCAGTTTTAGTCTGTAGGGGCATTGTTGGAACGAAGCGAAATGACCCTCCCCACAGTTAGCACAGCGTAGGGGCACCGCCTGGTCACGTGGGCATTCCTTAGTTTCGTGAGGCTGGCTACACCTCACGCATTTCGGGGATTTAAAACAATATCGCCTAGTATGGCCATATTCTTGGCAATTTAGGCACACGGGGATGCCTCGTTTCTCTTTATATGTGCTTACTCTGAAGAGCACATTGTTTATATGGTGGATTTGTTTAAGTTTGTCCGCAGTAAGTGTGGCGTCCCCTATTACGAGAACTGGCTAAATTTCAGTTTTGGCGCCATTGTGGTCACTTTTTCTCCGTCTGTAGACCGATATTACACCACCTGCAGGAATGATGTAGTTTTATATTTTTTTAATGGGATGAGTTAAATCGAATCCGTGTAATATAAACTTTTTATTCGGTTTTGTTCCCCTTGGGGCGTAGATGTGGATAGGTATTTTAGCTGCTTTAAGAGCGGCGACTATTTTGTTAGTGTTCGGTTAGTAGGCGTGTAAGGCCATAACTATTTAACTTCCCCATGACTAGGGGAGGTATTAGCTTAGGCTTAGTAGTCGTGGGCTTGGTTTGTGGAGCAGGTTGTTGAACCGTGTTTAGTGGTTCGAATGAGTTTGTGATTTGGCTCGCGGTCTGGGGCACTGTTCTGAGTCGACAGTGTTTTTGGGCTGTTGGAATCCCTTAACATTGTCGGGAATTTCGCTTTCGGGGGAATCATGTAAGTCATATGTGACTTTTCTGGGGTCCCTACGGCTTGTCATACTCTATAAAGGTCCGTGCGACGTCCAGTTGAGGGCGAGAGCCTCACTTATAATAGTTAAAGTACTCACCTGTCTTTACTCACAAAGCGCCACTGACTAAAATATCAAAACTTTACCAGATTTGAGCTCTTGCCACAATGGAAGCTGGATAGCGTCTCTTATTGTTCAGAAACAATGCATTCAGTTTTAACACAACTTAACGCAACGAGAGCTGGGTCAATTTCAAGATAAGATAACCTTTTTCAAATTTTTCACACTATAGTTCCAACATATCATGTCTATAATACATATTTATTGTGTTTACATACAGAGAACTGAATTAAGACGATTCTGAATAAAACGAGAAGGAGGGATGATGTGGCTGTTTCCTTCGACTACACGCGAGAGAAGTCCGTGAACTTCTGGGCTGCCCGAAGTAAATGAAGTGTGTAATCAAGTAAATGAAGTGTGTAAAGTTCAAAGCCAATTCCAACTTTTGATAACTGCCAGGTTATTGTTATGCTAAGTTACGTGCAGATTAAATCCGTGCTCCCTCAGCTACTGCAGACTGTGACGGCCTTAATACCAGCCGAGCAAACATGGCATTATCTCCGCCCTACAGGGCTTGTGTCTGCCACTTGCTTACTGGCATCTTTATAATGGCCTCATACGCCCTGCAAATTAACGAATCGTTTTATCAGCCCTTATTATCTGTCTGCCCTCCCTCTCATATGTATAATTAAAGCAAAACACTAACGCATCAAAACCCCGTGAGAGGATAATATTGCCATATCAGACACTTTTAAATTTATAGATACCTAATCTTACCATGACTACGATTAACGAGCTAAAAATATTGTAGCAGGTTGATGATAGTTGCGGATTGTAGATTGTTCAACAATGTCTTTATTGATAACCAGCGGTAATAAATTGTGCGACCTTCTATATCTTCGCTACGTTTGCAACAAAATGGGCAAATCAAGAAAGTATCGTATAATACTATGTCGTATTATACTATCGTATAATAAATGACGACGCTAAATATTAAAAGAAAAATCCATTTACATGTAAGGTCAGCTCAATTATTGAATATAATGAGTAAAATTCTTCCGTTGTGAGTGCGGAAAATTATACCTGACAGATATTGATAAAACAACTTTATTATGATAAAATTCCAATCTGCCTCAATGGGCAATAAGTAATTGTGATAAATGATCTCATTCATACCTGAGGGATTAGGATGGTTGGATAGGTTTCTAGGGAATTCCATGAATTTGGAAGGGATGAGTTCAAGAATGCAGGGTATATTAGGATCATTCTGAAGGGTTTTGTTGGTGACATAATAAGGGGCATTTACTATTGTTCTCAGGACTTTCGATTGAAAGGATTGGATGCGCTTGATGTTATGACATAAGCTTGATGTTTATGGTCTTCGGAGTAGTGAAAATAGTTAGAGAGATGCCGATCAGTTAATGGTTACTAAGTCTAGGTTCAATCCTTCAGAGTTGTCTACTGAAAGCTGAATAGAGATGATGTCCTGAAGAGTTTACTCTCCCCACCACTCCCACATATTATAGATATAGAGATACACAAGATATAGATCATAGATATAAGTTTATATTTAAGTTTCATTCTCTATTTTTACTTAGTAATAATATTTTTTTTTCCAATTCAATAACAACTTTATTATGATGAAATTACAATGTGCCTTTACTTAATAGGCAATAAATAATTGAGATAAGTGTTTTCATTCATACCATATTTACAATTCATCATTCGTTCGCACATTCATACAATATTTACAAACATTTACAAACAGCCCAGGGGCCCCCCAAGTCCACACGGTTGTTGCCTCCCTCGCAAGCGAAAGAGGAAGCGGAGTCTCGGGAAGTCCCCCACGCTCCCCACCAGCCACGTCACCGGATACGAGCCAGCGGAGGTTGACGAAGAGCGCGAGAGCCACATACGCTCAGGACATGATTGAAGAAACTGGCCGTTGCCAGGACTCCCACTGTGCGCATTTATAGTAGGTCACGATGCCACTGCCGTTTCAGTCTCCGGGGAGGATTATAGAGATGAGTGGAGCAGTGCAATGACTGTGCTACGGGATTAGGGTGGTTGGATAGGTTATTATAAAATTTCATGAATTCGGAAGGGATGAGTTCAAGAATGTAGGGTATATTAAGATCATTATGAAGGGTTTTGTTGGTGACGTAATAGGGGGCATTTACTATTGTTCACAGGACTTTTGATTGAAAGGATTGGATGCGCTTGATGTTTTTTTTGCTGTCCCCCATTCCGTATGTCCAGATTGGCTTAAGTATAACTTTGTAAATAAGTAGTTTATTTTCTATTGAGAGATGGGATGTCCTTCAAAGTAGTCTGTACAGTAGTCCAAATCGTCTGTTTAGTTCTTGTCTTTTTAGCCTCGTGTGTGGGTTCCATGTAAGTCTTTTGCCGAGATGGAAGCCTAAATACAAACTTACAAATGTTACAAACAAAAATGACTTTTTGCGGTTTATCTTTTTTTTTTTGTGTCTGGTTCATTTCCTTTCAAGTGGAAATAATCTATAGTGGTCCCTGTCAGAAAGAGGGATATGCCACAGCTTGTAGCGTCTAGCTACAGGCTAAAAGTCTTGATATGCACTTTTTGCAATTGTATGGAGGAAATGATAAACAACAAGCTCGCTATTTTAGTACTTGGAGCATTTGAACTTACTCTATGCTTGGGAAAGTGGTTTCAGAAAAGTTTGTTTTGAATCAGAGGTACTTGAAGTTTTTTTTTTTTTTTTTTTTTTTTTTTTTTCTTAGCTCTCAAACTTATAAAATAGGATGTGGGAAAATTATTTTGGGCTAATGAGTGCCTTTCACTAAGGGGAGTCCCCCATTTGAAGGATGTATGAGAAGGATATAGGGTGTGGAATGCCTAAAGGAGGCGGGTGGAATCAGGAAGGTAGTGAGAGTCTACCGATTGAGTACTTGAAGCTTTTTTTTCCCCTAAGCTCTCAAACTTATAAAATAGGATGTGGGAAAATTACTTTGGGCTAATGAGTGCCTTTCATTAAGGGGAGTCCCCCATTTGAAGGATGTATGAGAAGGAGAAGAAGGTACTTGAAGCTTTTAAAAATAATTACGTATTCCTTGCCTGCATTACACTTTCAACGGCCATTTGATCGTGTTTGGAAAACATATATTAAGATGATAGCTAGCGATTTATGAATAAATGACAATACACTAACTTCCATAAAAATATTTTTTTAATGAGAGAGTGCTTAATGTTAGATGTTTCCTGCCCATTTAAACAGGAAATTGGAGCTCCACAAAAAATTGTGCTTGGTCCTACATCGTTTTCCTTGGCTCTGGACACTATCAAAACATGCGTGACTCAAAACGTAAAAATGTTACTGTGAACCGGTGAACATGATATGTTACCAGTTAACCCTTTGATGAACTTCATTCCCCTATGCAAACAACTCATGGATTCCAACAACAATATAGATTCCAATTAGGTACCGAAAAATGGCCTGCCTTTTATTTCTGGTAGTGCCTCACTAAAACGTTTATCCACTTTTCATTAGAAATGCTTCAATTCACTACCACGGTTTAAGTCAAATACCTTGGGCCAGCAGATGAGTATATTATCTCAAATATGAGCTAGACATGCTCACTACGCTTGTCATGGCTTTGGACCAGGCTCCACTCTTTTAAGGTCATAAAGTTGCAGCGCAAGCTCCCCCCAAGATGGTCAAAAACTAAAGTCCTGCACATTACACAGACATTACACGTGTCTATATTATATTTTGTATGATTGTAGGTGGTGTTAATAAATATGTTAAAAAAAGTAAATAAAAAGTAGTTGTAGCTTTTTTTTTAATTACAATATCAATACCTATATGGTACGCCAACTATATGTATTATTTTATATTTTTTATCCCACATAAATAAATATATATATATGGCTGTGTTCTAATATATACCGAAATATACCCTAGCGTCCTAGGGTCTGGGACTAGGCGCATTTGTTCGCTCAGTGTAAGGCCATTTGTAGCCAGAGTTATTCAGACGTCCATCTGAGAAATAAGTGGCGTAATCTTCCTATTAGTTGGAATATATTGTGTTATTAGAGGGGTTATCAGACATCAGTAGCGTCGAATCTTCCTTCAATACCCCCTTTATTACTTCCAAAACATCCTTCTTACTCAATAATTACCACAGGTATTAGATTAAGCTAGGGGATCACAGACTAAGGTGAGCTTTGTCTAACGATTTTACATTGCAATATTACCTCTCCGACTACTACATACATATAAAAATTTGTTATTTTAATAGATTTGATGACTTAATATTAATAATGAATGAATAAATTTGACATTTTAATACGAAACCCGGTTTAGGGTTATTAATAAATGAACGTTTATTTGAACTATGCAACTTCATATTACGGCTTTTATTTTCATAGGTATTAAAACTTTTAACTCTTCAAATAATATTTCGTAGTACGGATATAGTAAGGATAATAGTACGGAGCCGTCCTTATTTTGTTCGGTCTGGTTCAATTTTATAAGATAGTGCTAAAAAAATAGTAAAATCGATCAGAATTTTCAAAACATATTTAGCAATGCTTCAGATTATTCATATGTTACGTTGTATAAAAAAATAAACTTGAAAAATGTGATCCCATGTCTGTTTTCATCCCATGATTCTTTCAGTATTTATTTGTTCCATTGTTCAGAAGCTATTATTTTTTACCCCCTGAGTATGGACGCCAATCTAGAATTAAACTTCAAAATATTCCCATTAGTAAAGATATGGGGACGAACAATAACTATTTTACATTACTTGTCAATCCAGCCAATTTCAACATTAAGGTTTTGTTTGTTTTTTTGAAAATACAGTATCAGTGACTTAAATGGACAAATAAAGTCAAGAATTTTTAATCCAAAAGTTTTTTTAGGCAATACATATAACAACTTAATGACACGCAGCCATGAACTGGGAAAAGGGTGAAGTATATGGACCACTTAGTTTCCTCCTTTCCGATATAATGTACCCTTATTGCGATTCAGTGACGTCTATTAAAGTCAGTCAATTTCCCGTTGAACAAACGCCAGGAATTAATTACGCAAAAGCTTTTAGAGCCCAGCGAAAATGTCATCTCAAAGAGACATTGACTCCAGCATTTTACATGAAAGTGATCACAATTGTTCAATTATGAAGAACTGAAGTAAAAGCAATTACATTGGAAAGTGGGAAAATGTTAATCAAGTCGATAAATGGTAGTAACGGTCCCATAACAGAAAATTTTACCCTTCACTTCTCAATGTGAAACCTAAATAGACGAAAAAAAGTTTAAAAATTATTTTCTTGTTAAAAAAAACTGCCCAATTTTTTCTTTCCTACTGGTATACATTCAATCAAATATTTTTTTATATCAATCACTTGACATACTACCGATACCTTCGATTAGGTGACTAAAATATCTTACTTAAGTTGATTGAGTCGCTCAAAGTCAGTGATTATGTCAAAAAAACACCCGTATCAAGGCCTAATTTTGATGACCCTTGCGAGTCGTTACAGTTGAAGAAAGGAGTATCAATTTCTATATAATTTCCCTTAGGATCCTTAAAACTGACAGCATAAATACATAAGAAATTCATATGACTACAAAAACCGAGTATTATTTGTTAGCGATCCTATAAAAATCTACTGATACATAAACACGATTCATCCATTAAAACTGTTTTCGTCCATCGTTTATTTTATGATTCTTTCCGTGAAGTTTTTCTTAGTAGTGAAATTAGTCTTATAGTTACTTTGAACTTGTAGAGTAGTTAATACTATCTTCCCTCGCAACCTAAACATCTATTAGGCTTAGAATACTACAATGTATACATTACACGTCACAAAAATAATTATTTACATTTTATTGTAATAATTCAGCTCTTATAATCTCAAGTGAATTTACGATGATCAAGAAAGAACCTGTTTGGTACAAATTCTTGAGAACATTTTCGATTTCTGAGGTATATATACTTTAACTTATGGGATAGCTAAAAAGTTTAGCAAATGCATTTAAAGTAAATGCAGTCGAGTACAGTTTGATATTTTTAGTAGTTTAGCACAGTAATTTCTAGACAGTCATATAATTCTAAAGGTGACCCTACAGACGCAATTCAATCTAATTTACAAGGCAATCCCAATTCCGTTTTCCAAAGAGCCTCTTGAAATAAAATTCTAGACCCTGACAAGAATGGCAATGTCTTTATGATTGCCCTTCGGTTCCATAAAACTGATAGGACGAATACATAAGAAATCCCCATGGTCATCATCCTTTCAAAACCAAATGATATTTATTTGTGATCCTATAAAAACCTATTGATAAATAACACGAATAATCCATTATTTAAATCGATTTTTATATCTTTATAGAATCGATATTGTAAACGAAAAATTCACGAATGTAATTATTAAATAATCGGCATATTAAAACAATTTCAAAGAATGACCCATGTTATGTATCACTAAACTTAGTTATAAAACTTTCATTCATCCATTAGTCATGCTGAAAGTAGCAATAAGAACGCCCAAAAACTAAATAATATAAAACATATTTATTTCATATTACTTATTTATTACATATTATTTCAAGTAAAAAATTCCACCAACTGTGAAAACTTTTTTTTACTGAAATTTTATCTAATCAAAAGAAGGAATTGTACTATCATAAAAACAGCTCTAGATGTAAGAGTCATTAAGTGGTTTAGAGGATTAAAAAGTGATGGTAGTATACCTTTAAAAAAACCTTTATGTGTACACTAGAGCTTAATGAATGAACTGCTTACCTGCTAAGTAGGAATGTAATTTGGGCTTAGGAGCCGAAATAAAACCCAGGTAATCTTTAGGCGTGTGGGGGAGCAGGCGAAAAAGTGACCCGGTACCAACCCAGGGCAGTTTATTCAATTCTAACAAATTACACCTAATACCCGAACTAAAGGACACCTTGAACGAGGAGGATTTCATACAATTTTAATAGCCTCTTAGGGGTTGTAAGCCTTTTTATAAAGGACACTTTTCAAGATATAAATATTTGCTTTATGAAAAGGTTTGTTAAAAATCACCAGGGTGCTCTGCGAATATCTCCAGTGCTCTGGACGATTGTCGCCACGCTGGCTGGTATGTTAAGACTTGTATTTCAGCAAATGTCGCAATGGAAAATAAATTGAAAAAAGAAAAGAAAAACTTTGTACTATATCTTAAGTCCAGGTACCTGCACCTTAGAAATCTAAATTCTTGCAGAAACATATTATCAAAAAAATTTATTTTTGACTATTCTCAGGGATTCTGTCCCAACCCCTAACAAGCTCACAATACGACCTGATACTTTGTTCTCTATATTTAATATTAATATACTATATTGTCTTAATAAATATTATTGAGATCTTACTTATTTTTATCTTGTTAATTTTTATCACGGATATAAATAACTATAAAAGCCAATCGTCTTTTTTAAATGACTAACCTAACTTAATAACAACAATAATAATATTCTGAAGGTTAGAGGGTCCAGTGAACGCCGAGAGAGAGAGAGAGAGAGAGAGAGAGAGAGAGAGAGAGAGAGAGAGAGAGAGAGAGAGAGAGAGAGAGAGAGAGAGAGAGAGAGAGAGAGAGAGAGAGAGAGAGAGAGAACCTTTTAACTTTTATTATATAAAGTTTTTTATTATAAAACTGAAGCATTGCCATTTATTTGTGAATTCAAACACACTTTCTCCATCAAAGTCAAATCAACTTTTCAGTTCAGCTTCAGTAAAATTTTTCTGGGTGTTGAGTAAGGGTTGAACATTTTTTATCTCCCTTTCCTAGCGTTGATATCCCAAAAGGAGTTTCCCCACAAACCTGTGCAGCATGGGGTGCGCGTATTCCAGTAAAATTGGGATTTTCGAGGGATCTTTGAGGCACCTTCTTAGTCTGTTCTATGAAACCGTCATTATTCAGACAAATTAAAAAATCCTAATATACTATTTACAAACCTGCATACAAATTAACAATAAACTAAAAACTATTTACAGCCTATTTACTAGGATTACTGCATACTCTTCTTTACCTAATTCTAACTTAATCTAAGTATTTTCCTTCCTTGGTCGCTCCCTTATCCTTTGGAATCCTCCACCTCCTAACAAAAACCTTCAAACCTCTCCTATTTCTTTACCATACAAACAGTTTTAGAAACCGTTACTCATTATATTGTATTTTTATCAATTTCGACTAGATTTATAGATGTAAGAAGCTTGTATTGACCTGCGATGGCAGGTTGGACTCGTCCAAGCTGTACTTTCCTTGCGATTGGATACGATATTTATGTGATCTAATATCCCTAAAAAATTGGTCTCCGCATTCCATGTTTTGGGAGCTTCTTCTTTCTTCTACCCACTAGTCTCTTACTTTTTTTAACCCTCTCTGGCCATATGGTCTTCTGGAACTCCCGGAGCAGGTTCTCTAATTGTAGAAAACCCGGGCTATAAGCCATAGTGTAGTGTAGTGCTGTAAGCATAGAGACGTATCCAAGGGTAAGAGACTTAAAAAAACCTACCTAAACCTCCTGCCGTTCAATGGCACTCACCTTCTTTTGAAGGACTTTGAACACCTTGTCCACAAGTAACCTGCAAGAGCAGGTCATCATCCTTTATATTGGCAACTCTGGTCTTCCTGACAGCAGTAGCCAGACGCTGCTGGTATTGGTCCTTCTGGTTATTGTTCGTGCTCTTCAAGAACATAGCCCATAATTTCCCATTATCGTTGCTCACATATTATTACGTCAGGTCATCACCTCCTTTCCAATATGCTGCTGCTTTTTTTAGGTTCTTGTAGATAAACCGTCGCAGGCTATCTATATCTTGCTTCGCAAAAATTTTAATTTAAATTAAATTTATTTATTTTAAATTGGAAATTTTAGGCTCCTAGCCGTAATAGCTACCAGCTTCCCTAGCTACTCTCTGTCGCTTTCGCTTTGCCTCTCATTTTTCTAACATCCGGCGGTGAGGGAGACTGCCCGAGACGAATCCCCCCCCCGAAACCCCATCAGAGAAAGTGGGCATCTAGACTTCAATTGGCGTTCTTTCGCTTTCTTCTCTCTCTGGCATTTTCCTAACCAATAGAGAAGAGACCGGGAAAAAAATAATAAAAACGGGACCTAATTATTCTGCTAATTTTGGAAAGAAAAAAAATAAGTTTGTATAAATATAAAACGGCACTATATCTATATCTGTTGCAATCTTAATGACAAAAAATCCTTTAAAAATTTTTGTTTTCAAAATTTTCACTTCAGAAGGTCCCCCCAAAAATATATAGTTCAACGAAGAATAAAAGAAATAGAAAGTATAAGGATGAAGAAAATAATATAGCAAATAATATAATTGTTAAGTATGTATAGATAAGTTAAGATATAAAACACGTAAAGTTGAAGAGCTATAGTGCTAAAGTTTAGAGGAATCTTCCTCGCCACCTGCTTCCGTTGAATAAGCCTGCTACCATTGTAACCCGTTAAACCGGCGCTAACGACTCTCTTGAAATAACACTCGAAAAATTAAAATTAAAAAAAAATGTTTTATTTTTACTCTATTGGTTTTATGTCCCTAATTTCCTAAACACAAATATAAAAAGAATAGGATAACTAAAAAAACTACTAAAAACTGAAAGAGGCACGGCTTCAAGAGCTGACATACACCTCACCGCACTACTTGAATGATACTACAACATTCAATTCAATTTACAATTAGACAACAAGGTTTCCCTCGTCAGAGGTTTGTTAATTTATGAATAATTGCAAGATAGATGTTTGTTTCCAAAGCAAGATAGTCCGGAGACGATCTGTTTCCAGATTGCAAACAATCTGTGCGGAATTCCTACCTGTTGAAGGGGATCAAAGGACAAGGAGATGCCAGCAAAACAGGCGGTTTTTGCTCGGACGGTCAGTTAAACCTCGGTGATACCAGGCCGTGGGTTAGGGGCAAAAACCAGCCGTTTGGTTTTGCTGGACCCAGTCTATACTCCAGTCAGTTGCGGCTCTGAGGGAGCATCAGGAGCTCTTGCTTCAATTTTCGTATGACGCAGTTAACTGAGAAATCTGTAAGAAATTGTTTAATTATTAAATTTCATCAATGGAATTTCACTTCTGTAAGGCTAGGATACGATAGTATACATTGCCGTGAAACAATGGATCATTTTGACCTGTTTAAATGGTTTCCAAGAGCTATCATCTTGTGATAATCATAAAACCTGTAATTTTAATTACGTATTATTATAATTTTTTTATTATTAAATAATAGATTTTCATGCTAATTACATTGGTGCAGTCGTTTCAAATTAAAAAGTCCAATTGGTTTACTATTCCAAAAAATGTTTTTAAAAAGGCATTAAGATATCATTATATCAGTGCAAAAACGCGTTGAATTATTATTGTAAAATTATATTTAATCATAAATCAACGTCGGCATTTTTCTTCCACATCCAATAAGAAGACAGAAAAGATTCTGTAATGAGTTATTGAAGAAACAGATGATCCTCTGTTATGAAAAAGAAGTCTTTTCACTTTTTGAACTGATTTGAAAAGACTCTTCAAAGTAGCATTTTAGCTTTCTCTAAGAAAACCTTCTTGCAGTGTACAATTAAATTCAAATATGTTAAAAGTACTCCTTTGACTATGCAAAAATATTAGTTTTATAAATATATGGTGTGTATTTATCAATTCTATTTTTTTCTGTAAGTCTATTTTTATTTTTTAATTAAACATTATTTATTTATTTAAGTAGAAAAGTGCATTTACAAAAATCCAGATAGTTTAATTTCCCCCTTAATTTTAGAATCATTTGTGCATTTACATATTTTAATTAAACTCGTTTAGGTGTTAATTTCCAGGGAAAATCGTTAGTACTTTTTTCAACAAGGTGTGCTAAGTCAATCCATTTTTTATTCATACCTGTATGCATTATTGATAATAGCTTGTGAAATTTACCAAATAAAAAATACCTTTCGAAACGAGAAAAAAATACAATTGTTTTCTTTTTGAAAATAGATACACAAATATCATAATGAACCATTTTTAACTTAAAAATACAAACAAACATAAACCAAGCAAAATAAATTTAATGTTAATCTAAATGTTTAATAATAAAACATATTATTATTAAAATTGTCTTTGTCAATGAGTACACAAATCAAACTCTCTCTCAAACAACCTAACACTATCGGAAAGGTAACCTTGATGAGGCTCGGTTTAGTTGGTAGCAGAAACCCAGTTCCTGAAGACAAGCTGGCACGGTTCGATGGCTCCGTGGTACACTGAGAGGCGTGGTGGACATTCGACAATTGTAGGTATCGATAAGTCTCAATGGTCGTAAAGGTAATAATCGATACTAGACGGGAAGGTGGTGTAGCTCCTCACTCCAATATTTCCAGAGGCCGAGTGACCCAGTTAGGGTTAGGGGCGTGTAGTAATCCCCAAATGATAAACAAAGAAGTTAAAATTATAAGGCGATCCTTGGAACGTAAAACATAATGCTTTCTCTCCTTCCTTAAATAAATATTAAATTGTCTCAATTGAATTGTCAAAACTGAAATGAAAGGAAACTGGCTCAAATAGACATTATGAAAAGACTTCTGGCCAAAATTTCCACCGGACGTGTGACGTGCTATAATGGATTTTGTATCCGGTAAGCGTTGAATATTTGGACCAGAACTCGAAACAAAATTTCAGTTTATATTTCAGGATAAGCATCGATTTTATAGTGAATTTTTGTATTGTTACTTAGTTGTTCAGCGATAATGTTTAAAGTCATTAAAAAACAGTTGTTAGAAGTATTTCGAACCGTCTTTTGGGTAACAGTTTCTACGCTATGAGAGTCACAAATAATTGAGTTCTTTCAATATAATTTACTGAAAACTTCACACTTTTCAGAACAGCATCCTTCCAACTTTAAAATTTTATGCATCATCATTATAATTTAGCCTATATTTTTACATATCATGATTTTCTTTTTAATTAATGGATGAATAATTTTTTCATTATTTTTTTTTAAACATCCCATTACATGTTTGATGTTTCTCTCATAATTTGTTATTATGTATTCTTATTATAAAAATGATATGTTGTAAGTTTTTGTTCTCAATAAATAAATTATATTATAGTATTAAATAGATGACAGACCATTTCGTAATTAAAAATTAATTAAATATATAAAAAATGATATTCATTATATGCAAAAGAGGTTACACATTCGGAACAACTCAGTCTGGTGAAGTTTTATACAATAATTTAAATTTCAGCTTAGAAAACCTTCCTTGGGACCTTTTTAGATTTTATTTATCAAAAATATTTACTGAGACACTCATTAATATGTATATAAAGGAAATGAATAATCAGGCAAGCTGGAGAAGTGAGGAAAATTGGGCTAAGTTCGGCAGACCCACCGCTGACCTCACCAGAAGCGACCCAGAAAAGCATTAAATTTTCCAATCTCTTGCCAAGCACATATTTTATTTAATGGCAATTTCCCGGCTGGGTCCTAAGTAATCGGCTTCTCCCGTATTAATAGAGCCTATAGCAGGGGAACGGCCGTTTGGTTATGTATAAGCTCTGGATGTTATAAAGAGGTGCTTAAGCCGGTATAAAAAGTCTTCAATTTCACCTCAGGCAGAGCTTACAACTTTTTAACTCTGAGTTGTTTTTTTTTGTATAAGATCATCTTATGAATCGGATTCTCTAACTTGAATATTTGTGGGACACTGTCAAAAAAACAAATTTATCTCAGATTTGCTTCTACACCTGCGTTTTGAATACTCAACTCGTCACTTTCCTCCTAAACAAAAAAAAACATCGAACGGCAGACTGTTTAGTGTTAAGTTTCTTTTATTATTGAGTGTTTTCAAACGTTCCACCAGTCGGTCAGTAACCTGTATATTTCAGTTTTAATTTGTATGCTTACCTTGTGTTATTGTATTTCGGTAAACCAATGATTGGGTAATGTTTAACTAATGCTAAATTGATATTTGATATGCTATAAATGATGTTTTAGAAATTTCTACTATAGAAATCGCAGATAGACCTTTTGCGGCCTAGCTCCTTCGGGCTTGAAGATGTTAATTCAGTCATTTGCTAAAACAGAGAGAG
This sequence comes from Acanthosoma haemorrhoidale, assembly GCA_930367205.1. Lineage (NCBI taxonomy): Eukaryota > Metazoa > Arthropoda > Insecta > Hemiptera > Acanthosomatidae > Acanthosoma > Acanthosoma haemorrhoidale. The sequence continues at coordinate 133,954,014 of OV884011.1, forward strand.
GCACAGCCCAGGTGTCCCCGTCCTAATGTACCGTTCTAGTATTCTACCAATGAAAGAGTTCGCTGGGCTGTTCATCTCACCTTTAATTTGATTTCGTTCATGTTAGTACAATATGTACACTGTTATACCCTACCCAGATGGTTATTGAGTTAAATTCTAATTAGGGGCTGGATTAAAACTTTTTCAGAGTATTTGGTAGGTCTGTGTTTTGAAGGGAAAAATTATATATATGGAGAAGAACAGGCAGGATGTTTTATTACCATGACGGGGATTCTATCATGACCAGTAGCAATAGTGAGTGCTCCTATTACAGAGGTTATAAGGCCTGTGGGAAAGCCCTAGCTAAAATAAAAACCATTACCATTAAATGAGGGCTCACAAGAACTATAGGATGAGAAAAATGGTGAAGTGGTTAAGGGAGCAGACAACGTTAGTTTTGCTCATCAGGTGAAACGAGGAGGAATACCTCTGAGGAGGACAATGAAGATTTGGAGGAGAATGAACAAGTCCTCTACATAGCACTTTTCGTGGAAATCCCATAGAAGGTTGGGGCTTACCTCACTGGAGATGATAACATTTGAGTATGGAGGAACGAAACTGTGAAGGGTTGACTATAAAGTTAGATCAAAGGACATATGTGGAGGGCAATGCACTATAGCATATAGGACAGGACATAAATTGCAGGTTATCTCAACGACAAGGAACACGATGTGTGGGTGGTTGGATAATCGGATGGGGGGGGGCAGGTCAAGGATTCGACTCTTCATGTTGTCATGTGCATACTGATCCACACCAGCAACTAACCAACTTGGCCATGGGGGAGAAAGGTATAGTTGAGGAGGGAGAGCAATGAGAAAGGAAAGTAGGGTTTAAGCCATGTTTAGGATATAGCGATAATGTGGAAAATGGTTGTGGTTAAATATAAGAGGAATTCATTGTAATAGGCAGGTAGGGGTTGGGAATTTGTGTGACAGATAATCAAAACATCACTCATACGGACACTGTGGTAACGACGTGGTTTTGTAAAAAAGTAAATAAAATTTAAAAAATAAGAAAAATGATGACATGATGAAAAGAAGAATAAAGAATTTTTAGAGGAGAAGAAAGATTGGAACGAAAAAAAACACAAAAAAGGTTTGCGGAATGGGGCTGGCGTGGTAGAGGAGGGCCGAGTAACAAAAAGTGAGGCGCAGGGGAGGATTTGTGGCCGTCAAAAATAAATATAAGTATTCTTAACGAAATTAAAATTAAAATTACAACTTACTTAATGGTCTAAGCACGCCTCCTGCATTATTATTTTACTGTGAAGGGAGAGGACTAAATGTTTTTGTTTTTTTTAGAAGAAATATCCTTTCTTTTCAGATAATTGTGTAATAAATTGGGGTGATATTCAAATTTAGACAGCGATAGGCACTATTAGAGACCATCGCAGAGTGGCTACATTAACATAGATAATGTGCTTAGTAATGGAAGCCAAAAAAAAAAGGAATGTTTATATGTATAATAATTATAAGAAAAAATTAGTAACAATGAAACTTTAGCATTATATACTTACAGTAACTTCAATGCTATTTGAAACACATGTGATACTGATCTTTGGACATGCTTATTATAATACTTAATGCTCCTTGAAAACTACATAAAAGGGACATATTAACGTTTTAGTAGATATATAGATTACAAGAATTACGTTAGTAATACGTTCTAATAAAATAATTATACTTGAAAAAACGACATAATACATTTTTCGTAGATGATTACGCAGAAATATTGATAGTATTTAATCGTTGTCAATTTATTTTCCTCTTTAAACCTTTTCTTGTTATTCCATGCTGGTTATTCCCTTGTTTAAAATAGTATTAGTTGTTCATAGTGCAGTTAGTAATGACAGATGCACTAAAGCTAGAAGTAAAAAAACGAGTTATATATATATTGTAACATTCATGACATTTGAGAATAAAGATCATGAACCCTCACATATAGTAAGGGTCATTTTCCCTTATACTCCGAGGAGTGGGGATGAGATAAACTAGGCAGTCTTAGCCAAGCCTTCGAGAAGAACGCAGTGGCAAGCTCCCGAATTGGCGGTTACCATACTATTGAAGAACCAATAGTAGAAAGTAACGTTGGTTGGATTACAGAAGAAGAGGTTGAAAAAGAAGAGAAGAAAAGCAGTTGAACGTTATTGAATACCATGGTGTGTTGAGACAGATGGGCGGATAAGTTGTAGGTTGGTGATGAATATTGTTTATTATTATGGATCCATTCAAAAAATTGAGCTCAAATCCATGTTTTGTAATTAGTAGTAGCTATCATAATTTAAAAGGATTTGAATATTTTTTTATACATTTTGTCAATACTCTATGTTAATTATAATTATTTGTCATAACCATTTTATTTGAATATATTTCACAATTCCTAGTTTCTCAGTTTATTAATAACTACAACACTAGCCTTGAGATCGGGCGATTCAATCGGAATAAATTCCTATGTCAATGACATAAAACAATTGGAATTAAAGATCTCATGACGGACCTGCCAAGTTAGTTAAGTTAAATTGATCAGGTAAAGTAAAAAGAGAGATGGTAAAAAATGAGGTAGGTTTTTTAATATTTACTATAGTGAAGAACCATTATAAATAACTGTAAGTGTAAGAAACTGTTATAAATAACAGTCTATTCCGACACACCTCTCCTGTGTTCGGAAGGTTTCAGTTGAGTAGTATGCGTACAGATTTCTATACCTACGTCTCAAGTATTAAAGTGTCTTATGTAAATAAAGTATATTGTGTTATTTAGTTAATTATAGAAATGTGTCTCAATATTCGGCCCCTTGGCACAACATATACATAACCATTTTCATCACATTTCAGATTGAATTGGTTTCGACCACATACTATGGAAATAAACTACATTACAATGATTTTGCTTATCGCAAACTAAATATGCCTTGGATCGATAATACGCTTCACGTGTCATATAAGAACTCACAACATAGAATGGCCCCTTGCAAAGAGGAGTAGGTATAATTACATTTGTTACATATAACTAATTACAACGTATAATTACAGTTATAATTACCCTTGTTTTCAAAACAGAAACATTATTAAATCTGAAATAAATATGGTGGCAACATCAGCTGGCACCATACCACAGCTGGCGGGCCTGTGAATAAGGCCCGGGTGGGAAAGACTCGCCCAGTGAAGGATGGCACGACCACCGATGGGCCTGTAATTCCAGCCGGTTACCAGGAGGGGCTTCGCGCCCGGTATTAGACGGTAATTAGTACTGGGCCCGGCAAAGGAAAGTGGATGCCTAGATATAACAATAAACAGAGCCCGGTAAATTTATGGGCCCTACAGACTTGAAGGGCGAATGGCTAAGTGATAAATGTCCGCGAGGGCTGGCTTCCACACTTCCCTTAGTGGACTAATCACAAATCAGTGCTTGACAAATTGCTCAGCCGGACCTTCCCTGACACGATTAGTTCCAACAAGCTCCAGCTGGCTTATCCCAGCCATTACATAAAACTGTATTCTTAACGATCAATAAATCAAAAGAAACATGAAGCCCATAAAATTATAAAAACCTTTATTTGGATTAATATTTAAAGTGCCTTCGATCTTTGCTATTAAATTAATTAAACAAATTATAGGTATTGTTAAAGTCTTCCTCAATAAATATGATTAGATTGCATTAAGCATACTTTGTAAAATGATATATTACAAAAAATTAATTTTCAAATCTGACCTTCACGCAAAAGCATTACCAATTCAATTTATTATGTTAATATTAATTTATGTATAGTACTAAAATTAAGAATAGCATTCAACCAGTCATTGAAGTAAAATAAAGTAGAGTTGAACGGATCTCAACAATTACTGTACACAGGCTAAATCTTCACAAGTCTCAATGATCTATGTGTGGGGAGACTATTAACTTCAGTGTAGCATATTTCGAAGCCCTGGTATTAAGTTATTATGAATCAAACGTAGAAAAACTATTAATTGATTTCAAGGATTAGTACGTATCCAGATCGTGTCAAATATTATTTACAGCGTTGTTAAGTAAGCAAAGAGTAACCATTTTGACACAATTTAAAGTTTGACTGGATATTTTGCCAAAATGATTTATATTTTCAATTCTTTACAATTACAATTCAGAACACCGACTATGACTATAGCAACATTTTTCTGTGCATGTGCCTTTATTAGACCACCCGTCTATATCAGCTCTTCATGTTAACAACAAATTACAACAGTTCATAGACTCTCGTTACGTTTTAAAACTGTATCAACTGGCATCTTACGTGAGCTCTTCACGACGGAGCCCTCAATAAGTGAGTAACTACTTAACATACACTCTCAGTGTGTGTTTTAGATAGTAACACACAGAGAAGTCGGCCATATTGGCCAGTCCCTGCTTGTGGTTCTCGTGGATAGTAGATAAGAACCCGCAGTAGACGTAATCGTAAATAAGGCAGCATTAGCCGATCGTCACGGTCTACGTCTCTGGTGTAAATTTCGTGCGTTCGAATCTCCCCAAGAACATCTAATTTATATTTAAAATAAAATTTATTTATATAATAATAAATATTAAGAATCATGAACAATAAGATTTTATCAGCAGTTGATGTCTGAAAAAAAATCAAGGTCTTTCAGTGCCATCTCCGCCTATTAAGCAAAAGACAGAAGATCAAATTGAAGCGTTACCTCCAATAAATTCATCTGCCACCAGTTCAATGGAAGTCTTACCCACCACCCCAGGCCAGCCAGCACTTCCAAAGAAAAAACAGTAAACGAATCCCCATTTTTCACGCCTAACAGCTTCGAAGTACTGAGAAATACCCAACCTGATGACATGGAAGCTGTCAAAACACCCACACAGCCCAAACCGCCTGCGATATTCTTAAGAAATATTAGCAATTTCAAATTGACATGTACCGAAATGAGTAAAGTTGTAAGTACGGGAAAATACATGTGCCTCAATCGGTCTCGGGATACGAAAATTTCGCCGAACACCCCGATACTTATCCGGGCCATTATTAATAATAAAATAAAGCCGACTTCCATACTTACCTTACCAGTTAATGCAGGGAAGATCACTAAGAGTAGTGATCAGAAATCTGCACCCGACCACACCAGCTGCCACTTCACCGGCCACTGCCGTTTCAGTCTCCGTGGAGCGTTATAGGGATGAGTCGTGCAGTGCAATGACTGTGCTACGGGATTAGGGTGGTTGGATAGGCTACTATGGACTTTGTATCTTGGATATAACTTAGAAGGGATGAGTTCAAGAATATAGGGTATATTAAGATCGGTCTGAAGGGTTTTGTTGCTGACGTAATAAGGGGCACTATTGCTCTCAGGACTTTTGATTGAAAGGCTGGATACGCTTAATGATTTTGCTTCATTAACTTTGATCCACCATTGGCTGCACCAATACTTCAATCTCATCAAGGTGTTTTTGATGGTTATAGGATGCTATAACGGGTTCTGGGTAGGATGACAAGAGTGCAATGTCATCTGCAAATGTGGCCAAGAAGGTATTGAGGGTAGAGAGGACATCACAGGTGTATAGGTTATAGAGGATAGGACCCAGGAAACTGCCCTGTGGAACTCCCGCTTTTATGGGATAGTAGTAAGAATATTCTAAACTAGAGAGGACTTGGAAGAAGCTGTTTGAAAAGGAACTGTCACATTAGAAAAAGGGTCTGTGGTAAATATCTTTTGATCTTGAAAAGCAAACCTGCGTGCCAAACCCTGACAAAAGGTTGAACTATGTCCATAAAGGCAGCAGTGCATTACTTTTTGGTTTCAAGGGCTGAGGATATGTGATAAACAAAGCGAAGGCCTTGTTGAGCAGTGGAATGTCGTTGACAGAAACCAAACTAGTGTGTAGGAAAACGGTTTTTGGATTCACTAATTGGAAGTAGACGTTTTAACAGGAGTTTCTTAAATATTTTTGAGAGGAAAGAGAGTAGGCTAATTGGACGGTAAGATGATGTGTCATTGGTTGGTTTACCGGTTTTGGCAAATAGGACAATAATGGAATGTTTCCAGAGGAGAGGAAAGTGCGTCGTTCAGATAGTGCAATTATATATGTAGGTTAGGAAGTTGGCTTGTATATAGTAATATATGGCTTTACAAGGACGTTGTTTGAGAATTGGAGGAATAAGGAGATCTTATCTAGGGGATTTTCGGTAAGGTAAGTTTTTCAGAAGGTATTTCCCCTCAGAGGGGCTAACGGTGCTTTTGGTGGAAGTGAGAGAGGTATAGGTGAAGTGAGCAATCTTCAGTAGTTGTGCCATGAGTAAGGACTTGATAAGAAAGGTGAGGAGTGAAAGTATGGGTAAGATGCAGAGCAAATTCCTCCGACCTATAACCATCTGATGCCGCCCAAGTCCCATCATTACGACGGAGTGGGTGTGAAACAGGATGATCCTTTTGGACTTTTTAGTTACATTCCACAGGGAGTTATCTCTGGTAGAGAGAGACGAGAGGTGGAAATTGAAGGAATCCGAACGGAAGGATTGTAATAGCCGCTTTACAAATCTGCAGTACTGATTGTACAAGCGGTGATCAGCAGGATGCCAGGATCTTTGACACACTGTTCTCGTGGATCTTGACCCCCAAAGTTGATGCTTCACATTAAACTCCCCACCCACAAGGAAAAGATGTCCAATGGAGTCTAGAAAGGAGATCAATTGGGAGGGAAATAGATTTATTGGGAGGGCAGTACACTGATGCTAGAGTAAGCGGAAAAGGGAAGGTGCTGATTGAAACTGCAGTGGACTGAAGGAAATCATGTGCTACCAAAGGAACTATGTGGTGGGATATAGAGTCATGGACAATGACAGCGGTACCTGCATGAGGTCTTCCATCTGGGTGATCAGTTCGATAAGTCTGGTACTGTTGGACGGTAAATGGTCGTTTACTCGTAAGTCTTGTTTCAGTAATAAGATCTACGTCGATATTCTTGTGAAGTAGTGCTATCAGTTCGTTAGTGTGGGTGCGAACACCATTCGCATTCCAAAGGAGAATGGATAAGGAGTCGGAAGGATCCACTTATGGATTTTGTTTAACGGGGATAAGGTAGGAGACAAGGTTTGTAAGAAGGGAAATGAGAGGGTTAATTAGGGTTCTGAACTCAGTAAGGAATGATGTTAACAGGCTAGTGAGATCTGAAGAGCTGAAGGAATATGCAAGATGTGTGGTTGATATTTATAAATAAACCTTTAGACTATAACAGGATCACTCCTCAAGTCTGTTGGGTGCCTTATTAGCAATTAACAAGAGCTTTTAGACTTTTAAAATTGAAATTATTATTATTGAATCGAGTTTTTCGGAACTTTAATAGCAAGAGATCGGTTCATATTTATCGAAGCAGCGATTAATTTTGACATTACTGAGTCAACCAAATATTCATAATAACACACGGTAATGCAATAAAAATCTAGTTGAACTCATAAAGAAACAAGGGTCACCCAGTTAGGGGTACTGTCGTACGAATAAAGAACAAAAACGAATTCTGTAAATTTAAATCCTTTATTGTTAGTTAGAATTGTTATGAAACAGTACTTTTATGTCTAACGATGCCTGCTGGTAGGTAACATTATTTATTAAATAATCTTCTGGCTGACAAGAATAATCCCCCATTTTTTTATAGAGCAAACTAATAAAAGAAAATTTTCGTTTAGTTGATATGTGCAAAAGTGCACGTGTTCGAAATTCAATACCTGGGATATTAAGTACACACCCGCCTAAACCTTCATGCTAGCAAAGTGTCCTGTATGCATAAGAGATTGAGATAAAATGTTTACTCATATTTTTTCCCCTAGAACCGACCTTCAGGCAGCTCTCAAACAAGGTTGACTAACACTGTCCTTGATCCCAGCGATCAGATGTATGTGGCCTACCCATCTTATTTAAATATGTCAAGGTCCCTTATTTTATGCCATCATATCCCAAGTTATATATTTAGCTAGCAGATAAGAGATGTTATTATAGAATCTTTTCATATTATTCATTAGATAGGCCACCCCTGTAACAAGACTACATATTTTGTTTCCTAACTTGAGGTATGTTGTAACATACCGAAGTTTCATCTAAATACATAAAAATGGTGTAAAGATGTTGTTTATCTGTAGGATAGTGATGATAATTTTTGTTACGCTATGTTATTTTTATTCTTTTTTTCCACTCTTATTACAGCAGTGATAAATCTATTGAGCGATAGCCGTTGAGGTCATAATGGCAGTACTATAAGAGTACTTAGGAAGCAACTGTGATGTTTACTGTAGAACGGGCTTTATCTGATGGCTGCATTGATATGGACAGTTAAGGGCAGACAGCCCTATCTTGCCGGCCCTATAACCACCCCACTCAGGGCACAATGTGAGCCCTATCTCCGATGTAGATCTAACCTGTACAGTAAGCCGCTATTGACTACAGTGCTCGCCTACCTTGTAAAGATAATTAATTGATAGGCCCCACCCCCTATTGCTTTGAAGCAGGCAATTTACAAACTAGGGTCGGTTGGTTACTGCAGGGCTCTACATTAACTGCTATCAATTTTAAGATAACGTGTAATTGGTTATCACCAGTAGTTTATACTCATGAAAAGTTTCCCGTTCAGATATTAATACTCATAATACCTCATAAACAATCTATGTTGACGAAATGAGAGGTTTTTTTTTTATATATAGCTAAATACCGTTCGTATTCATTCATTTCTTTTTTGTTTGTTTGTTTTAGGGCATGTAGACCACAAGGGTTATTGATACATATATGATTATGCATAAATATATAAAAAATTTTATTGAGTTCAAAACTGCGATTTTTTAATTATTGCTGATTAATTTAAGTGCTTGAAAAGAAATTCGTTACCTGGTTTTAGTAACGTTAACGTTCACGGTTTAATAAAATATCTTTACCAATAGACAAAACTGTGTGATTTCCGAACTGTGTTTTTATTTAAGATAGAATTTAGCCTCAGATATTTTCATTGTGCTTTTTACTCACCTATTTATTTCAAATTAAATCTTCAAAGAACCTGCAACTTAGATATTTTATTATTTCATCGTTTTATATGTAGTATCCTTATACTGTATGATCGTAAAACGGTCGGGTTAATTTTCGGACCGATTTTATTTACTGTTCTTCACACTCTATCGAGTGTTCTGTTTGATGTCGACGCACTGAAAGGTGTCAATTTTAGCGATACTAGAGAGATTGATTATACCCTGATATTTATTAAAAGAATAATCCAATCCAGTGGACTTGTTTGAATGCCGAACAGACGGCTACTGCTTTCTAGGAACATAGTATTGTGGAATGCACGTATTAAAAAGAATACTGGTTGTTTCCATACTGAAATACAGGACATAGAGATTTTTGACGTTGAAAATTAGAACTATAGAGGTTATGGATCCAGAGTTGTTAACTTTGTAGGATTTTGTCTCAACATAGGTCCGAGGTGGGCTCAAGCAGAGCCATTGCATATGTTTTTAAATGCATATCGTTATCCTGCCAAACCACAGAATTAAACTGTTTTACAAGTTTGATGAGAGACGAATAACCTTTCCCTCCTCCCATCTAGAGCGATTTTATACTTTATTTTCTGTATTTAGTATTCCTTTCATATTATAGTATTCATTATCAAACTACTTGAGCCAAATATACTATGTTCCTCTAACAATCTCGTTACATTTGGAACATTCAAGCTAAACATCGTTCATTAATATAGTCACAGTTTTAAAATTCAATTTATCAGCACATTCATGCTTGTATCATTTTTTAAAATATATTTCACTTATATTTAAATAAATTTTATTTTTATTCTTGTTTAGGACAAACGCTACTCTATTTCTAATATCTACATTACTTTTGTTTTTCAGATCTTCACCTGATGTACTCATACATAGTATTTTTCATTGAAAACTCTTAAGTGTATTTGTTATACCATATATGTCACTAAAATTAAAACTGTTACCAAATAACACTTTCAATGATTAAAAATTAATAAAATCGGCCGAAATTACATTAAATAGCCGTCTATATTGCTGGCTCTAAAAACCATTTTTTCTTTAAATACATTTCAAGATATTTTATAGATTTCAACTTCAGACAACTGAAGCGGTGGCAAGACGGGCTTGATTTTCTCACTTTTTTTTTTTTTGCCACTTCTAGTAATTTTATACTGACTCAAACCTATGAGTGAACAATGTTGTAACAGTGAGGGATCACCCTTCCCTCTAACCTGTGGAGTTCCTCAAGGAGCGGTTTTGTCTCCAGTTTTTTTTTTAACACGTACACGTCTACAGGCTACAAGATAGCTACTGTAATCGCTTTCGCTGACAACATTGCGTGAAAGTCCGACTTCATAATCTTCTCCCTCCAAAAGGGTAAACAAGCCTTTCCAAAATCATGTACTATAGGAGGACAAGAGAAGTCACCGGCTTTCTCACAGTACTATCTTGGTATAAAAATGAATATGCATCTCACTTTCGCACTTTTTAACTCCATCCAACATGTCTTTACGTTTCAAACTGATGATATATAAATATGTCCTCCGGCCAGCTCTGCTTTACGGTGCCCCACTGTACACTCATTTAACTGACACTTCAACCTAAGGACTCCCAAAATTTCATGATGGTATCACGAGAAAATTGGTTTCATAGACATCTCTCCAGAAGTTAGAGAACGCATGTCTGCATTGGTTGGTGTGCCGTCGGTTGGTGAGTAAATCCACCAGAGACAGACACATCAAGTTTTTTGACGCGTTGCAGCGCCTTTCTTTACTACTTCAAGACAAACGACAGAAGCTACGAGAATGAAAGTAGAACCTCTCGCTTACACAGTCGTTCCGATATTCCTATCTGTGATATCTATGAGCAATAGATATTTAATGACATATTTTAGCATTAATAATTGTAAAACAAATTTATATTTCATACACATATATTCCTTACTACTGAAAGGGCTTTTCAGGAAAATAATTCTGAACTACCATCGCTCCTAAGGGAAAATTAATAGATTTTTAAGCGGGGTAGTAGGATATTATTAAAAAAAAAACTAAATAATTGTTGAGTAGTAACTCCCCAGTATCGAACCCACTGGTGTCTTATCACGACTGGTGTCTTAGCACGACCCAGCAACTACAGTGGTAACTTCGGTCAGTTTTATCTCTCCAACCATTGCCCTGATAATTAATATATGGATCACACCATTTACAAAAAATATCATCGCTGTATAAATGTTTCTTATTTTTCCACGAGATAATATATTGACATTTTATAAAGCACACAAATAATTTTATCTTGCTGTCCGTAAAGTTTACGAAATACTAAACCAAATATTAAGTATTACATCAGTTTTGCCTCTGAAAACATGCTGCTAAACAAGTCTCTAACAACCTGATGACTTCACTTTACGTCACAACTTTACAGGCGTACACTCCGTTCAATAGTTTTGTTTACATGGCTATGGTTACATGTATGGAAGTTTCATAACACATTTTATTTTAAAGATCTTCTTTTAAAGTGATTTTTTTCTATCAGTTTGACATTTAACAAGCGTTACAAATAAAATAATAGATTAGATACGCTTTAATGAACGTTTCAAGTAACATTCATAGATTACAAAATAGTTCACTCAGGATTATTGACGGTTTTAACGGATATTCTTTACTCAAAAATATTACAAGTAATATATTTAATTTGATATTCCACTCAATGTGTAGAAAAATGTTTTCTAAATATTACTGTAATTAACTGAGTGCATTTATTTTTCGCGTTATCAAGTCAAATTTTCATCTAAAATATGACACTTCAACGTCAAACCAGCGATCTTTTCTGAATTTGAAAAAAATTATAATTAAAAATAAAAACCCTTAAGTATTAGACGATAAGGTCAGAACTCGAATGGAAGCCGAATGCTGGTTTCTCTGATGAAAGACATTTTTGGTGAAACATTTGTTTTTATATTTGTATTTATATTGTGCGTGATTCTCCCTGCTCGGACCTCATCAAAAAATATATTTCAAAAACTGAAGTGTGGTCACCATAGATAATAAATTAACAATCCTCTTTTTCATCGACTCTTCTGTATCGCTTTCATTCTTTTTTTTCCAATGGAAAAACAACGGATAAAACAATATAAGCACTTCACCGTGTTATCTGTGGGATGACAGGCTAAAAAATGGACAGACAATTACAGAATTAGACAGATGTCATGTTTTGAATGTCAACCTGTTATTTTTTAGTGTTTTATGCGGGAATAATTAAATTTCATCAATTAAAACCGCTTTGTTTAATTTTGCTTTACTTGATAATACTGAATTCATGTATCTTCGAAATTTGATCCCATCCACGACGGACTAATTGGTCCAAGAGTAAAAAAAAAACTTGGGTTCAAAACGAGAAATCCATTTACATAAAACAAGTGCCTTAACAACTTTAAATCAATTTTCTGGGAGGAACACTCTAAAAAGAGTCAAACTTAAATATCAAGGTAGCATGTAGAAGATTTCAAGCAATAAGCAAGACGTCAGAGTTTCGCCGATTTAGGCATCATCAGGAACTCAGGATGATAGGTAATACAATTTTTTTTAAAACAACTAGTCCGTCCACAAAGTTATAAATCTTTTTTTAGCGAAGATATTTTGAATGTCCGTCAGCCGTGGTGCTTTTATAGTTAATTTAAATGAAATTTGGGAATGAACAAAAAATAAATGTATAGATCAGAGAAGGGATGGTCACTATATGGGCTTTAGCGATGTGATCTGATAAATAAAATAACAATTTATAAATTCCCAAATCATTAAGTAATTAATTCTCCCATTCTCCCAGATTTAAGATCTCAAGATCCATATTATATAGTATATTGTACCCTTATACTTTTATTAACACCATTATGAGATCTAATATTATGTAGTCTTTGACAAATGGTTAATTATTCATACAACATTCGATTCTTTTGGGTTAGTTACGTTTTTGCAGTACCAATATCTTTTATGATCCATAAAACCAATCGCCGTAAAATAATATCAAATTTAACCCACGTCTCCCAAATTAAGTATACTTCATACCTAACATATGTCTGTTCACATTGTCTGCTACAGTATTTAGTTACCCTAGACTCTGATACAAAGCGGCAAGCTTTCTAAGTGGACTTGTGCCATACATAAGCCAACAGCGAACCATTTTGAATAAATGATCAATAAAGAATGTGCCGTCCACTGAAGAGCCTTAACGTTTTACTCCTCGAAGGGGATTGGCTCTTCCAGAACAGAGACGTGAATAGTTTAGAAGAGGACGAAATACAGAGCCCTAATATCCTTCTCACTGGCCAGCCTAACGCCATCTCCGGCCTTGTGTGAGTTGCAGCTGAATCTTGAACAGTAGACACTGCGAGAAATGGATTTCTATCTAACCACTGTTTACTTTAGCTTGGAAGTGTATGTCACATCCTAAAGGATTATCTTTAATAGTGGCCAGATGTAGTGTTTAGAGCTGAAGAATAAAATCAGTAAGCAGAAAAAAGGTTTAGGTATTACCAGATCCCTTCCCGCTAATCATTCACGACATCATTTTACCCGTAATTATAGGTTTAATAGCATTTAAAGTTCACATCGCAGGATTTTTAGCGAATGAAAGCAATTAACTATCCACAAATAGACTCTTCAAAACCAACCGAGATGTCTTAAGCCACTAAAATGCACAAGGGATGAGCGTTATCCCATTTCGTGTTAATAACTACCACTGCATCTCGCGTGTGGTAAGACAATATTAAGCTCATAGAACTGAAGGAGCAAATTTTGTTTACATTCTTGTACTTCCTAGTATTCAGCTCAAAGAAAAGACCTTATGAACTAATTCCTTTTTCTTAAATAAAAGAGAGAGAAAGAAAGAGAGAGAGAGAGAGAGAGAGAGAGAGAGAGAGAGAGAGAGAGAGAGAGAGAGAGAGAGAGAGAGAGAGAGAGAGAGAGAGAGAGAGAGAGAGAGAGAGAGAGAGAGAGAGAGAGAGAGAGAGAGAGAGAGAGAGAGAGAGAGAGAGAGAAAGAGAGGGAGAGACTCCTAGTGAGAGCAAAGGAGGATAAGGAATCCTTTAAAAGAGATGAGAGCAAGTGGACAGAAACGACCACAGAAAGAGGACTTAATGCTTTTCGCTTTAAAGGTCAGGTCACCTAATTGAAGTCCTCCAAGTTAGGAGCCCGCTTGAAGTAGCTTAATAACTTATCTGCCCCCTAAAGCTAAACTAAATTATCTTCATGAAGAGCTGAATTCAATATTAGTCACATGATCAGTAAACAAGAAGATCAATTTTAATATAATTACTCTCATCATTATTTATTTTTGGACTGTTCCATGGAAATTGAACAGGCCTAGTTACCCTAGCCCTGGTGACGAAGTGAGGGTTGATTAGGCTATGGCCTGGACAATCGTTTCATGACGGTCTTACTATCTGACTCCATATTTGATAGGCATGTGCCCCGACAATGCACTATGTTCAGGAGATGAGGTATAGGGTAGGTAGTGTAGGTAGTTTGTGTGATCTTGTAATGACCACGAATTCACACTCGGTATCTGAGGGTAGGCGAAATCCATCTGGATCCCAAAGGCGAGTGTGAGAGGCAGACTGATTTGTCGTGGGAGGCACTACTTGGTAAATTTGCAGGGCCACGGCAACCGTCGTCCGAGGTCTCTTCGAAGGAGTTGCTAGTTTTAGCGATGTGAAGGCAGAGAATCCCACTAGGAGAGTGTGGGGTCTGACAAGATCGGACTAAAACATAGCGTGGTTAGGAAGAGTGATGCAGAGGTTTTTATAAATGAGAAGGCCAAGTCTTGAACATGTGCAGTCATCAGTTAGCGAGTCGTCAGGAGAATGAAATACAGGCCGGGATCTGCCCCTATTTATAGGTAGTTGTGGGCCGTTAATCCCAATCATCTGCCTCGTTATTTTATCCAATGCCAGCTTAGTATGCGGTTACCTTATGATCGGCAGCCCTAGGGCTGGCCTGGTCACTACCTGATCCTGGGTAGAGGGTGAGTCCTAGGATCCAGTCCCTAACTAATTAACTTGCAGCTGCGCTTTTTATTGTTTACAACATTTACAATGTCTTATTTATGTTATTTACATTTGTTTAATTATAATATAATTAATATATATATATATTATATATATATATATAATAGAGTATAGGGTGATTTATCTTATGTAGTTAGCGGTCGCTACAGACAGGATGCTGATTCCGTTTCACTTCACCGATATCAGTCGGAAGTCTGTGGTGTGTCATCCAAAACTGCAGTGAAGTTAGGTGAAGAAATAACTTACTGGTGGGTGCGGTGTTCAACAGTGGTAACCGTGATTCTTTGAAAAAAGAACTCCTACGCGAAGAAAGAAATGATAGAAAACACAGAAAAATAATTAAATTCTGTGTTTGGTTAAATGGTGTCTTTGGCGCAGATTGATTGATCTTGACCAGTTAAAATGCATAAGTAAATTGAATGTACTCCATAATACGAGGCACTGAAATGTTAAAGTTTGTGATTATTTGCTACAGTTAAATAAAAGATTTTTTTAAGTTAAAATATCTCCCTTTCTTTTCTGTTAGTTAATTACTCAAAATTATATTACAAGGGAAAACATTTGTTGTTTATTTTAATTTCTTTACGAGTGACAAATAATTAAACTAGAATCGAACCAACCTAGTTCTCACTTCTCTATTTGTATGAAATGTGCTCGTTTTATTAAATACTTATTTATTTATTAAATTCGAAAAATGGCCTATTTAGAATTGTTACACTATAGAAACTGTGGTACAATGTATAGAATGAATGAGTTACTGCACATATTGGAAAGAAATTTCTTTTTTTATATATCTACAACAGGCTTCTGAAGTTTTTTTATAATAAGAATCATACTTTATATAGTTATAGTGCACCCGTGCTAACATTCTAAGAACTATGAATCACCCCTTTGCTGACTCTTATTTAAACCCCGTGAGAATCAGAGAAGGAGGTCAGTCTATTGTATCTCATTAGCCCGCCCGTCACTATGCTAGATTAGATCTGTATATTACCATGTCATTTATGTTTGTTATTCAAAATAAATCTTTTTAAAAAGTCTTGTGTGCTTTGAAGATATTTAACTGGCGCCCGAACGTGGGACTTGGGAGGAATTTTGAAGGTATTTAAAGTAACTTTGCGGAGCTTAGAATCGTGTGTAATACCGAAATCAAGCAGCATAACTACTTCTCTCCGTCTTGAGGAAGATTGCCACTGCGTATACAAGTATAGCAAGCATTCTCCACGACTACAGAGGTATCTTTCAACTTTCTGAAGATTTTCAAATCTTATCACCCGAGTTTCAAAACTATTTGTTGAGACTTCGCAGCACCAAGGAAGAAGATTTTTCCACTGAAGACAACATACTTGATGGTAATTATAAGTAATTATAAGTTTATTGTATGTCAAATTTACAGGATAGATTAAACCAATTAAGACAAGTATATACAACTTTTAATCTAGATAATATTGATCAATTACTATTAGAAAATACAAATTCAGAGATGGCTATGGAAATAAAAGATCATGATTTTAAATTAATTCCGGAATATGATGGTGATCCTTTACAATTAGTAGATTTTATTAGAAATACAAAATTTGTGTATGACTTATATTGTAAAGATGATAACCAATATAAAGATATAAACCATTCAAAATTAGTATTAACTTTATTAACTAAGCTAAAAGGAAAAGCAAAAATTGCAACCTACGATAAGGAATTCACTAGTGTGACAGAAATTTTAACATTCCTTAAACGTAAATATCAAGATACGCGAACGAGAGAGCAATTAATATCAGAAATACTCAATACTAAATCGTACCATAACGAAAACCCACATGATTACTTAGAAAGATTAGGTAAGAAAAGATGCGATTTATATGCTCGCGTGTATGCCGACTCGGAAATAGTGAATAAACAGTCGGAAATGGAAAGATACGACAAACAGATATCACATCACACCGTTCATAATTTACATCCCTCGCTTACTGATTTTATTTATCATATTAAATTCGAGACAATCGAAGATATTGACGAAATCTTAAGAAATAACGCTGCGCACATTGTGCATCGGGTGTACGGTCCGGGTAGTCGAAAAGACAAACACCACCAACCACACCAATCGAATTATAAAGGCAAAAATTTCGATCCAAATTACAAACATAAATATGAAAAACAATTTCAAAAACAACCTCATGAACAAAAACAAGATTATCAACATCAACAAAACCAAAATTATAAAAGTTATCAAAATGCACAACCAAATTATCACAATTACCCAAATAATCAACAAAATTATCAAAAACCTATTCATAATCAATCATGGGATCCAAAATCTCAACATAGATTCTTTAATAAACCTCCATCCGGAAATTGGAGAAATAATCAACAAAAAGTAGATCCACCACAACAAAATGATTCAAATACGGTTTCGATGAGAACTGTTTCTAATCGCGTACATTACGCCGAGGATGAGAGAGATGAACAAATTAGAATATTAACTGAAAGAGTAAAACAACTTGAAACTAATAAAGATAATTTTTTAGAC
This sequence comes from Acanthosoma haemorrhoidale, assembly GCA_930367205.1. Classification (NCBI taxonomy): domain Eukaryota; kingdom Metazoa; phylum Arthropoda; class Insecta; order Hemiptera; family Acanthosomatidae; genus Acanthosoma; species Acanthosoma haemorrhoidale. The sequence goes on from OV884011.1 coordinate 133,971,629, forward strand.
CAAGGTCCGAACAAAGGAGAACCACCGGATCGAATGTAATTAAAATAAGTGACGAAGTTAATTTTTTAAATAATTTACCACAGCTCTTGGATAAAGAAAATAATAAATGGTTAATTGACACAGGAGCAACAAAAAATTATATTTGTCCCCAAGCAATTCCGAAAGATGCTAAAATAAACATAGAAAACTTCGCGATAAAAACCCCTACAGGACGAGCAGAAGGAACACAAAGTGTAAACCTCAACCTGCAAAATCTGATAGGAATTAATCAAGAAGTAAAGTTCTTAGTTTATCCTATTAGTTCACGGTTTGATATTTTACTTGGGTACGAAACAATGAAAATGTTAAAAACTAATATAAATTTAGAAGACATGGAAATAAAAATAATGGGAATAAAATATAAACTTGAAAGAGACGAAATGTTTCATATCGAAGATACTAATGAAATTAAAAATGTTATAAGACACGAACACATAAATTCGGAGATAACGGAAAAACTCACAAAAATATTAAGTGAAAACGGTGAAATATTAAAAACAGAAAATGAAAAATTAAAACCGACTAAATTATTAAAACATAGAATAATAACTACGAATGAAAATCCGATTTATACACGAAATTATAGATATCCGGAACAATTTAAAGAACAAATTAACGAAGAAGTTGGAAAATTATTAAAAAACGGAATAATTAGACCAAGTAAGTCGCCGTATAATTCCCCTTTGTGGATTGTTCCAAAAAAAATGGACGCATCGGGTATAAAAAAAGTTCGCATGGTAATCGATTATAGAAAATTAAATCAGGCTACCATAAAAGATAAATTCCCGTTACCCAATATCGAAGATTTGCTGAATCGATTAAGAGGTGCAAAAATATTTTCGACTATTGATTTAACATCGGGATTTCATCAAATAGAAATGGATGAAGAATCTATTCCAAAAACAGCATTCTCTACTGAAAATGGTCATTACGAATTTGTTCGAATGCCATTCGGAATAAGTAATGGACCGCCGACTTTTCAGAGAGCAATGACAATGATGATATCAAATATTCCTAATGCAATGGTTTACGTTGACGATATTATTATTTATTCAAAAAATGAAAACGAACATTTAAGAGATTTGGAAAAAGTTTTCAAAGCATTAAAAGAACATCAGTTATCAATTCAATTAGATAAAACTGAATTTTTCAAAAAAGAATTAAAATTTCTCGGCTATATTGTAACTGAAGAAGGTTTAAAAACAGATCCGAAAAAGATAGAAACTATAGTAAACTTTCCAGTACCTCATGACGAAAAGTCGACAAGACAGTTCTTAGGTATGACAGGATACTATAGGAAATTCATTAAAGGATATGCAAAAATAACTAAACCTATTTCAGATTCGATTAAAACAAAAATTTATAAAACCGAAGAGATAAAAAGGGCTTGTAAGACATTAATAGATTTAATGGCAAATGCACCAATTTTAAAATACCCCGATTGGAATAAATCATTCATATTAACTACAGATGCTAGTAATAAAGCAATTGGAGCGGTATTGTCCCAAAAAGACGATGATGATATTGAACATCCTGTAGCATTCGCTTCACGAGTACTACAAAATGCGGAAAATAATTATAGCACTATCGAAAAAGAATTATTAGCAGTTGTATGGGCGGCTCAACACTTTAAGCCTTACTTATACGGAACTAAATTTTTACTTCAAACCGATCATAAACCACTAACTTGGATATTTTCTATGAAGAACGGTAACACCCGAATCATGAAATGGATTTGGAAGTTGCAGGAGTTCGAATTTGACATAAAACATGTTAATGGTAAAACAAATTATGTAGCAGATGCTTTATCAAGAAATATAAATGAAGTAAACCACACGGAACCAGAGGATATGGATATTGATGATGTAGATATTGATATTGATGTATTTATTGATGACATATTACAAAATCAAGAAGAAGCTGCTGAAAAAACAACAGAATATGAAGCAATTATGGAGGAATTAATAAATATTCCATCTACAGCGGAAAATGCAGAAAATCAATCAGATCTAGAAACTATTCATTCACAAGAATCCAGCAATGAACAAACTTGGATATGTGAACCAGATAAATGTATAAATGTAGAAAAAAATCAAATTATTATCATTAGAGGAAACAAAGAAGACATGAAGTTCTCTAAGCCATTTGGAAACAAGAGAAGATACGAACTCATCATTAACAGGAAAGATGACTTGCAAACTCTACTCTACCAGATCGTAGAACCGGACAAGACTTACGGAATTTTCTGTTCACCGAACATAAAAACTTTAGAAAAAACTTACGATGAATACTTTAAAGAGATTCAAAATATAATAGAAAACGAATTCCCTTCTGTAAGAATAAAACGTTATTTTAACTTTATCAATGACGTAGAAAATGTAAATGAACAACGCGAAACTATTGAAAACTATCATTTAGGAAAAACTAAACATCGTGGAATATTAGAAACTTTTGAAAAATTAAAAAAACAAGTTTATTTCCCCAATATGAAAGACAAAATTACAGAATACATTAATAAATGTGAAATTTGTAAAAAATCAAAGTATGATAGAAAACCTATCAAAACTAAATTTCAACAAACCCCAACACCAGAAAAACCTTTTCGAGAATTAATGATTGACATTTTGAAGTATGAAAGGAAAATAATATTTACTGCTGTTGATACTTTCTCAAAAAGATTGTTCGCACAAGTTATTCCAACACACAATGCAATCAATATTTGTGATTGTTTACAAAATTATTTATCTCATTATCCTACGCCAGTACAGATCTCATTAGATCAAGGCACAGAAATGAAAAACAATTTAGTTAAACAATTTTGTGACCACAATGATATTTTATTACATTATACATCCACTAATCACTCAAATTCTTTGGGATTATTAAATAGAATTCATTTAACACTAAGCGAATTACTAAGACTTATCTCGCATGAGAGAAAATCTTATTCATTTGAACAAAAATTAAAACTTGCAATTATTGCGTACAATAATACCTTAAATAACAATCTAAAATTAACACCCAATGAAATCACTTTCGGATTTATAAAAGAAAATAACAACAACAAAAATATTAGTATAACAGAACTATACGTACAAAAGTATCATAAAGATTTACAACTTTTGCATGAATTAGCTCACACAAAAATTAATGAAGAAAAGATAAAGCGTACAGAAAAATTAAATAAAAATCGGGAAGATCCACCTGAATTAATAAATCAAGAATTTATCAAAGATACTCAATCGAAGATTAAAAGTAGAGACAAATTCAGAAAAGTAAATGTGTTAATCCAAGGCGCTAGGCAATTAACAACACATGTTGATAACGTTAGGAGACCCAACAAACGTAAAAAGAGGAAACATTTTGTTTCAGATGAAGATTCACTACATGTCAATAATTCTGATACTTCATCTTCAGAAGATTCTGACGATAAAAGTAGTAGATCTCACTAACTCTCCAGGAATTCTCCATTATTCTGTAAATAATATTAGAGTAGTTAATCAATATTATGAAACTTATCATTTTTATAATTTAAGTTTATTAGAAGTAGAAATAATAAATATTGAAGATCATGTTACTAACTTTAGATCACATAAAATGTATCATTTGCTAAAAGATTTAACAAACGAAGTTTTTGAACAATTTCAATTAATGCAACAAAGAGATATTAAAAATCGTCACAGACGAGGCTTGATAAATGGTCTAGGTAATGTTATTAGTTGGATAACAGGTAATATGAATAATGACGACAAGGAATACTACGATAAAATAATTTCAAATGTAGAACAAAATAATTATAAGATTGAACATAACATCGAAAATTCTGTCAATATTAATAAACGTCTGATTGAGGATTACCAGAATGAAATCAAAACAATTAATAAAAATTTCATAATTAATAGACAAAATTTCGAATCGCTAGGACAAAATGAAAAAGCTTATGACTTATATATTCACATCATGCATTTATTAAATAAAATTAAAGATTTAACTTTATCTTTAGAATTTTGTAAGCTTGGCATTGTTCACACCAATTTAATGATTGATGTAATAAAAAATCTACCAAGTAACATAAAACTAATCTCAGATAATACTGAAATTCTATGGACAAATAGTAAAATCTTTTGTTCAACTCATCACAATATAATCCATACTTTTATCAAATTACCAATTCATGATGAATCCTATAAAGGATATTTTGTGATATCAGTACCAAGAATTATAAACCAGACAATTTACGAAATTGATTTAAAAACTGATCTTTACTTACAAAAAGGAGCCACTCTCTATCAAGGAAGTTGTATTTTTATTGACAATTATTACTGTATAAATCTTAATAAAACAGAATCAAAATGTGTTTCATCTATTGTACATAACGGAAATTTAAAAGAATGTAAACTAGTATTAAGTAATCAAAATAATATAAGATATTTAGATCATATTAAGCAATATATCACTGTAAATATTAAAAAAATAACAGATTGTCATAATAACACTGTATTTTTACCAAATGTAGGATTAATTAATATTAGTAAGGAGGATTGCTTTCCAGAATTTAATAAAATTTATACTCATGATTTTAACACTATTTTACAACCATTTTATGAAAATGTAATATTAAATACAACTATGTTAGAAACAAATAATTATACTATACCAGAATTAGAAATATTGTCCTTTGTAGACAACGCTAATATTTATCATTATTCTTTTGTATTATGTATTATTCTAATCATTGTACTAATTAACATTTTTATTTATAAAAGAAATTGTAAAAAGATCCAAAATTCAAATTTACCTTTAAATAATGTAAAGGTTTCAACAACACCTATTACTATTGATGATCATAAAGTAATTTTAAGTAAATTGTATAAATCAAGTTTTTAAAATGTAAAAATTAAATGTTTGTTTTGACCAGAGTTCAAAACTTAAGGCTGCGGGGAGTTATAGTGCACCCGTGCTAACATTCTAAGAACTATGAATCACCCCTTTGCTGACTCTTATTTAAACCCCGTGAGAATCAGAGAAGGAGGTCAGTCTATTGTATCTCATTAGCCCGTCACTATGCTAGATTAGATCTGTATATTACCATGTCATTTATGTTTGTTATTCAAAATAAATCTTTTTAAAAAGTCTTGTGTGCTTTGAAGATATTTAACTATATAAATATTCTAGGTTATTTGATTTTTTTAGAGATTTCCATTAAAAAAATTGTAATTACTTAAGTAAAGCTGGAAATTACAAAATAATCCTCACTTAGTAAAATAATAGGGAAAAAACCAGAGCTAATTAATTTTCAGCTGACATCATAGAATTTCAAAGTAATAATGATTTCCTGGAAAGGGGATTTTTTAATTACATTATTAACTGAGAAAGGAATAGGAGAAAGCTACCCTTCATCAGAAAACTATCAAAATTTAATTATAAGCTGCAAGGGAAAACTAAACTTCAAACTCTTAACTTTCTGTCAAAGACACCTTTAATATTTTTAAATAACATTTTCATCTTGGTTAAAGCAGCCGTATCATATTTTTTCATATAATTATTGATTTTTAACGGGTCTAGAAAAGTATTAAATTATTGTAACGCCATTTTAGAATTTCAAAAAAAAAAAACTTATTCCAGGATCATGACCCAAATAAATAACTGTGATTAGTATTACAGGAATGTTGCAACGTTTAAAATGATGGAAGGGAAAAAAGGCGGTTTTGAACGGTTAACAGGGAGACGGAGTTATGAAGGAGTGGAAAAGCAAACGAGTGCCAGTTATAATAATTTCTTTATTAAACTTAACAGTACTGCGCCTGCGCTAAACCACTGCATAACGTTTTCGTATCGCTCTATAAACCAACTGTTTTGTTACCGTTCATAGGAAGTGTCCAGTTCGTCAAACCGTCTCAACCGACTACTGGGTGAACGGTCCCCGGAGGAGCTATCTACAGGTGAGTGGATAGTGGAGTTGTGGACTAGATTGCCAATAGCAAGATTCACCTCACATAACACAGCAAAGGCGGCCATATTGCCTAGGCCAACTGCCAGCCGTAGTAGAGATAAGAGTGGGGAGTCCGCAAAGCCCTCATAGCATCTCAGCCAGGTGCTAGCGAGGGAGGCTCTCAACTTAGTTACGTGCGTTCGCGGCTACACTTTGCCATATATTTTTTTTATTTATTTTTTTTTTTAAAAAATACTGAATAATTCAGAAAAATACTGCTGATGAAACATGCGTTTCTATCAGCAGTTAATGTCTGCAGAGAATAAGAAAAAACGCACAAGGTCGTTGGGACCTACCCCCACTTCGTCGCCGGTCAAACGTAAGCCGCGGCGATCTAACCGAAACATACCTCCTGTCAATTCTTCAGCTCCCAACAGCTCTATGGAGGAACTACCATCACTACCAAGCACATCTAAAGAAACAACAACTCATGAGTCTCCGTTTTTCACGCCCAATAGTTACGAGGTGTTGAAAAATATTGAGGTAGAGGACATGGACTCTACACAAACACCCACACAGCCCAAGCCACCGGCAATATTCGTACGAAACATTGGTAATTTTAAATTACTATGTACCCAACTAAATAAAATTGTAGGTACAGGGAAATACACTTGCCTCAATCGGGCCCGAGACACAAAGGTTTCTCCGGACACTCCGGACACATACCGTACAATAATCAAATACTTAGATGAGACAAAGGCCGACTTTCATACCTACCAATTAAAGCAAGAAAGATCGCTGCGGGTGGTGATTAGAAACCTGCATCCCACTACGGGGATGCCCAGCGGACGAGATAGAGAAGGAGCTCTTAAGCCTAGGATACAAGGTTCGCCAAATTACAAATGTGCTCCGTGAGGAAACACAAGAAAATAATGCAAAAATCAAGACACCACTGCCCTTATTCTTTGTGGAACTAGAGCGAACACCTGGAGTGGAAAAAATCTACGAGGTCACCCACTTGTATTACACAAGAGTCCAGGTCGAAAAGCCTTACCCGAAACGCGATATAGTTCAATGTCATAATTGTCAAGCATATGGGCATACAAAATCATACTGCTACCACCCTCCCAGGTGTGTAAAGTGCAGTGGGCAGCACAAAAGCGAATTGTGCAAGAAGCCCCTAAAATCACCTGCTGTATGCGTGCTCTGTCAACAAGGCCACCCGGCAAACTATAAAGGCTGTGCGGCATATAGAATTCTGAAGTCCAGAAGCGAACAACGTAGTCGTCCTGAAGAAGAAACGCCAGCCACAGGCAGCCCAAGAAGCGCCCCCGCCAGAAGTTTGAGGCCTTCAGTATCTTTTGCTGACGCTGTTCGGAACAGAGAGCAGTCACAGGCATTGCCCACTCCTCCTCCGCAAGTTCTTCTTCCCCAGCACTCCGTTCTTCCCGTCAACCAGCAAACTCAATCCCATCCTCAACCACACATCTCGCATATCCCACCACCTTCAAGCTCTTCAGATCTCACCAGCCATTTTACCTCATTCCTTACAGAGTTCAGAACCCTAATTACCCCTCTCATTTCCCTTCTTACAAATCTTGTCTCCTACCTTATCCCCGTTAAACAAAATCCATAAGTGGATCCTTCTGACTCCTTATCCATTCTCCTTTGGAATGCGAATGGTGTTCGCACCCACACTAACGAACTGACAGCATTACTCCATGACAAAAACATCGACGTAGCTCTAATTACTGAAACAAGACTTACAAGTAAACGACCATTTACCGTTCGACAGTACCAGACTTATCGAACTGATCACCCTGATGGAAGAGCTCATGCAGGTACCGCTGTCATTGTCCATAACTCCATATCCCACCACATAGTTCCTTTGGTAGCACATGATTTCCTTCAATCCACTGCAGTGTCAATCACCACCCTCACTTTTCCCCTTACTCTAGCATCAGTGTACTGCCCTCCCAATAAATCCATTACCGATTCCCAATTCATCTCCTTTCTAGACTCCATCGGGCATCGTTTCCTTGTGGGTGGGGACTTTAACGCAAAGCACCAGCACTGGGGCTCAAGATCCACAAATACACGAGGACGTGCTTTGCTGTCTGCACTCACACGGAGACATTGCTCCACTATCTCTCCTGACACAGCCACCTATTGGCCATCTGATCCCAACCGAAATCCTGATCTCCTTGACTTCTTTTTCTACAATAGTTTAGGAACACTAAACTATTCACTCAAGCGCCTCGATGACCTCTCCTCCGACCATAGCCCCTTATTATTAACCATTTCCCTAAATCCAATTCACAAATTGCCTCCTCCTTCATTTATTAGGGGCCCAGTTGACTGGGACCACTTCCGCCAGATTCTTACAGACTCTGTAGACCTCAAAGTACCTCTGAAAACATCCCAAGACCTAGACGATGCAGTGCATTCCTTCACTACTCTGATCCAGAGGTCGGCCTGGGAGGCATCGTCACCCCACCGTCACCTAAAAATTCACAATCAAAATCCTTTACCTCAGTATCTCAAAGACCTAATCAAATCCAAACGCCACTCAAGAACAGTGTGGCAAAGATCCCGACATCCTGCTGATCGTCGCTCATACAATCAGTACTGCAGGCTGGTAAAGCGGCGATTGGCATCCTTCCGTTCCGATTCTTTCAATTCCTATCTCTCCTCCCTGTCTACCAGGGACAACTCCTTATGGAATCTAACTAAGAAAATCCTAAAATACCATCCTGTTTCACACCCACTCCGTCGTGATGATGGGTCCTGGGCGGCTTCGGATGGCGAGAGGGCGGAGGAATTTGCACTGCATCTTTCCCATACTTTCACTCCTCATCTTACTCCTCAAAACAATAATCACCGTCCAACTGTTGAAGATTTCCTCACTTCACCTATCCCTCTCTCACTACCACCAAAAGCCGTTAACCCCTCCGAGGTTAAATATCTTCTGAAAAAATTACCTTACCGAAAATCTCCAGGATATGATCTCCTTACTCCTCGAATCCTCCAACAACTTCCTCCTAAAGCCATAATCTTCCTAACCTATATATATAATTGCATTATCCGAACGACGCACTTTCCTCTCCTCTGGAAACATTCCATTATTGTCTTATTCGCCAAACCCGGTAAACCACCCAATGACGCCTCATCTTACCGTCCAATTAGCCTACTCCCTATCCTCTCAAAAATATTTGAAAAACTCCTATTAAAACGCCTACTTCCAATTGTTGAATCCAAAAACCTTTACCCTACTCATCAGTTTGGTTTCCGCCAACGACATTCCACAGCTCAACAAGGCCTTCGCGTTGTTGATCACATATCCTCAGCCCTTGAAACCAAACAGTATTGCACTGCTGCCTTTCTGGACATAGCTCAAGCTTTTGACAGGTTCTGGCACGCAGGCTTGCTTTACAAGCTCAAAGGATATTTACCGCAAACCCTATTCCTAATCCTACAATCCTACCTTTCAAACCGTTTCTTCCAAGTCCGCTGTGGTTTAGAATATTCTAACTACTATCCCATTAAAGCAGGAGTTCCACAGGGCAGCGTCCTGGGTCCCACCCTCTATAATCTATACACCGCTGATGTCCCCTCTACCACCAATACCTTCTTGGCAACATTCGCAGACGACACTGCAGTCCTGTCAACCCATCCAGACCCTAATATAGCATCCCAAAACCTTCAAAAACACCTCGACGAGATCGAGTATTGGTGCAACCAATGGCGAATCAAAGTCAATGAAGGAAAATGTTCCCACATAACCTTTACCCTGTGCCGCAAGTCCTGTCCACCAGTCTTTTTAAATTCAATTCCTCTCCCTGTGTCTGAGACAGTACGGTATTTAGGCTTCCATCTCGACAAAAGACTGACATGGAACCCACACACGAGGCTAAAAAGACAAGAACTAAACAGACGCTTTGGACAACTGTACAGACTACTTCGAAGGACATCCAACCTCTCAATAGAAAACAAACTACTTATTTACAAGGTTATACTTAAGCCAATCTGGACATACGGAATAGAGCTATGGGGGACAGCAAAAAAGTCGAACATCAAGCGCATCCAATCCTTTCAATCAAAAGTCCTAAGAACAATAGTAAATGCCCCTTATTACGTCAGCAACAAAACCCTTCACAATGATCTGAATATACCCTATATTCTTGAACTCATCCCTTCCAAGTTCATAAAATTCCATAGTAACCTATCCAACCACCCTAATTCCCTAGCACAGTCATTGCACTGCACCACTCACCCCTATAATCCTCTTCGGAGATTAAAACGGCAGTGGCCTCGTGACCTGCTATAACTAAGTGATAGTGGGAGTTCTGGCAATGGCCAGTTCCTCTAATCATGTCCTGAGCGTCTGTGGCTCTCGCGCTCTTGGTCAGCCTCCGCTGGCTTATCCAGTGACGCGGCTGACGTAGGAGCGTGGGAGACTCCCCAAGACTCCGCTTCCTCCTTCGCATGTGAGGGAGGTGACCCTTGTGGACTTGGGGGGCCTCTGGGCTGTTTGTAAATATTGTATGAATGAGCGAGTGAATGATGAATTGTAAATATAGTATGAATGATGACATTTATCTCAATTACTCATTGCCTAATAAAAGGCAGATTGTAATTTTATCTTAATAAAATTGTTTGAAAACTAAAAAAAATTAAACTTAACAATGTTTTTTTTTTTTTTTTTTTTTTTTTTTTCTTCATAGCCACTTTAAATTTACAGATAATTATATATAATTATAGATCCTCAGGCGAACGAAACTTCATTTAACAATGTTTCTGAATTGCAAGCCGTTTTATTTTATATTTTATGGATATCAGCTATAGCAATACGATACAGATAGAAAACAAATAGAAAACCCTAACAAAAGTAATGTGTTTACCATACCATGTGATTGACCATACCAGGCTGACCCATCGCTACTTGAGGGCTAATCAAACTCGTTAGCTAAAGTTACCTGAGTTAGCTATAGATCTAAGCATATTTTGGTCGAATGTCCAGATGAGGAGGAGCGCAGATCATGTGACATCATCTCTTTTCTTTCTGAAGCCCTTGTCAATTAGGAAGAATGTTTAATTAATGCACATTCATGCTATCCATCTCATCATTTATTGTTATCTTTCTATTTATACTGACAATCACTAACATTTTTCTTTACCATTATTTTAATAACTGACAACACATTTCTCACATCGGATAGTAATGTTATCAATTTACACACAATATAGTTTCTGCAGAAATCAATTAAATTAAAAGAATAATATGATTTATAAAAGTACATATATTTAAAGTAAAAGTCCGTGTTTGCGCTGGATCAGTCCTATAAACGTGCTTGAAAAGATTTTTTCTCATTTTTAGCAATATAACTACATGCCATAGCCATATATAGACAAAAAAAATTTATTACAACTCGGTCACTTTTTTTTTTCCAACCCTGATATTTTCAATTATAATCTTATTTTTCATCAGCTCTCAACATTTTTGTTTTTTTCATTTGTTAGCATTACCACATTAAATTAGTTGTTCGGGGAAACAATGTGTATTGCTGTTATGTTATGTTATGTTTACGGACTAATAAATTACACTTGCACACTCGAATTAGAGTGCATGGGAATACTTAGCCTCCCTATTTTGAAAATGTTTACCGTTCATGTACTTTTCTACCTAGGAAATATTATTTTCCCGTTTTTTTTTTTCCTCCTACAAAAGAACAAGAGCTAGAGATGGAAAAAAGAGCTGTGAAGAAAAAAAAAAGAAATACCATCATTCAATTGGGCTCTAAGTTGGCAGCTCTAGGGACGGATTTGTGAAGGGCCCCTTAGATTGTGGGTATTTACAAATGGCTGCCAACTGAAGCATTAATATCAATGGAAGTTTTTGCCGGCGGTGACAAATGGTGTTCACCCAGAGGTTCTTCTGTCGTGTGTGCTCCTCGTTTCTTCCGCACCTCCCTCCGGCCCTCAATCCTCTTCATTGAAAAGGGCCGCAACTCAAAAGCGAGTCCTTTATCTGTATCGATTCAATTGTATCACTCAGAGGATCTGTTGGGAGATAGAGGTTTCTTGAGGTATGTCTGTTTAGAATGAAAGAGAAAAGTTACAGAAGATTTTATTTCATAAAATTTTTAGTAAAAACAATTTATGAGAATGGTATATAAAGAATCATGAATTTGTTTATACTTTCGCACATCTTTGGCTATATATATTTTACTGATAGATATATTTATTTATTGAAATGTATACCTGGAATCAACACTATAGTATTTTAAGCAGTGCTTAGAACTTCAGTTTAACTTGTTACATTGTTTTGGGTGGATAGAAAGGTTAGTTACCACACGCACAAGGGTGGGAAGAATGGAAGTCTTGTAGCGGGAAGTGCCTAGATCTGGAATAAATGCGTGTAAATGCACCAATGCTAACTGCCAGCTGACAATGGAGCAAATATCATAAACTGCCCTTAATATTAGGAATCTCAAAGAAAGTATCCCAAAGAATACATTTTGAAAACACATTTTACATTAAATTATATAACAATTGTGATAATTCTTTAAATATTATATAAAAGCATTTAATATCCATGCATTTCGTAGTAATCATGGTAATAAATATCTGAAAAAATTATGTTTAATTGGAATATCTTAATCACTGTGACTTGCAATTGTTTCGGTTTTTAATCCTTGTGATATTTAAATGAAATTTATAATCCGTTGTACTATTTAATCAGAATTTAAATATCCAGCCTTTCACACCGTACCTAAAATAAATAATTTGGTCTTGGATTATGAAATTATTATGTATATAACATAAACGGTAATGTAATTATTGAAATCGTTAGGCTCATTCGATGTCTACCTTGGTACCTAGTTGATAGAAAGTTCCATTGCTTTGAGAGCATGATTAGTTTGGAAATGTCTGAATCTAAGTTCCTGGCTTTTACTGTGAAGCCTTTCACAGATGTCCTGATAACAGAATGAGCCACTGGCTAGTGGTGAGCTGTTTTCATGTTGCCGATAACTAGGGTTACCCCATTCATGGATGGATTTTTATCAGTTATCCAGGTAAAATAATTTCCGACAAAATTTTGAATGGAACAAAGCTAATATCAGTCTACTTAAAAGAGGGTGAACTCACAAAAGTTCCTAATTATTTAATCATGAAAACTTTGTTGTTTTATATTATTTTATTTCTTATTAAAAGGACCATAAGTCGATTGATGCCATACGTCAATTAATTGACAACCTGTTGTGCAAAGCCCAATAAGGCCTACAACATATTAAATTGATAATCTACCACATAGAAAAAAATAACTAAATCATCAATAAATAATTCAGACATAAACATAACTAATAAATGAAATTTACCATTTTTTTTCATTGAAATTATAGATATTGATAGTTAATTATAATAATACCAATATTCATTTATAACAGACACATTATTAATTAAAGTAAACATAATTAATGTATACATTTGGCTCAAAAACCAATATTTTATTTAAAGTCTTTTGATTTCCATTTTTGGTCTTTGATGAGCCCTTAACCATCGGCAAAAAATCAGATCTTCAGTTGTTAATGGAAAAAAAAATTGGAAACACCTTTCCTATATTTCCTTTTATTTTACTATAACCAAAATATAATCAGCTTATTTTGAGGGATTGTGAAATATTTCTTAGAAATTTCTGGTTGATTGGATTATTTTAATCTATGTGGTTAGTGTCGATTGTATAAAGATGTTTCGTTCTGGAAGAACCTACAAAAATATAACAACATAAAGTTTATAGCTACATTTTGTGGTTGTACAAAAGTATAACGATGCCAATTATACATTAATTTATTAAACATCTTTAAAAGTAATAAGGCTCACCTTATTTATCATAGACTTAAAACTAGCTTACATTTTACAACTAACTCTTAACCTAATTTTCCCCAACAGTCTGTTGCCATCGATGCAGGAATGGTAGTGGGGTCATAATGTTAAACACTGGGTTTGTCAGATGCTGCAACTAGTCAAAAAACGTGATGCGTCTCCGGGCACCAAGCAATGGGAGTTAGTGCTATTAGTCGAGTAGATAAAAAGGTAAATGTGAATGGACAAAGTAATTATGTTGTCCGTATGGTAGGACTTTTTGACGACAAAAACTAGAATGACTACTTAAATCACTTAACAAGAATCGGCCACCTCGCCATAATTACAAGTAAATAAGATGTCGTACCTTCGGGTCGATTTTAGTTTTTTGTAATAATGAAAATGTTTCATAGGTAGCAACTGAAGGACAGTTTGACCTTATTGACGTTCCTTCCTGGATACTAGTTTGTGTGCCAACTTCTTCATCACAGACAAATAGAAGTTACCCCCTTCAAGGACCAGAAAAACGCCGTCCTCCCTATAAATGTTCGGTGTCACTATAGAGTGATGAGACTAGTTCACATCCCGACACCGCAAGCGCTAACTAAAATAAACAGCTCTCTCGTTTGCTGGCCACAGAAATGACCGCCTATATAATAAAGAAATTCTGAAATTTTTTAGACAGTCGGAATCAGAGACTTGAACGCTGCTTTATCTCTTCAATGGCGCTTGTTGCTCTGCTCGAACCATGGCTTTCTTATTTAATTACCTCTGCACCACTCTTCTCCAACCTTGCTAGCTTTAGTGTAGCACTGTAAGCCTTCACAGCCTTCCCAGTGGAATTCCCCTACTAACTACCCTACCAAAACTAGTATGTCCTTGGAAGGGACCCCTTCCATGGAGACGACAATCTCCGGAGCTTCGTTTTTGTTATTTCTTCGCTACCTTCTTTGATAAGCTCAGATAGTATCTCCTGCCTAGATTACCATTGAATCTAATAATATATATTATATTAAATAATAATAATATAATGAGCTGTAAATAGCTACTATGCTATAGTACTATATGCCAAGCATTTTAAGTAGTTTTAAAAAAAGCTAACATCTCATTCCGAAAACTGACACTTGTGACGTGTGTAAATATAAGCTCTAATTCTAGAAATGCTCTAGAAGGAGCTGCCACCTACTAATCGACACGCAAACTAGAATCGATGACTTACCTCGCGTAATAATCGAAGGTAATAATCAGTAATTAATTAATTGGCTGTTAAAAAAAAAAAATTAACTAAACTCAAACCATCTACAGAAACAGCAACATATTATAACAGATTATCCTATAAATAAATTTTGGTAGGGCCTAATCCAAAATACCCTACCTGCAATATTAATACCTCTTGAGGCCCCACCATATATTTATGGCCACAGCCATGGCTAACATAACATAAGCCAACATAACGTACATTTATGGAATTAACGAAATTAGATCAATTTTAATCACAAGGTAGAAGATAATAGTTAAATTGTAACATAATTAGTATTGTCTGAATAATAAACCCTTCTATTAATAATTTTAGTACTATCGGTCAATTTATTAAACGAATTGTGTGATAAAAGCTCTCTAGGGATAAAATTATTATTATTGTTGTTGATTGGAAATGAGCTTTTAGCCGTCATTAGGAACAATTAAATTCCATTAGATAGAACATGATATCAATAAGTATAATAATGGGACATTAGCGATGATAGAAGTCAAATATACATAATTAACGTGATTCCTAATTGCAGGTTGCTACGGGGAACGGGATAATGTCACACTTCGTCAACTTGGAGATTGTCGTACCTGAGGCTTTCATCGTGGGAGCTGCCGACTACCATGTCACTCTTGGTGGAACCATTAGTCTCGTCTGCGTCATCGAAAAAGTAAGTAAAATATATATTTAACTCGGGTGTAGTTTGTTGCTACTTAATTCAAGGGCAGTTACCTTGCAATTTTTTACCAAGTCAGATCAAAGATTTTTTTGACGATTATAATTTTTAACATCAATGTAACCTAAATTGCAATTTTGGAAATACAAACTACTGCTCTGATAGTTCTTGTTCAAGTCTTCATAATCATCATATTTCTTGTTTACATAGTATAAGAAGAAAATATGCTGGATCGTATGAAATCAGTTTGTGCTATTGAAAAGTAGCAAAAACCTGGAGACGGGTTAGGTAAATTAAGTAAACAAAAATGTTTAGGGGAAAAAAATTTGTATTCATCTTTGGTATCTTAAAACATAACTGTTAATAGTAATTCCCACTAAAATAAAAATAAGATTGTTAACAAGAGCAAAGAGTTGGAGGTATTTTTAATTAAGATAAATTTTACTACCCTGGCGTGTCTTGATAGATAATTTGAATTTTTTTTTAATCGTTTTTTCCTTAATATTTATTTTTACTGAGTTACAGTACCTAATCCCTTTCCCGTTCTTTGTCAATTTTCAATAATCTAAGCTGATTGTACGATATGACAAATTATTTTCTTATACTACAAAAAAAAAAGGACAATGTATGATAACTTTATTGAACACGAATAACAAATACAATTCAACGGATGTTCAAAAAAATAAATTTTTCAACTTAATTGTTTTTCTTACAGCTCATTACAGGCAGCATTGCAAGAGCGTTTGGGCATCTTTTTTTTAACCTATTATTACCGAAAAAAGTTTTATAGAAATTGATAGACTCCCCTTGTAAGTAGAGAAAAACCTCTAGTACAATTTTGGGCACTCAAAGTCGATTGAAAAGAGCCGCATTAGTCCGCATCTCTTATAATTCCTATCCTAAGAAGTTAAATCAGTTCTTTTTATTGAAAATATTTTTTTTTTATTTATATTGTTATATTATATTTATATCGGTTTGATTTATATTGCATTCTCTTAACAGGTAACAAGCGATTTAGCTGTACTGAATCCGTGATGACCACAATTTGATACTAGAGGTAGATCGCCGAAGAGACTAGGAACTATCACAAATCTAATTGTGGAAATGAAGCTTCTAAACTGTTAAAATAACCAATAAATATAAAACAAAAAAAAACTATAAAGAATTAAAGATATCAGTATCACATCGAAAATACAATAGGGTAGTTGTTTAACCTGAACTAACTTAGCAATATTCGTTGCAAACTAATGCGAAGAACTGTTGACTGGATGAGGAAAAGCCCAGAGCACTTGAGAATTGATGCGAAATCAATCATATCGAGTATGTTTCATTAACCTGTGAATCAAGTTACTTGTTGGCTACAGCACTCTAGTTAGATAGATTGTCCTACTAATACCTCCAAGGCTTAGTACTACAACAGATACAAGCTGACGGCTGAGGTAGATACATGACAAAGCTGTGCCGCTGCGGCCATGCCAGGCTCTTGTCATAATGACCGCCTCTTGTCCTCCTGTAGCCTCTAACAACCACCTCCACCTTCGCTCACAACATGCGAGTTCATACCTCTCCTATGATATAGGGCATTATTTTATAACAATGCTTCATTTCATGAATGAATTAGATTATGAATATATTACAAGGGAGGTCCATTTGATTTATTAAAAGAAAAAAAGACAGAGAATTTAAGATATCCTTAATTGATTCACAAAAGTCAAAAGTTGTTTGGCCATCGTTTCATTTTTAAAAACAATAAAAAGAGAACCATTTTTTTTAAATCATGAATTTGGTTCTTTTCTACAACAATAATTTCAGCCATTGTATCAGGTATTCTCGTGAATATTTTGTTTTTAAATTTCGTAAGGCTCACAACGGGTTCTTAAAACTTCTAATACCCAAAATATTTTTATTTTTATTTCTCATCATCCCCCTACATCCTTTACTTCCCATCATACTGTACCATTCCTAAATATATGTTCCAAAATGCTAAATAAGTTTTTCTTATATTGCTCATATCATATAGCAGTAATTGTAGCACTAAATTTTATGTAACACTAAGCGATATAAAATCCCCAAATATATAAATATTAATAACAAACTCAACTCGAAAAACGTTTAACGTTTTATTTAAGCGATTATATCAATACGACTTACCTCCAGTTATACGTTTTTTTTTTTTTGTTTTTTTTTTGTTTTGTTTTTTCCTTTATAGCCCCTTTAAATTTACAGATAATTATATATAATTATAGATCCTCTGGCGAATCTATTTACAAATTATTTTGTATTTCCTGTAGCATCACTACATTATATACGGGTTTTGTTATTTTATAGAAATTATATAATGAATAAACAAGTATAATGATATACATTCTACGTGACTAGACTGAACTGACTAATAAGGTGATGGGGCTCACCTTTTTGATCAACCTTAAAACTAACTTACATACTAATTATTATCCTAATTTTTCCCCGACAGTCTGTTGCCATCGATGCGGGAGGGGTGGTGGGGTCATAGTGTTAAACACATAGTGTTTGTCAGGTGCTGCAACGAGTCAAAAAACTTAATGTGTCTCCGGCGGATGAACTCACCCACCGACGGCACACCAAGCAACGGGTGCAGGTTAGCGTTCTTCAACCTCTGGAAAGAGGTATGTCGGACGGTATGATTCCATTCTGGAAGTGTTGGAGACATTTGGCTGTATTGTCAGTCAAGTGGGTAAATAGCGGGGCACCGTACAGCAGAGCTGGCCGGAGGACACATTTATATATCATCAATTTAAGACGAAGTGACAGGTTAGGTGAAGTTAGCAAGTGCGATAGCCGGTAAGACCTTTGTCGTACTTTTTCTATTTTATTACTAAAATGAGTAGAGAAATGGAGATGCCTATCCATTTTTATACCCAAATAGTGCATTGAGAAAGCTGGTGAGCTCACTTGCCCTCCCACGCTATACGATTTTGGCAAGGATTTTTTCCCCTTTTGGAGGGAGAAGATTACGCAGTCGGTCTTCCCGGCGTTTACGCTGATGTTTAACATGCCCAGTCTGTCACTGATAACGTTACAAACTGACGCGGCCTGTGTAAGAGCTCTTAGTGCACTCATGCTGCTGCTGTAAACCGCAATGTCGTCGGCGAAAGCGATTACAGTAGCTTTCTGATAGTTTGTCCCAACAATTTCAGATGTGTACATACTGAAAAGAACCGGAGACAAAACCGCTCCTTGAGGAACCCACAAGTCAGAGGGAATGGGTTAGAGAGGCAATCACCCACCCGTAGCCTCACCGATCTGTTCTTCAAGAACGAAACCAACATGGTATATAGCTGCTCTGGGCATTCCCAGTCACAAAGCTGTCGGCATAGCATCCCGTGGGACACTGAGTCGAAAGCCTGCGTGCAGTCCAACGAAATCATAGCAGTTGCTGTATTCTTGTTGATACCAAGGGTGGCTTCCGTTTGTACCTTCACAAGCGGATGTTCTGTACTCAGATGAGCCTGAAAACCTGTCTGCTCATACGGAATGATAGCATTTTCCGAACAGAACCCCTTCAGGTAGTTCAGTATTATCTTTTCGAGAATCTTCCCCATGTGAGGGAGAAGACTGATCGGGCGATAGTGGGCTGGGTGGTCGCCTCTCTTTGTGGGCTTGCGCAGCGGGAACAAGATAGCTTGTTTCCACGCTGTCGGGAAGTATCGCAACCTGATACATGAATTGTACAGGTTAACAAGTTGGGCAATCCCTCTCCTCGGCAGCTGAGTTATACGTTTACTTCTTCATAAGTATTTTTAGTAATTGTTAGGATGGATTATACGCCAATTGCTAATACAACTGACGAGAGTAAAAGTAACAGCATGCGTACAGCACACCTTTCATTAATGGAATATTTTCTGCGGGTACAGCCAAAAATAACACATACCTTCTTAGATGGGAATCCAGCGCTCTTCTAGTTTTATAAATCTCACTAACTGTTGTTAAACGCATTTAACAAAAAAATATTCTGGAAGATTATTGTCTGATCTAATATCCAAGCATGAGATCTTCTATAATATATGTAAAGCTACGGAACACTAAGTCATTATCCATTCAGGACTCGTCACTCTCTCAGGATTAGGCAGATCCAATTCATGCACTTAATCGGTTAATTTGTATTCAGAGATTTAAGATTAAATTCTGCATATTTGAGTTTAAATTATGTTATTAAGGTCCTTCAGTCTGTCTGTATTAATACATAATCGTCTTTGTTTATGTATACAGTTGATGATAGGGTGATTGGGTACCTACTTTGTATGTACTTCATAACTTTAGGTCAGTTCCACCTTGATAATAAATTACTACGAAAAAAATGCACTCACGATTGTTTATTTGCCATAAAATTTGTCCCTCGACCTTGCAACCCTTGTAGTGTGAGGTTGGTCCAGTTAAAAACAGCTTTTGGTTTTATTTACATCACACAACATAGTTGCTGTTTTTTTTTTGTTTTTTTTCTCCTTGCCTACTACCTTCTGCATTTTATTTTCTTCTTTATTCTTCTCACATTCATTCATTTCCCCTTTTTTATATCTCCTCGTCAATCACTATCAAAACATTTAGAATTCGAATCCTCGATATCTTTTAGGATATAGGAATTAACCGATAGGTTATATTGACGGTCCAGGAATCTTCAGGAAAAAATGCAAGTTGGAACGGTGCACTGTTCAGTATTTTACTATTACGTCAGCATTTGCATCATATTAGAAGCTTATTAAAATTATATATTTTAAAGTGTACTGAATCCAAAAATTACCTCAATTTCCATCTATCACGTACAGTTTTTTTTTCAAAATCAGAGAGGTTTGGTAGAAAAATATACAGTAATTAAAAAAATCTGCATTTTATTACTATGAGCTAAACATATTATTTCTTAATTTGTCAAGCAATATTTTTGTGCAATACACGTACAACGTATTCACGGTTTATTCTAGTGAAACCTGTTCTTCTCGCTACTCACTACCGAGCTCGCTACTCATTCATGCACTTAATCGGTTAATTTGTATTCAGAGATTTAAGATGAACTTCTGCATATTTGAGTTTAAATTATGTTATTAAGGTCCTTCAGTCTGTCTGTATTAATACAACTTTCCAAACATGGTTAATAGCTTGAGCATCCAACAGTAGTCAGCAGCATCTTGACGTTTCCTTATAGCGTCTCTCGATATTAAGTCTCTCGATTCACCTTCACTGTATGCTCCCAACTTTTCAGGAAAATAGTCAATATGGGAGTGTAGGAAATGTACTTTTAAGCTCATCTTGAATTTTTGCGCTTTATCCCACCCAGCATAGGTTGTACAATGGTTGTGTTGTCAGGGTCTTTAGTATTTCTCAAAAACATGTGCACTACGTTTTTGAAAGAGTGCACTACAGTTATTTTTCCTTTGCTCCCATTGTTTTCAAAAAGACCGCCTCAAACAAAAGTTTTCGTTTATCTCCTTCTTTCAACTTGGCTTCAGACAGTTTCGCGAACTTGGAGCAAAGATGTCTAAAACATTCCCCATCTTTTGGCAGTGATTTAACAAACTGCTTCTCAAGCCCCCAATTTAATATGAACCGGTGGTAATAAAACTTTTTCTGGTAAAACCAAGATCGTATTGATGACATATCAAGTTTTCAGGAGAGAGGAAAATCTCTTTCAAACTTTGGTCAATAATAAAAACTTTTTATTATAAAAATACTTTATACGTAGAATCAACCTCTTTTAAAACGTAAGAGCATCGACGTCATAGTAATGTAAATAATGGTGGAAAATTAAAAAAAATGAAAATGTTGACTTACAAGGTATTGATTTGAACACAACGGTATAGTTTCATATAAAGGTCTTTCCTGTAGACTACTGACCTGATGAAATGTCAAAATAAAATAGTGTAGAAAAATAATAAATTAAACCATTGGGGTACTGTTTTTTCATATTTATTATGTCATTGAATGAGTTAGACTAACCCCTTGGGGCTTGAAAAATACAATGGTGGATCTCGTTAAAGATTTATGGTTTCAAGACAGGCAGAAGGAATGTCTGCTGTATAAATCAACCAGTCTCCACTCGGTAGGCACAACTGTCAGCCGGTAGACCCAAAACTGCCATGGCAATTGTTTATAGCTCATATATTCTTTGGCTACTTTCTTACTTATCCCATCGTAATAACCTTTGACTGATCGAGTATTTAATTAACTATAAAAATATCATCAACCTTATTATGCGTTCGTGAGTAATTTGGAAATTTTTAGCCATTACATTCGATGAAAGGCATTTGGAGTCAATAGTTGTGATAGCGGTAGGCTCTCAAGTGTCAGATATTAATTTAGCCCACGAACCATTGAGATACTAAGTAAACCCTTCACAAGCAGTTTACGACGTTTTACATTAGTTTGAACATAGGGCTGAGGTTATGCTTCATAGTTCAATAAGGCTTGAAAACGCAAATGTAAGAACAGTTTCTTAAAGGACGTAGGCCCAACATTTAAATCCCCTCGTACAAACTTCCAGAATTAACCAAGTGTATACATTGCTATTGGAACATTTTTATAAATAATCTTTCTACATATATACCGATGAGAGAATCGAACTACAAATTAATGTGAATAAAAATTGAATGCATTGATTGTTGAATGTAGAATTTACTGTATAGTTGGGATTTAAGAGTTGCTTGGTTATTCACAAGTGGGACAGATGCCTCAATTATTGTTTCGTATGGTATGAATGAGAGCATTTATCTTAATTACTTATTGCCTTATAAAAGGGAGATTGTAATTATAGCACAATAAAGGAATATAACAAAAAAAAAAAAAATTATTGTTTCATACGATGCACCAGATACTAAGGAGTTTTGAGTGATTTTTTGGGCATGTTTGAAATTCACAAGCTTCAAATGCTACTTTTATTGAAATTTATTTTACTCCGATGACAGAAGTCACTTAAAATTGTAAATTATATAAATGATTTTAATTTCCTATTTTTATTTCATGCAAATAATAAGATACTTTTTAGCTTCTGTATGTACTGTCAATTTAACAGTTATTATTAATACAATAGTTATCTCGACGATTACTTATATATGGAGAAATTACTAGACACTCTAGTATATTAGTATCTACATAGACATCACATCTGTTATTTACTGGCATTAGAAGCCTCTGTATAATGGAAGACACGTAGCCTCATCTATCTCCAGCCTCTTTCTGCCGATTGTAGTCCTATTTTCTCAGTACCGAAGGGGTCACCAAAGAGGACCGGGGATGATTGAGAGGAAGCGAAGCCGGAAATGAATGTCTCAGGCAAGCTTTTCAGTCACTGCCGCCTCGTTCTTCAGATGAAATCCTCGATTATCCGAAGGCCGAATCGATTCCGGATGGACAGAATACACCTGCACGCTGCTACAAAGAAACCACATCCCCTCCCCTTAACCCTTACAACCGATCTCCTCTATCCTTATGGAGCTCCAGAAAAGAAAAAAAATACAGTCGTAGAGGTTGCTAAAAAAAGGATGCTTCAGAAAGGTATTCTACTCTACTTAGCAGAAGTTGGAAAAATCGAAATCAACCGCTTTAGTCGAAAGGGAAAAGGAAAAATGGTCATTTCAGAGAAAAAATTAGATGAATGCTGCAAAAGAAAAACATGAGGTTCCTTCTGACACTTTTACTTATTTTAAATTGTTTATTCCATTGACGTTGAACCGTGGGGCTTTCCCAAGACTCCGCTTCTTCTTTCGCATGGAAGGGGGGGGGGGTGACAACCTTGTGGATTTGGGAGGTATCTAGGCTGTTTGTAAATACTGTATGAATGAGCGAGTGAATGAAACTTTTCTATATATATCTATATATTGACATTGTAATTTTATCACAATAAAGATAAACTATATTAGTTAAACCGTTGGTACGTTTGGTAATAAAATATTCAAATTTAATAAAATATTCGTAGAATGATAGATCAAGGTTCCGGATGCCCGATTTTTGACGATACTCATCATGACAGGCATGTATACCATTTACATAAAAAAAAATCACGTGGTATTTAAGTAGTTTGTCTGATGCTCAAACTTCACCATTTTTTTGGCTGAGATATGTTAACATCATAAACTAAGTAATATTTTTGTATACAAATGCTAATCAAACTAAGGAAGTAATATGAAAGGAGTAATATCGTAAGTGGACCAATTGATTTTCTTTAACAATGATCAAATTATGAACAAAAACAAAAAGGCTTAGCAATTTTTAGTATGTTGGAAATGTTAAATAATAAATAATCAAAATGAATGAGATCATTTATCCAAATTGCTTATTTCCCAATAAAGAAGACAGTAACTTTTTCATATTAAAGTTGTTTTATATATAAAAAAAATTATTTTATAGGAAAAATGGATACAAATCGAGAAACTGGCCAATTCTCTCCTTCAATTGTCTACAATTTTGTAAAGTATGGAATTTTCAAAAGATGATTTCAGCGAGTAAATAATTCTAGAATTCTTTAGTGTCGTAGGGATCTCTAAATATTAACTTCAATGTTACTAAAAAACTTCAACTTTAAAAAATAATCAAAGTAGGCAGCCTGTGCTTAAGGAAGACCACATATTAAGTCATATTATATTAAGTAAGTGATGATATTAGGGAAACCAACAATCTTCTGAAGTTTCTTAAAGGTACAAAATCGATTAGTGTGTTCTAAAATGTTCCTTGTTTAATCACCTAAGAGTTTCCAAAAAGGAAATAGTTTAATAACCTTTTTATGTTTTATGGTGTAGATTCCATAAGTGGTTTTTGGTTACAGAATTTGTTCAGACACGTCTTGCATACCCCGTTGGTTTTGTATAGTCAGTTCATATTTTTGTTTCCCAAATGGTTTTGAGAAGTTTCCTTTTTTTATGATTATTTGGTGTTTTTCCATATTAACTATTTTTTCGTCGTATACAATCCAAATTTGATCATTTGATGATTTTTGCGAATGTATCATCGCTCCGCATGTACTTATCTGGTCATTTCTATTGGTGTAATTTCCATTTGTTCGTCAGTATGTTCAGTATTTTGTGTTTGTGGTATCATCGCTTCTAATTCACCTATCAACTTGTCGTAGTCTGGATTGTTTTTTGTTTGTATAAGTTCCATTCCCTCAAAGTCTTCCTTGTCACTGTCAATTTGATTGACTTCAGTTAAATGTTCGTGTTGTCTTGATAGTAAGTCAGCTACAAAGTTTGTTTTTCCTGATATGTGTTCTATGTCAAATTCAAATTCGTTCATTCTCCATATCCATTTCATGATACGGGTGTTAGTATTTTTCATTGAGAATATCCATTTTAGTGGTCTGTCTGTAGTAAGAATCGTGAATCGTATATGTATGGTTTAAAATATTGAGTTGACCATACTACTGCTAGAAGTTCTTTTTCAATAGTGGAGTAATTAAGTTCAGGAGGCTGTAAGACTCTTGAAGAAAAATTACGGGACGTTTTACTCCGTCTTTGTTCTTCTGTGATAGTACAGATCCCATGGCTTTGTCACTAGCGTCTGCTGTTAATATAAATGATTTGTTCCAGTCTGGGTATAAAAGTATTGGGGCGTTTGTCATTAACGTTTTTAATTCGTTGCATGCCTGTTTTATTTGTGGGGTATCATAAATTTTAGTTTTTATTGCTTGAGATATGGGTCTAGTTATAGTAGCATAGTTTTTAATAAATTTTCTGTAATATCCGGTCATTCCGAGAAATTGTCTGATAGTTTTTTGGATAGGGTAAGTTTTTAAAGTCCTTAAGGAATTCTGAGGTATTCGTAATGTCCGTTTTCCGTACTGAAAGCCGTTTTTGCTATTGAGTCTCCATGGATCCATGGATCCATTTCGATTTGGTGGAATCCTGAAGGTAAGTTAATAGTCGTAAATACTTTCACTTTCTTTAGTTTGTTCAGTAAGTCTTCCATGTTTGGTAGAGGGTACTTGTCTTTTGTAGCCATTACGTTCAGTTTTCTGTAGTCGATTATCATTCGTATTTTTTTTATTCCTGACGCGTCCATTTTTTTAGGAATAATCCATACAGGAGAATTGTATGAAGAGTTACTGTTTCTTATGATGTTGTTCCATATGATATTTCCATTATTGATCGTTCTACAGTTTTGTTGTCCCGGAAATATCTCTTTAATTCTGTTATGAATTCGTCAATTGAGTCATAATTTCGTTTTTCCCACAATTTTGATTGGTCTTTTAGTTTGTTCGATTTGGTGTGGCTAAGTGATTGTTGTAAATTGTATTCTGTTATTGTATTATGTGGGTTGTCCAATACTCCTACGGTAGAGGCAACATATAACCATTGGTTTATGAAGGTCACTAAGTCACTAGGGTTTCCATTGAATTCTGGGATTTATTGGAAATTAGTGGCTTTAATGAAGTGGTGGTTCATATTTAGTGTTTGTGGGTTATTTTCGTGTTCAAGTAAACAGTTTTGTGTTTCTTGTATACTTGGTTGTATAGTTTGTATGTTAAGTATGGCTTCCCTTAGTATGCTTCTTTCAGTCATAAGTGAAATGTGTACAAAAAATGTTAGTAAGTTTTTTTTATAATTACCGAATACAACGTTGTCTTCCTTTCTTCTTGTCGTCCTAGTCGTCCCTCAACAATCTGGTTCAGTATACTTTGGAGATGTATATCAAAATATGCCAGTGTTCTACTGATCCTGAAGTCCTGTTACTATAGCATCGGGCTTCTCATGGAACGAGTAGAGGATGTCTCGGGTCTTGCCTAGCCTAGTGTGGGATCGATAAATGGGGAGATTCTGCCGAATTTACTCTAACACTGCCAAAGTCCCTGTTCGGTGCCAGTTAAAGAACTTTACTACTTGATGGACTTTTTTAAAAAGTTTTATTAGAAAGTACAATTAAAGAAACCGGTAAATCAATCTGTATAGTCTTACGTCTAAGTGGGAAGAGAGTGAGTGAGAGCTAACTAATTCTAGAGGAAGTTTATAGAGGGAAGGGTGAGCGGACGTGAGTCAGTGCTTCTGCAGCTGCTGATGCAGTTTCTTTGCATCCATAACTGGACGTAAACAAACCTAAACGATAACATAATCTCACAATTGTCTCGTAATAATTAGTTCTCCAAAAGAACTTTACATGTTAATAATGCAAAATCTCATATAACGAAAACCAAAATGATTGGTCTAATCTATTTATGAAACTATCAACAATTTAATGAAATAATTACTGAACCACTAAGTACATCGAATATACAACAATAGACTGAATAAAATAGCTTTTTAAAAAATAAAATAATATGATTACTTATTGAATAATGAAATCATTATCAACAACTAAAAATAAAATATAGACTTAGCACACATACACATAACAGACACTATTCTACAAAGACTATACTGCATGCACCATCTATTTAATGAATAATTCATGATGTGTACCACATTTTCCCATTCCAAGCCACGCATTCCAGACGCATTAGCTGATTAATGGCTTTACATATTATTAGGCCCTACCTTTGTTCACTTTATTAATGAAAAGTGCCCTTGTTAGTAGCTTTTGAATGTCTTTTTTTCAATGTTTATGACATTAAGAGACTCTTACAACTCAGGCAGATGTCGTTCACCATAAATTACCACAAGATAAGGCATTTTCTTGTAAATAATAATTTTTAATATATTGTAAATATATTATGTCCTACTCCTTAGCGGTGGTTTTGTCATTGGACGTGACTCTCTTTGGTCACAGACATTTATTTATTTCTTACTAAAAAAAATCTATGAAATGTTAATTTTCCGATTTTTCTGAGACCTTTGAAAAATTATATTTGGCCGCTATAAAATAATGACATAACAGGAATGATTTGGTAGCATGCAGGTCACTTTACTTCATAAGTCAGCGTAATGGCGTACTTGGGGTTACGTAGCCTGTGGTGCGCGTATTCCGGTGCAATGGGATTGTTGCACCGTTCAGCGCACCTTCGGTTATTCTGTTTTGTTCCATTTATTCTCAAAAAAAACAACAAAAAAAACAACAAAAAAAACAAAAAAAAAAACATGATAACAATATACAAAAAGAAAGGAGAAACCACAAAACTAAGTAAAGATAAAAGAAACAAAAGAACCACCTCTAATACTATCTTTACAAATCCTACACTAGCTATATGTATATATATATTTTTTTTTTTTTTTTTTTTCCCTATAGCTAGTTATCTTAATACTATTTACAATTTTGGATCCGTGTTCTACCTATACCTATACTTAAAACTATATTTACATGGGGTGTGCATCCTCCAGCCCCCTATAACTAAAATTATGTCTATACCATATACTTCTCAGTCCTACCTTATATCTATATATACATATTTACAGTGACTCCTCTGGAACCGGCGATACATCGTTGGCTTCGGGTGAGCCTTCCCGAAGACACGGCTGCTCACCCCGCGCCACCCCCCTGGATATAGTGAAGTGCCCGGAGCCTTGAACCCTTTTCCACTCCCCGACGAATCTGCAGAACGCGGTGTATCTTGCTTCGTCATTCACCAGCGACGGCAGGTCGGATTCGCCCAGGCTGTACTCTATCGTGCGGAGCAGCCGTGCTCTAGCCGGTTCCAGTGCATGACAAGAGAGCACGACGTGCTCCGCAGTATCGCTCTCTCCGCAATGGGGGCAGGACCTGTTTTCTGCTCTCTTGTATTCGTACAGCCTGGCACGGAATCCGCCGTGTCCTATGAGCACTTGTGACACCCAGTAATCCGGGTAGACCCAACTTACCCTCAGTCTGTCCTGGACTGAGGGGAAGTACTTCCTCAGGGTGCTCCCCTTGGTCGTGCCGGTGGACTGGCGCCCCAGGCCTTTATTGTCCATTTGCCTATGAGGGCCTTCCACCTCCCAGGCTCCTCCTCAATTCTTCTCCGTAGGGGAGGTAGAAGATCTTCAATGTGCCCTCTCTTCATCTTCAACCTGAGGCTCTGCTCCAGGAGGACCAGGTCTACTGGTGCCGCCGCTGCCAATACCTCCACCGCGTCCTGAGACACCGTCCTATAGGACCTCGTGACCCTTATCAAAGCCGCTCTCTGAATCCTTTTCAGGGCGTGCGTCTGGCCTTTGTTAAGGTGCGCCGACCATGACTGTGAGGCGTACCTGATAATTCCCAAGATGACTGCCTGGTAGAGGGTTCTTGAGACTGGGAACTTGACTCCCCACATCGCCCCCCCCCCTATCCTCGCGAAGGAGTTACTCACTTTAACGATTCTGTCTCCGAGGTATTTGATGTGGGGAGAGATGCTTAATCTTTTCCCCAGTCTCACCCCCAGGTACGTTACTTCCGTGCCCACCCTAACTCTTCTTCCTTCTATTTCCAACCACATAGGGTGGGCACGGTCCATCTTGCCCCGTATGAACGTAGCTGTTGTTTTCTCCGCAGCCATGGTCATCTTCATTCTGGCGCACCACTCCTTGACCAAATTGGCACAGGCGCACGCTCTTCTTACTACCTCGGCTCGTGAATTCCCCACGATGGTCGCCGCAAGGTCGTCCACATATGCGACCGCGGGGAACCCACGCTCTTCTAGGGTCACGAGGACCTTGTTAAAAACTAACTTCCAAAGGGCAGGGCCCAGAACTGAGCCTTGGGGACACCCTCGCTCCACCGGTGCTTCGACGTCGTAGGACACTCCTCTGATGACCGCCCTACGTCCGCTAAGGTAGCTGCCCACGAGCTCATACAAATTGCTCGGGGCTTCCAGTTCCTGCAATTCCCTCATGACGTAGGGCCACCACACCCTGTCAAAAGCAGAGGAGATGTCAAATGTGACCAGCAGGGCGTACTTAGAGCGAGTCCCTTATCTTATCCAAGGGATCAGCTGTGCTCCTGCCCTTGCAGGAGCCGTACTGTCTTGGGTGGTCCGCCTTCTCGAAGGTCTGCCGCAACGCCGTGTGCATTAGTCTCTCCAGGACTTTACTCAGGTCTGGGAGGAGGCTGATGGTCCTGTAGCTCTTGGTAGCTGTCAGGTCCCGGTCGGCTCCCTTCGGAATGAGTCTGAGCTCCGCTCTCTTCCATTGGCTCGGGAATCTCCCGTGGTCGAGGCACTCATTCATTATCTCGAGCAGCCTCCTCTCTATGAGTGGACACGAAGCCTTGATCGTGGCCGCGTCGATCTCGTCCTGTCCTGGAGCTCTTCCGGTCTTCTGCTTCTGCACGGCGATGCGCAGGTCCCAGATGTCCCATGGTGGGTGCAGATCCGTGCCTGGGGGGCCCTCTGTCAGGGATCTTACCCGAGAGTCTTCAGGCGAGTCATCTTCTTCTAGATCCCTGGGGTATGTCTCCTCCATGTAAAAGGCCGCTGCTTCTTCTGGGGAGGTGGCCTGCCAATCGCCGCTCTTCAGCGCGGCGAGTGTCTTGGACTGGCCACCTCTGGCCATCGCCACTCGGTACGGAATACCCCAGGGGTTCTTCTCCGACTCACGTTGGACGAACTCGTCCCAGGTTTCCCTCCGGGTAACCTCTATCTTCTTCACGTATTCCTTCCGGAGGGACCTGTGTCGGGCCTGTAGGTCCTCCCGGACCTGCTGGTTCCTACACTTCTGGAACGCTCGCCTCGCCCTGTAGAGCTCTCTCTTGGCCGATGTAAGGGCGGGCGTCCACCATGGGTTACACCTTTTCCTGGGCTTCCTTCGCTGGAGGGTCGCTTCCGCAACATCCTTCATGGCCGCAGTGAGGGATGCTACCTTACTGTCAGGGCTATCCAAATGCAGGGGATCATCCCCTAGGATAGCCCAGTCGTCGTCCACTAGTCTTCCCTCCAGCTGGATCTGATAGGTGAACCACCTGACTCCCCGCGTGACGTATCCTTGGGCGCCTGTTTCCCGTGCTGGCGCCCCGGTGACCACATCGAAGGAGATGGAGTTGTGGTCACTGCTGGTCTCGGCGGATACTCTCCAATTTTCAATACGTCCTGCGAGGGGGGTCGAGGACATGGTGACGTCTATCCAGCTGCTACCTTGCGCCCCCGTAAACGTCGGGGGTCCTCGCTCTTTGTCCATAATTATCATCTGGTTAGCAGCTGCAAAGTTCGCGTGATGGTGTACTTACAATTCCGTATAATGCATTGCAATATCATTGTAATCGACATGAGAATTTATACATTTCGAATCGAGGCGGTGGAAAAAAAACACCAATTACACCGTAACAATAACGAAATTAATTCTAAATAATGGCAAACTATCACATTTGCTAATTGTATAAAGAATCTAATTAAATCAAACAAAATAATTAAGTTATTGTAATAAGCTACAACAGTGAAGAGATCCTGAGGGTAAAAAGTTATACCAAAAGGGTCGTTGTCTATACTATGGAATAGTTGAAGAAAAAGGGTTTCTTGAATTAATTTCTTATATTGTAGAAAATTTAACAGGAAGGCCTTTAGTAGGATCGGTAAAATCTTTTATCGAGAGACCGTTCTATAAATAAATAAAATAAGGCATAACTGCCATATTATAGGGTGGTCAAATAAAAACAATTTTAAACCGGGCATATCTCTTATAAATAGCTTGTCTACCTCAAAGTGAAATTTTGTTAATATTTTTTTCGGTATTATACATGTAGGTTAATGGCAGACATTGACATGATTACCACCACAATTCTATTGATATACCATGTAAAACTTAAAGGAAAACCTTCCATTGCCTAGTTGTAGACGTTGGGACGATCCCTTTGTTGACAATTCTTTTTGAGTAACCCTTAAGGGATTATATCCAGCTTGAATCGCTGCACAAAGTGGAGGCATTTCCTCAAGAGTATTACACATAAGTGTGTATCGTTTTGTTCCAAACCGAAGGAAATAAAAGGTTCAAGGAGATCTAGAGGAAGCCTTGGAGATAGATATAATAATTCCAGATAAAATAGTCTGGAAGTATATTTGGTTTTCGTCTACCCGGTCCCTCTGCTTATTGCCAGTGAGGCAGAAGAGATTTATAAGGTGGCGGATAAAAAGAGGGTAAAGATGATATTGCCTGGATCGTCATCTGAATCCGGCTTGGCAATAAAAGCGGAGTGATCCATGCGCCGGCAATATGGTGAATACCCCGCCCGTATGGAGCAGTCTGCAGTGTAGCAATACCGTATACCTGGCTGCTTTACCTGCCACCACGTGTGGCTGTATTTACACTTATCTGCGCCTATGCCTGCCTCGCTGCTCGCACGTAGTCGGGGTTTTCCCTAATGTAGGCGGCTGTTTCCTTACGTTAGCCCTCTCGGAGCCTGCACACGTGTGCCGTCAAAGTCAGATAAAGTTCCAACTATTTTTAATATCGTGATATTTTAAATAAGGACCAACGTGGCAGAGTAACTAAACCCAAATTTAATGTATAGGCAATTGACGAATGCTTTTGAGCAGTTCACTTGTTTGAATGGGTAAAAGATAAGTATAATTTTACTTTGAGGGCTCTATCGTAGTGTGAGGAAGGGTTTCCTATGGAGTTGGACTCTGATGACAGCTGCCATTTTGTATCTCACTTTCTTGTTTATTTTTTGTTAATTTTATTGTTTTTGTATCGTATGTCTAGCAGTACAGACATCGTTGTTGTGTTTTTTGTATTCTTATTTTTCTTTTAGTTTCTTATTGCTAGAAGCTGTGGATTTTATTTACTAAAATCATTTAAACAATTATTATTATTTTTCATAATTATTATTATCAGAGAAACCAGTAAAGAAAGTCAGTAGTTAGTTGTTTGGCTCGTCATTTTATGTTTTAATGATGACTGAATTTCCTTACAAACCTCAGTCTTGTTCAACTTCAGTACTCACCTGGATAAGAGCGTTATATTGTTTTCCTCTGTAAAAAAAACAAAAGTATAATCCTATTAATTCTAATAATAAAATATAACATACCGAAAAATGATTTGATAAATTGGGGGGGGGGAAATGAATGAGATCGTGGGCAGGGCTATGATCGTAGCCTTTCATCTAGAAAAAAGAAAATTAAAGAAATTTACCATTTAATATTAAGTTTAAATGGCATAAAATTTTACTAACTGATCGTATCTCAAGTGTGTCTCTTACTCATTAGAGAGGTACTCTTTAAATAGAGGATCGTAGTATTAAACTTCTTTGTTTAATTATACATGTAAAAAAGTTGGATTTTAGAAAAAGATCCCATAAAACTTACAATGGTTACTTTTCTATGACAGTATAGCGGAAAGCGAATTTAATAGCATAAATAAATCTGAAGGATATTAGGTCTTATTGTACTAAAGTAAAATGCATACAATCTAAACATGAGTAAGGTTCATTGTATTCATAGTGAGCTCACTTAAGACTGTTATAAAAACCAGTTTTATAAAAAGAAATGTATTAAAGACGGGGTCACTATCAATTACAGGAGTGCACTTATGGCTGTAAAACCGTAAACTACAGAATGGACAATTCATCACTAGATGTACCCTACTCCCACACGCCATTCCAGTAATTTACTTAATGGAATCCTATCTATCGTTTTCGCCAACTGTCATTTTCCCCTGAGTTCCAAATAAACTAATGAAGTAATGAAAATAATTAATTAGTAAAATACTGTGTGGACAACGCTATTGTCGTGTTTGATCTCACTTACTTTTAAAAAATATGCTGGTCAAACAGCTACACTATTATAAACAATTATTTGCAAGCTACTTAACTAAAAGGCGTCCTCATTCTATTAGAGGCGTTTACAATCTGAAATCCAACAGCAGACATAAATTGAGGTCATAACAGGTTTTCATAAAGTATGGTTAAAATAATATCAGTGGCTGATAAGTTAGAGACATGTAGAGAACAAGTAAAATTCATCATTGTACGCTCAACTGGAATCGTTAAGCATTTAGCGAATGTAACTTCGCTCCTTCATTTTTGTGCTTAATTCCACGAGTTGAGTGACAGTTTATTAGTAAACTGCTAAATTAATCAA
Source organism: Acanthosoma haemorrhoidale (assembly GCA_930367205.1). Taxonomy (NCBI): domain Eukaryota; kingdom Metazoa; phylum Arthropoda; class Insecta; order Hemiptera; family Acanthosomatidae; genus Acanthosoma; species Acanthosoma haemorrhoidale. The sequence goes on from OV884011.1 coordinate 134,005,302, forward strand.
AATTAAAAATATTAAACAGTATTTAATTTTCCTTAATTAATTAATACTTTCATAGATTGATATATTCACTCTACATTAGACAATTGCATTCTCTTGCTTGGATAAGCTCCCTACCTTTAAAAATTATTCACCACCTAAGGAAGATTGGTTTTAAGGTAGCTTTAAGCTTTTGCCAATATAGATACACCCAAACCATACACCAAACATACAGATAATTTTAGAGAATCCAGAAATCATTTTATGAACCATAGCAGGTGGAAGGTTGGTGTACCTAAAAAGGAGCACCTATCAAGTAAATCTTTCAAACATTTTCAGCATTCGGCCACTCGAAATCAAAACAACAGGGATCATAAAGAAATGAAAATTGTGCATAAAAAGGAAAAAGACTTTAGTAAACTTATACTTGAGAGCCTGGAGAAAAAATACGAAAACATTTCCAGTAATAAAATAGTTAATATCAAAAATAATTTTACACCCACTTAAGTTTTTTTTCATTTTAGCCAGTACTCCATGGGTTTTAGTGATGGATCATTGTGGTACTGTTTTGGTCTTCTACAACAATGGTTAATATAATGATTTTGTTAGTTTGTAGGCATATAATATTACATTTTACTAATTTTAATTGTTAAAATATATATAGATTATATCTGATAAGTACTATTTGGATATTTTACTCTTATAAAATTTGCTGGTTTTATCTTTTTATAAAAATTATATTGTAACATTTTTAATATTTTCCCTTGTTTTATAACTGTCATAGCTTACAAGTTGGCCTACAAGACGTAAGCTGTTGAAAGCGCTTGCCAATTAAACATTGCTGTTAATTAAAACCCAAACTTCTGTTTTCCTTTGTAAGCTTAACTCCTCTGTCTTACGTCTCATTTCTTCCCATTTTTACGATATTTGGTTCAAAATCAACCACCAAATGTGGCATTAGCTCAATAGTTTTGTTTGTCTCTGAGACGTTGGTTGGCATGCAATTTCGATAATGATAACAGCCTAATGTGCAGGACGACGTTATGACCTATAAGCAAGGTGCTCCGTGTTTTAACACTCCACTTAACAATTTTCCACGACCTTTCATGATGAAGGTTACCCCACTAATGTGCCTGATGAACTGTGGACTAGTGACTCACTCAATGATCCGTTACTGCTTTGTTGACATGTGTCGTCTTAGCAACAGTCCCACAGTCGATTGAATACTCAGTTGAATTTTCTTGCAATCTATTTTTTTAGATCTAATTATGTCAGTTAAATAAATCATCTTATTAGTTTCAATGAAAAAAAATCAGTTTAAAAACCCTTAAATCATTCTACAAGCCACAGAAATCCGCTTCCTCTCCCACCCACAGCTCCTCAAGAAACTACATTAGCTTGGATTCGATGGTTACCAATTACAACTGAGAATTCCTAACATGCCTAACATCCAAACAGGAAAAATGATCTCGGAAACAAAAGGGCAAAAAAGTGAGGTACCTCAAGGTTGTGCTCTAAGCAAAACATTAGTCACACTTGTTACTAGCGATTTAGATATCAATTAATAGAGTGGTCAAAAAAATGTTGTTTGTTGACTATTTTGCTATCTTGTATAATGCCCAAAATATTAATATTATGATTTTAAGAAGCTTTGAAAAGTATCAATAATTGGTCATACACTTTTGGACTGAGGTTCTAGATTGAAAAAACAAAGTGCATACACTTTAGCAGAACCAAAAACACTCCGTAATCACCAGAAGTAACACTTTGAAATAAAATTCTGCCATTTGTAGAAAACATAAAATTTCTGGAGCTAATTTTTAATTAGGAAAGTGACATTAGGGCTCCCAAGGAGAGTGTATGCTGGAAATGAGGACCCTCTGAATGCTTTGTGGTCAACTTGAGGAACTGACAGAATAACAATGCTGAAATTATATAAAGCACTAATTTGCTCTAAATTAGATTAAGGAAGCATCGTATATGGGACTGCTAAAACCTTAGGTATGCTTGACTTGGTTCAACAAACAGGTATCCCTATTTCAAATGGCTCATTCCGAATGAGCCTTACGCTGGGTCTCTGTGCTGCATCAGGGAGGAAATACAGATAGTGAGGGGGGAATCACTGTCACCGCCCTTCATGTATATATATATATAAGTTAATGTTTATTGAATTACAAGAAAGGTTGGTAATAAGAACACGTTGAACGTTGTTACAAGACTGCTCTATTTATTCCAAGATACCTATATCTATCGGTATTACATGTAAACATATATACATATAACATATGTTTGGGGATTAAGGCTGGGCACTAGCGGCGCCTGGACTTAACTCCCCACCACCAGTTTACGAACACCTATTCGCAAACTTTGAAGTCCAACACTCGGACGTCTTAGTCCATTCAAATAACGCTCCACTAATGTTACAAGGGAGCAACGGCCAGCCCCACCCGTACACAACCTGTAATCCCTCACATTAAGCTCTAATCCTATGAAACGTAAAGACCAACTGTCACTTGTAAAAAAAAACATAAAAGAAATCTTTGATTTTGAAAAAAAAACAATACTTCTGTGGGAAAAATCACATAACTATAACTATTTACAATGTTCCTCGCGTGTATGCTGCGAGGACACTCCAGCTCATTCCTGGTCTACAACCTCCCCCCCTGGTGGAAGCTTTAACTGTTCTATGTGGACATTTTGCCGCTTCTTAGGGGGTCGTATTCTCTCAATTGTCACGACGTTGTGTTCCCTAATCACGACCACTTTAAATGGGCTCTCATATCGCACCAGCTCTTTGCTCCTATTTGACCCTAGTTTTTTATAGACGATAGTCCTGATTTTAAGTTCCCCTATTCAATCCCGGACTTTGAGGTTTTCCCGTTCCACTCGTCTCGCTTTGTCCCTCGTTACCCTTTCTCGGACTTTGTCACATATTTTCCTCAAACCGACAGTATTACCAACCATTTTCTCCGCCATTCCCTCGTCTGCTACCGTCTCTGCCCCATTTCTCCGTCTTTCGCGCAGCCCAAAGAGGATCTCGAACGGGGAGAACCCCGTCGCGGTGTGGATCGAATGATTGTAAGCGGCCACCGCCTTCGGCATTGCCTCATTCGCCGGCAGACCCTTTTCCGCGTGATATACCCGCAGGTGGTCACTCAGGGTGCTGTGCAATCTTTCTATCCCTCCTCTACTCTTAGGGTGCCCTAGGGTATTAAGATGCCAAGAGACATCGAGAGTCTTCATTTCTTTCCGGATGTTGGCATTGTCGAATTCTCTGCCCCCATCCGACAAGATCCGGTCTTGTACTCCGTAAAACTGTAACCAGGTATTTAATGCCAGTATTACCGCGTCTGATGACCGTTCTTGCACCAGGTGCGCCATGGCTCCCTTGCTAAAGATGTCGATTGTGGTAACCCACTTATACCCCCTCCAAGTGAAGGTATCCACTTGTAAGTCGCTCAACGGAGTCTCGGCGGTGGGCGATTCTTCTTGTCACCCTCGTGGCGGATGTCTGTCATACTTCGTAGTGAGACAAACTGCACATGCCCCTATCATTTCTTGTATGCTCTTTTTCATCCCCCACCAAAAGTACCTCCGCTTCAACGCTTGCAACGTTTCCTGAGCTCCACGGTGGTTCGTTTTTCCTTGGTGATAGGCCAGCATCACTAGCTGCTGTCTGTCTTTGAGTGTCTCCACCATCGACGTGCACCAAATATAAGAAAATATTGTGATTGAGCTTGGCACATTAAAATTCATGCAAGAGGTGTGTTGAGACAGGACCCGAGACCTAGAATTAAAGGTTCGGGAGACCTGTTACGCTTTGTGGTCATGATGTTAACCATTGATATATGCCTAATAAATACCAGTTATTTGGTTGACGTAACTATATTTAGTAGATTCTTGCATGTGAGAATATTTGGTGGGTTAGTGAGGAGTACAAAATTTTTTATCGGGTTTATAGTGATAAGTGATGCGTCTGTATGAATAACAATAATCTATGATATTTCCGAATGCCTGGGTTCAGCGTTGGATTCTTCAGGTACAAAGGTCCGGTCCGTCGTGGCTTCTTCTTGCGGTGAGTGTGTTACCAACGTTTTCGTTGGTGAGGATCAAATCATTTCGGGCGATGAGACAACCAGTGAAAGCGTAGTGAGAATAGCTTCGGGAAGGGTAGGGCATACCACTCTTGTTGCAGGACGTCTCTGTCTCTCTTATAGCAATAGCCCACAAAAATTGCCATCTAGCATTCGAGTGAGGGGCGTTTAAAAAGACCCAAAAAGGCCGATTAAATCGTCACTGTTTGGTAGACAAATCAAACAGGGCGATTTTCAAGCATAACCCTCTGGACCCTGATGGTCGATACAGAGAAGATGACTGTACAATTGCACTTACACACTTCTGAAATATGGGCCAAAACAGTGCACACCTCCAGACGTTCATCATAACAGCATCACTTTAAGCAGAGTTAATCGCCAACCAACACCTGTTATTTCCTAAAAGAGTGGAGGCCACGGAGTACGTCTTTAGTTTACTAACCCCACCATCTTAATGGAAGAGTGAGTTGATTCAAATTTTGTTTCCAGGATGATCCAGAGATCTCACAGATGCTGATCTCTAAGAGATGGTGTCAGAAGTGGGAAATATTCACTAGTAGAATTGCAAAGAGGTCAATAGTATTAGAGAGGAATAGGTTTGGCTGTTTGTATTTTGGGGATTTATTTCGGCGAAAACCCCTTAGCATATCAACGATATTATTTATATGCTCAAACTCATTTTGGGGAGCCCACCAACGGCGGCTCGAAATAGAATGTGGACTAAAGCAGGTTACAGGCTCCTCGGAATTAATTATTATTATGGTTCGGTGTTATTGACATAAAATATTACCAATTACGGAGTGGATTAGTTATGGAGAGAAATTATATCTTGATATTTATGGTCATATCGTCATTTTTTAAAGTAGGTAGCATAGTAACCCAAATTCCTCCTCGAACATGCTGACATAAACTACACCTAGAACGATCAAAATTTCCTAAAAATTTCATCCCCATCCGTGTATAAAGAGAGGTTCGAAAAATTAATGCATATTCTACTACGACATCTTATTTACACATACGGATCTAAATTAATATGAAGAACAGTTTCGGGTTTCGTTATTGCCAACCTAACTCTCAAAACTAACCTCCAACCCCTCTGCAGTGTTTATTCGGCTTAACTGAATGATATCCGGTGGGAAAGTAAGATACAGCATGAAATAGTCATTGGGTAACATAGTAATTGTTTCAGAATTCCTCAGTACGCTAAAGGGGTTGGGCTACATGTATTCTGGCCACCTATCCATTCAGGAAATTTAAGAGTACGTAACATCACTGGCATCAGGTCATATAGATATCATAAGAAATGAAATAGCCGATAGAGCCGCCTGTTGTCTCATCGCCCGAAATGATTCGATCCTCACCATTATTGTTATTCATACAGACGCATCACTTATTACTATAAGCCTGATAAATAATTTTGTACTCCTCACTAACCCACCAAATGCCTCGGTGCCCTGGCGCGCGCGCATTTTCCTGGCTGCGGACTGATGGATACGATTAATAATGACCCTACCAACTGTGAACACACTAGTTGCAAGGGTAACTGGGCAGAAGCAAATAAAATTGTCAATTCTGCAAGAGTGGAGTGGGCAATTAACTCTTTTGCTCCCTTCAAATCACCTGGTACTGATGGGATATTCCCAGCCTTGCTACAAAAAGGCCTACCAGTAATTAGGCCCCTTATACTTACCTTGTTAAGGGGAAGCTTATCACAGAGCTATATTCCAGTAAGCTGGAGGATGGCAAAAGTGTGTTATATACCAAAACCTGGGAAAGAGTCCTATGACGAACCCAAGTCTTACAGACCAATATGTCTGACTTCATTTTTAATGAAGACCTTGGAAAAGGTCATAGACAGACATATTAGGGATGGAATACTGGTAGAACGACCACTCCATAGCGCTCAATTCAAATCCTGTGAAATTGCTCTCCACCACCTGGTTTCCAGGATTGAGAGATCCCTAGTTCATAAAGAAATAATGGCAGGCATCTTTGTTGATATAGAAGGTGCCTTTGATCGCACACCCTATAACACTATGGCATCAGCCTTAGAAAAAAAGGGGATTAGTTCCTTAGCCTCTAGCTGGATAAACACCATGCTAGAGAATAGGATTTTACAATCACAATTGGGACAAACCAAACTGTGCATGAAGCCAGTGGGAGGATGTCCACAGGGAGGGGTGTTATCTCCATTACTGTGGTGTTTGGTCGTTGACTCATTGTTAACAAACCTAAACTCTGCAGGGTTCTACGCACAGGGATATGCTGATGACATTGCTGTGCTCATAGGGGGCAAGTTCTCAGAAACCATTCCTGAGTTGCTTTCCGCATCGATGGATCTTTTGAGGGATTGGTGTGAAAAGAATGGTTTAGGAATCAATCCCCAGAAGATAAATCTCTGTATCTTCACTAACAAAAGAAATGCTATAGTAAGACCACCCTATATAGGGGGGACACAGGTAAGCATTTGTAGTGAGGTAAAGCATCTAGGGGTTACTCTGGATAGTAAATTGGACTGGTCTAAACACATCAGGAATACTACTATGAAGGCACTTCGATGCCTCTATGCATGTAAAAGGGCTGTGGGTAGGACCTGCGGACTACAACCCAGAATGTTATTCTGGCTATATACCGCAGCAGTGAGACCAATGGTGCTCTATGCCTCTATGATGTGGTGGCACAGAGGTAGTATTAGTAAAAATAGAACTTTGCTTGGCAAATTACAGAGGCTTTCATGTCTCATGATTACTGGTGCCATGAGTACAACTCCTGCTGCTGCAATGGAAGTCTTATTGAACTTGAATCCACTGCACATAGAAGCAGAAGCGCAAGCCTTGAACGTGGCTTACAGACTTGCGAAATCAGGAACAAGATCCAAAGTCATGACTCACATGGGACATGGGAACTTGTTCCGAAGAATTGATGAGGACGAGGTGCTGTCAATGCACTCTGACCTACAAGTTAAGAAACACACAGACGTTTTATACTGTGCGGAAAATACAAAGACCAAACCACATAAACTGTGTAATGGGATTAATTGCTATACAGACGGCTCACTAACAGAAAACGGATCAGGGGCCGGCATATGGAGGAAAGATAAACCAGATTCTGGGATTTCTATTCCTTTAGGTAGACACACCTCGGTCTTTCAGGCCGAAGTGATGGCGATCAATGTCTGTACCCAAACCTTAATTGGGGAGGGTATAAGAAACAGACTGATCACAATTTTCACGGATAGCCAGGCAGCCATTGGCACCCTGATCGCACGATATACGACGAGATACGACCAGATCTTATTTGGTTGAGGAGTGTAAAAACAACCTAAACACACTCTCGCTAGCCAATAAGCCAGTCGATTGTAACTGGGTGCCAGGACACACAGGCATCACAGGCAATGAGAAGGCAGATGGCCTTGCAAGAGTGGGCTCAGAACAGACACCTCTTGCACCTGAACCCATATGTGGTATCAGCCTCAGCTACGCTAAAAGGCGTATAAAATTAGCTATAGAGGACAAGGCAAGACTCTCTTGGAGGGAAACTAAGAAACAGGAACACTCGAAACTGTTTCTTAATGGACCCTGTAAGAGAAGAAGCTCAGCACTTCTATCAATGGACAGGTGGACACTCAAACGTGTGACAGGACTCTATACAGGTCACTGTCGGTTAAATAAACACCTCTTTAATTTGGGGATAGTGGGATCACCAATCTGTAGATTCTGCAAGAAAGAGGGAGAAACGGCACGTCATATAATATGTGACTGTGATAACTTAGCTAGAAGGCGATACTTTCACTTTGGTAGTGATCGCATTGTAGACCCCAAACTATGTGAACTGATCGATCCATTCAGTATCCTCAGATTTCCAAAGGCCGTGGGCCTGTCACATATATAGGACAGGGACATGGACGGCGCACAATAGGTCTCACTGAGGCCGCGGTGCACAAATGCCGGAATAAAAAATAAAAAAAAAAACCAAAAAAAAAACCAAATATTCTCACATGCAAGAATCTACTAAATATAGTTACATCAACCAAATAACTGCCATTTTTTAGCCATATATCATTGATTAACATCATGACCACACAGGTCTCCCGTCGCTTTAATTTTAGGTGTCGGGTCCTGTCTCAATACACCCCTTGCATGAATTTTAATGTGCCAAGCTCAATCCCAATATTTTATCACCATTTGAATCAATGGAGTATCCTGAGCGTAGTGCTTAAGTACCCTGACTATCAACTAAGGAGAACAAGGTTCAATTAATGATTTTTTCATATAGTGTACGTGAATACTTGGAACACAGAAAGAAGCGTGAGATGTGACAGCCTAATGATCCTATAGTCCTAGGGTGACACTCTCTTCTATCAACCACAGCAGCAAACGTGAACGGCCAAATTTCAAGTTTCAATTCCAATTAATTCGGGTTCCCACTGGGCGTGAATCATGGAAGTTGTTATAAGTGATGCACTTAATACAGATTAACGAAATTAATTACATTCAAATTAATTTTGTCTTTACAATTCATGTGGAATTCCAAATCGTGTGAACGGTTCAATTTTAATATAAGTAATTTCCTTAAGCCATATTAAGTGTATCAATAATGCTCACTTTCGTGATTCACACCCCGTTGGACCCTAATCATGAGGATAATCATAAGGTGCAGGGCCACGGATTTATTTATTTTGAATTAATTATGAAATTATTTCAGCTTAGTTTAATAGTAAATCGTGAAAGTAAAGTGGAAATACTGCATTAAAATATTTTCAAATAATACAAGTTATTTTGGATAACCATTAAATATACCGAAGAAAAATAAAAAAGAGTGCTGCAGATGCTATAAATTGAGCCATAAAAACTTCGAAAGATATATATACATTTCTCTTTCATAACTACTTTATAGGGGCAATTTGTGGCTTGGCAACGACACCTTAACGGCATGAATTATGGTTCTGGACTATCATTAAAATTCAGTTGCTCACGTCTAGTTAAGTCGTGAATACATAAGGATCTTCGCCTGTAGACTTTACCCTCATCCCCCGTCTATCATTTCAAGTGAGTTCTTATGGCCGTCGTTAACATAATCATAAAAATATACTCGTATAAAAATAAATTAAAACTTTAGTAACGGAATTGTGATAAATCCTAATACGATTTGGAGATGGACTGTACACTATTCATAAATATAAAGAGACATACTAATATAAATAAATGAATAAAAATAAATTTGTGAAGTAAAGTTTAGTGTAAAATGCATAATAACCGATATTGTATTTTTTAATTACCTATTCATTCACAATATTGGTAAATACTACAGATGAAAACAAATATTGAAATAATTAAAAGCATTTATTTACCAAAGATTTTGACTGAGGACTTTATTTGCAGTTTACTGTCTACTTTGACTAAAATTGTCAATGCAACATTTCTCGGGATCTATTGCACAAAATATTGCAATATAATTTCACATGAACCTTAGGAAATTTAATCCTTTAAAAGTTCGGTTGTTACGCATTTTCTACTAAACCGTACTAAAAAAAAGTAAATAAGGCGAAATCAATGACATATCTTACTTTTTGCGTTGCTATCCTTTATCTTCAGTATCTGTTCCGAATTTCCCAATACTTATATACTTATAATACTTGCTGGATTTTTAACGCTTTTTAAAATTGGTAATAACACTGGTTCACAAGGATCAACTTAGGAAAAATTGTTTATTTACGATGACATAAACGCACTAGGGTGAGGAGGTCGAAAACTTGTATTTTTCACGAGAGGGGGAGTCCATAAAGCATACGTGAAAATCAAAATTCCTCCACCGTTTCCAATCCAAACGTATTTTTTGAGCTATCTACTTGTACATTTTAAGTCCTAAACACTACCTAAACGCAGAAAATTGCATGAAGTTTCTTGATTAACATCGAATCTTATGTCATTCTGGGTACAAAACAAAACAAGAATCCTCTTGGACGCCTTTTGATATAGGTATGTTTTGACAAATTTCGTTAGCAAAAAGTGCAAATTACAAAGTACAAAAATAAATAAGTACTTATTGAAGGTAAAAATTTAAAAAAATTCATTATGCAATTAATTTTGTGCCCATGGTCATACGAGAAAGAACAATGTGCTGAAGGCTTACAATACCTGTAAAAATGACATCCATAATAAACTGGAGATGTTGACAGTAACACATAAGACAGAGCCTCATAATATGAGTCTTTATTCAAAATACTCCGAATTCTTACTACTATTTTAATGTGTTTTCTAAACAACGCTCTGGGATTATTGAGGGTCTTAAGTCGTGCGAATTAGTCTTTTCGAGGGCCGTAGCTCCTAAAATTATCCCGAAAATGTATTTATTTTGATGTGAGTATTGTTCATCTAAATCGGGATGACTGGGTGACTGTTTGAAGGGTTCACAACATGACAGAATCATTTGGAGAAATACTCTACGTGAAGATGTGCCTGATGGTTTGGTTGGTAAGAGAGAGAGAGAGACGGAAAGCAGTAGTAGGTCCTGGGTAATAATTATTAAACCAAGCAATTAATTAATTAATTAATTAATTAATTAATGATCTCGTTAAAAATGTTATAAATAAAATAATGAAATATAATAATATATGTTAAAAAAAATTATGTCGTAAGTTATATAATGCTAAGAATATTGTAATCTTAATATTATATATAATGTTAAAAGCCCCTTCTAGTGTATACCCGCATCATGGAAGTCACTGGTGTTTCTTGTTATTTTTTAACCGCATCCCTCCCAATTCCTGAAACAATCCTTCTCATATTCACATATGTCTCAGCTTTAGTTCCAGTCCCCACTTGTTCACGCTTGTCTCTCAGACACTCGTACCCACTCCATAAACAACCAACCCAGTAGTATGTAGTAACATAACTCTTAATATTTGTATATACCAGTGTTTTGCTTGTACTTCATAATAAAGCTTTTCTTTCATTTCTTTTAAAATACTCTCCTCAACAAAGATTATTTGACTGTAGATAAAAAATAACTAAAGAAATTATAAAATAAATATTGTGAATTCATTAATCCGTAAATATATGAGGGGGGATCGGCTTTGATTTAATGGGTAACGTGTTTACATACCATGTATGTCTGAATCAGCTCCTTGTATGATAATTGTTGAAAGATTTTTGTCTATTTTTAAGACATTTGAACATTTGATATTGACAAAACCGCTGTCATTTAAAAAATAAATAGTTTCCTTTTGTATTTAGAAGTGTCAAATTAATAAATATTGTTTGAGCTTGGGATTTAGTTAACTATTATAAATAAAATCCATTAAAACAATGAAGAAAATCGCCATTCCCCCAAATAAATAAACTTATAATCTTGCGATTTATCAAAAATGCCTAGTAGATTTATCTCAATAATAGTTTTAATCCAAACCATTCCAATTTCTTCTCGTTCTATGTCCTTTATTTATTTATATTTCAACGTTCAATAATAAAAATGCTTTAATAAACTGCTAATTGTTTTTAAAATAGAACTTAGTTTAATAAATTTTATAATAATCTTCTCAAAAGTTTAGTCTGTAAAAATAAACAAATATAAACATTGATATACTGAAAAAAAAAATTGCATAATCACAAAGACTTAGAAATACCAACTGTATGTTTTTATTTTCTTGAATTTTTCGAAGTTCATCCATACTATAAATGCTTAACCTATCTCGAAGGTAGGAGTAGGTTGAGTGAGATACTTTCGTCTGGTGCTGTTGCCTCTACGAGATTGCCTTAAAGAAATTATGTTTCACTGCTCGATGGCCCGGAAAGTAATTAACTGCACACAACACAATATTTCACTGGTAAGAAACTTTTATTTTCTCCTTCCTAAAATTTTTAAATATTTTTAGTTTAGTACAAACTCAATTTTTTTTAAACGAATGACTCTCTCTCTCGGTTTATTTCATGGTGTGATTCTTCGTTTATTTCTTGATTAGGAATTTTACGTTTCCTTGGAATACTCCTGGAGTATTCACATACCAGGACTATATTAGTCACGGGCTAGCCTCAGATTATTTAATTAGTCGTCCTTTCTGAACCCTGCCATGTATTCTTGTAGATAGCTTTTGCGTCCGCAAGGATTTCAGCGTGTCCACTGGGATCAAATGTTTGCAGGAAAATACCACAACTCTTTAATCTATAGATTCTCTTTAATACTTCTGCTAAATGTGAGTATTTTTGCTTCTTTTCAGCTACTATCTTTATCAAATACACATCCGCAAGCAATCCTATCACAATAACCTGCGTTTTCTTCCGTGTCTATCACTAAGATGTTTGACCTATTAAATAAAACTGTGTGGCCATCACCAATAGGAAAATCCCAATAAATAACAATATACTTCCCTAAGATGATTGGTGGTTTTATTGATAGTAGCGTGGTTGATTGGCACTGATAATCGATGTCAAGGTCTTGTGGTTTCAATCACTCCGGAGCAGAGCTCTTACTCTCCGAATCCGTACGAGGCCAATTGATTCTTGTTGGTGCCAATGTTAATGAGAGGTGGGGTTCCCAAATTAGAATCATGATAATTTCTGTTTACATATTAAACTGGCATATTAAAGTTGTTAGAAGTAGACCTACCATCTCCCATCAGAAGTGTCCACAGTGTTTGTATTTTTTTGCTCACTTTTCCTGAGTAAGAAATATATAGCAGCCGGAGGGGCAGACCTTTGGTATACTGCAGGATAGTGGTAAAACAAGGCAAGTATGTAAATATTTATTATTTTACAATCCTCTTTTACCCCCATCATTCAATTGTGTTTGATTTCTTTCTGTTTTAATCTGTAAATATAATTTTTGTATTAAGTCCATGACTTTTATTTTGTATTATCATAAAGGTGGTTAGCTAATAATCTTCATTTCCCGATCTTCTGTCTAATATACAGTAAACTTACCAGTTCCTTAGAGTTGTTTTATTTATTTATGTGTTTCAACCTCTTACCAACTTACTAAATTAGAAACCGGGTGCTAGCTGTACATGAAAACGTACAGTATCGATCAATAGGGCGTGTTAGAGACAGTGTTTTTTTTAAGGTAGTAATAAAAATAATTAAATAAAAGTTAGGAAATCAATTAAGAGGAAGTAATATGTAAAACCATCGAGACCTTTGATCGTGTGATACTGCCAAATTGACTAACTTTTACTCAAGGAATGCATTATTTTTCGTTCATTAACGATGTGTTATAACACAACTCATGTGTCTTCTCTTTTCTTATTCGTTTATATTAGTTTTTATAAAAAAAATTTTTTTAAGATTTTTCGTATGCTTATTTATGTATTATCTCCTGTAACAAGGCTTTACGTGGGGGTGGATACCTTAAAAATAATAGAATAATAAATACCGCAACTTTAATTGTCAGATACATCATAATTGACTTACTTTGTTAAGGTTATATTTAACACAATTTATCAGTTTTCATTCATAGAGTAGTCTATTATACTCAATTTGTATGCACTGAATGAAGAAAGCCTCATTGTATTTACAACTTTATCTATAACTACATTCAAATTAGCCCTTTCGGAAATCTGCCTGGGGCGCTCAGCGTAGCCTTATCAGAAGACACCCATTCGGCAGAAGCAGTGCACTCGCCAGCCAGAGAAGGAAAGATAACAATTAGAGAGAGGGAGGAAGGAGGTGGGTAATTAGCCCCTAACAAACGGCGACTTAATGAGCTGAATCTATTTAGCCACTCTATTGTCTCCTCGGCTTTTCTTATTCGCCACAACGGACACTTCTAGGCCCACTCCGCTGCCTATAGTAGCTGTATATATGGAGCAGTTGCCTCGCCTTTTTTCTTCTTTCACTGTTCTCATTATCAGAGTGACCTTATGTGCACTCAGGATCCAAAAACAGTATTCTGGTTTTGGATTTTAAAGTCAGCAACTGATGCCATAACAACAATGGTATAAATTTCGAAGAACTGAGAAATGGTTTAACTTAACTTGAACTGAACTGAGAAAGTCTCATAATATTTACAACTTAGTATAGAAACTTATACTGAATGAGAAATTTTATATCACAATGGTATGATAACACTAAAATAAAAAAATATTTATGAAAGATAAAATTGAAGACATGTAAATAAAAAACTAATAAAAAACATGAATGAAGGACTATGGTGAAATCCGTTCTTGAAAAGGAATTAAAGGTTGTAAACAATCACGGATGATGTTTTTATGTCTTCTTGCCTACCACAAACAACAAATCATGTTGCCACAAACTACATAATCCAACTTACCAAACCAGAAATCAGAGACCAAACTATTTTATTTTTAGAAAAATTGTCATCTTTCTATTACTTCCTTAATTTTATATTTTTAAACTACGAGCTATTATATATAGTTCGCTGCTACACTTTCTGTAATTCCGTTTTGACCAGCACGTAATCATCATCTAGATTAGAACAGAATTCGTAATCATCTCAGATGGCAGGTGAGAAACCTATAGCTTAGTGAAACTAATAAAGTTTCCTCTGGACTAAGCAATAATATCAAAACAAAGGATTCGCCTTTATTTTGTTTATATTTTTACTTCTGAGATCGTATTAGAATTTTAGCCTACATTGTGTTAACAATGATTTACATTTCAAAATTGACCATTTCTAATAATTGCATCAGTTTAAATGTATAGAAAAAATCTATGGTAGCACATTGCTGGAACTAAAAAAATTAATGAATGAAGCAAAGTAAAACGAAACATAATTCATTTAAAAAGATACACCTTTCCTGGCTGGTTCAACTCTGTTAAAGAAGAGTGTAATATTATTTTCAGAGATGGACGTATATCCAACAGCAGCTTTATTTATTTATTTTTTATTTATTGTGCTAAAATTACAATCTGCCTTATTAGGCAATAAGTAATTAAGATAAATGCTCTCATTCATACCATATTTACAATTCATCATTCACTCGCTCATTCGTACTTAATTTACAGATAGCCCAGAGGCCTCCCAAATCCACATGCGAAAGAGAAAGCGGAGTCTTGGGAAGTACCCCACGCTCCTCCTTCAGCCGCGTCACCGGATACTAGGAGGCTGACCAAGAGCGCGAGAGCCACAGACGCTCAGGACAGGATTGGAGAAACTGGCCATTGCCAGGACTGCCACTGTCACGCGTTTATAGCAGGCCACTGCCGTTTCAGTCTCCGAGAAGGATTATAGGGATGAGTGCTGCAGTGCCATGACTGTGCTACAGGATTTGGGTGGTTGGAAAGGCTACTGTGGAATTTCATAAACTTGGAAGGGATGAGTTCAAGAATGTAGGGTATATTTAGATCGTTATGAAGGGTTTTGTTGCTGACGTAATAAGGGGCATTTACTATTGTTCTCAGGACTTTTGATTGAAAGGATTGGATACGCTTTATGTTCGACTTTTTTTCTGCTCCCCATAGCTCTATTTCGTATGTCCTGATTGGCTTAGGTATAACTTTGTATATTAGTAATTTATTTTCTATTGAGAGATGGGATGTCCTTTGAAGTAGTCTGTACAGTTGTAAAAAACGTCTGTTTAGTTCTTGTCTTTGTAGCCTTGTGGGTTCCAGGTCAGCCGTAAGTCGAGATGGAATCCTAAGTAACGTACTGTCTCGGATACAGGGAGAGGAATAGAATTAAACTAGTGGACAAGACTTGCGACAAAGGGTGAAGGTAATGTGGGAACATTTTGCTTCATTAACTTTGATCCGCCATTGGTTGCACCAATACTCGATCTCGTCAAGGTATTTTTGAAGGTTATGGGATGCTATGTCGGGGTCTAGTAGGGATGACAAGACTGCAGTGTTATCTGCAAATGTGGCCAAGAAGGTAATGGGAGTAGACGGGACATCAGTGGTAGGTTATAGAGGATGGGGCCCAGGACACTGCCCTGTGGAACTCCTGCATATTTTATGGGATAATACACAGGTGGTCTGAAAAGTTTCCGACCTCAACATGAAGATGATAATAAAATAAATAAAAGCTAGTGAAATAAAAGCGTTGTTAGGTTGGAAAGTTTTCAGACCGCCCGTAGTTAGAATATTCTAAACCACAGTGGACTTGGAAGAAGTGGTTTGAAAGGTAGGACTGTAGGCTATATCAAGCTATATCAAGAAAGACAGCAGTGGAATACTGTTTGGTTTCTAGGGCTGAGGAGATGTGATCAACAACGCGAAGGCCTTACGCCCAGCTAGAGGACTACTCCCCTCGTGCGCAAAGGAAGGCTCACAGACATCTTCATAAACCACTCCTACCCCCACTGTGACTCGAGGGATATTATGGAGTTGACCAATTTTGTAAATTTTTATTGTCTTTAGAACTGTTCTAGATTGCAAATATTTTAAATATAAATCTTGAAGTTGTACTATAAAATCTTATCACACATATGTACATTTTCTTACCTCTGATCCTAATCGGCGACCAAACGATAAATAATCTTCCGGATGAACACCATCCTTCCGGTTGTTTCAATTTTTTTCGCGAGCATGATAATGATAAAAGGGACATTTCAACTGGATAGCGTTAAGTAATGAGTATGGCGGATACACACAATAGTGGTGATAGTTAGGGTTACAGAAGCCAGCAGCACTCTCACTAATGATAGATGTAACAGAGGAGAGGAAGCCCAGCATGAAAGATAAGCTGCAAAGTTGGGGGTCAGGCTGGGACGGCCGGCCACGCCCTCCCAGTCTAAGGCCCTAGTTAGTATGCTTGCTGTTCCAGGCTACAGGCTATCTAACATTTAGCCCTCTACATAAATAATTTATATCGCCCCATGGTCCTCGCCTAAATAATTAAAACACTTTTATTATGCATACTTATTGCAGATTTTCGTGAAATAAAATTTATATCTCACTCGCCTATTTTCTGTCTCTTTCTAGTTTACCGAAATATTCCCCTGACAAGTTTTTCCATAAAGTATTTTCCAACTTCCTTCTGTCCTAAACTAGGTGCAGTACCATTTCTATTACCACCACCTTTCAGAAAATAGCAAAACGTACAAACGAAACAGTCAGTGTATGTACTAGTTAAGGAGTTAATTGGGCATTATAAAATAAATCTAAGCAAGAATTAAACAGTTAGACTAAATAAAATTGATTCGATACTGTCGGGGGGCGCCACTAGGGGAGTGCCTGATCACTCTAACCCTGGTGACAAGTGCGGATTGTTGTAGTTAATAACATGGACCATGTTCCATGTCGGCGTTAATATTTTACTCCATTTTATTGATAGGGATGTGTCCCGACAATACACTGTTTTCAGGATGAGGTTCAGAGGTTCATAAAGAATAAGACCAGTTTTCAGAGTTCGGACGGGAGATCGGCAGCGTAATAGTACAAGTCGTCAGAGGGTCTGCTAGAGGCTGTGAGGCAAGGTGCCGTCGCAGAGGTGTGGCAGAGAGAGTGTAGACCAGTGGAAGGATGAGTAGACTTACATTAGCCCCGGGGCCCTGGCGTATCGCGACGTGTGATAGCGGCTGTCTAGATGAAGAGACTGGAGAGAGTAGAGTGTAGAGTGAGCCTACCAGGGCCAAGCGGCCCTTGCGTAAAGCGACAAGTAATGCGGCTGAGGAGACTAGGAAAAAGAGTGGTTCTCCAGGGTGAAAACCCTTGATTTAAATATCCGTCCCCCCTTCCTACCGGAAGGTGGAGCCTGGCTGCAGGGGGTATGTTTCATGATGCCCAGGTGGCTATCCCCCTTAAGTTATTGACTGTTGGCCTGAAAGGGTGTGTTTTATGATGTCACACCTACCGAGATACGTGATCGCTCGTCCCCTATAGAACTGTTTATTGGCATGGCTTCTAGATTTTATGACCCCGGAAAGTGACTGAAGGTCTGCTTTATTAGGGGAAGTGGCTTACCCTCTCAGGTTTTATTGCAGGACCTTCGTCCCTCTGTTACTTGTTTCACGACTACCGACCTCTCTATGATTTATTACAAGAAGTTTACAAAGATTTGCATTTATATTGTAATACATTAGTTGCACCAGAGTATAGGGTAATTTACATATATTGTTACCGCTCGCTACAGATACCTTAGTATCTGATGCTCTAGCCTAATAGCATACCAGTTCTTCCATTGAAAGGGTGTCTTAGGAAGCAAGGAGATGAGTATTAAAAGAAGATTAGAAACTGTTGATATCTGTAAAATACTAAAACTTATACTGAGAGCACACACCATGTGTTACTTTTGTGAAAGACGGAAAATTCGGCGCCTAAATACCTATCTAAGGGGGGAAGTCTTAGTGAAAATATCTAGTTGCGATGTTCCTTTGTAAGATTACCTCAAGTAAACAATGCCTCGAGCCCTCGTTACCTCCTGGCAAATAAATATATACATATATGTCTGCGTCCTAAACAGGAAGCAATACAAAATGTTGGTTTTACAGTCACGTCAATAAGACACTAAATTGATTTTTTAAATTATAAGTGTCGAGAGATACCCGCGGGGCTCCAGAAGGGTATCATACAAAGCTATTTCTTTCTTTTTAAAATTACAATTTGCTTGTGTAGCATTTTTAATTGGGATGTAAGACCTCATTCATACTTATGTATGATTCAAAACTTATTAAGTGACCAGCATATTTTCATTTTTATATTTTAAATTAACTCGATTACCCTTGCTCACTTATTTAACAGATATTTAATATCTTTGCAATTCTTTTGCGTTGCAGTCCTCACTGAGTCTTTACCCGTGAGAAAAAAAACATTAAATCTTTTAGTAGTTTATTTCCTGGGACAAGAGCATCGTATATGTTCCTGAAAATTGGCCAACATTTGCCACGTTTTAAATTTTAACTAAAATCTATCTAGCTTATTCTTAGGTATTGTGGGCTATACTCTTCAAACTTCAATTGAATCGTTTTTACTACCACTGTCTAAGACATAGAGACAGATGAAGTACTACCCATCTGGCAATTAATAAAAGTAGACCCTCCCACTTCGGGCTCGGCAATTAGAAGAAAACAAATGTAGGTAAAGGATTTTTTATCATTATTTTTTTGGTGTGTTCTGTTTCAAAATTTAAAAATTGTCTGACATTCAGACTCTGTTATAGATGCTACTGGTTGGTGTATAAATTCGAAGGTACATCTACCTGGGAAAATAATACAGTACATATAGACAGCCGAGATAGGTGGAGTTGCCACCCTTCGTCATAACACAGCTCTCGAGAGGCTTGTGCACACACGGGCCTTCCACTTACCTCCGTCGTCGGGCCTTGTATATTTTCTTATCTCTCCTCGTTCGTATTTCCAAGCAACCATCCTCCAGCATTTGTCTGCTCCCATATTCATTGATACAAATTAGAGGTGTTGCCATCGATCAAAATTGAATTGCATTTTCAATAAATGTTACATACTAAACAGGTATTGTTGTTTAGAAAGTGAAAATGTACCAAGCTAAACTTTAAGGAAAAATCCTATTTGTAAGCTGAATAGGTCGGCTGTAACACCTTGTTTTTATGCTCGTAGGTTTCTTTGCTGATTCTGGCATGTGTTCACTCAGGTGAAGATACATAAGTAGCAACACAGAGAAATAGTGAGTCCAGTGTCAAAGTGAAAAATAATACTGAAAAATAACTGCCTAGCACCAAGTGCTAGCTCCTGTGTAGTCCAGACAACGAAGGAAAATAGAAAAAAAATTAGGTTCTGCAATTAGGGGCAGTTGTTGGAGGGATTGTCATGTGCTACATAACAAAAGTTCATGAGGTTTTTTGTTTGTTTCTAAATATCTCTCAAGCTAGGGATTTTAGCAAAGCATATTTTATATACATCATTCAAGAAAACAATAGTCAAAATGCTCATATTCATTTTTTCGTCGCATCTATTGGAAAAAGTCAGGTTTAATTAATAGGGATTTTAAGAAGAATCTTTGTTAAAGTGGTTTATTCAACAGAAAAAAAAATTAATATTAAGCAAAGCAAAAGATTTGTAATAAATATGCCAATGCCAGTAAAATAAAAAACGTTCTACACATAAAACATACAACCCCATGAGTATCTACTATATACATATAAGCTTGAATTTGTTGTTTTTTTTACTCGCCGGTACCTTACCTCTCTGCCTTCAACGATTCATCCTCGTTGCTAAAGATCGTTAGCTAACAAAGCTATCGAAAGCTACCAACGGAGCGAGGAAAAATATCGTGAGTGTGGCATTTTTAGCAACCATATTTCTGCTAGTGCAGTTTATTTCAGGCTTTCGGAATAGTTCGTTACGAAAACAACCTTTGCAAGGAAATATTACAAAATTGGATGAAATTTTAACCAAAGCCGTAACTCTTTAAACGACAACAATTAGCACAGCGTTCTGTTGAAGGTTGGGCAATTTGATTCAAAAGTTATACATAACAAGTCAAAGTCGTCACGGTTCGAGAAACCATTCAAGGGATCGAACCCCTTCAAGATTTAGACCAAGATCACCAAGTCAGAATTTCAATAATTAATCTTGCCCTTGACTATAAAGTACTGGGTTATTG
Organism: Acanthosoma haemorrhoidale; assembly: GCA_930367205.1. NCBI lineage: Eukaryota > Metazoa > Arthropoda > Insecta > Hemiptera > Acanthosomatidae > Acanthosoma > Acanthosoma haemorrhoidale. The sequence continues at coordinate 134,025,844 of OV884011.1, forward strand.
TTGTGGGGGGGGGGGGATTGTAGATAACCTATGCATTCATTACGGCAGAAATAATCACCGAGTTTCTAATTGCCGAGTAGGCAAAAATAAACTCTATGATAAGGCCTGTCAGGGAACAGGTCACGTTGTAAAGGTATGTATAGCCACTCTTATCAAAGCGTCCAGCAACAAAAACAACCAGGTCAATGATTCTATGACGATGAATTCTACAACACCGGTTTACTGTCATGACGGCTGTTGTCATGACCAATATTCTGTTCATAGTCAATTTAGTTACTTCTTCACTAGACGCACACCTTGAAAGATATTTTGTTTAGTGTAATAAGAATATTTTCATATTGATATTCTCTGTTAATAGATAATAATGATTAAATCGACCATGCATATTCCCAAGTGTTCTTTCGTTCTCTTATTATAGATATATATTTTTGTTTTTGTATCTAATAAAATGTAGTCGTTCATGTCTCTTCATCTATTGTGGTTTGTATTTATAAGATATACTTTATATACATGCAACATTTTTTCAAAGCAACCAATGAACTATTTTTTCCCTTTTTCATAAATCTGTTATTTTTGTATTCCTTTGATAAATATTGACTATTTTCAATTCTTAAAATATTTCTATTGTTTTTTCGTTGAGTTTCGTTTGTATTTGTTAGTTGTAGGTTGAGGGCACTGAGATTTTTTTTATTATAGATTGTTTTGCATTTGTTTATGTTTATTTAACGTGTTGATTGTCCGCTTTGAAAATGACTCCAGGACCTTAAGTACCCCCAAGAGTCGTCTAGAAAAAGTCATCAAGGGAGAAGTATGTTTTAGAGCCAAGTGAGGAGCGAGAGAGAAAACACAGAGAACTCTATACCGTCTGAAGACAATGGAACCGTCAGACAAGAGCAGGTGAGAGAAAAATTTGGGGAAAAAATTGGATAAGGAAATGAATAGGTCAGTGAAGAAGGAAAATGAGCAATATATACAAGAAAATATTTTGAGGGCTGCAGGTGATGAAAAATCCAAAGCTGATGTCAGCACTCCACTGAGGTTGGCTCAAGCGAGTGTTCTCCTTGCCCTGGAGACGTGCTCCTCAATATTTAAATATCATTGAGCCTTTCTCTCTGAGGTAGCCACGAAGACAGGATGGATGGACACTGTGTACCCTGGAGTAAGTGGCCATAATTTAGGATAATGGAGGATGAGGAGGGACTATGTCTTCGTTAGGACCAGCTGCGCTATCACGGCACTAGTAGTGGTCTCTTTTATTCAGGAGCTATCACTCCTAAGTGTATCTACCATATTATATTTATGTCTCCAAAAAAAAAAAGACATGAATGTATACTGAGATTGTACATAATACATTATAAACCATTTGTTGCTATCCAGAAGCATAATAAGAATAATATTATCAACCACTGTGATTCCCCTCATAGACATAATTTGTGAAATGATGATAAGCTATTGCAAGATGTGCAATCAACTATAAATATAGAGTACTATTGCACCTAATATATCCTCAATGAGTGGCTTCTGGCTTTCATAAATGGTAAATAAAACAAATTTTCTTATGCTTAAAAAAACACACGATAAAATTACAGAGTGGAATGCTCAGTTATTCCAATAAAAAATGTAAACTTAGGGTTTCGCGTTCATTTAATATTCAACCATTAAGATCCTAACTAACCGCCAATTATATCTAAATAACAGAGTGGATAAGCTTGTTGGTATATCGGTTTGGATAAGAGATGTAAGATTTTTACCAAATTTATTCATGAGCAACGTTTCGGAATACTATGCGGTCCTAGTAAGGTTGATGAGACAGACGGCAATTTACTGCTCAAAACATACTTGATGAGTGTTGAACATTAGTTTGAATTAATTCAAGAACAACAATAAGCTTCTAACACATTAATTAAATTTAAATTTCATAAGTAAATGTATGTAATTGTAACTTGTAGATCAGGTGCAGGATATAGAATAGATAAATAAAGGAGGAAGTATTTGACAGTAAAAGAAAATGAGTAACCAGATGCCTCAGAAACAGACCGGTAGGGAAAAAGGGAAAATGGAAAAATAGACGGAAATAATAAAAGAAGATTGGAGCCCTTCTTTTTAACTGAAAATTCGGAGGAGCACGCAGGAAACTAAGGGGGCCGTAAAGCGCCATGGTTACAGGAAATCCGAGAATTCAGTATGGTCTGCTTTCCAAAGAAGATTTGTTCCCTATAGTTCTCTATGCAAATTACCAATTAGCATTTAATTTAAGAAACTTCCCATGAAAATGTCTTAATAGCATTTAATAAATTAAGTATAGCTAGTTGATCCATACATCAGTAGTCAGTCTATATTTTTCTAAGTTGTTATTATATTGTTTTTTTATATTATGAAATAAATAATTTTGTTTGAATATATATATAAACGCAATTATGTTACTAGAAAGTAATAAAATAATATTGAGAGCTATTTATGGCCAAATGCATTATTTGACGATTGAGTTTAAGCTACTTGGTCGGTACATTTCAAAAATAAGCGTTTGAATCACTCTCCTGGACAAAATTACCGAATCACTTCGTTTTGAAAGCATGACAGGTAAACAACAAACTCTTATTTTTTCCTTTAGATACTATTAATAAAGACTATTTTTTGGTAACATGATCAATATTAGGAGGGAACATAAGAAAAAAACAAGGAAATAGTTACAAACAGTTTTAATGTGAGAATGAATCTTTTATAACACAGAATTAATTAGAAATAAATATTTACAGTAATAGTATGTGTTAACACCTCCTCTTCCTTGTCTAAAAGCTGCCAGTCTTCTTTGCTGGATAGATCCAGTCTACTTTGACTGGATAACTGAAAGAATGTTCTTCTCCCATTCTTCCAATAATTTGTTTTGAAGTTCAACAAGTGCCGCAGACTCCGATCTCTGGTACGCAGTAGGCAGTGGTATGTGGTCTCCCATTTTCTTGAAGCTAAAAGAAATGTTTGCCAATAGATAGTTAAATAATATTTGTAGAGGAGAGTCTTTTAAAACAAAAGAAAGACGACCTTTATTATGAAGTGAAAGCGAAACACTGGTATATACAAATATTAAGAGTTACGTTACTACATTCTAGTTAGGATGTGTGGAAACAAGTGTCTGGGAGCAAGTGGGGTCTGGGCTAAAGCTGAGACATATATGTATAAGAAATGGGTAGTTCCGAATAGGGAGCGATGTCTTACTTAAAAAATAACAGGAAACATAAGTACTTCCATGAAGTCACGAGGCAGGTATACACTAGAAGGGGCTTGCTTCTACTTTAGCATTATATATAATATTAGCATTATAATATTCTTAGCATTATATACAGTGATGCAAATGACAATACATGTTGCTCCAGGATGTATGTCACATACGTCTTTGAAGTCAGTGAGCCCCTTTTTAATATTTGTAACTCAGTGCGAGTTTCAAAACGTATGACAGCTCACACCTTACAGAATCCAAACGCTACACTTGGAGAGATGTTGCGGGCAGCAAACCGCTCTACAGGGCGTCTATCGCCCTTGATCGGTCATCTGGAAAATATAGGGCAAGGCTTGACTCTTCAATGAATGCGATTGTCCAATTTGTATATTGCCCTGAAAACTTAGGCCTGCCTACTCGATGCTGTCTTCTGAGAAGTGGTCCAGAGTTATGGCATCTGTATGTCAGACTCGTCTTATTTTTCGGATGAAACCACCACGTTTCTGGCCGAATGAAGTTTCTTTCGAAGTTGAAGACTTGTTTGGAACCTCTGTCTTATGGCTGAGAGCACTACGAAATGGGCAGTTATGGCTAAAGTACTAAAGTATCCCTTTCCAACCTTGCCAGCGTATACTACGGTTCGTTTCTGAATTCCTGACCATGGATTATGCGGCCAACCGACGATCGTTATTCTCATGTGTATAGCCACGTGACTTTGGGACAAGCCTCCATCCAAGTGTGCTCTTCAGGCCTTTCCATATTCAAGATCTAGAAAACTACAAGCAATAGAAAAATGAAAAAAAATATCACTTAATAACAATCACATCCTAACAATCCTTCAATAATAGGAAGGGTCATAATTCTCTCAACGGAGTCTGCATTAGAGGATTATCTTGTGTCCTGACTCCATTACTAATACCAGTACTGGTTAGATCAAATCCATTTAATTCTAATAAATATGTAAACAAACAAACACAAAATACAATGATAATATTATAATTTTGTCCAAGAGTTTTTCAAGTTTTTTTTCTAAACTTTCCGTTTTCGTATTTTATCCTAAAACTTATTAGGGTGTTTGGATAAAGGGGAGGTTAATAAACTTTTCAAATATGCTGCTATGAAATCATGACCACTATCGCAGAACATAGGGACAGAATTACTGACATACTGAATGAACGTAGAAATTCCTTTGTCCTTTAATCTCGGCAACTAAAATTTAATTAGTTCATGTGTTCACAATTTTTTATATATAATCTTCAATAAAGGTAACCCTATTAGAACAAAGAGACTAAATCTTTTTCAAACAGAAACCTCTCTTGACAGAATTTTCAAGACATGACGGCAAATGTTACCAGCCCGGGTTTACTTTAATACATGTAAGTAGGAATTAGGTTTATGTTAATGATTTCCTGTGAGCAGTTAGTACAGAAGTTATCGTAAATATAATCCAATAGAGTTCTATTTAAAATATATATTCAACAATAAACTGCTGCCGTTAGGTATGAATACAAAAAGTATTATTAGAAAAATTAAATAAAGTTAACATGTAAGCCCTTTCAACTCATATCTAAGATGTATTCCAAATTTAAAATTTCTCTCTAAGTAACTAACACACTAAAAAAACAAGCTGACAGTAACAACTGATTGTTTTATTTAAATGAAATTTAAGTAGGTTTTTGTTGTACATTTCGGTTGCGTATTGAGTGTTTATCGTGCTTATCGAATTGTAGGGTTTTATTTTAAAACACTTCCTCAATACAAATAATGAAACAGAAGGTGAATTAAATACGAGTAGCATAATTAATTTGTGCAAAAGCAGATTTTTTTCTTTTCTAAATTAGACCTAACGTGTCAATGATTTCTGGTTGTCTAACTAGTTCCCGAGTTATAAAGAAAGAAGTTGGCTACATTTTTTTTTTATATGCGCCTTAAGGTAGGGACAATGTCGGTATAATCAACAGTTACAAAGATCAGCAATTATTTTTCCAACAACTTTATGTTATGAAGTTTCTCGACATAAAATTACCACAAAAAATACCTACTTTATTATTTTCTTAACCCTAACCCTTTAAAATCGTCTGTGAGAGTTCCTTCTGTTGTGCCCAATCCGAGTAACTTGAACCACCTCTTTTCTCCTCCTATGATCCAGCCCTCGAGTGATAATCCATCGTGAAAACCCCTCGATTCTCCTTGGCCTCTCTTCATTATCACCTTTCCAGTTTCGATGATTCACACTATGCGTGAGATACGACCATAAAACCATCGAGAGAGGTGAACCTCCATTATTTCGAAAATTAGCTTCAAACTGAGGATGGCCCTAATAACAAACTTTTCTGACACTTAATATTCGAGTTTATTTTTCAGTTTTACTAAAAAAGTCTCATCCCTATAGGTTAAAGTTTACTTAAATATTGGCTTCAGAGGGTCATCATGGCTTACTATAGTATGGAGGGGCCACCTGGTTTTATCCATAATTTTCTTTGTTTCTTTTGAACAATCATTTGTAATAATTACTATTAGTAGATTTAAACCCTAGTTGAGCTGATATTTTCAATATGAAACGATGGAACAATATAACAGTCAAACATTGCAAAATTACTTCATTTAGATCAGTTTCTGCTATTTCTTGGTTGAAAGGATATTGGCTTGAAAGGATGTTTTAAAAAGCAAGGATTTTAGTATAAAAGGAGGATTAGAAACTTATTAGGGTATCTGAAAACCACACTCTAATACCACAATAAAAAACGTTCATCATATGTTGCTTTGATAATAGTTGGAATAGCTCTGAGTCACGTGACCCCACGCAAGCCAAGGGGAGGGCTAACATAGTGCAAAAATAGTGCCATTAGTCACGTGACTGTACAATAGATCTTACTGCCTGAACTAAGAATATACACTATTGCTGTGACCTAATCTATAGTTTATATTCTGTATATTTTAAATGTGTTATACAGATAATAACGTAAAAACTAAACCCTTCTAGGAAACTTCAGATTGATTGCATCTCTTTGAAATATCATCAATTTTTTTCAGACTCAATGAAGAGATTAGAATTTGATTCCGTTTAGAGGTTCACAAATATGTGTTTAGAGGTCCGGAGGTCTCAGGTTCAAACCTCGGCCCTGTCAGTCAGTATAATTTGACTTTGAATAATATTTCGAATACCTACATTTAATTTTATTCGGAAATAATAAAATGGAACTAATCCTTGGGATAACTAGAAAAAAAAATAATGCTAAGGCCACCGACACCTTACAAGACAATTATTATCACAGCACCATGACTTAAATAGAAGTAGGGTTGAGTGGCTGTCATGTTTCCTACATCAGGGGTTAGGAAACGTCGGCTGAAATCCAGCTGCGCTATCAGCAGCCGAGGGCACATCAATAACCTTGTCAACGAGGCCTTTCCTAAGGGAGCCACGTCCAGCCCCTGTCCCCACCGGCATAGCTCACAATATTTGTTGCATACAAATCACCAACCTCAGGCCTATGGAGACCTATTGTAGCCCCGCCAAGTGCTGACTCGTCCTACCCGTCGACTCACCCTGTCAAAATGCCACATCTCAATTTTTATGACATTATTCACATACCTATTTTTTACCTATGCATAAAGTATTTTTAAAGTTACTTTCGCGTATTCGATTTTGTTCAAGCGAATTTCAAAAGGTTTTTTTAGACCACCATTCTCAATGGTGGGTTAACAAATTAAATAAAGTATTTTTGTTCATTAATTAGGGATAGAAAACCATAGTGACTGAGCCGTGGTTCAGGTTCAGGTGCTCTCCTAACTGAGCTATCGAGCGCAAGTCTAGTTAAAAAAATCAGTTCAGCTAATCTTCACGAGAAACGTCAGTAGAGCTGAATATTTTAAAGTATTCTGCTATGTCACCCTTGAGTTTTCATTTTCCAAAGGTTAGTTTGTCTTTTAAAGTTTTATATATCAAATTTAAATACAATGTTAAATATTGTAATAGATGATATATTGTTGTAATTAAATATTGAATAGATGCCAACTTTATAATAATAATTAATAGTTGTATAAAAAACACAATTAAAATAGATAGATAGCGACAGGACTGTAACTTGATCCGATCAGGATACCGGAGTTCAATTATTAATTAGTACTAATTCTGAACTTATACAATAGTGAATTCTTCTGGGATTTTCCTGTCTTAATTATATCCCATTATTTCAATATCAATTGAATTATACCAATTAATAGTATAGCATATACAATGGGTCCAATTAAGAGATGCAGGTGATAGCTCCCTCGTAATCAGGCGTCCAGAGTTTTTTAACTGACGTATTGTGTCCTCAAGTATGGATTATTTCTTATCTTTTTCGCTGAAAATAGTTCAAAATAATTTATACTGCTATAATTAGGAAGTATTTATAAGTATTATGGCAATTTATTTTTACAAAATTATATATTTCATATGTTTAAGGAGTGCCTCTTTCAGAAATCATGCGATTTCACTAAACATTTCAACGTGTGTCCGGAAGAAGGGCCTATGTCACGATTTTTTCGAAACTCAGATTTTTGTCGAATAAGGGCCTATGTCAAGTGGTGTACGTATTGCCATGGTTATTAGTTGAAAAGGAAGCCGCTAGAGGTCAAGAGAATCACAATCGTTGAGAGAAATCACAAAACTTGAAGTGGAAGAAGGGCCTATGTTATCAGTATTGAAGCTCTTGTAAAATTAGGAAAACGTGACATAGGCCCTTCTTCCGGACACACATTCATTTGAACTTCACCCGAGAGAAAAAAAAAATTATCTTACAAATAAATTAAAAAAAAAAATTTGGAGGATCATATATCATATATATTTAATTGTTCCAAATATAACTCGCTGATGTTAAACATAATTATAAACGTGACATAATGTTTGTGTGGGGTTTGATAGGATCACATGGAGCCTAATGAAGCGTGCTCTAATATCCGTTAACTAAGGTATCAACGTGTTACTCTGAGGGAGCCAAGATCAGGTTTCTGCCCAGTTGAGCTAATTATTTTCAGTAATCAGGTGATGATATCAAATTGGGGAGGTCCTGTAACGTTGATTACTCTGGGTCTAACAGCCTTTCATTCAGAGCTAAATTAAACGTTTGTCACTTCCACTGGATGATTCCGCCCTTTTATTTTATAGGAGATAACGTAATGAATGCTCTCTTGGATATCATCATTCCTTCATTATAGCCAATCAACATCATTAAATGTCTGTTATCTTTTTCTCTATTTTAAACCAGAAAAATATATTGTTTAATAGAGCAAACTCCTGTTTTATCACTTTATATCATAGTTAAATAGCAATATTTTTCTGGAATTTTGTACGTTATTTATTTTACAATGGCACAACTAGATATTCGTGATTTATAATATATATTTAATTCGCAAAGTTATATATATATATATTCCTTTATTGTGCTGTAATTACAATCTGCCTTTTATAAGGCAATAAGTAATAAGATAAATGCTCTCATTCATACCATATTTACAATTCATCATTCACTCACTCATTCATACAATATTTACAAATTCGCAAAGTTAGGAAGATAGTTTACAGCATGACATACTCACCGAAGTGCTTAACCAACATTTCACTAGATTTATTCACAGATTTATTCCTTTGAAATTGCAAAGCACGATTCTGAAGACTAAAAATACAGTCATGAAGTACCCCCCCCCCCCTATAGAAGGTATCCTATAGTAAAAACGAACATTGTAGTAATAAATATCATAACAATGCCGGCAGCATAACAATACTCGTCCTAGTGAAAGGTTATAGATCGCACACTCTTTTGTTCATGTGAGATAAATGCCTAACCGATACTATCTGATAAATTAAAAATACTGGTTGATTTTTTTTTTTTGTGCATTTGTTAGCAAAATGTGTGTTTTCTAAAATATTTTATACACTACATTGAAGAGTTCTTTTGATATTACTATAATTACTCTATCTTGTATAACTGAGATTATTCTTATAATTTTTTTTTAATTTCCACTATTATCAGCAACATTTTAATTGACTCCTAATATTATAAAAATAGCACGTAGAGAACTAAATCCATGTCCAATTTAATGATCCGTCTCTTTACGACATGTGTTTTTATCGAATGTAATATTTGTAACCATCAAAGAATTGATTATCTAATAATACGTTATATTTTTGGCAGCTTTGGGACACCTGCAGAACTCTCATAATAAATTTAAAACTTCCTTTCCAGAACCTACGAGCATGTTTCATCTATAACTACCCTCGCAACACAAAAATAATCAACGACTTAAAACTCCTCACAATTCAAGAATTTCCCTTTTCTCAAGCTGAATCATATTTCAACAAAACATTAGCTTCTGAAAATCCATTAATACGGGCAATTGATAATTAAAGCAAAATTTCTCTAAAATGATAAGCTCACAAAAGAACTAAATATCTTTTGCAAAATTGAAACTTTTATTTGAATAAGGATTCCACAATCTAAGTGCGAAATATGTTTGAAGTACTTGGTGTAAGCTAAAAGTTTCTGATCATGATTAAATAAAAATCTTGATTTATAAGACCAAAGATTTTTTTTTAATTTGTAAGTATTTTTTCAATTTACTTGTAAACATTTTTATTTAATTTGTGAACATTTTAGGTAATTTGTAAACAATATTTGTTTGTTTGTATTGAGTGGGTTTCGGTATATATTTTTGTAAATAAACAATTATGTTATTGCCATATACAATAACATAAAAGGATATCATGTAATTACAATTAGCAATTCAAGATTAGTTGCAAATTAAAATGCGAATATTTCTTATCTCTCCCTTAAAACTTTTCTAACATTGTAGTCCATGTGAAAAAGTTTCTGACATGTTTAATGCTTTGTAATTAAATAAATTAATTGTCCACTTAATTAAACACATACATAGCATATTACTCACTATATAAAATATGAAAATTCAAAGGAGTGAAATCATAAAAGTTTCTGGTTTTTAAAAAACCAACGAAACCCTAAACTACTTAGAACTTCTATATATATATAATAATATTTGTTTGTATATTCGAAATTGTTAATCTATGTTTGACAGAGAATTAGATATATTCGCTGGGTGCATCTCATATATCTACTGGGGCTTCGCTATTTAATTTTTTTACATTGCCATCCTCACAGATTCAAAACTAAAAAGCCCGATCGACGAGAGTATTGACACGAGTAGTGAAAAGATAGGTTCCACCCATACCGCCTCCTCTCGAACCCCTCGTTGATTTGGAGGCAGTAAACACTGGAATTTAAGGCCGAAACCTTAACAATTTTACTAATGATAAACCATGACAAACCAAATGAGATATTGAACTACTCAAGAATACATTTTTTTTATTTGAAGAGCAAAGTCAGGTTTCGTGAAAGTTGTTTGAACTTTATGACTGTGATACATTTTACATTTCTGAATTACACGGGCAAGATCCATCTCATGTTTGGGTGGTACTCTACAGTCTAACTGCAGAGGGAGTGTATGCTTTGGGAATTATAGCAGATGATTAACTAAGAGCCATTATATTAAGAGCTTAATTCAAGAGAAACAGTCTACATGTTACCGTGGCTGAGTCAACATCGTTATCATCGTAAGGGCTAAGAGTCGTAAAGCCTTCCTGATAATCCGTCCTTTTTAGTGATATTTTTGCTTTATATTGCGATTTTATAAATTTTTTTTTTATTTAAACTACTAAGAGAAACAAGAGTGCGTTCCTTTATATTTTAAATAACTTCCATTTACACATTGATATTATTTATAATTCATATTTTAATGTATTCATTTAAAATTTAATCTTTTTTTTTTTCTTCGTCTAAAATATTTTTTTAGGTCAATACAAGATATTAATAGCTGACCTATGGACCACTGAATTCCCCGACGAAAAAAAAACAAACAAAAAAAACTTTTAATTAAGGTGAGCCCCTCACCTAGAATTGTATATGTACTATTGACTTTTAACTTCAACCAGATTGTATTTAACCTAACCTCCATCGAATGCATCTGCGTATCGCAGAAAGAGGAGATATTTTTAAATCGAAATTTTGTTAAAATGTTATAATTAATTAATTAAAGGGGTTAAGAAAAAAAAAACTAACGTCAATCCGATATTATAATTGTAAACCACCCTCCTTCGAATGCATCAGCGCATCGCAGTAAGAGGAGATGATTGCATATAATTATTTGTTCATATTGTATAATAAATAAAGGGGTTAAAAAAACTAAAAAAAACTGTCTATTAAAACGATAAAAATGAATTAAATATATTATTTTATCTATAGGTAGTTTTAGGGTAGCCTATCCCAATAGGTGTCCAAATTGTGCATCTTGTTAAAAGAGCTAATATCAAAATGTTAGACAATAGATTTTAAGAAATGACTTAGTTATGTGGGAGAAACTGAAACTGGTTTAGAAATCTAGAGATTAATTCCACTGGCTGGTCTTTCCAACCCAATGCTTGTGGTTTGAGGTATGGGTGGTTTGACTTCCACACAAAGCAGAGCTAGATCACTTAATCAGCTTACATCATTAAACTTACATTTGCACCTAATGATGCTTAGCATACCATTCCATATTATTCAAATAACTTAAAAATTGACAATCTTTTACATTATACATTTTACTTACATTACATATTACCTCGTTCATAATAAATAAAACCACAAATTTTGGAAGCCAATGTACAAATACCTTTTTTATAAAGATGTTATAAATAATTATGTTATTATTATGTAAGTACAGTTGTTTGTACAGAACCTTTAATTGGGCTATAAGAATACATTCATACTACACATGCAAACAATATACATATGCACAATACACATTCTGCCAACGAGTCTCCCCCCGCCTTCCTTTCCTACTGTTCCTCAATATGGCGACATCGCGTATGCAAAGGTTTGGTTGTCCCCCATACTTCTCGATAATAAGTCCAAAGTGGTTTTAGTAATTTTGCAGTTGTTTCACAGTGTACGTCAGTAAGAGAGGGGGAGAAGCTAGTGAGAAAAACAGCCGCAGGTGGGGGAACCCCCCCCCCCCCCGGGCTGGCCTGCCTATATAACCGGGCCGTCTTCGGGCAGTAACCAGAACGTACAGAACCGGCACTTGGAACACTGCTGAAAAAGCATTATTTTATTTTCTTCAAAATCCTTATCACCTTATCATATAGCAATGATAGGACAATATTTGAATAAGTTTTTCAAATTAAGAGGAGTTTAAATATTGGCCTAACTAAGCTGTCATGAATACCACTCGATTGCCCACATCTTATCTTTCACGTCTTCCCTCTCTCTCTTCCTCTCCCTCTCTCTCTCTCTCTCTCTCTCTTCCTCTCCCTCTCTCTCTCTCTCTCTCTCTTCCTCTCTCTCTCTTCCTCTCTCTCTCTTCCTCTCTCTCTCTCTCCCCCCCCCCCCTCTCTCTCTCTCTCTCTCTCTCTCTCTCTCTCTCTCTCTCTCTCTCTCTCTCTCTCTCTCTCTCTCTCTCTCTCTCTCTCTCTCTCTCTCTCTCTCTCTCTCTCTCTCTCTCTCTCTCTCTCTCTCTCTCTCTCTCTCTCTCTCTCTCTCTCTCTCTTATGGAGTCAGATCAAAACGAATTAAGCTGCCACCGACTAGGCTACCAGCAAGGGTGAAAAGCCACAGGTCCACCCGTTTTATCTCTTTCTTGGCGCTCACCGGACGGCTGCTAGACGTTGTAGTGACCCTACCCCGCGGCTGGCGTTTCCTCCCCACCTTGGGGACTCACATATCTGAACCCGACACTGATCTTTCGGCATATGTGGTATTGACAATATCTGGTATTATTCATGATGGTATTGAAGCTCATGAGAATTAAATCTGCCTCATTGGTACTCAGAGTTATACTGTATCCTACAAAATAATATAAAATTCCTGTTTCTCATAACATGTGTGTTTTGAAGTGTTAAATTTTTGGTTTTGGAACTTTCAGTAATATCCTGAAGTTTCATTCATGAAAACATTTGTAATTTCTCAGATACGTATGTACCACCAGTATTGGATTGTGATGAGAATAAGTTAAAGGGACAGTCTGCAATTCGAGCTACCCTCGGGGTGAAAAACAGTCAGTGTAAAAAGGGAATCAAGTATTTTGCTAATGGTTAGAGGTGGTTAAGGGCTTGAGGGAGGGCGAGAAGGAATCCCACTTAGCCGTCGAAATTGAGAAAATGTAATCGTAATCCAGTTAGAGTAAGGGCTGGCGCAGACCCCGGCAGCCCCCCCCCCTCTGATCGCCTCGTAAAATCCACCACCCTTATAAAAGATGCAATTGCCGATCGATCCACTCCTGGAAGAAGAGGGCCGGCCCAGTAAACAAAGGGGTTAAATTTCCAATGGCGGAGCCCACCCCCCCCCCCCCCCACCTTCATAGAGCATCTGGAATAGCCACGAAAGTACATTTGGCTAGAGTTCCAATGAAGTTCACGACGAACTTTAGCGGTAAAGGACAAACATGACCTAGTGGGTATTGTACTATTCATATTTCTTCAGGCAATGCTAGAACAATAAAATAAGTACAGACACTAAGCTCGTTTAGGTCCGAAGATTTGAATATAATCAACAACTCTCTCTCACTCTCTCTCTCTCTCTCTCTCTCTCTCTCTCTCTCTCTCTCTCTCTCTCAAAAACTCTGGTTTGAATTGTTTTACTCCATGCGAGAATCAGGGTATTTGAAAGCATCTTGCGTTTGGCTTATAAATTACCTATTAGAAAATGAAGGCTTCAGTTTGAAGAGGAGAAGGACCTGGTGAGATTTCCGATTAAAAATTAATTGTGGATGTACCAAAAAGCTGATTTGGAAACACTAATGATGGGGATACTAGTCAAAGGTTCTCCACTCATCCAAATCTCACTCCAAATTGTGGTTGGAATTGTATTCGTGGTACCTCATGCCTCAAACTGTCCGCGAAATTCTTATAGATAACAGTTAAAGAAAATTCTCTTCTTCCCATAGGACAGCTTTCTGAATAAGCCGCCGAGGCTTGTAATAAACATTTTAAATTGTACCTTGTAATTTCGCCAGAAAATTTTCGAGAGAATCGTGTACCTTAGACACTTTAAATCGATTCTTCTTAGTTCAGGTCCACTCTTATCATGTATGAAACCAATAACGAAGAAGAGCACTATACCATTTTTAAGCGAGACTTAAGCTCTAGTTCTGCCTGCTGAACCTTTCAGTGATTCAACTCGACAATGATTATTGGACTTATATAGTCGGATAGTGTTGAGAGCTATCCTGATTAAGATTTTGATTTATCTGATGAATAAGTTTTTTTATTACTTTGAGTTTTGTTACGACCGGGATAATTTGTAATATTTTAAAACTAAAAGTAGAATATGTAATATTTGTTATAAATTAAATATATGGGGCATTAGAGTAATATATACCTGTTTTAATTAATTATTATCAATTTCCTCTGTTACAGCGTAAGTGAAAAATTAAATATTTATATTGGAGAAAATTGATTGTGGTATGAAAGTACTTCAAAAAAGTATATAATCCTTTTGTGTTCGGAAAGAGACAGTTTCTGCTGAAGAGGAGCAGCGGAAAGGGCTTGAAACATTTAGGGTTTTTGTTGTAAAAATAAAAATAAAGGTTACTAACTATCATCTAATCATCTAATGTTAATAGTAGAGGTCGTAATGCTCTCCTCGTAATTATTCCATATCAACTACCTTCTTGGGTCGGATCAATGTCTTACGAAGTACGATCTTCTCAAAAATGAAGAGCCAATATTTCGCTAAACGCATCTCAGCGTTTTAGTCAGAATGATCCAGAATGATGATTCACATACGTTGCAGGTTTTGTGACAAAGTAAATTTAAGAAAAGTAATATACATGATAATTTATTATTATAACTTTTAACAAACGGCTTACAGTTACAGAACCCATATTGCACAATAGCTACCCGAAGTTCGATTAATGTTTGGTACTCTAAAGTTGGAAGGTGAGCCAGAGAGAAGTTGCTAAAGTTTATCGGTAATGAGATCAGTTATAATTAATTGAAATCCGCTAGTTAGGTAACGAGGCTACTTGAGGTCTGGGGAAAGGTGTAGGTCCAAGCGGGGGTGTAAAACCCCGACATCCTGTTGTTTACTCCGCCCCCGGGACGAGGTGAAATTTTTATGAGGGGGGTCTTAGATTTTATAGCACGATCAGTGGGCTTGGTGCTCTCTCAGTCAGAGGGTTTACGGCCTAGCATCGAACCCCAAGGGCACACTAACCCAGGCCAGCACTCTCTCACAGGCAACACGGTTGTTACCGAGCTCACAAAGCGGCACAATCTACTGCTAATGATGTATACATAATCAATCCTTTTATATAATAGCAAAAAGATAGAATAAAGTCAAATATTACTACCCAAGGATAATTTATATCGCTTATTTTTTTTAATAATTTCTAAAATAACTGATTTTTTGTATCATTGAATAAATAAACCCTTATTTAGTATTTTTGTTATAAATATAACAATAAAGGTTATTAACTTTACCAAAGTTGTGTCTTATGGTTTTCATGACAGAGGTTCTTCTTTATCCAATACTTTCTTAGGTTGGATCATGTGTCTTGCCAAGAATAGTCCTCTTAAAAATGAAGAGTCTGAACACAGAGGATGAGCACCCAATTAGAGTTGAAAAGCAAGCTACCTTATCAGAAGCAACCAACCTCTATTTATAAAATGAGGTCCCATTATACGCCTTGAAATTTCAACCCAGTTAAAACCCTACGTTCCAACCATCGCCCTAACCACTTCACCATATGAGAGCCCCACTTCATTATTGATATTCCCATATTCAGGAAGCTAATTTTAGTTTTTACCAAATTCATATCGAAGATTTACGATAATTTATTTTTCTAAATAAAGTGTTATTCTACATAGAAATTATGAATTAAAATAAGTCTTTGTTAAATAAATGATGAGATTTTGTTCCGGTTAGTATTAAGTACCCCAATCAATATTATGAAAAAATAAAAGCTACCAAAAATATATTATTTCATTTGTGGGTCATGTTTATTTTTTTTAATTTGTAACCCACAGCCATATTTCCGGAAATTTACCCTTTAAATTGACATTCAAAACAATAATTTCTTTAAATGCTTATTTAATTTTCTTTATTTCATTTTTGTTATACCCTGAAGAAAAAATAGTCATTATATCTTAAATTAATAATTTATAATAATCTATGCTCAAAATATCACAAAACTTGACCAACGATGTCCACATCTTTATTACTTCCATTCGAAAATGTACCAGGCAGGTACCTAATCCCATCATTCCCAATATTATTAGCAGAAACCCAATGCCCACACATGTCACACAATCAATTCAATCCTAACTTCCATCTCAAGCCCCTGGTAAAAAAGGACCCGACACTGTCGTGACCGCCGCACCTACGACCAATTCTGGAAGCTGTTTAAGCGAAAGTTGAAATCGTACATATCTAAATTCTTCATACCTATCTTCTTTGTCAGCCATTAACTGATCCCTCTGGTCCACACTAAAAAAATTCTTAAATTCAAAAAACACCCTGTTGTGGCCACCTCTTAATTACAAATAATTATAAGTCACTCCCTTCTCGATCAGATCATATCATATCTATCATTTTTTCCATATGTTTAATAAATTAAGCTTATGACACCAGTCGGAGAGTGAGGGGATAAGTAGTGGGGGAGACAGTCATAGGTGGGGAGTTATCCCCACCCTACTGGCTGGCCTCCTATATAAGCATCGGCCTTAGACCAAATTAGCACAACTAATCACTGACTGCGGAATTTTCTCTTTCCAAAAGAAAAAAGCCCACTACCTACTAGTTACATAGAAGGAACGGAAAAAATCCACCAGCCAACAACCTAGTATATCTGGGAATTAAAATGGACAGACACCTCCATTTTAGTAACCATTTTACGAAGAAGTTGAAGCAAACACGCACGAAGTCTTACCGGCTTACGCACTTATTGACTCCCCCCAATCTATCACTGTGTCTCAAGCTACTGATCTACAAGAGCATACTCAGGCCTACTCTGCTGTATGGTGCACCGCTTTTTCTTTATCTGACGTATACGACGGCTCGGCGACTCCAAATATTCCAAAACGGTATACTAATGAAAGTGGTCAGAGGTACTTCATTCGAGCAGCGGAGCAACAGTGAGCTTCACGAGATCTTTGAGCTGCCTACGGTGGATGAGTTCATCCAACGTAGACATATCAAATTTTTCGACTCTCTGCCATACTTGACAAACCCGGTGTTTAACACGATAATCCCCGCTCCGTTCCCCCATCGATGGCAGGACGCAGTCGTGGCTGGAACGCTTTAGTCTTAGGTTCTAGGTTTAGGCTTTAAAGTTAGTGTTTTCCACGGTCGCAAGCTGAAGGTAAGCGTCATCACCTAGTGAGTGTATGTGTATTGGACTTATTAACAACAATCTGAAAGTACTATATTTTATGCACTCCTTAATATGCATCTGCGAATGCAGCACGAGGAGACAGTTGTAATTCCAAATTTATTTCTTTATTTTTGTCATTTTATATATATTTTCAATAAAGAGGTTTTGAAAAAAAAAAAAAAAAACTAATCGGACCTTCACTTGGAACACTACTCTCTCCTCTCTCACTGCACTGGCGCCTACTGCTCTACTCAAAACCATGGACAGCTAATTCAACTACCTCTGCATATCTCTTTCCTAACCTCGCTATGTTGTAGTCTGGCGTCGTCAGACCCCACACCTTCCTAGTGAGAATCTCTGCCTCCGTCTCGCTAAAACTAGCACCTCCTTGGGAGAGACCTCTCCCTAGTGGACGACGGTTGCCTGCAAAATTTACCAGCAGTGTCTCCCACGTCAATCCAGTCTGCCTCTCTCCGGTTCACACTCGACTTTGGGATCCGGATGGTTTTCGCCTACCCTTAGACACCAAGTGTGAATTCGTGGTCATTCCAAGACCACATAAACTACCTATAAACCTACCCTCTGCCTCTTCTCCTGAACACACTGCTTTGTCGGAGCACACACACCTTCTAAAGATCTTATGGAGTCAGATCAAAGCGAATTAAAGCTGCCCGCCAACGAGGTTGGCAGCCAGGGTGAAAGACCACAGGTCCACCCGCTCTATCTCTTTCTGGGCGCTCGCCGGACGGGGGCTAAGAGGTTTTAGCGACCCTAGCCCGCAACGGGCGTCTCCTCACCACTTTTGGGATACTCAGGTATAAACTGAGCCCCCTAGTGACGACCCGACACATCCACTCCAGGTGACGATGGGCCAGCGTCATTCGGAGGAAAAACCGATGAATTTAGATGACATTTCTCCAACACATTTAAACCCCACCCGGACGATGAAAATCTATCGGAAGCCTCTCTCATTGATGCTTTTGTTTCTACACCAATGCCTTTATCCCTCACACCTAAAGCAATTCACCCCCCCCCCCCCAAGGTACTTACTGGACCATTTACCAAGAAACAAGTCTGCTGGATATGAGCTTCTGAATTCAACAATCCTTCACCAACTACTAGACAAAGCCATAGGATTTCTCACATAAATCATCAACTGCTGTAAACAATTCTTTGTGTGGTTCGACTTCCCTCTTTTATGGAAATTTTACATTATAACATTAGTTCCAGGAAACCACCTAATAACCCTTCATCCCATTGGTCCCATTGGTCTTCTTCCAATTCTCTCCAATAATTTTCTATAAGATCCTTATTAAACGTCTTCTTCCTATTACGGAAACCCACAATATTCTACCGTCAACGATGGGAAATGTACCAACACTACATTTACGCTATGACGTGGATCCTGCCCAAAGGACTTTTTCAACGATACGCCTGTTCCCACATCAGGCACAGTGCGATACCTTACATTCCTACCTTGACAACAAATTAATCTGAACACTCATACGAGACTTAGAAGACTGGAACATGACAGATTGTTTGGGCTAGTGTATAGACTGCTGGACAAGAAATCCATGTCACACTAGAAAACAAAATACTCATGTATAAGGTCACACTAAATCCAGTTGGGACTTACGGACTTGAAATATGGGAATCAGCAAACCCCTTTAACATTAATTGCATCCAATCCTTTCAGTCTAAAGTTCTAAAAGCATCAATTAATGCACCTTTTTTTTCATGAATAATACCCTCCTTGATGAATGTAAAATTCCCACTAGCCAAGAAAACATTTCCCTAAACTTCTTATACGTGCCCTGAATGAATGTGTATTGTAATAATGTTTGATTGAATAAAAAAATGTAAATTTATATATGTGATATGAATGCCATCTTTTATAAATATAGTACGGATACAATCTATAATTACAATTATCTAGCTTCTGTTGATTAAATGATCAAGTTTCCCACTCATTTAAACAAGAAAAAGGCGTTCCCCCAAGGGAGTGTACTTGGTCCTACATTGTTTTCCTTGGCTTTAGATACCATTAAAATACGCTTGACATGACTTAACCTATTTTCGGTAAAGCCTTTGATGAGTAAAGGCATTGGGTAGGACTTCAGGTCGCACAGAGCACGTTTGACTATGGGAGGACTTGGGAGGATTTGGGCATTCCCAAATATGTAAAATCAGTGGGCTGTACTGGTATCTGAAATATTGGTAGCCATCTTGGTTTTTACCCACGCCCTCCAATCAGACCTCGTGTCCTTAAAATGCGAATACACGCATTCCTGTTGCTACAGGGTGCCGCTTTTGTTCCCAGGGTGTTCACGCTATTGTGGCCACCCTCCCCCCCCCTCGAGATGCTAGGGTCTGTGTTCTCACCATTTCCATAGTCAGGTCCATAACATATATATTTATAAAACCCATGCATTAAACTCCGAAATGTTTAACAATTTCTTGTCTCGTAAAGTAATAAATATATATCACTTTATATATATATATATATATATTTAAAATGAATTTAGTTTATAATCAATAAAAAGAAATTTGAAACAGTAATTAAAGAGATTAAAGTGCCCGAAGTACTTTGATGCGTTGTTCCAGATGATTAGTTGACTAATTAAATGCCCCCTTCAACTGTCCGATTTTCCTGCCCTATTTATAAGGGCTGCTTTGTATGCTCTTGCCCTAGGTACCAAGCTGACACCTTTATTATTCTGTGCAGCTAACCCCTGTTGTTTACCCACTGCTGAGCAAAAACCAGTCCTTCCACTAAGTACAAAACGGAGGGCCAATTGAAATTCTAGGTTCATCTGCGGATGCGAGTCTTTGCGTCCAACCACGTTCACTCGCTTCGGAGGAATTTCATTACGGGATGGACCACTTTCCTTATATGGGGCTGTTTATCAAGATAGCCTAGAAATTAATAAATAAAGCTAAGAAACTATGGCTAAAATGTAATCTTCCTCCTTTTTCAAAGAACCTCCAAAAAAAACTATAATAATAGATCACATTTATATGTATAAAATAGTTCATTGATATATTTTTAGTCATTTGGTCGTTGTTACAACCAGTATTGAAGGCTTCTACCAAAATAGGTAATACCAACCATGATTTTATACATAAGCGAGCTAAACATAATGGTTTAACGTATGGTTTAAATGTTTTTTTATAATAACTAGTAGTTCTTTTAAGCAATTCCAGAGTTTAAGATAGGCCAATAAGAGGACAGGATAAAATGTTGATTCTAAAGCCGCTACATATTCTTTTAAGAAACCTAGGAATAGTATTTTTGTGAAATATGACGATAAATTATTTAATTTTTCGGAATCACCCAAATATAAATAGGATCCACGAGGGTGGTCTGAAAGGTTTCCGACCTAACAAAGCTTTTATTTATTTTATTATCATCTTCATGTTGAGGTCGGAAACTTTTCAGACCACCTGTGTAGCTCTTAAATAATAAAATAAATTAATAGATAATATTTTGAAGAAAGCCATTGATCACAGTACATTGAGAGACATAATGTCGAATTACGAAACATTATAGTTCAAAAACTAATGAAATGTCTGGAGAAAAGCAGGAAACTAGTACTCCTATTAAACAATAACGGATATGAGAACTGAGTTTATTTTATGTAGTTATTATTATTTTGTGCTGGTAATTTGTGTTTGGTTCTAAACCTTTTTTACCAGCAATGTTAATTCATTTTTCTATCTCAGTCGTCAATAAATCCAAGCCTTGAAACTTAATATGTTCATAAATAATCAATATACTATACTTCAGAATAATGATGAAACGGTAGGTCCTAAATTTTAATTCATCCTTTACATCTCTCTGGACAGATCTATTGATTTCACATACTACCTATTTCCCGAAGCACACAGCTCGGAATAATGATGGGGAAAAATTAAAATGCTAATACTACCCATTATTTATTAGGCAATTTCGAAAGCCCTTCCCATTCAGACTTTGATCTCTCAGCCAAGGCTAACGATAGAACGATTTGCACGTTCTTTCTATGTGATTGGAATTTCTTTTGACCTCTTTGCTTTATGGGAGACGCTTCTCACTTTCAAAAATCTATAAAAAACAATCAAAAATTTTAATACTTTCACGGAAGACCCTTTCTTTTCCCATGATCGATGACACATAAGACAGGAATAAAGAATTAAATTTCTTCCAACCGATTTAAATATGTTTTTTCTGTCAATATTATAGGCATTTATAATTATTTTGTAAGTGACCTGTATTAGAACTTTTTACAAGTTATATATAAGCCCAATGCTATAAGGGGCATAGGGTATTATTAATTTTATGTTTCTTGAAAAGGCGATTTTATATAAAAGTGAAGCATTTTTTAGCGATAAATCCATTTATATAGACCTCAGCATATTTACTTTTTTGATGGAGCTAATAGGCTTTACATTAACTAAGGGTATCAGGTATACGGGTTTTCGGCTCTCTGCTGCGTACATCGTTTTTAATTTCAAAGCTAACCAGGCAGTCGCATAAGCAGTAGAATTAAATCATATCTCCATCTAGCAACCCATCATAATATGATGAGTCAAATCAACATTTTTTGAAGTAAGGGCAAATCAATAAACAATGAGCTGACCAAAATGAGAGACCCTGTCTAAGGAATAAATTAACCTATGATACTGGTAGACTGTAGTATGATTTGTTAATAGTAGCGACAATAGACCGCTCATCAGGACTGCTACCAATAGACAACCATGAATATAAATACCTCACTACTAACAGAACCAATTATATGAAGAGCTCAAAGTTTTCTACAATTAATGCCAACTTTGGACATAATGAACCAATAAGGAAATAATGAAAGGACTCCGTCACGTGAGTATTTTTGTGCCACTGGTTTCAATAAAATCAACTTTATTCCCGTTAATATTTTTAACAATCGATTTCTGACATAAAAAGAGTAAAATATTTGAATGTTGAATATTTACCGACCATCCCACTTGCTAATTTCACCAAACCTGTCGCTACGTCTCATATTGATGATATATAAATGTGTCCTCCGGCCAGCTCTGCTGTATGGTGCCCCGCTATTTACCCACTTGACTGACAATACAGCCAAATGTCTCCAACATTTCCAGAATGGGATCATGCGAAAAGTGGTCCGACATACCTCTCTCGAGAGGTTGAAGAACGCTGACCAGCACCCGTTGCATGGTGTGCCGTCGGTGGGTGAGTTCATCCGCCGGAGACACATCAAGTTTTTTGACTCGTTGCAGCACCTAACCAACCCAGTGTTTAACACTATGACCCCACCACCCCTCCCGCATCGATGACAACAGGCTGTCGGGGACAAATTAGGTTAATAATTAGTATGTAAGTTAGTTTTAAGTTTGATCAAAAAGGTGAGCTCTTTTTTCATCACCTTTATTAGTCAGTTTAGTCCAGTCACGTATAATGTATTTCATTATACTTGTTTATTCATTATATAATTTTTATAAAATAACAAAACCTGTATATAATGTAGCGATGCTACAGGAAATACAAAAATAATTTGTAAATAGATTCGCCTGAGGATTTATAATTACATATAATTATCTGTAAATTTAAAGGGGCTATGAAAGAAAAAAAAATGTTGATTATTAAAATCATTAAAATTATCAACCTATAAGAATTTCAAAGTTTATTGGTGTATGCACTGTGATGGGACGATTTATCTAAACGTGATAGGGATATTAAAAAATGGCTCAACGGCGTAGGATTACTAAGACCATCACCGTCTGCTACCCTTTACAAAAGTTCTCCCTCCATGAATAAGCTCAGATAGAGGTTATAAAGAGTTATTAAATTCTTTACAACCCTATGCTGCCAACTCCTCAACGAACAATATTATTATTTCTTTGGAAGTCTACGGACACCTCACCAGAAAGCACATTAACCATTCTCCGGTGAGGGGTAACTTTTGTAATTAAAAACTTCATTGGATCAGTTCTGTAACCAAGAAACATTTCATGAATAAATATAACAGAATTATACTTTGACGAGATCTTCATCGCCTCATTTGAGTCCGATCCTGATGTCACGAATTTAGTTTTTAAGTAATATCACCTGATCAAATATTCACAGTGTTTTAATTAAAAATGTATATGGATGTAATTTCTAAGAATGCTCTTTCACTTTGATATAGATTTTGTTCACCTTTACAACTCCTTCCACAGTTTGCTCCACAGTTTAAAATTAACTTGTTATTCTTGCACCGGATTCACTGTATGATCACACTGATATTATTGACAATTATTCAAATCTTTCTTAAAAGGCAACAAATTAAAAGAAAAACAGCTGCAAAATATTTCACATTGTAAACTGGAATAGATAGTTAGAATCTTTGATGAATGGCAAATTTAATTTATGGCAATTTAAGGTTCTATGCTTGACAGGTCCAAAAAGTTGAAGCCAAAAAGTGAACCATAAATAAAGGACATATATAAAAAAAATCATAAAGGTGTAAAAAACTTGATAGTACTTAGAGGAGAGTTGTGCTCTAACGGAGACGGTAAAAATAACTGGGCATCCAAAGCAGGAAGTCGATATTCACTCCGTGATTGATTACTTATCCATCGATGTACACGTTAATCAGTCATAGGCACGTTGACCGAGTCGTTTGTGAATCTCAGCGCAACCTGAATTTTCATATGACCTGAAAACCTTTACGCTAATACTTATAGATTGCTCCCGTTTAGTTGTATTTAAAACAATACAACACCTAACACATTGGCCCTCTTGAGCATGAGGTATCTCAACCCTTCGTGCATAGATAAAGCTATAAACACCATCCTTAGAAAAACAAGTTGCGAATAGATCCCCCCTTTAAGTAACGAGTTTTCACAAACGCTATGCTACACATCCAAGAGACTCGCACACCTGGTTTCATCATTAGGCCCGATAACGGTAAATAATGGGATGCAGTTGGTAGAACTGCCCTAGTGGGACACGCCGTTTCCCAGCTCTCCCACATTATGTGTCCCACCCACAGGCAGTAAGTAGCCTCTCCTTTAGAATTACCCCGTCCTTTTACCACCTAATACCCAATAGTAGTTCTCCCTTTGTGCTGTTCAAGTTTATAGCCCAGTACCAGCCTCAACGTTCAACATTGAGAAACATCTCAATAATTTTTCTTTATACAAACAAGTGGTTCCTCGGATCAATTATGTCAACATTATATGATCAATACTTTTTTCTTGCAATCAATCGTAATAACTTAAATGGTATTTATGTAAAAAGGAAATAAAGATTTTAGAAAATAAAGAAAAATTACCCAAAATATCTCATAAAATACTTTATTTTTTTGAGAAACCATCTTAGTTACTGAAAATAACCTTTTAACAAATAAAAAACAAATTATATGCATAAATTAGTTATGAAAATTAAAACAGAATGACCGGAAGGTATTAAATAGGTGACTTCTATTGTTGGTTCTCAAAACATTATTGGTCGGCAGTGTCGAGATTCTTTTAACTTTGCAGTATTTTATGAGTCTTAGCCAGGGAGGAATATGAATAAATATTATTAATCTTGAATAACTGATGGATTTGAGAAATGTTAAATATTAAGGAAACGGGTCTGACTTTATCATAAATCATTTTTCTGTCTAACTTCTCATGTATTAGTTTAGTTAATGACATGATTACTTTTCCAGTTGTAGGAAGACTATCACATTACTTATTTTTAGACTTAAGTTTATAAAGTAAATGTATGATACTTATTTTTTCATCGAGCTTTTATAATCAGTCGATGTCACACTGCTTCATATAAACAATTAAATAAGACAGACAATACCATGATGAATCTTCAATTTCACAATATACTTCCTTGGCTTTATATCTACAATTTTCTCTTTGAAGGGTGGTGATTATAATATTTTTGTCCAATTTTAATATAATTTAAGACTAGATATTTGAGATCCCAGAACTTTTACTTCATCAGGTATATACGTCAGGCTAACCACTAAGTCATATGCTAGTGCTTCTGTGAGGATACATAATCAGAAAGAAGAAAATATTATCTTTTCGGATCTGAGCTTAAAGAAAGCTAAATCTTTCCTGAAAGGCTGTCACGCGTCAAGTTGATCTCTTGGTAAAGATAGCAGTGACAGCTACCGAAAGCATTCTCCAACTTCTGAAAATAAACTGGGATTAGGTTTATCTATATACTTATTGCAATTCTTAAAATTTAAGTGACTTAAATTATCACAATATGACCAGGCTGAATAAGCCACAAGAAAATATATCCCAAGGAAAGGACGTATTGACATTTATCTAAGAGCTGATGAGTGGACTAGAAGCGCCTGTTATTGGACACCAAAAGACCCATTTATACTGTTTGTACAGTGGATCCAATTGCTGAGTGGCGAAAACTGTTGCGGCTTCAGCATTTTCATTCCCCCGTCGTCCTTCGTTTTATTAATCAATACGTCGCCAAACAATTTTTTATTTTCGTATAACTGAACGCATATAACTGTGTAAGTTGTAATTGTAAATGCAATTTGATAAATAAAGCCTTTACAATTAGCCAGGGGGAACAATTTCTATAAATAAAAGATGAATTTGAAGTGGAGATTTTTTACAAATTGCTGATAGGCTCGTCATTAGCAAATATCGATTGCCGGTATGAGCTCTCTAATTTAATATGCTCAGTACCGTATTAAATTGGCGAAAAGACCAGGAGTAAAGCTTGGTTACTTATAATAAAACTTCCCCATGTACAAACAGATAATACACACAGATAAAAATTTACATGGGTATTTTAAATTGTAATTGGTAAAGTGTTTCCAACCCTTTGTTTATTTTCCTACAGGTTACAGTATTAATTTATCACATATTTTGCATATTGCATACAGACAGCATGAAACATTTAGACCAATTAGGTTACTCATTCTATGGTTACTGTAAGAAAAAACACCATTCACTTATGAGTGTCCCTATAAGGTAAACTAAATGGTAATTTGTGTGCTTAGATTGGAGAGTTAGTCAAAGAGTTGATAAAGTTCCCGCTATGCCCACTATTTCAAGTACGCTCTTAAGCCGCAGAGAATTCTCACACGTGACGAAATTATTCTCTCTCGCAGTTGGGATTAAGAGTTATTCCCCTTGGAAGTTTCGCGGTATTACCATAATGAAATTAAACCTTTGAAGTGGAGTTTGTGACGCAACAAAATTTGTGTCCATGCGGGAAATGGCAGTGAAGTCTCACTTGCTCTTGGTGGAATGATGGTAAAAACTTAGACTAACTTCCCACCTCTTGAAAATACTTAAAGTTAACTTACAATTCACAGTCCGCAACTGAGTCTGCATCCTGTATTCTTTAATTTACATATTTACATACTCCCGAAATCTACACACTATGTAATTAACCCCTTAGATCTCAGTATTATTAGACATGATTGTTGGTCTTGTATACATTAGACAAATTAGTACATTTTTTTAAAAGTCATTTCCCTGATGTGATGCTTTATTCTTAGATTTAAAAATATCTTAAAATTAGAATAAGTGTACGTTATATATACATATATTGTAGGTTATATATATATGTTATACATACATATATTACATATAAGGTAGCTTATTAAATCCAAAAAAACACACTATTAGTTCAAGAGAATCTACGATTGCCACAAAAATCTATCTTTAAATCAAATAACCTATATATATAATACAGGCCCCTGATTTTATTTTTTATAATAGAGTAAGCATTCATTTTAATATATAGTCAACATTTTCTTCTATTGTAAACTAATCCTTTTATTTTCTACTTATTAGTTTACTAGTTTACATGTTTAACTATACTAAATTTCAATTAATAACCACCATAATTACGACTATCACTACACTTACTAGTCTCGCATAGTCTACTTGGTAATGTTGGTAATGAACAGCAACCTTACAGAATTTGGCTGAACATCTTCTTCGGCATCAGCCCCTCTTTTATACATACCCATTCTAAATACCTGGTTCGTGGAATGTCATTTACCCATCTCCTTTCGAGATATTTTCATAATTCCTAACGGACTTTCTTTCTTGTCTATCAGGTTTTGTACATTATCCTTCCAGATAAAGCCAATAGTCTTTCAAAAAAAATTCTCTTTTCGCCGACCCCACAGTTTTATTTATATTTTATCCAATTAAAATAATATACGCCACTTGAATTTGCGAAATTTCACTTGACGAATTTCCCCAACGTTCTTAGAATGGGTAGCTCCCGTTTCTGTTTACTTTTTAATATTTTGATCACAGAAGATAAATGGTTTATAAATGGTGATAAAATGAGTATACAAATCAGAATACGCTATAATTTACAGTTTGCGAATAGTATGAATTCATGTAAACCAAAATATTTGCTTCGGAAACAAGTTAGAACCTTCACATTAATAAAACCTTTAAACATTTTTTAAGGTAAGAAATATAGAATAAAATACCATGGAAGAATATCTCACGAAGAGGTGGTCGACACGTTTGGTGGCGTGCTTTAGTATGGCAATAGACGTTATCAGTTTGTGTAACCCGACGCACCACACTACTTATGTATTTAGGCAATTTATCATTTATCCTCACAACGCTGAATCCATCCCGACTAGATGCATCCCTGAAAGAAAAAAATCCTTGGGGTCCCGAGGATCGACATCGGGTTTCCGAAACTAGAAGTTAGTATGCTAACCACTAGGCTATGGAAACAGTCTAAGGTAAATAAAATATAATCTACAATCTGTATTTGACTGTATAATGGAACGATAAAACATTAATAATAAAAATATATAAATGCGGTACTTAGTTACGATCTCGATCTGATCTAATAGGACATTTGTAAACCCTGATAAGTAATACCGTATTTACAATACGATTGAGGTTCTCAGATGGATTTAGGCTCAAATGCAAACTTGTTTAACCCGGCAGAATTAGAATTAAGGCATCAGAACTCTTTTTCCTCGCGCATCAAAAAGGTTTTTTTTTTTTTTTGTATAAGGCCAAAAAGTATTCTAATAAATAAACAACAAATTGAATTAAACAAAAACATAGTTTAGATTCATTCTAGTTAGATATCATCATATAATGAAATATACATTTCCCTGTACAATTGCGATTATAGAAAAGTGAAAAAAAAAAGTAAATAATCATCAACATATTTTGTCTATATGTATTAAACAACCCTAACAAAATTATAACTCGCCCCAAGAGAACTAGTAAAAAACTTGCATTATCGAGGCTCAAAATGTTCCAGGTAAACATCTACCAAAAGGGCCAATGCGTAGAGGTATACGATGCACGAAATTTGGCAACAGAAAGAGAGAGGAGAGAGAGAGAGAGAGAGAGAGAGAGAGAGAGAGAGAGAGAGAGAGAGAGAGAGAGAGAGAGGAGAGAGAAAGAGAGAGGGAAGACGTGACAGATAAGATGTGGGCAATCGAGTGGTATTCAAGACAGCTTAGTTAGGCCGAATATTTAAACTCCTCTTAATTTGAAAAACTTATTCAAATATTGTCCCATCATTGCTATATGATAAGGTTTTTGAAAAAAAAAAAATAATGCTTGATTACTCATAGAGATGCATTGATTCTAAAAAGATAGAGAGTGTAGGTTAGTATGGCGTGTACTTGAACATTTAGTTAATACATAGATTTATTTGCTGCTTTGTTTAAAGTTCCCCCCCCCCAAAAAATGGATAATCTTATATTTATATATTATTGTATTAGGTGTCAGCAGATGCAAAAACAGTAATGCTGCAGTAGAAAATCAATTATAGAGCATATGAAAATTTAATTTCCGAAAGAGGTATTTCTCGTTCCCACGGTTTCAATCAGAATTAAATGAGCAGCGGAGTTGCATTGTTTAATGAAACAAAGATAGGTGTTGGCATCTAATTAACGGATAGAGATTTTAATTTTGCTCACTGCCTCTGTGAGAGAACTCCCGGCTTATAACAGCGTCTGTTTGTTTTGCTGATTGGGACTTTTAATTAAATGTGAATGGATCCTGACAACGGCCGGACACACAGGTACAATAAGAATCAATGAAGCTGCATATTTAGACGAAAAATTAGGGTTTTACAAAATCTACCACTCTAAAAGCACAATAACAAGAATCACATATTTTTATCTTAAGTTTTAATTAGTCTTAACTTATTAACTACCGGTTAAGCAAGCTATTATTTAGTTTTGTTTGATATTTGTTTGTAATTTGGTATTTAGAATAATAATAATTACAAGTAGGTCTCATCCTTTGGTTATTTAATTTGTCTTTCTGCTGTGGTTATGTAAGTACCACCTTCACTATGGTACCTATTCCCCCGTCTACCTTTAAACCAAATCATATTAAACAGCTAGATTCTATTTGTCACAATAAGGTGGTGTGTAGAGATTCCTCTACACAGTTGTTGATGGGTTAATCCTACTAATGTGATTTTTTTACAAGGCCGGCTCAAGTAAAAATTATTTTAATTTATCAGAGATCGTCGAAAAATATCCAATATATAAGCGAGCTTTTAGAAAATAAACAATGTTTGTCAGTTGATGATGATGCTGAAGATCCTTTATTTGAACCAGAAAGTTTATACAGTTCAAATTCTGGACAAGAAATTGATGAATCATAACTAGAGCATCAAGAAACTGTACTTGAACGTTTAGTTAACAAATACAGATTTATTTTCTGCTTCATTTTTGCAAATGATGATTTAAACCACCCCCCCCCCCCCAAAAAAAAAAATTGACAAAGTAATAGACTCCAAAGACAGATACAACTGTTTTGATTGCAAGGACCGTAAGTCAAAGCATTATTGCGAGAAATGATTCTGAAACTTTTGATTAAGATAATTTTACGTTTCAAAATAATCATATCGCACATTCAGAACGATTGAGGCACAACTCAAAAAATTTCTTGTGATTGAAAAAGACTGGAGAGGTTCAGTTAGTATAAAACAACAGTTATTATGGCTTCTTCGGAACTTCCGAATCAGGCACAATATGATCTTTATGAATGTGTAAAACTTTAAACGAGGTTTCCTAAAACCAGCACGTTTTAAGTTATGCATCCTTTCATTCTGGATGTGCGATCATTTTTTATCATTCACTAGACTATTGTAGACTATAGAGAAAAAAAAGGAAATTATATATTATTTACATTAGACTGGGGATTCGATGACTTGTTTGCTTAGTGATAAAATAAATATTTAATTTATGAGTCCATTAAATTTTCTCTAATGAATAATGGAACGATCAGGTCCAACGTTCCAAGTGACATGAAGATTTTTCAAGTTCCTTCACAAGATTTTTTCACTGTTGCGTTAGTGAGTGATAAAACAAGAAAGCATGTTAACTATGATGACGGTAACATCTAGTAGCCCCCCCCCCTAACGCCAACTAATACATATAACTAACTACCAGACTCCTCTAGAACTATTTGTATTTCAGGAAAAACACTAATAATAAATAGCCTAAATCGTTGTGGAGACAAAATTTCTAGTTGAAACGATGCCACCTTCGCTCATTAAAATTTTAGATTTGGTGATAATTTCAAAGAATTTACATTTCACTGATGATTACACGTAAAATTTATTTCAACATCTAGCTTTTTTTCATGAAAATAACATATTATGCCATAGTAGTATATATTCCCTTTATAAACTCAATATGTTTACTTTGTTGTT
Source organism: Acanthosoma haemorrhoidale (assembly GCA_930367205.1). Classification (NCBI taxonomy): domain Eukaryota; kingdom Metazoa; phylum Arthropoda; class Insecta; order Hemiptera; family Acanthosomatidae; genus Acanthosoma; species Acanthosoma haemorrhoidale. Next base: position 134,057,133 of record OV884011.1, read on the forward strand.
GGCAGAGCCCTACACCTCCGCAGTATGTCCTCTGGTACCACAACTCGAAGATGATCAACTATGACACGACCCGAGGAGGTGTGCAGGTTCGGACGGAGCAGGGCCAGAAGACTGAGAGTCACCTCACCATCCACGAAGCCAAGGACTCCGACTCGGGAAATTACACCTGCAGCGCCTCAAACACCCAGCCTGCCTACATACACGTCTTCGTGTCAGACGGTTAGTTACTGAGCGGTTTATGTTCTCTATAACTCATTTATATATGATTTCATTAGTTCTCCAGGTAGAAATTTTGAGCTACACACGTTAGATTTAAGAAAAGAAGTCTTGTCTCTCCACCAAGTTACATATTTTGTTAAAGTGCGTCAACTGCCAAACCGTCATCCTTAGTGCTTTACTTTAATACATAGTTTAAATGAAGTTTAGGAGTTAGTAAAAACTCTAGCGTGGAATATTGCCTTCTAGCTCGTAAAGAATAGGCCAATGATCCGAAGATTCAAAATCGAGCGCCGAGCAGCTGGTGACTCGATGAGGTTGTTGGGTTAGAAATAAGTCCGTTGTGGAGGTTCTATCTTGGCTCCCATATTGTCTAAATGTCAGTAAACCTAGGTGGATCACTGTGAACGGCGTCTTGATAATATGTCTGCCGAGGGCATTGGATGTTGTTCCACTCCACTAGCTGTGACAACGTAAGATAGCTTCGACATCGCCTTGTTTGGGCCTAAGGCCTCAAACGTTATAATTGAGAATATTGTGCCCAATTATGGAGTTGTTCTTTCGAGTCTTGCCAGAACTCTTTTAATAAGGCCAGTCAGCTGTGACGTCTGTTCACGGATGTGCTCATGGTGCCTAACATGTTGTACATGGCGTCCATGTTTGAATTGGGTGGAGCCGAGGGCGCGGGAAACCCTTCCGTTATTAGGTGCTTCCCAGAGGTCACCTGAGAATATGAAGCCGTTTGTCTTGGAGGTATGGGTATCTAGCGTCCCTAGGTGATGCAATTGTTTTGTGCTGGGCCTGGCGTCTAACCTCCATTGCCTGCATCAGTTTTAGTCTGTAGGAGCATTGTTGAAACGAAACAACATGGCCCTCCCCACAATTATCACAGCGTAGGGGCACCGCCTGGTCACGTGGGCATTCCTTTGTTTCGTGAGGCTGGCTACACCTCACACATTTTGGGGATTTAAAACAATATCGTCTAGTATGGCCATATTCTTGGCAATTTAGGCCCATGGGGATGCCTCGTTTCTCGTTATATGTGCTTACTCTGAAGAGCACATTGTTTACCTGGTGGATTTGTTTAAGTTTGTCTGCAGTAAGTGTGGCGTCCCCTATTACGAGAACCGGTTCAATTTCGGTTTTGGTACCATTTTGGTCACTTTTTCTGAGCCTGTAGACCGATATTATACCGCCTTCAGGAATGATGTGGTTTTGTATTTCTTCGATGAGATGAGTTAAATCGAATCCGTGTGAGAGAAAATCCGTGTAACTTGCGTTTTAATCTCTTGTTCATCTGGTATAGAACATTTATATGCTCGGGAAGTAACCCATTCTTCTCTTATTAACTTTATTCCAGCTTCTCTTGATTTCACTCAACCAACATCAAATTTATCTTTAGCAAATACATGTTTATATTTTTCTATTAATTCTAAAATTTCTAATTGTCTATATTCATATTTTATGTGATCTAGGGTGATTTATGTGATTTGTTCTACATTCTTATAGATTTTTGGTTTCATTATTATTGAGTGAAAAATTAATTTCTGATTTATAACTTCTTTCTTTTATTTTCTTCATTCTTCTTTAAAAGTGTATCATCTTTAGCTGAATTTGTGCTCAACCACTTCTCGTTATTTTCTAATTTTATTATCTCATCTTTGTGACTCTTTGTAATATTTGTAAATTTTCATCTTGAATAAGCTTAAATTTTCTAATGGCATATAGACCTAAGAGTAAATAATATGAGAAATTATTATTTTTCACTGTATATGTGTTAAGAGTATTAGTTAAATTCCCTATGTCAGAACATTGGCTATAACTATAAATATGTCTAATTATAAAAATATTAATCTATATTTTATTTTAATAATCTCGCTGATATGTCGCCTCGAGTAAATTATTTTTCCAAGAACAGATTTTAATTTATTTTAGGTAAGAAGTAACGATTTCTGTGTCAATGGTCCTTGAATTGGTTCTGAACCTTTGACATCAGTTTTCAAAGACAGTAACCTAAGCGAGTTGGCACTGAAATGGCTGTCTGTGATTGTCCTCTTTTGTAATACAGACCGCACCGACATTGATTGCTGTTTGTAACACAATATTATAGGATTGGAATTTGCTTTGTCATCATCGATATTGAAATAACTCCTATAACGAATAAATATTCATTTAAATTTGTTATAAACATTTTCGAGAAATCGTAACAAAAGGGAAAATTTAAATAGGCCAGATGTAAATATTTATTTGCCATTAATAGAAGTGGATGGCTCCCAATATGACAAATCACTTTTCGACCTAACTAAGAGAGTAAATAATTAAACGATAATTGCTAATTAGATAGCAATTTCATATTAAGTGAGGTGAACGCTATTTTATACACATTGTGTACTTCATAAATTCAATTTTCACAATTCTTCATCTACGCTTCTCTGGGCCATCCCTGAAGCTGGGAGTCCAGCCATCAGACTATCAGCATTAGAATAGTTCCAGGGAATAACTGTTGGCATAATAATTAAAGTAGGAATAGTGGGTAAAAATCTATAAATTTTAACAAAACAAGCGGACCAATGTCATAAGAAATAGTATGTGAGTAATCGCTTCGTTGTATTGTTTTCATAAATTGAAAACTTTTTGACGTGCAATATCTCCATAAAAAGATAGCAACAAAAGAAAAAGAAAAATTTCTAATATACTTTATTTAAAATGAGTTAAATATTAAAAATTAAAATACACAGAAAATCATATGATGATATTTATTTTGTGATAATAAGACGTACGTTGTATGCCAAGAAATGTTTTACGAAAATATGCAAAATGATCATCTTTTCATCAAACCAAGCCATGATCCATCAAAAAATAATTATATCCGATTCCACAGACAATTATAAAGTAACATCATAATAAATAATAAATTTTTCTAGATTAGCTAGAATTGTATAATAGTATTTACACATAAATAAAATTTGTGAGTATACAATTTTATTCATGTGTGAATTTATTTTCAATTTATCATATTGCATAATTTTAGTGAAAATCAGCTCCTTAGATTTTAAATAGTTTGTGAAATGTGTCTTGAAAAAATGGCTGAAACTGTTAGAAAGAAGAACCTCTACAACTAGGCTTATCTGTATATTGTCCTTATACCATTTTACTTAGTACATGGACTGCGATTTATTTCTATCATAAAGCCGTGACTTTATATTATAGGGTAAATGGCAGCGATAAAGGAACCAAACAAACTGACCCGATGTAATTCAAGTTAGCCATTATACAGCGCCTTGTCGGCCGGCTCGGTTCCCCCTGCGAAACAAAAGGGACACGACACCAAGACAGAAACAAAAGCCCTAGGCCCTGGTGATTGCGGCCTCGGCGGGGGTTTTCCTATGGATATGGGTTAACATAACGTTTTATTTACCTCCATACAAGCAGCTCTCTGCTAAATGTATGTTGTTTTTAGCCTTAAAACTCTTTTAAATATATTTATTATGAAATATAAGTTTTCGTCTTTGGGAATATTTTTAAATAAACGTTGAAGTTGTACTATTTCATTCACAAATCATAATAAATAGATTTTCATTCGGGAAATATCCCATTTTTAGGGTGTCGGGCTCAGTGGTGACTGAGTATCCCCAAAGTGGGGAGGAGACGCCCGCCGCGGGCTAGGGTCACTACAACCTCTTAGCCGCCGTCCTTCGAGCGCCTAGAAAGAGGTAAGGCGGGCGGACCTGTGGTATTTCACCCTGGCTGCCAACCTAGTCGGCGGGCAGCCTAATTCGTTTTGATCTGACTCCATAAGATCTTTAGAAGGTGTGTGACCCGACAAAGCACTATGTTGAGGATAAGAGGTACAGGGTAGGTTTATAGGTAGTTTATGTGGTCTTTGAATGACCACAAATTCACACTCGTATCTAAGGGTAGGCGAGAACCGTCCGGATCCCAAGGTTGAGTGTGAACCGGAGAGAAGCAGACTGGCTTGCAATGGGAGACGCTACGAGGTAAGTTTGTAGGGCCGTAGCAACCGTCGTCCGCAAGGGAGAGGTCTCCTCAAGGAAGTACTAGTTTTAGCGAGACGAAGGCAGAGATTCCCACTAGGAAGGTGTAGGGTCTGACAACGCCGGACTAAAACATAGCGAGGTTAGGAGAGATACATGCAGAGGTAGTTGAATGAGATCACCAAGGTTCAGGGTGCCGGTTTGTTACTTTCTGATTTTTTTTTTTTTTTCATAGCTCTCAAACTTATAAAATATAGGATGTGGGGAAAATAAAAGGAAAATTATTTTGGATTGATGGGTGCCTTTCACTAAGGGGAGTCCCATTTGAAGGAAGTATGAGAAGGATATGGGGTGTGGGATGTAGGAGGTTGCAGTGAGTCGGCCTATCGGCCGGAAGATCGACCTACCCTAAGCAGGTAGAAGGGGTCATATGGCTTCGGTTGAGTCGGCCGGGAGATCGACCTTGATAACTCTGTTCTGAAATTGCTGGAGCGTTTTTAGAGTGTTAGGAGTTAGGTATTTGAGCAGTGGGGTCCTATACATCAAGGCAGGTCTCAGGACGCTCTGGTAAATCAGCAGCTTGAGGCGTACCGTTAAGCCGGGCTGTACAGTAGGTGTTCTAGAACTTTTTTCTACACTCTTTAACTTCTTACTGAGATGAGTTGTGAACAACAAGTTTATACCGAGGGTAATCCCAAGGTAGCATAGCTTGTTGCTCACAGTGCACTCTTTGCCTCTAAGACGAAGGATTTAGGTAATTTCTTTCTTCCAGATTTATAACTAAATATGATTCCTTGCGTCTTGGCTGGGTTGACTTTGATGTTGACGGCATCGAGTTTCACAGCAATGTGTTGACTGGCGCTCTCAGCATATTTCAGGGTTCTGGTGGGACTGATGCTAGTGCTGTAGACACTTATGTCGTCTGCATACGCCGATACCTCGCAGTTGGGGTACGAGGCTCCTACGCTGTGGGCGGTGTAGATGTTGAACAGCAGGGGGCCTAGCACTGATCCTTGGGGGACACCGGCAGTGTATTTTCTTCGGGTCGTAGACGTGGTGCCTATCTGAACCAAGAAAGTTCTGCCAGTAGGGTAGGAGGTCATCAGGTTCTGTAGTTGATCCGAGAATTCGTATTCCCTCAGACGCTGGAGTAAGGTGTAGTGGTCCACAGAGTCGAAAGCTTTCGAACAGTCCAGTGAGATCATATCAGTAGCTCTGTTGCTCCGGACGTTCGAGGCGACGTGGTGTTGCAGTCTCAACAAGTTATTGTCCACACTTGAGCCTGTGCTGAAACCAGTCTGCTCTGGTGGGATGACTTCTTGCGTCTCACAGTGCTCGGAGAAATGTAGGTGGATGATTCTCTCGAACAGCTTCGAGAGTTGAGTCGGCAGACTGATGGGGCGGTTATGAGAAAGTTGGCTCATAACCGCTTTTCGCAGGTTTCAGCAGGGGGACGACCACAGCGTGCTTCCAGTTCTGAGGGAAATAGTGCAGCCTGAAGCAGGAGTTCAATACGTTTGTTTTGTATGAGATTCCTTTCCTGGGCAGCTGCTTGAGCAAGATGTTTTGGATTCCGTCTTCGCCTGGTGCCTTCTTTCCGTTCGTTCTCCGAATGAAGCCAGCCACCTGCCTGTGGGAGGTTTAGATTTCGGTAGTGGTGGGGAGGGAGGGGGATCGAGGGCTCCTATTGGCTGGCCTTGGCCACGGCTCACGGCTGCAGAGTGATCCGCCAGTATGTCCACCTGTTCGGTGGTGGGGATGAACTGCCCGTTTACGGCCAACCTTACACCGTTCTTTTTGGACCTGCATGTCTTCACGAGTTTCCACAATTGCTTGTTGTCACTGTGGAGACTAGTGAGGCGATCTTCCCTGACCGTGTTTTTCCACTGAGCCATCAGGGACTTAACTTGATTCGTGAGGGCGTTCAAAACCGGTTTTAAGTCCCGGTTTTTGGTTCTAAACCACCTTTTCTTGATATTGTTACGCTGTCTAATCAGTTGTATAATGTGATCCGGAGGTTTCCTCAGAGAAGGGGGCTTCGGAGAAAATTTCGGGATAGATGCATCAGCGGGTCGTTCGATGACGTCTAGAAGCTGATAGATAGCTTAATCGACATCCCAGGTGAGTCTCAGGGGCGTAATTGTGGGCAACTCGGTCTTGATGAGATGCTTGTAGAGGTCCCACTCGGCCTCATCGTACCTGTATCAAGAAGCAGGTGGCTCTGGCATGTCGCCTTCTAGTTCGTAGAGCACAGGCCGATGATCGGAAGTGGTAAAGTGTGGCTGTTGAGTCAGGAGTAGATCGGGCGTGGAGGTCCTGTCGGGGTTCACGAAATGACGGAAGGTCGGCAATCCTGGGTGGATGACCGTAAATGGTGTCTTAGTGATGTAATGGCCGAGGGCGTTAGCCGTCATCCTGCTCCACCAACTGTGGTTCGTATTTAGTCACCCACGATTAGGTGTCTTCGGTCATGAGCTATGCTAGTGAGCAGGAGCTTCTCCAAGTCGCAGTGGGCTCTCTCTCGGTCTTCGTTGGCCGTATCTGGAGCGTTACGATGTAGTGGGAGGGCCCTAGGGTCACCGGTGGGGGTAGTCTCCTACAAGGAACTCCGTGCTTCACTAAGTCTGCAACTCCTCCAGAGATAGTCTCAGTGCCTTGGAGGTAAGCGGTATAACCCGGGAAGCGGCAGAAGTGGATCTTCTTCAACCGGGTATCCGTGAATACGGCAACGTCTGGCGAATGGCACCGTAGAATTATCTCCAAGTCGGATTGTTTGGGCCAAAAGCCGCAGATGTTGTAATTTGAAATTACGTGCCCCATCATTTTGATACCTGTTCAAATTTGGTCATCATCTGCGTTACCACCTCGGTGAGTTTATTCATGGCAGCGGTCATGCTGCTCAACATGCTCATCATACTGCCCAAGATACCTATCAAGGCATCATTATTGTTAGCAGTGGGTTGAGGTAGGGGCTCTGGGAGAACTTCCGGAGCCCTGGTGTTGCCAGTACAGTGGTCATAGGAGGCAGTCTGTCGTGGTTAAGGGGCAGGCATATATGTGGCCTTTCTCGTCACGGCTGTACTGTTCTGTGCCTGTTTTTTTATTTCAGCGGTCTCTATGAGTTTTACACTTTACGCGCACTGTCGGTATGACGCGACATGGTTTCCCCCGCAATTGGTGCATTTAAGGGGAATTGAGGTGTCTCTTGGGTAGTCTTTAATGTCGTGAGGCTCGGTGCATCTCACGCACTTATCTCACGACCTGCTTGAAGCAGTACCGTCTGGTATGGCCGTATTCCTGGCAGTTAAGGCACATCGGAATGCCCCTTTTTTCGTAGAATGTGCTCACTCTAAAGAGCACATCTGTCGGGTCATCACTAGGGAGGTGCCTGATTACCCTAGCCCTGGTGACAAGTGCGGATTGTTCGAGTTTATAACATGGACCATCGTTCATGACGGCGTTACTATCTGACTCTATTTATGATAGGTATGTGTCCCGACAATGCACTATGTTCAAGAGAAGAGGCGCAGAGGTTTCATAAAGAATTAGTCAAGTTTTCAGAGTTCCAGCAGAAACCAAGCATCGTCACCGAGTAAAGGTCGCGAGAGACTGGCGAGGAGACTAAGAGACTGGTAAGGAGACTAAGAGACTGGCGAGGAATCTAAGAGACTGATGAGAGACTGACTAACAGGGCCAGTAGCCCTGCCTTAAGTACCCTCTCTACTTCCTGCTAGGAGGCTGCGAGGGTCTAATCCGGGTTGGGGGCTGTGAAATCCTGTGGTGCTGTACCCACGCTTAATTAACCGACCCCTCGCCCCCTGAAGGTAGAGAGGTCCCCTAAAGGACTGTTTATGACTGCCAGCTGGTGGCCCTTTCTCGTTTATGACTTAGTTGGCTTCCGCCTTTTATTGCTTAACACTTTTACAATGATTTACATTTGTTTATAATACATTTAGTTCATGTTATTTTACTATTGCTTACAATATATATGCAATAGAGTATTGGGTGATTTAACTTATGTAGTTAGCGGTCGCTACAACATTGTTTATGTGACTGAGTTGTTTTAAGTTCTCCACCTTTGTGGTCGTCTATTACTAGTATCGGTTCGATCTCGTTTTTAGCGCCATTTTAGTCGGAGCGCCGTAATCGATATACATTGATTATGTTGCTACCCACGCTGTTAATGTGGGCTTTTATCTCCTCGATCGGATGAGAGAGATTGAGTCCGTGAAGTAAATGCTTCTTGTTAGGCTTGGTACCACGGGGGGCAAAAGTATGAAATGGGATGTTTAAATCCCTGACTGCAGCAATTGTTTGCTATTGGTCTTGTACGCTGTTGCAAAGCACCTTAGTGTTCTACTGCGTCTGCACTACTTTGTAGTTTTTTACGTTGTATTCAGCTAATAACCTCGTGAGGTCGTAGCTGTTTATCCGCCCTAATATTAGGGGGGTGGCGATTTAGGGGCAGCGGGGGTGGCGGATGTGCTGGCCTTGGACTGAGCTGCCGAGTTTAGAGGGGTAAATGAGTTTGAGGTTTTAACCTCTGGGGTCTGGGGGAGAGTACGTTTGCGGCATACTCTCTTTGGGTGTTGAAATTCATCAACTTGGGGGGGGGGGTTCAGGTGCTGGGCTCTCTGGAGACTCCATTTCCTCGTGGCAGATCTCCATTACTTGTGTTCTGGTGTTCTTTACTTTCCCCATATTAGGACCGCGGTCCAAAAGTTCCGGTAAAACGTCTATGTTGGAACCTGATGACGTAGCAGCAGATTCCTCCTACTCTTCCACTGGTACGGTCTTCTAACAGCGTATTTTCTCAGTTTAACTAATACATCCACTTTGAAAATATCAAAAAACAATTTAAACAATTTCAAAAAAGCGAAAGCGCACAAACAAACACGTCCTTCCTTAACAAAGGCTACAACGCAACTCCGTATCTACTGATTTTCACCCTCTCGGATGCTTCTTATATAGCCAGGCTACCCATAGTGAGGGGTCATCCCCACCAGCGGCTATTCTTCCCACCAGCTTCTCTCCCACTCCGACTGACGTCATAATCTTTATTTGTACCAATATGGAAACAAATATTTTCTGGGACGAGATGAGGGTAACTTTTAATTATTCGTAATTAAGAGCTGGCCACAACATAGGGTTTCATTGAGGTTCTTCAAAACAAAAAAAAATAATTAACACCATGAGTTACCAGAAAAGGTACTTTAACACTGTAATTAAATCATTCAAATGAGCAGATGCAGATGAATGTTATTCCATTGATACTTAAGCCTGTTGTAGGGTTGATGAGAAGGTTCTTGTGGTAAAGGAATCTGTTGACAAGAATGCTGTTGAGGCCGTTTCCACAAGATCTGTGATGTTATTGTCTGTTTTTGATGAGGTAAATGATAGAAGGTTGTAAAGGTAGTACGGAAAGCTGTTCTATTATCTATAGGAGGTGGCTGTTGATGAGCCTGGTATTGGTACCTCGCAATTTTCCTCAATCTTTGGAGTTTTTTGCAGCCCCAGCAGACCTTGCAGTTACCAAAATGTGAGACGCCCCAGTTCGTGCAGGTAGAAAAGCTTATTTTTTGCCACAGGTTCCTGAGATGTTGTTTTCAACTCAACACACACACACTGGTATAGGTGATCGCGTGTCAGAATAATGGCCCGCTTTTAACGAGGTTCTTCAGATTTTACCTAAGTATTCGATTTATGGCGAAAATGTTGTAAATTATAAGTGTTGGGGTCTATATTCAAGAAAAACATATGAAAAGAGTGTTTTTGTATGGCAAAGCTAACCGACGCTTTCTGACTTGATAGCCCTTAAGTTTTTAGTTCCTGATATATGATGATATCCTCGATGGGTGTTAAGTGATGCAGCCCTTTAATGGCTCCATGTTTTATGTTTGTATTATTAGATCGTAAGTTGTTATGTAAGCGGGGATATTTATTAACCTTACACAACCCCCATAATCTGACAGGTCATTTATAATTTGTGTGATGACAAGAAAAGACACCAATTTTGTTTGGCGTAGTGGATTTCGGTTAGGTGAAGTAAAGGCTTCTCCGTTATTGTTTTCTATGAGGGTTGGGTCCCTGACCAGTATGGACATTTAATCCGTATTTGGGGGGGGGGACTTTAAAGGGTTATGATAACGAAAACTCATTAAAATTGTTTCCTCGACTTGCATTGTTTCCACAAGAGACTTAATTGAACATCAGACTAAACTAATAGCTGCCATGAAAAATATATACGCATACTATTTATAGCTTATATTATTTATTAAGAACGGATCCAAGAGATCAGTTATATAAATGATAGGACTGCCGTAAATTTACTTTTGAACATGGGGGTAAAAGTCCTTTTTCTGACTCTGACTCTGATGGTAATCAGAGTATGTTTTCAGAGTTTTGAACAGAAAAAACATACTGTTATGGAATTTGTAGGCGTTAAACAAGTATCCGTCAACGTATGTACATAAATTGAAAATAATTGCTATACCTACTTACTTACACCGAAAATATTTTCTTGTTAAGACAATCATATTGCATTAGGTTAAGAAGTAACAAATGCATTAGGTTAAGAAGTAATTTGTTGGAGTCCATCTAGTTTAGGCTGTCTAGATTGACGTATTCAAGGCAAGGGTGTCTCTCTTTGATCTCCCTGCCACTAAATCCCATCTTACTTTGAGTAGTCATGATACTATTTCCATGAAAGATTTATGAGAACCTATCAGTAATCAAGAAAAAAAAATACTTGATCCGAGCTGTACTGTATTGATTAAGTACAACAGTGGACAGAAGGGACTGTTTGTGGTAAGGCCAATTGGAATCCCCTCCCAATATTTTCTTTGTCAGAGGCCTCTGTTGTTTTACCCCTCATTGTTTACTTTGGTCTTTAATTAAATAAATTATTTTGGGAATTCTGGTTCCGCCATGAATTTATAAATTTCAATTTCGGTTTCAAGCCAATATCCCAATAAATCCATCCACACATCAATTACAAAACCGTTTTTAAAAGTTGAAGAATCATTTGAGTATCACTGCAGAGAACAAACTGCACAGGGACACAAAAACAGTGTGATACTTCTTCTGATAAAACAAAAAAAGAAGCATGCCCTTCAGAACAAACATCGGCCTAAGCGAACGGCTGAAATAAAATCTCCCCTCCAACATCTGTTATCTCCAATTGACCACTTAAGCTTCGTTTTTCTTTTTTTGCCTGCTCCCCTTTAAAGGTAGAGTCTTTATTTTTAATTTAACAAAAAAAAGAGAGAAAAAAAAATTAAAAGCACAAAAGCGAGGCTATTTAACATTGTTCCCCCTTTTAAGTTCCATAGCGCGCGTAATTCAATCCCGCTGGACCAAGTTTTCTCCTCAGGCCTGTAAGACAATAAACCCCGACTCTATGTCGCACAATTTCCTTAGCCCGTGCCTCGCAAAGGAGAGTCAAAACAGATATAAAGCGTAAAACCCCTCCAAACTGTCCTTTTCTTTGATTACCAGCAATAGTTCCACCTTCCGAAGAGTGTAATAGGACTGGGCTGTTACCATTATACCGTTATTTTCAAAGAGCGGCTACATCAAGTAGTGCTTATTTGTACGTGCATAATTCCGCTCTTTCGTAAGAAATTCTTTCTTCTGGGCCAATATTTCACCTTTTTGAGTCTCAATAACCTAGCCACTCCCTAGTAGGTAACCTTTTTTTTCACCGGTCAGCGCACCTTGGGTTATTCTGTTTTCATTCCGTTTATTTCTCAAAAATCAACATGTAAAAAATAAAGAGAAAACAAAAAACACTTTTACCTATTATAATATATACAAATCGTGAATACTAGCTATACTATATATATATTTTTTTTGTCCTTATATCTAGTATATACTTAATCTATCTTATTATCTATTTACAATATTTACACAGATCCGTTATCTTTAAACTATGCTATATTTACAAGGGGTGTGCATCCTCTATAACTATAACTAATCTTATATCTAACTATATCCTTCTCAGTCCTACCTTATATCTATATTTACAAATTTACAGAGAACTCCACCGAAACCACCGATACATCGTTGGCTTCGGGTGAGCCTTCCCGAAGACATGGCGCTCACCCCGTGCCAACCCCTGGATATATTGAAGTGCCCGGAGCCTTGTACCCTCCTCCACTCTCCAACGAATCTGCAGAACGCGGTGTATCTCACTTCATCATTCACCAGCGCCGGCAGGTCGGATTCGCCCAGGCCGTACTCTCCTATCGAGCGGAGCAGCCGTGCTCTAGCCGCTTCTGACGCACAACAAGAGAGCACGACGTGCTCTGCAGTGTCATCCTCTCCGCAATGAGGGCAGGACTTGCTTTCTACTCTCCTGTACTCGTACAGCTTGGCACGGAATCCACCGTGTCCTGTTAGGATTTGTCAGCATTTGACACCCAGTAGTCCGGGGAGACCCAACTTGCCCTCAGGCTGTCCTGGACTGAGGGAAAGTAGAGTAAAAGGGAAAGTAAAGAGGGTACTCCCCTTAGCCGTATTAGTCAACCTGGCGCCCCAGGCCTCTGTCATCCATTCACCTATGAGGGTCTTCCACCTCCCTGGCTCCTCTTAAATTCTTCTCCGTAGGGGAGGTGGAAGATCTTCTACCTGCCCTTTTTTCGTCTTCGACCTGATGCGCTGCTCCAGAAGGACCAGATCTACTGGTGCCGCCGCTGCTAAGACCTCCGCGTCATCCTGTAGGACCTCGTGACCCTTATCAGTGCCGCTCACTGTATCTTCTTCAGTGCGTGCGATTGGCCCTTGTTCAGGTGTGCCGACCATGACTGCGAAGCGTACCTCATAATGCCCATCACCACAGCCTGGTAAAGGGATCTCAAGACTGGGAACTTCACCCCCAGATCGCTCCCCCTATTCTCGCGAAGGAGTTGCTGACAGAAATAATCCTGTTTCCCAGGTATTCGATGTGGGAGAAAGGCTTAGTCTTTTCCCCAGTCTCAACCCAGGTACGTCACCTCCGTACCCACCCTAACTCTTCTTCCTTCTATCTCCAGCCACATAGGGAGAGCACGGTCCATCTTGCCTCTTATCAGGGTAGCCGTCGTCTTTTCCGCAGCCATGGTCATCTTTATACCGGTGCACCACTCCTTGACCAAAGTGGCACAGGCGCACGCTCTTCTTGTCACATCGGCACGTGAATTCCCCACGATGGTCGCTGCGAGGTCGTCACATATGCCACCGTGGGGAATCCATGCTCTTCCAGGGTCACAAGGACCTTATTAAAAACTACTTTCTAAAGGGCAGGGCCCAGGACTGATCCTTGGGGACACCCTCTCTCCACCGGTGTTTTTACGTCATAAGACACTCCTCTAATGACCGCCCTACATTTGAGGAGGTAGCTACCCACGAGCTCATACAGGTTGCTCGGGGTCTCCAGCTCCTGTAGCTCCCTCATGACGTAGGGTCACCACATCCTGTCAAAAGCAGAGGAGATGTCGGATGTGAGCAACAACGCGTACTTGGAGCGAGTCACCATATTGTTCCTTATCTTGTCCAAGGCATCAGCTGTGCTCCTGCCCTTGCAGGAGCCGTACTGTCTTGGGTGGTCCGCCTTCTCATACGCCACAACGCCGTGTGCGTCAGTCTCTCCAGGACTTTACTCAGGACTGGGAGGAGGCTGATGGTCCTGCAGCTCTTGGTAGCTGTCAGGTTCTTATCGGCTCTCTTCGGAATGAGTCTAAGCTCCGCTCTCTTCCATTGTCTCGGGAATCTCCCGTGGTCGAGGCACTCATTCATGATCGTAAGCAGTCCCCCCTCTATGTGTGGACACGATGCTTTGATCATTGCAGCATCGATCTCGTCCAGGCCTGGAGCTCTTCCGGTCTTCTGCTTCTCCACGGCGATGCTATACTACAGTAGGTAACCTTTTTTTCCCCCCCTTTTTTTTTTGCCCCTTCCTGACTTAGTTTAAATCCACTAATCCGAGGGGGTAAGGACTTAAAAAAACCGGCTAGTAGGATTGTTTGCCAGTAACAAGGTCAGGAGCAGCTTAAAAAAGCAGCTGCCTCGCTGCTACAGAATGGTTGAAACTAGTGAGCCCTCCCACTTCCTGACCTAGCAGATTCAAGCAGACATTTCCCAAGCGCCTACTCATGTTTTATTAAGAATTTAGACCTGAATCCGAACTAGGCTTCTTCAAGTTCATAGTCTAGACTATGCAAGATTTCCCACATCTTTAAGATAGAATGTACCTCAATATATAGGTAGAAAACATGAAAACTTAAAATAAATTAAAAAAAAAAAAGGAAGGCTAAGAAGAGAATCACTCTGGTATTAGCGAAAGGTATACAATGCCATTGTAAAGAATTTAACTTTTGATAGAATACTTGGTACGATAATAAAATTTATCTTGTGTATTTAGAACACTAAAAAATGATAAATTCACCGTAGTAGAATACCATAGTGAATGCTAAACCTACAGACAACAATTTCTGACTTTGATTACAGACAAAAAAAAAGACAAAGCATGACTAAATTGGACGTGAGGGCTCGTTGAAAGACAAAGTGAAGGCCGACAGAGAAACTAAACAAGTGGCGTGCAAGTTACCAATTAGTTTTAGACCGCCTGCTATTCTCAACAGTCAAACATTTAATGAGCATAGAAACACAAACACACTGGCAAATTATTCGGACTGATGAACACACAGGAAAGGGAAACAAGTTAACGTATAGAGAGCTGATTCAAAGACAGCAATTAAAACTACACTGACTCATATTAACAAAGCTTTTAATCGAACTTCAAGTGGAGAGCGTTTGACTTATTTAAAGGATTGCAGCATTTGGCGACAAGGCATTCTAAATGCGTCCAAATTGAGATCCCCCAATGAGGAATGGCAGATGGCTTGATATTAGATGACTAAGATAAGGTCTTACGCTCGTTCTTAAAATAATTAATACAGCCAAGATTCGGTATTTTGTACCATAATAAGCCATACAATCTTTGCTAGCTATCCAATTTAGTCTGACACGCTATGAACATATGAAGATTAGAGCCTGTGAATTCTTCATACTAGAAATTAGAAAATGATTTTAAATAAGATACATTAAGGGCCATCATTTTATCCACAAGAAGTCTATTTAAATGTCTTCTGGGATATCTTCTAGTTTTCATTTTTTTAGATTTTCTCTTTAGAGGTGTCTCTACTTCCTCTTTCTATAGACAAACATCACTCTATGGCCAAAAAAATACATATTTTTCCGCGACTTTTGTAGGTATAAAACATGACACCTGAAAAGAAATGTTATTCAAATGAAAATGTAACGATAGGTACTTTTCACAAACGTTCATTCTCAACTCTCTCAGGAACCCGGTTGGAGACAAAGCAGTATTGAATTCGATGAAAACTTTCGTGAATCCTTACCCTACTTAAACTTGATTTAAATCGAAAAATTTGTTATTATATTATATTAAATTAATCTGTGTAAAATAACGATCAACTGGGTAAATAAAAAATATATATACATATAAATACCTACTAGAAATTAAATCCATGACCAACATTTAAATTCAATGAATAATGTCAAATTATCCAAAGTAGGCCGAACGCTACTCCGGGAGTTCTTTAGACTACTTGCGGCTGAGGTGTTGTCATGAATTTAGACTGGATTCGTGGTCACAACGCCATTATTGGTGATATGAACCACATCTCTGCCATTAAAAGGGTGTTCACCACGTCCCATGCTCCACTGACAGGACATGCTAATACATACTCCCTCTCACCTCATTTTCGGTGGACGTGATCTGTTTGGGGAGTGGTTCGGTTTTATTCCGAACGGTGGTGTGTCGTTTGTCGTGTTTCGCACATAAATTTCATTGTTAATTTTTACCTGATCCAGAGCTTACTACACAGGTGGTCTGAAAAGTTTCCAACCTCAACATGAAGATGATAATAAAATAAATAAAAGCCTAAAGTTAGGTCGGAAACTTTTCAGACCACCCTCGCACATGACTGCCACATGTACACTTCGAACATGCAACGGCGTACAAACACCATGACGCTATCAAACATCGATAAACGAAATCCCACAATAAGGCCTTCATCCAAGCCCACGTAGAAAGTGCACAAAAAAAGGATCGAAAAATACTAACTGGGCTATAACCTTTTAAATATTATTTAAATAGTTTTTAAATCCTTTTAGCAGTTTTAAAATGCAAATATATGAAATATTAGTTGCTGTTTTTTAACTAATCTCAGTTGCTTAGTGATTCCCAAACCACAGCATTGATGCAATCTACACTAACCATGGCCTGATTCTCAAAGCTGATCTCGTAAGAGTGTGAGAGACAGAGAAGAATTCCGGCCAAGATTTAAAAATACAATGGTCTCAAATAAAATTCCATTTAAAGACGTTCGTGGTGAACGAAAAATCGTAAGACACAAAGCTGATATGACCATCCTTGGATGTTAAGATATCTTCCTCTATTTCTCTCTCTATTTAGAAAACAACATCGTAAATCCAGGACTCGTGGTAATACCATATGAGAGCCATTACCATTAAAAAATTTTATGACTTCTTGCAGCACATTGCATACCACCTGTAGGTTCTAAGTAATTAATTTGTAGTACCGTACTAGAGGCTGTAGTATCATATATGGCGGAGGAAGAGAAAACTAAAGTAAAAGATTAGGACCAAAACCAAAAAAATCTTCTGATTAATATACTGTTCCGAAGCTGGTTCTAACGACACAAACATATGGAGGTGCTGTCCTTAGTGAGCTGCAAGCCCTTCAACCTGCCATCGAACATTAATTATGAACCTGCTCATTATATAAGAAAGGTAAGAGGGATCCTCTCCCTTTGAATATTCTATTTCGCCAGAGTGGATTATTTATATAGAGGAAAAGGTTGGAAATTATGAAATCTTAAGCGATTCATTCTATCAGAATTAGAGGCTCTGTTAAACCCGTAAGAGGTCTCTGGTGAGGAAAATTAAACAGTATTTAATATCGATTAATCCAGGAGAGTTAACAGAGAGTTTTGAGTCTCTCTTTTTTTTCCATTTTAACTTAAGTGTTCTTATTCATAAACATAAATCGGTGTATTTAACGAATACAAATTAATTCTTTTAGTTCTAACGAAGGAATTGGGAATATATTGTTGAAGAGGTTTTATACACTTTTTCAGATTAAAAAAATTACTTTTATATTCTTGTGTTTTCTTTAAATAAATAACTTGAAGATCACTAATCATCTAGGCCTCATCATAGGAAGTAAATAGTCTAAAATATAAAGAGAAACGCTTAAATAAATATTGAAGTAAAATTATTTAAATCTATCTCACAGCATACCATGAAGACATGTCTTTCGAGATTCTTCCATAACTGCATGATAAAATATATATCGAACTAAGTTAAAAAGCAATGATACACATAAATGTTAATAAACACCTAGATAGAGATTTCTAGGATATAATCAATATATAATCAAACAATAGGAAAAGGAAGAGTTTTCGAGTAAAATCCAGGGGCCCGTGAATGTCTAAATTTATGCATTTTCATATCAGCTGTTACATGATTATCCAATACAATTGCAAAAGCGCTGCGTGCAGAAAAGTAATATAAATAAAGCAATAGTTCAGAGTACAGATTTTAATAGATCTGAAAAAAGGGCCTTCGTTACGATTGAAGAAAAGAAAATTCTGTAGTGGTAAATTTCCAACTAATACCAGTACGGATATCATTAACTAACATCAACAACAATACTGGACATCTGAGAAAATATCCAAAAAATAAAACTGTCGAGTTTTCTTAGGATGGTGGACGGTAATAAAATGGCAGTCCATTTATCAAACAGCATGTACGAAAACATCAAATTGGTAAATTTCCTATAAACAAGAAGCAAATTTGATGGTTCTGCACGGATCTGCACGTAAGAAGTGCATTACTGAATGGAATCGAAATCACACATCACGATGGGTGTACGTATACTTGCATTTATAGTTCCAATAGGATTTGTGACTGGATGGGTCTCAAACAGTGCATACTGATAAACTGATAAAGTATTGAGACACTCTATTGACAATAGGAAAGGAAGAAATATTTAAAGAGCGTTTCTAATCTATTTATTTCCGTACACTTCCCAACTGCATACCCCACGAGTGCCTGCTTCCACCTTTACTTAGTTCAATCTCCCTGACTTAAAAAGGCTTATTCAAATTTGAAAAACTTTGTTAGGGACTTACAATGAGTATACAGTATGAGCACGGCCATGTGAATATACCTTCGTAAACAATTAAAAAGAGTTGATATAAATTAAAATAGTCAAATAAATGACTCTTAATTAATATCATATTCAATTCCAATGTAGAAAATTTAAATAGTTTCTAATTATAGTATCTAGTTTAACGTAAAAATGCTAACTATGCCTAATAACAGTCAACACTCTGTAATTATAATCATTACTGTTATAATAATTTACTATTAGTTAAAGTTTGTAAAATAGTGCTTTGCGTTGAGGTAATTAACTGTATTTGAAATAGTTTCATCAGGTGGAATTCCTCTACCGAGATTTTGCCAATAGTTTATAGGAGTATTGATAATAAGGGAAGTAGACATAATATTCATCAATACAACAATACTCTACTAAGATTTCACAGCAAGTTTTCCTATCCTAAATTCGTTGAATATTATCAACAAAAGTAACTAATTTTTTTAAAAACAGAACAACTGAAAAGATAAAAAACGAATGTGGGTAATCATTTATTTGCCAATAATAAATTATCCTTTTACTTTGGACATACGAATGCACATTTGAGATGTTGGTGCGATAAATCTAGCCGATAATATTTTACCATTTGACCTATTTCACCACATTATGAAATTACAAGATCCCCTGTTACAGTGTGAACAACTGTCTTAGTTAATGTATTACCTGTGCTAAACTCAGCTCCATATCACTTACGCTCAAAACTGCCATCCATCCTTTACAACCGGAGGCAGCTAAATCCTCCCGCGCGGGGACTATCTTCCGTCGAGTGGAGTAATAAGTCTTTTCAGAACGGCGCTTTTACCGTGCTTCGTTCCGGATTGTTACTTTATCATTTAAAACAACGCGTACATCACCGGCCTATGCTCACGGGCGCTCAGTGAAATACCATGTCTGCAAGGCATTCTATATCGCACAGTTTTATTTTTTATTTCTGAATCGTTTATTCCCGAGCCCGTCTTCATATCTTAATATGTGTGTATTCTATGATATTTTAAGTAAAATTTATCCAATCTATCACAAGTATATATTATTTAACATCCCGGATTTCTTAGTTAAGATATAACAGCAATATGTATGGGACAAAAAAACAAGCATGAAAAAGGTTTCCCTTTAACTCTTCATTTACTATAATTTTCTTTCATAAAAACTTTAATTTGAAACCATGTTGGTGCTACAAAATGTAACTAAAAAATACATTATATAACATGTTTTGGGCGCAAACATAGAAATCTGTCTTTGAATGGACGTCCGGCAAATAGTAGCTCATGTTTGTAGACAAATGATTTTTGCCCTAAATTTTGATAGACCAAGACTGGACAAAAAGGTGAAGCATTGATATTTTCAAATATTAATGAGTTGATATTGATACCAATAAGGGCCAATTAAATAACATCAGTAACAGAAAATGTAGAAGATAAAACGTTAATAGTTAAAACTGTAACGAAAATATATCAATATTTTATACGAAAATATCTAAATATAAAAATAAAAATGTTTTTGGAAAATCGTAATACTGAATACAAAACGTTTTTCCAGAGAGTGACATGTTTACATAAGGGGAAAACCATTTAAGGGAAATAGAGAGAGAATATACCAAAGCAGAGGATTTCTGCTTTGAATTTCCTCTACAGCTTTAAGTTGAAGCTATGTATCGATTTATGAAAAAGTATAAGACTTCCTCTTCCAGGATTTGCATAGTAGTGCAATAATTGTATTCTATTGGTTGCATGCTGATTGTGGATTGTCAAATATGTAAGTAATACATATTTCATCTCCACAAGTACCTTTGTCTGTAAAGGCTCTGAAATGAAACGGTACTAATATTAAATAGGGATATACTCGTAGAAATAATACATAACTCTATATCTCTTATCAATTCAATACAAAAACATTAAAATCTAGAAATCTGCATATTAAAATTACCAAGTAGAATACGTAACAAAAAAATTATGCAACAAATAATCTATGTTTGAATGAAACTAAACATGTATTAATCAACGATCAACCACAGAATAAAAACCATCAAAATAAACATGTTGAAGAATTTTATAAGGAGATTGTTTTGTTTTTTTGATAGCTCTCTTATAAAAAATAGGATGTGGGAAAAATAGAAGGAAAATTATTTTGGATTGATGAGTGCCTTTCACTAAGGGGAGTCCTATTTGAAGGATGAAAGGAGGCGGGTGGGTTCGGGAAGGTAGTGAGAGTCTACCTATGGTGGAGCCTAGGGGGACTAGGCATTGGTTTGTAGTCGGCCAGGTCATACCTGGCCCCGCCTCTGAAGGGGGCTGCACTGTGTTGGAGATTGTTAACAGTACAGGTTTTAATGCTACAGCTGGATCTTTCCACTAGAACGGGAGGGAGGTGGCCCTCATCATCGTCGAGATTATTATTTTTTCCTTCAAGTTCAAGTGTTTCGAAATAATAGCACCGTTTTATTTATATACTCCATAGTGAGCATCTTGGAGGTGTCAATCTGTCAATCTGTTGGAAGCTGGCATTTTTTTGTTGTAGATTTTCTTTTCATCGCATGAGCAGTTTCTTGTATTTTTAGGTCACATAAAATTGTCTGCATTCTATTCTGTAAACACTAATATCTTATGAATGACTTAATAAGTAGTCATTTTGTAATTTTTAATCCAATAAGGCTACGAATATCTTATAATGTTAAATTGCTGAACTTGTAATGTTAAAACTGTTTGGTAAAATTGAGTTGGTTTTGTATCATTGCCATACAACATAACAGTCATATCACCATAATAGTTGAAAGTGTAATAATGACCTTATTGAAAAACCATTTGAATTAATTTAATCATTCTACAGTACTGAAATAAAATTCAACTCCCTTGTTTATCACAATCGGCTTACACGAGCTTAGGGCCATTTTAAGGAATAGCTTTGTCGCTCCCCTAAAAAAAGAAGTGTAATCAGAACTGAATAATGACAGCGTGTGCTGCCAATCAAAATACCTAATATAATTTGATTCTGTGTTCTGTCTTTCTTATTTCCATCTTTCGGTTTTACTTGTATTATGTAAATATACAAGTAATGAGTAGGTCATGTTAGTTGGTTATGTATTGTATTCCCAATAACACATGGAAATGTAGACGCGAAACGTATACCCCACCTTCACAGTCGTTCCGTCCTGCGGAATTGACGACCCTCAAGCAGTGTGACTTTCAAGGCGCTGACCAACTCCTCAACGCTAACTAACCAACGCCTCAAAGGGATAGAACTCATTTGGAAGGCAGTTAGTTATAAGCTATATGCTGCTTAAAACATGATAACTAACTGTTTCACGGATCAGTAGCCTCACTATTCTTTTTTTCGAAGTTGCATTGTACATATATAGGTCGTAGATACACATATAGGTGTAGGTATATATACTAGCCATTTTCCGTAAAGACGTATATATAAACACAGAAATTGTTATTGTATAATGTAAAATTACTAATAATTAGCAGCCAAGTCAAACCGTGAATTAAAAATATGCAGGACCACCCCTGAACGATACTTGAACCCTATAATTAGTGTCATTACAGTCCGAATTGCCCAAATCAAATCAAACAATATTTTAAAAGTAATATACATTCCATGAAAAGTAATTTAAACATCTCTTTATTTATTATCCCTACATGGTACCATAAAAAACACAAGCACAAAGACTTTACAACAGCCCTTTTTTTTAATAATGTAATAGGTAAAGTGGCAATTGGCATCCGATTGTTTTGTTTCCCACGTCTCCTCTCTGTTTAGCAGGGATAACTCCCTGTGGGATGCAACTAAAAAAATCCTAAATTATCAATATCATCCTATTTCACACCCACTCCGTCATGATGATGGGTCATGGGCGGCTTCGGATATTGAAAGGTCAGAAGAATTCGCTCTGCACCTTTCCCGTACTTTCACACCTCACCTTTCTCTTCAAAGCAATACTCATCGCGTAACTGTTGAAGATTTTCTTACTTCACCTATCCCTGTCTCACTTCCGCCAAAAGCCGTTAGCCCCTCAGAGGTCAAATATCTTCTAGAAAAATCACCTCACTGAAAATCTCCCGGATATGATCTCATGCTGCAACAACTTCCTCCTAAAGCCATAATCTTCCTGACCTACATTTATAATTGCATTATACATACGACGCAACGACTTTCCTCTCCTCTGGAAACATTCTATTATTGTCCTATTCGCTAAGCCCGGTAAACCCTCCAGTTAGCCTACTCCCTATCCTCTCAAAAATACTTGAAAAACTCCTATTAAAACGTCTACTGCCAATTGTTGAATCCAAAAACCTTTTTCCTACACATCAGTTTGGCTTCGTTTTATGACATTCCACAGTTAAAACAAGGCCTTCGCGTTATTGATCACATATCCTCAGCTCTTGAAATCAAACAGCATTGCACTGCTGCCATTCTGGACATAGGACAAGCTTTTGACAGAATTTGGCAAGCAGGTTAGCTTTACAAGCTCAAACGATACTTACCACTGGCTCTTTTCCTAATCCTACAGTCCTACCTTTCAAACCGCTTCTTCCAAGTCCGCTGTGGTTTAGAATATTCTACCTACTATCCCATAAAAGCAGGAGTTCCACAGGGCCGCGTTCTGGGTCCCATCCTCTATAACCTATAAGCCGCTGATGTCCTCTCTACCCCCAATACCTTCTTGGCAACATTTGCAGATGACACTGCAATCCTGTCATCCCATCCTTGATGAGATCGATTATTGGTGCAACCAATGACGAATTAAAGTTAATGCAGTAAAATGTTCCCACAGTTTACCCTCTGCCGCAAGTCCTGTCCACTAGTTTTTTAAATTCCATTTCTCTTCCTGTATCTGAGACAGTACGGTATTTAGGCTTCCATCTCGACAAAATACTGACTTGTAACCCACAAACGAGGCTAAACAGACGCTTTAGACAACTGTACAGACTACTTCAAAGAATATCCCATTTTTCAATAGAAAATAAATTACTAATCTACAACGTTATACTTAAGCCAATCTGGACCTACGGAATAGAGCTATGGGGGACAGCGAATAAGTCGAACATCAAGCGTATCCTATTCTTTCAATGAGAACAATAGTAAATACCCCTTAATACGTCAGCAACAAAACCCTTCATAATGATCTTAATGTACCCTACATTCTTGAACTCACCCCTTCCAAATTCATAAAATTCCATACTAACCTATTCATCGACCCTAACCTCCTAGCACGTCAGTTTCTCCAATCATGTCCTGAGCGTCTGTGGCTCTCGCGCTCTTGGTCAGCCTCCAGTGGCTCTTATCCAGTGACGAGGCTGGCGGGGGAGCGTGGGGGACTTCCCAAGACTCCGCTTTCTCTTTCGCATGTGAGAGAGGTGACAACCAAGTGGACTTGGGGGGTTTCTGGTTGTTTGTAAATACTGTATAAATGAGCGAGTAAATAAAAATTATAAATATGGTATGAATGAGACCATTTTTCACTATTGCTTATTGCAGGTTGTAATTTCATCATAATAAAGTTGTTATTATTAAAAAATGTTTGACCCTTCTTTTTCTGAAGAGATTGGAGTGTGAATAGAAAGAGAGGGAAGAATAAAACGTTAAACGGAGATCTCTAACTTTCTTATTTTGTTAAGCACGCTTGAATCGTTTCCGAAAAGAAGTTACACAATCATTATAAAAAGTTCGGAAGTGCTTGGCTAGGTATAAGGGGGTAGGTTTCAATTCTACCCCTCTACCCCAGCCACCCAATGTGCTAGGGGAGGAAGGTATCCTCAAGAACGTCCTTCCATAGGAAAGTTTTTCCAGTCCGGGGGAGAGAAGTAAGTTGTCATATGAGAGGGTGGGGCAGGCAAGGAGAGTGTAAGGGAAGGAAGTTGGAACGGAATTGGAAGCAGCCGCCAAAGAAATACAACACCTGTAGCCCATATCGCCCCAGTTACACTTTCAAATCTTAGTCGGTTCTAGTGTGCCTTGCGCACTACCCGTTTTTCTTCGATATTGTTTTTCAGAATTTAAATAACGAATATGAAACCAAGCCGAGTTCTTATTCACTGTCTGTCCTTCAGGAATTTCTAATAAGGCGAAAAATCGCTTAGGGAAACTTCATTTCTAAATTTGAATGTGATATTCAGGAAAATTAATCACATTATTTGAATAGTAAATTTAATTTTAATTTGCACACCAACATAGTCTGTTAACTAAGAACGATAGGGGTCGATTCCTGGTACCACAGCGGAACTACAACCAGTCGAGTACTCTCGGCCTCTTTAGGGGAGATGAGTAGCTACTTCATTAAAATAACAACGTAAATCCGTCCTAGATAACCCAAATAAAGTTTGTGGAAATAATCTAGCATTGAAAACCTTTTCAGGTTTATTGGTTAATTGTTAAGGGAACTATTTTTATTAAAAGTAAAAGTTGAAGTAAAGCGTGATATGGCATAATTAATGGTTTCGTTACGGAAACAATTTCATTGATAGATTTAAACACTGTTTTTTTTTTATTAATAGTCCACTACAACAGTTACACATAATGCACGTTATTACTTTCGAGGTCTTCAATTTGATCCTGCACTAGATATGATAGGAAAATATTTATTATTTTAATTATAAGTAATTAATAATTGATTAATAGTTATCTTTCGTAACTTAACCTTTAAGATTATTATGGTCTTGGAGACAACAAGCTACGATTTCATGCCAAATACCATCCCGGTAGCATACTAGTGTATAGGTTGCAAATAAAAATGTGAATACACTTTTGATGACAGTTTTATTGGCTTTGCGTGATTATAGTTTACTTGAAACCCAGCTTATATTGTAAATATTCATATTGAGTACGGTATTTATAATTTAACACTGTACTCAAGATGATAGAATAATGTTAACTTTTTTTTATTAATTGTTTACTAAGCTTTTACTATATTAATTATAATTATATTAACTGGATGTTATTGACAGTTTCAATGATTAATGTTAAATATAAATTAAAAAACTAAAACTATTTATTGTTAAACAAGACGGTGAGGCCATTAGAGGAAAAATCTTTATTGCAGAAATTTTGTTTTTTTTTAATTGTGCCCTTGTGATAAGCCATAGACCATACACCTGATACTTTTTCTTTTTTTGCTTACTGTAAAGAGTTTTTTGGTAAAAATCCTCTTGTTTCTGGTTTTAGACCTGTTCATGGTATAAGAATCGTTTCTCTTTAAATATCTCTATCTAACTTCTTTCTTTATATTACATTGGCAGCGTGTTATGAGAATCATGTTTTGCAGGACTTGACACGCATATGTGTGTGTGCTGATATTTTAGACCACTACCTCATCAGTGACAGAGGGGACAATCACCAGCATTTTGTCTCCTAACAACGGATAGGGTGCATAGTTGAAATTGAGCTGATTGCTTTAGTCCATTCTGGTCCGGAGATATTCTTTCTGTCGTTACTTTCAGAGATTTCTTTTAAATGATTATCACAAATTCCTAGTTAGTTGCATCTTGACAAATCCTCAAAGGCATCTGTCGGGTCGTCACTAGGGGGGGCGCCTGGTTACCCTAGCCCTGGTGATACAGTTAGTGTTGTTTGAGTTTACAACCTGGACAATCATTTCGTGACGGCTTTACTATCTGACTCCATTTTTTGATAGGTATGTGCCCTGACAGTGCACTATGTTCAGGAGAAGAGGTATAGGGTAGGTAGGTAGGTAGTTTGTGTGGTCTTGGAATGACCACGAATTCACACTCGGTATCTGAGGGTAGGCTAAATCCGTCCGGATCCCAAAGGCGAGTGTGAACCGGAGAGAGGCAGACTGAATTGTCGCGGGGGACATTGCTTGGTAAGTTTGCAGGGCCATGACAACCGTTGTCCACTAGGGAGAGGTCTCTCCCAAGGAGGTGCTAGATTTAGCGAGACGAAGGCAGAGATTCCCACTAGGAAGGTGTGGGGTCTGACAACGCCGGACTAAAAAGTAGCGAGGCGAGGAGAGAAAGAGATGTAGAGGTTTTTCATAAAGAATCAGTCAAGTTTCAGAGTTTCAAGCAGTGTAGCCACGATCCGGTAATTGACAAGAGCATGATATACAGGGCCCAAATCACCGGCTTAAATACCCAGCAGGCCTTGCCAGCAGCCAATAAGCAGCCCGATTGTAGTAGCCAATGATGTGGGTTTCCTTTGTTCCCTGACAGAGCCTGGAAGGGTTTGCTAGCGGTTGGGTATATATATACCTACTACTGACAGCTGGCGTCCCAGCTCATATAACTAATTGGCACCACACATTTTTTATTGTTTAACACATTTACAATGATTTATATTTTGGTCATGTTATTTGCATTTGTTTACAATATATATACAATAGAGTATATGGTGATTTCTCTTGTGTAGCGGTCGCTACAGCATCATTTCATTAAGACTTCCTAATATAGAACATTTTCATTTTATTTTAACAGACCGTCGCCACTATACCATTTATGAGGTCATTTGATACCCCCTCGAAATTTTAAATTCTCCTGAATATATAGTATTGTCCTACATTATGAAACGCTCTTTTCACATCCAAAAACACAATGGCGTAGTGAAAATATCACTATTTTAGCTAAAATTGCAAACACGATGCGATTGACAATTTAAGGGCTCTTTTTAAAAGCCAAAAAAGATTACAAAACTAAAAGGGATCTTGCGTATTATTTATAATGTCGGATAGGTCATTTATTAATCTCACTCAAAATTATTTTTTGCACTTTTTTTTTTTAATACAAACTAATAAATTATGTAATGTCACTTACTCATGTCTTATAGATATTTTTCCAATATAAAATTACACGTAAAATTTCGAGTCATTTATTAGGAGCCCAGCTGACTGGGACCACTTCCGTCAGCTTCTTACAGAGTCCGTAAACCTCAAATTATCCCTGAAAACATCCCAAGACCTAGACGATGCAGTGCATTCTTTCACTACTCTGGTCCAGAGGTCGGCTTGGGAGGCATCGTCACCCAAGAATCCACAATCATAATCGTTTACCTCAGCATCTCAAAGATCTAATCAAATCCAAACGCCGCTCTAGAACAGTGTGGCAAAGATCCCGGCATCCTGCTGATCACAGCTCGTACAATCAGTACTGC
This sequence comes from Acanthosoma haemorrhoidale, assembly GCA_930367205.1. Lineage (NCBI taxonomy): Eukaryota > Metazoa > Arthropoda > Insecta > Hemiptera > Acanthosomatidae > Acanthosoma > Acanthosoma haemorrhoidale. Next base: position 134,084,688 of record OV884011.1, read on the forward strand.
CGATTGGTAAAGCGGCGATTGGCATCCTTCCGATCTGATTCTTTCAATTCCTACCTCTCCTCTCTGTCTACCAGGGATAACTCCTTGTGGAATGTAACCAAAAAGATCCTAAAGTATCAACCTGTTTCACATCCACTCCGCCGTGGTCCTGGGTGGCCTCGGATGGGGATAGGTCGGAGGAATTTGCTCTGCATCTTACCCATACTTTCACACCTCACCTTTCTCATCAAAGCCATACTCACAGCACAACTGTGGAAGATTTCCTCACTTCACCTAATCCTCTCTCTCTTCCACCAAAAGCCGTTAATCCCTCTGAGGTCAAATATCTTCTGAAAAACTTACCTTACAGAAAATCCCCTGGATATGATCTCCTAACTCCTCAAATTCTCAAACAACTTCCTCCTAAAGCCATAATCTTCCTAACCTATATATATAATTGCATTATCCGAACGACGCACTTTCCACTCCTCTGGAAACACTCCATTATTGTCCTATTCGCCAAACCCGGTAAACCACCCAATGACGCCTCATCTTACCGTCCAATTAGCCTACTCCCTATCCTCTCAAAAATATTTGAGAAACTCCTACTAAAACGTCTACTTCCAATTGTTGAATCCAAAAACCTTTTTCCCATACACCAGTTTGGTTTCCGCCAACGACATTCCACTGCTCAACAAGACCTTCGCGTTGTTGATCACATCTCCTCAGCCCTTGAAACCAAACACTATTGCACTGCTGCCTTTCTCGATATAGCTCAAGCTTTTGACAGGGTTTGGCACGCAGGTTTGCTCTACAAGCTCAAAAGACATTTACCACAGACCCTTTTCCTAATCCTACAGTACTACCTTTCAAACCGCTTCTTCCAAGTCCGCTGTGGCTTAGAATATTCAAACTACTATCCCATAAATGCAGGAGTCTCACAGGGCAGTGTCCTAGGCCCCATCCTCTATAACCTATACACCGCTGATGTCCCCTCTACTTCCAACACCTTCTTGGCCACATTTTCAGATGACACTGCAGTCTTGTCATCCCACCCAGACCCCGAGATAGCATCCCATAACCTTCAAAAACACCTTGACGAGATCGAGTATTGGTGCAATCAATAGCGGATCAAAGTTAATGAAGCAAAATGCTCCCATATTACCTTCACCCTTTGTCGCAAGACTTGTCCACTAGTTTATTTTAATTCTATTCCTCTCCCTGTAACCGAGAAAGTACGGTACTTAGGCATCCCTCTCGACAAACGACTGACCTGGAACCCACATACGAGACCATCTCTCAATAGAAAATAAACTACTAATCTACAAAGTTATACTTAAACCAATCTGGACATACGGAATAGAGCTATGGGGGACAGCAAAAAAGTCAAACATCAAGCGCATCCAATCCTTTCAATCCAAAGTCCTGAGAACAATAGTAAATGCCCCTTATTATGTCAGCAACAAAACCCTTCAAAACGACCTTAATATACCCTACATTCTAGAACTCATCCCTTCCAAGTTTATGAAATTCCACAGTAGCCTTTCCAACCACCCTAATCCTGTAGCACAGTCTTTGCACTGCACCTCTCATCCCTATAATCCTCCTCGGAGACTGAAACGGCAGTGGCCTCGTGACCTGCTATAATCGCGTGACAGTGGGAGTCCTGGCAATGGCCAGTTTCTCCAATCATGTCCTATTGTATGAATGAGCGAGTGAATGATGACTGTAAATATGGTATGAATGTGATCATTTATCTGTATTATTATTGCCTTATAAAAGGCAGATTGTAATTATTGCACAATAAAAATTGAATTGATATAAAAAAATTTCGAGTATGTAGCTTTCACAGGAGGCCTACAAAGACAAGGGGTGAAAAAACAGGGTTTCAGATTTTGAATTATAAAAAAATAAATCTTGTTATTTTCACTATGAGCAATATTTTCTAAAAAGCAGTGCTAACTTGTTTTACCTTAAGAACTAAAGTGATACTCTTATAAGCTACAAACTAATATCCGTTTGTGCAAGTGAAATACTATTACACAGCTCAGTCTAGATTTCATGTGATAAATTCTTTTTTTATTACAGTAATTCACAGAAGGTTAACTTATATACGGAAATTGATAATAAGCAATTTTCCAAAACTGATAATTCTTAATAACCAACGTACACATGGCAACTTTAATAGAATCAGTACGTTTTTTTTATTACATAAAATATGTCTTGATCAGAAACAATGACCAATTTCACAAATTTTATGACAATTGACAAAAATTCCCTTACTACATTTGAAATGAATAAAATACTGATTTAAACATACCACACAACATTGATCATTAGTATTAGAATTGATTTTTGTTTTTTTGGCACTAAACTTCTGGGTTATTTGTGCGATTATTTGTCTAAAGTTATGATCTCAATGTCCAAGGGCCAGTTGCTCTCCTCAATTTTTCTAGAACTGGAAATTCCGGGTTCAAATAATAATAAAACAAAATAATTTTCACTTCATAAATAATTATGAAATGAGATTACAAATCTCAACTAATACTTTTTTTTACAAATCAAACCCTTGGACCTCTTAAGCATATTTATCACAAGGAACAAATTATTCATTTGTAATGCTTTTATTGGTGATTTTGTGACGATTGTGAGGAACCAAGGACATCCAAAACCAACCCCCCTTGGTTTAACCTTGGTTGAATTGACTGTAGATTCATAACTTCATTTCCAGAAAAGGAGAAAATTTATTTTAATTGAAAAGTGAATAAAACAAAAAATAAAAAGAAACTTTATACTTTTTACTTTAAAAATAGGAATAACGACCAAGAAAAAATTGGTACCTGTCTATAAAAAGAGAAATAAAACTAAAAATGATCGATAAAAATAACAATAAATAAATAGCTAGCATGAAGATTGAACCACATGAAAAGCATTCTTCGGTACTCCGGGAAATTGAGTACTGCAGATATAGCTTCTTCTGAATTGGTAAGGACTTGAGAAAAAAAAAAGGAGATGCTACATGATCTACGCTCCTCCTCACTCTCAGGATTTTCGACCAAAATATGCTTGAATGTAAGCTTAGATCCACAAGGGTCAATTTGGTACGGCCAATCCTTAGACAAGTCAACAATACTTCCTGTCTTCTGTTGGACCAATAGGATGTATCCCAGGCTCCGACCCCAGATTTAATCTCTCATCTTGTTAATCTTATCCATTTTGCCAAAAGGGCCGTTTCCGAAAGTGAACCTTTTGATATGGTCACGTGATCCTATCCAGAATTTTAAATTGGCAATATGAAATATCTAGCAAAACGAGTGGAACTTAGTTACAAACAATAAAACCAGAGATCCAATCCTTTAAATATTTCAAATTATAACCGGTAGGAAGAATTAAAAGATGATAAACCCAAAAAAGTATCAAATTTGGTTTCGTGAATTGTTTTTAGTTTTTGTGAAAAATTAATATTATTTTTACTTTACTATTTATTTTTAAATTTAATTTCCAATTAAGTCTTGAATAAATTTGATTTTATGACAAGTAGAATAATAGATAACGAATGCCTTAGGTATTGTATTATACTATCGCTCCGCTGAATGGGAGAATACATACGTTCGTTAGTCTTAAGTTGAATTGGCCCCTAGAGGCATAATTAAGGCAGTCAACTGATACAGACCGGATTATCTCACCGTGAATTAACTCAGCGACTCCCAGGGGAGGATAAATGGGTTAAATCTACAAATCCATCATTTGATATACGCTGTCAATGATTTTTGCTTTTTAAAATGTTTTTTAATTCAAATGATTCGTATTTACCTGAACATGAGATGATTGAATAGATCTAACCTTAATAGAGGATACGGTTTACTGTGTGCGGCCAACTAAGGCTATGTGTCAGATAATCTTTTATTTAAACATTAAAAGAATCTAAGAGGCAACAAACAACAAATTGTACACATTCTAATTATTTTTAACAAAAAAAAAATCCAGTATTTCAAAAAATATAGTTAAAAACTAACTTTATATAAAACGCTGAATAAAAACATTATTTTTTTTAAAAAAAGGTCATCCTAGAGGATTTCCGGCAGATAGCGTTAGTTGCTCACCTCACACCTTTTTTTAATTGGGCTTAGCTAGAATACTTAGGATGCCTGTAGGAAATTATAGATTCTAGCTGTGCATGGGAGAGCAATGTTGAGCAAGCGGGGTTCATTCATTTCTTTGAGAATCAGGTAGGACTACTCGTTGGACATAGCCATTTTAAATATGTAACGAAAAAATGAGAACAGTAACTGCACATTTCTTAGTCCACCGCAGGACATTGTGATTTTCCTGTTTGTATTTAAGCGTTCATTCTTTCCATATATCTGGGTGCTTTCTTTGACACCATTTTATAAAAAATAATAGTTTTTTAAATATCTTAAGTTTTACTATAAAATAAAGCATTATTATTAATACGTAAGCCCTCATTTTACTATTAAAAAAGGCAGACGAACATCCATCAAGTCGTTAACTTACGCGTTTTTAAGCCAATCGTAACCTGAGCCTTAGGTTCACTGGAACTTGAAGGACGAGATCACAAATAATTCAACTTAGAAGAAGGGTTATTCCGATGGTAGTAAGAAGTTGTTAAACCTCTGGTCCACAACTACTTAAGCTTGTAGTTTAGATTCGTATTAAAATCCATCGGTAAATATTAAGCATCGATAGCTGAAAAGAGTTAATAAATTGAAAGCGAGTTTTAATAACACAAAGGTTGGTTAGAAAAGGAGTTTCTCCTCTTGTTAAACCACAAAGACCATTCCTGTGAAGTATAAATCATGAGTAGAAGCTTTGTGAAATTATTATTAATTATTACTTTGTTTGTGCTGGCCCACCCTTTGATAACCCCCTCTGTTTTCCCCTTCACCTACACACTAAATAGATGAGTCATGCTTCAACTGCACCGCACAATCGTAATCTCCTAAAGGATTAAACTCCGACCCCGCTTTCTGACAATAGTCGCGATTCTTGAAAGCCACCTAAGACAACGGAGGACAGAATTATACCAGCTTTAAAATATTACATTTAACTCGTCCGACTCTTTCACCCCTATCAAAAGTACTTCCTTTTGTTTCAGTGTTTTTTTTTCTTTTTCCAGAGCTGGAAAGAAGGACGGATATGTATTTTTTCCTTTTATTATTCTTTTCTACTTTCTCCACTTTTTTACCACCCTGTTATACTGTGAGCGTATCTGAAGAATCATATTGTTTTCTACCCGGATACTAGTGTATAGCCGCTTGTACAGTTGAGGATCTTAAGTTTTTCATCTCACTTGTGAGTTTTTTTTGCTTGTGCATCACTGGACATACTTCATTGTGTAATTTTAAATTAAAATTTTTAGTAAAAAGCCTGCTTCAACATCTGAACGTCGATTTCTTTTAAGAGGGTTTAGGTTATGTCGTGCTATTAGATTACATCGAAGTCATATCCGTTAGAAGGAGTGACAACAAAAACAAATTGTCTATATTTCAAGGGTTTATTCTTCTTCCTCCTATTCCCTTAAGTGTGAGTACTCTTATTAAAACTATATTTCTCATTCATTTGGTGTTAGATAGTAGAGAATAATGTTTATTTTAACAAATATATTATTACATTTCTATAAGTGTAGAGTCAAATGAGTTTGTATGCGAGTATTTTAAACATTCATTTTTGTTATTTTAAGTGACTATGTTCGAGAATATAGAGTGAATAAATCAATGAAATATCTTTTCACTTAGGTTCTAATTAGTCGATAAGCATGTTAATATTATTTTCGTCATATCTACTCCAGTGTCAGAAGACAGTTAAACAGTTCAATGTGTTTCTGTTAAAAGTCAACAATCTGTGTAAAGACAACAGTTTTATTTTCACGAAAGGACTTGCTCCAACCTAGGGTTGCTTTCATCAGACGCAATTTGTAGTCAGTGGTAGATTTTTAACACGGTATTGAAACTGCGGATCTGTTTAGTGATTTTTCGATTTGGAATGATCTAATTAAAGCTTTAAAAGAACTTTTAAACAATTAAATTGGAATTGGAGAGCAATTCCAGAATCAAAAAAGCAGAGTAAAATTACATCGTTACAATGGGTTTTTTTTTTCTTAGTAGGAGCCGAGTTCTTGGTGCTTTGAGCCATTCCTTCGAGATATTCTGCCCAGAGCCGGGAGAGATTAAAAGACTCCTTGGCCATGTTGGAATTTTCATTTTCTGCTTCTAGGAACCTCTTATAAAAAGAGAACAACCCTGAGGGTGTGAAAGCCTGATTTGCTCCGGGCACTTTTCATCATAATTATGGTTTCAGCTATGTCTACTAGTTTTTCGGTGAAATTATGAGCTATCTTGACGGGTCAATAGTCATCATTAAAATTCTAAAATTAAAATATACAAAAAAAAACGCAAATATCTAAAAAAAAATAGAGAAGAAACATCCGTTTTTTGAGAGCTTTGGTTAGTCAAGTAATTGCAATTTTGATTTTAACAGTCTATCTATCTATTAGTTCTCAGACAAATATTATTACCTAATAAAGAAACAGTACAAACAAAATAAAAACTGTTACAGGTAGACTAGTAAAGTAAATATTTTCTTCCATCCGCGAGGCTCACTTTTATTGGTTCTACACTAAACACACAATGGCTTAGAAGATAGCCATCGCTCACGCTATGTTGTCTCAATCCCCCTACTGATATGTTAATTTTGGGTTTAACGGACCTCACAATATAGATGTCAGTACATGGCACATAAAAGACCACACGTATTTGTCAAAAATGCAATCGTTAACGTCAATATTGATATTGCTCGATAAGTCATATCATTATTGAGAGATTCCAGGTGTCTAGAAACGATTGTAACCACAAGTTCTTTCAATTTCTCACCCTACCATTTTTAACAGTTAAAAAATTACAAGGAGAAATCTTTTTACGATTTTAGATATTTTAGACCATTTATCTAAAAATTATATATTGATATATATTATTTTATTTTAACTTGGATTTAGATACATTGGATTTTAATGTCCTTATTTTTAAATATATATATATATATACATAATTATGTAAGCTAGTAAATAACCGGAAGGATTCTTTTACTCTCAGTCTATTTAATTATCAATGTCGTGAATTGTGTCCCCAAAGGGGAGAGGACGCCCGCCACGGGCTAGCGTCACTACAACCCAAGTCCGGCGAGCTTGGTCTTGGAATGACCACGAATTCACACTCGGTATCTTAGAGTAGACGAAAACCGTACGGAACCCATAGGCGAGTGTGAACCGGAGAGAGGCAGACTTGATCGCCGTGGGAGACCTAATAGGCAAAATTTGTAGGGCCACGGTGACCGTCGTCCGCGAGGAAGAGGTCTCTTTCAAGGAGGTGCTAGTTTTAGCGAGACGAAGGCAGAGAATCCCACTAGGAAGGTGTGGGGTCTGACAACACCGGACGAAAATAAAAGGTAGTTCGAATAAGAAAGCCATAGTTTGAGCAGATCAGCAAGTGCCAGTGCAGAAAGAGAGAGAGAGAGAGAGAGAGAGAGAGAGAGAGAGAGAGAGAGAGAGAGAGAGAGAGAGAGAGAGAGAGAGAGGGAGGGAGAGAGGGAGAGAGAGAGAGAGAGAGAGAGAGAGAGAGAGAGAGAGAGAGGGAGAGAGAGAGAGAAAGGGAGAGAAAGGGAGAGTAGTGTCCCTCAGGTGCCGGGTTCTGAGATACTGGCGAATGCCCCAAATCTGGCTCCTTATATAGGCAGGTCGGTCAGAGGCGATAGGGTTGCCCCGACGCGCCCCCTAGTCCCTTCGGCTGTTTCGTACACTTGTACACTTCGTACACTCCCGCTCTTAACTAACGCTTTAAGGTTTTTATTATTAAAATATGGAAACCTAGGTGGATATTTTCTGAGCCGGGAAGAGGGGAACTTCTAATTATTCGTGGTGAAGAAGTTTACCACAACAATCAAATACACTACATACCTCTCAAGTTTATAGATATAAGTTCATATTTTCGTCATTTATTTTCTCGCCTTCCTAATTCCTAATAACACAGTTATTATAATTTTCACATTTCAACTTGTAGTCATGTAAATCACATCATTTACTTTAAGGCTGTTCTCCACATGCCACTTAATTCTAAAGATCTTCTCCACGGATTCAACTGTCTCATTCTAATTAACATGCATCATTCACCATGTTTTCTCCCTTCTAACCATGTCTCACTTTCTTTCTCTCTGTCGCGTATTTCATTTATAGTTTGTTTAACATCTTCTCCATTTAGCTTGCTTCGCTGCTATTTCTTTTTCCAAATTAAGTATTGCTGAACTGTTTGGAGTGGTAATAACATGTACCACGCTTTTATTTTCATAAAATATTTTCATCAATCCTTTGAGTAATACTCCATTAAATGTAATTTTTGTTATCTTCCTATAAGCGATCAGTTTCTACGTCGTATTAAATAAATGTGCAAATATTGAGCTTATTCGACAGCAGTACCACCTCACCATTCGAAAATTTAACAATATTTCTTTTAAGGCTTAGGATTTATAGTTGTCAGTCAAGTTAAACGTCTCCAATATTTTTTACGTTAATAATTAAGTAATATATATAAGCACTGTCTTGCAAAGTATGCTTCAGGCCTTACAAGATACAATATACAATCTCTCTAGATTTACACAGCCTCACTTCAAATAAAAATACTACAGAAGGAACTAAAAACGGTAGGGAGGGGAAAGTCCGTAGAGCGAGAAGCGGGAGTAAATGCAATTCCTTTCTCCCAGCCTTCCTGCTTCCATACTCTTTGAGCGTATAACCTCCATATAAACACTGTTTAATCTGCATACCGAAATAGAAGTATATATGCTCCTTCTGAAGTTGCCTCCCGTTTCTTCGGTTTCCCTTTGATGTCTTCCTATTCCTGCTACAGAATCTTTATTATGTCTTACTTCGGGGAAACCAAATGTTCTCAATGGATTAGGTCTAACATTAAATTATTGAGTATTTTAATAAATAATTAAGTTTTCTTTCCTTTATCTGCGAATTCCAGAGTGTGGAAGAAGGGGCTAGTAAAATTAATTCGCCAAACTTCTATCCCTTGCAAATTACCAGCTGTGAAATTCAGCAAAAAAGCTCGAAGCTGAAAAACGACAAAAAAAAAAAAGGGAAAATAAAAAAAACTATTGGTTAGCTAGAGAGAGAGAAAAATAAACCAACAAGATTTTGTACACAAAAAAAATTGAGGCAATATTATACAAAAAAAAAAAACTATCAAATGGCAATTCATGTGTAATGAAAAATTAGGAAAGTACACTTTTTTTTAAAATCGAATATATAAACTAAAAATAATTTTATCAACCGGGTTAGTAATTGAAAAAAATAAAATGAAAGAAAAATAGATCGTAAAAAATTTAAATGTCTTTTAGCTGTGATAAAATAAAAATGAATTAAATACTATACTAAATTTAAGAGTGTCAATCACCGAAAGTCAATAGCCTTCTATTCTTGAAAGTAGTGTGAGTTGAATCCAGAGATAGTTGGTGTGTGTGATAATTAAATAACCTCTTACCGGCAATCCCAAAGTGGAGAAGAAAATATTCTTCTCGATGTTCACTAAACAACAATTGGTAACGTGGGTGGATATCCGGTGTGAAGTCGTCTATGAAGAAGTAGTGTGGGGTCATCATACAACGAAACATTTCATGGTGTCTTTCTTAGTTAACAAATCTCATGGGACTGACCCGGTAATTCGTTGACGAGACTCGTGATAAGATCGGAGTTGATCCACAATTTAAAAACAAATTCAATGCTGATCGCATCAGAGTTCACCTTCTCACTTGCTTAGACGTAGGCATTTGACTCCGTAGATCATCGTATCCTCCTGCGACGCCTGAACGAGCACGAATTTCCTGCACAACTATAGAACATCATGTCCTCCTACCTAGTAGACAGAACATTTTCTGTGCGGATAGGAGCCGTATTAACCACCAGAAGAGATCTCGTTGTCGGAGTTCCCCAAGGGTCGGTGCTGGGACCCATATACACATACACATCTATACACATATATACACTTCAACATATACACCGCGCACATAGCAGGAGTATCATACTTCAATTGTGAGGTAGCGGCATATGCGGACAATATAGGGGTCTGCAGCACCAGCCTCAACCCAGCGAAAGCGCTAAAGGCTGCAGAGGGTGCTAGTCAATTAATCGCCGACAGGTCACGAGCTGTCCACATTCAAGTGAACCCAGCCAAGACCCAGGGTATCATCTTCTCTTTCCAGCATGGGAAAAGAAAGCGTCCACCCAGCTTCACTATGGGACTCAATGCAAACTTGCCAACAGCATCTGCTACCTAGGCATCAACCTAGGTAGACACATGACGTTTGGCACACATTTGCAGAAGAAATTGAAACGAGTACGCAGAACTTCTGGAGAGTAGTCCAGCATCTCATCACAAGCCAGGCCATATCCCTTCGACTGAAATTCTTAATATACAAGAGCGTTCTGAGGCCAGCTTTACTTTTTGGGACACCACTCTTTAGATTACTACATGCCAGCACCATAACTCGACTCCAGAGCTTCCAGAACAAGATCCTGCGAAAGGCACTCTGGCATACCCCCTTTCGTGAAATGAAGGCTTCCAACATGCACGAAAAGTTCGAGCTCCTCACTATCACCGACGTCATCAAAAGAAGACACATCAAGTTCTTCGACTCGATGAAACACAGTCTAAACCCTCTATTCAAAGACATGACACCACCACCGCTACCGGCACGATGGCAACTCACAAGATCGAGTAAAGCAGAGGAAATGGTGGACATCACGGCACTAGGCCCGCCAAAAACAAGCCTCTAAGGGGCACCCATCACTGAAATCAGACTAAATAAGAATACACTACATGCCTAGAGAGACTCTAGGCCCAGCCACCAGTGGACTCTCCTCACCACTGTACCGAAACAACCAACCTCCACCGAGGCTTCCCTTAATTCTCTCACACCACCTTCAAGGTACTCCTAGTATAAGGATCCGATTAACCTAAATATTCTATATTTTTCCCTCATCCTGAATTTCTAACTAGAGAGCTTAGAAAAAAAAATTACAATCTTGGTTTTTCTTTTAACAAATAAAATAAAATTAATTTTTATAATTACGTGAGTGAGAAAAGAGAAAAAAAACAACAACAAATAGTAATAATAAAAAAAAATACCTTTTTCGATAAAAAAAATACAAAAATAATTATCGGAACCCGACACAGAGGCTAATTGAATGACTTATATCATTAATTTGTTAAATAGTATGAAAAAGACCAGGCGATACGCTCGGTTAAATAGCTTTGTTGGACGGCACCCTGGTCGGAGATCAGGAAGTCTCAGATAAGTATCCAGATCAGCCCTCTAGTAACGATTTCTACTTTAGCAAGTAGTTACTGATTTATGGTACATTTACTTTAGATCTTCTGTCGCTCTCTTATTCGTAATAATTTGTTCATTGACTGTTGTAAACAACTGCATTGCATTGTTCTCAAACAAAGTCGTTAGTATACTCGTACACTAAAATTGTATTGAATCAATTATGGACTAGATAGAATATTTTTAATTTAAGTAGTGGAAGCAGGGAGCAGGGATACTCTGGACGCAGACGGTGGAATCTGCTTGAGTTTCTTAAATACTTTTTAACATTTAAACCACAAGATACCGATTGGAAACGACCCATGAGGGGAAGAATTGTTCTTTGTTATTCACTTTCTGAGACCAGACCATAAAGTACCACTTCCACCAGTATTCAGGAAGAAACCGTTGACAAATTCCATATATTGATATATTAAATTACTTTACTTCTAGGGTTTCACTTAAATTCGGAAATGGTAGAAAAATAAAATAAGAAAATACTTTGGGATATTTATCTAATTTAAAATACGAATTTTATCTAATTCATAATTTCTAAATAATAAGTGTATTCAAAAGAATTTATACATATTCCGGAATACGTTTTCATTTTGTATACACCATTTATACCCGGTACCCCTGTTTTTCTATTAGACCTTGACACGTGTTCACGCATCATAAGTATCAGCATTATTCTTTTTCCATCTCACAATTTCACCTTGAGCCGTCTTTGTTTGCATTTTTATACTGGAGGCACGATCTTATGTTAGAAAGTGCATTCAAACCTCTAGTAAATATTAATTGGCAGGGTCTCTAAAGGAAATTTATGAACATCTGCGGGAACCACAATATATATACTCATTAATTTTAACAAATTAACTTTTTAATTTGGCTTATTAATAATGTTGGGATAGATATATATTCCCACATTACTGTTCTTGGTCCAAGTTAAGAAAACATTACAATTTGTCCCACTAATCAAGCGCGTGACTTCGCAACTCGTGCTTGAAAGCAACGACCCCCTCAGGAATGAGGGCTGTGGCGGGCCTGAAGTTCACTGGTGAATCACCTGCTGCCAAAGACAAGTCCTCGTGCTCTGATTGAATGAGACCGGAACTTGTCCCTTACTTCCTGCAACGGAGCGGATAATCTTTGAACTTACGATTGGATAACTTGGCCTCTCATAGGACAGCTGCAGTGTACAGGAATTAGTCTGAGGTGTTGACCCGTTTCTGCAAAATTGCCTGTGGATTACTTCCTCTGACACGAGTTTTATAACTTTGCTCTCATATGCTGCGATTACAACTTATCTAATCGATTTCAACATTGCGCTGCTGAAAGGTCCATCATGGTTTTAACCAAGCGATATTACGTGTAAAATTAACTTATAAATTAACTATAAAAGTGAGCTAGTTTAATTCTTCTGATATTCTATGATGTCAATATATATTAATATGAATTCTTAGAACTAAAACCACCCTCTCATAATAATTTTTCATTTATGAAATAAGTAACATTTGTATATTTGTTGTCTATTTTATGCTTATTCATAAGTATTTATACTTCATCATTAGTAGCAATACGTTTCAGACCGGTGAAGTTTTCCTTTTTTTAACAAAAATAAACAAATGAATATTTGTATATTTCCAAAATAAATATTTACTTATTAATGTTTATTGTTACATAAGCAATTTTTTCCATCTTCATGCAGTAAATATGTTGCAAATAGACTCGCCCACTTAGTACAAACTTGAAAAGACAAAGATTAAGTTAGTGAAAAATAGAAAGATAAGGGAAGAATACAAGAAGGAATGAAGATGATGAAATGAAGGGGATCATCTTGTGGAAAGTTGTGGAAATATCTAAATCTATTTTAATCAAGGAAATGAGAAATCATACGCATTAGCAGAATAGAGATTTTATTGTAGTCAGAAGAAGAAAATAATACAAACCTAAAGTTTGAGCTGGGAAATTTCAGAGCTAATTCCGCTTGGTTACAGTAAAATAATCATTTTCAAACCTTTAACGTCAGGATTATTCTTCCACCACCAGCGGATAAAGAAATGGCTCTCACCACCCGCGCAACATTAATCATGGATTTAGTAATGAAAATAATTACGTTGGCGATTGTTATAAATGATATAAACAGATAAATTATTGTCCGATTATTGCGATTAACTAAAACGATTATGCCACACAATTATCTCTAACTGTTTGATCCAGTTATGCTCTCTATGCAGCATTCAAAGTTATTGCATCCTATACGGGACATCAACCTAGTCTCCCTTGGTTATAGTCCCCACTGTAGATTATACTATGACTGCGTCAATTATAATAATAATTAAATTATATGTCAGGTCTCATAATAAACAGAGTAAACCCGTCATGAGGCGAGTACACCCGTCATTTTAAATCCTTCAGGCTAGACATTAAATGCTGAAGTGTAAAGCAATTTTCGAATTACAGCGGTGAACCCTCTATTCTCTTGTTAACTAGCAATATTCACTGGATTAGTATTTCTTTACCATTTTTAAGGCTCGTGCAAGACCTGAGAGCAAGACCGAAAAATTGTTTTAATAAAACAAGGAGGTTTTGGAATATTTAGAATTACATGGCTGCATCGTCAAACACATGATTACTAAAAAAAATTTTGAATATATCTAATGTGGTTTTGAGGTATTTGTGAAATAAAAAAATGTTTAAAATGGTGATTTTTTTTTTTGTATTAACTGTTCAATTATCAATCCCCCAACTTACTTTCATATTATGAAACGATGTACTAACACAGGCTGTTAAGGATATTTTAGTTCATAAACAAAAGTAAACTCAAATATCCTAAACAAATGATTTGTATGGAATGTATTTACATAAGTGATGTATAAAAGAAATATATTATTAATGGCCTTTTAGTATTCTTAAAATTACGTTAATGCACAAAAATTGAATGCATTGTTTGATATGTTCAACCTAATTTTAATTAAATTATTGATTAGGACGACAATGAATAATGAAGTGCTGTTAGCAGAAAAAACAATAAAAAATAACGCTGTAAACATATGTGTCTATTCGTGGAATAGTGTTTAACTAAGTCCTATGGACGGAGAGTACGTCTTGATAACTAATCTCGACAGTCTGCAGGACTTGGTGCGGTAATGCAGTGGTTACCATGAGCCCTACAGTCATCTGGTTAAAGACAAATATGGTTGGAATTGTTCCACTGTCAGATTGAGCTCCGTAATGGGTTAATTAACTTGCAATAATAGCTGACTGACTGACAAGCTATAAGAGGGGTGGGGGAAACAGGGACGCCAACACTGGACAACTCTAACGATTCAGATGTCTCTTAGCTAATACACAAAAGTATTATATTTTTACATTGCTTACTTACATCTACAAAACACAGACCAATCAATCAATCTTAGGTTTCACTTTTTTCATTCTTATAACTTTCCCTCTTTAAAAAACACCAGGTGTGCCACACGGAAGTATTTTTAGTCCTATTATTCATTCCATTTGCACAGCTGATATCCTAAGCCACCCCTCGGATAAATTTTTTCTCTTTCCATCTGTCACCTCCTTTGTCTTTTCTAATCCTGATATCACCGACAGTTTTTGAACCCAAAAAAGGTCTTCTATTGAATATTGAAAAAAATATTCGATGTAAGTGAAAACTTTCACAGTTTCAGTTAAGCTCAGAAACTATAAGTTGTTATCGTAAACATGGTAGGCTTTCAACAACAAAATAAAAGCCTGGGATCTCTCGTGGAAATACTAAGTCCAAGTTACGCCAAATCTAGATTTCATCTGGAGTAAATATTTTAAAAACAAAAATACTGGCATCAAATCGAACTACCATGTTAAATATCATGCCCCTAAAAAAAACACTAGTTGAGTTGATAACAAACTAGTTGATATCAAAGCAAAACCACAGAGTACAACATATTGTTAATCGGGACTTTAATCTTTGATTTGATCCCAAATCCCCAATTATAAAGAAATATTTATTTTTTTATTACCTGATCGGTATCCAATCAATATTGAATTTTCTGGAACAGACAAATACAAATATATTAACACAAACAATCTCGTTCTGCACATATTTCTTCATACACCTTAAATTCATGAAATCAAACACAAAATTAACCAATGGCAAAATAAAGAGGTGGTTTAAAACTGGAGTCGGTAACTGTGCGAATAACTTATAAACTTATTATAGTGAAATAACATTGAATTGAACTTTAATCATTTCGAAAAAAACTAATTAAAAACTGTAGTGACCGCTAACTACATAAGATAAATTACCCTATACCCTATTGTATATATATTGTAAACAAATGTAAATAACATTACCAAAATATAAATCATTGTAAATGTGGTAAACAATAAACATACAGCTGTG
The DNA here is from genome assembly GCA_930367205.1 of Acanthosoma haemorrhoidale. Taxonomy (NCBI): domain Eukaryota; kingdom Metazoa; phylum Arthropoda; class Insecta; order Hemiptera; family Acanthosomatidae; genus Acanthosoma; species Acanthosoma haemorrhoidale. The sequence goes on from OV884011.1 coordinate 134,100,442, forward strand.
AGCCAATTAGTTATATGAGCTGGGGCACCATTTACCAGTAGCAGGTACTAAGCGACCCAACCCGCCGAGAGACCCTTACCCAGGTCACGTATCGGTGGCATATCTCTTTGTCAGAGAACAAAGAAAACCACATACTCAACTGGCATTGGGTACTATTGATTGACTACTGATTGGCTACTGACGAAGCCAGCTGGCTATTTAAGATCGGCGGTTTGGGGCCTGTATATCAGTCTCCTGACAACTAACTGGCTCGTGGCTGCTCTGATGTAAACTTTGAAACTTGGCTTCTTCATTATGAAAACCTCTGCATCTCTCTCTCCTCACCTCGCTACGTTTTAGTGCGGCGTTGTCAGATCCTACACCTTCCTAGTGGGAATCTCTGCCTTCGTCTCACTAAATCTAGCACCTCCTTGGGGAGACCTCACCCTAGTGGACAACGGTTGCCGTAACCCTGCAAGCTTACCAAGCAGTGTTCCCCACGGCAATTCAGTCTGCCTCTCTCCGGTTCACACTCGCCTTTGGAATCCAGACCGATTTCGCCTACCCTCAGATACCGATTGTGAATTCGTGGTCATTCCACGACCACACAAACTACCTACACCACCTACCCTATACCCCTTCATAGTGCATTGTCGGGGCACATACCTATCAAAAATGGAGTCAGATAGTAAGACCGTCATGAAACTATTGTCCAGGTTATAAACTTATTGAACCCTCACTTCGTCACCAGGGCTAGGGTAACTAGGCACCCCCCCCCTCGTGACGACCCGACAACTGGGGTGACCCCGACGTGATAGAGAAGATAGAAGAAACCATTTCTTATGATGGCCGACCCACCTGCCCCGTCCGACGAAGCATGCTCTGCAACCGTACACTGCCAGAGTTTCACGAAGAAGACCCAATATGGTTCCTGCAGGCTGAAAACATTTTTTCACCAAACCAAATCTCTTCGTCTAAAACCAAATTGGAGCATATTTATGCTCAGCTTCCGTTCAGGGTACTCAAACAGGTCGCAGACCTAGCATATTCTCCAAGCGATAGTCCCTACGAAGATTTAAAGGCTCTTCTTATCGAAACGTACAGCCAGAGGCCTGATCCGGTTATTGGAAGAGACACACCTTGGAGACCAGAAACCGTGACATCTTCTGCGTCAGATGCAGTCACTGGCAGGACCCACGACATCGTAGGACGTCATTCACACACTCTGGCTACGCGCCTTGCCAGACAGGACTTGCACTACGAGGAGAAATTGTCAAAACTGACAACAATAGCGGACAAAATCATGGACTTATGTTCAGCTACCGCAATCCATACAGTCCAGTCCACGTTGACTCCCAAAGCCAGCCTGCCGCATGCCAGCTGTGACTACCAGACAGCCATCGCACAGCTCACCCAACAAGTAACCGTGCTGGCCAATTCAATGTGCAGACGAGAAGAAAACAGGTTCTCTTAGTGATACAGGGCCAAAACCAACTACCGAATCTAACAATAAGGGCTTATGCTTCTACCACGACAGATTCGGTAAGGATGCATATCGATGTCGCAGGCCCTGTAGGTGGGTCGACGACACTACCCCACCAGCGGGAAACTAGATGCCACCATGGTCAGAGCGGTACCCATGGCAGGCCTAACCTTCCGCCACTTATTCGTTACAGACTTCCGCACACGGCAGCACTACTTGATAGATACAGGAGCAGCTATCTCCGTACTTCCCCCGCCAAAAATAAAGAAGGCTATACTCTCCGACTACCAACTCTAGACTCGTCGATTAGCGCCAGCAAAATATCAAGCCGCCAAGGAAGAGTTCCGACGTATGATGGACGAAGGAATTTGTCGGCCCTCCAACAGCCCTTTGGCAAGTCCTCTTTACATTGTTACGAAGAAGGGTGGAACAATACGCCCCTGTGGAGACTACCGACAACTGATCAACAAAACCATCCCAGACCGTTATGGTGTGCCCAACTAACACCGTCATGAAACGATTGTCCAGGTTATAAACTTAATCAACCCTCACTTCGTCACCAGGTCTAGGGTAACTAGGCACCCCCCTCGTGACGACCCGACAAAAAACCAATGGAATTTAATTAACTCGCCAGTTCGAACAAGAAAAAGTCTGACGTCAGTAAAAATGCTCGATTAATTTGGCACGTTAATTATTAGGAAAAAATTAGCACTTTTCACCAACACAGGCCTACAAGAAAAAAATGTTTGGTGACTAGGATTTTTGAACTTATTTTAACTATATTTAGGGCGCTGAATCTATATATGAATCAGTGTTTTTCTATCTGGTCCACTTTTTTAGATCAGAGTTTTTTTTAACATGCAGTTTTACAAGAAATGTGCAGTTTTAACTCCATTGTGTGCAGTTCTAAATCATATATACAAGGATTAGTTCCTGTATTCTTCTTTTCCTTTCTTCTCGAAAAGAGGTAATCTTTTATTGTGTCACGAAATCAGAGGTCTCCTAGAAAAAAAGGGTTTAACTGGTAAATGAAATCCTTAACAGTCTCATATCCCTTGGGTTTACACAGCCAATTTCCTTTGACATAGGCCATTTTCCTGACAAAATAGGAGTTCAGTAAGAAACAAGTTGAGGATATTAAAACTATGGAAGCCAGCTACCAAAAAAAAATTATGGCAGATTGATGCTGGAGTTTAGAAATGGACTGTTTCAAAACGCATTCAAGAATGTCACGGAAAAGAAGCTTCCGAAGTATTCAGTGACTAGTTGGTTTCATCTATGAATTTTTCCTTTATCTTTGGATATAACAATATTTGTATAGTGTAATAATAATTAATTGTTTATTCTTTTATTTGATCTAAGGATTTAATTTAAAATCGTGTAACATATATTTCACTAAAATGTTATATAAATTAGAGCTCCTAGGGCCAAAACTAATGCCATATTTGATTCAACAAACAAAATCAGCTCCAAATACTCGGGTAACTAAAGACCTGTTGGCCTGTCTAATGTATTTATTTCTGATATTAAGTAATACACACAATGTCAATAACTTGAGCATTGTAAGTTAGGCAATGTCAAATTAATTCACTTGCCTGACATCAGATGATCAGTGTAATCTTCTATCTGTGGTAATTATTGGATAGACCGATGTTTAGGGAAATGAAGTGAAGAAGTGAATATATAAGAAGGAGTATAAGAATCTTCTAGTGCCTAAAAGCCACATAAAATTAACACTAAAGTCTAACGCTTGTCGGATGCAGATCTGAACTCACTCTGCTGACACAAGGAAGCTTACAGTGGAGAGTTCGGATGGTTCCAATAAAAACTATACCTCCGGTGTACCTAATGGGTCCCACTCCTATACATGTTGGTGGACCGAATCATTCAGTTTTAACGTTAAACATAGATTCTTCAACATTATTGTCATATGAGAAGCATTATTTTCTAAACGTTCCTGCTTCAAAGGATATATTTTGGATCTGATAAACTTAATTACTTTCTTGATTAGCCATCTATAATACAAAATGTCACTTAAACGGGACATTTGGGTCAGGTCGACCCAATATCAACCATAAGGTACCCCCACGTTTCTGTCATAAACCTAAACTAATGAATCAGCTGCTCTTCAAGATTCACTTTGAAAGTAAACTGACGGCTGAGTAAAGGCCTAATGTGCTTTTATTAATAAAGATATCCAAAGATGCTACTAGGTCAAATTGATCCAACATTGCCGTTGTCGGGTAAAATACAGGCTACATAAAAATTACCTCGTGTGCAAATCTACTATTTTTGTCTTGTTTTGTTTACATTGCTTTCAATATTATTTTTTCTTTTCTGTTGTTTATGCTATACCATATTTACTATTCAATCGTATTCACAAATAATCCATTCCAGTTCAAATATTTATAGAGGAATTACAAACGACAAAGACAGATCGGAAAGGAAGGAAAAAAGAAAAGCTCATAGCAGTAAGACAGTGATGAATGTTTCCTGAAAAAGAGGAAAGGGTGGGAAGGAACTGCCGACTAGGACCTGTAATGTATTAAAATCAACCCCTAAGATTGGGGTGCTGCTGTTGGGGTTGGGGGGGGGGCATCTCCCAGGATTAGGCAAAGATTGCTTCCCGTTCGTCGATTTGAAATTATTCTTCCTCCGAATCGACTCTCCCGCTCAAATTTTATTTCATGGCCGGTTAAGGGAAGGCGTCACAAATGTCTAAACGAATGTACCAAGATAGGTATTCTAATACAATTATAGATAGATTATATGTACTTTTATAGATGTTAAAGTTTTTTTTATTTCACAGAAGTATTTATTAAATTAATTAAGTGTTCATTTTTGATATCTAATTGACACCTATTATAAATTAGTGCTCAATATATATATTCCAGATATGTATCTTCCTGTGAAGAACAATGATTTTTCGGGTTAGTAATTGTTTTTTACCGGAACAGACCAAACTAAAAACGTTTACCATCTCTATGGAACGTAAACGTACTATTTACATGCAACTGTCCACTAGTGGTTGTGACGTCATCGATTCAGTATCCCACTTCTTAACTACCAGTAGTCCCTACCACAACCGTGGGAAATTCCTGTGAATTAGTACCTGACCAGGGCATGTTTTTACATGAGCGTACGAAATTTTCAACACACATCCTACTTTGACACGTCTAACTATAACCTACCCCCAAGTTCTTTTCAGCTAAAACGGACTCTACTAGGTATTATTTGAAATAAAAACCAAGCTATTTTCAGCCAGCTCGGTCTACACAAATTATATAATAATTTTTTGTTGTTTTTTTGTAGGGAATTTCGGTGCCTCTTTGCTAATGTAATAAAATCTAATAGCTAAGTGAATCGGAAGAATAGTAATTAGTGAATGTTACAGACTTCTGTATTGAACTTGCATGTTGGCACATATTCCTATCGTACGACAGATTTTACTTATATATTACAAAACTAATGCGATCTTCAGCGGTAAAATACATTTTATTGGTTGGAAATCAAGGAAAACGAATAGATTTTATGGGAAAAAAATAGTTTAGTTTAAAAATTATATCTATCCACTGACTACCTGAGTATTAAATACGTTCCCTCACTATTTCGACAAATGATTGGGAATATCTTATTTTCCTATTTGTTTTCAAAATATCTTTAGTAAAAGGCGAAAGATTTATTCGCTTTGAAAGGAGACCAGAGTTTCAAAATAACGGCCGAGAGGCTGACTCATTTCAGGACCGTGCCTGGCCGACTACAATCCATTGCCTAGGTGCCCCTAGGCTCAACTCTTGGTAGACTCTCACTACCTTCCTGATTCCATCCGTCTTTTTAGGCATTCCACACCCTATATCCTTCTCGTACATCCTTCAAATGGGGGACTCCCCTTAGTGAAAGGCACTCATTAGCCCAAAATAATTTTTCTTTATTTTTCCCACATCCTATTTTTATAAGTTTGAGAGCTAAGAAAAAAAAAAAAAAATAAAAAAAAAAAAAAAATTCAAAATAATGACCATTCCATTCTTTTCATTTGTTACATAAATGATGAGAAATTGAATTCACTTTGCATTTTTGGACCGATGATGTGAAAACCTCGCTGCAAACCTCGGTACTAATGCTTCTACCTACATAGTAGAGACCTAACAAAGCTTTTATTTTAGCTTTTATTTCACTAGCTTTTATTTATTTTATTATCATCTTCATGTTGAGGAAACTTTTCAGACCACATGTGTATACTGTTATTCCTGGGTGTAAAACATAACTTTAATAACTTCGTATTTAAACATTAATCATGAATGGAATCTCATTCATATCTATGAGTGATAATTCAAAAGGCTATGGGTTTATTTAGATACGTTTGCTGAAATACAATAACCATATATTAACTCAATTAAAAATAAAGACAAAGATGTATTTTTTTACAGAGGACAAATTTCTGGCAAGAGAGTATTTGTCAGAGAGTAGTTCAATACATTCCTTGTGGAAGTTTTTCCATTATCCCCATATAGTGAGACAAATGTGTTTTTTAACTCCACTTCACAGAGTTATTCTTGTTCTAACTCCGGCTGTAACAAAAAAAAACACCACCACCGATTTTTATCCTAGCCAAGTTTTTTTTTTTAGGACAAATAACTTTTCATCATTGGGGAGAGGTGCGTATTTCCGAATCGCCGTTTGCTGCACGCTGAAAAATAACACAGGTCTTAAAAAAAAAAAAAAAATCCACTGCATGGGATGTTTTTGATAAATTATATGTTTTAAGGTACCCTGAGTCCAAAAATGACATCCACCCCCGCCCCATCTCGTACAGTTTTTTTTTTCAAAATAAGAGAAGTTTGAGAAAAAATATACATTAATTAAAAACTGAGTAAACTCTCTCGATGCCTGTACCACGATAATGATATCCCAGGTGATACCAGGTTTTTGTTTTATCCTCGGTCGGCTGCATCATTGGAAAGGCCTAAATCTCCAACTAGGTCATTGTGGTCAATTACAAAAAAGTTGATGTCCCTGTTCTACATGAGTGTCAAAATTTCCTGGGAAGGTAACATGTCTTCGTCGTCCGACTCGCTCAAGAGGTCCAAACTGGAAGGTGGCTGTAGAACTGGTATTTCAGAGCTATGGGATACTGGGTGAATAGCTGAGTCAAGGTTAGAGTAAGATATTTTATTTTTTGTATTAAATCCTTTTGCATCTATCGAACAGAAATAGTAGTTGGTAGTGCGGTTTCTTTGTCCACTCCATATCGTAGGAATGCAAAAACGAAATGAGTTTTTCTTTCACTTAAACCACAAATCAAGATCTTCCTTGCAACTCCTATACACCATGATTCCAAAGTTGAAATTTGAAGTAAGCAAATTTAACGTTTATATTTCTTTGTTGACTTTTTATCATGTATTCCCCAAAAATAAAACAAGTTGTCCGTAGAAATAACACAACCTCTTGGAGTCATAATACAGTGTCGGGTTGCCACTAGGGTAGTGCCTAATCACTCTAGCCCTGGTGACAAGTGCGGATTGTTGTAGTTTATAACATGGACCAGGTTCCATGTCGGCGTTTATATCTGACTCCATTTTATTGATAGGGATGTGTCCCGACAATACACTGTGTTCAGGAGAGAGGTTCAGAGGTTTCATAAAGAATAAGACCAGTTTTCAGAGTTCGGGCGGGAGATCGGCAGCGTAACAGGTCAAGGCGCCAGAGGGTCTGCTAGAGGCTGTGAGACAGGGTGCCATCGCAGAGGTGTGGCAGAGAAAGTGTAGACCAGTGGAAGACTGAGTGGACTTACTTCCAGGGCCCCGGGGCCCTGGCGTATCGCGACCGAGTGATAACGGCTGTCTATATGAGGAGACTGGGAAAGAGTGTCTCTACAGGGTGAAACTTCCTGATTTAAATATTATTTCCCCTTCCTAGTGGAAGCCGGAGTCGGCTGAAAGGGGGTATGTTTTATGATGCCCAGGTGGCCAATCCCCCTTAAGTTTATGACTGTTGGTCTAAAAGGGTGTGTTTTATAGCTGCTAGGGACTCACCTACTTAGGTTTTATGACCGCCGGAAGGTGACCAAAGGTCTACCGGTTCCGTTTTATGATGGGGCAGGTGGCTTACCCTCAGGTTTATTGCAGACGACCTTCGACTCTCTGTGCCTTGTTATACGACTTCCGATCTCTCCATGATTTATATACCAGAAAAAGCTCTTACCATGTTTTACATCTAATTACAATACATTATATATGCACCAGAGTATAGGGTGATTTAACACTTATGTAGTTAGGGTCACTACATACAGAAATAAAAGAACGAGTACAGTTGCGTTTGCATGCCGGATGTAAACGGTTGTGGCTTTCCATAGCAGGAGAGATACTGAACTTACTTAGCTTGTTGAAATATGATTGAAACTGACAGCAACTTGTTTTGTAATTATTCCTAGTAATCTAGACAGCACGTCGAAACATTCTAACACAAGCTAGTAAGATTCCTCAGCATTCCCTATAAATTAATTAAATATTTGACATGTTCATCAATAAATCATTAAAATTAATGTGAGAAGTCATGTTTTGTTTGATGATTTTAAAAATAAAAAATAGAATAATAGATTTTAAGTTAAATATAAATTTCACGCTAAATGAAACATAAAACTTCAGTTTCACAAAAAAACTTGACGTGAACTGGGTCAATTTGAAAAAATAGTTTCAACAGTAGGTGAGACTACATGCGGGAGAAAATAATGTCTTCATAGGGTTAAAGGTCTAATACTTCCAGAATTATATAGAAGCAAAATGGAGTGGCTCAACTTTTATTCAGAATCTGTTTATGTATGCTTGTTAGTGTCTAGGTATGTTTGTTCTATTGTAGAAGGCTTATAAATGGATCAATTGATCCAACATTTTAAGAAAATAACTCAGCACAATCGATATTCTGATCAGTTTTTGATTTGATTTTCACATCAGTTTTTGATTAAAATAAAATAAATAGAAGAATAGAAAAAACCCAAATGTGAAAAAAAAAAGTGGCACCCATTTCGCTAAATTTAAGATTTCTCATGTCCCAGCTCAGAGTCCTATTAAGATTTGATTTCAGTATTTCTTTCCCAGTTAATATGCACCAGGACATTTCAATAGGCATTTTCATGTTTATATTTACACGGAACCCCGGGGGAACTACTCAGTGCATAGAGACGACCCGTGACACCCGGGAGATAATACAACAACGAAGCTGCAAGAGACGACTCAAGACAAATCGACACCAACGTAGTAACCCTGCGAACGAGTACATCCGGATTGCCACGACAAACTGGGGGAGCCGGAAACCTGCCTGCCACAGCCACATCCGGTACCTTGGGCCTACACTCCGGCTACCATTTCTTTAGTTTCAGATCACCGAGAAGAGTGTAACTTGGGGGAACTATGTTGTGGCCACCTCTTAATCACAAATAATTATAAGTCACTCTCTTCTCGATCAGATCATATCTATCACTGTTTCCATATGTTTAATAAATAAAGTTTATGACGCCAGTTGGAGAGTGGGGGGAGAAGTTGGTAGGGAAAACAGCCGCTGATGGGGATGGCCCCCCACCACGACTAGCCGGCTATATAAACCTCGCGTCCTCAGACAGAGCGCAGAAAGTAACAAACCGGCACCTTGAACACTTCTCTCTCTCTCTCTCTCTCTCTCTCTCTCTCTCTCTCTCTCTCTCTCTCTCTCCCTGCACTGGCGCTTGCTAATCTACTCAAAACCATTGTCTTCTTATTCAGCTACCTCTGCATCTCTCTCTCCCAACCTCGCTATGTTTTAGTTCGGCGTTGTCAGACCCCGCACCTTCCTAGTGGGAATCCCTGCCTTCGTCTCGCTAAAACTAGCACATCCTTGGGAGAGACCTGTCCCTCGTGGACGACGGTTGCCGTGGCCCTACAAACTTACCTCGTAGCGTCTCCCATGGCAATCCAGTCTGCTTCTCTCCGGTTCACACTCGCCTTTGGGATCCGGGCGGTTTTCGCCTACCTTTAGACACCGATTGTGAATTCGTGGTCATTCCAAGACCACATAAACTACCTATAAACATACCCTGTACCTCTTCTCCTGAGCATAGTGCTTTTTCGGGGCACAAGCCTTCTAAATATCTTATGGAGTCAGATCAAAGCGAATTAAAGCTGCCCACCGACTAGGTCGGCAGCCAGGGTGAAAGACCACAGGTCTGCCCACCTTATCTCTTGCTTGGCGACCCTAGCCCGCGGTGGGCGTCTCCTCCCCACTTTGGGGATACTCAGTTAACCCGACATATGTCATTCAAACTAAAGACGAAATTTGTGATTAATGATTATGTTTAATCCCTGGACCGATCCCTATATTTCTATTATACTTAAAAAGGTGGTGTTACTTCGGTCTATGGTACTCACACAACCAACATTTGACTGGAATATTTTATATAACATATTTCCTACTGTATATTTCGTTTTTACTTCAGACAACTTCCAGACAGATTGAAAAAAAAAATCGTTTCAGTAGCCATGAATTAGACCCATTTCTAGCCATGTTTAGTAGTTAAGCGAGCTAAGCACCCAGCTGCAGGAAGGTATCAAAAGTCTAAAAGGAACCTGTTATCTCAATTGAAACGAAAAGGCTGAGTGTGCGTGTGAAGCCTTCTTGCAATATACCAACGCCTGGCAATATACCCCTGAATAAGGAGGCGAAGTAGTCTTCATCTTGACGAAATTTCACCATTTTGGTTCAATTCAGCCTAAAATTGGGGCATGAAATGGAATCGCCAACATTTCAGGCCACGAAAAAACCACTGGTAAAGATAAAGTTGCTAACACATAATAATAACGAGTTTACAAATATATTATAATACGAAACATGAACTACTTAGAATTACTTGGAGCGTTAAGAGGATTAATTTCATAATCTACTCAATATGTTAGAAAAACATCCCATTTTTCATTACTTAGCAATTAATTACGTTATTGCCCTTTAAATTAACGGAGTCAATAATGTTTTCCATTTTATCAGCTAATTGAACAATATATGAATTCTCATATATAATTTCAAATTTATAGGTCAAACAGGAGGACTCGCAATCTCATGGGCAGACAGCCAGACACAAGAATAAAGCGAAAGTAGGTTTGCTTTTGAAAATAGCCTACGCAACGAATAAAAAGGAATTATTAGCTATAAAAGTTTTCTATGCCAATAAATAAATTCTTCGAAAAGGCAAATAACTTTCTCAAGGTGGCTGTTCCACCTCTGAAATAATGCTCTTCATAACTTGGTCCCATAACCCTACGAAATTTCCTTATAAAATAGTGTTGAAAATTTAATAGCACGTATTTACATAATGTGTTTTCTCCCAGCTTGGGCAAGGCCAGCCACTGGAGTAAAAGTTTCATCTAGACCCTGAATACCATCCTTTGATGCGCTTGCTGCCTATTTTAATTAAAATATTTTAATACTTCTTTATACGGACCTTTCATCAGTGTTCCCAATGCCATCGATTTTGTTTTTTATTATTATATTTAATGCTATTTTTATTTTATCACAATTTAAAATGCATGATAATGCACCATCAGGAAAATACTTTAACAAGGAATAGTAAATATATTTATTGGCATGGATCCCTCTGTTGGAATATTCTAGAGGTCCACGGTCATAATCCCCTGTCAATAATTTTAATGCCTTATTAACTTGAATTTTTTTTAATCATAGATAGCTGTAAAGAAAATAAATTGCAATATTGAACATTACGTAAATTCTGAATTGTTCTTTGGTGAGAAAATCAATAAAGGGTGTGTCCTTTTCCTGGGGTGTTATGTAGCGATCTTATTGCTCATTCTAAATTGTATATATAGGTACACAGTAAAGCCATAACTTTAATTTATTTATTTAAAATCTCTATTCAAAATATTAGTTATGCCAGGTATTGAATTAAAAAAATGTTGACAAATTTGTGAATTTGTTTCTGACTTTCTGATTTACGTGTACTCCGAAGTGGTTTAGTTCTGATCGGTACAAATTTGTAAACATTATTAACTCGAGTCACGTCTAATATTGGGTGTTGTTTCATCAGTGTCCCACCACACCACTAATATCTGTCAATACCTTAATCCAGGCGTAATTAGTAGAACAACTGCCATAGAAACAACTCAGGCTTAGATAAAAAATAAATAATCATAAGAAAAAACGTTTTAGTTTATCATTTTTAGTTTTATCTTAGAAACCCTTGAAGAACTGTTTAACTGCCTTTTAATTCCCGGGTTATCCTTATTGAACAAGTAGAAGCAATTTTAGAATGGTTGACCTAATTTATGACAGTATTGAATTAGATACTGAGTAATTGATACATATTTCCCTGCTCATGATGAAGAGCCACTGAACTCTAATTTATAATAAGGGAGACAATATGGTAACAACAATTAGTAAATTAACATATAAAAGTTGAACATCAAACGTATTGAATCTGTTCAATCAAAAGTTCTGAGAACAATAGTTAATGCCCCTTGTTACGTCAGCAACAAAACTCATCATAACGATCTTAATATACCCTACATTCTTGAACACATCCCTTTCAAATTCATGAATTTCCATTTTAACCTATCTAACCACTCTAATCCTAATCCCCTGGCACCGTCATTGCACCACGCCACTCATCCCTATAATCCTCCTCGGAGACTAAAGTGGAAGTGGCCTCGTGACCTGCTATAAATACGTGACAGTGGGAGTCCTGGCAATGTTCAGCTTCTCCTGTCAGGCGTCTGTGGCTGTCGCGCTCTTGGTCAGCCTCCAATGGCTTAAATCCGGTAACGCGGCTGACGGAGGAGCGTGCGGTAATACCCCAACTCCGCTTCCTCTTTCAGATGCGAGGGAGGTGACCACTATGTGGATTTGGGAGGTCTCTGGGCTGTTTATAAATATTCTATAAATGTGTGAGTGAATGAAAATCTAAGTATCGTAGGAAAGAGAACATTTATCACAATTACTTATTTCCTAATAAAGCAGATTGTAATTTTATTACAATAAAAAAGTTTCAATATAAAAAATATGTAAAATTTAATTAGTAAAAAAATATGCATCATCATGAAACTACTTGAAACTGAATTTAAATCAAAATTCCTTGTTAATAAAAATTCTGTTTACGACATGATTGCCAAAAAATTTGTTTTCAATGATTACTTCATTTAACAGGATAAAATATCATATAAGCCCATATGGTTAAAAAAAAACACATTAATCATCGAATAGCACTGCGTCTAGTGTTTATTTATTAATAAGAAACTCACAAAGTGGTTTTAGCCGAGCCAGCAAATGGTAGCTTCGGGCATCACATATAGCACTAATAAATGTTTTACATATAAAAGACAAGCATATTCCGGACTAAGCAAAGCGACTCCTGTCCAACATTGGAGTACAATTATAAACATGGTACATTGCTAATAGTTGCTAATATTTAATTAAAACTTTATAATATCTCTTGCCAAAAATAAAAGTTCGGGAATAGCCGCTGCCTTAAGCGATTACACAAACTGAAGAGCGGAGCAAAGGGCGAATCAACAGGTGCTACTAAGTGCTCTTACTAATGACAAATATTCAATTTGTAACCGATAAATTTGACTTGGTAATTAAAGAGCAGCACTTAGAATTACGGGTACACACGTTGTGGTCTCTGCGAGCATTACTCTAGGGCTTCCTTCACATCTACCCCAAAATAGGGTTCCCGAAGAAGGATTTATGATGTTAACCCTTTGGAGCTATAATGTATATTTGGGACGGTAATAATCGTATATTAAATATATACATAATACGTGATTTCGCCCATGCACCAAACCGCGTGCGTTCATCGAAAGTTTTTTGGCTTTTGTATTTTTAGCATGAATGACAACTCCTCCCTAAAGAAATTCTTAATTCTTGACTGGCGACTAATTATTCAGAAGGAGACCTTTCACCGCTATACTATGTACTTAATGAGTTACTGTACTAGCATATAGAGCTTATATTTAAATATGTACTATTCATAATTAGATATTTTTAATACAAGGGCAAAAAAATTACAAAGTACCAAAGTGGTTTCAGACCCTGCAGGTCCACGACAGATCTCCTCTGAGATAATAGAAAAGCGCATCAAGTACACTTCATTGAGTTTCAACTCTTGTATTAAAATTTCTGGAAAGCAAATAAGGGCGTAAATGTTTATCTCCTCGAAATGCGAAGGGATACCTAGCAACTGATATAGTTCATGATGACAAACCCTGCTTCGCAGTGCATATGGTGACGACACTGTGATCACCGCGAGGTCAATTGCTGCTTTGGCCGAGGATCATTCCACACTAATAAATTAAGCCAAAAAAATTATATTTAAAGAGTTCAAACCATGACAGTTTCAAAGAAAGAATGAGAGAGATGGTATGCCAGAAACTTCTACCTTACTTTTTCCCTGAAAAGAGTTTTTCAATACCTAAAAAGAACAACAATGAGACTGCGGTTATAAAAGAGTTTCTAGGTTTTACTCAAGACCGTTAGCTCCTAGTAAATTCCTTTTAACGCAGGCGATTGATACTGAAATTAAAACAATTATTTAGCCAACTGCACACTTACGTTTACACTAGGGATATTAAAGTCCAGCTATAAGTCTGGGGGATATTTGGCATGTCGGGACGTCACCGATGGTGACCTGGGTGGTGACCGATGGTGGTGCAGAAAGAGATAAGTGGTAAGTGACATTGTCGACTTTCTAGCGGAAGCCTTCATTACTGAACTATCGGACTTCATGCTTCAAAAGGTGCACTTCGACAAAAAAAGAGGTACATGCTAGGTATTGCAGGTTTTTTACATTGTCTTGGAATGACCACGAGTTAACACTCGGTATCTGAAGGTAGACGGAACCCGTCCGGATCCCAAAGGTGAGTGTAAACCGAAATGAGGTAGACTGTACCGCTGGGAGACGTTACTTAGTAAGTTTGTAGGGCCCCAGCAGTAATAGTTTGCGTGGAAGGGATCCCTTCCATATGCTAGTTTAGCGAGCAGAACCCAGCAATCTCCACTGGTAAGGTCATGAAGGCTGGAACAACGGGGATAGATCTAGCTGGTAAGGAAGTTAAAAGATGCATAAGTGTTCATAAATGACTACACAGTGGTTGCAAACATAAGTTTAACTGCAAGTACCAGTTCAGAAGCAAGCAGTAGAATGAGTAAGCCTAGTAGTTTCATGAGGGAATGTTCTGTGCTAAGGCTGGCTTGAAATCCGGTCTGCTCTGGCGGAATGATGTCGTTGTCCGCTCATCATTATCCGGAAAACACCTAATAAAACTGCTAATGCAAACTGAAATAGTAAAAATAGCCCACAATAGACAATGCTCTCTTTGCAATAGGAAAGAAACTGGGATCATTTCTAAACTACCATGGTCAAAATCTGGCTGGACATGGTAATCTTGTTGCTGCATCAGAGTTGAAATGATTTTATTATTTCTTCTGTGGTGTTGTAATATCGGGATATGGTATTGCTTTAAAGCTCAACCTTGTTTTGTTTTTGTTTTCCTTATCGTCCTTTACTATCGATTTATTTTAGTATTTACCAATTGTATAATTTTTTCATAGCATTTAACGTGGGTATATTTTTGTAAATTTCAAAGTATTCGATAGTATGAATGATATGAAACTATATTTATTTAATGCCTGTAAAGTCAGGCTCTATTTGCATAGGGCGCTGCCCTAAATATAAATTAAGATAAATAAATAAAAATATTATCTCTATTGCAGGTGACAAGATGGCGGCCATCTCCCGGAGAAAGTCTTCCTCTTCAGGGCCTATAATCTCAGCAGCAGTTTGGTACATCGCACTTCCGGTCCTTCTGCACAGGATAACGGCGTAAACCTACACCACCACATCAGAGCAGCAGGAGTCGACCGTGTCCTTCCTGTGTCAAGTACAAAAATATACATATTCAATAGAACGGAGGAGTACAGGAGATAAATAAACAGGGAGGGGAGCCAGTTGGTTTGTACATATGACACAAATAGAGTTTACTGGTAAAAATATATATAATTAAAAATTTATAAAATGTAAAATAAAAAAAAAAATTAGAATACAAATTTTTCCAGAGTCAATGAATGGTGTATGTGTAAACTTTCCAGGCCAAATAAGGTTTTCGTGGTTATGGAGTGACCCAGACACTGGACAGAGATAATTTTCATACTTAACATAAAAGCCTCCATAAAATTTATATTTTCATTAGGAGCTTAAATATTCATCAGAAAACTATGTTCTACGTAGGGTATCTGGGTATTAAAGATTGAATTTTATCTTACTGTTGTATTAAAAGTGCAGCCCCGAGGATAATATTGAAATAGCGAATGAAATTTCTCATACATTTTTAAAATATTGACTAAGAAGATATCATCTCAACAATCAGTACTTCCTTACTAGTAATGCATATAGGATGCTGCAGATCGTTTTGAATACGTTATTGGATCAGTTGTGAAGGCGTCATGTCTCAAAAGTTACACACTAATATATTGCGTATAGGAAGAATTGAGGGGGGGGGAGTAAACTGTATAGCTTTATGAAATTCTCTTTTCATTATACGTTATTCATTTAAAAAGAAATTTAAAATTTGTCGTTAATTGAATTATCATACTCAAGCTCAAAACTCTTGTTGTTAGAATTATTCAAAAACAGTTGCTGCATGTATAATTAGGAAGTTTTCTTAAAATCCACCATCTTGGCAAATTATTGTTACAATTTGCTTGTTGTGTCGCCTATAAAGAGCAGCGCATTTAACATAAATTTCCAGGAGATTAAATTTATTTTATTTAATTGCTCAACGTAAAAATGTTCATTAACTTTTTATCACTCGTCGTATTTGTTATAAATTTACGTTTATGTTTTGCTTAATTATATAAAATAGTCTTGGGACTGTTTCAAACGTGATAAATAGGAATAAACAACCTGTGGTTTCTAATGTATTTTCAAATGTGTCGTGAAACATAAATTAGTTACAATTATAAATAAAAATGACATAATAACATTTACTTACATATTTGATCACTCTTTTTCAGACTCTCTGAGTAGAGTGTCATCGCTTTTGTCTCTCCTTGGAAATTATTCATAAGTCCTCTTGACCCTTCCCCGCAATTTAATTCTTTCAACTTTATATGTAGAGACTGGCAATTTCCATTTCTGCATCTGGGATACATGCCGGGCTAGACAATTTATTTCTACGGTGGTTCCAACACCAGGTATCAAATCTAGGCTAGTTCTTATTCATGATCTCGCCTAGTAATTATATTTTTAGCAATCCAAAATGACTGAAGGTTGTGCTCAGAATAAGTAAGTATGGAGAGAAAAAGATTTGCTTTAAAAGCCTGTGAATGGGTATGGAAAGAATAATGTTTGAGGGGAATTATTTTTAAAAGACTTTTTTTGGATCGTTCAAGAAAAAGCCTCATGCACACCAGTTTCATTCATGGACAGTTAGTAACAGTTATTTATCAAATCCGCTTACTGGAGTTTACAAAAAACGATTTAGACCTACTCCCCTATTGGCCTCCCAAGTTAGCTGACGCTCTGATTACGCTGGAGTAGACAGATAACCGCTAAACAAACTCGTTACCCCACGCGGGGTCCCAATGTGCTGACGGAAGGAACCCCCCAACAGGACTATCGATTCCCTGTGACAGCTGCCAGTAAACAGCCATGGCCACTGCTACGTAATGGTTCCGTGGATCGGGCTGTCAGCAGCAAACACTTGTCACTTTGGTGTGCTCAATAGTCTTCTGATAGCCAATCATTCCATCATTTGTTGTTTCAAATTGAAAAGTCCTTGATTTATCTCATGTCCATTTATCAAGATAGAGTTTGTCTCCTAAGCGAGGTCTAGGCCCACTTATCTCATAAAATTAATTAGCTTACTCCAATATCGAAGGTAAACTTGAAGTACCTCTACGTTCTACTCAGTAACGTTTGTAAACTACTAAATAGAGCTTTTTAGTAGTCTACCCTTTCTATATTTTTTAATGCCATGTCCTTATTATATTCCTTTTCAAGTATTTTTCTGATTGATTTAGTTATTTTATATCTTGTTTTGACCTCTTTTAAAAAAAACTATGAACTTTCATCTTAAATATATCCATTTTCTGGCATACCCTTCCCATTTTTTTTTTTTTTTTATTTACAAAATGTATTTCCTGTATCTTAATCTATCACCGAGTATGTCGACTGTATAGTTCAGAACATTTCATTTGTTGTCTAATAGGCAAGAATTAGTTTCTCAAGTAATACAGTGTTCTACCAACATTAACCTGATTTTTTACTGACCTTTAATAAATATTAGACACTTCGTTGGTTTGAAGTGGGGCTCGTGGTCGGTTATCAAAAGTATTTCGTAATTCCTCACACTCCACCTTCCTCCTTTTAAATCTTCTGCCTTAACATTGTAACAACGTGTTAAAAGTTGCAACGACATTAATTAGAAGTTTTAATGATGTGAGCTAAAACAGACAGTCGAAGTAACGCTTCCAATGTGAGATGGGCAGGGTAAGATGGACCCATTGTTGCACCCACGGGAACAATAACAACAGAATATACGGGCTAGCCACTATCAGCAGTGGATATATGAGCCCTTGTACGGATCACTTCTATTTTATTCCAATCTCGCTAACTCCTCCCATTTATTCTGTTTAGTAGTTATTTAATTTTAAATAATTCTTTTTCTTTGTATTCTTGGTTGATCTGCTAATCTTGTACTAGATGTTACTGTTATTTATCTTTATTTAATCTAAATAGCCACCCCTCATGATATTAAATCAAAATATAACATATAAATAAGTTTTATTTTATTGTATTACCATGTATAAGCCAAACCCTATTTGCGTTTAAAATATAAATGATGGAGCTCACAAATAGATTAATAATATTAATTTCGGGTTCTAAAAGTTAATATGAGGGAAAACTAAACTTACTAACAGGTTCCTGCTGACATAGTGGATAAAAGGTTGAAATTATTCATCGTTAGTTAATTAATTCATTTGTAATATCCTATAGACGCGTTTTCAGAATATCATTGTTCTTGTTTTTAAACCAAAAACCCTTATGTTATATACCCTTATATTCCTCGTTAAGAGGGTATGGTTTAGGGGGTATAATATGATTAAGTGTCATAAAATAATAGTGTTACCTTATTTAAATAATTACTTGGTCATTAAATAATAATTCCTATCCCGTTGAAAAGTGTATTAAATTATTTTTGGTTTGTATTATCAGGTCAAAGTATCGATCGAAGCACAGTTATCATAGTTAGTCCGAAGAAACCATTGACTGTAGCTACACCACACGAGACTAACTTTTAATAAAACAAATTCAAAGCTAGTTAATAATTCATATTTAAATATAAATTTGGTCACACGGGAAAATTGATTTTTAAGTATAAAACGTTTTCTGTGCTCATGGCTATAACAAAGCCAAAAAAAATTAATCATATTTTACGGAAAAAAAAAATAAGTGCCATTATAAAACATTGATTATTCCCTTATAAAACCGTCAAAAGTAAATTATATTAAAATATCTGATTAGTTTTTTAAACATGTTAACCGGCTACCTGTCTACTTCTGAAATTGCCTGTCAACTTTTTTTCTACAGTCACCACAGACAACTTGTTAAAGCGCCCGGAATTTTTTTAATCCAATATTGCTGAGCAGGTGGGCAAAAAAAATGGAAAAACCATTATAGAAGGAAAAGCCAAGGGGAAAAGAAAATTTTATCAGTGGATTGTCAGTTTTCTCGCGATAATGGTGGTCCTGTATATTTCATTGATGGCCACGTTTTAGTATCATATGCTCATAAGATGGCCGAGCTGCTCCGTGACGTACAAAATAAAAACAAAGGTACCATCCTTTCTAAAAGAGAAACCAGCGTTTCGTTTCCGATCAAGTTATTTCGTGTGTGTTTGTTCTGATCAGTTTGTTGTTCAAACAATCCCTTGTTTGGCATAGAGACATTCGATTCTGCGCTTAATGTCCTAAAGGTGCTAAATATAAGCAAATTAAATATCATTAAAGAACATTAAAAAATTAATTGGTAATGGGATATTATCAAAATGTTTTTTTGAGAATCTAATTATTCATATATTTTGTCTATCGGGCCTCAATGAGCATGTCGGAGTGACATTCAATACTGACAACGATGGACTTGACGTTGCATTTATTCTCTTTTTTCTTGGGTGATGGGCAGTGGTGTAGCAAGAAAGATGGGATTTGAGTGATAGATCTGACCCACGACTATCACATATAACATTTTGAAATACCAAATAAAAGTTTTTTATTTTTAAAACAGATATTTTATTATTATTTATTTGTTTAGTAACGTAATAAGTAACGTATTTAGTAAGGGTTCATAAACCGTTATGAACCCTGGTGATTCACAATGATTCAAAATACAGGCGATTTTGAGTCCGTTGAATTTGTATTAATATTTTTTTCACAGCTATAAATTACTAATATTTGCATGAAAATCCCTAGCTTGCGAAAAGATGCTCACGGAAATAACCGCGTTTTTTAGTTTACCTTCAAGCTTGGAACTTCCTGGAAAGTTGTGAGGTGGGGGTAGATTAGAATAAAAACTTTTATCCTGTGGGCCTTTATTATTTCCCGTGGGGCTCCGCCTTATCTAACCCGTCGCCCTGACCCCGCCCCCCTCCTCTAATACTTGCGAAACTCTTCGAATATCCCGATTTAGGAGAGGAGAGTTTGTCGGACCATTCGAGACAATTTCATTCTAATAGTACTTATACGCAGCTCCTTCAGATGGACAGATTATTTCTAAACATACATTTCAAGTGAATAGAATATATTCACTGCCCGATAGTCACTAATTCTCCTTGATCCTTTTACTTACAAATAGCCATATTGGAAGCTTCAACCCCTACTCACTACACAATGTCAAAATCCACCTATAAATGAGTAGGTAATGAGGTCTTTCAGAATCATAAAAAACGAGAAGTATAAGAAAAAATTAACGTGTGTAATCTCTTGTAAGAAAAGCGAGTACCAAGATAAAAACCTCTTGTGGCCCCACGAACGTTAAAAAAAAGTTTTATTATTGAAAGTCAGTACCGAAGGATTGAACAAGTAATAATTGATGGGGGGCTCTATATATTAATTCTATACACTATAGAGATGAGACGAACTAGAAATTAAAGACAACTTTGAAGAAGGAAACCGCAGCTCCGGGGCAGAAACGTCTTCTGTTGTTAAATAACAAGAAATTTCCAAAATATTTAAATTTCTCGTGCTTCAAAAGTAATGTTATTTGGTTATATTATACAGAAAATCCAAACGAATTTGTATTTGTTAGTAACATGAGAATGAAACTTAGTTGAATAGAAAATCTTTTGTATCTGTCATGATATACAATTATAAAATGTCATTAAAAGTTTTTTTTTTAAAACCATAAAACTTTTAACCATATTTGATAACTGCCACGTAATGTTAACAGCGGATGCGTGTTTTAAAAACGAGTTTAATCCCTAATAATTATATCCTTCCCACTTTTACTTGATTGTTAACTTTTCAAATATTGTTAATGCGTCATTATTCTGGAGTTATTAATGCAAGTTTTTTACATAATTGCTAATCATGCATCTTTTTTATTTTGTATCAGGAGTCAAAGAAGTAACGTTAGAAAATTACGTTTGAAATTGGATCTTTCAGAGTGTCTTACATAACATAATCTTACTTTGATTAATTTCTTTAAATAAATTGGTTAAAAATGTCGGTCATATGACTCCTGCTACATATAATTAATGAAAAACATTAGGACACCTCACTGGTTTTTAGTTTGGGTTTTGGTCTAATTCCAGTCTGTTTTTGATCAAATTAAAAGAATCTATCAAATTTAAAATTATTTATTAGATTACTAAAAAAAATATCTTTTAAGATGACATACAATGTCCGTTTTGTGGTATATAATTTATATTCATGTAGACGTATTAACGTCTTTAAATAGAAACAGTTCCTTTAATGAGATATAATAACTTAATTTCTTTAATGTATAGGATTATATTGGTGTATTTTTAACTATGGAAACTAATCATAATAAAGTATTATTTCTTATTTTCCTGTAGGATCGGATAAACCTTGGTAGAGGCTGTGCATTATTACGAAGGGAGAGATAGGATAGGATATTGCGGTATTAACTACATATTACATAGAGAGGACTGAGCTATTTCCAAGGGACCAGATATTCAGAAAATCCCTACTTTAGGCCGGGAGTCCGGGGCAAATCTCTCCTCGGGACCATCGTATAAGCCGCAACCTCCACCCATCCTTCCCCCGCTTTCCATCTTTTTAATGTAAAATTGAGTATATAGGCTTCTCTTCGGGCCACAACCTTCAATCTAATAGGGTTTTTTTTCTTCCTCCATGGCTACCCCTCGCCCCTCCCTTTGTGAGAACGTGTGGGATCAGCGAAACTTCGACGTCATTAACGATATACTGAGATTTTCCGGCGTGGCGACGGAGCATCGTCGCCCAATTAATTTGTTCTTAGTTAGGGCGCGAATCAATGGAGATAATCGGGGCAGAGTTTTTGTCTCTGACTTTTTGTTCCCCGGCCAGAAGAAAATTTCTGTTTTTGTACTCACTAACCAGTTTAAAGCACACACTCTACACAAGAATTACTTTCAATAATTAAAAAACGATAAATAATACACTGTCACTTTCATATCTATTTAAAAAACTATTCATTCAAATTAGACAAGGCCCATATTCTCTTCCCAAAGTTCTATTCCTTTGCATTTCGGGGTATTACCACACAGTTAATGAAACGTATTTGATGTCATGTCAGTACTAAGTTCCTTGAAGCATGTTTTGAACCAATGTTCGAAAACTAAGTGTTCATCTGTTGGAGTAGATCGTATACTTTCAAAATGGAAAAGGTTTTTTGGTACTTCCAGATTATGCTAAAAACTTATACAGCACCATCTCTTACATTTCTTAACCTTACCATGTCCAAAGAATATTATTTGAACTCCCTCTACTATTTCTTTCTTAGATTATTAAAATCTTTCGCCATCAAGATTTTGCAAGTCTGTGCAAGACTTCCAGGCCTCGAAGTTTTTACTATGGCCGTGGGATGAAAATGTATTTCCGTCCTGTTCGACATTCCATCAGATTAACCTCAACACGTTGAGACTTTATTTTAGCCTTGGTTAATAGTCATTAGCTTGCTTATTACTTGTTTGTACGTTTAAAATAAAATGGATACGAGATTAGGGCTTATTTATAATCTCCTTAAAAATTAAAAGAAAAAAATTATTACCAACGGTTTAATATAGTTTCTTAGGGCATTTCGAATTAGTAAAAGTTCTTTGTACGTCAAATAGCATTTTAATTAATTTGATAGAAGAAAAATATAATTTAATTTAAATTGTTAAATTTTTCTTGCCAAAACGTATTAGGAAATAATCGAAGATTGAACGTTACCCTGCAATATTAAAACAAAAACTGATCGATGAAACTAATAATTAACAAATTTAAATATTAATTTATAGGATTGCAAGTATATACAACTTTTTTGTATGCCGGTTGTGAGTTAATGTGCTGAAGATAAAAGAGAAATGTGTTTGCCCACACTTTATTGTATTTCAGTACAAACCATCATATTCTGGCCATGAGGAGAGTACGAAGTCATTTGGCGTCCACCCCACAAGCATGGTGCTTTAAACTGCAAAATTCAATAATCTGTGCGCAGATAGATCTGTGTTATCATATATTATAAAAAACAACTTTTAAGTGATAAAACATTATTTTATTAATATCATAGTTTCAAAAACTACTGGTTAGGAGAATAATTAGAATCAAAAATGGTTGTTGTTCTTTTTCTTTCTTTTTTTATTACATCGTGTATGGTATGAATGAGAACATTTATCACAATTACTTATCGCCTAATAAGACAGATTGTAATTTTAGCACAATAAAGAAATTTCAATATAATTGTTAATATTACATCGTGTTTTAGCCATCCCCTATGATGAAATAAATAAACTTTTCTCTATTGTAATACCAATGCTACACATACATTAGACAATCTGTTATTTAAATGAATATTTAGTTTATTAAAATATGTATATTGTTTGTTATAGTCTTCCAATTGAAGTATATATTACTGTCAACTAGCGCTTTCGGCAGGTCAGTGTCGGACTTAATATCTTAGAGTAACATTGCCTTTTAAAAGCTCGAGCTAATAATAATACATACTTTTATGGGAAGACAAACAAAGTGTTGTTTTTTTATCAAGATATATTGTTGGCAAGCGATTAAAATTGTGTAGCTTTGATAAATTTAAAAGATCATGTGTTGTTTTTTTTGTCAACCCATATTTATCTTGTTATAAATATGTAAGATTATTATTTTTACTCAACCATAATCTCAACTTCAAACTCCTCAATGCTGCACTTAAAAAATTTCAATCTTAGCCTGGCATAATGTCTTTATTATATGTAAATGTTTGTGACTAAATAGTATATATATATATACATACTGTGTACATATTATACATCATTGAATTGTTTCATTTGATGCTCCAGGAGGACGGGGATCCAATCCTATCATGCCATTCAGAGTTTAAATTCAAATTAATAATTTAACTGAAATATAATATGAATTACTATTAATTATTAACTAGGCATCAAAGCATTGGCCCCACGCTCCATTATGTGATAGGAGAATAAAGTAACTATTAAATATTTTTAAATATTTACGCTCATTGGTTGCCAATTCTATTTGTTATATAGTTTATATCTGTACTATAAATTTAAAACAAAGACTAATATGTATGTATATATATTTATATATATTCATATATATTAATCTTGTAAATATATACATATTAAAGTGTGGTTATTATGTTGGCTTGGGAGTTATTTAATGCACTGAAGACAAAGTTTGTTAGAAAATGAACGTGTGAAACGCTAAAAAAAATAGGACAATTTATGAAAAAGGTGTGTGTTTTCTCAAGCCAGGAGTTTTTTCTATATCAAAACTTTTTTGTCCAATTTTTAACTATATACATATTATATTTACAAAGTCTATATTAAGGTACAGTTTTTCAACATTTTTGGGCCTCAAAAACTACTGTAAGCACATTAATCTTGGGTAACAGACTCCTTTACGAGGCCAAAAATCTTATCCAGTTTTGGTGTTATTTCTGTACCTGTAAGATATAGGTGTACAGGGTGCCATTCTTGTGTACTATCGGCAATTATGTATTAACTGTATAGTTTCTTGCGTTCCTTTTCAATAAAACTATGTAAAATAATTTAAAAAAATGAAATGGCGTTATCGATTTATAGGTGTAAGAATTCTAGTTACCAAATAGCTCTGCCGAGCACGAATTGTATGTTTTATTGTTTTTTCCAAGACTATTCTAAACAATGTGTTATTGGAAAATGTACATTTCATTAGTCTAATAAATGCATTACCATTGAGTTTCTTTTTCTTTCAGTTTTACCCAGTCACGCGTTCGTTCATCCAACGAAGATTAATGACGTATCCAGTTTAAAAAAATGTTGGTTTTAACGACACCAATAGTCTTATAATGATAATTAGATTAGCTAATGAAAAAAGCTAGTTAAAGATAGGGTTTGAAACTGGAGATTGGAAGACCCCGAAATTCTTCCATCATCCTGGCCTATAACAATATCCATCTGGTGCTCATCGGTAATATTAGTATAATGGATTATGAATTTTGCTTGATGAATAGTTTTCAGAAAAGCGTCATGAAAATAATGATAATCAATTGACTCGATACCTCATTTTCAAAAATAATTAAAAAGAGGATGGCAGCAGATGTATGTAAAATTACCTTGCAGAAAACTGATTATGTGACTAACTTTCATTCATGTCAGGGATCTGTATTGTTCTCAAAGCTGGTAAGTTGTTCATTTTTTTTTTCATTTTAAGTTGTTCACCTGCCCTCATTGAGTTAATTATTTATTTAATCTACACGATTATTTACGCAGGACTTTTTACACACTTTTATATATATATATATATATAAAACAAAATTATAATTAAGAAGTAATACTAGTACCAACCACGCTAGTGTCCGGGTGACCTGCCAACTACATCATTTAGTAGGAGCGCGGTCGATGGGTTCTGAACAACATTCCAGTTTGATCTACAATGTACGTTGGGCTTTGTGATTTAAAATATAATCATGTCCACTATATGCCATTAATGCAACAACTGTAAGAAGTATGATTTGGATCAAAATACTTTGCTGTGTCATTTCTATATCCTAGCTTTAATTTGTGTGATTGATACGAAACGAGTTTGATATTCTAAAGATGTTATTATTTTTGCAAGCAAAATGAGAAAAGTCTAAAATTGAACATTATCGTTTCTTCTCAGGATCCTTACTTAAGTCAGCAGAGTTCGTCTGTTTAAATTTAAAACTGGTTGCAACAGGAGATCAAGTTTAAAACATAAATTGAAACAGATGAATAGATTAGCTTAGACGTGTTGCTTCTGCAAAAAGCGTCTTGTAGTTTATTCATGTTATATCTCTCTTCGCTGTCAATTTATTATAATTATGTGGTCATAAAATTGCAAAAATCAACTATTTGAGATTTCAATTAACTTAATAATATTTGCTATTTTGAAGGATGTGAAATAGAATAATTCATGTTGCGATTAACTTGTTGATGATCCCTAGTATTGTTTTATAAAATAACGAAAATGTGGGTGCTGGAGTAGAATATTGTAATTTGTAACGTTTAATAGGTATAAAACACCATTCGTTGACGAAATGAACTACAACTCAAAATTTCATTTCGACTAACTATATTTGATAAAATAAAATTCATGATTTAAAAAAAAAAATGAATTACTTGAGCTATTATCAGCAAGGGGGTCATAAACCTTTTTTGTGGAGAGTTACGTCAGTAACAAACAAAACGTAGAGGTTTTGATGGTTGAACAATTATTTTGTTATTATCACACCAACATTTTTTTAGGGCAGAGCCGAGAGAAAATAACAAAATACCCAAATAAATGTATGAGTAGATTACCGATTGATTAATTATGTAATAAATCATAGATGAATATAATCTTTAATAGAATTATAATGTATGTTTTTCGGACACACTTTACTTACCGATAAGCAAACTAATCATCATTACACGATATATAATTTCTGAGCAGAAATAGAGAGACAATACAGGTTTGGGTCAATTTTCTGACAGTGTGTGTTGTTCCAATGGTGGTAGGTACAATTTGAATGATTTATCTGATACTTTAAATTACATTATTCATATAGGTTAAGGCAGCTCTTGTTTAACATATGAAAAAATATATTTTGGGAGCAAAAACAACGTAATGCTTATGGTCTTATGTAGCTTACCCTATGTTTGTGGTCGGCCGTGTTGACTTATCGCCCACTAGCCTGTAAAGAACTAAATACGGCAGTAGGCCTATGACTGTTGCATATGTTATTGACAAACCAACGTTTGTGAGTACGTCCATTTGCGGTGAAATGGAACATTAATGTTTTTTTTATAGGTGCAAGTCGCTAATGACTTCCTCTAATTTATTAATCCTGTATTACGATTGCATTTCCGATCAAGCTATCGGCTGTTTGCAATTTGGAGGCCACCTGTATCATGTTGATATAGTAATCTTCTACTTAGATGGACTTATCGACGCGGGCTTCGTACAATGGGAGCGGCCTATTCACGCACTATCAGCTGGGTAGAAAGCTCTGACGTCGCTCTCAAACTTCGACTTGACGTTGATGGTGATGTGAAGCGTCTCAGTCACCACCGCCAACTTGCCTCAACGGTACAACCCGGATGTTTACCTATTCATTTTAATGTTAGTTTCAGGTTAATTAATTTTAGTTTTGATGTTATAATGGGGCGATTATTTTATGTGTTTAATTAAATAGACATTATTTTTTATATTTTACGTTTGTTATATATCAGGACAATATCTAAAAAAATATTTGATTATTTAAAGATTTAAGTTTTCTTTTTATGGCAATGAAAGACAATAGCATTGTTTTTCTCATTGTATTATATAGTAAGGTATTTTTTTTTGTAATATATGTTACACCAAACATTATCAATAAATTATTTAAAGAAGCATCTGGAACCGTTCTCAGGGATATTGCATTTTTTTTTCATTTACTCTTTGCTTTTAAGAAGGAATTTTGAATATCACCAGCAATTAATTATTTAGAGGTGAGGTTGTAATACTCACCGTAGAGTATTTGTTACCCTAATAACTCCCAACAATATTATTATTACAACTCTTTTCTAATTATGTTTCATATAAAAAAAAACCAAGAAGAATTAAAAAAAAATTGCAATTGAAAAATATTGGTACTCATTGCATACCCTTTAACCTATTTGAAGTCATATATCATATGCTTAGACTAAAGTCATATATGTTGTAACATAAAATAGAATAATGTTTAGAATAAAATTAAATTTATCTATTAGAAGCAGGTTAATTTAGCTTTCTGGGGAAATTCCCGGTATAAACGTTTTATTGGTTAAGCTGGTATCTTCGGGGTCATCAACTAACATATTTCTTTTTTACTCTATTCGAATAAATTAATGTTGATCTGTGGATCATAATAATAATCAGTAACAGTGTGGTAAACATAAATTTAGTGATGTGTAGGTAGAGTAAAACATCCCCAAACATTTTTCTTTTACTTTAGCGATACTATCATGGCTAATGTTGTACTCTAGCTTCCATCAAACGTTCGATAACGTTGAGATGTGTCTTTCGTGAACGAAAAGAACTTTGGGATCCGACATAGGTAGTGTACGCAGTCTCCACCAGGGGGTGGCACATGCTTGCTTAGTTAATAGGTGAATCCTTAGAAGATGAATGGGTCCAAGTGTACGCAGACTTCACTTGAGGCGTATACTTATTTGACAAAAAAAACCTAAAAAAGTAATTCACTCGAACGACATTTATTACGAATTCGTCGTAATTGATAACTCTCAACAATTATCTGAAATATATTTTAATTTAACCTCCCCCCCCCCCCAACCATGTGGCGATACATTAATAATTTCAAATGTAAATCCAACAAATCTCCAGGATCCGTTTCTGTTCCAATTTGGACATAAAGCCTCTACCTTTGGGCTTTTTTGAGACAGATTAAATTTATACCGATCAATTTCATGTACCATTCAATTCATTTTCAATTAAAATGATACTATGACATTGATGAAAATATACATTTAATAATTCAATTTAAACGTTTACTCAGTCAAAAAAATACATTTAAATCCCTAAATAAATCTTTAAACAAGAAAATTAAACTATCAAACGTCAAGTTTATTACACACATATTTCTAAATAGGCTATCTCCTCCCTTCGAGTGAGACAGCTTTCCAATCCAGACAGATCCGAGAAAATTTCTCTGTTGACATTAAAACGCTCTTTACTCCTTAACGGTAAGAGATAGAGAGTAAAGGTTATATTAGTACTCCGGATGCCATTTCACGTCGGATGAGGTCGCTTTCAGGCCGATCCAATTGAATTTGGTGATGGAATTTCTTAACAATTAGAAAAGGCCTCATTTTTTTTATTGATAATTAATACTTGATATGTTTAGTGGAATTATGTTTGTTTTAAAAAGGAGACATAATGGTAAACTTCTAGCAAACACAAAAAAATATTACAAAAGTCGTAATTAGTACTTATATTGTATATTCTTAAAATTGTTTTCCATGAAAATGCACAACTATGGAAAAAAAACCTGTACACTGGGCTGATCTAGGAATTATTGGTAGGAAACATGCTTTTTCCATGTTTACATTCACCAATCAGCCCTCGCGTCATTAAAATAAGAATTACTGGTCGTCGCACCACGGGAAGAACACACGTCGCTACGCTCTCCGTGATATCAAGCATACCACCCGACAACCAATACGCTGGCCTCTTACGGTGCTACCCTCAGCTCACACGACCACAACAACCTATGGGCTCAATTCCGCCGACAAAGGTAGAGCACTAGATAGACACTCGTGGACCGCCCATATGCAGCAAGGCTCGTCGATTAGTGCCAGCAAAATATCAAGCCACCCAGGAAGAATTCCGGCGTATGATGGACGAAGGAATTTGTCGGCCCTCCAACAGCCCTTGGGCAAGTCCTCTTCACGAAGAAGAACGGAACAATACGCCCCTGTGGATACTACCGAACACTGAACAACAAAACCATCCCAGACCGTTATGGCGTGTCCAACATTTCAGACTTCAACAACCAGTTGTTTGGCACTACCATATTTTCGACACTTGATATCATAAGGGTTCCGGTAAACCCTCAGGACATTCCCAAAACACCTATTATCACCCCCTTTGGTCTGTTTGAATTTCTCCGGATGACGTTCGGCCTTCGCAACGTCGCCCAGTCGTTCCAGAGGTATATGGACAACATTTTTAGAGATCTACAATTTGTGTTCGTATACCTCGATGACATACTAATCGCTTCGGTCAGCGAAGAGGAACACCACCGTTACCTGGAAACAGTCTTCGGTCGGCTGGCTGCTCATGGGCTAACCCTTAACATCGCGAAATGCGTACTAGGACAGCCCGAGGTCGGATTCCTAGGGTACCATGTCTCACCCCAGGGCATCGTTCCATCGCCAGCTAATGTACAGGTAATTTTAGATTACCCCCGACCTACTACGATAAGAGACCTCAGACGTTTTCTCGGAATGGTCAACTTTTATCGACGGTGCTTACCTAACGCCTACCTACAAGGGGCCAAGAAAAATGACTGGACCGAAGAAGCTGCTAGCGCCTTTGAGGAAACCCGCAGGACTCTGGCAAACGCCGCCCATCTCGCTCATCCATCAACAGACGGGCAGCTCATCCTAGCCGCTGACGCCAGCGACACAGCTATGGGTGTGGCACTACAACAGATGGAGGGCGGCGTGCTACGGCCCATCGGCTTTTTCAGCCGCGCATTCAACACTGCTCAGTCGAAATACAGCACCTTCGATAGAGAGCTAATAGCTATCTACGAAGCAGGTAAATATTTTCGACAGCTTCTCGAAGCGTGGGAAGTAATCATTTACACAGACCACAAGCCACTCACACACGCCATGGCCTAGCAAAGTGACACTTCCTGCCCACGACGTATGCGATACCTAAATTACATAGCCCAATGCATGACAGAGATACGCTATTGTAAGGGTGAGGACAGAGCGTCGTGGCGGATGCCCTCTCGCGCATAGAAGCCGTCTGTGTCCCAGAAAATTTTCAAAAGTTGCATACTGCTCAAGTAGAAGATCATTAATTAACAGTCTTCAGGGAACAGAACGCCACATGCAGGTTAGAGCCTGTTAACATCCCCGGCAGCGACATTTCTCTCATTTGCGAGACCTCACTGGCGGAGCCAATGCCGTACTTACCTTCGGGCTTTCGACGATCCACCTTCGACCAGCTGCACAACCTAAGTCACCCAGGAGTAAGATCAAGTCGAAAAATGATGAGCCAAAGGTTTTTTTGGCCGGGTATGAAGGCCGACGTGGCTCGATGGGCACGATGTTGTATAGCATGCCAGGCCTCAAAAATACACCGCCACACCTCCAGGGCAATTCGCGGACGCAGGAAGGTTTGAACACGTGCATATCGATCCCGTAGGACCACTGCCAACGCCAGAGGGGAAGCGATACATCGTCACCATGATTGACCGAGCCACGGGATGGCCTGAAGCAATTCCACTTGGCAACATGGAAGGTACCACTGTAGCCGACGCCTTCTTTAGTGGCTGGGTCACCAGATTCGGCACACCCATACGAATAACGACTGACTAAGGCCGTCAGTTTGAATCAGACCTGTTCACGAGACTGACTCGCCTCCTGAGTGTCGAGAGAATTCGGACCACCACCTACCATCCACAGTCAAACGGCCGAATTGAACGATGGCACCGCTCGCTTAAAGCCGCACTAACCGCCCATTCACAACACCGTCAGTGGACGCGAAGCCTGCCAGCAGTCCTGCTTGGCCTACGAAGTGTGTTCAAAGAGGACCTGGGGTGCAGTGTCGCTGAGCGAACATACAAACAACCCTTACGCCTTCCCGGAGAATCCTTTACTCCAACACGAGTAGATCTTGATTTTCAACGCAACGTCACACAACACCGGGAAGACACGAAGAAAACGTTCGTTAGCAAAGACCTCAACAACTGCACACACGTCTTCGTTCGACAAGAACACCGGCGTAGCCTCGAACCGGCTTATACTGGTCCGCACCTAGTAGTCAGCAGGAATAATAAAACCGTAGTCATAATGGCAGATAATAAGGAGACTCGCATTTCCCTAGACCACCCAAGCCAGCTTATTTGCTAGACACCACCGAAAGTTTACCTGCACCGGGCGCACCAGAGGAATTAGGAAACACTCCACCACCATACCTCTGCACGAGAAGTTCGGTAGCGCGACGGTAAATATAAAATAAACATGACTGATAAAATATAACTTAATTTTTTTTTACGTTTGTTTCGAAATATACGCTATAATATTTTTATATATTATATTATAACCTAAAGTTACCACTCGTTACTGCAAGCCATTTTATATCATATGTTTTTTTTTCTTTTCCATAAATGTTAACAGCGATTAATAGACCACAACAATTGTAATATAATGTTAGTCGAACGTGTATGTAAATATGTATATCTAAATACTTTTGGCTGTTTGTAGTTGTCACATTTTTAATTAGCTAACTTGGTCCGTTATCGAGTAAGAAGTTTATTCTTTTATTGTCATTCATGTGAAAGATAAAATATATTTGTAGTTAAAGAGCTATTTAATTATTTATTTGTATTAATTGTTCGAGAAATTATTTCCAATGTACATAAAAGGGTAAATAGTGAGCATTTAAGAAATATTAATAGAAATATGTTTGTATTATGTACATTTTTTTATTATGCAATATAATTCAATATAAAAAAACTGTCAAACTTTACCGAGTATAGGGTAATTTGGGGGAGCTTGTGTAGGTAAATCACCCTATACTCTATTGCATATATATTGTAAGTAAAAGTAAATAACATGAACTAAATGTATTACAGACAAAATGTAAATAACATGAACAAATATAAATCATTGTAAATGTGTTAAGCAATAAAAGATGGGGGCCAAGCAAGTAACATGAGAAGGGTGTCAACAGCTGTCAGTCATAAACATAAACAACCCTTTTGCAGCCTCTACCCTCCAGGGGTCAGGTAATCAGGTGGCGGTCGCGGTTCATCACCACATGTGTGGAAACCCAACCGCCGGCCTAGGCCCTTGCAGCCCTCCCAGAGAGGGTACTTTACGAGTTGAAAACAGATGGTAATACATATAATAATTTTTTTTGCAGTGAAGACTGCTAGACTCTACATTGTCATAATCATCATGGTATTCGATACTTTTAAGTCTAATGAATTTGAATATTAATAATTGAAGAAACCATCAAAACATTAAATATTTTGTCCAATTAAAAAAAATATATAACAACGTAATATTTCTCTTGTACTTCATGAACAAATACGCACTTACCTAAACTTGAATGGTCCATAATAATAGGAGATGAGGGTCATTATTCTACTGACGACTAAAATGACGAGTGCGAAACTAAACATCTTTATCTCTCTGCAGGGTGGAAGCATGTTCAAAGAACATTCGACAGCTCATTAGACCTCCTTAGGTAAACACGAGCCTTCGAATGAAGATAATATTTACCCCAAAACTGCCTATCAATAAGAAAATAAAATGTTTACGCCGAATTGAAATTTTTATTTCCACCTAATTTGCCCATCCGTCCCACTGTGCGACACCCAAATTTACCTATCCTTCCCTCCTTGTCAGTTCCAATCCCCCTCCCTGTTTTTTCAATCTTCGATCTTCAATAGAAATCTTCGATTGAATGTGGAGAAATCCAAGGCAATCGTCCCCTCCTCAAAACCCTAATTGATATTCCCACCTTCACCATCGATGGTCAACCTATCCAATTCTCTACTTCAATCAAAAATCCAAGTTTGGTCATTGACCGAATTCTATCTTCGCAAGAGCACATTTCCTCCAAATCACCCTCCGATTAATTTCCACCTTTAAACTGCTCAATCGATCTCGAGATCTTCTCCCATTACTTAATCGCCCATTCCTGGTTTTCTCTCTTGTCTTTCCTAACTTTGGATACAGTCGTGTGTGGTGGTTGTGGTCTCCCTTGGGATCTTGAGGCTCTGATAAAGCAGATGATGAATTGTTTTCTTAAATTTTCTTACTCGGGATCCCCATAGACAATTACATTTCCACTGCACTGCTCAGTTGGGAAGGTTTCACCCTTCGGCCCGTTGCCAATACTTCCTTGGACCAATCATGATATTCTTCAATACTATCATGATTAAAAAGCCCACTTGCCTTCACAACTTCCTACAATTCAAATCATTGATCAATCCCGACAATACTAGATACTACTCTTCGGGGCCCCTCTCACAAATCTGCTACCTTTAACGATATTTTTTATCCGTACCACAAACCTTTGGAGCTCTATTCCCGTCGATAATCGTCGTTCATCAACTCTATCAATCATTAAATAGAGAATTTACCATTTTCTTATCTCCCTCCAATCTAACAATTCATAATTCATCGTTATTATTATTTTTCATTCTTCCCAGTAACATTCCATGCTCTTTCACCTTAGTGATAATTTCTATGTTTGATTTATTTTTGTTTTTCTTTCAATTTATTTCTCTTGGTTATTTGCAGTAATTTCATATGTACATAGTATTATTCATAAGCTAATTAAATTTTAATTAATTAAATTAAATTAAAGTTTTAACTAAATAAAGTTTAATATTATGTATATTTTGTCGGCTAGACAATCCTATTATGTTCATTGTTATCCTTAGGTGAAAATGTCGCAGAATAAAATGGGTTTTTTTGTCCATTCACTCAAATTCGCAGATCTAACTCAAATAGCTGAACACGAACAGTTTTAACCTTCAAAATCTCCATCAATTGGGATGCACCGCAATGGATATAGAGAGAAACACTTTATTTTATTACACAGTGGTACTGACCAACTGTATTCAATGCTAATTTCTACAAAGTTAAGATGATGTTTTTTTTTTTCTTTTTTTGCAATGATTAATTAATCAACTTCCCTATTGCCTCTAGTACTAGTAACCTCTCAACTTAGTAGTATGAGTTGATAACTAACATTAACCAATAGCCTCGCTATTTTTTTATTAAGGTTTTTTTTATCACAATTATGAACTAAATTCATGTGAATAATTATAGATATTAATCAAGATCCCAACCATCTTGGATATGCCTAGGAACTCTTTAAAGTGACTAATGTTTGTTGGATTCGAACTAGTACCCTTGCTATTTTTAAACAATAAGCAGAAAAACGGCTGCACGTAAAGCCACTCACAAAACCAATTATTCATTCCAGAAAAATGTAAAATTTAAACCATCAGTTACAACTTCATTAGATATTCATTGAAGATGTATAAAATTTGAATAAGAATTTCATATCTAAAACAACTAGGCGAGAGATGGGTTGGAATTATACCCCTGCTTTTCTATTAGCATCTCGGAAGGAGAGTCGAATAGATTTGACTTTTTCAATAGTTTCCATAGTTTAATAGACAATACGCTCCATTAGCCATCATTTAGAAGTTTGAAGTTTTAGGAACAAATTAGTCAAATTGTCTACTTAGGAAAATAAAGTAAAAGTTTCTGTAGGAATTACTTAGAAAGACGCGAGTGTAAACTTGCCATCGTCCCCCGAGAGCGGGAAGGCAATCAAGATGATTACCGCCAGAGCTAAGGTCGGCTTAGCCGCACCTCAATGTATGTACTGCATAGCCATGTTTGTTCTCCCCACTGCGTAGCATTTCGGTTCCGTATCTTCCACACCAAATTAGACTACCGTAACAGTTTTACTGATCTTTTAACGTTGGGTGGTGTTAAAGCGTGTATAAAGATTGTGACGTAAAGGACTTTTTAACTATTTGAGCCATTGATCTGTTTCCTCGCCCGTCTTTTTTTTTACTGTTTGAATAATTAATTTTCAATTTGTGAGAAAATACATATGTCTCTTCACGTTTTCTCTTCAGTTCCCTCAGATAGCGCATTTCCATCACCTGAACTCGGCTTTCATGCTTTTTACTGAGTAGCCTTAGTAACTTAGTAGTAGCCTGAGTAACTTATCCATGAACCGGCAGAGAAGAGGTTGGGATAAGTTAAGGTGGTTTGGCTAACTGCTCCAAATGGTGTAACGAACAAATTGTGGAGAGAAAGAAGAAGTTCTCGCAAA
Source organism: Acanthosoma haemorrhoidale (assembly GCA_930367205.1). Lineage (NCBI taxonomy): Eukaryota > Metazoa > Arthropoda > Insecta > Hemiptera > Acanthosomatidae > Acanthosoma > Acanthosoma haemorrhoidale. Next base: position 134,136,221 of record OV884011.1, read on the forward strand.
ATTAGGGAAGACCGAATTTATTCCGAAAAGAGCCGGGGGCATTTCGGAAGAGAGACGTTTAAGGAGTATGAACCATAGAGCAGAGTTAACATAGGGTTAAATCTAGGCTACGTAGAGCGCATCCACACAATGCAATACAATCCTTACAATACTTATAATGCAAAAAAAATAAAATATGATTACGGGGACTTAAAAAATGGTATTCGCATTAATTACGAGATAAATTATACCTTTTATAAACAAATAAACCCTAATGTGTGACGTAAAAAAAAAAAAAAAAAAAAAAATTGAGATAGTTACGGGACTCAGTGTCAGTTTCGTAACTACTTTAAAAATAATTGTTAGCTAATATGGTATTTATGAGGTAAAGGTGATTGGGTACATTGATCTCAATTGATTATTATGCAATAAGTCAGATTGTAATTTTATTTAAATAAAACGGCTTCGTAATTAAAAAAAAATAATTGAGAAAACTATTAACTGGTAACTATCAACTGGGTGAAACTAGGGATTTGATTTTTAGAAATATTTTGTCGCGTTACTGTATTCAAACATATCTTAAAGAAGAAATCTCTTGAGAAATTTTAAAAGTTATAGAAAATTTAGCCGACTTTACGTAGATACAAACAGAGGCCCGAACGACAATTTACCCTGTACCGAGCGCCAAACATATATGTAAATCACCCTATACTCTGGTGCAAATAATGTATTAAATAATATTATGTAAATCTTTGTAAGCTTCTTGTAATAAACCAGGGTCCACGCGGCAATGGTAGGAGGCCAGGTAAACAGAGGGGCACCGTCATAAAATGGTACCTGACTAGACCAGGGCAGACATAGGGGCACCTATAGGCTGTCAAATAACCTAAGTGGGTGAGACCCTAGCAGCCATAAAAAACACACCCTTTTATCCCAACGGTCATAAAACTAAAAGGAACTGGTCACCTGGGTATCGTAAAACATACCCCTGTCAGCCAACTCCACCTTTCACTAGGTAGGGGATATTGTATTTAAGACCAGGAGATTAAGGGCAGAGGCCCACTATCTCTCTGCAACACCTATGAGTCGTCACCATGTCTCACAGTCTTGAGACCCCCTGATGCCTCGCGCCTACCACACTGCCGTGCCCCGTTTGAACTCTAAACCGGTCTTATCCTTTATGCAACCTCTGTACCCTTTTCTTTTGAACATAGTGTATTGTCGGGACACATACCTATCATAAATGGAGTCAGATATTAAATGCCAACATGGAACAATGGTCCATGTTATAAACTACATCAATCCGCACTTGTCACCAGGGCTAGAGTGATCAGGCACTCCCCTAGTGACGCCCCCGACAACCCTCTCCTTTCTGGATTAATAATTCTACCATTTACCAATTTTCGCTTCTCCAAAATCCAAGGATAAGTCACTCAACCTTCCATAAAACCGACGTTCAAACCAACAACTAATTCATAAGTTTTGTCTTTGTATTGCTACGTTTTGTATTGAATTGCAGCCAATATAATTAATAAGTAAAAACATACCATATGTGCAACGAACGGGTTCAGTGTGTCAATATGCACGGTCACTACTACCCGTTTCCTTTACGTTAGTTGGTACATCAACATGTTATCCCAAAACTGATGCTGCAACCATGGTCAGTAAGTGTGATGTATGAAAATTCTGTCCAAAACTGCATAGTACAATGTGAAGACACTTAAGTGTTTTATGGTCGGAACAGTCCAAAGCTAGGTATCTTGTCGGCGGGAGAGAAAGGAAGTACGGGGCCAATTCGGGAAACACTAACACATTAGCGAAAGCCATGCATAAACCCAGTTTATATGGCCTTCAAAGGTTTTTCGACCTACTTTACCTATTCCATGCAATAAAGCAGGTTCAATATCAGTTAGAAAAGGAGTGTTAAAACGTCGAAACATGGTGAAATAGAATGGATTGCCAATCTGCAAAATCTCCTGTAGCGAAGAGCTATATTTTTGTAAATTACCCTACACTCTGGTTCATAATGTATTATAATAGAAATGCAAATCTGTGTAAACTTCTGGTAATAAATCATAGAGGGATCGGCAGATGTAAACAAGTAACATCGAGGGTACGGCAATAAAACCTAGGGTAGGCCTCACCGCCCCTTAAAATAGACCTGCAGTCACGTCCCGTGGTCATAAAATCATGCCAGAAACAGTTTAGATCACGTAGCTCGGGAGGTGGGGCATCATAAAGCACACCCTTTTGGACCAACGGGATAATAAAACAGACCACCTGCAGACAGACTCCGCCTTCCACGAGGGAGGGGGGTACAATATTTATATCAGTATGCTTTCGCCCTGAGACACACTCTGTCTCTTAGTCTCCTCAGCCGCACTTCCGGGCACTTTACACCAGGGCCACTTGGCCCTGGTAGGCTCACTAGTCACTCTTCTCCAGTCTCTGCATCTCGAAAGTCGCGATACTCCAGGGCCCCGGGGCCCTGGAATCTTCTACTAGTCTTCTCTCTCTCTCTCTCTCTCTCTCTCTCTCTCTCTCTCTCTGCCACTCCTCTGGGCAGTCACCTCACAGCCTCTAGCAGACCTCTGACGACTTGTACCTATTACGCTGCCGATCTCTCGCCCGAACTCTGAAAACTGGTCTTATTCTTTATGAACCTCTGAACCTCATCCTGAACACAGTGTCTTGTCGGGACACATCCCTATCAATAAATGGAGTCAGATATTAACGCCTACATGGAACATGGTCCATGTTATTAACTACAACAATCCGCACTTGTCACTAGGGCTAGAGTGATCAGGCACTCCCCTAGTGACGCCCCCCGACAATTGTTGACCTCCGACAATTGTTCACCCTTTTCCGACATCTCCGTTTACCGTTGTGTCAAAAATTTGGTTGCCCTCTACATCCAAGGTTCTGCCTTGGGTTCTCTTTGAAAATTGTATTTAACCAAGTCCAACAAAGTCGAGATAAGGATTTTCCCATGGGAACGTACTTCTGAAGAACATATGCTGGAGCTACTAAGGAAAACTTCTCGGTTTGTTGTCCTAGTTTAGAGCAGGTGACATCTAGAACAATCGTAGTCATCTACGGAAATGTTAGTTTACTGAGAGGCGCACAGAGCTCATCCAATCCGTCTTTAACTAGGAATCAGGTCAAACTAGTGTGAGATCAGTAATGACGTACCTTGTAACGAGAATCGGGACCCCCCTCCCCCCCACAATTAAATATATTGGAACCAGAGTTGCGGAAGAGAGAATCACTTTCACCAGGACAGGTGGATTGTGGGGTCTGAGATTCTCGGTCTCATGCAGGAACCTTCTACTCGGGTATCATAAGGGGGACAGACAGCACAGTCGTGACAGCCCTTTCATCGGTATTCATGCTATGGTCCATATAACTTTGATTACCTTTACAATTCACACATTTATAATCGGTTATGTAACGGTTAATCGAAATAGGGACGCATATATGAAATCATTTTATTTTGTAGCATTGTACGGTCTTTATTGCTTGCAAATAACGTGAGCATATCAAAAGGAAGGATAGCCTACGGGACTCAGTGAGTCTGGATTAAACAATCTCTTCACTATAAACATTTTGAATAATTATGAAATTAATTATGAACTAAACATTATTTGTTAAATCTGTATGTCTATAAAAATAAACATTTGAACAAGTTAAAACTTTTTTTTTTTTTGTCAACCCAGCTCGCTCTCTGATAACCGCTTAGAAAAAAGTAAATACCAAAACTAACCTATTGGAATAGGCCCGTACTTGCAGTACTTAGGTGGTGGCTCGCAAAACATATTTATTATAATATCTTTACGTAGTCTGTAATATCTAATACATGTATGTGATTTGCTTAAATGGCTTTAATTTGTTTTTATCGTTTAATAAAGTAAAATATTTTAACCTTAAATAGGTTCTGACCTGACACTTAAAGAAAGAGTGTAAGAAAAACAAACAAGACCAACTTTTCGTTAATTATTTTCCTCGTCCTTTTCAAACCGATCAAGCTATGGAATGTAACTATGAAATTTCAGACCGTTCTGATCTATTTTACAACTAGATATAAGTATAGATGAAAGTATACTGTAATCTAGATACAACTAGATGAAAGTATATACTTTCATTCATGCATAACAACGAAAAGACGAAATACGTGTCCTTTACTATATTTTAATATACAGTTTATAATTTTTACAAATATATATGTATAGCCCACCAAAATCCTAATTCGCTAACCAATAAAAAGATTAATGTTGACTTCAATGTATGCAGATTGAGCGGTTGGTGATTGGCTGGGATCGACCCAATCGTGCCTGGCTATCCCCTGACGAGGTTCGTTAGTGTAATTATTTTCCATCAGTCCTCCACCCATCATCGACTCATCAAAAGCCCATTGCTAAATTGAAACTATTCATGCCGAAGTTTCATGAAGAACTCCTTTGTTGTCTTGTTGACGTCGGATGGTTATGGAAAAATCGTCACAGATCTCTTATCTATGATTCTTTTAAATGACGGATAGGGAGGTTTAAGTTGTTTATATGAGGTGTTGAGAAATAAAGTGGCATAAGTAAACAAAATTGAAATAGTGAGTTGTGCCGTAATTTAGCGTTAGAAAAACATACTCTGTTTAGAATGACCACGAATTCACACTAGGTATCTAAGGGTAGGCGAAACCTTCCGGATCCCAACGGCGAGTGTGAACTGGAGAGAGGCAGACTGGATTACCATGGGAGACACTGCTAGGTAAATTTGCAGGACCACGGCAACCATCGTCCGCGAGGGAGAGGTCTCTCCCAAGGATGGGCCCCCACCAGGGGGCTAGAGAGGAAGTTGGGATGGGCCCCCACTCTACTGGCTCTTCCCCCTACTCTTACTGACGTCATAATCTCTATTAACATAATGAAAAATAGATACATATTTTCTGATATTCATTTGATGATATAGAGACAAGGTCAGATACGACATAGTGCTTTGTCGGGGCACACACCTTCTAAAGATCTTATGGAGACAGATCAAACCGAATTGAAGCTGCCCGCCGACTAGGCCGGCAACCAGGGTGAAAGACCATAGGTCCGCCCGCCTTATCTCTTTCTGGACGGCGGCTAAGAGGTTGCAGTGACCCCAGCCCGCAGCGGGCGTCTCCTCCCCACTTTGGGGATACTCAGTTAAACTGAGCCCGACAATGTGTTTACCAATTTTTGAGTATTTTATCTAGAGTTGGGCCGGTATATCTTACGTGAGTTTTAGTGAGAATTTTAACTTAGTTAAGTGTAATGGAGGACACTCGTCCTTTGTTCTCCTTCACTTTGAGTGTCCCTTTCCGAGCCATAATTCTAGTAAATGTAAGTGACCTTGAAGGAACCGGGAGGTATCGTTTGAGTTTGGAATGGAGGTAAGAAATGTTTTCTCGTTGCATAGGAAAGTGGGAGTAGGGTAAATGATGGGCTTGGCACATACTAGCTTGATGGGCTCTAGCCGATAGGGGATGGGAAGAGCCATGGTGAAACTGAAAAAGGCTATTAGACAAAAATGATTTCAGAATAAGACATTACAAATGCATTATTATTTCAATGTATCGGTGCATATAAAATTTGAAAAATAAATCGTTTATTCCCGCTAAAATAAAAAAAAATTATTATTTTCTTCTTCACTTTCTAGGTCCTTTGTTTAGTTTATACAAGTTAATATACATAGCAATAAAGTAATAATGTAACTGTCGGGTCGTAACGAGGGGGGTGCCTGGTTACCCTAGCCCTGGTGACAAGTGAGGGTTGTTTGAGTTTATAACCTGGACAATCGTTTCATGACGGCTTTACTATCTAACTCCATTTTTTGATAGGTATGTGCCCCGACAGTGCACTATGGTCAGGAGAAGAGGTACAGGGTAGGTTATAGGTAGTTTGTGTGGTCTTGGAATGACCACGAATTCACACTCGGTATCTGAGGGTAGGCGAAAACCGTCCGGATCCCAAAGGCAAGTGTGAACCGGAGAGAGGCAGACTGGATTACCTCAGGAGGTCTGCCAGGAAAATTTGCATGGCCACGGCAACCGTCGTCCGTGAGGGAGAGGTCTCTCCCAAGCAGGTGCTAGTTTTAGCGAGACGAAGGCAGAGATTCCCACTAGGAAGGTGTGGGGTCTGACGAAGTCGGACTAAAACATAGCGAGGTTAGGAGAGAAGAGATGCAGAGGTTTTTCATAAATAAGTAGCCAGGTTTTCAGAGTTTCAAGCAGGGTAGTTACGAGCCAGTGAGTAGTTGCCAGGAGAGAATGATATACAGGGGCTAGATCCTCAGCTTAACTACCCCACAAGCCTTGCCTTTACCCAATCCCCATTAAGATTGGTGTAACCAATGGCACGTGGCTTCTTTGTCCTCTGTCAGGGTCTGTGCCTCATCTGGCCTTCTACCTGGGACTGACAGCTGTGACCCATCTCATGTAACTACTTGGCACCTCGCATTTTTTATTGCTTAACACATTTACAATGATTTATATTTTTTTCATGTTATTTACATTTGTCTAAAATATATTTTGTTCATGTTATTTATATTTGTCTACAATATATGCACAATAGAGTATAGGTTGATTTATCTTATGTAGTTAGCGGTCGCTACAGTAACATATATTTTTTAAAACCTAATTTGGTTCACGTTCCGATGGTGACTCCTGCAGAAGAATTTTATCACTCACACACCAAAAACTGTTCCAATCGTCAAGAAACTTAATAAGTTTAAACCCGACGCTTCTTTATAACCAGTCCCTTTTGCGCTAGGTGTTTTACTGAGATTACAGCTGAGTCATTACGCTTTGTCAGAGACTTGAGAGGTTGTAATTAATCTTCCCACCTGGCTCTTCTCCTTCCTCGGGGCATCCTTTCTTCGTGGTCTAATCTCAACAATTCGCTGATAATGGTCATCTGACATACCTTATACGTTTCCATGCCATCATAAATGTTGGCTTTGATATTTTTTTTTGACTATGTACGACATATATCTTGTATGAAACTATAAAAATATATCGGTTATGTTATATTGGTGTTCATCAGTATAGATATGGACGTCTAGCAGATTGAGATGTACTAAACTGTTTATAACTCGCTATCAGATCATCTTACATAAAGGATGTCAAACATATATACCTCGTCCATAAAATATACATACGATGAAAATTGTACACCAATTTTACGGTTTCGAGTGTTTTTATCAAAAACGAAAACCCGTACGTTTTCAAATGTCAGCCAGTTTGCTCTGAAGGTTGTGATCTCTGCTTGACCTATAAACGTGAAATTTTATATTGAGAATTAGTTTGATTACAACGCCCACGTAAAATTAATTATTGATCATTAATTAATTACTGACTTAGTCATAAAAAATTAATATATTTCTTTCTTGTTGAGAAGTGTATCCAATCAGAGACCTACTCGTTCTGATTAATAATATGTATTACATGTTATAGTTTATAATTCCAAAAGATCAAAATTGTCATTTAAATCGGGTTCTTGACTTATTATTAAATCGGGCTCAACCTCTTATTATTAGTGCCGTGATATTCCATGTGGTAGTTTCATTGCGTCCAACCAGGATGCTTAAAACAAAAGCATCCTCATAAAAAATAATAAAAGGTCATAATTAATTATTTGACAAACTAAAATAATTTTTTAGCTTGATCAGTATATCTGGTCAATTAAATAGTCAGTTTCGAAATGGAGCCATCCATGGCTACTACATATACAGGAAAAGAAAAAAAAACGAATTAACACATAACCTATTTCAACTGGAGTAACTTGGTCAAACAATTTCATCAGAAATAGTACCACTGCTAGCCATAATGCAACCACAACCTAATGAAGCCCTGCGAGACGAACAATGACAGTTTTCAATAGTGTTTCTATTTGTTCTAGTTGTTCAATATTGTGACTCTCAGTCACGCCCACTTTTTATATTGTAAAACATTTCTTGGCATTTATTGGGTGTAATTGCAAATATTTTGCATGAATTTTTCTATGCATTTTGCAATAAACTGCACTAACAAAAAGTTATTAAAGCGAAATCTCTGACGTAACTAACGTATTGCGTTTTTTTTTACTCAGTTCGCAGATTTTCAGGGCCCTGTATCTCAGCACGTTCCGAACATGTTACAAATCAAACTTGCAGGGAACTTAACTCTCTTTAAATTTGTAATGACTCTTTTTGCCTAAAATGTACTAAAAACCTAATTACTGCGGAAAAACTAATAAAAAAGTGCTTTTTCTCAGCGGTTTTATTCAAGATGGCGGAAAACGCACAAGGGGAAGGTCGAAAACTTTTTTCGTGAGTGGGGCAATGTGTAGAACATTTTACAAATTACGCCACCTTTTGCAACCCACCCCTTTTTTTTAACTATCTCTACTAGACTATAATACTAAAGATTAAGAGTGCGGGAAAGAATTTACTTAGAAGCGAGATTTAGGAGCCTGAGAAAGGAAACGGACATTGAGCAAGTTACTGATAATTACAATATGAAATCACTACTCAGGAGATGTCGTTCTACCAAAGCAATTATTATTGTTTACATTGTGATTATTCTTATTATATAACTGTCAACATTTTTTCGCTTATTTGGTGAAAGTATAAAAACATGTGCGCCTTAAATTTATAATTGGCGTTGGCCAGATTAACGTACGTCCCCTGTTGATAACAACCACTGGAAAAATTCATTATCCATAAGAGAGTTATTGCAAGCCTCTCTTGCTTTTGATTGATTTAGAAAAGGCGGGGAATAGGATACGCCCTAGGTGGCTAAAGCTCTATGTAGGCTCTAGAAGATATTAACAAAAAAAGGACCGGCCGAAGGGTCTGATCCTCCATTCTTCATAGTTGGAGACTTTTCTTGAAAAGCAGGTAAAATGAACCCAAAACAGACTTGGAGTGGGAGCTCTAGTATTTCTTTCTCTATTAGATGTTGACTAAGTAACAGAGAAATAAGGTGAGCCCCAACACTTTTAAAGATGTTCAATAAATTAATGTATAATCCACATCATTATACTTTTGTACAAGCGCAGAACGCAATGTAAAATTATTAAAAATTGTATAAAATGTAGCCAAGCTACAGGAAATATATTATATAAATTGTAAATAGATTCATTGTAGAATTGTAGTAGCTAGCCTGCACCCGTTGCTTGGTGTGGCAGCGATGGGTGAGTTCATCAACCGGACACACATAAAGTTTTTTGACTCGTTGCAGCATCTCACAAACCCAGTAGCAAAAATTACAATTTGCTTGTAAAGTGTTATTTATTAGGGGGGAGAGAGTAAAAATGTATTCATGCTACTTTAATTATAATTCTACTAGATGTACTAAGCAACTTTTGACAAGCCTGGAGTTCCTTCCAAGTAATATACAATCGCAATCTTGAGATTAAAACTCGAAAAAAGAGTTACTTTTTTTTACTCGAGGTGCAATAGAAAAGCAGTCTCTCCTTCATCACTTTATTCCTATAAAAATCAACATTTTTCCTATTAGGGTTACAATTTTTAAAGTAAAAATTTAAAAGGCGACAAACTAAAATTGGTTTTAATAATACTTGACGAAAGTTAATAATGACTGTATCGAATTCCAGAAGAAATTATAATAGAAATAAATGATTTTTTTGATTACATTTTGTAACCCTTTACACCGACCTACTATGTCTATCTATCTTGCTAATTTTCTAGCTGTTATTCCTTCATTGAGACCATCTTAAAAATGTTATTATCATCTAAAAAACTCTTCACTGGTCCGAGGCTGTATTATTAGTTGAGAAAGCACAAGTGACTATTGCGCACTCGCTCAACCTCCACTGGTCCGTGTGGGACTTCCCAAGACTCCGCTTCCTCTTTCGCATGAGAGGGAAGTGACAACCATGTGGGCTTGGGTGGTCTCTGGGCTGTTTGTAAATACTGTATGAATGAGAATGAGAATTCTTCGTGAATTCCACTGTTTCAAGAGTACATCGTACCGGCTCTTTAGCAGTTCTATTATGAATTTATTTATTGGTACATTTAGCCCTCACAAATTGAGCATAGAATCATATCACCTCCATGTACTGGAAGAGTACCTATATTATCATTATGTTATAGTAGGCTTGAGGACAAGCCTAGATCATCTCAGCTCTTCTTGAACTTATGTAACTTAGGGCACAGGAGTAATACGTAGTAGGGGTGACCGATTGTCAATAGTGCTTTACAATCGACTGTCCTGATTCTATCGATTATATAACTATCGAACGCCTTTAAAATATCAAAACTTCATTCCAAAAACCTTGATTGCAAACGGCAACAACCTATTGCTGCTCATTGTGCCATATTTATTTTAAACAGAAAACCTTTAATTTTTCCACGTATTGCAGTACCTATTATAGTGTTTTTTCGAAGCCAAATTTTCACGGCTCTATTCAAACAAAAAAAACCCAACTGACATTTTTATTGTACTGATTTTCCACTCGAGAAATGCACGGCGCAACAGGCCACGAAAGTCCTAAATCCCGTTTGGAGTTAACTGATGAGAAATTAGAAAAATACGAGTATAAAGACACAAAGGGATTTGAGTGGGAAAGGATTCTATAAAGTACAGTTCTATTAGTTTAGTTGCTGTGTTGTGCCAGGTACCTGGTTTTATTGAATTTTCTCGAGAATTTGGCCGGTCACCTGTGGTTTTAAGGTGGTCAAATGTGGTTTTAAGAACCACAATCCATTATGGAAGCCCTCAAAATACGCGTGTTTACTACCTTTAGTTTCATGTTTAAGCGAATCCGTAAAAACTAATAAAGATATTTTCAATAAAAAAATTAAATAATAAAATTTGTTTATAAGAACGTTTTTTGTTATAGATTGAATTTATATCTAAAATTGAACCTAATATCTAAAACACTGGTATTTATTAAACATTGCCTAGAAATTATTTTTGTAGTTTGCCTATATTTTTGTATACAATTTTTTTTAAGTTAATAAAAACAGTTAATTGCTTTAGAGAAAGAATAGTTTTATATTGGGTTATCTTATAATAAATTAATGTCGAGGTGATGAAGTCCCAAGTATCTTGCTTTATGTTTTTTATGTTAAAATTACACTCATTTAGATATCTCCCCACACAAACGATAATTAACCATTCACTGAGATATTACAGTTTAAGTAGTAAATGTTTTAAAGTCAGCACTTTTGAAGCATTCGAAGCACCATACATGCAATTTCGTGCAAATTCCAATAAAGAAGCATTCTTACTTTGAAAAATTCAAGTCTTGTGACATAATTAAAGGCTTCGATGCAGCTACAAAAACGAATTTTTGTTATTAGTTTTGTCCTAATAATGTATATTATCAAGCTTATATTATATTATCAACGTTGAGCTCGTCGAATTGATACACTACTCCAAAATCATAGAAAAAAAATATTTATTTTTATTACTTATTCCTTTTAAAATACCACTTGTGTTGTTGTTTATGGTGTTGGCTATGTGTTTCCAAATATTAAATAGAACTTCAGTGTGAAATTTCAAAACTCGAGCTTCAACGAGGCTCGCGAAGACAAGAGAACAGATAGACAGGCACATAAGTGAAAACATAGGGGTTTCCTGTTTTGAAAAAACTAAAAAACCAACGAAACCCTATAAGGTTACAGTTCTTATCACTGTCCACATATCCTAGATTCCTCGGCGATTCGATAAAAAGGGGTATTGAATAACGAGCGACACAGAACAGTACAACAGTTGTACAGATGCCGAATGACTAATCCCAGATTTACAAGAGAATCCGATAACGACCATTTGTCCCCTTTATCTATTTAAATTGCCCGGAATCCAATTTGTCAGTTCTAAACCCATCTCCGCCACACCTCAACGCAAGGGAGGTTCTACACACTCCCCACTTCTTAAAAGAGATGTTCGAATTCGATCGGGAATAAACGCTATGATAGAAACCACTTAAATTCCAGATGTATTAATAGTTCATCAGCCGTAATATCGGGGGTGGGGAACCCCCTCTGGGACACGGATCCTATGGTAGGGTTTTAAAAATATATATATACATAAATAGTCGTCAATTTTTGTTTCAGTTCACATTATTTGATTATTTCACAAAGTGCTAACACCGCTCTCCATATTATCACCGATTACTATAGTACATAAATATGAAACATGCATTTCTAATAGCAACTTATGTCTGAAAATAAAAACAAAGGGTCAAGGTCTCTGGGGCCAACGCCTATTTCACCGCCAATCAAGCGAAAGCCGTGACGTTGAAATAGGGGCGAGCAAATAAATTCGTCTGCAGCCAGCTCAATGGAAGACATACCGCCAGAAGCAAGAACCGTCGAAAAGTACCCGTTCTTCACGCCTAACAGCTTTGAGGTGCTGAAAAATACCTAAGAAGAGGACATGGAAGCTATCCAACCACCTACACAGCCCAAGCCACAATCAATATTCGCCCGCAATATTAGGCAATTTTCAATTGCTATGCTCTGCTCTCAAATGGCAAAAATTTTAGGTATGGGCAATTATAAATGTTTCAATCAACCTCGAGACACAAAAATTTCTCCTGAAACTCCCGATACATATAGAGCCATAATTAGGTATTTGGAAGATACTAAGGCTGACTTCCATACGTATCAACTAAATCAAGAAAGATCACTACGAATGGGGATCAGAAACCTGCATCCCACTAAACCAACTGAGGAACTGGAGGACAAACTCTCAGCTCTTGGGTTCAAAGTTTGCCAAATAATGAACGTGTTGCATGAGGACAGGCAACAAGAGTAAGCGATTAAAACACCGCTAACACTGTTTTTCGTAGATCTCGAGGGAACACCTGGAGTGAAGAAAATCCTGTATACTTCTTCAAACATCTCATCATCTCAACCTTCAGTCTCGTTTGTAATTTCTTGGAGATAATTGTCCTGAATTCCATCTCATTGGAACATCCAATACAGGTTTTGTTATATTTAAATTAGCGATAAACTCAGAAAGTGTTGAAGTGCGCAATATATCTTACTTACATATTTCTTACTTTCACCACTACAACTTGAACTAAAGTATATTTTATATAGGATTTAACTGGACATAACTGGAGGATATATTCTACAGGACTTAACAGAACATTAAGTAATCACAATGATTTATGAATATGAACCACTGAAAGATAATTCATAGCTGTTAAACAGGAATAAATAAAGGCAAAGGTCATCAAAGCAGTAGGAATAATCTGTATATAGTTACAAAGTTTAAAACAACACAGTATTACAATAATTCAAAAACATTTAAGTTTTTATGTTTTTTTGGCTAATAAAATAATTTTAATAAGAAAATAACATTTTGCATTACATAATGTTCTCTACAGTTTACATTAAAATATTTTCCTTTAATGTCGGAATTCATTAGTTTTTTACTCTTTATGCTGACCAGCATAATAATTATGACATTTCAATATAATTTATAATTTTTTTAGCTACTTATAACATTTATTTTAGAAGGAATAACCAATGGTTTAAAAATAAACTTTGATGTGACATCTATATAGATCTTAAAAAATTAAAAACTTTTATTTAACAGTTTTAACATTAACTTGTTTTAGCTAAAAGTTTTTTTTCAAATAGCTTAAGTTGAACTCATTTGAAAAACAAAAAAAAAATATGCTTCAACCTCTGATTTAAACCATAGGTGCAGAGTGGATTTATACCATTTGGGAATATTTTAGATAATCACTGTATTGTGATGTTTTGTCAATTTACTAATATAAAAAAAATTTTACTTTTTATTTATAATTTATAATATCTCAGGAAAGCCCTTCATAATTTTTTTTTCTTCCCCCCCCCCCTTCCTGAGGTAAAACCTCATATGGGTTAAGCCCTTCATAACCAAACATTTGCATAAAATAACTGAAAATTAGACATATACTGTTTTTAAGTTCTTTACAATTTTTCCGTCTTGACTTGTCTTGCTCCAGCTCAAGTATTGTGTTTTGTTGATCCAGATGCTCCAAATACAATGATGCCTCAATGGGCTGTGGATTCTGCAGATAAGTAAATAAGATGTATGAATGAATAAGAAGTATGAGGGCCCTTCCATCAAACTATGTATGACCTGCAAACTGCAACAAATCATCATCATCATCAACATCTTTCTTCTCCTGCAATTCTAAACAACTGACAAACAACCATTTCTCCTTTCAAGCATTTAAACAACTGAATTCCCTGTGTCCCTCTCAGCTATATCAATTACTGACAAACTTCCCATTCATAAATTAAACTTTTTATCATTTAATATTTTATATAATAAAATAATCCTTCTCCTTAAAAATAACATTACACTAAATATTTTACTTCGTTTTTCTTATTTTACCTTCATTTAATTTTATGATTTATATTTATTCAAAATTTTTCCTAATTAATTAAAGCTTGATGTGTACTAATCAGATTGTACTTTTACACTATTGTAATAATCTCAGTCATGAATTATATTGATTTCAAAGTTTTCTTCCATTAATTCATATTTCAGGTGCAGTAATTATATCCCTAATTCTTTGTATGCAATAATTATTGTAAACATCCATAAATTATTCAGTATTATTAATTCAATAATTTTATTTTATGAACAAAATCCTGGTGTGAACTGATTATCACTTTGTTGATAAATTCATATCATATGTTATTATTTAAATTCATAACTAGTGTGGTGGTTATTTTTCACTTACTTACTTTTTGTACTATCAATCGGAGCACAGTGATTTTAATAGATAATAATTAACAACTATTGAACATTGTATTGAACCTACAATGACCCTTACTCAATAACAATAAGTGTCCTTTAAATTGGTTGTGTACTTATTAGGTCAATAAAAGATAACACCTTTCACATGTTTACTATCTCATTTAAATTTTCTGTTAAAACAAATGCTACATGCTTCTACATTTACTAACTGTCTAATGCTAGTTAATCATCCATAAAACAAACACAAATTTCCCCATCTCATATGACATTAAATCTTTTATAAAACATTAGCTTCAATTCAAGTTCAAAATCACCTTTATTTTCTAAGTTTTTTTATTGCATAATAATAGAGAAGTATTTCTTTCTACTATGGGAGTAGCAAATACGCTATAACATTGTACACACTTGAAGCAAATTTACATGAGTATGATTACATTGTGTGATGTGCACTGCGTTATTAGGGCGTTTAATTAGAGCATAGGCACCAGTTCTAAAGGTAAGGGTTAAGTAATTAAACATAACCACTAATTACTTAGATAATACTGAACCCAGCTCCGAAGACTTTAAGATGCTAACTGACCACTTCTCTAGCCACCACTTCATAAAGCATTCAGCACTTTTAATATTTTTAATACTTTGGAAATGAATTAAAAATAATATGTTTGATCAGGATTGATAATTTTGTTCACTGTAATTCACACAAAGGTTTATGTGGCAGATAGATAAAAAAGTATTAATTCAATATTCCTAATTAACCGCCTATTAAATTATTATTAAATTCAACCACCATGA
Source organism: Acanthosoma haemorrhoidale (assembly GCA_930367205.1). Taxonomy (NCBI): domain Eukaryota; kingdom Metazoa; phylum Arthropoda; class Insecta; order Hemiptera; family Acanthosomatidae; genus Acanthosoma; species Acanthosoma haemorrhoidale. The sequence goes on from OV884011.1 coordinate 134,151,723, forward strand.
TTAACATTAATATTAATAGATGTGCTTGAGAAATAAAAACCACAATATGTGAAGAACCATGAAGAACTATCATATATTCTATTAGATAAAAAAAAAATTATATATTTATAAAAAGAACCCAACCACACTTGAGAATATGCATATTTAACTATTATTCCCTACCAACAAAGAGTATAAAAATGAAAATATTCTTATTACCCTAAACAAAATATATATACTGTTGATGATATATATAAAAATTGTAAATAAGTAGTAGTTTTCTATTATTAAATAAAAGTAGCTGATTCTTGATAGGGACTTCTGTAGCTAATAGAGATGAAAACTATTTAATGATTATCAATCAAAAAATAAATTTTTCTTATGTTTCTAGGAATCCGCACAATAGATATCAGCTATGATGAGCCATGTGAGGTATCTTGTGAAGTTATTAAACAAGCAGTCATTATAGATGAAAAGGAACTGGGATTGAGATACGTTATTTTAAACTACAATGGTGCAGCTGCACTGATGAATGGAGTTATCAACGCTCTGCACATCCATACTAAGAAGAAACAGCATCTGTCAAGAAGGAGCTGACAGCTGCTGCTGCTGAAACACAAGCGATGGTACTGCATACTTTCCATTTACCATGACCTACCCCACAAAAATGTATGTACGGCATGTAACACCATATTACCAAAGTCGCTGCCCAGGACTAGACCACTGTGATCCTAGAAGCAGATGGATTGGGGGGCCTCCACTTCAGAGAGTCCTTGACCACCTTGCAGATACCTGGCAAAGTCCTCACCGATGAAGAGTTCTCCAGGATGAAGAATCTCCAGTAGGCTGGAGCAGTTGACTGTGACCTTATTTATCATTCTGATGTCAACCATTCGCAAGTCACTTGTTGTCAACTGTTGCTATGATTTAGAAAGCCCCTACATTTAAAAAAAAAAAAAAATATTACAGTTCTTCTACATCAGAAAAACAGGAAACGCAGTAACATCTTTGGTCTAGGTTGGATCAAGAATGGAGATTTCTATATATAGATGAATTTATTGGTTATAGGTTATTTAAAGCACATTACATTTAGACAACAGCCTAAAACAATTCCTGGACACTAAATCTAATTGTAATATTTATATAATTTATTGATAAAAAAATGTAAATTAAACTTATAATTTATTAAATCTTAGGAGGGTCTTAGACAACCAAACATTTACATGAAATAAATAAATAAGTTTCCTGTTTTTCTGATGTAGAAGAACTCTAATGTTTTGTTTTTTTTAAATGTAGGGGCTCAAGAATATCATGATATGACGTTGTTCGTGGTCAATTCTACTGGGCCTCCACTACTAGGCAGATCGTGGTTTGAGCATCTTGGGTTCAAAATAGTGGGTCCTAGTCACAGGACAGCTCAACCAGTGTTTTTCAATACGGATATGTCAACGGTATTGTTACAGGAAGCGGTGCAGAATTTCCCCGAAGTTTTCACTGATCGATTGGGCAAGTTCAATAAAGGAAAAGTTTAATTGGATTTGACACCTAATGCAAAACCCAGATTCATGAAAGCGAGACCTGTGCCATTCGCCATGCAAACTGGTGTTAGTGCGGAGATCGATCGTTTGTTTCATGAAGGAATTCTTGAACCAATCGACTACAGCCCATGGGGATCACCAATCGTCCCGGTATTAAAGAAAGATGGGTCGATTCGTATATGCGGGGATTACAAATTGACAGTGAACCCCCACCTTCTCATCGATCAACACCCACTTCCACGAGGAGAGGATCTATTTCAACTAGTACAGGGTTGTTCAATTTTTGCGAAAGTCGACCTTTCGCACGCTTACCAGCAATATGAGGTCGATGAAGAATCACGTGACATCCTCACAATATTGACGCAGAAGGGTTTGTTTCGTTACACTCGTTTGCCTTTTGGCATTGCGTCAGCTCCAAGCAAATTTCAGAAAGCTATGGACATTTTGCTCTCCGGATTGGAAGGTACATCAGTCATGATCGACGGCGTTTTAATAGGAGCCCGAAATGTTGAAGAGTTGCGGACTAGAGTCTTCAAAGTACTAGAAAAACTTGGAGAAGCGGGACTCACTGTGTCTATTAAGAAATGTGAGATCGGCAAGAGCTCAATCGAATACCTTGGCTTCAGAATAGATGCTCAAGGGTTACATTCAACCGATTACAAGGTTCGTACGATTCATATAGATTATCGTAATACGCCTCATATTACCACTGGAGTTTCCCCCGCTCTGGTGTTGATTGGCCGTCAGCTAAGGACCAGACTTGACCTCCTACGACCTCTTGCTATGTCGACTAAGGTGCAAATGGCTCAGGAAAAACAAGTAAATATTTATCGTGGGTCACCTACGGCTACTGATTCTTATCCTGAAGGAAGTTCAGTTTATGTGCGAAACTATCGGCATTCTGGGGAGAAATGGATTCCAGCATCCGTTGTTAAATGCTTAGGGCCTCGAAGACGTCAAGTTTTTGTGCCATCACTGAATAGACATTGGACCAGGCATGTGGACCAAATACATGGGTCCTCTACTGCACGAGAGGTTTTGCCGGCCGATTCAAGTCATCCGGAACCTGTATCAACACAGGTGACTAATGATACCATTTTGGAGCCAACTCAGGAGATGCCAACCAGTCAATCTGGCACTTTTCCGAGCACCTGCCAAAAAGACCAACTCAGTGAGTCAGCTCACCCTCAACGAATCAAGAAACCGACAACAAGATTGATCGAAGAAATATATATTATGTTCCTGTGATTTCTTTTTACAAAATAACTATATAATTAGGTATTTGCTTATTTTTTTTTTTTGTAATTTTTCATATTTTGAGAATTAGAGGGACGAGAATGTGGTATAGGTGATATCGATTTGATGTATTGTTGAATATATCGATTAGGGGTGTTGGGGAACAGGGTTATTACCTTCCCTGCTCATGTTTTTTTAGTGTTGTTTTGATCCTGTATCTATAAACGTGTGAACAAATAAATCGTTGAATTTAAGTACATTCTGTTCCGTTTTATTTTATGTTAGAAACCTTATAAAGACATTACACAAGTATAGTGATATACATTATACGTGACTGGACTAAACTGACTAATAAAGGTGATGGTCAAGTATTGAGTAGGAGCCAGCCGGGTTTAAAGGGCTTTTCATAAAATATTTTGGCTACTTACTTTTTGGATGGATTATAGAGTTGGCTAAATAGCGAGCTATCTACGATTTTTTTCAATCCACAGATGGCTCAATTTTATATAGCTAAATATTCATATGATTATAAAGCCGTCTATAAAAAAAATTATATTAATCTATGTAATTAAAACAACCACTTAAAAGTAATTTTTGGGTTAGTTTCGTGATTTCTTGCATAGAAAAAATAGTTAGCGAGATCGTTGCTGAAGTTAGACATGAGAAACATAGATGTGAATTATGACAAGGAAAAAATCCGGACTGTTATTGAGAAGCACCTTGACGAAGACTACAGAGATCCTAAACCAAGACCTCTGCCTCCTGTAGAACCGGTAAGTGTCACTTATGTGTCTAGTTCGTCCTATTAAGTGTTCAGAGTACTCAACAACTTAATACAGACAACATTCCGGCGCACAAAATCTGATTCCATGAAGCCCTTTTCTTTTTTCCCGATTGCTAATAAACATGGCTCCAAAAACGTCCCCTCTGGTACTTCCCCGATGTCACCTGCAATATTTAACTCATATTTTGTATCTGCTTCTTCACCACCCCCTCATCTTTATTTTTCTGTGAACCGCCATTTTACTGAAATGGCTTGTATCTTTTTCTCCCACAGACCTTATATCCTCTGTAATGAAATCGTGCATTAATGCCACTGATTCCGATAGTATTTTCTTAAATAAATAAAAGTTATATATTTATTTATTGTGATGAAATTACAATATGCCTTATTAGGCAATAAGTAATTGTGACAAATGTTCTCGTTCATACAATATTTACAATTTTCATTCATACAGTATTTACAAACAGCCCAGATACCTCCCAAATCCACGTGGTTGTCACCTCCCTCGCATGCGAAAGAGGAAACGGAGTATTTGGAAGCTCTTCCTTCAGCCGCGTCGCCGGATGCGAGTCAGTGGAGGCAAATAAATAAAATTATGCCTTCCAGATATCGTGCCTGCCATTGATCTAAAATGAAAGTTACATCCCTAGACACAAAAGTGTTTTTCTTCTAAGAGTCATACAATCTACAACCTTCGATTATTGACAATATCCTAGAAAAAGACTAGGGGTGGATCGCTGGCCGGGGGTTTTCCGTTACTCGGTAGGAATGTGAGCAAACACCTCACAACCACAAATTTGAAGATGTTAGAGAGTTAAAGCTTTTTAACTGACCCCAGTTGTTCCGGAGTGGTGTCCTGGTGATGTTTTCAAAAGGTAAGGGAACATTTACCACTTCAGTCAAAAAAACATGGACTCTATCAACAGGCATCTTGCACGACCTGGAAGTGAGCCTTTCCAGTTTGCTGCGGATAGTACGGACACGAAGTTGACCCACAATACTTGAAAAACTTACACAATATTACACACATATGTTGATACAGTATGTTTGGATGTAATAAGTAACAACACAAGTTAACAAAAGAACCAAGTTTATTAATCAGTTCACACACGCAGCACAACATTAGCAATCGGTTTATATACATACATAACTCTGGAGGTAACAACCAGGTTCAGGTTATAACTTACAAATGTTACCAACCTAACACAGTACTCCGTACATTTTGCATTTCCTGTCAGTGTGTTTTTTAACATATTTCTTGAAACTTTTGTAATGTTTTGCGACCTTATCGTTAGATTTGAGTCAGTAAACGAAGGATAGGTGATTTTAATCGTCTAGGAAAGTCAAAATATTCCTAGACCTTGCTAGATAATTCCTGGATTAATATATACTTCCTTTGGACCAAGTTGGAAGGAACTAATTCTAAAATTTGACTAGTTTCAGTAACTTTTGAAAAAATGTAAATGATGTAAAAATATATACTGCAGGAACGCAGCAGAACTCCCCAACAAACAGCCTCGTATATTTATATAACACGCACAGTCTTACCGGCTTACACACCTGCTGACCTTTTTCAACCCATATCAGTGCCTCATTCTCATGATTTATAATAGCATACTCAGGCCTGCTCTGTTGTACGGTGCACCTCTTTTTAGTCATCTGACTAAAGGGACTCCAACAATTTCAAAACGGGATACTAATGGAAGTGGTGCGACATATTTCATGCTAGCAGCGGAGAAATAGTGAACTGCACAAGGACTTAGAGCTGCCTACGATGGATGAATTTATTCGCAGTAGACATACGAAATTCTTTGATTGGATGCAATACATTTACATATACTGTTTCCCAAAACATTAGCTGACACTTGCATGTTGGAAAAGAGCCACCGTTTACATTTTTTCCAAAGTGATACTAAAACTAGTCAAATTTTAGAGTTGGTTCCTTCCAACTTGGTTCGAAGATAGTTGAATAATCTACCAAGGCCTAGGTATATTTTGACTTTCCTGGACGATTACAGTCACATGTTCTTCGTGTATTAACTGAAATCTAACGATCAAGTCACCAAATTACAAAATTTTCAAAAAATATGTTGACTGACTGACACTGGCTTCCCATAAACTCTGTACACCTCCTGTGGTTAAAATCAGTCCAATACAAGCGATGTCAAGCTAAGTGGCCCTAGGCAAATCTGTTGAGAGCTATAGATGGTATTAATGCTCTCAACCAATAAGAACAAAGAACAATCACTGTTAGGAAGAACAAACTAATAGTTTCCGCATAATAGCCACAAATCAATACGTTTTTTATTAACAATAAATAAAATAAAATGTTATGCTATATTTATAGGACTGTTTTTCAGCGTGGATTGGCCCCAAACTGGTCACATGATCCATGGTGGGCAGTATGGCTAAACCAAAAAAGGCTCCATACTTGTTTACGATATAAAATAATGTGTTGCTACATCCCTTATTCGACGGAGTAGCCAAAAGTTATCATCTTCTTAGAAATAGAATATTCATCAAAAATTTAGTGTATAGCTTCTGCTATATTCACGACCATAGGCCTTACTGCCATTCTGATTTCTGCAATATTCTTATACTCCGATGGCTGAGGGGGGATGCTGGTTCTGCTTTTGGCTGGGGTGAGTTGACTTCTGTTTGTGGTGATGTGTTGTGGCCACCTGATTCCGCCAGGAGATATGCAGGTTTTAGGCGATCGAGGGAAACTGTCACTTATCGTTTATGAAGATGGGGAAGATTTTTTAACCTCGATGAGTCACTTTATATGGTTGTCAAGGTCGCCATATATGCAGATCCCGCCCAGCTAAAGAACTTTGCAACTTGATGGACTCTTTAAAAAGATTTTATTTGAAAGTACAACGAAGGAAACGGTTAATCGGTACAGTCTTACGTTTAAATGGGAAGAGAGTGATTCAAATCTAGAGGAAGTTAATACAGGGAAAGGTGATCGGAGGTGAATCAGTGCTGCCTCAGCTGCTGATGCAGTTTCTTGTTACGTTCAACTTCACTTATGACGTTGTCATAATGTTGTTTGTCCGCAGCGTCCATAGTGCCAGTTAGTCAGCTAATAGCCGTTCCTAGTCCATTTATTAATCCTCGTCTCTTTCTTCTATTACGGTTTCTTAGTAAGTCAATTTTGTTTTTGGTTTCGCGAATTATAACTACTATCAAAGGGTAAGTTGTTAAATTATTATAGAGTAGAGTATGTTTTTGAATATTGGTCAGTTCTGACTATAATAGGCTTATGTTGTAGAAGTGGTTTGCCTTGAAGTACCTTTCAATTATTTTTGCATTGTTCAACGTGTAGTGTAGCATTCCGTTACTGTGAGTCAGATCAGTTATTTTCAGAGAAGTCATTGCAGTCCATAGAATTGTTTGTATCAGCAATGCCCTCATTGTTATCTGAAACATACTTCCTGTGAGTCAGATGTTTCTTACGAGGTTGTTTAATATTGTTAGCATGCGATTTCTTTATTTCATTTTTATCTCTATATTTTATTACAGGTTTATAAGAATTATCATGCTCCCCCCCCTTTTATAGCCCCTTTAAATTTACAGATAATTACATACAATTACAGATCCTCAGGTGAATCTATTCACAAATTATTTTGTATTGCCTGTAGCATCACTTTATTATATACAGGTTTCGTTATTTTATAGAAATTATATAATCGAATAAACAAGCATAATGATATACATTATACGTGACTAGACTAAACTGACTAATAAAGGTGATGGGGCTCACCTTTTTGATCAACCTTAAAACTAACTTACATACTAATTCTTATCCTAATTTTTCCCCGACAGTCTGTTGCCATCGATGCGGGAGGGGTGGTGGGGTCATAGTGTTAAACACTGGGTTTGTCAGGTGATGCAACGAGTCAAAAAACTTAACGTGTCTCCGGCGGATGAACTCACCCACCGACGGCACACCAAGCAACGGGTGCAGGTCAGCGTTCTTCAAAATCTCAAAAGAGGTATGTGGGACCACTTTTCGCATGATTCCATTCTGGAAGTGTTGGAGACATTTGGCTGTATTGTCAGTCAAGTGGTTAAATAGCGGGGCACCGTACAGCAGGGCTGGCCGGAGGACACATTTATATATCATCAATTTGAGACGAAGTGACAGGTTGGGTGAAGTTAGCAAGTGCGATAGCCGGTAAGACCTTTGTCGTACTTTTTCTATTTTATTACTAAAATGAGTAGAGAAATGGAGATGCCGATCCATTTTTATACCCAAATAGTGCATTGAGAAAGCTGGAGAGCTCTCTTGCCCTCCCACGCTATACGATTTTGGCAAGGATTTTTTCCCCTTTTGGAGGGAGAAGATTACAAAGTCGGTCTTCCCGGCGTTTACACTAATGTTTAACATGCCCGGTCTGTCACTGATACCGTTACAAACTGACTCAGCCTGTGTAAGAGCTCTTTGTGCACTCATGCTGCTGCTGTAAACCGCAATGTCGTCGGCGAAAGCGATTACAGTAGCTTTCTGATAGTTTGTCCCAACAATTTCAGATGTATACTTACTGAAAAGAACCGGAGACAGAACCGCACCTTGAGGAACTCCACAAATCAGAGGGAATGGGTTAGAGAGGCAATCACCCACCCGTATCCTCACCGATCTGTTCTTTAAGAACTTTAGTCATAATTCGAATAGAAATCTTGTACATGCTTTCGATGGGTAGTAGTTTTTATCATTAATTGTTTATCAGAAATTGTGGGAATATCTTTCCGATTTTGGTTTAGTTTCTCTATTCTATCAGTCTTTTCTTTTATTATTTTTGTCTTTAATAAGTCATTTATTAGGCGTTTATCATCATGATATTTTTTAACATGTTGTTTTTTTATTGATATTTGTTGGATATTTAGTTTAGTTACTCCAAACTTTATCTCGTCAGGAGTCATACTTAGTTTTCCATTTAAGGTGTTGTTGTATGCAATAGTTGCTAAAGAAAGTTTGTTAGTTAGCATCTTATTAGTTATTTTTTGTTTATTTAAAGTCCTTAAATATTCAATTAATGTGATGTGTGCATGATTCAAAAGTCCTTAAGAATTCGAGTATTTAGGTGTTACATACATTGGTTCTATTCCATTCGTTTCAAGGACGTTAATAACTAATTTATTTTCATACTCTCTTCCGTTGTCCATTCGTATAGAATTAGGTGTCGGGTAATGTTCTAAGTATTGTTTTATAACGTCACATATGTTAGTACTTGTTATACTTTTCATGGTTCTTGTGAATAGTCTTTTCGAAAAAGTATCGATTATAGTAATTATCTATTGTTTTTCGTAATGTAAAGTATCAATCATTAAATCTTCAAAAGTTTTTTCTGATGTTGGTGTTAACGTAAATTTAGCTTTAATTGGTTTCCGCTCATACTTAGTTTTTCTACATATCATGCTTTTGTTAATATAATCTGTAATAATTTGTTTCATAGAGGGGAAATAATATTGTTTTCTTAATTTGTCATAAGTCTCAGTTGTTCCTCTGTGTGAGGTCCTTCCTGTGTGAGAGTTGGAAATAATCTCGTTTTGTTCGTCCTTATCTGTTACATTTAGTACATGATTTTTGTATCTTTTTATCTTAAAAGTCGGATATCTTTTCTGTATGATTCTTGATAAAATATTGAATTGTTCATCATACCAAGTAGTCATTACATGTAGTTTCGGTTCACTTCGGTTCAAATTCCATAAACATGTTTTGGGTGGATAATTTGTAATCCTCTAGTTATTATAATTTGGTGTTTTTCTATGTTTATGTTGTAGCCCTGATTTGTAACCGGCTAGGGAACCTACCCCTGGTTGTTGTTGTTATGTAGTTAGTGACCGTTAAAGATGAAGCATTGTGGTGTTCAATAAAAGGTGTACTCAGTAATTTGATTTCAATTTAGGATTAATGGAGTATAGAAACTGCCCAATCGCAGGATTGTCAGTAAGCCCTGCACAAATACTGATGAGCAGACAGCTAAGAACAGTCATCCCAACTATTGAAGAAAACCTTCTGCCAAATGTCGTTAGGGTGAAGGAGGATAAGGAGCTTAAACAGCAAAAGTCTAAGCTATACTATGATAAAACATCACAGTGGAGAACAGGTTTCAATGATGGCGAAAGTGTAGTCCATAGAAGAGGAAGGAGATGGGAGCCAGCCCAGATTATTAAATCTAACAATGCGCCTAGATCCTACATAATAAGAACTGAGGATGGTCAAACATTAGTTAGGAATTCAGTCCATCTACGGAAATCAGGAAATACTTTTGCTATTAATGGAGAACAAAATGATTATCCCACTTTGGAAAATAACATTACCGAAAGTAATGAATTGAATACTAAGACTCAACTGGTTCCAGCTCAATCACCTCAACATCCAGAAGAGAGTCCTGAGGTCACCTCTGAAACCCATAGCCCAGCTCTACCTCAAGCTATGTCTAGATATGGAAGACGAATTATTAAACCTAGAAATTAGTGGAAGAATGAACTTTATTGGTTAAATTGGTATTATTGTATTTTGTCTATTTTGAAAATTTATTTTATTTTGTTGTACATAATTGTTAATCTGTAATTTAAATAAAAGGAGGGAGATGTGGTAACACTGTTTGTAACAGCGGTTGAACCTTCAAAGATATAAGTGTTGTTATGCTCTTAACTTGATTGTATTTAATAAAGTTATAAACAATGTTGGAGACTTAATTAATAATTCCATATACACAGGTGGTCTGAAAAGTTTCCGACCTCAACATTAAGATGATAATAAAATAAATAAAAGCTAGTGAAATAAAAGCTTTGTTAGGTCGGAAACTTTTCAGACCACCCGTAATACAACATAAATATTTCTCCATTTTTACTTTGGAATACCACAAGTTCATCCGAAATCTTGTTTTCAATGTGGTCAGTTCTTATTATTTGTTTTATGGTGTTTAGTTCATCTATGTAGTAGATTTCATTGTCGAGCTTATGTTTTGTACCGTTTATTATTATTTCGTCATTATGACATTTTATTTCGGCTTTTAATTCCTTCATTGTCTCGTATCCTAACAGAATATCGAAACGGTTGCTGAATGGATATATTAACTGTGGGATATTGAAAGATAAACTGTGTTGTGTTGTCCAACCTGAGGGATAACAGTGTTGGATCCTCTACGTTTTTGTTATTATGATTAATTAATAATGTTGTTTATGAACATGTACCTTGTGTATAAAAGTAAAATAAACGTGTGTTATTAATTCAACAAATGTTCCATTGTGCCGAAATCCTTTAGTGGCGACGAGGATGGGATTGCCATCCACATGATTCGTTCGTGTTTACGCGTTAACGGAGTGAAGTTTCGAGTTTCTACAATTCGTGTTTTCGGTGACGTTACATCGTGGAGGACATTCAAAAGGTCTCGAATTTATTTAAATTGAAGACAGAAATGGCCGAAGAAGAAACCAAGAGTTTAGTCGGAACTTTGAGAGAATTTACACTCGATAAAGATTGGGGCATCGCCAAGTCGAGAACAGAAAATTTCTTTATTGCAAACGGGATAAAGAATGACGAGAGAAAGAGGGCTCTTCTGTTAAATTCGTTGGATGACTCAGCGTATAAACTGATTTCCAACCTGGCGGTTCCCAAGAAACCGGAGGATAACACGTATGTTGAATTAGTTAAATTATTTGATTCACATTTTTTGGGTGCGGAATCAGTTTTTGCCGCTAGATACAAATTTTATAACGCCACGAAAGATCCTACGGAAACGGTTAACGACTGGATTGCCAGACTGCGGTCATTGGCAGCTAACTGTGCTTTTGGAGCTCGATTCGACGGAAATTTGTTAGATCGTTTTGTTGTCGGCATGAACAAAGGGCCGATTAGAGATCGTTTATTCGAGGAGGATGCGGAAAAGGCCCAGTGGGACAATGTAGTCAAGATAGCAACATCGAAAGAAGCTTCTTCCACTAATTATGATTTAAATGAGTTTTCATTTAGTGGTCCAATCAAAAAAGAGCCCGTAAATTATGTTAGAGCACAAAAAACACCAAATCAACAGGTAAATACCAATCTTTGTAAAGTTTGTGGGGCGACATGGCATGATGCAAATAAATGTCGATTCAAAGATTATAAATGTAAAGTTTGCAAAATAAAGGGGCATTTACAAAAAGTTTGCCCAAATAAAATCAAGTTACCTGCTCCGGATAAGAAGACTGGCAAAACTGAACAAACACATTTCGTCCAGGAAAACTCAGATGAAGAATATCTTTATAAAATACTTGAAGGTAGCGCAAGTGAGTATCAAATTGAGCTTAAGCTAAATTCCCAGGTTATTTGTTTTGATGTTGACACTGGGTGCCATAGCACTATTGTTCCGAGAAAATTATTTCATGAACAATTCCCTCAGGTCACCCCAATTCCATGTAAAAAGACTTTTACTACATATCTCAAAGAAAAAATTTCTCCGGTGGGCTATGTCACAGTGGACGTAGAATATCAAGATAGAAAGGTGCCAAATTTGATATTTTATGTGGTTGAAACAGAGGGACCACCGTTGTTGGGTAGATCGTGGTTCAAAGCTCTGGGATTCACCATTTTTGCTGAAGATTCAGCCCACTCAATTTTTTATCAAAATGTGGAACATGGCATTGAGGCAGAAAAGTTGGAGGAGGAACTCAAGAGTTTGTATCCAGAAGTTTTTACGGAAAAACTTGGCAAATATAACAAAGGACAAATCAAATTAGATCTTTTACCGGAAGTCAAACCAAAATTTATAAAACAAAGGCCGGTACCGTACGCCATAAGACACAAGGTTGATCAGGAAATTGACCGCCTGGTGCAGGAAGGAATTTTGGAGCCCATTGAGTATAGTGATTTTGGTTCCCCCATTGTTCCAGTTATGAAGCGAAATGGCCAAACTAGGATTTGTGGAGATTATAAATTGACCCTCAACCCTTGCTTGAAAATGGATCCTTATCCGTTGCCTAGAATTGAAGATTTGTTCCAGAGATTGGGGGGAAATATGGTTTGGGCCAAAATGGATTTGAGCCATGCTTACCAACAGTGTGAGTTGGATCTCGAATCTCGCAAACTGGTAGCTATTACCACGCAGAAAGGCTTATTCCAATATACCCGTATGCCCTATGGTATTTGTGTTGGACCTTACAAATTTCAGAAATTGGTAGACAATGTGTTAGCAGGAACTGAGGGGGTGGTAGCCCTACTGGATGATGTTGTGGTTGGCGCACTGGATTTTGGGACATTAAGAAAACGAGTCATAGAGGTTCTTGAAAGATTCAAGAAAGCAGGGTTAACCCTTTCTGCAAAAAAGTGCGAATTTGGAAAAACATCCATTGAATATCTTGGATTCAGAATTGACGCTTCAGGTTTGCATTCGACTGATGAGAAAATAAAATCTATAATAATGGCACCAAATCCTAAAAATATTAAAGAGCTGCAATCTTTTTTGGGGTTTGTGAGCTATCTGGCGAGATTTCTACCTGCACTGTCATCGACCCTCCACCCTCTTCACCAGCTTCTGAAGAAAAACATTCGATAGGATTGGAATGCCAGTTGTCAAACCGCTTTCACAAAAATCAAGAGGATAGTCGAGGAAAATCGCTCTTTAGCACATTATAATCCAGATTTGCCTATCAAGTTAACCGTTGATGGTTCGGACCAAGGACTGGGAGCTATAATTTCACAGGTCTGTCCAAAAGCCATTAGCTTTTGCCAGCCGAACGTTGACTATAGCGGAAACAAAGTATAGTCAATTGCATAAGGAAGGTGCTGCATTGGTGTTTGGTGTGAAAAAGTTTCATTTGTATCTTTTTGGAAGGAAATGGATATTGGCTAATGACAATCGACCCTTGTTATCAATTTTTGGACCAAAAAAGGGAGTGCCAATTTGTGCGGCAAACCGTTTGCAACGTTGGGCGCTACTTCTAGCAAATTATAACTATGACGTGGAATGGGTGCAGTCAAATAAAAACAGCGCAGATTGGTTATCGAGAGCACCACTAAAGACTGATCCGGAAATAGGAGAAAGTTTGGACCCAGCGCTGTTTTACGTATTCGAAGAAAACGAAACTCTACCTCTACAGTATAAAGACATCTTGTTGTGGACAAAGAAAGATGGCATCCTGAAGAAAATATCAACGTATCTGAAAATCGGATGGCCTCATACCATCCCGGAAGAACTCCTCCCGTTTTCTCTTCGCCGTGACGAGCTCCATGAAGAGGAAGGGGTACTCCTATGGGGAAATCGAGTGATTGTGCCGACAAAACTTCGATCCTCAGTGCTTCACGAATTGCATGAGACACACATGGGGATAGTGAAAAGCAAGGCAATAGCACGATCATATGTGTGGTGGCCAAAAATTGATGCGGATATAGAGGATACGGTGAAGTCTTGCATACCCTGTAATTTGGTGAAGGACAATCCCCAGAAAGCTGCTTTAATTCCATGGGAATGGCCAACAAAACCATGGCAAAGGCTTCATATGGACTACTTGGGACCAGTTGCGGGTCAGGATTACCTAGTAGTAGTGGACAGCCATTCGAAATGGGTGGAAGCTTTTCCTACGAAATCAATGTCAACGGAAGTGACAATAAAAATTTTACGCCAAATTTTTGCCAGATTTGGGCTCCCCGAGGTATTGGTGTCTGATAATTACGCATCATTTGAATCAGAAGAATTTCAACTTTTTATGAAAAGGAATGGGATTGAACACAAGAGAGGGGCACCTTATCACCCTGCTACAAATGGAGCGGCAGAAAACAGTGTCAGAACAATCAAACGGTTGTTAAAAACCGCATTAGCTGAATCAACTAGTACAGACCTCAACAAAGCTCTGAACAGTTTTCTGTTACAGTATAGGAATATTCCTCATGCCACCACAAATGTGTCACCGGCACAAGCTCTGCTGGGTCACAGTTTGAGGACCAGATTGGATCTCCTCCGCCCAAATCCTTCAAAAACGGCTGCTAGAGTTGAAGCGAAACAAAAACAACAAATTAAATTGCAATCGGGAAAGGCACTGCCGTCAGACAAATTTGCTGAATCAAAAGATGTTTGGGTGAAGAATTTTCAGAAAGGGGAGAAGAAATGGGTTAAAGGAACAGTTATCAACTGCTTGGGTCCCAGAAGAAGAAGAGTTTACATCCCTGATATAGATAAGATATGGATACGTCACATAGATCAACTCAGAATATCTTTACAAGGGCCTAACAGACCGGAAGACAACGTGGATACTCCGGAATACAACAACTCATCGGACAGCGATGAATCATCTGATTGGCTGGGACGGCCTACTCCCTCACCAAAGAACAAAGTTACAAGTCTGGACACCGAGTCAGTACCAGTGCAGCTAAGTCCAGCTGAACAACCGACTGATCATCAGCAGGTTAAACCAGGGACCAGTACGTCAAAGGACAAGGACAGGTCTCCACTCTCTGTTGAATCTGGGGGGCGACCTCAGCGCAATCGAACTGCTCCTCGCCGTCTAATTGAGGAGCTGTAATGTCTAATTAATGAGCTTTAATGTCTTATTAAGAAAAAAAAAAATGTTTCTTGTTTTGTTTTTGTAGAATTTATTTTAATAGAGGGGGAAAGATGTGGGATATTGAAAGATAAACTGTGTTGTGTTGTCCAACCTGAGGGATAACAGTGTTGGATCCTCTACGTTTTTGTTATTATGAATAATTAATAATGTTGTTTATGAACATGTACCTTGTGTATAAAAGTAAAATAAACGTGTGTTATTAATTCAACAAATGTTCCATTGTGCCGAAATCCTTTATTAACATTTTTACCTTTGCACTAATTCCTAACAGCGGGTGTGAGTCTATTGTTGCACTGTGTGTACCTTCAGCTTTTACTGTCGGAGTTTTAATGACAAGTAAAAAAAGTCTTCGCGACTAATTTTTGTTTCCTTGGGTAATGCATTTGGATTAATATAGTTTTTAGAAGCTCTGGTGTCAATTAGCCAAGTTTTGCCTTTTTTATCTTTAATTTTCAGTAACGAGTCCGTATAATTTAAATGATATTCTGGTTTAGAGGAGGCAGATCGTTGTTGTTCGTGCCGTAGTTTAAAAAAATCATTGTGTTTAGCTTCTAAGTAATTTAAACGTTCAGTAAGTAATTGTCTTTGATTGTCTTTATCGTTTTCCGTATTATGAACTCTGTTACTCGTGGTTCTTTCTCATGGAGACAGTTTGGTTCTCTATATGTTGTTCGTTTTGATTAATTTCATGTAGCGGTTTGTTAAAGTATTGTCTTTGTTCATGTGGTTTCCATGATTGGTTATGTCTTTCGTTATCGTCTCGGTCATAGTTAGGCGTTTATCGTTGGTAATTTTGTTGTGGTCTTTGTTGATAGTTTTGTCTTTGTTCTTGTCTAGGTTCCCATGTTCTTCTAAAATTAGAATCATAATTTTTTCCTAAATAAGTAGTTGGGATTTCTTTGTTGTGTGTTGTGATACTGTTGTCTGGGCCTTTGTCTGTCAGTTTTGTCATACGTTTCTTCCATTATTTCGATAGCGGAAGTGGTTAACGTTCGCTGTAAGTCACGAAGATTATTTATGATACTACACCGTACGAAGTTTCTTAGTTCTGGTACAAGTTGTTTTATGCAGTGGTTAGTTATCAGTTTGTCATACGCGTTCATCTCATATGTCTTTTGTATTTGTTCTTTCGAGTCGTCTGTTATAATTTTTCCTTCTAGTTCATCTCGCAGTGTTATTAGTCTATTCGTGAATGTTAATGGATGTTCGTTTTTGTGCATTGTCACTCCAAATATTTCTGTAATCGTTCTATAGTTTTTTGTCCCGGAAGTATCTTTTTAATTCTTCAATTATGTCTTAGTTTCGTTTTCCGCAAAATTTAGCTTGGTCTATTAATTTGTTCAATTTTGTGTAAATAAGTAATTGTCGTAAATTGTATTATCTGTGCGGGTTGTCTAATGCTCCTACCGTAGAGGCAACATATAATAACTGGTTTAGAAATGTAACTAAGTCACTAGGATTTCCGTTGAATTCCGGAATTTGTTGGAAATCGGTGGCTTTGATTATCTGTTGGTTCATATTTAATGTTTGTGAGCTGTGTTCGAGTAAAGAATTTTGTATTCAGGAATTCCTTGAGAAAGTAGGCGGACGGACAATTCCCAGCGATGGTAGATATAGTGAAGAAGTTGTCTGAGAGTTGAGTCCTGTGACTACATCAATCAGTTTTCTGTTCCATAGAGGTACGATCAGCAGGTGTGCATAGAGAAAATCTACGCCCAAGATGGTATTTTCTACGTCTGCTATGATGAAGATCTACCTGTATGAACGACGATGTCCTAAAGCAAGACGTAGTGCAATTTTATCACAGGTTTTCATTGTACAAATGTTGGGTGGAATCAGTGTGAAGTCGGAGACACCAGTATCAATCAAATACTGCATACGAAATTGGCTGCCCAGTACAGAGGACGTTGAGGTTGGGTTGAGTTGGTTGCAGCATGATCAGTCTGCCATATATATTTAAAGCCTGCTTCAGCTTCCAAATGAAAGGTTGTGTGCATTTTTTAGCTCTGTGCTTGAAACGCCAGTAGTAGAAGCAGAGACCTGAAGCTGAACTGGAGTGCCTCCTCTACGAGAAGCCTGATGTGTGACGCTCCAGACTGGCCTTGTTGTTGGCTTTGAGCTGAGCAACTTCGACGCGTAACTATCATGGGACATACGAGCAAAATATATCTCTATAAGGGAGTTTCAACTTTTTCAAGAAAACGAATTAATTTTAAAATAATTAATGTTAAAATAAGAAAATATAGATAACATTGATTATTTTGGAATGTGAGTGTTTTCTTGATAACCTAATACCTTTATTGTTTTTCTTTACACACCTACCTCCATTTTTGGTAGTTTAATTAACATTAGATGATAAGACACACTTTTATTTGTAAGGTTAAAAATAAATATTTTTCTTTTTCAACAAAGCCCCTAAATCCAAGTTAAGTACCAAAAAGAAACCCTATATTCTACAAATCAGTCATCTGGTCACTCATAACCTAAGCTTCTCCAGTATGGAGCTCCACAGGCAAACCACTTACTGAATAACTTAAATATAGTCGAGTGCCAAAAAAAATAAATAAATAACTGCTGATGTGTAAGTAATATTTTTATTATATTCTAAATAGTCTTAAATAACGTCTAAACATTTTATTTAATTTGCAAACATATTTTTTATTTATTTTATAAATAAAGTTTTTGTTTTGTTTTTTAGTAGTAGTTTTTTATTTTTATTTTCCTACTATTTAAAATTTTTAATTCAATACCAGAACATGAAATAACTATTTAGTAACAAGTTAAATTGTAAATTAAAGTTTTCATACCTATCTATCTGAAATAAACAACTTGACTCCCAAGATAAATCTTGAATTATCCTTTCATTTGTTGTGCCGTTAATTAGAAGTCTTTTTTACGTACTAACATAAGTATCATTTAGGGACCAGAAGACTCCGTCATATGTATCACCAATAACAAAAAAGATGATTCGGTTAAAGAAGTTATTAGCAATACTTTAGAATGGGATACAATGATGGACATGGGGATTCTAAAACAAAAACATGGAAAGACATATGCAGACTTCAGGAACATTCAACGAGAGTTTCATTGCAACCATTCTGATTTCTATAGGTCATATATCAGGAGGTAAAATATATTTTAGTAAATCATGATCTAGAATTAAAAAAATTATAATTTTCATAAAAACATAAAATCACTTATTGTGACATTCATTATAGCCATATGAGCTACGAAAAACTTAATTTTTTTATTCTCCTATGAGGCAGCCTAACATACTAACATAATTCAGCCTTAATGTTATGGCTACCGCTCAAAAAGATTTACTGTAAAGCATTACATTTGTAGACATGATCATGTCATGTCCTACATTACTGCACAATAAACTAATAATCAAAATATTACAATTTCAAACAAACTTCTAACCCAGTGCCATATTTTCTTTATTCTGGTTTAAAATAAAAAGCAAAAAACTTAATAATCTAATTAATAATAAAATAATAATGGTGTGACTTTTCTTTTCCAAAAGTAGTAATGTATTTTAAAGCAGAACTAATGTGTCGAAGAAATTTTCATCCAGAGTCGATTACTTCAAAAAACCTTTGGTACTAAAAAAATAGTACCACAGCAACCAAGACTATTTTTTCCCTTAAATCAAATATATTCTGATGCACTTCTAATAAATTGCTATTAATGTCAAAAAATGTAATTATACACATATAAAATTCTTGTATGCAATTCATATTAATACAACAGCTAACTGTTACAGGCTTTTAATGCCTGCAAAAGAATATGTTTTACTAGATCTAAAGGAGGGTAGCTACTCTTATGCAGTAAAACAATTACAAGAACTTATGGATGAGCACGACAAAATAAGAGAATTGTTACCTCCAGAACAGTTGATCGACAAACCATTAAAAGATAAGCCAAAATCTATTACATTTTTAGGTCAAATTTTGAAGCAAGCCAACATGCATAGAAAGGAAAGTAAGCATAGATTACTCAATTGCCTCATTAGTAACTAATAATAATAGTAAATGTATTAATTTCAGTAAACACACACATAAATAAAATTTCGTAGTATATCTTCACATAATCAAAATGTAAATTATTCGATTGATGATTCTAGAAGATGGATTAACATCTGTTGAGATGGTCATTTACAACAATATATCACTTCTCCTTTTACTAGCTCCAGCATGCTATGTATTCACTAATCAACTAAATTGCAATAGAACCATACAAAATACTGTACATACTACTAAAATAAACTTACAAAACAAAAATGACCGATATAAAACAAAAGGTTATCATCAAAAACTATCATAATTTTCAAGAAACAATCTATAAAGTTAATTAAATATTAAAACATTTTCAGTAAACTAGGTAAAATATTAAAACAATGGATCTTTGATTCAACATCCCCCCCCCATTCATCGAATCAAAAACAATTAAATCTTTTAATAATCATTATGTTCTATTGAGAATTTTCTGTATTATAACTATAAAACCAGACAACATGTACCGGTCTTTCCAATTCAGGGACACAATGAACTCTGCATTCCAACTTATTAAAAAAAAAACATTTTCTATTGTATTCAAGAAGCAAGATACACTCCCATAAAATAAAGTGTCCTCATGTCCCTTAGATTTCACATCAAGCAGTACAATTCCTCTTCTTTTTTTATGTATTGTGTAGTTGAGATTTAAACCTTTATAACTAGACCTCATTAGTATAATGACTAAGATAGATAAAAAGGTAACAATAGGAAGAATACAACATTTACCAACACATCATCTTTAAGTGACAATCCATGCAACATTGATAACTAATTGTGGCATAAATTGAAAACAAACCACGTGTGAAATCTAAGAAAAGATGGACTGAAAAAACCATTGCACAAGAGATGGAACAGGGTTGTTGAACCAAAGCCTAGTGAACCAACCACAAACAAAGTCAGAATAACTGCAACTATTTTTAGGCACAGATTAAATTTTTTATAATAAATCTAAAATTGTGTTAAATGCCACAACTATACATAAAATACCTTAATAATCTATTTGTTTATCAAAAGCAATTTTAATATATTTTATGAATACAGAACTAATAAATTAATAACATTTGGCGGATAAATTAAATTCATTGTGCCTCATGAAACGGAAGAGCTAATAGAATGTTATCACTTCAGTTGGTTGATGATGCTGAGGTGCTAGTGTGGTTTGTACTTGATTTTATCTCTCAATTTTTTATTTAATTTTCTAAACTGGACACTTCTTAAAGCAAGTAGCTGCTCATTTAACCTCACAAGGCTGAGTCAACCTTGACCAGGCCTATCTTCCAAAGAGAATCGTTGACCCCCCCCCCCCCATGACGAATCAGAAACCCTTATGTCCTCACGCCTATGTGTGACTGTACTAGTTTTTGGAGACCCCTGTGCAAGCTAGACATGAAATTTTACACTGAGAACAAATGAGAAATTCAGCCACCTCCACGAATCCCCATGTTTAAGTGGCACTAATTATTTAAATGGTTGGTGTTAAAAAAAAAAATTTGAATGTAATTTTGAGTAGTGTGTAAAACTAAAAATCTTAAGGTCCTAATTCTAAATATTTAAATTCATTTCAGTTTTTCAAACCATAATTATAAAGACATTTAAACTTATTAACATTGTGTTAACAGCTAACTCAAATAGTGGTTTGTTGAAAGGCATGAGATTTTAAGTTATAGTTTCATTTAATGAAAGCAACCTAAAAATAATTAATAAAGAAAAAGGACATTGCTAAATTAATTAGAATTGAAATAATAAATAGTAGTAATTAAAACTAATGTACTATTATTACAAACTGTTAATAAAATTGTTTAATCAGCCATAAAAAAAAAAAAACTTTGATTGTTTAATGCATCACATTTGACAACAATTTGGAAAACGTATAAGAGGAACGGGTCAAGGCTACAGGAGGTAACCCACTAAAGTAGTGCGCCACACCCATATTAATACTCCAAATGGGCCAACTTCTTCTCGTTAGACTGGCTGGTAAAGCCAAACGGGTAAGAGTTTGATGGGGTAGGGGGAATCTGTTTTTGAAATAAGTAATCTAAATAAATAAAGAATCTACTTTGCAATAAGTAGCTAGAGCACCAAGAAGAGAGTCAACTAACAACTTCAACATCAGGTATTAAATCAATTAAGAATATAGGCCACTCTTAAGGGAAAGGCTAGAGCATAAAAGCTGTTCATGACGAACACATCAACAGTTATAAGTTAATAATTTAAATTCTATTTCTTTTTTTAGAAAATTTTGCACAAGAATCATCTCTTTATTATTACACAGCAAGACATTATGAAAATAAAAATAATACATATTGGACATGGTTGGCAAATGCATTTTATAAACTTGCAATAAAAGCTGTAAACAACTTTCACAAAGATGGTGGATATTCAAAGGCTTTAATAAACTACATGTATGGAAGATTCTTACTCTTAACAGGTTATTAAAAAACTTAACTAATACAATAACTTTTAAAGAAGTTCCTATTTAAACTTATGTCAATGATTCCCTAAAAATGGCTTTGGAACACAGTATTGTTGGTTCCTTTAATGTAAATCCGTACCTAACGAAAGGAGTAACAGCGCCTAAAATAGAGAGTGGACCACTGTAAGACTTTGAACAAGACACTATCGACTGGTAGAGGAAGGAGGGATTCACACGGAGTCGTGAACTGGGCAAGAACACTCCACTATCCATCAGCCAACTGGGCACATTGATTATTGTTTAAAATTGTGAGCAATGGAAATATCTTCAGCAGAACTGAATATCTGGCTTGTGACAACATAGGTCACTGATAGTTCCCTATTATTTTTAAGTAAACATCCACTTCCTTCCCAGATCTCCCTGCTTCCCAAAATATTTTCTTATATATATATTGTTGTGATATTTTAATGTTATAATTTTTGATAGTGTTTTTATTAATAAACTCAAAATTAGCGGGCATAAATGAACGGTATCGCGATTCATGAATGTTTAAACACTATTCGTTGCATTATCTCTACCATAAATATTTATAATATAAATAATGTCAATAATTTAATATAAATATTTTATTTTATTAACTACGTAAATTAAGCAAAGTATAAATATCCGAACAACCAAAGAGGTCAAGAGTCAAGAAGGCAGCGGTAGTTAGGAGAGAGAACAAGGCTAAGAGTAGGGCACTCTCTCTATCCATCTTGGAACCGACAGAGGACGAGGCAGCACGAGGAGGGACCCACGCTATGGCTTCGTGGTGCATCAGAGAGGCGGCTCCAGACTTGCATCCGGCCACGAGACTAGACCAGACTCTTTCGCCACGCATCAAGAACAAGACGCTAATCCGAATCACGCAATAGAAGACGACCATCGAAGGATAGAAACACTGGCCAGTATAAATACGTAAATTTAGTTTTAACAGTATTATTTATTACGTACGTATTTTATTTGTGTATCAATTGTAAAATCAATGTGTGTAAATAAACCATTATTCCTTTTGCCAGAAGTTTCCTAATTTTTATTAACAGAACCTTGAGATAACGTAAAAGTTAAATATAAAGTTATAAATTATATGAAAAATATATAATTAAAATATTATTTGAATAATATCTTATGTCTAAGCTTTAGCTCGACACTTCACTTGTTCATAGACATTCAAACAGAGTATGTTGTTACTCTGATCTCTTAATCTTTGTATATATATGTTTTGCTTGTTATTCATAATAAAGCGTTTTTTTATAGACTTTCCTCTGCAAAGATTATTTAACCCTCGTATGAACCATCCGTAGTGGGATTAGGCGGTCGTGCCTGCTTTCGAATAAGCAGGTCGTAATATCTCCGATTGGTCGGAGTGAGTATGACCGCTTCAGTCGTGTTTCTACTGCAGGGATGACATGTCGGTCTACAAAATGAAGAGTGCGTAGGTGATGGAGTTTGTAGAGTGGTATCGTGAAAAGGAATGTTTGAGGAAAATAAATTCCGAAGCGTACAAGAATGAAAATGCAAGGGACGAAGCATTACAAGAAATTATAATACAAGTGTCATTATTTTGTGAAAGGAATTTCTGATATAATTAATGATCATTGTTCATCATGACTGAATCGACAACACTAATTAATGAGCTTAATGCTGTGACCCTGGCACATGATGACTAAGGTTATTATTAGGTCATGTCATAGTGCAGGACTTATTATATCACCTTGTATTATTCCTTTCTAACTTTAAATGTTCTCCTTGGGGCCTTTTTTTAAACTGTTGAATACTCCAAAAAAATGTCCCCATATTCCTGAGGATGTCAATTTCAGTCAAAGGCACCTTTCAAATCAATGAACACTCCATGTTTTCTTCTAAAACTAGATCGACATTATAGAATTGTCTTCTTTTTCAGTACCTAGTTGTAATCTTTGTAAGAAACTGCCTTGCACAACAAAGCCAATTAAAGGGCGGGAAGGACTGCTACTCATGGGTAGGCGTGTACCCTACCATTGAGGTCATAACTTCAATGAATGATAAATGCATAATAAAGATCAGTTATTTGGTTGAAGTATATAGATTTTTACGAATGTTTGGTGTTGGTTAGTGGAGAGTATAAAATCAGTTAATGAGCCTTGAGAGTACCGATCTGATTTGTGATAGATCTGTATTTATGAAGGAAATCTGTATGGACAGCAATAATTTATGATATATCTAAATGCCTGGCTTCAGCGTAGGGTCTTCGGGCGCAGAGGTCAAGTCCGTCGGCACATCTTCCTAAAGTGGGCATATTACCAGCGTCTAGGCGAGGATGAAACCTCTGGTCCGGCGATGAGGTTTCTCAATGGAAGAGTTACAAGAATGGTTGCCAGGGGGTCTGGCATGCCACTCTTGATGTGGAACTTGTCTCTCCTCGCTGAGGTCTGACACCCCACTGGCTCATAAAAATGCGAAGTGCCGACGTTGGAGTGGAAAGGGTCCAAAAAAAGCCCACCAATCTCGATTACATTGACACAGTTTGATAGCCAAATCAAACAGGTTGTGTTTTTGTTTTTTTCAAAACCAGTAAAGTGTACCCCACAGATCCATAGACCCGTGATTTTTTTTTCACAAATGATGTGCCCTATGCCTATAGAATGTTGTGGAACTATATATGCTGGAATAGTTGGTTTACCTAATGAGTAGAGAACATTTAATTATTTTAAACTAAATTTATTTTAATTAAAGTAACATTTTTATAACAGGAAAATAATGTTTCTGAATTTAGTAGGGAGATTAAAATCTATGAATTTTTTGTTATTTTGAACTAGGTAATCATTTAATTATGTTGATAACTTTTTTTGGTTTGTTTTAGGGCATATTAACCACTAGGGCAAACTTATCCAGAATCTTCAATTTATTATATATCTAGAAATTATTAGTGGGCATTTGAATACTAACCATCTGTCGGGTTATATGTCGAGTATCCCTTAAGTGGGAGGAGACGCCCACCGCGGGCTAGGGTTGCTACATCTAGCCGCCGTCCGGCGAGCGCCTAGAAAGAGATAAGGCGGGTGGACCTGTGGCCTTTCGCCCTGGCTGCCGGCCTAGTTGGCAGGCAGCTTAATTCGTTTGGATCTGACGCCATAAGATCTTAGAAGGTGTGCCCCGACAAAGCACTATGCTCAGGAGAAGAGGAACAGGGTAGGTTTTATAGGTAGTTTATTTGGTCTTGGAATGACCACGAATTCACACTCGGTGTCTAAGGGTAGGGGAAAACCGTCAATCCCAAAGGCGAGTGTGAACCGGAGAGAAGCAGACTGGATTGCCGTGGGAGATGCTACTGGTAAGTTTGTAGGGCCACGGCAACCGTTGTCCACGAGGGAGAGGTCTCTCCCAAGGAGGTGTTAGTTTTAGCGAGACGAAGGCAGAGATTCCCACTAGGAAGGTGTGGGGTCAGACAACGCCGGATTAAAACATAGCGAGGCTAGGAGAGAGAGATGCAGAGGTAGTTGAATGAGAAGGCCATGGTTTGAGTAGAGCAGCAAGCGCCAGTGCAGAAAGAGAGGGAGAGAGTAGTGTTCCAAGTGCCGGTCCTGTTGGTTATGCCATCTGCTTTTTCTTTTTTATTTCAAAAACCCCTTACTCTGCTGTATGGTGCACCGCTTTTTCGTTATCTGGCGTATACGACAGCTCGGCGACTCCAACAATTCCAAAACGGTATACTAATGAAAGTGGTCAGAGGTACTTCATTCGAGCAGCGGAGCATCAGTGAGCTTCACGAGATCTTTGAGCTGCCTACGGTGGATGAGTTCATCAACGTAGACATATAAAATTGTTCGACTCCCTGCAATACTTGACAAACCCGGTGTTTAACACGATAACCCCCGCTCCATTCCCCCATCTATGGCAGGACGCCGTCGCGGCAGGACCGCTCTAGTCTTAGGTTCTAGGTTTAAGTTTTAGTTGTTTTTTTTTTAGTGTTTTCACGGTTATAAGCAGAAGGTGAGCCTCATCACCTAGTGTTGTAGATGTGTTTTTTGACTTTTTTTACTACAAATTGAAATGTATCATATTTATGCACTCCTTCGAATCCATCTGCGTATGCAGTACGAGGAGCAAATTGTAATCCAATAATTTTTTGTCCATTGTAAATAATAAAGAGGTTTTGGAAAGACTACAACGATTAGAAACTAGACAAGATAAGTTGGAGCTGGTCTCATCATTGGCTCGTCCCGTCATTTCCTCTTCTGCTGGGGCAGCAGACTGTCGTGGGCCGGTCTCATCCTGGCGAGGAGCTATTTTCTCTTCGCACAGCCTCTGTAGGAGTTCCTGGACACTGAGCCACCTCGTGAGGTCCCGCACAGCGTACACACTTTGGTTACGGGTGTGGACGAACTATTGGCACCGATTACATTGAGGAACCCCCTCTGCTCTTTGAAGGTCACCACCCTCACTATTACGTGGCTGATGGCACGTATCTTCTTTAGCGTGTTTACAGTGACGCTTGCCTGGGCTGTTACAAGCACTGGTGAGATATCCTGCTTTCTTCCAGTGGGGTCACTTGGAAGACAATAACTGGTGGTGGCTTTTTCACGGTCACCTGTGCCACGGGTGGCTCGCTGGCGAGTACCTGAAATTTATTTCCGACCTTCGTCGGCCGTTGGACCTTCTGCGATCCTAGGGAAAGCGATGTCCTCTTCACTGTCCAGGGTTGGTGGCCTGGAAGCCGGCCGTTTCCTGGAAGTATCCACTTCCATCTCCATCATCCGAATAAAGATTTATATCACAAAAACAAAAAACGGCAAAATTATTTAATGGGGTACCGTCCCCATTAGTCGCAGCACTAATTACACTGGCACTATAGTTTAAAAAGTTCCTTTATACAGACGTCACCTGAGACGCAAAACAGGCGCAACGTGGTGTTGGCGTCTAGCAAGATGGCGGCAGGAAAAAAAAATGGCAGCAAAAGGTGTTCACTCTTCTGTGCTGACTGCTGACACTGAACTCTACTAGCTGCCCATTCCTGATGCCGTCTGCCCTAAGACAGAGCGGTTATATAGGTAGGCCAGCCGTGGTGGGGATGGCTCCCCCGGATAATACTTAACCAGCTGAGACAAGATACTTATTAGTGACCCAGGGCTTGTTTTTCAAACAATAAACTGCCTTCCTGCTGACCGATGACGACCGCCCGTGTGAGGCAATCTTCACCTATTTTCCCACACTAGATGAGAAGGCATGATCCATTTCCCTCTCTATATATACCTTCCCAAAATTTTCCCCCCTCTCACTCAGTCAGACTCACCTCACGCAGTAACATTCTCTCTTCCCGACTAGACGTAAGACAGTAGTTAGTAAAACCGTTACCTCGTTGTACTTGTGAATAAACTCTTCTTGTAAAAAGTCTATCTGTGTAAAACTTCTTTAACTGGCCACAATACCATCTTTTAAATTTTGATGTATGTTCCATCGTGCTACAACTCATTTTAGCAAGTTTTGACAACCTTAATAAGCCCCTTCTAGAGGACTATGTCATATCAAGTAATACATAAATCAAATAAAATTACAAGCTGCCAACTAATTTCGAAATAAATTTAAAGAATATCATTTTAAAAGCTTAATTGAAATTTGTTTACTTAAGATGGAAGTGACAGTTTTTTGGTATCATCTATATTTAACATTTTATTTCATTTTTTCTAGTAATCTTTCCCACTAATTTTATCATTTTTCTCAGCAAAAGATGCAACCTCCGCAATGACAAGACTTCAGATCGCATTTGAAAAATCAGAAGGGAAGCCGTGGGGGGCAATGTGGGCAACAAATATATCTTTTGAAAAAATAAACGAATATTCCTCCTATCTACTCCATATTGCACAACTTGAAGTGGCTAACCAAATTTCAAACATTCACCCATCTTTGGCAGTAGAATACTCCTTAGAAGCAGTAGGACATGCTAGGAGAGGTGAAGTATTATTCATGTATTTTATTCATTAAAAACAGATGTCATTTAAATATATAGTTATCTAGCCAATTTTGTGTGGTATCCCACTATTATTATTAATTATCAGTAATTTTAATACAGGAAGAAGGGTTGAGTGCTCGATGATCTGGAAGGTTTAGGTAAAATCTAAAATAATTAGGACTGGTAATTTTTCTTGAGCAATAACAACAAGTCACTAGTTTAATTAACAAAGCAGATTTTGTGGAGTCACATTGCTTTCAGAGGATATGGTGGAATATTTTCCGAGAGGAAAAGGTGGAATATAGATCCTACCTATTTATATTGTAAGAAAGGGAAGGTTCAAATATGAGAATTTTTATTTCAGATATTTATTTTTCATTAAATTAGTTGAGTAGCACAGATGTCAAGAATATCCACAAGGTTGGCAAAAGGATGTCAGCCATGAAGTCAATAGTGAGCAGGAGTATATCATGTTCCGATTTAACAGAATCTGGTGGATCTGAGGATCCAATAAATATCCTATCTATATTATAATAAAGGGAAGGTTAAATTATTTCACTTTTTACTTAAGATTTTTATTTTTCATTAAATCAAATTGTGGAAGAAGGGGCTAGTAAAATTACGTCGCCGAACTTCTGTCCCTTGCAAATTACCGGCTGTGAAATTCAGCAAAAAAGTTCAAGAATGGGTGCCTGCATTTTCCCAGAAAAACACAAAAAACAAAAGGAAAAGAAAAAAAAACTATTAGTTATCTAGAGAGAGAGAGAAAAAAAAACAAGATTGTGTACACAAAATATAATCGAGGAAAGATTATTTTATTAGTATTCACTTGTGTGTCTGTCAGGTTTAAATGTTGTAATAGATCTCTGGTTTGACTAACAGAAAATTAAATTTCATAAATAGATAAATAAATTTCACCAGAGATTCACCCTAAATAAGTGTCATAAAGAGATTAAAACCAATAAATAATTTCCCCTTGCTACTCAACATAAGAACCCAAATAAAGAACAAATTTATAAATTATTTAGTCAAAAATACTAAAAAATTATTTTCATTGCATTATAATATTATCTTCCACATTTTGCATTTTTATTAGTATTAAAGCACAGAAATGAACTAAAAATCTGAAAAAAAAGTATAAGTAATTTGAATGCATTAAATAAACACAAAATATTAATAATGTTTCACTGAATTGTAATTATTGATATTATTTAGGTTGAAAACTAGTTTAGCTATTATCTAATAAAATATATTCAAGATTTGAGATGACAAAGATTAATATTTATTTCTGCTATGAGTATAATAAGAAATTGTTTCATAATATTGTGTTTAACATGGTTTAATTGTATTGAAAAAAATTGTAATAAAAATTTAGCTCGACTAAGGCCGAGGTACGAGTTAGTTTAAAACATTAGCATTCATCACTGGAAGACTGGTTTTCAACACTTGTCTCACCACATTTGTCATCAACAGAAGAATCGCTTTCTCTGCCACCTGAAACCATTTCATGTACAATTGAACCAAAACTAACAATATTTTTATCAAGATGCAATGAAAAATTACGATCATAGCCATGTCCTGAAATGATTCATAATTGATTTAAAACCCAACTAATTTATTTGTATACATAAGAGAGCTCCTAATAAAATAGAACTCATAATTCAAGTAATCAGTATTATCTCTAGAAAATACTGTTCTATGAGTTCTCATGAAAACCTTGTTTTATTAATTTATATTTTGTGGTTACATACAGAAATGTAGCAAATAGCCATAAATGTGCTACGAGACACTTTACTTTGAAACAGGTGCAACAATAATAATCAGCTTCGGACTGTCTGTTTCCATGTATGAATACCTTTTTTGTTCTACAATAACAGTTGTTAACGTGATGTGTCTAATCTGAAATTTTAAACATACATTCCACAACTTCCAGGATTACACAGTATACTAATAGGTTAATATATGACAACAAGATGTGTAAGGAAAATGTTTAAGCCGATCAATTATTTATTCAATTACAAGTTCTTTCATTTATCTTTTTATTTTTATGTTGCATGGATAATTTTTGATCTCTAACATTAATGTTGCCCACATGTAAAACTATTACTTCCTTAACAGATATTTGCCGACATTCAACTGGAGCCGCGTCTTTCTAGTCCTGTCTGCGTCATGCTGCTCACACTCTAGAACCATTTGGTCGGCTTCCACCTACACCACTGGGATACGGAAGATGATCAAAAGCACTGAAAGTAATTTGTTCATAAGTGTAAAACCTGGTTATTCTCTAGTGTAAAATAATCAATCAAGATGTCCATGTGAATAATCTGTTTAGTCGCATTATGAAAGTTTTTTTTTTTCAAATCTGGATCCAGAACTTATTACCGTTTTATTTGGTTATAATTGATAATGTAAATAATTTTTTGTTGTATGAAATTAAGAAGAAAAAAATAGATTTATTTAATAAGCATGATTTTTCTTTATCTTTTATTAATTAAATTTATGATTACAATTTACTCCAAATTACCAACAAAGATTCCATTCACCTTTTTCCTCTTCATTTTTTTAATGAAATATTTTTTGCATGGGATGTAATAGAAACTATAATTTCATTGCCTTATATATATACATATATATTTTTTTTTTACTGCATGTTATTTTGGATACTTCTGCAATCTTTATTTCAGCCAGCTCGTTGAACATTCTAACAACATATTTTTCATATTGTTATAATATTTTATTTTGTTTAGAGTAGCTTCCTATTTATTTATTTTTTTTAATGTTATTACTATTGAATGTTGATCACTGTTCAGGCCAATTACATAGAAACTGAATGTTTTACAACTGCCCCTGTTCCTTAAAATCCGCCTTTTTCAACGGAATTTGATCGTGCTATGCACTATATTTATGGATCCGGCAATAAATATCTTAGTGTCTGGGGAATATCCATCGTTGTCTGAGCCCCTGTGCAAAACATTGACTGCCCACCCCGGATCCACCCTGAAGGACCAAGCGGCAGGACGCAGACAGCATCCAGTTGAGCATCAGCAAATATCACAAATTTCTGTCAAGAAAATAACAGTTTTACATGTGAGTGACATTAATTGTAGAGACCTACTGAGACATAAGCAACAATAAAACTACTGTCTCTTATCTGATTCCCTTCGCTCTCTCTGGTGTTGTTCTAAAATATAAACAAATCAGTCCCATATGCAGTTAAATTAATTATCCATGCAACAAAAAACAAAAAAATACAAAGATAAATGAAAGAACCTGTTGTAATTGAATAAATAATTGATCGGCTTAAACTGAAAAAAATTAAATATGAAAAAAGTTCTACTTGACAAACTTATGAGCTTTCTAGAGTCCGATTTTAATCAATTTTTTGGTGAATATTTTAGCTGGTTACAATTCATTTATTTTTAAAAAAGCTACTTTCAGTGACTGAGATGATTTAGCAAATAAAAAAAAGTAGTCAGTCCAAATAGTTTTTTTTTGCAGTTAATTGATCAATTTTTAAGAAAATGTAATGCAGGGCCGATCCTGCCTGAGTCATCCAGAATCAACTAGATTAACCTAGATTTTTTTTACACAGTCATATTCTTAAGTTTATGATCAATTAAACAATAGTTTAGTCAATAGATAAATAGAAAAAAATTAAATCAAAGAAATACAATCTAAAGGCGTAAAAGGTAGAATTCTCCAATCCTTGGAACTACTAGTATATTGTTGTGATATGTAGACGCTGTGAGATTGTGATGTTGCCTTTGGTATAAACTCGAAATTGGCGGGCGTAAATTAGCGATGGGCGACCCATGGATCATGGCTGTGTGGGAATGAACATTATTTGTTGCTGTTATACCTAATGTTGATAGTTATATAAATAAAATCAGGATTTAAATATAAGCGTTTTAATATTGGATTTGTTAACTTTGAAATGGGTAAAGTTGATATCTAAGACAACTGGCACTTGAAAGTGGGAAACATGAAAAATCAAGAAGGCAGCGGAAAGGTACGAGAGCAGGAGACCCCGGTAAGCAAGGCTCTCTTTCAATTTTGACCCGGACATCAGACAGGAAGGTTGGGCGCAAGCCCAGGAACGTGGACTGAGCGTAGACTGACCACGCTCGAGACAAAGACGACAGACAACGAAGCACAAAGAAGAACCACGCGTAGAACACAGCTAGGTAAAACTGGCCAGTCGCGATTAAAGAAAGGTACATTTTAAATTTAGTTTTTAAAAGTGTAAAATTTATCACGTACGTGCTTAGATGTATATTAACCAAATGAATCAATTTGTTATTAAACAATTTTCCTTTTGCCAGAATTCTTTTTTAATTAATATAACCTCAGATTAAAATAAAAAATATAAACAATTAAAAGATAAAAAGCGTAATAATATTAATAATAATTAATAAATACTTGACATATTTTATAAATGTGAAAAACAACATTCACTGTAACATCATCACTTCTAAGAATAATAAATAAGTAATAACAATTTTCTCAACAATAATGTATCCAAAATTTAAATTTTTAAGGGAACTGGCATCCTGATTTGGAAGAAGCAATGATGGACCTGGCAATCAATTGCACAAAAAATAAGAATCATGAAGAAGCCATTTTTGTTCTTATTCAATTAAATGACAAAATAACACCTAAAGAAAACAAAGATTTGTATATAAGTATACAGGTGTTATTGGCACTTTGTTATAAAAGGTAATCTGTATAATACCACATCTATCGCAAACAATTCATAATTAAATTATCAGTTGATATGCTGACTTCTATAGGTAGATAAATTAACAACTTTAAATAAGGATATTTTATAATTTAAATTAAAATATCATGATTAGTTGTGTTAATCTGAATTTATACTGCCATGGCAATGATTCATTAATAGAGAAAATATTACATGTCAAGGTTAATATAATATATATAAGTTTTATATATATATATATATAAGTTTTATGTTTCATATTTCAATAAATATTGCACTGCTGTGGAAAAGTTTGTAGCTGTATAAAGATGGTAATGAGTTTACAATTATGGGGCTTGTTTACATAATATTGTAAGTTATGCCACAGGAAGATTCTAGATTAATTGAAACACATAAATCACGATAATCTGAAACAATTGTGGAGGTCTCATAGGACCCATGATTATTCGTACACGACTCGCACTTGTGGAGAAAGGCCAGTAATTCTCGATGGGATGTTCGCAATAATTACCCTATCAAGAATCTGAGGTCAGATTTTGGAAATTACCCTGAAAGTGTTGTCCTGTAATTCTTTTTAGAAGTTTCAAAAAGTAAAAAAAAAATGAAAACAAAATTCAATGATTGAATTTTTCACTTGATTAGTAATTTTTACATAAAAAAAAACCTTAGTGCTTCAAAATTGGTCTGGCCAATTTGTTAATCAATTTTTATCCTCCTTCTGATCATATTGCAGATTCAGTATAATAAAAAAAATACTAATGCAGCCATGAGAGAAAGTTTAGATTAATAATCAATGTTAATTTCACAAAGAAACATAAATGGTAGAATATACTAGCATGAACTTTGTTCCGTTAAGCACTCTTAAAGATTTTTGAAAAAGAAACATAGGGAAAAAAATGGAGCAAAAATTTATAATTCTAAGATCACAAAATAATACCTTTTATGTTACAATAAAAACAAATCCATGTATAATATAAGACTTAGAGTACTAACTAAATTTTGAATAACAAGAGCTAGAAGAAAAGACCAAACAATAAAGCAACTATATTTCCTAGTGGAATTAGGAAAAAAATGGGATATTCCAGAATTAGTGGCTTTTGGGCACAAATATATATCAAGATACCTACTGGAAAAGGTAATTGTTTGTTTCATATTCAATTTTTATTTAAAATTTTTTTTTAATTTAAATCCATTCCTAGGGTAAAGTTGTTTCAGCTAGAGAATTCTTAGTTTCTTGTATACTACATTACAAAAAACAACAGAATTACAAAGAACTCCTAGAATCTGTTTATCTTCATGGATACAGTAAAGGTAAGAATTACATCATTTTTAAATTGAATTTGTACATAGAAAATCCATAACAGTTATGGTACTAAGACTTAATTTATAAAAACTTAATTTTGTTAAGTTTGATTAGTTTTAAATCCACTGCTAAAAAAAATTATTTCATCAGCTTTATCACTGATGAAATAATATTTTTCCAATTTTCCTTATGAATTACAACTTATTAAACTACATCAAGTCCTTCTCCACCACTTTGAAATTTAATTAAGAATTTAATATGTTCCAGCCCATCAGCATTTGAAGGAATATATAGATTTAATGCTGGTAGCAAAAACACCTGACACACCAGAATTTAAAAAAATACTTAATTTCGTGTCATATGGTAAACCATTTTGGGAAGAGAAAAAATTAAAAAGATATATCGTAACAAAAGCTATAAGACCTCTCCTTTTAAAAAAAGAAGTTCTAACAGCAGCTGAAAAAATGTATTTACTGCTAAAGGAGAAAGTAGGAGAGAAGTTCGCTGATTATGCTATGGAAGAAATAACAAAATTCGGAAAAAATCCATTTCCAGGAGACCTAACCAATTATTTCCATGATGATCCAACAGAAGTACTACAGTACTTCAATACGAGAAAAGAAGCTGAAAATCATAAAAAGTTCCTTAAAAAAAAATATGAAAAGAAAAATAAAGTATTGAATGAAAACTGTGGAATGAACATATGTTTTGAAATAGAAAAAAGGAAAATAGAGGATAAAGCTGAAGAAACAGATTACATAAATAGCCTCAATAACATTGAGCCAATTATACCTCATGATAAAGATTCCCCTTTATATAAGCAGGCTTTAGACCAAATACATAATTATTTGCATCCTCCAAATTTAGGAAAACCAGATAATATTTATATCGATATCACTGACCCGAAGATCTTGATAAGATTATTGAACACAATTGTGTCACCAGGCAAAGTTGTATTAAGGTTCAAAGGGTCTATTAATTTTGAAGTAATCATGGATGAGATGATTAAGCAGAGAGACAAGCGAAGGGCATTTGTGGAATCCCTGCCTGGCATTCTAGAAAAACGTTTTTCAACAGAAATCCCATATTTATGTAAACTGCCACGACAATTTCCTCCAGAAGATCGAGATGATAACCAAGAATACGAGAGTGACGAATACATAGAAAAAAATAGAGATATATTATTCAACAAAAATAAGACTGCAATACTGTAGAGATTTATCACCTCAGCAGAACTACTGGTGGTTTATAATAATTTTAAGGGAATAAGAGAACACCAACTTCAAATATTAATTTCAAATTCAATTAAGTTGAAAACATAATTGCTAAACCAAAATGTAATATTATTTAAAAGTCCTGAGTTTGAGCCATGATATTATTTTTCTATTACTTAGTTAACCTAGTACCTACTATTTAATATTGATTGATTAAGTTAAATTTAACAACCATTTTTAAATGTTTAGACATGTTTTTTTACATTCTTTTCATAAGATTAGGCAAACCTAATGGTTTAAAGACAAGAACTTATTATAAAAACTGCATACACTGTCTGTCAATAATTATAAAGAAATTCAACAACTGTTTTGTTCTTGCACGGGAATCCAGCTGCATTTTCCATTCCTCAAACAGGAATGCTGGTTATTAGTAAAATCGAAACAACGTAGTTTATTTTCTACTAGCAGTAAAGCTCTTTTTCTTTCTTGGTGCTACCATTATTTAATAAACTATCCTTTGATTTTCCTTTTAAAAAAAATGAGGAAGTAGTGGATATTTTAAACACCAAGCTTGATAACTTCTTGCAGCTCTCTGCCACACTACCTGAAACTTCAATGGGCCCTGGTATCTTTGGAAGAAATGGTAATAAGCATGGTGATCAAAGCACTTCTTTTTTTGCAAGATGTTTCAAAACTTTTGCAGACCGAAGATGGGTCTTATTCCAATGATCCAACTTGTAAATTAAACAGTTATAGACAAATGAAATCTTTAACACAACTGGCACTCAAAAGATGATACAAACACAATTAAAGAATTTATTAAATTCAGTTTTGAGAGCCAAGAATAAAAACCACACCTTACACTCTACTCATCCGAGCCTATTTTAATATTTTTCTTTTAGTCAATATTTTATGTATTTACGATTTTTTTTTGATTTTTTTTTTTTAAAAGCAATTTTTACTGATTGAGATGGTTTAACAAATAAAAAAAGTGTTGCTGGTGAGAAATACTGATAAAAGTTTTTACAATAATTTCATTTAAGTTTAGGAAACCGCCATGAGTCCCCAGTTCGCATTTCCATCTCAATGTTTTTCCCATGCACCACAGACAAAAACAAACAAAACTAAGATGCAACCTGCCTCTCTTAATGTTTCGGCTGTACTAACCTCTGGTCCCGTATGCCTCAACCCTCGTACAGCTCTTTGGTGGTAACAAACAACCTAGCAGTAAACTCGACAGGGAAGTGATAACCTTATTAAACAAAATACCGAGCAGGTATCCTCAGGAAATGAAGCTATAAAATACAAATTATTTGAAACGAATCACGAGAGCTATTCATAGCATAGATGTTGCAAATAATGATTGAATTTAATAGAAAAGTAAAAAAATAAAGAGATAGATACAGAAAAAATTGATATAATAAGAAATGAGATTTTATTTAATATATTTTCATAAAGCCATAAACATGATTAGGTCCTATTCAAACAAAAAAAAAAGAAGTAGTTAATAGGAAAATAATCAATACATTATAACATGAATGTTAAAAATAAAAATTCCAGAGAAATGAAACAACATGATTCATAAGAATATCAAAACAGAATTTCATTTTTAGAAACTTAAAACAAATCACTCTGTGCCCTGGGACATTATTGTTAAGCTAACAGAGTTTAGTCGATGCATACAACAAAAAAAATATAATTATGTAAATATATGATTTAACAATCACTATACATATATATTTTGTAGAATATCTGTAAGAAATATTTGAGCATGTCCAGAAATTTTAATTGGTGCTAATAATTCAGTTATCACATTTTTGAATTGTGAAAAGGTGTTATTACGACTGTACAACTTTAACCCCAAAACTGTTCCAAAATAAAAATTACAAAAATCAAATCACTTATCAAAGTGTGTAATGCAATACAACACATCCTCTGAAATCTCAATAACGGTTAAAGATTCAACAGCATGCATTTTCTAGAGAGGGAGTTATGACTAAAATTAAGATTTATTTGCTAAGAACATTACAATAACAAAGTACAGACCTCATTAATATAAGGTTTTAATTAATTATATTTTGTAGATAAAATTATTTCATTTTCATATTATTATAATTATTATCATATTCTTATAATTGTTGGTATACAATTTTTTTACACACTACTGGATACTAAAAGATTAGGCTTTACTTTTCATACCACTAATACTTTTAGTTTATCATGCTGATGTAAATGTTCAAATTGTTTCAGCATAAATTAAAAATACTAAGGTGAAAGCTAACACAAGTAAGTCGCATATTATCAATTAAAAAGTGAAAACTACTAACAAAACGCTTGTAAAGACAATGCAAATTTCAGGGAGTTTCAATATGATGGCTTTGTGAAAGATCACTTAATGACAAGACAAGCATCTGTTTTAAATGGTATTAAATTCATGATAATGACTCTGAAAATCATAATAACTATTAAACCAACAGTAGAGTTATGGATGGGATTCATTTTCTCCATTATTCATTTCCATGGGCAGCTTGTTGCCGTTACATGATTCCTGCCAATCAAATGAATTTATAGAATGCGTCATTTACTCCAAAAATTGAAATTATATCTCATGTATACGAGGGATTTAACTCAAAAACCAGATAAAGAAATAAAAATCATAAACTCGGCATCACCCCAATTCTATTTTCATGAGGTAACCTTAATTTTTTTTTTTTTAATACATGAGGAGTAACTAAAAATCTTATGTCTATTTCATATTTATTTTTTATTAATAATTTTTATTTTATATTTATTTTTCCATTACAATTACGCCACTAGAAAAAAATCAAAAAAATATAGAAGAGAAAAAAAATAAAAAGTCACACTTGTTTCAATGATTCATGAAACCTTTATGAAGAACTATGAAAACAATAGATTATTAAAAACCAAAAAGAACACAAACAAATTTTGCTTTTTGCTTTTTAAATTGAGTTTTAACATACTTTTTTTAAAAAGTTTTTTTGGATTTTCCACTTCTTAAGTGATGATATGTAATTTATTCTGTAACTAATAAAGAAATATTTTTATTTTGTAATCGTTTTAATACATTGATAAGTGGCTAATAAAATTAGGAATTTTGTCAAGGATTATAGTATATAGAAATAGGTGCCAAATGACTGATTAATGTGCATAGTATAAAAGATCTTTTTTAGAAGGAATGTCAAATTACCGAGTCAGTTTGTAATAAAACATTAATAATATAAAATGATCCAGCTTTGCTGCAAAATGACACTTTACAATTAGATCAACATTTATCTAGAACATCTAGACATAAAAGACGTAATATTTGATTATAAAACTTACATATAATGGACTGGCTCATTTAAAATTATATTTTTATATAATAACAATCATACAAATTGAAAACTCAAAACAAGTGATTAATAAATACATGACTAAATTTGAATATAATGGACAGTTTATGGTAGGAACTATTAGATTACACATCTTGATCTTACAAATAAAATATAAATCCACCAAAATATAAGATAAAAACTTTTTTTATTCAAAAGAAGTAAAGAGTATATGATTCTTAGTTGTACTGATTTGGTATGTTCTATTTATGGTATGGGTTGTCTTTGTTGCTTGGCAAGTAATATATATGTTATACAAATATATTGCATCTACGAACATATATATAAAATGTAAGAGTGTACAGAGTAATTATAAAACATTGAAACTTTATAAGTCTAAAAAACAAAATTGAAATTGACAGGAAATGATTAATTACTTTTACATTTCTTTTTGAGTCTCCTCCCTAAAAGATCATATCTACTGATATCAGCCTCTATATCAGTGCTGCAGTCACTTTCATCACTAGAAATATCATAATTCCCCACTCCAGGCAGGATTCCTATGCAAGTTAAGCTTCCAGATTTCGCTTTGTCAGTGTGGTTATCTACTGATACTCTTTTTTCCATATTGGTTTCTAAAAAAACAAGAAAAATATCATGCAGTGAATGCAATTGAAAAAATGGGCTTGTTAAGTCCATCAAATAATCAACACTTTATGGCAAGTGTAACATAGCTTGAGCTATATAGCCGTGATAGGCAGGCATTATAAGTAAATATTACCATAGTGAACCCAAACAAAACATAGAAACTTAAAAAAGTGTACCATTGACCAAACCAGACAAAACTCTATGTATTGAGAGATGGAGTATCTACAAAACACAGAGAAGAGAATACTTTAATGCTATGATACACACAAAATTAAGCTCATGGAAGGATCACGGCTGTAATACTGTCAAAATAAAACCCTCGAATTGGATCTAAAAAAATGCCTCCAACAAACTGGGACTAGACACTGAACTACAGGTGATTAGAAAAACAGAAACGTTGCACACAAATTAATGGATTAACCGATACCATGAACCAGTCAATGAACAGATTTGTGACACAGATTATCATAAACAATTAAGACAAGAAATATACAATTATCCTGTAACACTGTCTGGCAGAGAAGAAGAAATAGAGACAGTTATAAACAGTCAAAAAGTTATATAAGCTCTAGGACAGACGGTTTCACTGATATCATTCAACATGTCTGTTATTTATCTCTTTCCTTAAATTGATTCGGACTCTATACAAACATTTCTTTAGAGGCGAGCTTTTCCCAAGATGACGATCAATGTTCAAAATAATACGCATAGCTACAAATCCTGTAATCATGTAGGTCAATGGCAGATTGGAGGTTCTAGAAAACATTACACAGGTCTGAAGAAGGACTAGAAATATTTAAGGTGTCCTCTCCCTTTATATGATTTTATTCATTATTTTTTCCATTGTTTTAAAAATTGTATAAATTATTTCAGAAATTTATAGATACTAATTGATAAATATAGAACTGTAGTTGGATGGAGCATGTAGATGCAAATAAACTCTACTGCTGTACTGTGGAAACTAATTTAGAAAACAATTTTCCTCACTCATATGATGAAATAGCCATATAACACATTAAAATTCTTCTTTTAAAAGTTTTTGCAATTTGTTTGCAGAATAATGAATGTTGGAGAAGGAGAATCAAAACTACTTCACCAAACCTTTTACTCCAAAATATTTAAGAGGTGCTATATTCGTGATGCAGCGACACTAATGCTAAAGAAAAATGATTAAATCATAAATTGTAGGAAATATCCTCCAATTTAATTGGTTATAACTTCCCCATAACCGAAGTGTATACAGTTAGTGTGTTTGACTATTAACTTCGGAGAGCAGGGTAGATTCTTGACTCCCCCCATCCCATCCATAAGGAGAAAGGTTTTTTTCAGTGAGTCATTTCTCATCAGCATCATTCACCAACTACAGGGACAATCTTCTTCAGCCTTAAATCTCCCTTATGAGGTGTTGGCCGTCATGGATTGAATTTAATTTTGATTGGATAAATTTGTGGACTAGCAAGAGGAAGCTGTACACAACATCTCGACCCTAAAGCATTTTGTTAACTCCATATACAATCTAAAGGAGCTAGAGGTACCTAGCATCAAAGATGGTAAACTAAGTCATGTCAGGCCTTGACCACATATAGCAAAGGACATGCAACCTGTTTTTGTTATATTCTTACCCCTAACACAACATATTTTTCATAAAAAAAGAATGGTACAGCTTCCTAGGCTGCCGCCATGTCATATCAAAAAGAGGCAACACT
Source organism: Acanthosoma haemorrhoidale (assembly GCA_930367205.1). Lineage (NCBI taxonomy): Eukaryota > Metazoa > Arthropoda > Insecta > Hemiptera > Acanthosomatidae > Acanthosoma > Acanthosoma haemorrhoidale. Next base: position 134,192,169 of record OV884011.1, read on the forward strand.
AATTACAGTAAACAAAGTGAAAAAAACCAAGCAGGTGAAAAAACAATATAACAGTTTTAAAAAAGTGAAAGGTCTGCATCTCCAAATAGAAGCAACCCTGTTTCTTCATTTTTCCTTCTGCTTTACTTACTCTCTTATAATAAATGAGTAGAGGAAATATAGCAGCCAGAGGACACTCAACACCATGAACTATGGTAGGATAAGATAAAGGGGAACATTTGATGAAGAAAAGTCTGGCCAGCAACCGACAAGTGAAACTGCATCAAAAACCACAGCAATTCAGATTCAGCTAAGGATTAAGTTTTCATTTTGTAACATTTTGTTTTTCCCCATAACTTTGTTAGTTAATGTCCTGTCTCATTCATTAATTTAAATATTAGATAAGCTTCTTAAGAGATTTTATGATCCAACCTTCAGACTACATCCTAATTATACAGTCCACTTACCAGTTAAGATTTTTATTTATAAGTATGTGTTCTTCCCTCTTACTAACTTACACTTGCAAAGTTGGAACTGTACACTAATTGTATCATAACACAAACATGCAGACCACAATTATACTACACCGACATTATGAAATAAACCTTTCCACAGTCTGAGGAGAGATTGTAAGGGCCCGATCTTCCAGAAATGCAATTCCTAATCATAAAACAAATGATGACTTATATTGTGATCATTTTTATCCATTTCCTCAGCCCTCCTCTTTGATACCAAAACAAGCCCCTACTAAACCATCCACCCCTGTCCTGTCTACTCTTCATCAGGCCCTGCATTCTTTGCTTAAATAACTCATAGATTCTAGAAAAAAATAACAAACTTTCACTTTACTTATTTTTTCTGATAAAATTAGAAGTGTTCATGTGGTTTTGATTTTTATCTGGAGTCTGTATGCCTCCCCACAGTTTAGTATCTGCAAAATCTATTTCATCAAGAAAATAAAACCTTGTCTTGTAATTAATATTAGACAAGGCACCACAAACCTTAGATTACAAGGGCAAAAACTTATTCCACATGGTCAAAAGTAGTTACAACACTGAGAGAAAAGGATAATTTGGATTCAATAGGTAATAGCCTCCGCCTCCTCATATCAACATAGTGCAAACTGTACCACTCAAATAAACATCATTCATTTTAGCAGTCCATGAAAATCAGTCAAGTACATTAAATCGCATGTCAAATGAGATTGACCATAGCTAATAGGGCAAACCCACACAATAATACTTCAATTTACTTTATAATTAATCCTACATAGCTATGGGTTAATTCATTTGCACATAATGAGTACTTCAATGTCTATTTGAAGTATTTCTTGATATGATGTGTTGCTGTTAAGTAATTCAAGAAATATATGATACTGATTTTACATTTGAACATTTTTAATTACAATTAAAATGAGACTTGAAAATAAAATATAATAAATTAGAAATAATAAATATTTGACAAAAATAAATTTATTTAATAATTTGAAGTTTAAAATATCCATAATTTGAAGATATCTTCAAATTGAAAAATCGAACATAAAATGAATTATTGAAGTATAAAAATAAAGAATTAAAAACCATTAGAACGTTGTTTTTGTTGGATATGATCTTGATTCATAGCAAGTAGATCAAGAAATTCATGAGCTTTATATTTATATATTTATTCAAAAAATTGTCAATATAATATACTTAATTGAAATATTATACACTCAAAAACTATTGATTTATTTATTACTTTTAATGAACCGGAAATATCACTACACTGTCTATATTAATTTATCATTTTTACCTTCATTGTTGTTATCTACAGATTCTGAACGAGGTCGTTTAGGATTTTCTTTGGATTCATTTTTTGTCTCAGATGGTCGTTTTTTAATTACAGCACCTGCTAGAAGCTTTGTTTGTGATGTCCATCCGCTAAGAAAATATGAAGTACATTATAAAATATTACCCATGTCAGTTATATTCATAATATATCTTTTGATACAGTACAAATAAGAATAAGTATATATGGTATTCTAAAAAGATGGAAAAAAAATAATCATTAATGTTTTCTAGAAACAAAATTTGAGCAGATTGCAACATGTTTTGCATCAGTCAGTTGTAATATAAGTTTACCAACAAAACTCTTACGCTGAGTTATACCTATGCCAACACCTATCCAATATAAAATATCTTTAGCTATGCTCGCTCAAACCTTGCAAGGGAAGGGTTAGCTCAGAGGAAGAGTGCTAGCTAGGCTGGAGATCAGAAGATCCTGGGTTTGATCTCTTATCGTTTTTCTTTGGGTAATAATTGTTTAAAAAATAAATTTTATACAACTGTATATACTGTTATGATATTTTAATGTCGATTTTTGATGGTGTTTTTGAGAAAAACTCGAAATTAGCGAGCGTTGATGAACAATATACGACTCGTGTACAACGATTCACAAATGTTTAAGCACTATTTGTTGCGTTGAATCTACCACTAATATGTATAATATAAATAATTAAATATAAATATTTTATTTTATTAAACTCAAAACAAGAAAAGTAATAATATCCGACAACTGGCATTGAACGAGTTGAGAGATCAATAAGGCAGCAGAAAGGTATAAAAGGCTGGGTTCGAGCCAGACTCACCCTCATTCAATTTTGACCTACACGAAGAGGAGACGCTACCGGAAGAGGGCCACGCTCGACACCAACCAAGGACAACGAGACGTATGGAACCACGCGTGGCAGTTTAGAACAAAGGACGCACCACGAAGAGTTCAACAGCTGGCCAGCCGTGAATAATTATAAGGTACCATTTAACTTTAGATTTAATAGTATTCTTTTATTACGTACGTATTTAATTTGTATATTAACTTTAATGAACATATGTGTAATAAACAATTATTCCTTTTACCAGAAGTTTCCCCTTTTTATTAACAGAACCTTAAAAATAAAGCAAATATAAAGTATATATAAATAAATTATATAAAAGATATATAAAATATTTTAATATTACATCAATCAAAAATATTTTAAAATCTTACCTTTTAGCATGATTGTTAATCCTGAGTGGTTGACGTATTTCTTGTTTAATTCTTAGTTCAAGATTTTGTTCCTGAAGGGATGCAACTTTATTTCTAAAATCTGCTATTTCTCGTCTTTCTTCTTCAGATTTTTTTTTTTCTTCCTCCAGTTTAGATCGATCAACTAGATCTAAAAATTCTACTTCATCATCATCCAGACCCTTTATCATATTTTCTAAAAAGAAAAAAGATAATATTTAATTTTTTTCAAGTTATATTGTTGCGATATTTTGATGTGGTGATTTTTGATGGTGCTTTTGATATAAACTCAAAATTAGCAGGCATAAATGAACGGTATACGACCCATGGATCACGGTTCATTTATGATTTGAACACTATTCCTTGCGTTATGTCTAAATAGTTACATGATAGTTATATGAATAGTTATCAAATAAACAATATCAAGAATTAAATATAAATAATTTAATATTGGATTTGTTAACTTTAAAACAAGAAAAGTTAATCATATATGAGACGAGCATTGGAAAACCAAAGAGGTAACAGATCCAATATGGCAACAGAGCGCATAAAAGCTAGGATCACCCCGGGGTCATGCTCATTCAATTTGACCCGGCAACCAAAGAAGACGTACCAGGACCACACTCAGCACCGGGTAGCCATCCACGCTCGAGACCAGAAGACAAAGAAGAATTCACCAAAGGACGCACAACAAAGTAAAACTGGCCAGTCGCGATAATAATAAGGTACAATTTTGACTTTAGTTTTAACAGTGTAATTTTATCACGTACATGCTTATTTGTATATTAACCGTAAATCAATTTGTAAATAAACAATTTTCCTTTTGCCAGAATTCTTTCTTATATTAACAGAACCTCAGATTAAATAAAAAATTATTATAAATAAAAGATAAAAAAACATAATAATATATATATATATATATATATATGCAATATATCTTTCATTTATTAATTAAAAAAATGTAAATTAAACTTATAATTTGTTTTATCTCATGAGGGTCATAGTAGCAAATAAGAGGTATGAGGTTATATATAGAAATAGGAGGTGTGAGGGCACTCACATCAAATATCTTTGACCATTTGCAAACTGCACAAAATCATCATCCACATATCTCTTCTCAAAACGATTCCGAAACAGACAACCTCTCCTTTATACCATTTCTAAACAACTCCCTCACATGTAACAACAAACTGCCCCTCTCCAGTAACAACAAGTCCCAGCGTTTCTCTCAGGTGTTCCATTTACTGACATACTTCCTGCTGTCACATTCAGTTGTTTTGAATTTAAACATTTTATATAATAAAATGATCTTTCTCTTAAATCACTTCTTAAAAATAACATGACAATATATTATTCAAATATTTATTATTTATATATTGTTGTGATATTAGAGATTGTGGAGTTTTTATATAATATTTAATCCAACTTATCAAGAAGGCAAAATAAAAACAAGTGAGAGTGTATGAAAAAAACAAAGGATAGTATAGTTGTTGTTGTGAAAATGAACACACACAGAATTACTCTCTAGTTTTAGCCAGTTATAATTAGTTTTTGTTGTGGTTCTGAGAGAACACACACAGTTACACTCTAGTTTTGGGATCAGCCGGTAAGAGAAAGAGCACGAAGAGAAGAAGTATTAATTTTGATTAAAGAATGAAGAGAATTAAAGAAGAAAAGGAATCGAATTTATAGACAAGTATTTATATAATTAATAAATTAAGTTTATTTTTTTATGTTTGTAAAATTAAATTCATCTTTTTGCCAGATTTATTTTTGTTAATAGAACCTAATAATAAATAGTAAATAAAATATATATAAAAGATGGAGCTATCAGCAATATTCTAAAAAGTGAGACAATAGAGAAAGGTTACATTAAGTAATTAAAGTTGTAATTAGAGGGTGAATAGAGAAGTGATAGTTATAAACTGTAATTGTCGTGTCTTTGTTTACAGAGAAACTGATTTCAGTTTATTCACCCCACCTTCAATAATTGTCTTACATATATTGTTGTGATATTTTAAAATGATGATTTTTAATAGTGTTTGTTTAAATAAACTCGAAATTAGCGAGCATTGAATAACGTAATAACGATCCGTGATTCATTTTTGAAAGTATGAACGTTTTTATTGTCATCATATTAATTATTAATAATTGAAATAAAAATAATATCATATTTAATATAAACATTTATCATATAAACTTCTAATTTAAGCAAAGTAATAAATATTCAAAACAACTGGCATTAAATAACGAGTTGAAAGTCAAGAAGGCAGCGGAGAGATGCAGATATATATACGAGCCGACCAAGGACCAATTCATTCATTCTTCTTTCGTCCGAAGGCAGGCAGAGCAGGTAGCATCCTTGCGAAGGCACGGCGACCCACCGCCTCGTGGGGCACACTTTCACTCAACACGAAGACCAAGGACGCGCAAGTAAGACGATTCGGATCAAGCAAAAGAAGACAACCAACGAAGATTATCCACAAGAAGCACTGGCCAGTATTAGTATAGAGTTACGAATAATTACAAGTGTTAGTTTTAATAGTATTCTTTAATTACGTACGTATTTTATTTTTGTATATCAATTTTAGCTATTCAATGTGTATAAATAAAACCAATATTCCTTTTGCCAGAAGTTTCCTCTATAATTATTAACAGAACCCTGATATAACGTATAAGTTATAAATATAAAGTTTTTTTTTAATTATATGAAAAAATATATAATTAAATTAAATTATTAATAAATAAGCAAATATCAGAATATTTGGCGCCCGCGAACAGAGAAATGTTAATTTAGGAAATCTGGTTAAAGGATTGATTGGATAAAGTGTGTCACAAAAAATTGTTTAAATTTAAAAGGTTAGGTCAAGAAGTGTTAAAAATTGTGTTTGTGGTAGGAATTTGTATTGTTAAATTCAGTCATGGAAAGCGTAGATAAATCGAGTCGCGAGGAAAGTGAGAGAAAAAAGTTTTTTAGGTTAATGATGGACAAATTAGACGAACATGCACGTGATATGAACGAACATTTCGAAAAATTTAACCATAGATTCAACAAATTTGACAAAAGATTCGATAGCTTTGAACAAAAATTACAAAAACCTTTCATAGAATTTAATGTAAACCTTGATAAAAAAATGCATGTTAAAGAAACGGATTTAAAACCAGAACTGGGAAATCAGACAAATGATTTTAAAGAAGATAAATTAGAAACCGAAAGTAAACTCGTAGATTATGAACAAAAACTAATTAAAAATAATGTAGATACACATAATAATGAAAATAATGACAATAAAAAAGAAATCATTAAACAAAAATTACAAAATTCTTTCAAACAGTCCAATGTACAACTAGAGAAAAAAATACATCCTTTAAAAAGGGAAATTAAATTTGAGAAAGAAAAAACGTGCATAAATAACAAACCGGTAATTGATCCCAATGTAATAAAAATAATTAAAAATCATGATAAGCTAGAGATTCAGCAATTCAAAAGTTCTGACCCAGTAGTAATTATAAGTAAAGTAAAAAGTACAATAGGTAAAAGTTTGAATTGGAAAAGATTCGAATTTAACATTTTATATCATGCTAGTGAAATTCCCCTTGGAGAGTTCAATAGAAACAACATACAAATAAACAAATTGACAAAATTTAAAAATAACTCCAGGGATGTTTTTAATACAATCGAATATAATTATAAAAAGAAAAGAAAAAATATAGCTATACCTTATTATTACGAAATAATGATAATCAGATAAATGTAAAAAAGTAAACTAAAAAATACATAAATAAAATAAAAAATTAAAAATTAATAGGAAAAATCTATTATTAAAAAATGGCAATTAGGCACGCGTAAAAATTTGGAATTAAAGTTTATTATAGAGTATTAAAGTGTTAGAATGTTTAGTTGTACAATAAAATTTGAAAATATGGTAAAAGACATTGAAAAGCTCAAAAATAAAATCAATAGAAATAATTTATTATGAGATAACATCAATCAGACATGTAAGAATTTGGAAATTTAAGTTTATTATATTGTATTAAAATGTTAGAATGTTTAACTATACAATCAAAGTTGAAAATGTGTTAAAGTCTAAATCTAAAGACTAGAGAATTAAATTTAATTTAGAAATCTTATTATGAAAATAATCTCAATCAAGCAAGGTAAAGACTTGAAAATGAAAACTTATTGTAATAATTGAATGTGAAAATCTCTGTATAGTACATGTAAAATTTTGATGACACACATTTTGGTATTGTAATTTAGTTATAAGAAAATACAAATGATTAATATGATGAACAAGTAAATGTAAGATCAATAGTAAAGTAAAAAAAAAAAATTTTTTTAGACAAGCTCAAAAAAAATTTTTTTTAAATCGGAGCGGACCCAAATGTTGTGATATTTTAAAATGATGATTTTTAATAATGTTTGTTTAAATAAACTCGAAATTAGCGAGCATTGAATAACATAATAACGATCCGTGATTCATTTTTGAAAGTATGAACGTTTTTATTGTCGTCATATTAATTATTAATAATTGAAATAAAAATAATATCATATTTAATATAAACATTTATTATATAAACTTCTAATTTAAGCAAAGTAATAAATATTCAAAACAACTGGCATTAAATAACGAGTTGAAAGTCAAGAAGGCAGCGGAGAGATGCAGATATATTATTCTAATATTTGCTTGTTTATTAATAATAATATTTTAATTATATATTCTTTCATATAATTTTTAAAAACTTTTATATTTAATAACTTTTACGTTAATTCAGGGTTCTGTTAATAATTATAGGAAACTTATGGCAAAGGAATATTGGTTTTATTTATAACACATTGAATAACTAAAATTGATATACAAAAATATAAAATACGTACGTAATAAAGAATACTATTAAAACTAACATTAAAATGGTACCTTGTTAATTATTCGTAACTGTATACTAATACTGGCCAGTGCTTCTTGTGGATATGTCTTCGATGGTAGTCTTCTATTTGCTTGATCCTATTCGTCTTACTTGATCCTATTCTACTTGCGCGTCCTTGGTCTTCGTGTTGACTGCAAGTGTGCCCACGAGGCGGTGGGTCGCCGTGCCTTCGCAAGGATGCTACCTGCTCTGCCTGCCTTCGGACGAAAGAAAAGAATGAATGAATGTTTTTGTCCTCATGCCGGTTTCTCTGTACCTACCACTGCCTTCTTGACTCTTGATCTCTTTGGTTGTTCGGATATTTATACTTTGCTTAAATTAGAAGTTTATATAATAAATGTTTATATTAAATATGATATTATTTTTATTTCAATTATTAATAATTAATATGACGACAATAAAAACGTTCATACTTTCAAAAATGAATCACGGATCGTTATTCAATGCTCGCTAATTCCGAGTTTATTTAAACAAACACTATTAAAAATCATCATTTTAAAATATCACAACATTCGGGTCCGCTCCGATTTAAAAAATTTTTTGAGCTTGTCTAAAAAAAATTTTTTTTTTTTTTTACTTTACTATTGATCTTACATTTACTTGTTCATTATATTAATCATTTGTATTTTCTTATAACTAAATTACAATACCAAAATGTATGTCACCAAAATTTTACATGTACTATACAGAGATTTTCACATTCAATTATTACAATAATTTTTCATTTTCAAGTCTTTACATTTCTTGATTGAGATTATTTTCATAATAAGATTTTAAATTAAATTTAATTCTATAGTTTTTAGATAGACTTTAACACATTTTCAACTTTGATTGTATAATTAAACATTCTAACAGTTTAATACACTATAATAAACTTTAATTTCCAAATTTTTACATTTGCCTGATTGATGTTATTTTATAGTAAATTCTTTCAATTGATATTAATTTGCAAGCTTTTAAATATCTTTAAACATATTTTCACACTTGATTGTACACTATAATAAACTTTAATTTCCAAATTTTACACGTGCCTTATTGCCATTATTTTATAATAGATTTTTCTTTTAATTTTATATATATTTTTTTTTTTATATTACTTTTTACATTCATCCGATTACCATTATTTCATAATAATAAAGTATAAATCAATTATTTTAGTTAAATAGTTTTTCAATACTACGTTCATTTTTGTCAAATTGTTTGTTCATATTTTCCATCATTAACCTAAGCATCTTTTCTATCTTACTTTCCTCGTGACTCGATTCATCTACGCTTTCCATGACTGAACTTTAACAATATAAATCCCTACCACAAACACAATTTTTAAAACTTTTAGACCTAACCTTTATATCAAATTTAAACAATTTTTCGTGACACACTTTTATCCAATCAATCCTTTAACCAGATTTCCTCATTAGCATGTCCTTATGTCGGGCGCCAAATATTAAAATATTTACTATCATAAATTTTAATTATATATTTTTTATATAATTTATAATTTATTTTTATTCTTTATAATTAACTTTTACTTTATCTGCAAGGTTCTGTTAATAAAAATAGGATAATTCTGGCAAAAGGAATAATTTTTTATTTACACAAATTGATTTAAAGAATGAATATACATTTAAACTACGTATGTAATAAAATAACATTATTAATTAATTAACTTAAAATTGTACCTTAATTACTACGTAGCTGGCCATTTTGTCCTTGTTGATATTTTTCGATGCGTCGTCTTCTTTGTGTAGTTCGGATTAGCGTCTTAAGCGTCCTTGGTTCTCGATGCGTGCCGGTTGAAAGTCTGGGGCTGGTCTTCTCTTGTGCACCACGAGGCAGTACACGTACCTGGGCTAGCGTCCCTCCTGGTGCTTCCTCGTCTCCTGCCGGGTCAAAGATGAATGAGCGAGCTTCTCGGTATTCTCTCTGTCCTTTCCGCTGCCTTCTTGATCCTTTTTTTTAACTGGCATTGGACAGCCAGTTGTTTCAGATATTTATACTTTTCTTATTTTGAGTTTGATAAATTAAATATTTATATTTAATTTTTGAAATTATTTATATTATAAATATTAATGGTAGATACAACGCAACGAATAGTGTTTAAACATTCATGAATCGTGAACCAAGGGTCATATATTTTTCATGTGTGCTCGCTAATTTCGAGTTTATCTCAAAAACACCTTCAAAAATCATCACATCAAAATATCACAACAATATATATAATGTTGTGATTTTTTATGTTGCTTTTGATATAAACTCAAAATTGGCGGGGATAAATAAACGATATACGACCCATGGATCACGGTTCATTTATGTTTAAACACTATTCATTGCGTTATGTCTAATATCAATATTTATCAAATAAACAATATCAAGAATTAAATATAAATAATTTAATATTGGATTTGTTAACTTTAAAACAAGAAAAGTTAACAATATATGAGACAACGAGCATTGGAAAACCAAAGAGGTTAAATGATCCAATATGGCAACAAAGCGTATAAAAGCGAGGATCACCCCGGGATCGTTCTCATTCAATTTGACCCGGCAACCAGAGAAGAAGGACCAAGAGTTACGATCGTGACACGAGGGACTATGCTAGGCTATGAAGACAAAGAAACCAGAAGAAGAAAGAAACAAGAAGAACATCAAAGGACGCACAACAAAGAAAAACTGGCTAGTCGCAATTATAGTAAGGTACAATTTAACTTTAGTTTTTAACAGTGTTATTTTATTACGTACGTATTTATTTGTATATTAAATTCATGAATATATTGTGATATTTTAATGTTGCGATATTTGATGGTGTTTTTAAAATAAACTCGGAAAAAGCAAGCGTTGAAGAACGTACAAACGATCCGTGGTTCATGCCTATGAAAGGATGAACGTTTTTATTGCCGTTATATTAACTATTAATATTTTTAATAAAAATAATATCAATAATTTAATATAAATATTTCATTTTATAAACTTTATAAAGTATAAATATCCGACACAATTGGCATTGAATAAACAGTTGAAAGATCAATAAGGCAGCGGAGAGATGCGAGATATATAGGAATACCGAGAAGCAAGAGGTCACTTTTTTTTCATCTTTGAACCGGCAGGAGACGAGGAAGCCCAGGTAGCAACCCACACTAAGCCACAGTTACTGCTACCTCATGGTGCATCAGAAGACCGGCCCCAGACTTTCACCCGCCACGCATCAAGAACAAGAGGCTAATCCGAATAGAACAAAGAAGAAAACCACCGAAGAAAGCAACACAAGAAACACTGGCCAGTATCACGTTACATAGTAATTAAGGTAATTTTAAATTTAGTTTTAACAATGTTATTTTATTACGTACGTATTTTATTTGTACAGCAAGTTTTAAATCAATGTGTGTAAATAAACAATTATTCCTTTTGCCAGAAGTTTCCTATATTTTATTAACAGAACCTTGGGATAACGTAAAAGTTAAATATAAAGTTATAAATTATACAAAAAATATATAATTTAAATATATGAATAATAAAATATTTGAATAATATGTGTAATTAAACAATTTTTCCTTTTGCCAGAATTCTTTCTAATATTAACAGAACCTCTATAAAACCTCAGGTTAAATTTAAATATAAACAATTAAAAGATAAAAAACGTAATATTATATTGTGATATTTGATGTTGTGAACTCTATGATGTTGCTTTTGATTTGAAATTAGCGAGCATAAAAGGGCGGTAAATGACCCGTGGATCATGGTCATGAATGTATGGACATTATTTACTGCCGTTGTATAATATTAATATTTGTCATAAATAATATCAATGATTAAAGTCAAATAAAATATTTTATTATTGGATTTGTTAACTTTAAAATAAGAAAAGTTAAAATATATGAGACAACTGGCATTGGAAGAAAGAAGGATGAAAAAATCAAGAAGGCAAGGAAAAAGACGAGTGTAAAAAGGACAAGAGAGCGGGAGGTAGGCCTTGTTCTTTTTGACCATCCCACGAGACAAGAGGTGATAGCAGTGGATATGTACTGATTGCGTCGCACAACAGCAACAAAGGAAGAATTTGCGGAAGAACAAAGAAACTAGACAAAGCAAACAGAAAAGGACGTAAAATTTAGTAAATCTGGCCAGTCGCGAGTAATATTATGGTAAAATAAAAATTTAGTTAATAAACCATTGTAATTTGTCACAGACGTGCTTGTATATATACATTAATGAATAGTTTTGTAATTAAATAATTTTCCTTTTGCTCAGATCAATTTAAATATAAACAATATAGATAAAAAACAACAATATTGTTGTGATATTAGATATTGTGGAGTTTGTATATAATATTTAATCCAACTTATCAAGAAGGCAAATAAAAACAATTGAGAGTGAAAAGAAAAAACAAAAGATAGTATACTGGTTGTTGTGATGATGAACACAGACACATAATTATTCTCTATCTAGTTATGGGACCGGTCTAGTGTATAGGTGTCTGGGTTCTAGTGATCAATGGAAAAACAAAAGAGTATAGTTGTGGTTGTATCAGGATAGACACACAAAATTACTCTCTAGTTTTTTTTAGCCAGTTATAATGAGTTGTTGTTGTGGTTCTGAGAAAACACACAGAGCATTATATTCACTCTAGTTTTTGGAATCAGCCTGATATATGTATCTGAATCCAGTGTTGAAATAAAAAGCCCGTAATACATATTATAAGCTTGAGATTGTGAGTAAGAAAAACTTAAAAACTTTGTTGGTTAGTGGTTATTGACTTGAAGCGGAACGGAAGAGAAATAGCACAAAGAGAAGAATTATAAATTTGAATAAAAAGAAGACCATTGAAGAAGAAAAGGAATCGAATTAATAGACAAGTATTTATAAAATTAATATAAGTTTATTTTTGTATGTTTGTAAAATTAAATTCATCTTTTTGCCAGAACTATTTTAGTTAATAGAACCTAATTTAAATAAAATAAATTTAAAGTAAATGAATAAAAAATAAAATTACGTTATCTATTCAAAGAACGTAATTATAAAGAACATAATAATATATTATTACGTTTTTGTAAGATATCATAATTTTATTTTTAAATTTATCTTTTAATTTATATCTTTTATTTATTATCTAAGGTTTTTTAGGTTCTACTAACAAAAATAATTCTGGCAAAAGGTGAATTTAATAACTAATAAACAAAAAAAAACTTATATTAATTATGCTTGTCTATTTTTTTCTTTTCTTTTTCTTCTTCAATGGTCTTCTTTATTTAATCAAAATTAACACTTCTTCCTGGTGCAACTTCTCTTCCGTTCCGCTTCAAGTCCAAACAACAAATAACTTACAGAACTTTGTATTTCATCACTTAACTCAGATACATATATCACGGGCTAATCCAAAAACTAGAGTGACACTATCGCTCCCACTCCGTTGTTACTTCGTAACCTCGTTCCTTTGTTTAGATCGCCTTCTTGATATATGATTTGAATAACGCCCTTTTTATTTTATTTTTGATATATAAAGTTTATATATCAAATATCACAATATATATTAAGGCTTTATACATGCTATGGCTAGTGGCAAGACAATGTTAAGCCTAATACCACAGGACCTAATATAAACAAAGCCTGTGTATAGATAGAGGATGAGAAGATAATAAAGCCAGTTAACAATCGAACCTGTGGGTATTATTACCATCCTTATTCCCTCTTTTTTGATCGTCTACAGCCAGGAGACGATAACTGGTGCCGAAACCAGGGAGCTGAGTGTTCTGATAAAACGACACGTGAGGCAACTAATTTTTTTTTCGCTTTTGCTTTCCTTTCTGCTTCTTACTCTCTTTTCGTTTTTTTTTCTTTCTTCATCCTTTTAATCCGGAAAAATGGTAGCTACGGCCAGCAGCTTTCGAAGTACCGCCTCCGTTATCGAGCGAAACATTACCTGAAGTTCATGCAAACTCCCTCGCCTGGATGAAGGTGCGAGCAGCGAAATCGCAGGATCTGAGAAGGGCAATATTTGACCTAGAGAAATTCTCTGTAGATCTGGGTGAATTAAATCACTTCATTAAAGGCGGTGATAGAATTATGGAGAGAGTAGAAGCGAAGACAAACGAAGGCCTACTAGACCCAGGGGATGCGAAATCGATAAAAGCAGACCTGGTGTGTCAAATAAAAAGGAACGTTTTGAAAATGATACAGGCAGCTGAGGACACCACATGGGCCGCGGTGAAGGAATGATTGAAGAAGGCTTACGGAGGAGGCCGACGGACACCGGAAGAGGATATCTTTCAAATGTTTCGGGAAATGCGACATCCGGGTCAAAAGAAAGGCCAATACGCCGGGGAACTGTTGGCACAGTTCAACAATATTACCCAAAAGATGAGATAAATGATAAACCTGGTGGAAGTAGAAGCCAGGATGGCCTTCTTATCGACCATTTTAAAACTCAAGCTAGCCACGGAGTTGGGTAAGCGGGATAACTTAGATCTTATGGATGCTAGCGCCCTTGAAGAGGAAGGCAAGCAGGAGAGAGGTTGGTCCAAGGTGACATACCGTAGACCTAGAATGCCGAGCAAATTTGGAAAAGAAGGGAGCTGCCACATGTGGAAAGAAAAATGATGATGGCAGAAAGGATGATGCCAGACCATGGAATACCTAGAACTGGAGGAAGGAGGGAGGAACAACAATGTCACAGATAACAAAAATATGCGCTGAAGGGAGGTCGTCGCAGATCCCGTGTCAGATTTCCTTATATGTGTGAAAAATTGGCTATCTTTTCTTTGAATGTGCTCCTGACATCTGGTCTTCAAATGGTCATTCGATGGGTATCCGCCATCGAATGACCTGTTAAAGACCAGACATCAGGAGCATATTAAAAAAGAAGATAGCCACTTTTTCACACATATAAGGAAATCTGACACCTGAGATGCCTCAGATCACAGCTTCACTGTGTTGGGGAATAGAAAAATAATAAACAACAAGACTGGATGCCTGTCAGTTCTGGTCCCGTTTGGTAACTGGAGTTTGTTAGTGGAACGGCGATACAAGCGACAATAAGTGGAAAGAGAAGAGCGACAAAAGCAAGTATGTTTGATTCCATAGCTCTTATTCCTTGTAGCAGCACTCATTGCTGCTTTGCTCCCCGCTCCACTATACAGGGTTCTATTAAATTGTGTGTATTTGTACTTTCCACTCTTCTCTTCCCACTTATCGTCAGTTGTATCGCCGCTCCACTATGCGATTACTCTTAGACATAGACATAAGATTTAAAATATAGGTCCAATTTGACGTTTTGAAATGAAAAATGATTTTATTTCCATAAAACATGATTAATTGATATTAATTACCAGGTAATAACAGAAACTTTTAACCTATCACAGTGAGTAGAGTATGAAATTTTTAATCTGAAAGGTATTATTAATAAAGAGTAATCTGTATTTTGTTTGTTAAAACTACAATTACAAAAAGCCATTAAATCTGTCATTTAAATGAGTACATAACTTCAAGTCAATCTGAGTTTATGATGGGGCAAGGTATTGGGATTTGTCTGAAATCGGATATTTTCTATCTAAAATATCTCAGAAGGGACACAATATAAAAATACAAAATTTTCAGAAAACATTCTTTTATGGTGTTCCAAGAAGTGGTGAAAATTTCATCACTGAGCTTTATTTCATTTTTTAGTTAGAAATTTTTAAAATTAGCTAAAATTTCAGGAAATGATATTAAATGCAGATATTACATTGCTTGTGGTAAAAATCTAAAAAAATACATCATTATTTTGATTTACATTTACTAGTAGAGATATTTCAAATAGAAAATATCCGATTTCAGACATATTGCAATATTTTAAGCCCCATTAAAAAAAAAGGATGAAGCTTTTTAGGGAAGTAGTAACCACTTTATCCAGAAAAATAATTGAAGATGAGTCTTAGTTTTACCTTTTAACATTTTTAATTTTAAAAGAGAAGGTTTTTATTTTGAAAACTTTAACATTTACCTATAATATACAGTAAAACCATACTAAGACGGCCTCAACGGGACCAGGGGGTGGTCTGGACGGCTAAAAGGGCAGATTAACCGGAGATTAAACAAAAACAAATACATGTTTTACATTTTTTTTTTTATTGAAATTTTTTATTACATGTTTCTTGCTTGACAGGATAATATACAATTGAATTAAACAAAATAATGTAAAACTTAAACAACTACTTAGTCTTGAGAATGTTGGTGGAGGTCGGTTAAAAGCTTTATTTTATTTATTTGTTAAAAAATTTGTATAATTTAGGCATGTTTCGTCAATGTTGTAAACTTGCTCCAGAAATTTTTCTATACCACATTGTTTAACCTTGTTAATGAATACTTGAGGCCTGGTAAAGTCAAATTAAAACTTTTTCAAGAGAAATAAAAAATTGTCAAATGCCTGAAAATTTTTCCACTGCCAAGTTCGAAATATAACTGAAAGAATTGTGTCTGAGATGATTGAAGAGGGTTTCAATTAAATTCAGATTTTCTCTCCGTTAACTCACCAGTTCCCCAGGTGGCCCAGGGTTTAGAGAATATTGAGTAAATGGTGGGGGGCATGAAATGGTCAGATTAACCAGAGAGTCCTAGCATAGAGGAGTCTCCTAGTAGCAGTAGGAACAGCAAGGTTCAACTGTATAGATAAAAGCCACCAATACCAGCAAATGAACCATACATCAGTGTTCTTTTCTCACCCAAGGCACAAAATAGCAATGTTCAAATTTTTAAAAAGCAATTTTTTATGAACAGACTAAAAATTTTACCGCTCAAACAGAAACAATAATACAAAGAATGGCAAGAAATAGGGCAAATATCAACTGCAAACAGCAACCTGATAGGATGCTGCAAAGGTTTTAAGACAATATAACCTTTCAAGAATCGAATACATTATTGTGTTATTTCCTATTACTATTTAAAAGACCAATACAAATATGATCTCCATGTTCAAAGGGTTAGTGCAATTGATTAATATTGTGGAAATCTGCTTTTTTGATCTGGTCAAGGTTCATTTAACATTGTGAGGGAAAATGTGTGGCTATGTGGGAAAATCACTTACTTAATTTATGTGTTTCTTCATATTCTAGCTCCTTTTTCTTCTTTTGCTCATCAAGTCTTTCAAATAAAGACCTTGGATCATATTCTTCCTCAGGAGCCTCTAAAATATTAAATAATGTTAATAGAATATTTTGTTAAATAGTAAGGAAAAATTAATGGGTAACCAGTATTTGCAATTGATATCAAGAAGTGGCTGGTTTGATATCTGCTGTAGTGATTTATTCTTAACTAATACACAACGATATCATTTCTCAATGAAATGAGCAGTTGCTACTACACAATTACCTAGAGGCTGGTGTGGTTGCCTCACTTTTTCCCATTCTTCCTGTCTTATTTTTTGTTTTTCAGCTATTTCAGCCTCAGAAATAAAACCAGAACTCATATTTACACTGTTATATTTGATAGGAGTTAGAACAAATATTTAAATAAAACTGTACTATGAAACCCCCACCTAATTAACTCTAATCATTTTTTTAACAAAAAACCAAATGTCACAATCAATTGTCAAAACATAATACACATCAATGTAATAAAAAATGTCTACAACACAGATCTGGAACTTATGATTGGAGGAAAGATTCCAAAGAGGTGTTACTTTGGTTAATATTCTAACGACTGTGTAACATAAGAAGGATATTGGTTAAGTAAGTAATATATTTTGGCTTGAAGGGGAACTTTTATCATGAAAAACTCTGTTGCTTCTTCCAGTTTAGTAGAATAACTCAATGATAGATGGGCGGTAAACCTTTCATCGAGCAGTGATTGAAATTGAAACAGTTTGCAGTCCAATGGTATCGTTGTCAGCTAGCCTTATTTCGGAACCTGATGGTTCCACACACTGCGAAAGGTTGGAAATAGATTGGAGGATTCGGAATGAGTATAGACAAATGTAGTGTATAAATGACCATAAAGAGACTTCTTCCTCTCATTTAATAGGCTGGTATAGAGATTTAATCGAAAACCAAATCATTTACATGGGAAGCCTGTAGGACCTTTATTATAAGGTGTCTCCAATGTATACCCTACAAACCTTTTACCAGAAAGTTCTATAGGAACATGTCCCCTGATAGTGCTTGCTAGGTGCTGAGAACGCTGTTGTGCCTGAGACTGAGGCCCTTTATTAGTAGGCCGTGATTGGGTCTGCAGTACCTGAGGGAAGGTTGTTCCTTCATTAGGCAGAAGTGTTTGTGGTGCATATTATGTCTGGGGAAGGTACAACCGGCTTCTTCTGGCTTGTTGGAGTCCTTAGTAGACGCAACTAATCCCTGTTCACTGGAAATGGCTATGGCCAATTCGTGAAGGTGGTGAGTGTTTCACTCCTCTTATAGCTTTCTCTGGAGACATGAGCTTGCCTACCAACCTACAAGGCTCCACCTTGTGATGTGGGTGGAAAAAATATGTGCTGGCGGGATCTAGTCTTTAGCACAGAGACCAATCCTTTTCCTTGATTCTTCAATTAATTCTGGTAAAAAATATAGGCTCAATGTCAACACGAAGTATTTGGAGGAGAGCCTTCGTAAGGTACAAATTCCTGCTACATTTGGTGAATGAGGTTTTTCTTTTATTCTGGATACTTACGTGCAGACCAATATATTAGTGTATGTTAATACATCTAACTGTATCCAAATACATAAAATGTAAGGAAATATACAAAGAATGTATCTTTCTACTGAGACATGTATCATTTTTATACATGCCTCACTTACCCTCAAACCCACGCATGTAAACTCAAGCAGAATAATTAAATTACTACATTTCCTGGGATGTCTTTTAACTATTCAACTACTAATACATTTGATTCCTCTATCAATTTCTGAGCCAAAACATAATCAGTAGTCTCCTTGGTATAGAGTTCATCGCCTTTTACTGCAATAATTTTCCTGCGTGGTTATTTTTGAGCCTCTAGTAAGTGGCGCGCAAATATTCACTTTTCTCTTTTAGGAAAACCGAATCCAAGCATTTGTAACGCAAATTCGAAAGTCCCACTACCATTTATCCGTTCATAAACGTTATGCGAAATGAGTTTGTCATCTCCTTGAGTTTATCTCCATCATACAATGAAGTTGTTCGTTCCCATTGAGCCCAATGGAAGCAAAAGGCAAGTCAGGAACTTTTTCAAACTTGCCTAACTTGAGATAACGATCCATCACTTACTAACCGAACGATATTAAGTTAATACAATTATAATAATTAAAAAGAACCTAGTGAATTAAGGTTTTTTTTAACTTAGAACTTTACATAGATATGCAAGTAGATTTGAAAACTCCCGATCTGTTACATACGACATATATGTATGTTGGTGACTATGTTGTTACGTACTACGTAACAATACCAATTTTACCACAACCAGCGTTTCCCTAAGCAAGTCTACTGTCCTCGAGAAGTCAAAAGGGTTCATCCCTCGTCTACCAAAGAAATGAACAGCACACAAGGACCACCCCGAAAACGAATCAGCCCTCGTACTTTTAACCTGTTAAGCTACCCTATTTAAACGGGGCTCCACCCCACACACTTTCCATCTCACCATGCCTGTGGGGCCTTTCTTTGTGTTAAAAAAAAATTGTCTTAATATTTACATCGAAATAAGCTGGGATGTGCCTCCAACACTTCCTTTTTAAATTTTATGACTGATGCTGGTAACATTTCCCAAACCTCATTAGCCCAAACCTAATCCTATCTCTTAATACGATTTTCTCTTTATTAACTTTGCATGGCAAGGTATACATATAAAAGTTTCTCACTTTGAAGCCACTTTCTTCTAAATCCTGAATAATAAACTATTAAAGAATATAGTGGTTTATGCCTTTTATCAAAATCATTTTGCTTGATTCCTTGGGGGCTGGTATGTGTGAACGCTCGTGTTGTTGCCTTCTAGGCATTTAGCTATGACCTGTAGGAGGTAGATGATGCCCTGAAATTATAACTCCTTTTTGGTATGTTTTTGGAGATTTATTTCGGCGTAAAACACTCATGTCATCGATACCATTTTTTTTAAATATTTGAACTTATTTGGGTAACCCATTGATACGAATCTGACAGAAAATATGGACGAGTGATTTTCTTTTGGGTTCTGTGATAGAGAAGAGGTTAGTGTAGCTACTTCATGATATGATAGTTCAGGGTTGAATTGATTTCACTTCCATAAATATAATTGGATTGCTCCGGATATAATATAAAGTGTCCTTGCCTACTCTGAATGGACATAAATAAATAGTTTTATTTTGTGTTATTTAGTGGGAAACATAATGTAGTATAGTAAAGAATATAGGACTTACACTGAGTAATTATATAGTAAAACACACCTATATTCATCAAATAAGTTTCGATTTAGACAGAATGTTTGAAGTCAGTTTCAGACACTAATCAAAGGTTCAAAGTTAACCGCATTTAGTTCCTCTTACACAAGACAATTTAAAAAGTGTAAAGCTAATTATAACTGTGACATGTTAAAATGTAGGTAATACAACTTTCTTGATGAGTTTTGTAGCACTGTTAAATAAGTCAGATGTTATCATGTTGGTAGTCCTGACTTTGACCGTTGACTCCAGTGATTTTAAACTTTGTTATGAACTTGTCCTCAGCCTTCATTCATGAGTCTTGACTCGTATATTTGAATGATTAGGAATAGTTGCTGCTTTTGGAGTTTTATTCTCTGGGATTGTATCAAAACGAGGCTACCAGGATCATATCAAAGAAACGCTCAATTTACAGGATTGATGTTTGTTGAACTTGATCACAACAGGATTACGTTATAAAAACATCCATACAGTATTTTAAAATTTATTTTTTGTATGTGCTACTTAGCTGTATAACTTCTCAAACTCAGGTATAAACGCAAACCATTGCAGTCCGTTATATTATTTTTCATGGACAATTTTAAGGGAAGTACTTTAGGAAGAAGGTCTTTAAGAATTTCCAATGGTATAAGTTCTAATCTACCTATGAAACCATTAGGAGTTTGTAATTCACAATCTTCATATGAAAGAAAAAGTAATTTTTCCAAACCATACTAATTAAGTTGATTTTAAATAATTTTGTTTTACAATGTTTCTTTCTGTTGGTGCTATTCTAGCTGATCTATATTGTTCTCTCAGAAAATCACCAATAAATGCTAGGAAAACGTTGTTTGAGCCTAATGCCAAAGAAAATAGTGATTATGCACTTTGCAAAGAATTTTCTTCAAATAGAGAAAACACTGGAACATCTCCTGTTGTGGTTAACACAAAAAATACAAATGATTCTGTAAGTATCCATACATACTAGTTAGTTATTTGGGTTTAATGTGCCTATGTGCTCAAACTTGGTAAAATGCAGGTCACCATCATTTTTTAACCAGGCAGGAAATGCTTAATTCACTTAAAGGCTCCTCCCAAGTATAAAATCTGGTACCTCTGAAGAGAATACTCTTACATAAAAAATGCTTTATCCTTTCACTGGGCTGGTTCACTAAGCTACCGTAATGTCTTCCCTCCTCGGGTAAATGATTATTAATTCAATTTAAGCATCACTATACCAAGTGCAGGCGATAGTATTTTGTCATTACGTATATACAGCTTTTGTTAAAATATCTTGTCAATTTTTTTTATTTTAATGAAAACCCCACAAAACCCAGGATTATACTGGTTATAGATTGATTTAAATAAAATAACTGAAAAATCTACCCCTGGCTCCTTTGTTTTATTATTATAAATACCTCTAATAGTTCCCTTGTATTTCAACTTTCTTGTTAATATTGTGTAAAATCATTTTTTCTAAGTTATATCAAATTCCCTTCTATTAATAATTCATTTGAAGTGACACCTATAAATTTTATATTTGAAACCAAATATTGTGAAAGTTAATTAAAATTTTGATTTAATAACTAATTAATAATATTTATAGCAAGATAAGAAAAAAATGAAGCCTCGTAGGAGTATGCTTGGCCTCAGATCAAAAACAAACTTATCAAATTTTACAAAAGATGATACCACAGTGGCCAAGCTATTGCTGTCTTCTTCCCCGATTAATGAAAGGTTAGTATTTTCTTTTAATTTTTAGATTTGTTAATAATGATTCTTTATTATCTATTAAAACTTCCTCCCATTTTAGCAAGGCTTGGTCTGCTCTAACTTTAGTTGGTTCTATCAAGTGCTCCTACCCCCAATTACAAGGACCAAGTAATGTTGCCATTATAATATCTATTATTATGGGACAGAATCCCATAAGAATAAAGATGTATGAATAAAACAGTTGTATGTTTTGCTGTGTTTAATGAAATCTACATATTTGGTGTCGCAGGAGAGCTAGCATATCTGACTTTGTACCAAAGGTGTGGGTTCAAATCTCACCTTGCCATTTAAAATTTATTGAAAACCCCCAGATAACCTGTTTCACCTATATAATACTAATAAAGGAATGTATGATGCTACAGGCCATTAAAAAGTCTGAAAACTGAAAATTTCATGGTGGCCATTGTATAAAAAATATATAATTACACTTGGAAAGGATCAACCATCCCCACTTGAAGTAATGGTGACATATGACAGTTCAGTGATTCCAAGTAGAAATCTGTGAATGTGATTCTTAACTTAATTTTAGTGAAGCTTGTCACTAATGTAACCAGGGTCAGAATGGTAAAAAGGGAGAGGCTAGGAGTTTATGGGACGAGGTGACTTCAAAGGTTTGAAGTTTTTTTAAAGGTTGTTTACTGAACAATGGGTTATTTGAAATATGTATTCTTAAGACAGTTCAATGGTTAATTACTTACTTGTGGGCTGCTGTTGGTAGTATCGCAAAGTTTGTGGAGTCATGTTAGGAATTAGAATTTCCTGACCATAAATCAGTATGTTAATTTACCCATGTTAATTCATTCATATTTACCATTTTCTGTAGCAGATTTCATTATATGCTTAGAGACCAGCTCATTTTTTTTATTGCTCCCCACTTAGAGAGAGACTTATGGTGCTGATAGGTGAATAACATTAGTCTCCTCATGGATTTATGGGAAGTTCACTTCCCCAAAAACAAAACCCGTACAGATTATTTTATTGGTTTGACCTTTTCATTCAAACTCTCTGGAATTACTATACGCTAAGTATTTTGAAGAAAGTACTATCTAAATTTTAATTTTTTTTCAAATTCTTTTTTTCTTGTTTAAAATTTATGTAAAATGCTAATAAATTGGAAAATGATAAATAATGATTCAGCATCCTCTAGCCTTTTAATAAGCTAGTTCTAGTCTATATTCAGGAGAAAAAAATTCAATGGTTCAGAATATTTTCAAGAAAAGATATATGTTTAGTCCATGAAAAAGAATGTTTTTAAAGGCATTTACACCTCTTTTCCACTGTAGGGGACTACATGCAATTTAGTTGTCCACTGTAGGAAACTGTAAGTTGCTGGCTGTCTTTACACTTTTTTATGACAGTTTTAATTATTTTTAAGTTATTATAGTCCCCTTCAGCCCACAAAAATAATATATGTTAATATTTGATCTTTGATTTTATATCATTCCCTATGCGATAGAATTTTTTTTATAATAAACCAGATTTCCCCCCGCAATTAGATTAGTTTAATTTAATTAATCAAATTAAAGTCTTATTATTTTTACTAATTAATAAGTAAGTTCTTTGATTCCATTTATTGTAAAAACAAATTTCCACCGGAATAAAATGCTTTAAGGATGGAAAATATCATTTTGGGTCCTCAAAGAGATGTCATAATATATCTTGAAAACTAAATGACATATATATATAAGGTTGATTCATAAGTAACTTCTGTTTTTTTATCTGACGTTTATTTTGCTCTCATTAAATAACAAAATTATATTAATTACTATGTATTCACCACTATTATCGATAACCTTATCCCATCTTCCTGGCAGTTTATCAATTCTTTCCTTGTAAAATGTGGTTGGTTTGGACTGGAAGAAGTTTTTGATAGCCTGCCTGACTTGCTATTCAGAATTGACGCTTTTTCCATTCAAAAAGTTTTGTAAGGAACAGAAAAGGTGGTGATCAGTCGGGGCAAGATCCAGGGAGTAAGGTGGATGTGGTAAAACAGACCTTCCAAGCTCAAGAACTTTTTTCTTGAGTCACCCTTGCTGTATGTGGTCGCCCATTGTCGTGTAAAAGAATGACATTTTGGCGATTTCTCTTGCACTCTCTCTGCTGAACTTATCTATCCGCCTGCAGTAATTGTTAAATTTGACTTCAACAACTCGTAGTGAATTATTCCTTGACAATCCCACCATACACGCAATAAAATCTTTTTGCCGTGGATGTTTGATGTGTGGTTGATCCTTATCAAGCCACTGTCTTTTGCGGACTATATTGTCATAGATAATCCATTTTTCATCGCCTGTTACAATCCTGTTTAAAAAAGGCTCAATTTTTACCCGTGAGAGCAGACTTGTAGCGATTGACATGCGATCTTCTTTATTCCGTCCACTGAGATTGTGAGGTACCCACACTCCTAACTTGCTGACTTTCCCTAATTTCTCCAGGTGGCGGTTAACAGTTGATTGTGATGTATTCAACCTTTCTGCTATACCTCTTGTTGATTGGCTTGGATTTTGCTCCAATATTGCCTTTAAAAGGTTGTCGTCAAGGTCGGAAGGACATCCCGTGCTCGGTTCGTCTTTTAAGGTAGCATCTCCAGAACATAATTTTATAAACCAATTATATATCGCTTCCCAATTATACCACACTTCCCCAATGACCGTTTGCGCTCCACATTGTTATAGACGTTCCACTTTTCGTCATCATTCTCTTCAAAAAAGGATCGTTTTCTTCACGTTTCCGCTACAAATCACAGATGGAAATCCTTTGGGCAAGGTAAGCCTCACTAAGTTGATGGGGAACCCAAACATCGAGCCTGCTCACGTAGCCAAGTTGATGCAGATGGTTTTCAACACTCGATTTGGATATTTTGAGGATAACTGCGATCTCCCTAGTTGTATAACGGGGATTGGTGTCGACTATTTCCTTCACTTTGTCGCTGTTAATCTCAGTTGGCCGGCCAGAACAAGGTGCGTCTTAAACTGAAAAATTTCCCGATCGAAATCTTGAAAACCACTTCTGGCACTCATGTTCTGTAACAGCATCCTCTCCGTATACAACGCATATCTTCCTGCAAGTTTCCACTGCTTTCTTGCCTTTTTTAAAATAAAAAAAAGCATGAGGTGTCGATAATGTTCGTTTTGGTTTTCCATTTTCAGAATGATCCTAAACACACAAAATACAATCAGTCTCGTCGGAATTTCGCGTCAAACTACTTTGAAGTGTCTAGTATCTGACGAAAGTGCACTTGCAAGGGACGGACTGAAGTTAGCTACATATTGGACTGCTTGAAGTTTCGTGACGACAAACACTGAACGGACTTTTTGGCCAACCTGATATAAATGCCTTTCTATGGGAGGTGTCTATAATTTTTTTTTTTTTTATTGTGGAAGTTCTCCATTGGAATGAAATTTGATGTATTTCTTTTTTTAACAATATTTTATGGAAAGATTAATTTTTTTTATTGATTGTTTCAGGCTAGACAGCTATAATCTTGGAGACATGAATTTAAAGCCTTTGTATCGGAAATCTATTTCCACTCCTCAGTTAACTCCTTTTGATTCTGATGATATAGATACGTCTGCATTTTTCAATAAAGGAATCAGGTTTATGCTCTTAAATTTGCTTTATTTTAATTTCTGTTTAATTATTTATGCCCTATTAAGTAAGGAATTACACTTTTAGGGTTGAAAGATAGACTATTCTTTTGGGAACCACCCTCTTATATTTATCTATTTATAGAAATGAAATAACTTTATTTTCCATCTTTGGATTTGAACCTAATGGTGTTCCAGAATTAACGCAAGATTTGAATTTGCCGCCATTTGTGCAGTAAAGTGCTGGCAACCCTTAAAAAAAAACAATTTGACACCTGGCAGTTTATGGTTAGTAAAAATGGAGCTTTACACAATAGAACAACGTGTCTTTATTGTTGAACATTGTCTCAAAAATAATGAAAGTTTGGCGGCTACAGTTCGAAAATTTCATACAAAATTTGATCGGAATAGTGTTTTGACTTCATCAACTGTGAAGAGATTAATTGAAAAATTTAGGGAGACTGGATCAGTTGGAGACACTAAACACACTGGTCGTCCATAAACAAGCCTTTCAAATGTCAATATCGAAGCTGTGAGTGAGAGTGTTGTTGAAAATCCAGGAACATCAATTCAGCGTCGTAAACACAGTTCTTTGTGCCGAAATTGGATGATATTGATGTGGCCAATATGTGGTTTCAACAAGATGGAGCCCATGAAACAATTCAAATACTGCATGAAAAATTTCCAGGTCGTCTACTCTCTCGTTTCGGTGACCAGAATTGGCCCCCTAGATTGTGTGATTTAACATCTTTAGATTTCTTTTTATGGGGTTATTTGAAGTCTAAGGTGTATGTCAATAAGCCCACATCCACCCACCCATGCATTAAAAGAGGAAATTCCAACGCTGCATCAACAAAATTCAACCACATTTATGCCAAATGGTCATGGAAAATTTCGACAAAAGAGTGCATATGTGCCAGCAAAGTCGTGGAGGCCATTTGCCCGATGTGTTATTCCATAAATAACTCTATCCTATTTACTTTATAATTCAATAACAAAAATACTAAAAACTGTGTTTTCTATTTAAATCAAATCTTGCATTAATTCTGGGACACCTTTTAGAACCTTCATAGAAGCAGTTACAGTAACTGCTAAATCATATGAAAGCTCTTGCCATTGTGGAGGTCACAGTCTCAATATTTTTTAACTAACCCCTTCACTATATATTATTATTAAATAAACAAATCCTGTTTACTACTTTAAAAAGTTAAGTTTAAGTTAGGTAATATGATATATTATGGTTGATCATATGTTGTTACATTAATGTGTTTTGACATGTGATGATCATAATTTACCAAAAGCTGGACTATTTCTCTCTAATATTAGCGAATGAATGTGATTAAAACAAAACATTCACTAATACCTTAGAGTAGAAGACTACAAAAGACTAACTAAGATCTGAAAGAAGATGGATCAATTTGATAATGATAATTCCTTGACAGGAAGATTAGCCTATGTCTGAAGTCAACTTGCTCTTTCAAGTCGTTACCCAGTTTGATTCTGTAATTTAATTCTATCCAGTTCATAGAAAAATATACTGTCTTATTGAATGTGTTAAAGAAACAAGATAGCTGTCGGGTATTATGTTAGTAGCAAAGCAATGTAGATTTCTGCTAGGCACCAAATTGTATTAGATCTTGAGGCTCTGTGCTGTGTAGATGGATCCGTGTTTATAAGTATAATCTGATCAAAATAAAGAACAAGAAATGAGTCACCCTAAATTCTTGGCTTCCAGTCACTTACAGAACTGAGCAGACTTTTGTCATCTGATTTTTTAAGTTAACAGAGGATATATTTTACCTCAATGTCATAATTCTGGAGGGTTCGAGCTGACAGTAACCATATCACTTGCCAACGAGTGACTATCAGTTTGAGCCCTCAAGAATTACAGTATAGCAGACTATTATCATTTGATTTTTTATGTTAACATAGGGCACAATTGTACCCCAGTTTGGCTATAAATGAGTCGAGAACCATAATAACTCTCCTCGCAGGACATTATTCAAACATAGTTTACACAAACTAATACTTGAAAATTGCCAAATTGGCAACCAAACACCTACACAGTGGTGTTAGGTGCTATTAAATAGACAGCTGATATTTTTTTTTATAAATTTGGTGTCAGTTGTTAACTTGAAAATGACTTCAATTTAGGTTAGCCACCAATATTATTCTTTCTTTTTTTTTCCCCTGCAGTGACAGCACATGGAGTGTTTTTAAGAAAGTGGAGCAGAAAAGTACATATGAAGCTCCCGTAACTCGTGGTTCACTCATGTCTGGAAAGGCTAGGCAAGTATCAAGACAAATAATCATATTTCTAAAATTTACACCTCTTGAAATTACATGCTATACCTAATAATGATCAACATTCTAATTGTTAGTAATAGATAATTGTTGTAGCCCCATTTTATAAGTCTAACAATGAATTAGCTACCAGTATCAGGTCAGAGGAGAGGTACAACATAGCGACACGCAGTCTTTTGTCTGGGTAACCTGGCAACCTTTTTTAGTGTTTTTCAGCAAGTGACTATTGGACTCTTACGTCATATTTTGAACAAGAACAATTTATTAGCATTTTCTCCTCATAACCTTCATCTGTTAGCTTTTAAGACTATGTATATTTATCTTGTTTCTTGCCTCTTTTAATAATTCTTTGAAGATCTTCATTTCTTTATTTTGTATTATAAAATTTTTGCATCAACATTATTTTAGAATCAAAATATTTTTAATTAATTTAAAGTACTGTCAAACATAAAATTGCTATCCATTTACATTCTGTTGCAACTGGCGAATATTTTACAGACACATGGTGAGTTATATATATTATTATATACGGCTTTCAGTTCCGAAAGCCCTCACTACCATCACATTTGGTCCTCCACAGCTATTTTACAGGATTTAATTTAATTTTTATAATTTTACGTATTTTCTTTGTTGTGTGCACATTGTACGTATATGTGTTTATATATTTTTCTCTGTATGTTTTTAGCATTGTGACACTTTTTCTTAGGATAATCATTTTTATCATATTTTTTTTAGTTTCGCTTTGTTGTTGCTTACTCAGTTTTTCACCTAAAACTTTAAGATGAAAAACTCATTTCCCGATCAGCTGAATCACATTAGTCAAGACAAAGCGTAATTAAAAATGGTGCCAAAGAGTTCTAAGTGATTGCCAAGCAGGAAAGGCTTAATGCCTCTGACCCTTCAAAACTGTTTTTATTCAAGGGCATGCACAGGGAACCCCTTGCAAGCTTTGGCTTCTTTAATGAGGTCTGGGACAAAGTAGTCTTCCTATATGTTTTTCATGAGATTTCTTCTTTTTTTCCCTCAGAAAACTACAAAAACCTTCATGCACAGACCAAAATAAGATAGGATAGGCTTGTGAAATTTATGAATCACACATGAATCCTACTCCTGCCACTGTAGTTAGTGTCTCTTCAGAATTAAACGGTCCATTTAATGAATCTCGTATCATCAGAGCCCGCTTGCCGCAGATAAATCTACCACAATTTTCTGGGGTCTACAGTCTACATTTGTCATTTCAAGACCAAAAACCTCCCACCGCCACACTCAGTGGTATCTCCAAGTCACATGAGGTTGTTTTGGTCACAGCATTAGCCAGGATGAAAGGTGCGGAGGGGAAGTACCAGATGATATGCCTTGTGGAAGTTAACACTGTTCCATCAAAGGAAATAGTCTCAATGTCTTGGTCTAACATTCTCGTAAGTATCACCGTTGATTGCATGTATCGGGCAATTACCCCAAACTTATGGTGTCCTCTCTTGCACTCTCCAGCCAAGAATGCACAATAGTTAATTCAGCACTGATGTCATTGTCATCCAAGACATCACTGGTCATCTACCACATTCCGAATTACCGCAAGATTTACTCCATTCCTACAAACTGGCAGATCCGACATGTTGGAAGCCTCAAGAGGTGGTCGACTTGTACTTTGACCTGGTCACAGGCACTATGTTTGAGTCTCCAAGAAGACTTCCCAAATCTAGTTTCTACATAATTGAGGAACATTGTCGCAGATAGGTGCGACGCCTCTAGAAACGAAATACATCCAGTTTCACTCTGATCCCACCTCCACCCTCTGGAAGTTGAGAAATTACATCAGGCCTCCTCTGTCAAAAGAAGAATTGGTTTGCATAGAAAATTTATACCACTCAATATATGCTCCCTTCAAGTTGCTATTTCTGAGCTTAACGTTTTAAATCACCAAATGTAATATAATACAACAGCTGCACAGTCAATTTCCCAATCTGGAGTATAAATTGGTTCATTGCCCTATTCTTATTCAGGAACCTGAACACAAGGATATACAGGCAAATGTCAGAACAGTAAACAAGTAGTCAACAGGAAATCAGATTCCAAAACTCATGAGGAAGTCTTGCGCCCAGACTTTTCTCAACAACTTTGTAACAACACAGGAGTAATGCATGCCCAGGCCAGCCAAATCGGGCTCAGTACGTTATTCTGGATATTCAACAAATTCCAGTGCAGCCGGAACACCTAACTGAGAACCATACTCCAGTAAATTGTGTCCAATGCCACAAATTCTACCACTAATGCAAATTTGGTGAAACAGGCTAATAAAGTTAGAAGAATTGTTAACTGCAGCTCCTGTCGCTCAGACACCAGCTGAAATGTCCAATGATCAGACTTTGACTTTTCACTGTTCTAATGAATCACTTGCTTTGGTCACGGATATCCGGACTCTCTCCAGGGTTGACGGCCGTCTAGCACCATTTAAACTACTCTACAGTGCCAAACATCCCTTTATTTGTAGCGTCATGTCCTATCACCGTGCCCAGTGTAAGAGGTAAAGACCAGGTGTGCATTGTGATGCTCATTTACAATGATTTCAAATCTTAGAACATCGCACATGGCATTTCTGAAGATAAATTCAGTAAACTAGTACATTTTATAAATTTACTTTGAGACAGAGTTATCTAGTGTGAATAATCTAGCACCATCTTATTATGCTCAGTGATATATCATTGCAGGTACCTTTCGCAAATGTTGTTAACAATGATATATCTCTCAGTCAGAAAAAGGTTTAAATAATCTGAGGAAAATTATATGTATACAACAGTGTTCTTGTATTTGTACATAAATAAATACATTTTAAGTTAATTAATTTATTACACGCAACTTTTAAATCCTGGTGTGGATTATAACCTCCTCTTATTTAAAAAAAAAAAAAAAATGTTTGTAAACAAAGTATCTGTATTGTACAAATGAAGGAAGCTGAGTGCCATCGCAGGGTTCTCTTTTCATCTTTTACCTTTTTTTAAAAAAAAACAAAACACCATCACAGCATGGTGGCACTTTTTGGGGGAGGGGGTGACAAATACGTGTGGGCTGCCAGATTGGCACCTCTGGTTCACTATAATATTATATTTTCAGGCTTAAAGCCGACTTATTAATAGAAAAATGTGATGTGTTTGTTGTGATAAAAATGTTTAACATGCAGTGATTTCCTTCTAACTTTTAATCAATAAAAATGTATTGATGTTAAATTCAATTATTAAACATGATTGTTGGGGGCCAAGGTGCACAAAATTAAAAATATCAATAATAGTGAAATCTCCGAGCACCCTAGTAAAATATGCCGATTCCGTTACCTCTCATTGTAGTACAACTCGAGCTGCAGGCAATATTGAACAATAATTGCTCTAATAATTGAATAGAAAGGGCATCTGAAAATAGAATTGTAACAGTGCAACTTCATCTAAAAAATGCTGTCATAAACCTGATATTAATGAATTGTGAAAGAAAATAATAATGATAATGCAAAATTAAATCACAAAAAATCAAATTTGGCTAATGCTTAACAATAAATTTATTTGAAAAATAAAGCATACATATTATTCTAATATTTGTTTATTTATTAATAAATATTTTAATTATATATTTTTTATATAATTTTAAAAAACTTTATATTTAATAACTTTTACGTTATATCAGGGTTCTGTTAATAATTATATAGGAAACTTCTGGCAAAAGGAATATTGGTTTTATTTATAACACATTGAATAACTAAAATTGATATACAAAAATAATATACGTACGTAATAAAGAATACTATTAAGACTAACATTAAAAATGGTACCTTGTAAATTATTCGTAACTGTATACTAATACTGGCCAGTGCTTCTTGTGGATAATCTTCGTTGGTTGTCTTCTTTTGCTTGATCCGAATCGTCTTACTTGCGCGTCCTTGGTCTTCGTGTTGAGTGAAAGTGTGCCCCACGAGGCGGTGGGTCGCCGTGCCTTCGCAAGGATGCTACCTGCTCTGCCTGCCTTCGGACGAAAGAAGAATGAATGAATTGGTCCTTGGTCGGCTCGTATATATATCTGCATCTCTCCGCTGCCTTCTTGACTTTCAACTCGTTATTTAATGCCAGTTGTTTTGAATATTTATTACTTTGCTTAAATTAGAAGTTTATATGATAAATGTTTATATTAAATATGATATTATTTTTATTTCAATTATTAATAATTAATATGATGACAATAAAAACGTTCATACTTCCAAAAATGAATCACGGATCGTTATTACGTTATTCAATGCTCGCTAATTTTGAGTTTATTTAAACAAACACTATTAAAAATCATCATTTTAAAATATCACAACATTCGGGTCCGCTCCGATTTAAAAAAAATTTTTTTGAGCTTGTCTAAAAAAAAATTTTTTTTTTTTGTTTTGATCTTATTGATCTTATATTTTACTATTGATCTTACATTTACTTGTTCATCATATTAGTCATTTGTATTTTCTTATAACTAAATTACAATACCAAAATGTATGTCACAAATTTTTACATGTACTATACAGATTTTAACATTCAATTATTACAATAATTTTTCATTTTCAAGTCTTTACCTTGCTTGATTGAGATTATTTTCATAATAAGATTTCTAAATTAAATTTAATTCTCTAGTCTTTAGATTTAGACTTTAACACATTTTCAACTTTGATTGTATAGTTAAACATTCTAACATTTTAATACAATATAATAAACTTTAAATTTCCAAATTCTTACATATGTGATTGATGTTATCTTATAATAAATTATTTCAATTGATTTTAATTTCAAGCTTTTCAATGTCTTTTACCATATTTTCAAATTTTATTTTACAACTAAACATTTTAACACTTTAATACTCTATAATAAACTTTAATTCCAAATTTTTACATGGGCCTGATTGCTGTTATATTAAATTATTCCAATTGATTTTAATTTTCTAGCTTTTCTATATCTTTTACCATAATTTCAACTTTGATTTTACACTATAATAAACTTTAATTTCTAAACTTTACACGTGCCTAATTGCCATTTTTTAATAATAGATTTTTCTATTAATTTAAAAAGTTTTTTTTTTATTTTTTTTAATTACTTTTATATTTATCCGATTACCATTATTTCGTAATAATAAAGTATAGCTGTTTTTTCCTTTTCTTTTTAAAAGTATACTCTACAGCCCAAAAAGTATCCCTGAAGTTATTTTTAAAGTCCTTCCTTCTATTTATTTTCACGTTATTTTCACTAAACTCGCCAAGGGGAATTTCACTAAAATTATATACAATTTTAAATTCTAATTTCTTCTTATTTAAACTTTTAACCATTTTACTTTTAATTTTCTTTATAGTTACTACTGGGTCAGACTTTTTAAATTGCTGAATCTCTAAATTATCATGATTTTTAATTATTTTTATTTCATTAGGATCAATTACCGGTTCATTATTTATGCACGTTTTTTGTTTCTCAAATTTAATTTCCCTTTTTAAAGGATGTATTTTTTCATCCAGTTGTGCATTAGAATCTTTGAATGAAATTTGTAAATTTTGTTTAATGATCTCTTTTTTATTGTCGAATTTTTCATTATTTTCTTTAATTTGTGTACCTAAATCTTTTTTAATTAATTTTTGTTCATAATATAAGAGTTTATTTTCGGTTTCTAATTTATCTTTTTTAAAATCCTTAATCTGATTTCCCAGTTCCGGTTTTAAATCCGTTTCTTTAACATGCATTTCTTTATCAAGGTTTACATTAAATTCTTTGAAAGGTTTTTGTAAATTTTGTTCAAAGATATCGAATCTTTTGTCAAAGTTTTCGAATAGTTCGTTCATATTACGTTTATTTTCGGCAAATGTTTTGTCAATCATACGGTTCATATCACGTGCATGTTCGTCTAATTTGTCCATCATTAACCTAAATAACTTTTGCATCTCACTTTCCTCACGACTCGATTTATCTACGCTTTCCATGACTGAATTTAACAATACAAATTCCTACCACAAACACAATTTTTAACACTTCTTGACCTAACCTTTTAAATTTAAACAATTTTTTGTGACACACTTTATCCAATCAATCCTTTAACCAGATTTCCTAAATTAACATTTCTCTGTTCGCGGGCGCCAAATATTCTGATATTTGCTTATTTATTAATAATTTAATTTAATTATATATTTTTTCATATAATTTAAAAAAACTTTATATTTATAACTTATACGTTATATCAGGGTTCTGTTAATAATTATAGAGGAAACTTCTGGCAAAAGGAATATTGGTTTTATTTATACACATTGAATAGCTAAAATTGATATACAAAAATAAAATACGTACGTAATTAAAGAATACTATTAAAACTAACACTTGTAATTATTCGTAACTCTATACTAATACTGGCCAGTGCTTCTTGTGGATAATCTTCGTTGGTTGTCTTCTTTTGCTTGATCCGAATCGTCTTACTTGCGCGTCCTTGGTCTTCGTGTTGAGTGAAAGTGTGCCCCACGAGGCGGTGGGTCGCCGTGCCTTCGCAAGGATGCTACCTGCTCTGCCTGCCTTCGGACGAAAGAAGAATGAATGAATTGGTCCTTGGTCGGCTCGTATATATATCTGCATCTCTCCGCTGCCTTCTTGACTTTCAACTCGTTATTTAATGCCAGTTGTTTTGAATATTTATTACTTTGCTTAAATTAGAAGTTTATATGATAAATGTTTATATTAAATATGATATTATTTTTATTTCAATTATTAATAATTAATATGATGACAATAAAAACGTTCATACTTTCAAAAATGAATCACGGATCGTTATTACGTTATTCAATGCTCGCTAATTTTGAGTTTATTTAAACAAACACTATTAAAAATCATCATTTTAAAATATCACAACAATATATGTAAGACAATTATTGAAGGTGGGGTGAATAAACTGAAATCAGTTTCTCTGTAAACAAAGACACGACAATTACAGTTTATAACTATCACTTCTCTATTCACCCTCTAATTACAACTTTAATTACTTAATGTAACCTTTTTGTCTCACTTTTTAGAATATTGCTGATAGCTCCATCTTTTATATATATTTTATTTACTATTTATTATTAGGTTCTATTAACAAAAATAAATCTGGCAAAAAGATGAATTTAATTTTACAAACATAAAAAAATAAACTTAATTTATTAATTATATAAATACTTGTCTATAAATTCGATTCCTTTTCTTCTTTAATTCTCTTCATTCTTTAATCAAAATTAATACTTCTTCTCTTCGTGCTATTTCTCTTCCGTTCTGCTTTAAGTCAATAACCACTAACCAACAAAGTTTTTAAGTTTTTCTTACTCACAATCTCAAGCTAATAATATGTATTACCGGCTGATCCCAAAACTAGAGTGTAACTGTGTGTGTTCTCTCAGAACCACAACAAAAACTAATTATAACTGGCTAAAACTAGAGAGTAATTCTGTGTGTGTTCATTTTCACAACAACTATACTATCCTTTGTTTTTTTCATACACTCTCACTTGTTTTTATTTTGCCTTCTTGATAAGTTGGATTAAATATTATATAAAAACTCCACAATCTCTAATATCACAACAATATATAAATAATAAATATTTGAATAATATATTGTCATGTTATTTTTAAGAAGTGATTTAAGAGAAAGATCATTTTATTATATAAAATGTTTAAATTCAAATTATGTATTATTAATTATTAATAATTAATATGACGACAATAAAAACGTTCATACTTTCAAAAATGAATCACGGATCGTAATTACGTTATTCAATGCTCGCTAATTTCGAGTTTATTTAAACAAGCACTATTAAAAATCATCATTTTAAAATATCACAACATTATATAATGCCAAACCACATTAATTCCAATTTTCTTTTCATAAACAAAATAAAATCATGAACCTTCTAAGTTAATAATTAAATTCAATTTAACAAAATAAAATTGTGAATTTTCCAATTAATAACTAATTCCTAGTTTAATTTTGTTTTGGAGAGAGAGAGGATGGCGCAAATATAAATTGTTGGGTCTGACCTCTCAATCTGTGATAATGTTGTCGTCTTCTCAGTGTTGAACCTGGCAATTTGATGCAGTGTCGGCAGTCCTCTGATAAAACGAAATCTCACGTTGGATTTCTCCAACTTCCACATCCCAATTGTGTGCGAAATCATTCGCAAATTTTGAGAATGTAAAGGCCGTTCAGGCAAGATGGCATAGTTTCAATGGCTTGATCTAGCAAAACTGACTTAAGATAATCCTTTACGTACACGTACAGTAAACAATAACAACTCTTCCCTAACTCTCTCTCTCTACCGTCTCCTATTTATTGTCTCTCTCTCTCTCTCACACACATTGCTCTTTTCTTATTGATATCAAATCCATAACATCAACATAAACAAAACAAACCAAATTTATTTCACAACTCATTTATATAAAAAAAAAAAAATAAAATAACTTTTACTTTTGATTTACGTAATTAAATAATATCAAAATAAAGGAATTCTACTCAATTCTATTTACATTATTTTAGTCGGCCCTTTCATACATACCGCTAACATACCGCCCACCTAAAATATTTATGATTTTACTTTGTGTCGTTTAACATTGGAAGGGGGGCGAGATTGTGGATGGTCCTCTTAAGTAATCCGCCGGCGCACTTTATTGTTGCGACCCTCACAATACCATCATCTCCAGAATGGAGCTCTACAAGTCTGCCCAAGTTCCAATTCAGAGGCATGGCATTGGTGTTCTTGATCATCACTAAATCTCCTACTTTGGGCATAGAAGATGAGTTTGTCCATTTTACTCGTGCTTGTAGTAAATGAATGTACTCATTACTCCAACGTCGCCAGAAGATCTGAGTAGCATTCTGAATGAGCTGCCATCTGGATTGTCTGTTTTCATTGATTTCAGTTACGTCCTTCTCTGGTGGAGCAATTAATGATGAGCCAATTAGAAAATGCCCCGGTGTCAGGTAATCGAAGTTGTCTGGATTCCCAGATATTGTGCAAAGGGGTCTAGAATTAAGGACCGCTTCAATTCTTGAAAATATAGTTGAAAGTTCTTCAAAGTTAAATGCTCTGTCACCCAATGTTTTTCGGAGATGTGTTTTGGCTGATTTTACCGCAGCCTCCCAAAGTCCTCCAAAGTGAGGTGAGGCTGGGGGGTTAAAATGCCACTGTATGCCCTGCCCTGAAGCATGAGTGGCCAGTATTTCCATAGTGTCTGTCTTCCTATACCACTCAATCAGTTCTGTTAATTGACGAGCTGCTCCTACAAAATTGGTTCCGTTGTCAGAATAAATATGAGTTGGCAGACCCCTCCTAAGAATGCTTCAATTGTGAGGGCGGACACTAATTCCAAGTGTACAGCCTTTACCGCCATGCACACAAAGACGCATAGATATGCCTTTGAAACTGGAGCGTTTTTACGTTGACTGAGTTTTATTGCAAAAGGCCCTGCGAAGTCGACTCCAACCATTAAAAAGGGGCGTCCTTGGTTCACCCTGGACAATGGTAAGTTACCCATGAAAGGATTTTCGGGTTTGGCCTTTTACTTTTACTTTTTACCTTGGCCTTTAAAAAAAAAACTTTTACTTTCGATTTACGTAATTAAATAATATCAAAATAAAGGAATTCTACTCAATTCTATTTACATTATTTTAGTCGGCCCTTTCATACATACCGCTAACAATGATTTTATTATTTTCTTTAGACAACTTAGACAGTCACTGGCATCATCTTTAGATCAAGAAGTTAAGCTCAAATGGTTATCAAAAACATTTCAAAAAGAAGGAAACAATCCTGTAGAAATAAATAAAATAAAAGACAAATCTGCAGATGAGTATTCAAGGTAAGTTCCATTCATTTTCACTTTTAGTTTCAAGAGTATTTAAATGTAATTTCATCAGTGCCTTAAAAAAATAATTCTGTTGGAGGATTTTCTTAATGTTTTGTTATCATAATAAATTTAAACATAAGCATTAATAAAGTAATTTGGTGCTGAATGGAAGAGGCAACTTATTAAGTCTATATTGAAACTTTTCCAGCCTCTTCCAATATTTTTACTCAACAGCAAGTACTTTTGACATGTCGGTGATGAATTTTGAAAAGTACTTGCTGTTCATAAAGAATATTTTGTGAAGGTTGTAAAGTAGTATTTCCTTACAGGCTTAAAACAAATTACATTAATAATCTTGTAAAAGTTCCATTATAAAATTGAATACGTGTTATTTGAGAGAAACAAGAAAGAAGTTGGACATTGAGTGCCGCTTAAACGTTATGTGTGTTTTGTTCGTTAAAATTGATATGTTATCAGATCAGAATGATTATAAAAGAAAACAGCTCAGAGAATCAAATATGCTACATAAATTCCCCTTACTTCACAATACTGCAGAGTATTGAATACCATATAAAATTTTTAAAATAAAATGTATTTTATGCAAAAAAAAAAGTTTTAACTCTACTGCTGTTTAAAACTAGCATTAGTCTCCTTTCTTCCGGCCCAATATTATATTTTGCGATGTCACAGTATCAGGAAATTATATTAGTTTTTCTGAAACATTTATGCGATTAAATAGTTTTATATTTAAATTTTAAATATGACCTACAAAAGTATTAAAGCTTCTTAAAGTAAAGTTACAAAAACTTGTTTCAATTGTTTTATTTTAGCATGGACCATGAAAGAGCGTTTAATATGATAAACTATGTTTATATCAATTGTTTTAAAATATGCTTTTCTTGTTATAGGGGAAGTGGAGAAGGTACAGACCATGAAGATGATAATCATTCACAAAATAAATCAGATAACAACTTTACTCAATCTTCCAAAGAATGTATTAGTCCGATTGAAACGATAAATTATAATAATATAGAAGAGTTGGATGAATCCTCTACTAGTATGGATTCATACATTCAAAATGAGACCATCATGCTTAATCGAGGGAAAAATAATTTAGAAATAATTGAAGAAGAAGGGGTCAACAGGGATAGCTTATGTGGTGGTGAATCTTACAACAGTGTAAATGATACCGATTATGAAGTAACTGCCATCACCGACAGTAACAGTATCTTGACCCTCTTCAAAGATTTAAAGAGTGAAAAAGAAGCAATGGATTCTAAATGGTTTGCTTTTATGAAACAGAGAGAAGTTTTTGAAAATAAATGGAATGACGTTGCATCAATGATGAAAATGTTTGAAGAAAATTTAAGAAAAGAAGAAAATTCAAATACAACTATAAAAAATTCAAGCAAACCAAAAAAGGTTATTTGTACAAAATTAAGGAAAAGTATTGAATCAAGTCCTAGAGTATGCAAGAAACTTTTTAAATCATCCAACATTAGTTCTTCAAAAACCTGTTCTGAAGGAAAAACAAACATGAGTAGTTGTAAAACCCCAATTAGCACTGATAAAAGATTAAAAATGTTAAGGAAATCATTATGTTACACGCCCAACACTCTATCCAGAAAGGTTGATGACCAAGCCAAAGATATATTTGGGGAAATATAATTTATTGAAAATTGTTCTAACTTTGTACCTGTGGGGAGGGAGTATATAGTTTTAATTAGTAAAACTAATTGTGAATAATGTTGGTATTTGACACTTATCAAAGTTGATTGTTAATTTCTAATATGCGATGTTTTAAAATAGATTTACAACATGTTACAAATTAAATTACACTACATTTTGCCAAGATTTGTTTATATATTATATTATGTTATTTCCAATATACACACTGTTGCGCAAGATTGTGATGAAACTATGTAAATATGAACCAGTTCTTACTTAGATAAAAACAATTTTTAGAAATATCTTTTGTAAATAAAGTTTAAATGGTGTTTTTAACTATAAAAAATAAACATTAAACAAAAAATTATTTTATATTTTTAACATCATTAAGACTTATGATGATCCACATTTGAGAGTTGTGGGTGGTGCTACTCCCTCTACATGCATGAAACATGGTCTATCCATATTGTACTGAAATTAAAGATTATAAAAAGTAAACAAATTGGAAAACAAATTTTTTTATTTATTTAAAAATGAAAAGTAAAAAACATTTTATGTGTTATCTGTACATTTTTAAAACTCAAAGATCATTAGTATTTAATCTGAATGGGTTGAAAATGTCATAAAACTACTAAATATTAATTATTAGCGAAATAAAAAAGGTGTTGGAAGGGCTGGGATCTCCAGTCCAATTGGGTCATTGATTGATAAGGATGGCTCCTTCAAAAGAGGGTCTAACCTGGGGTCCCAGGTTCAATCCTAGACCATGTCAGTTCTTTTCTTCGGTTAGTAATTTAAAAATAAGTATCAGCACTAGTAATTATTAATATTAAGTTAGTAAGTCATTTTTATTATTGGTGAACTTCCTCTTTAATTATTATTTACTGCTGTTTTGATAACTGGTCAAGCCTTCACTAGAATTTTTTTTTAAACAATCTTTATTGACCTATCATCATTCAGGCTCCAAGGACCAATAGGAATGTACTCATCTGAATATGTCATGGATTCTTCCAGTCACTTATAGAAATATCATCAAAAGTCAGATCAATTATTCTGTTATTTCTTGTTTATGTGTTGCATGGACCAAATGAAGGCTTGACCAGCTATCAACATGGTATGCAGTAAATAATTAAAGAGAAGGTACACATAGAATAAAATGCCATACTAACTTAATATTAATAATTACTAGTGGTGATAATTAACTTCACTGATTTTTATGTGGTGCATGGAGAGATCAATAGCTTCATCTGTCGATCATTACTAAGGCCTGGATTTATATGCAACAAAAAACATTAAAATATTTTGTAAAATATGCATGGTGCAGTCAAATAGCTGATTGAAAAGAAACAAATTTTATTCCTCAACAAAATTAATGTTTTCATTAAAAAATAGGCTAAAAAGAATCATATTATTTAAGTAATAATTGATTTAACTACAATGATACACTTATTTAAATTAAAAATGATTTGACTTACAAAATGTTTATATTCAAATTATGAATGATTTTCTTATTCACCACTTTTTCTTTCACAAGGGATTCCTATGTTGCATGCACAACAGAAACCAACTTTTTCGCCTGCTGAAATCATTTTATTTATTGCCTTTGTTAAATAAGATGACCCAATCGTACAATTTTGAACAAAAAGAAGACTTGATTTTTCGGCATTGTTCTTTATTGCTTCTATAAATAAGTTAAACTGAATAGAGAAGGCGCCAAAGGTACTTGAGTATTCCAAATATGAGGGCCTCATTATATCAATTCCTTTAAGCTCAAATGCTAATATTCTGGGCCATTTTATGATATAATTTTTTATTATGCCCACCCTTTAGACACCAAAGAAATAATTTAGAACATGCTATACATTCATTTTAACAATTATTTAGTGGCAATAAGAACTAAATATCTCAACGTGAATGAAGTATCTGTTTACGATTTCTCATTTATACTAGCGTATAAATACTTAGTGTTGTCCCAACTTCTTCACCACGGACAAATAGAAGTTACCCTCTTAAGGGACCAGAAAGGACCTCCCAACATTTCATATTTTATAAATAAATCTTTGACGTCAGTATAGAGAGAGGGGACTAGTTCACGATCCCGATAACACTAAAGCTCACTATGGGCGCGGTCGACGTAACAAGCCCGATTGGCCGAAATAAACTCTCCTCTCCTTTGATGGGTACAGGAATGACCTCACCTACACTTGAAGCTGAGACTTCAAAGAAGAAAAAATGGCGACTGCTGTGGAGGTTGAACCTCTAGAAAGCGCCCGGTTCCTACACCACCGATTGGATGACGAAGGTGGCTTCGCTCATGCCTCTGACACTGCTATCCCGATGTAAAGCCCCATGTCACTGACCCTTCAACCCCCTCCAGACCACATTCTGCCATAAGCAATAATTGGAAGAATAAATGGTTCAGGACCAGAGACAGCCAAGCCAAGGTAGTTGCGAATTATCTCACAACGCAAATCCGAAGCTTAAAGCGAATTTGGAAGATGGCAAAGTGGCATGAGTGACTTCGAAGAGCTAACGGGGATCCCAGAAAGTCCTGGAACTATTGAAGCTGTTAAAGACCACAAAACGTAAGACAGCTACTGTCCGTCTTCACGAAGGTGACACACTTCTTACTGCGGAGCAACAGGCAAAGAAACTGGCCGATCACTACGCTGGGGATATCACGTCTAGAATAGAACGGTGATTACCATCCACCACCTCCTCGGCTAGAAACGGAACAAAACCACATGTTTATATCTCCGAAGCAGCTCAAGGTAATTGTTTGCCGGTTTCAGGGAAAACGAGCACCAGGGCATGACGAGATACAAACGGTTCTTTGTACCGTGAGAGTACACCTCGCAAACTTATGCAAGTCTCGTATGAGATTGCGGTACTTTCCCAACAAATGGAAAGAAGCCATCTTGTTCCCATTAGTCAAGCCGGCCAGGAGAGGAGATCACGCAGCTCACAACCACCCGATCAGCTTACTACCGCATATGGGGAAGATTATGGAGAAAATTCTTATGAATTATCTCAACTAGTACTGTGCTACCAACGACATCATTCCACCAGAACAGGCAAACATCCTCTTATGAAGCAACGGCTATGATTTCGCTAGACTGCACGTAGGCCTTGGACGTGTCCCACGGGACTCCGTCCCGAATGCTCTGCGACTGGTATTGCCCGGAGCAGCTCTATACAATGCTGGCTAGCTTCCTGAAAACCGATTGCTGCGGGTGTGGGTAGGTGATAGCTTTTCCGAGGCTGTGCCTCTGACCTTTTGAGTACCTCAAGGAGACGTGCTCTCCATAGAACTTTTCAATGTGTATACTTCTGCAATTTTTGGAGCTTGTTACAAAAACACCACAATTGCTGCTTTCGCCAGTTAAATAATTGATAACCAAAGGGGCCTTTTCAAAAAGTGATTTATTAACTAGACAAACAAATAATACTTATATGATAATAGTGACAGAGTAATACGTCAGGGGTACAGTAACGAGATGAATGAGAGCTGGTGAGAGGAAGAGGAGAATTATATAAGGACAGATTAGATTAAGGAGTGCTGATATTTATGCTGACTTAGGCGATGTGCAGGTGTCAGCTGTGTGTTGACTGTCGGTGTGCATGTGTCAGCTGCTTCCATAACTCCTTCCGTCTTTAGGTTTCTTGTTCCATCAAGAAATTAAGTTGATGGCTGCAGGTGCATGAGGGCTGTTATTTGTGTGATAAACCCTTGTTGCCAAAATGTTGATAGGCTCTTGTTGTCCGGGTTGGTATACAACTGTTGGTATCATGTTTTGTGGCGAGCTGGAAGTATATCTCTGCCTTAGGCAATATAAGATAAGGGTGATGCTGGCAGTTCCTGCAACTGAGCTTATTATATATATCTGTACCTCGGAGGGATACAACACATACAACATTTTTTTCATTTTATAACAACTGCATGATGTAAATAACAATAAATAGAATGTTCTGGTAAAATATTCTATTTATTGTTATTTACATCATGCAGTTGTTATAAAATGAAAAAAATGTATCCCAAAAATTTTGTATGTGTTGTATCCCTCCGAGGTACAGATATATACATATTAGAATTGTTAAATGTGAGTGGTTCAATATTTATGTTTGTTATATTTAAATTTTGTAATTCACTAATGTTTGATACTGTGATTACGTTATTTGTTTTATATAATTTGTTCATGGTTGAATCTACTAAATGATTCGATATTTTTGGGAGTTCTCTATAACATTCATCTTGGGTTAATTGGACTAAGCTTAAAGGTGGTAAGTATATGATATCATTATTTATACAATTTTCTATTTTGGAGAGGTTAAGTAATTGTTATAAAGCTATCTATGTTTTCTATATATTTAGTGTTAGTATTTATTGGTTTATAATTACATGTATGGGTTGTTCCTAATTTAATAAGGTTAGTTATACAAGTATTATTTAAGGGAAATAGATTAGTACAATAATATTTATCATCTAGTATAGTACAGTTTGAAGTATATAAAGTATTAGATTTCTTAATAATAATGGTTTTTACTATATCTAATGTTATATAATATTTTACAGATTTTACAGGTGCTGGTATGAGCAAATAGGTTGTTACATTTAGATTTGCCTTTGGAAGGTCTACAAAGATATGGAGTGCATCATTGCGAGTGGTGCAATGAATTCTGCTCATTAACCATAAGATTTCTGGGTTTCTAGAAACTAGAGTAACATTTTGGTGTACGTCTTTCAGTATTTGTGCCATTAGCGATGAATGTGTAATGCCAAGTTTGCATTGTTCAAGTGTTAGGGTTAGTTCGTCAATTGTGTTGTATAAATGCATCGAGATTATGTATAGGTCATAAAATGCAATTTCTTTATTGATTTTAAATATGTCATTCTTTTCTGTCTTAAAATTGTTATTGATAATTTTTATGTCTTTCTGGAAGTCGTTTATTATTTGTTTGTTAAGGTTAATGTTTTGTTCTATATTATGTTCGATGTTATAATTATTTCTTTCTACTTCGTTAATTATTTCGTCATAGTGTTGTTTGTCGTCTGCTGTCATTGTACCAGTAAGCCAGCTGATGGTTGTTCCTAGTCCGTTTATTAATCCTCTTTTTATTCTTTTATTGTGCGTTTTTAGGAAGTTCAATTTACTTTTTGTTTGAAGTATGAGGTCTTTTATTATAGGGTATGTTGGTAGATTGCGGTACAGTGGTATATTATTTTGTATGTTAGTTAGTTCTCTGTCAAGTAGACTAATGTTATAGAAATGGTATGTTCGATAATATTCTTCAATTATTTTTGCGTTATTGA
Organism: Acanthosoma haemorrhoidale; assembly: GCA_930367205.1. NCBI lineage: Eukaryota > Metazoa > Arthropoda > Insecta > Hemiptera > Acanthosomatidae > Acanthosoma > Acanthosoma haemorrhoidale. The sequence continues at coordinate 134,236,944 of OV884011.1, forward strand.
TTGTATAATGTAGGGCTCCGGGATTGTTACTTATGTCAGTCACTGTTATACTGGATGTCAATCTCCATAGAAATGTCTTGATTACTATCGTCTGAATCAGATTCATTTTCTCCTTCTGAAACAGTAATGTTTGTCTTAAGGTGTTGTTTTCGTGGTCGTTTGATTTTATTTATATGTGTTTTGTTTATTTCTTTTCTGTCTTTGTATAGCAGTACAGGTCTATAAGGGTTATTGTATTTACGATGGTGAGTTGTTTTTATATATATATGTTCGTCATTTATTTCAGGTGGGTCTTCGCGATTTGTATTTAATAACTCTGTTCTATTCTCTTTTTCTGTCACGATTTTATTCCGTATTAGTTCATGTATTATGTTCTTTTCGTCATGGTATTTTTGTACGTATTGTTCTTTTATTTCTATTTGTTTGTTAGGTCTTCTTGTTATTCCGAATGTTATTTCGTCCGGTGTCATGTTTAGTTTAGAGTTTAAGGTATTGTTGTATGCTATTGTTGCTAGCACTAGCATTATTTAATGATGTGTTTGTTAGTTCTTTGTCGTTAAGTGTTCGTCATATTTCGATGAGTGTACTATGTGCTCTGTTTAGTGTTCCTAATGAATTAGGATTTCCTGGGGTTACGTAAATTGGTTCGATTTCGTTAGTTTGTAAGAAGTTGAGTACTAAATTATTTTTGTATTCTTTGCCGTTGTCCATTTTTATCGATACGGGTGTTGGATATAGTGTTAAGTAAAGTTTAATGGCTTCGCATATGTTAATTCCTGTTACCGCTGGTATCATGTGTGTAAATAGTCTTTTCGAGAATGTGTTAATTATAGTTACTATGTATTTTCTGTCAAAATGTAATGTATCTATCATTAATTCTTCGAACGGTCTATTTGGTGATGGTGTTATCATGTACTTTGTTTTTATAGGGTTGCGTTCGTATTTAGTTTTCTTACATGTCTTACAATTGTTAATAAAGTCATTTATTGTTTCTTTCATTAATGGGAAGTAGTATAATTTTCTAAGTTTGTCGTAGGTTTCGATTGTGCCTCTGTGGGATGTTTTTCCGGTGTGATAGTCATTAATTATTTCAATTTGTCCTTCCTTGTCTAAGATATCGGTTACATAGTTTTTGTATCTTTTTAGTTTAACTGTTGGGTATGATTCTTGTATTAGTCTAGAAATGTCTTTAAATGTTTTATCGTACCATGGTTGGAGTAATGGGATATCTGGTTCACAGTAAATTCCATAAGTAATTTTGGGTCTAATAAATTGTTCGATTAGTGATTCTAAGTCGTCTAAGTTGTCAAATTTAATTTCATGTCTTTTTTTGTTAAATGGTTTAGTAAAGTTTATTTATTTTATTCCCTTTTTTATTATTATCTGATGTTTCTCTATGTTAATATTCTTGTCATTGTCTACTATCCAAATTTGTTCGTTGGATGATTGTTGGGAGTGAACAGTTGCTCCACATGTACTAATTGCGTCATTTATTTGTTCTGTTTGAGTCATGTTTTCTAATTCTTCTATAAGTGTGTCATAGTCTGGGTTATCGTCTAACGGGAGTATTGCTAGTTCGTTTAGAAATTCGTCAAAATCTCCGTCTATATGGTTAGTATTTGTGTTTTGTTTTAAGTTCTCGTTTTGTCGTGATAGTGTGTCAGCTACTTTATTCGTTTTTCCGTCAATGTGAGTAACGTCAATATGGTCTGTTCGAATTAATTGTTTAATTGTTTGTTTGTCATCAATATAGTATAGTTCGTTCTTTTCTTTTGATTTATTATTATTATTGTTATTAAATTTATTATTATTAGATTTATTGTTATTATTATTTTTATTGTTTTCATTATTTTCCGGGTGTGTTTGGTCCCTTTTATTTTTGTTTATTTCCGGGTATGTTTGGTCCCTTTTATTTTTGTTTATTTCCGGGTATGTTTGGTCCCTTTTATTTTTTGATTTATTATTATTACTATTATTATTATCTTCTAAATTTTCGTTTTCTAATTAAAATTTTATTTTATTTATTATTAATTCATTATTTTGACAGTTAATTTTTATGTTTAAATTTTGCATTGTCTCGTATCCTAATAAAATATCGAAACGATTGCTAAAGGGGAATATTAACATTTTTACCTTTGCTTGAATTCCTAACAGGGGATAGAGATCGATTATGGCGCTTTGAGTGCCTTCGGCTCTGCCTGTAGGAGTTTTCATCACAAAGTCTTCCGAATTAATTTTTGTTCCCTCGGGTAAGGAATGGGGATTGATATAATTTTTAGAAGCTCCAGTGTCGATTAGCCATGTCTTGCCTTTTCTGTCTTTTATTTTTGGGAGACTGTCCGTGTAATTTAATTGGTATTCGGGTCTGGAGGTTCGTTGTTGTTGGGACCTACGTCTAAAAAATCCTCATAACGAGATTCTAATTGTTGTAGTCTGTCTTGTAATTCATTTATTTGTTGGTCTTTGTCATTTTCCGTGTGGTGTACGCGATTGCTGACTGTGCGCATTGATACGGTCTGATTTTCTCTTTGTTCCGGTCTGGGGTTTGGTTTGTTTAAGTATTGTCTTTGTTCATGGGGTTTCCATGATTGATTATGTCTTTCGTTTTCGTCTCGGGGGTAGTTATTGTTAAAACGTGGTTGTTCTTGATTGTACTGTCTTGGTTGTTGGGATTGTTGTCTATTATTGTCATAAAATTCACGTTTTTTCTCGTGATAATGTGGGTCGTAATTCCTCCCTTTATAATTGCTAGTGGAGGGCGGTTGGTTTTGACTGCGTCTTTGTGTGGATTCGTTGTGTGTTAGTTTGTTACCGTATGCTCTTTCGACTACTCGTACTGCTGTGGTTTTTAATGCCTTTTTCAAATCCCTCAAATTTTTTATTCGTATGAGTTGGAGGAAATTGTCAACTGAAGTTTCAAGTTGTCTTTGGCAATGGTCAACTATTTGTTCATCAAATACGTTCATTTCTGTGTGTTTTTGTAAGTCTGTTTTTGTGTCGTCCGTATATAATCTACCTTCAAGGTCGTCTCGTAATAATATCAGTCTTTCTACATAGCTTGTGGGATGTTCGTTTCTTACGGGTTTAGTTTGATATATTTCTGCTATGGATTGGGGTATTTTTTTGTCGTCACGAAAGTTAAGTTTGAGTTCTTGGATCAGTTCTAGTAAAGAGTTATAGTTACGTCTTCCGCAATATTCGGCATGTCCTACTAATTTGTTTGTGGCATGTCCTATCAATTGTTTTGCGTTATATTCGTGATGTGGATTGTCAGTTGTGCAGACGTTATTCGCTACAAAATTTATTTTATTAATAAATCGCACTAGATGGCTGGGATTTCCGTCAAATTCTGGGATTAGTTTAAGGTCTGTAGTAGAAATTTTGTAATCATTAGAAGTCATGTTTACGGTTTCTTCTAAGTTACGGTTTATATTAAGTCTGTCAGTAATGGGCATGTAAATGTGTACAAAATATATTTACCAATACAAGTGATGTCTTCTTCTAGATAATGTTGCCTTCTATCGGCTTCCTCTGGTCGCTAGATAACAGATTTTGTGGTTCTTGGAGCCTCGGTGGATGTATATTAAAATATACCAGTGCTCGATCAGTCCTGAAGTCCTGTTCAATATTTCATCGGCCTTCTCATGGAAAGAATCGAAAAGTTCTCAGGTCTAGCCTAGCCAAACGCGGGATCGCTGAATGGGGAGATTCTTCTGAAGTTATATAAACACTGCCAAGGTCCCTGTTCGGGCGCCAGTTAAATAATTGATAACCAAAGGGGCCTTTTTAAAAAGTGATTTATTAATTAGACAAACAAATAATACTTATATGATAATAGTGACAGAGTAATACGTCAGGGGTACAGTAACGAGATGAATGAGAGCTGGTGAGAGGAAGAGGAGAATTATATAAGGACAGATTAGATTAAGGAGTGCTGATATTTATGCTGACTTAGGCGATGTGCAGGTGTCAGCTGTGTGTTGACTGTCGGTGTGCATGTGTCAGCTGCTTCCATAACTGCCGACGACATCGTGGTGGACAGTAGCAGCATGAGCGCCAAGAAAGCTTGTAGAAAAATAAGAAGTTAGGATGGCTACAACGATGTAGGTCAATAGCTCAAGGAAGCTGGCAAATTCGACCACCACTACAGGGCAACGAAAATAAAATACTTCGTTGTACCCCGGAACACAGCCAAGGCCAATATGCTGGCAATGAGAACACCTATTCCAGTAAGTAATAAATTTGAGTGCTCAGAAACCTCGAACATGGGAGTACATGAGTTTTTGACGTTCGACGGCTCAGAAAAACCGACAGAGAAAGGAAGAAGATAGAAATCACACCGGTCCTAGTCACAACTATGCCAAACGTGAAACTAAACACCCTCAAGCAACTGAACGCCATTAACCACGTTCATATAAGCATGGCCATTTACAAAGAGAAGTTTATAACAACAGTTTATAAACAAAATTTAGTTGCTTTGGAGAAGATCACGAGACCATCTCCACCTTTGGTGTCACTCTGGGTTGCCGAGGTTGAGATATAGGGCATTAGCACGGATTAAGATGGCCAGAGATGTGGTAATGGATGTCCCTAGGCTTTGAATGAACGGGATGTTGAGATCAGTTTGAAGGGTACGGTTGTTGATATATACGGGAGCATTGGATTTCTTTTGGAAGTTTTTGGTTTGCAGGGAATGTATGCGAAGAATATTTGAGTTAGATTGTTAATTTTTATAATTTGATTCCAATAAAGTCCTAAAACATATTAAATAATATTATTTAGGGTGTTGATATCATTACTCAATGTAATGACACTTTCATTCATTGTTCTTTCACTAAACTAAGATGATATCGCAAGGAATGCACCCGCTCAAAATCAAACCGTAGAGTATACTACAAAACTTAACTTCATTCGTTATTTTAGATATTATCGTTGCTCTTTGTTTTGTTTTTTCTCATTGACCAGTCATAGCTGAACTACCTTTGAATTTGTTTTCATTTTCCGTCGGTAAATAATGTAATATTTGAATGGATTAAAAAGCCATGTCTCACAACCAGTCTAGAATTTTCAAGGATGTTATAAAATCTAAACTCAAACAGCTTCCTGTTACATGTGTTAAATTTCTTGACAAACACATAATAGGAGGTATTAAAATTTGTAGTTTTTAATGTCAATATTCATTTTATTTATTCCAGCAATGCTATGATTTATATTATATTTAATTTTTAAATTCTGTCTTATATACCCCATTCATATACTAAATTTTACAAGTTTCATGCATTTATTTTTCCATTTGACTTAAATACATTAATAAGTTATTGTTGATTCATATAAGTTATTCTTTGGGAGTTGGCATCAGAAAAATATATATAATTCATTAATAAGGTTTCTATACCATTGATGTTACTGGTTTTCCAGTTATATTTTGATTTTATATCAAATGTAGAAAGTGATTGGTTTTTATTTATTTTATTAGTTGAATAAGTTTTCTTTATTTGATAATCTGTCAGAAGTTATGATATGGAAGTTAATGATTTAGTTTTTAGATGTCCACCCTGTAATGCACTGTTCATTTAAATATTTTTATTTTAGTAACATTTTTACATTTTATTCATAGATGTTGTCTATTTTAGCAATTGGAGGAGATCTGCATGTCTATGAATTACTTAATAATGCAAATCTACTGAAGAGAACTTTATCAGTAAACATATTTATTTCAGAAACCATTTATGGTATTATTATTAATGATGAAAAAATAGTAGTTTGGGGTGGTAGAAAAGTAGCTGTTGTTGAAGCAGATAATGATTTCTCATGGTATGTATGTTTTGTTTACTTTTGCTATATCTACTAATGCTTTCTCGTAAATTATCTTACTCCTTTGCCAACATAACACTATATCAACTTTCAATTTGCACTTAACTGTAGCTAGGAGCCATACAGTGTTCTCCTGGTGTTAATTGAAACATTAACTGTTTTGCCTGATAAAACCCCTTTAGATAGAAAATAAGATGGGGGTTATATTTCATCTCCTTGAAGAGCTCTCATAATATTTATCCTCGATTCTTACCTTTTCAAATCTAATTATAACCAGAACACCATCATATCTACAGTACACAGTAGTTATACTAGAAAGTTCAAATTCACCTTCTACTTCAACTCATCTTTCTCATATATATACTGCTTCCCATAGAACCATTTTCTCCTAGGCCTCTGTCTGAAATATCTCCTCTCTTACTAACTGGCTGGCTTCATCCTTGCAACACTTTAAATACCTCTTCTTAATCATTACATGTACAACCTGGGAGTTTTAATTTTATTTTTTTTATTCTCGGTGTAATATTTTGTCTATCAGGACTCGGTGTGGTATTAAGGTTTAATGTCTGAATCTCATACTGGCGTTGGACTTAGAATCCTGCCTAAGCTAAAATTACTTCCCAGTGACAAGAGGTGGGGACCAATAGATAATAAACTTCCTGGTAACAGGATTTTGTCTGAATGGTGTCTTATTTCAAAACTACCCTTACTACCAGTCGGAAATCTAACCCAAATGACTAAACTCAGTAAAAACGAAAAATGTGGTTGTATTTTCATCTACTAGATCAGTAAAATGATTGCTCTTTCCTTGTTAATAGAAGTGCAGTATTCTTCTCTTATCACAGATGTGTTCATTTTCCTATTTAAATCACTATGTTTGTTGTAATGATATTTTTTATAAGACCGTATTTATTTAAAATATAAATAATAACAATAATTAATTAATTAAAGTTTTGATTTATTTAAAACAAGAGAACCAAACTTATTAGTCAAGAAAATGAAGTGTTGGCTATTCAGCTGAGTCATCTTAACTTTAGTGAAACCCTGTCATGTAAAGCTTAGATAAAAGAGCTGCCTAGTGTAAGGAATACGAAAGGAAATCAAATGTTGCTTCATCGCTGAGAAAGGATGAAAGAGAGGCCTTTTGGAATAGGACTTGAGAAGAACACACTGGGCAGTCATTTGAGCTAGCCAGTCTGTAGTGATTTACATGAACATTTAGAAGAAATTAATCGAAATGAAATTTTATATTACTATATTATGATTAGTAAAACTGTTTTTAATGGATTCTAGTTCTAATTGTATCTAAATATTTAATTGTAAGTATTAAGTGATATTTTTGAGAAACATAGAACAGAACCAGTAAAACCCTACATACATTGATTTGAATGAATGTTTAGTATTAGTTATTTTAATATTTTGTATTTATAAATTTTCTTTTAATGTATTATGATTTATATGTTTACTTATTTAATTTTTTTTAGTGCTTCATTAACAGCTTCATGGGATGCTGATGATTGGATATTAGATGGTGTATCATTAGGCAAGTCTGATGTAGCACTTTTAACGGCTCATAACATTCTGTTATTATATCAGTATTTTCCTTCTGTTACTCTTGTTTCCAGCATATCCTGTGTAGAGCGATGTATTTTGTATCCTTTTGATTAATCATTATCATGCATTATAACTCAACTCACTGACTCACTGAACTGTTTGAATGAAAAGAAAAGACAAAGAAAAATTCTAAAATAAATACATTTTGAAGCAAATTATATTTAATGCGATCTTAGTAAGTTACAGATAACTTAATGCTGTCAATTGATATGAAAAGGTTCCCCCACATTAATATTATTAAAATTTTTATTATTCATAAATTTTAATTATACACTTTTTATGTAATTTATATTTTATTTTTAATCTTTATATTCAACTTTTACCTTATCTTTAGGTTCTGTTAATAAAAATAGGATAATTCTGGCAATAAGAATAATTGTTTATTTACACACATTGATTTAAAAATTGATATACAAATAATTACGTACGTATATAAAATAACACTGTTAAAACTAAATTTAAAATTACCTTAATTACTACGTAACGTAATACTGGCCAGCGTTTCTTTGTGATATTCTTCTTGTGGTTCGGATTAATTTCTTGAGCGTCCTTGGTTCGTCTGGTGCATAGCGTGGTTCGGATCCTCTTCTTTGTCTTCGCGCCGGGTGAAAGTGGAAAGGGTTGCTACCTTGTGGTGATCATCTCCGTAGGGCCGTCTGTGAAAGAATGCCTTTGTTGCGTCTCTGTATTCCTATATCTCACATCTCTCCGCTGCCTTATTGATCTTTCAACTGGTTATTCAATGCCAGTTGTGTCGGATATTATTACTTTTCTTGTTTTGAGTTTAATAAAATAAAATATTTATATTTAATTATTAATAGTTTATATAATAGTTAATATTAATAGTTAATATAATGGCAATAACAACGTTCATCCTTTCATAGGCATGAACCATGGATCGTTATTACGTTCTTCAACGCTCGCTAATTTTGAGTTTATCTCAAAAATCACAACATTAAAATATCACAACAATATATACTCTAATAATATTAAGGATATTGTTCTTGTTCAGATATTATACAAACTAAGATTTTTCATTAACTATTTCACATATATTCGGGGAAAATTCTGAACTCAAAATGGAACGAGCTTATAATTTTATCTGGTACTGTGTACCAAGAAGTAATTATTTGGTCCAGTGGCCATTGTGTTTCGGAAGAATATCCAGCTATACATCAATTAAAAGGACACAAGGTATCAGTTATATTAATTTTTATTTTATTCATTACTCAAAGAAATCATACCAACCAGATGATGTATGGGTTCTTATGGTTGAATATATCACTCATTCCAAAAATATTAATCAGATAGGCACTTAATTTACTTTTCCAGAAGCAGCTGCCTGGAATCTTTATTAATAAAGTATGGAAATTAATTACATAAAAAATTGACTCTTTAATAAAGATTAATTAAAGCCTTAAAAGCTATAATACTTATGCCATGATGTATTTAACTACACATACAAATTAATATAGTATAGACTTTCATTAATGGAAAAGTATTTATGTGTTGTGTTATTTATAGGGGGTTATATTTTCTATATCATATGATGAAGAAACCCAGCGGATATGTTCTACATCTGATGACAGATCTGTTAGAGTTTGGTCTATAAAATTTCCTCATACTGATTCTTGCTTAAAAAATTGGATAAATGCTGAAATTACATTAAATTTCACTGTATTCGGACACACTGCAAGAGTATGGAGAAGTATTTTTTTACCAAGTGGTAAAATTATTTCTGTCGGAGAGGTATTAATATTTTTTTAATTGGCTATTTGTTATTTTCATATGAGGACTGTTTTACAGAGGTGATAAATAGCAGAGTTTCCTTCAACTCAATATATATATGTATAGACAACTAATATTTTCTTTATATATATAAAAAGAAAATATTAGTTGTTTCTGACCCTGATTTGTTTGCTTTTCAAGTACAAGCTAGCTTGTGTCATTTATAAAGTATTAATAAGTTAATAGAAGTTCAATTATTTTGTCAAGTTGGATGAATATCTCTCTATATTTTTTTTATGTTTTCCTACGCTACTTTTGATGAGCTAGAGCTACTCTAACTATAAAAAATTTGATAGAATTATGAAGTGTGATTTCAAAAGTTTGGTCAATGTCCAGAAGTATGCTTATTCCCTTCCTATGTGCGACAGTTTTATCTAAATCATTAAAGTGTATGGTTTTTGTCCATAGGATTCAGGAATATGCACTTGGGATAAGAATGGTGCTCTTTTAAACCGATGGGAATCAAATGGTGACATCTGGTGTTTGGATTACAATAACCATCAAGTAGCTATTGGTGGGAATGGTATCATAATTAAATCTACTCTGCCTTTGCCAGATGTATCATCCGTAAGACTGAGGTTTTTGTTGAAAATTTTATAAGATTTAATCATAATGTTAAGTGAAATAAATGAAACTTATTGGTTCATTTTTTAGAAAATAATATTTTTATTAATTATTTGCTAAATTGCAGGTTTACATTCATTCATTAACTTAATTTTCATTCAAAATTCATCACTCCTAATTGAACTCACCTTTTTTCAAGTCAAACTCACCTTTTTTTCAAGTCAAACTCACCTTTTTGCAAACAGAATTGCACTTTGTACACGTTGAGTGTTTCTACAGTTTTTTTTCTAGTGCAGCTGGTAGGCTAGAGAACAGACCAGTAGATAAGGAATGTTAAGAAAGGTTGTTCTCAGTCAGTACTCCCTCCACTGTTCATCGTCAGGTACCAACCTGCAACCATGCTGCTCTCCGTAAAGTGGCAGTCTACATGTGGAGGCCACCCACCCATCAGGGTATCATGATCTGCACATCTAATGGGTACCCATCTAAAAATGCTTCCTGCCTTAATCCCTTGAATAGCACAAAGGTGAAATGCCCTGTCGGGTCGTCACGAGGGGGGTGCCTAGTTACCCTAGCCCTGGTGACGAAGTGAGGGTTGATTAAGTTTATGACCTGGACAATCGTTTCATGACGGTCTTACTATCTGACTTCATTTTTTGATAGGTATGTGCCCCGACAATGCACTATATCAGGAGAAGAGGTAGGTAGTGTAGGTAGTTTGTGTGGTCTTGGAATGACCACGAATTCACATTCGGTATCTGAGGGTAGGGGAAGTCCGTCCGGATCCCAAAGGCGAGTGTGAACCGGAGAGAGGCAGACTGAATCGCCGTGGGGAACACTGCTTGGTAAGCTTGCAGGGCCACAACAACCGTTGTCCACTAGGGTGAGGTCTCCCCAAGGAGGTGCTAGATTTAGCGAGACGAAGGCAGAGATTCCCACTAGGAAGATGTGGGGTCTGACAACGCCGGACTAAAACGTAGCGAGGTTAGGAGAGAGAGATCCAGAGGCTTTCATAAGGAGAAGACAAAATTCTTGAATACCGCTGCAGCTGCAAGTCATAAGTAGCTTTGTCAGGAGGAGAATGAATTACAGCCCGAGATCTGCTCCTATTTATAGTTAGTGGTGGCTCGTTAGGCCCCATCATCTAGGTCGTTATTGTATCCAATGAGGCCCCAGTATGCGGTAGGGCTTTGTATAGGCAGCCCTAGGCCTGGCCCGTAGGGTTGTTTCACTACCTGATGTGGGGTAGCGGGTTCCCAGCTCTTAACTTGCAGCTGCGACCTCTTTATTGTTTACACATTTACAATGACTTATTTATATTATTTACATTTGTTTAAATTAATTTACAATGGAGTATAGGGTGATTTATCTTATGTAGTTAGCGGTCGCTACATGTCCTATATAAGGTAGATAGATGAGGAGGGTATGTATATATTCCCATTTGATGGAGCTAAGTTCCTCTAATGGAATCCTGTTGCAGCCAAGGGCGTAAAAAATCAGTTTGCTGCATGCTTCAAATTCTACTAAAAAATGGTAAGATGTTTCTTCATCCAGTGTACATTTTTGACAAATGGAGTTTGGGGATACGTTTATAAAGGATAGGTATCAGCTAAAACTGCAGGGTCTGGTCAAAGACCACTGTTATTTGCCAGCTACAATTTGCCTCCTTGACATATGTTTCAGCAGCACTGTTTGTATCCTGTTTCCCTACTATTTCCCTCACACTGGCAAAGAATTGCCTTGAGTTGCTTGGGAGATACAAACTTGTTGTTCTGTTATGTTTCCAGCAGAAGAGGTGGGTGGTAGTCTCCTGTCCTAGCTATGATGTCTCCAGCATAGTGGTCAAATTTTTTTTTTGTCTATTGCTCGACTGTGAGAAGATTGTCGCCTTTATGATGGTGGAACATTGAGGTCTTGTTTCTGGTGGTCTTCTACAGCTTCCAGAACTTTCTGTAATCACCATTGTGTGTTCAAAGTTTGCTGTCTTCTGATTATACATCTATGTATGTAAGTATCCATATTATATTTGTATTTAATAATTATTAATTTTAATTATACTAAACTTTCCAATCATTTATGTCAATATAAAACATTTGAAATAGTAATATTATGTACTAGGACCACATTGAACCCTGAGATAATACTAATCAAACATTGTGTAATAAACTATTATGATAATTTCTTATGAATGTCTTTTTACATTTTATAAGAAAAACAGATAAACACATTTTAAACAAAAGCGAAATCACTACAATATATTGTTAAAATATTTACGTTCTTTTAAAATTTTATTTTAAATTTATTTTTATTTTATTAGTGATTAACTGCTCTTTAAGGTTCTTTTAAACAAAATAATCATGGCAAAAGATTATATTTAATTACAAATAAACAAAAAGAAACTTATATTAATTATACTTGTCTATATTTTTTTCTTCAATGGTCTTCTTTTTTAATCAAATTAACTCTTCTTCCTGGTGCAACTTCTCTTCCGTTCCGCTTCCAGGCCAACAACAAATAACTTACAGAACTTGTTATTTCATCACTTGACTCAGACACATATATCACAGGCTGATCCCAAACTAGAGAGAGAATAATTCTGTGTTCTCCTCATAAAACAACAACTATACTATATCACGGGCCAAAACTAGAGAGTAATTCTGTGTGTGTTCATCATGATACAACAACAACTATACTATAAAAGTTTTTCCATTATCACTAGACCCAGACACCTATACACCAGGCCGATCCTATAACTAGTTAGTAATTATGTGTGTGTTTTCATCATGATACAACAACTATACTATGAAAGTTTTTCCATTATCACTAGACCCAGACACCTATACACCAGACCGATCCTATAACTAGAGAGAGCATAATTCTGTGTGTTTTCATTATCACAACAACCAGTATACTATCTTTTGTTTTTTTTCATCCACTCTCAATTGTTTTTATTTGCCTTCTTGATTCAAGGTTGGATTAAATATTTATATACAAACTCAACAATATCTAATATCACAACAATATATTCACATTCAAAAGAATTCATCAAGAATAACAGTTTATTTCACAATGTTTAAATGAGTTATAAATTAATATTATCTCAGGGTTGTCCTAATGCATAATGTCACTACCTCAAATGTTTCAAGAGTTTTGCATAGTTAAAATTAACAATTATCAAATACTATTAATGAAATGGGATGTTGGGGAATATGTTGATTTCTTCTGTTCTTAAAATGTTGCTTCTCTTCAACATCTGATTTCATGGCTTCTGACCAATTTCTCTCCTAAATGCTGCTATTTATGGTTAACTATCCCTACTTCACAAAAGTGGTTTTTATAAAGTGCCATAGGGTCTTTCCTGTGGTTACCTGTTCCCCAGTGGCTTTCCCAAGTGTCTCATTGGAGACATTTTCTCATATTTTAAAATAAAAATTGGTTTCTCCAAGATATAACTGAGTTTTACGACCAGGATCAAGGCCTTGGATCGGAAACACACAATACACTCAACTAATTCAATATATCACAGCAGGAAAATTACTTTTTTAAATTCAGTCTAATAAATAATAAAATTAATAATAATTTAAATAAACTAGAAATAATAATAAATAGATAATCATATATAACGTTTGTAAAGGAATGCAGACCTTGCTGACAGACAAAGCACAGCAAGGGGGGGGGCAACCGATCTTGCCCCAACCTGGAGGTACAAAAAACTTGCCAGCAAGAGAAGCGAAATCCTGTGGTGCCCCGGCCTATGCCCTATGTATAGAGAAAATGAAAGTTTATAAACCAATTTGGATAAGGAAATTGGCAATAAAAAGTTTTTTTACTCAGGACTCCGATGCTAGGCGAACTTTAAACAATTTAAATGAAAATAAAAATAAGCCAGAGACATCAAGAGAGAAGGGGAAAGAGTATAAACCCAGAACTTACTTAGCCTGGAGTTATGTTCTTTCCACCTTCTGGACTTGCCTTTCGGTGGTCATACCGTCAGTTCATTAGGTTCATCTTCACCATAACCAGCCTCGCTACCTCTTCTCATTGAGTAGCAGATCCACGCACTACATTGAAAATAAAGTATAAAGTTAGGGTAAATATGTTTGAGCTATTTTAGGTTAATTATTAAACTGCAGTATAAAACCATATTATTAGTTACTAAGTATAATTTCTATACCATTACATATTAATAAATCATTACACTATAAAAAACAATGTATGGGTTATTGCTTATTATTTAAACTAGGCAACTCTCCAGGCATTTAAAATATTATGCATGATAAAATCTATGAATAGTGTATCTCCAACTTAAACTGATAGACATTTTATAAAATCTTGTTAATTAAATTAACCTACAAAACATTTCTGATTAATTTCATTATAGCCAATATTTTTTTTTTATATATTTTAGTGATGGTTATGGTACTATGAAAAGTGCTGTGATGGCCCATAATGGCAACAGAATTATTGTTACTGATAAAGGCAATTTGATATTATACAGTAATTGTGTCATTGATGTTGTTGAAAACAAACATTTTTTTAGCTATTGTGTATTTTCTATATCACCATGTAGAAAATACATAGCTCTTGGAGGATTTTATGGAGACATTATAGTTTTTGAAGGTAGTTATTTGATTAGTATTCTTTGTTTATTTTATATTGTATCAATTTTGGCAGTCGTCACATTTCTGTTGTACAGTTTTAGAAAATAAGCTTGCAGAGTTGTGTAAAGCCAACATATCTGAAAGAGTGTATGCTCTTACATGGCCTGATAGGACCACAATTGTGTCCAATGGTATTGATGGATGCCTGTGTGTTTGGAAACTAACTGATACCTCTGGTAATTGTTATATTATATATGCATTTAATTTGTGTCTCCATTTTATTGTAAATCAATTAGAGTACTAGATTTCTCCACAAAAAAAATGTGAAAATTAACATCTTAATTCTCTGTTTGTGTTGTCTGGATAACTCATTCCCCACAAGGGATGCCATTAAATGATGTGTGTAGTCTGTCTAATTCCTTATATGAATGAATACACCTCACTTAACTTACAGACCTTTTACTCCTGTTTCAAATAAACTGTCCTACTCATATAAACTTTATAATGATAAAATGAAAAACTGTGATACTACTCCAGCTTATGTAACAGCATGGGCGGTATAAATATAATATATAGAAAACTTTGTAGAGAAAGATCTTATTTTGACAGTTCCTATCCAATTTGATTAATATTTCTTTGCTACATTGCTTAATTAATAATATGTTACACTGATCACCCAGACACTTAAAAAGTAGGACAAGGGGTATTAGCAGGCAACCGATTCTTAAATTATTTTTGAGCCATGACTTGAGAAACCTTAAAAGTTGTAGAGAAATGAGTTAGTTAATGGATCCTGGTTGAATTTTTTATTATCAGGGCAATAAATTTTCATTTAATGGTAAAAATATTTCTGTGATGTCCAATGAATTTTTTTTTATCATCTTAAAATATTTAGGTACTCAAGAACTGTTTTGCCAAAATGAATATGTGTTGCCGCCGTCCAAAGAGCGTTGGATTACCTGTGCTGCTTTGGTAAATGGTGACCTGATTTGTGGTGACAGAATGGGATCTTTGCATTTTTATCCATTTTCCAACTATAAAACGGTATAACATGATATGGTAATTTATTATCTAAGAAAAATTATAAATAAACCAATGCTCCCTTAATTGCTGTTCACAGGATCCAGTTACTTCGCTGCCTAAACTTCACAATACTAAAGGTGTAAGTGATGTTAAATATACCAATGGAGTCATCTATTCGACTGGAAGGGATGGAACTTTAAGAGAGTTGAAGATATTAGAAAATAGACTGGTTCTGCTATCGACACTAAAACTGCCAATGGACTGGCCTAAAGAAATTTTTGACACTAAAACTTACGGATTAATTATAATAGGATTTCACGGTGTAAGAATCTCAATCCAACTATATGTTCATATGTTTAATAAATGAGTTATATTTTTCAGTAAATATATTAATAAGGGAAAATAATGAGAAGAGACAGCTCCTCGATATGCACAAGTAAATATATATAAAAATATGTAGTAAAAATATCCTGACTGGAACTATGCTGTAACTTTTTGTTGATAGATTAGATCCTTGTATTTGAAAACATTTTAGTTTTAAATAGATGGTTTGTTTTGAGATATTGTGCTTAGTTTAAAACCATTGTGGTGTTATCAATGTAATTGTAAGTTTTTTCCAAAAAAAAAAAATCTGATTTTGAAATTTAAAATCCTGTCTTGAAATAAAGTGTTATTAATTTCCCTAGTCGAACTCTCTACATACTACTCTTACATGAAACTCAGTACCTATAAGATAGTCAATTAAAATATTCAACATTTTCCTAAAATGAAAATCAATAATGATTTTTCTTTTATATAATTGACATGTCAATGTTTTTTATTTGATATATTTTTCATCTAATATTAATGTATTTTTTCTTCTATTTTCCAGTGTATGTTCACATTATGGAGCGTTGATGATAGAATAACACTGCTAAATTTGAATTGTGGAGGTGGCCACAGATCATTCGATTGTCTCATAGATGAAAATTTAATTGTAAATTATTTACAAATGAAGAAAATGAAATATCTCTCTTGTCCTTTGGATAAAGTCTCTCATAAAACTGTGCTTGTTAGTACATTATTACTCTAATTATACAAAAACATAAAGTGATGTTATAGAGTTATTATTTTTGAAATGACTAAAATTAAAATGAGATATTTTTGTTGTGGTTGGTATAGGTACTTGTTAGGATACCTAACAGCCAATAAAAAAATCCGCTCGAACCCGGGAACCCTACAATTTTCAGGCCAATGAGAATTTTTGATTGGGAGGGTCGACACTCAAGGCAGGGTAACTGTGTTGGTAAATCCCCCAACTAGATATTAGGGAGGTCCATAGTTAAAGCCCTGATCCTGACAGTAAATTTTTTCTTCGGGTATTAATTATAAATAACTTAAATGTTCAGTTTTAATTAACCAATATATAAATAATGAAACTATTCTGTATTACTTAGCATAATCAAACTTAAAATACATAGCTTCTTTTATATAGACATGCAATATCATATAGTCCATGCCATTCAGGTATTCCCGAACTTCATAATTTCTTTAGCCTTATCTCGGATAAAATAAGACAAACTGCAAGAAAACGGAGATATCTTTTGGCTGGTTTAGTTGCAAAGAGAGCAGAGGGTACTGTCCCCAAAACTCCATTGATACCTGTTTGGTTGAGGGTTTCGGTTTTGGCTGACATAATAGTCCTCATCGTCTATCTGCATGCTGTTTAAGTCGTTGACATAAGAGAGTTTCTTACTCTACTACTAGAGTTTCTACCAATAAATTGAAATTGTTGGAGAAGGATAAAATTTCTATTCCACAGCCAAGTTTTTTAAAAATGTTTATAATTTATGTTTTTAGTGTTGCCAATTCGGATGACAAACTAATGGTCAAGTAAATTAATATGATGATTTTATCATTAATAGTCCGAAAGGTGCCTGAATAGGTTAAACTATGACATGAATATAATTTCATAAATAAAGATACAAAAAACTGATTTCTGCTGGTGAACAGAAAAATGTATGCTTTAAAATTGAAACTGTATTAGAATTTTGATTATTTTATTGGAAACTGAAATTAAATTAAACTTAAATAATTGTAACATCATCCCAGGCAGGTTACCATAAAAAGACAATTAACTGTTCATCTTTGTTGTCATCAAGAAATGAAACTGCTTGTGTACTGACCGGGAGTGAAGATAATTCTGTGAGAATTTGCACTATTGAAGAGACTGAATGGAAATGCTCTTCGGTATACTCAAGGCATATATCAAGTGTTAGAGCGTCTGCAACCATTGATGATGTGCTGGTAACTGCTGGGGGTAGAGCTCAGTTGATACTCTGGCATATTCAAAATCTTTTAGGTAAATTTTTCAGAGGTTTATTTTCATAAAAAAAATTACTTTAATCCTCAGTTCATAAGTTTTTTTTAAGCAAATATTTGTTATATAGATAGCTTTGTTTAGAATGCCTACCATTAGAGGTCTTGGTGGCCTGTCAGGTGAAAATTTAAGGGTTGGTCTAGTGACCTCGGTGGCGGCCAGCAATTTGTTGATGTTGAAGCTTGCATGAAAATGCAACTCTATATTGATGTTGAAGAATGTGTAGTCTTAAAATGACCATGAATTCACTCTTGGCATCTAAGGGAAGCCAGGAAACTGACTGGACCCCAAAGGCGAGTGTGAAAATGTGAAAAGTAGACTAGACCCCGGTAAGAGTTACACTAGGCAGATGTGGTTCCGCCAAAACTATGTGGAAAGGGTCCCTTCCAAGGAGTGCTAGTCTTACAGGGGGAAGGTGTGGAGGTTGCCAGTACTGAGATTAGATCTAGCAGGTAAGGATGTAGAGAGGTGAAGAGGTAAGTTAATATAAAGGCTATGGTTCGAATATAGCAACAAGTGGCAGTTCAAAGGTCCAAGAGAGAATGTTGGAATGACAATGTTGAAAAAAAAACCTGTTGGGCTGTCTTTTAAAGGCAGATACTGACTTGCACGAGCTAATTGGGGTTGGCTGGAGCCAATCAGGTACCTCTCTATCACCCTATGCTAGTACAACCAGTGGCTGCTTATTTGTTTCTCACAATGCTTGTGGGCTCTGGTTCATGTGTTATAGTAATTTAGAAAGAAAGCACCATGGTACTTCTAAGCGCCCATAAAAAAAAATAATTGGAAGTTCAGATCAGAAGAAAGGGTTGCTTCTCCTGCTTGCTGTTAAGTGGCAATGTTGTCGTCTCGACACAATAGCTTTGAGTTCTGAAAACTTACTTAATATTATATGAGTGTGTATGTTAACATTAGGTGAAACAAGACTTAAGGAAATTGATTCGCACATGTTAAGAGAAGAATCTGAACACCGTAGGTCTTGGAGAAATGCTGAGCCTCTTGTTGCCCCAGAAACAAGGTATCATTACTCTATTCTCTTGCATAAATACTTTAAATAAATCCTTCAATTTTCTCACAATTCTATTTCTATATATAGAATGACATGGTTTGGATTTGTTAATGGTTTTAAAAGAAAACAAATTCTGCCCAGAATCAGGAATACTCTGGTATTCAAAAACGTCACCCATCTTGCAAATGAAACTACAGTTGTTTAAATATTTTACTTATGCTTAAAGTTATGCCTAAAATTGATTTTAAGGCTTTTATATTGTCACTATAATTCAGTGTCAGATGGTTTATATCAATAAGAGAAAGGACTAAAATGACAGAACTCACAATCACAAACTTAGCAAGAATTACTTCAAATAATGCTTTTGTTGTTTTTATCATAATTGTCCAAACCAGTGTACATATCCTCCTCCTGTAAATAGAATTGAACTTATTTAAAATTTTGATCTACTTTCATTCAATGTCCAATGCATTACTTGCAGATAGACAAAAATGATGATTAAAAAGTTAAGTTTTTAATATTAAAACTAATTCTTTTCTTGGCTCCTAGGACTCATTGGCAAATTATTTTTGACCTATCATCTCTAAAAAACGTTTCATTAAAATGGTGACCCCACGATTGCAGCCTCCCCTTGCCAATGAGAGACATATTCTATATAAAAAAATCTTCAATTACATAAATGAATTTCTATATAAGTCCTTTATAAGTATTTCCTAAAATTTATTTTTTTCAACTTATTGTTTGTTTTTTTAAACAATGTAGGTACATGGATTTGGAAATCGTTAAAAGAAATGATGGTAGTTACACAATATTTGCAGGCTGTTCTGATGGAATACTAAGGTATCCTTAATATTTATTTTTACTCACTACTCATATGTAAAAGTAATTTATAAATGAGGTAAGTACTTTATTAAAACTAGAGCGTGGCTGTCAAATTATATTGGGCTCGAACAAAACATACTTGTCTAATTATCAAATATTTCAAGGGTTGAAATAAGGAAAGATTTGTTATGCCAACCTATATGGAAAAAAACAAAACATATTTATCAGTACCTTACTGATATCTTTCCATTATATTAATATTGTATATGTAGTGCATCTAATAGCAAATGGAAAATATTTTTAACCCTAAAATCTGCTTCAGACCTGAAATTCAGACTTTAACTTAGTAACTTTTCAAAAATATTCCTATATAATGAGTTTTTGTTTATATTATTGTTATAAATAATATGTTTATTATATTGAATATTTTTTTTACATACAACCATTTGATTAATATTTGAGAGACATACATTGATGAATGCCAGGAAAGGCCTATACCTAGATATTTTCTCTTCTTGATCAACATCTTGTGATTTGTTTATATGGCTGTGTTACTGTTCATGTTTAAATAAGACAATTTAGTAATCAATCTAGTCAGTAAACATTTTTATTTTGTTTAATTAGAGATAATTGATTAGTTGTTCTATGAAGTATTTTACTAATATTATTATTATATACCTATTAATATGATTTTATTTTAGGATTTTCAGTCACAACAAAGATGATAATAAATTGTCTTTGACCAATGCACTAGACAGTGATCAAGGCTGCTTATTAAAGGTATCAGTATTTAAATGGCTAGATGAATCAGTTGTTGTGACCGGAGGAACAATGGGTAGCGTCTCATTCTGGCATGTCCCGTATGCTTCACTACCCAAGCACAAGCAACCCCTCCACTCCTCGGGTATCAACAGTATGGATTTGAGGGTCGAAAAAAACCACTTGATTCTATGCACTGGGGGAGATGATACACTTGTCATACTGTCAGCATTTAATTTACATAAGAATAAAGTAGAGATTGATGGCTTTAGCATTCGAGAGCATGTTCACTGTTGCCAAGTTACGGGTGAGTTTTATTTCAAATTCTCAATAAGCAAACACCAGAGTGGTCTGAAATTTTACAAATTTTAGCAGCATATGCTCCTTTTTGTCTGACGTGCATTTTTCCGGTGGTGTTCTGGAATATAAAGCAGTTATTGTACTTCACTGAAAATTCACCAAAGATACTTTTAAATTTAGAAGCCCAGTAAATTACCATGTTGTGGCACATCTATGTCCCTTCACTAATAAAATGTTTTTACTTGATTTTGAATTTGTCAAGCCAACTCATAATACCTCTGAAATCTGTTAATCAAAAATGGTGTGTGATTTTCAATGTCTTCTCTTATAACAAGGACAAATTTTCAGACCTAAACCGGAACTTTAATTGATGAAATAAATAGTCCTGTCTCTTCAAAAAGATGTATAACATTTTTGATTAACAGCAATAAATCAATTCAGGCTTACTTAAAATTGTTTCAGTAGTTTTCAGTGGTTAAACTCTCAAAGTGGTTTGTTTACATTTGAAATCACTTTCATCAATATTAACCGTTTTGTTCAATGGTATATTTAAAAATGAACCTAAAACTGATAACTGTTTTTGAAGTGCACAGTCAATTACGTGTTGCAAAAAAATAGATTTTTCATATGAAGCAATTAGTTAAAATTACAGTATTACCATGTTATAACTTAATTGTTTCTTTGCTTCATAGGTTTAAAAATTACCCCAGAGTACGTTATAAGTATGGCATTGGATCAGAAATTATTTCTATTTACTTGGAGATTTGATGGACATTATTTGAAAACTTCAATTCTTTCTATCTTCAACAGCTCAGTTCAAGATATTCACGGCATGCTTGCTTGGCCATTAGGAAAGAAGTTAGTAGTTTTGGTTAATTGTCTATCGAGGTTTTCATTTTTATTACTATCGTTAATTTTCAGCTATTATTCTTGTACTCTTACTTCTTGAAACTTATTATCAATTAAATATGCTCAATATCACCATATGATAGTTTTACATTTTTGACAGTTAATATTTGAAACTTTTCAGGGATCACATGAAAATAATGGTCTTTGGCAGAGGTTTTGAAGTACTTCATTTTGATGGATCACAACTTTCTAAGTGATAAAAGTTATCCAATTTAAAAAAAACTTGTATTTAATCAAATGTAAATGATTATTTTCTTATGAATAAATTTTTAAAGAACAATTATACATTTGTTTACTAATTATTAATTTTCCTTAATTATTTATGAAAAAATTGACATTTTAGCCCAATTTCGAAAATATGCAGTTTGAGGGTGAGGTATGGAAAAGATAGCACTTATATTTGATTAGATAAAATAAATACAAAAAGGAAATTTGAAAAAAAAAATATCATTTTTTTATATTTTTGCATTTACATGCTGAATAATTTAATCTATTTACAACAAATATAAAAGTAAAATATAAAATGTACAAAAACCTCCTCACGAGGTAAATCCTTATTCATTGATCAATCCATGGTATAGTTCATACTAGTCTCTTCTTTTCCCCCCCTTCTCCTTCGCACTGTATAACTCATCAATAATAAATAAATAATTGTTCATATTTCAGTTTGTACTTTGTTCAATATGCACTGAGGCACATTTCTTCCAATAAGAAACATATGTCATATGTTCTTCATGGTATTGTTCTTCATCCGACCAGAGGGCAGGAGCTGAGGAGTATGTGGTTTAGCGATGCCATATTTATCCAATCTTTCCTTTCACCATTAATAATCACATTTCTCATACAACCTTTGAAATCTTCTCTGGTTTCTAATGTTCCACTTGAAGCATTTTCTATAAAAAAAAAAACATTAAAAGGTGTGTCCCAAGAAAATTAAGGTAGCACATTGTCCCCACCACACCACTATCAACTAGGCAAACTGTAACAACATATGAAAGGCAACAAGCAATTTTATTTATCTCCAAATAACTGAATTGTTGATTGAAATAGTAAGCAATATTATTAGTTCCGTGGATTGAATCTTTGTAGTCATAAATTTGTTGTTTTTTGTTATTATTGGTGAAAGCAAACAGTCCAAAAAGAGAGATCTGTATTTTAATATTGACTCTGTGTGAAAATTACATTTTTCAAAAAAGCTTTTGAGTTTCTCAAAATATCTTTTATTTCAGTCAACTTTTCCCCTGTTCAGCCGTCTTAAGGGCTATAAATGATATTATCTTTATATTGGTTATTCCATTCTTCCATAACTTAACAAATTGGTAACTTTTCCGTTATAAAACGTTTCCTGATTCTATTGTTTTCCTGTGAGGTAGACATTTAAATTTTTTTCTATCTTAAGTTGCTTAAAAAAAAATTTGTAGCATATCATAGAAAACTTATCTATTTGGTATAAAAGAATTAAAGAGGGGAATAATGAATTTAAAGATACTATCATTCAGTCCTGAGGTTGCCCGAGTATGGAAAATGTCATCGGGTGATGTAACAATAACAATAAATAAAACATATATGGTTGGTGCCGTGCTGGATGTGGCAGGATATTATCAAATAACAAATATTCTGCCTTTAAATTGTGGAGAGACAGAAGACTAGTTATTTGAAATAAAAAAAGAGGAAGGACTCAAAACCTTTTCTAATTTTTTTTATTTTTACAGTGCATTTATTGTTATTGTGAAATTTCGATTAGCATGGAGCCCTTTTGATGCAACAGTTATTTTATCATTTTATGTATTTCAATAAGTCATTTTATTTATGCCAAAGAAGCATTTTTTCTTCTTACACAATTATGATCAGAGAAGTGGAAATATAATGGTAAATTGGTTATGAATTGAGTTATTCAAACTTACAAAAATTATTTGTATTTGACATGAAATGTTCCATGTTTAAAGATTGGAAGAAGAATAAACTGAAGGTGGTGATAGAAAAAACAGAGATTTACAGAGAAGGTTTGGAACTTGAAAATTAAAAAAAAAAAAAAAAAAAAGGTATGAATAAATGAATTATTGGCTATCTCAAATGTTTTTCTTGAAAATGCTGCACACCTTATACAATATGTGACTGACTATTAGGCCAATAAACTGTGTTTTAAATTAATTACTTTTGTATTTCCCTTTAATTTAATTGCTAGCCTTTAGATTTTAGTTAGTCTGGAGTAAACAATTGCAAATAGGTGATTTTTGTAATTATTTTCATTTGGACAATAACCCTTACAGGGATATCTTATTGGGACCTCTAGAATTTAAACCCTCTATTTAGAGGGAGTTAATAATTTAGTGGTTCAGTCCCAAAACTAGCCTTCCCTCAAAATTCACTTTTACTTTTTCAACAAACATGTGGAAACTAAGGGTCAATGTCAGGACCTAGAAAATTTTAGTTTTTATAAATTTTTGTATAATTTGTGGTCATAGAGATGGTCAGATTCAAAACTAAGTGACTCAATTATTGAGCTGTCTGCTATCTATCTATGTATGTAGATGTATGCTCACCTGGAATACCTCCAATATACAAAGGGCTGTTAGTTGAAGCTTCAGTCAGATGCCCATTGTCTGACAGCCAATAGCTTTGGTCTATATTGTCAACACGTAAAGTAAGTTCATCGTTTATGTATGTGGCATGTATCCGGTGCCACCTATTATCACATATTGCATATTCAGTTGCCAAGCCCTGCTCCATTCTGAACGGTCTTCTATCTCCCATATCCCCCTTCATAACCACCTGTTAATAATTATTAATTGTCATTAGATAATCCAACTGGTGTAAATTTTATTAATTACTGATTAAAGAGGAAAAAAGTAATGATGTAATAAAAAATTAATGGGATTAACTTTCTCATTACCGTTAGACACCTTCACCAAAAGGTCTCTCCTTGCCTAGCACCAGGCACAGCTTAATTTAATTTTTTTCTCTTTAATCAATAATTATGTTAATAGTAGATATTTTCTCATTTGTGACTGTAACCAAGAATTGTCACTATGTTATGTATATAAGTAGTGTTATGTATATAAGTGATTATTTTATATCAATCAATAAAAATATTTATTGTGAATTATATCATAATTATTTTATATCAATCAATAAATATATTTATTATGAATTACAGTATGAAAATATATCAATTTATTTGTATTAAGAACAATAATTTAATGAATAATTAAATTTTGGGTTTTTTTTTACAAATACAACTTTTTTTCCTACATTAAGGACTGTTAGTGTGATCCATTTTGCATTATTTAGTACTTCCTCATAAAAAACTTTTCATTGCTGGTTCTGGTTGGGGTTTACTAAGCCTCATGAGGCCAAGAATAGCTACTTGAATAAAGAAGTAGCAAATCTGGTTAAGAAAACTGAAATTAAAATTGGAAAGTAATAGCCTACTGCTAACCATGTTAGTTCTTCAGCTCAGATATTGGCTGAAGTTTTGTCAACTGAAACATTTTAGTATTAATAAGTGTATCAGTATCTTGAAAAGAACCATGATATTTTTCTCATGATTTTTAATTACAAATCAAATAAGCAGAATTTTTTTAAGTTAAAATTTATAATGTTTTGCAAACATTTGTTTTATTGTAAAACAAAATTTCTTCCCTGATTCAACCCAATAACCTATCAAAAAATAACTTAAAATTGCAAAATTTACAAATCAAATTTACTTTTCCATTAAGAAGTTCTAAAGAGAGAGCAGGGTATCCTTCGGGTTCTGAAACGCTCAAAATAATGCCATTCAACTCCGATGTCCTGAATTCCAGTTCGAATTCGACTAGTGTACCCATGTTGAATTTGTTTTCTGGAACAAATTCATTTGCTTATCAGATTTCATGGATCATCAAGGGTATTGATATCTTTGCATCAATTTAATACTTTTTACTTACTGTAAACAGCATAAG
Source organism: Acanthosoma haemorrhoidale (assembly GCA_930367205.1). Lineage (NCBI taxonomy): Eukaryota > Metazoa > Arthropoda > Insecta > Hemiptera > Acanthosomatidae > Acanthosoma > Acanthosoma haemorrhoidale. Next base: position 134,262,447 of record OV884011.1, read on the forward strand.
CATCTCCCGGGAAGTATGACCCCCTTTCAACTTGAGGAATGCACTGGCCAACCCGATATGGTGGAGTTGATTTTTCACTGAGGAGGTATTCTTCATGATTGTTTACCTTCAGGCCTCTGATGCATCCTTTGAATCCTTCAAGTTTGTTTAACTGAGCAAACAGATTACTTATTAATAGTTTTAGTATCTTAAATAATTATTATCGTAATTATAAAGGTTAATTATTATATACACTGTATAGTAAATATTAAATTATCTCAAACATCTGTAAATTACCACAGGCTGAGGGAGCATCACTCCAGATTCGGGTAAGCCTCCGATATAAATAATACTGCCAACATTCATTTTCTTAGGTGTTTTGGTTTTTTCAGGATCAATTGAATCTACCCTTAGAGTCATTCTTCGGTCTTCTTTTTCAAGAATCATCTGTAAACATTTGAGGATGATTAAACAATTATTTATTTATAAGTTTCAAAATGTTATACAATATTTTACTGATTCATTAAAATTACTGTACAGTAATTTATAAGGTAAGATATTTAAAATGAAAATAGTTACACATTATAAATATAATCATTTGAATCCAAGATTAAAATCACTTTTTAAGTCACTTCATAACTGGCATAACCTGTAATACCTGTTATTAGATGACCCGACAAGCTACCCTATCTAAGTATTAACATTTTTTCATTAAATAAGTTTAATAACTAATATGTAAATATTAAAACAACTATTTCTTATAAAATAAGAACAGTAAATTTAGAAAATAAATAAATAAAAATTTGGCCATTGAACTATACTTCAGGAATCCAAGAACAGACTGAGAGCTGTTTAAAATGACCTGAGAGGAGAAAATTAGCAGTACATTTCATTTTATGCCCCAAGCAGTCTATAGTAAGTTTTTATGGCACATTGAATCATTAGAAGTAGTAAAAAAAATAAACCAACAAGGAATATTCCTTGTCAAAATTTATTCTGTTTTCAATTGTAATTGTATCTTAGTATTTAGTTTTGGGACATGATCAAAACACAATAAAACCTGAAATCCCCTGAGTGGAAATTAAACCAATTCATTAGAATGCTACATTTATTATTAGTTCTTCTTTATTATTTGTAAACCTTTTTTAAAATAGTATGAAATTTATCTTTATTTCCTTTTATTATTTCAAATGAGTTATGACAATGCGGTACAATAAATGTATATGTTTAATTATAAATATATAAATTTTAACCTTATGCCAAACTCCGTCATTAAACACTGCATGTGCTGTTGTTTCTATCTTCCTTCTACCTTTCAAGACAATTTGAACTCTTCCATTACGAAGAGCGGCCATTAAATAATGTGGTTGTTTGCCTTTAACACCCTGGATCATACAAGAAAATTTGTTTTATTTTTATGAAAATAAAATGAACTTAATTAATAAGTGAAATCACTAATATAAATGAACTCAAATTAGGTTGCATTGTGTCTATTAGGTATTTTGTGTTAGAAATAGAATACAAACTCACAGGTATCATAAAAATGAGTCCATTTGGGTAAAATGTTCTGAAATCAAGTTCGAGTGTAAAGTTTTTCTGCAACATTGCCCGCCTCCTAAAATTCAGTTCCACGTATGAGAATGGATTATCTCCAAATTTAACTGCACCTGGTTCCAATGTATAACTAGTCACTTTCCTGCAGCCTATTGAACTTCGTGGTGAAAGGCCTTCAGTATCACTTCTTCCAGGCCCGAATCTTCCAATTGTTACCCCTTCAAAATGTACTGGATGATCAAAACCAAAGATTCTGCAATATAAAATGAAATGACAATTATAAGGTAAAACCTTTGAATTTAAGTTTTTAAATATTTACAGATAGACATTTAATAAAAAAAAAATACTACACTTTTAACATTAATATTAAAAAATAATATCAATAAATCAACACCGAAGCCAAAAAAGGAGGGCCTATACTTTTGAAGAGGTGCATGATAATCGTCTTTTGAGTGTCGTTATGGTTTTATGATAACTGCCATAAAAAAAATGATTCAATAAATCTGAAATTTTAAATAAATTTCAACATGAATGGGATCATTTTCATGCCCACTACCTATTGAACTTAGTGGTGAAAGGCCTTCAGTATCACTTCTTTCAGATAGACTGACACTGAGATTTAGACAAAAGATAATTGTTCTGAACCTGTTTTAAAGTATATCCTCTCACTTCAGGCACTGGAATAAAAGTAAATAAAATTAATGTTTGAAAAATAACAATAATGGGAAGGTCTCTGATTCTTGGATCTGTTAGGATCAGTCTCCTGAAAACAATAATTATTAGCAGTAACCAACAAATAATAAAAGTTTATGGCAACTAACTTGTCATTGAATACAATGTCTTTGATGGTTCCGATGAAGGGAATGTTGGAAAAGGTGCGGCCAGTGCTATTAAATCCAGAAGGCAACCCGCCAAAATATAGGCCGCCAAGTTCTCCCGGAGCTTTAAGTGTGACAGCTCCCTCAGGGAGTGTCGTAGTCGAGTCAAGGCTGTCATCCACTCGCAGCTCCAGCCTCCTTCCATTCTTTACAATGCTCACTGTGTGAAACCTCGAATCAGAATATTCAGAGCTAATGCTGGCCAATCTCACCTCCCCTCTACCAGCATTCAGCCTCACATCTATTTGTCCTCGGAGCAAACTCACCGAAAAGTAGCTCAAGCGCTCCTAAAGCCAACATACACAATGATTTATCATTTAGATACACAAGAGATGTATTTTGAATTTTAAACATATTAGCTGTAAAAGGCCTTTATAATAACAATTCGGTTTTGAATTTATGTATTCCAAAAATGTTTAGCCTTTAATTATCTTGATCATGTAGCAAAGAGATATATAATTTATAAAATCTTAATTACAGCTATTAGGTGTAAAACTGTAGATTGGAAATATATGTTTTATTTAATAAAACATTCTATTATTAATGTTATGTTCGATGACCATTAATTCACTCACACATGCATATATGACATTGAACCAATATTTTTGAGTAGATGCATTTGTTGGAAATCAGCTTAGGGAACTGAAAGAAATATGTTTTCATATTTATTTATGGCCAATTTTCAACATACTAAAAGATGTAATTATGATGTGAACAGTTTAACATATACTGGTGGAATTATTCCATATAGACATACATATCATTTGAAAAATAGCATCAATAATTTTGATGAAATTCTAACATGTTGCTTTCATCAACATAAGCCAATTCCTCCTAATACATCTATCTAAAAAACAAATCTGAAAACAGCTTTACAGAAAACTAAAGGATAAAGGGAGTATGAAGTAAATTATTATGTATTATAGACTGATCCTCAAATGTTTTAGGTCAAAATCAGTTCAGATTAGCAAGAGCATATGTATATATGTACATACATACATGCATGTATGGAATTATATATAATTCCAACCTACTTTTTTGTATGAGCTTTTATTTATTTATTTATTACTAAAACCAACTGAGTTGATTGTTTCTAATTGAGAGATTAGAAGAAATTTAGAAATTATTTCAAGAATCAAAAATTAACAATTAGTATATTGTCTTTCTTTTGCCAAAACCATAAATGTGACTTTTAATGTTTCTTCTTAAATTTAATTGCTCTAAAACTTCAGAAAATTATTTTTTCTTAATTTTTTTTTCAGTTTACAAATAGTTTTTACATTATGCTCAAGATTTTAGCTTGATAGAAAATGATCTCCAGACACCAAAATAATCAACAATAAATCAACTGTCAACATTTTCATCCATGTTTTTACCATAAGGAGGACAATACAAGAAATAATGTTTTGGCAAATTGTATATGTTATTGATGAAAAGCATGAACAATGAATTGTCTCTGTAACCTTGTGCTTATATTATAGTATTAAGACATTGATTAATTATTAGTGGTGTTGTGAACATGTAGGTTAAAGAAAGAACAGGTCTTGTTACCTCCTGTTCTATGAGGTTAGTCATCTCCTCTTTATCATCAAGTGGTCCACTCTGAAAATAAATTACCCACCCATTAATAACCAGCATTAACATGCAAAGATTAATAACATTCAAAGCTATAACATGTATATGTTAAAAGATTAAACAGATATATATCTTGGGCCATTCCATGAGTACTGTAGTGTTTTAGAAGCTTTCTTATTGATAGAATCATAAATAACAAATTTGTTTTTGAAAAAATCCTTGACGTTTGAGAATATATTCTTTCTTCTCACAGCTATAGTTGATGAGCTGCCAGAAGAGTTAGTAAATCCACTTGGATTGGACCGGCTTGAGTCTGATTCTCCACTGGGAAAGCTAAATTTTGTTGCCGAACCCGAAAAGAGAGGTTCTATTTCCATACTGGTACAGTGCAGCCATCTTCCATTTATTTATCTGTCTATCTGCCAGCCTGCCATTTTGGATATATTTCTGTACATGCTCTATCATAGGGGTTATAAAAATGACCTAATCATCCTGAAATTTTAAAGCACCATGGGCAGGATGTACTGCCTAAATTTTGATTGATACCATAAGGGGAATTACATGACAAAAAAACATGAACATAGTAACTATGGCTATTCTAACTTTGTTTTTCAATAAATATATTTATTTGGACCAAAAAATTAGTATTTTACACAATTTTTTTAAAAAGCATAAAATTAAAATAAATAAATAATTTAAAAGTCTTGATACATCCTTGGCTTGAGTCTCTGCTGGGTAAGTTGCCCTAGATGAAAGGAGACCACCTAAAGATAATTGTAGACAGTCAAATTATCTCTTTGTAAGTTCTTCTATGCCTTGAGATTTTGAAGCCATTCCCCATTCTAAATGAATTTGGGTATTCTGAGGAACCATGGTGCTCCCAGTGCTAACCAAAGTATTTTATTCTGAAGTGTTTAAAACCTTGTCCTGATAGACTTGCCAGTGCCAAACAGGGGAGGCATAAGTGAGTAATATCTGTCTGGTAATATGAGTGTCTTGTAAAGTAATGTCATTAAAGTATGTTTTAGTGATGGGCGTCAGTTGATGAGTAGGTATAGTTGCTTTAGGCGTCTGATAGCTTGTTGTAGTTTGTACATTGTGTTTAGTTTCCAAGTTAGTCATGTATCCACATAAATATACGCTAAGGTAGCGAACACTCTGATCCTTAGTGATCCAATCAATTGGTATACCATCTATTTCAATCCTTAGTCTTGTAATAAGTGTATCTCACCACATAGATAAAAATTCCACCCACCTGATTTTTTCAAGTTTTCATCTCAAAATATTTCTGCTTTGGATTGGTCAATTTTTTTTATAAATAAATATGTATTTTTTTTTCAATTAGAAATGTCAATATAAAGGATAGTAACCCATAATACTTAATTCAATTAAAGAACTGTCGTTCCCAATGTTTACTATCCATGGAATTAAAAATGTTTATTCAGTGTCATTTGCGTTCTGGTGCAGCAAATTTCTTAGTTTTTGGCTTCGATATTATTATTTTCTCAATTTTAAGTTTAAAAATGCCTCTTCATGCTGAGGATGTTGCACGTGGTGTGGCACTTATTGATGATGGACGTTCCATTAGATATGCAGCTAATGCCATCGGAGTTCCCTATGTAACTCTATGAGACGCCGTCAGGCGTTTTCGAGAAACTGGGTCTTACCATATAAGGGCCAGTTCTGGACGACCTAGGGCAACAGAACCACATGTTGACCGATTTCTTACTTTAAGAATTTTACGAAACCGGCACCTTACCATTGTTCAAGCGATTCATCTGCTCCAAGAAGTTTGAGGTGTGCAAATTTCTGAACATACTGCTCGGAGAAGATTAAATGAGTATGGACTAATGGCTTTTCGCCCAGTAAGAGGACCAGAATTTATCAGAACTCACAGAGTTACACAGCTGGCTTTTGCTCGAGAACACAGTCATTGGACTATGGACGAATGGTGTGCTGTACTTTTTACTGATGAATTTAGATTTGCTCTAAACAAAGGCGTGAAAGGGTGTGGAAAAGAAGAAATGAAAGGTATGCAGCCTGTACTTTCACCCAGAGCCAACCTTTTCAACGTGGTTCCTTAATGGTGTGGGCTGGGATTGCAATGGAGTGCCGCACAGAATTGGTTGTTGTTCGTGGAGGGTCTTTGACGGCCACTCGCTATGTAGATGAGATTTTGGAACCTCATGTGTTGCCTAGCCTCATCGAAATCAGCGATCATTCATTTCTAATGCACGTCCACATGTTGCTCGCAAAGTACAGACATTCCTTCATCAGCACAACATTAAGGTCTTAGCCTGGCCAGCACGTTCTCCAGATTTGAACCCTGTCGAGCATTTATGGGATAACCTCGGAAGACGAATAAGACCACGTTCAGCACTTTCTGATACACTGCAGGACCTTGAAAGGGCTCTTCGGGAAGAATGGGCTAACCTCCAGCAAAGGGACATTTCCTGGCTAGTGGAAAGTATGCCGAGGCGTCTTTAAGAAGTTATAAAGGCAAGAGGAGGAAATACGCGCTATTAAATGATCCTGTCATTAATTTCTTTTAGGATAAAAATGGTTATTTTTCAATTTTTTTTTCATGTTTCTTAGCAGTTCACATTTTGATTTAAAATTTTTAAACTAACACTCATTTAGTATATGTTAAAAATCTTATTAAAGGTAAAAAATATTTTATACATTCAATAAATAATAAGTATTATATACAATTACCATGTATTATTTACAAATACAATTTTTTTACAAGTGGGTGGAATTTTTTGCCTGTCAGTGTACATATGAGTAACTATAAAATATCTTCATTGGCAGCGATCAAAAGGGGTTTGACAGAGGAGTAATAAGTTGACCAAGTAACTCCTTGTAAAAGGGGAAATCAGGTCAAAGGCAGGTGGCCTGGAGAACAGGGCAATTTTTGGCACAGCACGTTCAGGAAAGTGTGAAAGTCATAATCTCGCTAAAGTAAAGGATTGGGAAAATGACCCTTGCAGTTTTTCCAACTCGCTAGGTCAAAGGAATTATGAAAAAACACCCTTTTCACACAGAGTTGAAATAGGTCAAAGAAGAGACTGAGAGACCTTAGGTGAGATTGATATAACAATTTGTCAGGCGAGAGCACTTCCTTTTAAAAGGAAGAGAAAGCATGGAAAGAGGTCTCTTTTGGAGAAATGGCAGATCAGGAAGGATAATATTGAAGAGAAGGGAAGAAGAGAGAATGGCTTGGGCAGCAGGTCGTCAGTCATTTGAATCAAAAATATATCTTATCATCATATATCATCTATCTAAATCGAATCAATAATAAGCAATATAATTTTTATAATAACTTTACACCAATGCAGTATACTCAGAGTTTGATAGGTTAATCAAATTTAGTAGGTTATAATAATAACATAGCATCCTAAATCAATTCAAGTTAATTAAATAAAATATTTTAATTTTTCGACTTGACTATAGTTCTTCGGGCAGGATAGGTGAAAAGAAATAGGTATCGATACCTACATTTTATATGCTTTCTTAAATAATATATATATTTAAATTAATTATACATACATATACATAAATATATGTATGTATATATAAAAGTTAACTCTTTTTTAAACGTAAAATAACAAGACCTATGCATCTATTAGGATGAGACAGATTCTCTATATATACCAGATTAAATCATAATAAAGTCAGTTCATTTCCAGACACTGTATTCTTACTCTACCCAAACCCCCTTTTTTTTGAGTATGTGGTTCAGTCTAATCATAACTAATATAATTATATATATATATATATTATAGTATTTATAATATTTATTAGGCCAAGCAGAATGTAGCAATCTATCTTGATGATACCTGCACAGTGTGAAATGTTTTGTTTCACACTTTGAAGGATTTAGTTGTAATTTCCATTTTTTTAACAGGAGGATACTTGTTGACTGACTCCTGAAGTTTTGTTATGGAAGATTCATTGGTTTCTCTATGGCCCAGATGATAAGTATCTTTAGTAGCTTCTAGCTCTGATTTGAGAAAGATTAAAAATCAGAGTTTAATTAAGAAGCTACTAAATATTTTAAAGGCCAAAAAATAAAATCTTGGAAGCCAATAACAAAAGTCATGCATTCAATGACATTCCAGCCAATTTGAGTAGTTCTTATTTTTCAATATTTTCACAATTTATAACTATTTTTATTTTTGAAAAGGTGATTTTCAGAAACTGAAATGATTTAACAAATAAAATTAAATATTTCGGTTCAAAAATACAGCGTGCTTTTTTACAATCATTTTATAAGTATTTAAGAAACCAAAACCAGTTGCATAAGTCTGTAGTACTTTAAGTCGCATAAACCAATTTCGTTTCTTCACCCTACACAAGTTTTATTTCATTTATTGAATTAAAAAAACGTTGAGTTCATAATTGACGTGAACAAATTTTAGCCAGTAGTTCTCAGACGAATGTGGAAATCCTTGCGTCCAATTACATAAAAGGAAACTTCCTAGATTGTAAATATAATAAATTTATACTATTTAAGTGATATTTATAACTTGTACAAGCTATAATACTACAAAACTCACAGAACGGCCCCATTTTAAATTTATTTTTAATGAAATAAATAGTGTTAATTAACATACATGCAATCAATGAAACAAAGGTTTTGAATTTTGAAAATGAAAACTTTGAAAATAGAGACAGAGAAACTGGAATTTGAAGACTTATTTTTAATTAAAAAAATATATTATTCAGCCCTAACTCGAATGAAGTTATTAAACAATGAATGATTATTTATGAACATTGATTTTACCTAACCAGAAAGAAATTAAAATATAGTTTGTTTTTCATGAAGAAATATGTGTTAATTAGTGTTAGTAAAATATAATATTCACCAATCCTTCAAATGTAGACAACATCATAATGGCGTCTCGCTGTGATGTAGAAAAGACAAAACCAAAATTGTCCCTTTTTTTAAGTGTATGAGAAGGCAGTTCAATGTAACCTTGTCCATGAAACCCAGCAACTGTGATTGACTGAAAAGGGAACATATATTATCCGGCTTAAGTAGTATGCCAAGTATGAAATTGAATTTTAGAGGTTTACATGATAATAAAATTAATAAGTCGACAATATTAAATCTCAAATAATATATAATTATAATAAAAATTAGCATACAGCCAAGAAATAACATTGATTGATATGACCATGTTTCTGATGCAGGACATAAACAGGGAAGAGGAAGGCCAAGAAGAGAAAAGAACAAGAGTATAAGGACACAGGTCAAGAGTAAGGCCAAGAAGTCAAGGTTTTGTTAGGCTTAAGAGAGGATTAATTAAGGAACATAGTAAGCACATTGTCAAACAGTGAGGTTTTAGAAAAACATCTGTCACAAGGCCCTGTATAGATTTGATTATCTTTTACTGGAGAGATGGTGCTGCTCAGCAAATACATACCTCATTAAATTTTTTATGTTCAGTAGATGTAAGTCGTAATGTCTTTAGCTCTGTACTTGTGTACATGTCAGCTCTGTATACGTCGACTTAGCATTTCATTTATAAATCTGCCTCAACATGATCCATTAATAATATTCTGTTATATAAATTAAAAATAATAATAAACCACAAATTATTCATTAATGTTCCATATTTTGGCTTACTATCCACCTATACAGAAAATGTGTTTCATTTAAGTGCTTACTGATAGATATATAGCCAATGCTACACTTTAATTTTTTTAATAACATTATTTTTTCTATTATACTTGTTTTTGAAAGTTTAATCTTAATTTCTACCTCGATTATTTGTTATTTAGGATCTATTATAAACCTGATATGGAAAGAAGTATAGTCAGTCAGCTTTCAAAATAAGTTATGAATTATCATTATCAATTATGAAATCAACTTTTCAAATGCATTGTACGGAGTACCTTGAATTAATTAAAACATGTATTGGTGTTTTTAACTAAAACTAAGCTTCATCCTAAGGGGGGCTAAACCCTCTAGTACATATGGACCTTGGTAAAAACAAAAATATTTCATCTAGAATGGTCCAGTCAGTGAAGTTTGCTTTTTGTCATAACGAGCCCTCTAACGTCAAAATTGGTTTGGTCTCAATCCTTCTCATCCACAATTTGATATCATGATGTCGATCATAGTAACAATAAAAAAATATTTTATTCTCGACTATGTAATAACATTATTTTTAGAGTCAAATGAAAATTAAACTAATATGTATAACATGTAGAACTGTAAATACCTTTTTAGAACAAGAAGCTTGAATTCCCCAATATTGGCCTTTAAGTAGACTGTATTCCCCTTGATCAATTTGAAGATCTTTCATGCACCCAAGTAACGGACCAGGCACGTTAACTTTCAGTTTCACATCTGGAGGCAAACCTCCTAAATAATAGTTTGCCGAAGACATGTCAGGGATCATATCTTGGCTGGGTGGTGGAGTGGGAGCACCATCTCGTTTCTCCTTTCCAACTTTTAAAACTCCTGAAATAAGTAATAGTATAACTGTCTTGTTTATCATGCTATGGTCAACATTTTAAAGAAATAATTAATAAACTAACCTTTTTCCAACTTCTTTTTTCTATCAAAATAACGACTGGCTTCTACTCTCGTCCAGTTTCCAGTATTGTACTTTTCAATTGTTGACATTTCTAACGTTGATTCTGTACCGTAATTTATCCTGAACACTAATCTCCCATCTTTTAATATAAGTGATATAAACCTCTCCTGCAATATCAGAAATTTATATTATTGCATTTATAAAATAAAATTTCAAATTTATTTACTTCGATTCACTTCTGATTCATTTACCTGTTCGGGTCCAATCCCAATGAACAAAAGTGCATCACTATCAAATGTTTTGAATGATAAAGACACACTGAAAATATATTTGTTATATGCACTAGCACTGTCATGATGAAGAACTGCGTATCCATCTCCTAGGAATGTAAATGAAGAGATATCCTTCCTTTCTTCAGCTCTAAAACATCAAATTTAATTAGATCATAATTTCTAGATCATAGAACCTATTAGCCATATTTCAAAATATAGCATATTGAAACCAAAAGAATTATTTCCGGTAAGGTTTAAAATATAAAATAGAAAGTATGTATATGGTTGAATTCCGCAAAGCCTTCTAGACCATTTAAAAAGAGTTTGCACCAAATTTTGAAATTGAATATAGTTCAAGAATATACAAAATGCTGGGGAAGCCTTGATACACAGGTGGTCTGAAAAGTTTCCGACCTCAACATGAAGATGATAATAAAATAAATAAAAGCTAGTGAAATAAAAGCTTTGTTAGGTCAGAAACTTTTCAGACCACCCTCGTATCATTGTCCTTTCTACCCATCACCTGCTAAATTCCGATTTATTCTGAGATTCCCGTCATATTCGGCATATACTGTTCTTTATCTAAGCTTGATGAATTTTTTTTTTAAATTCATTTTCTTCTAACATGACTCTAATGTCCCTAAAACTAAAATATCTAGTGAAATCTAAGCTACAATAATTTTGGATATTAATAATCAATAGTTAGTTACCCTTCAACACAAGCTGTACAAGAGTTTGGATTCTGAGTTGTGAAGTCCCATAAGCCAATTGGCCTATCATTGAGATATAAGTGATGAAGGCAACCAACAAGTCCTGTCTGAGTTGATAGCAGATGGGGATGTCTTCTATCTGTTCCACCAACCCACACTCGATCTCCTGGTCCCACGTCTAGCCTTCCTATGCCTGGAGTTGAAGCATTTGTTGCAAATGACATGTTAGCGAGCACAGATCCTTCTGGAACTACCACTGGTCTCACTCGTAAATGGCCAATGTTTGATACCCTGTTTCAATAGAACTTTTATTCATAACAAAAGTTAAAAAATACTAGATTCATTTTCATTTGATTTATTTTATTGTAGAATATAATATTTGTAGTTAATTTAATCCTTAATACAAAATATTGGCCTTTAATACATTTAGAGGAATATCCATCACTCAGATGGATTCCCTTATTTTTTTCACAATTTCTGTGTTTTTACTAAATCTTTTTTGTTCTGAAATACAACCAATAACATTTACAGGGTATTATCACTAAAAAAAAACTTACAAACCCATTTAAAAACAATTAAAACAGAAAAAATGGGCAATATGAATATTTGACAAACTTGTATTAGAATTAGGATGCAGCAAATCACTCTTTATTATGTTTTTTTGGTTTTAAATGATAAACTCAAAAAATCTCACTAAAAATTAAAATTTAATAGAGAAGATATAATTCACTAAACATAAATCGAAATGGTTTACAAATAAAAGTTAAAAAATAAGTTATAACATTGAATATAACCTAAAGTGATGTTCTAATTATATAAAATTATTGACTGATTACTTTGGAAGTTCGTCTAAGTTTTAATTTAGCCTGTGTTGTAATACTTTGTTGTAATATACATAAGAATTGAGAGATGGGGAAATCCAACTGACAGATATTAAAACCATATCAAAATAAATACTAAGAGGAATATATGTCAGAGAGATGAGGTATCTCTAAGGAATTTACTAATTAAGGTGTTGCTTGTGTCTAAATGAACTGGTAACATTTAGTCTTTAAGAAGTAGATATCCACTATGATTTTCAAGGAAGATTAACTATATAAGAAGCTGCTAGCTTTCAGCATTATATAAAAAAGGAAATCATCCATATCCATCTGTAAGCAAGAAAGATCGATATTAATATTATTTTAATTAAGTATTACCTTTCTGCTTCTACTTTGTACCAATGCTGGTCTTTGCTTAGATCGCCAGCAGTTTGTATGTGATGTGGATGAGTCACTTCACCTAGGCCTCCACCAACATTCCAAACAAATCTAATTTTTCTGTTCACCATTTCAACAGCGACGAAGTCATTCTAAAATCAAAGACCAACTAGGATAAACAATTTCAATTGTCTTGTACAGAACATTAAAACACTATCAGAAAACATACAGTAGTAGAACTTGGTAAGTAGAACAGAAGTGCATCCCTCAACTGGGAACTGATAGCATATGTGAGAACTATTGATGTCATTGTACTCGGTTCCAAATTATCGGGCTCGTATGTCCGGACGCAACTGCCTCCTGTATCACCAATACTTGTCATTGAAAGCCTTATCTATGAAAAAACAAATATAATCATAAAAAATATTCAATTGTTGAAGAGAACACTTGTAAATTTAAATATTTTACCCCATTAGCTATGTGATGAGCTTGTTTGATTTTGTTTCTGAGCATCTCCAACTGGCCAGCAATTGTATCATTCCACTCTGAGAAAAGTTTGGTTTGTTCATTTAATCCAAATGTCATTTTCTTTACCATATCATGAGATTTCTTGATATTTGACTGGACTTCATCGACTAATGGACAATAATAAAACAAACATATCTTTACATAGTGTTGCATTGTTTTAATTTAGAATGATGGTAATTTTTTTGTTGAAATAAATAAATTAATTGCTAATAACCAAATAATATGATCAACTTACTTATATCTCCTGTATTAAGACTGATTTCACCATCAAATTCAAGTTGTTTTACCCTAGATCTCAAATCTGTAGAAATGTTGTGTGATAAAAATGATACACTGTCAGTAATTTCTTGAGTAGTTTTCAAGGTATTATCACAGTCAATAATTGTCTCCAAGGATGCATTCTTTACTGTATAAAAAATAAAACGTTTTTAATATTTATATAAAATCAAATCAGATAACATAACATTTAAAACACTAATTTAAGCCTATGTACTCGTAGGATAGTAACTAAAATAAAACAAAACCTTTCTCTGTAAGAACGAAAGAGACTAAATAAAACTGTATATTCAGGCAATTATTTTGATGAGGACATGAGATTCATACTCTAGAATGTATTGTATCCTAGTATATAGAATGTATGTATTGTACCCTAGTTTATTTCGATTTCCCTTTATAGTAGCATTAAACAAACTGGAAACACGGAAAGCCAGTTTTCCACACATTTACAAACAAAGAGAATGTAATCTGTGGGAAGCAGCTGGTATCAGAGTAGGGAATAGCAGGGAGAGTAGGGAAACACAGTATGTATATATTGTGATGATATTTTGTGGCCAAATTTAGTTTTACGAAGGTGTACCCAAAAGAAACCGGACTGATGTAAGTGGTGGAATTTTTATAGTACCGGGTTTCACTGCTAAGCAACTTTTCACCAGTCAGTATGCCAAGTGCTGTCACTGGAGAAAGTTCTGTGAATTTATTTTTGATAGTTGTTTTGCGTGCTCATCATTTTTATGTTGGCTGATTTCAGTGTGCGGATATGAGGTTTTGCTTCCTGTTTGGGAAAACAGGGACAAAAACTCTTGAAATGTTAAAAGCGGCCTACAAGGAAGCATCATCCAGTTTCAGTGGTTTTCCCATTTTAAAAGTGGGGAAATGTTAATTAATGATCAACCTCACTCAGGACATCCTTGGACTGCCCGAAGCAACCAGAAAGTAGAAAAAATTTGCGAAATCATCCTGAAAGATTGATGAAAGACCATTTAAGAAGTGGAAAAATCAGGAGTGACTTCGCCCGACATTGGCAGTCGGGGGACTGGTTTTTCATTACAACAACGATCCTGCTCACATAGCCCTCCTCTCTGTACACTTATTTTTGACCAAAAAATATTTTGGTAACTATTATTTTCAGCTATATAAAATGCTAAAACCATCTATGTAAATATGAAAATTTTTAAATAGGAATGTTTAGGACCTAGGACCACATTAACCCTAAGATAATATTAATTTAAAACCCATTTAAACACTTCAAAATAAACTGTTATTCTTTATGAATTTTTATAAATGTCCTTCCACTTTACGTTTAAAAAAATAATTAAGTGAACATATTGTTAACGAAGAAGAAAATTTACAATACATTTTTTCATGGACTGTCTATAACTTGGTCCTCAGCCTATATTCCTCTTTTGTGGAAGTATATTTTTATCGAGATGGTTCATAAAAAACTCAGACCTCTCCACTCTTTTGCATCTTACAGTTTCATCCTCTACCTCTCATGGGAAAAGTACTCGAAAAACGTTTTCCTCAAATGTCTACCGATTCTCCTCAAACCACTTGTACCTTCCATCAGTCTGATGAGAGGATAAGGAGGAGGATCCTGCTTATGTGCGTACTGATTGCCTTCTGTACTTTTCTGACCTACTAATTTATCAAACTCCCTATATGAATTCACTTTCAACACACTGGCATCCTCTCATTAAATCCAGAACCATTCCTCACATTCGTAGCACTGCAGGAACACCTTGCCCTCTGAAACCTTAGCTCTGCTAGTGGAAATTCTAATTGAATGCCGAAATGTCTTCACGTGTCACATTTACCCTTCTGCCAATCTTGCTCTTCAAACAACCCATTCCAGCTAAATTCCAGATCACCTACCTATTGGGCATCTCCAAACATCATCTTCAAACTACGAGAAACTAATAGATGATAGAGAATATTTTTTCGTCTCCTGGATAAGCAAGCGTTCCTGGATAATAATAATTGATAATAAGAGATCACAACTTTATTCCAATTTACCGGATCCTGTGGAATAGAATTCTGGGGGAGTGCCCAAGTCCTCCAATATCTTATGTCAATTACATGTTTGTAAATAAAAATAAAATGATGAAATCTTACCAGCAGCTGATTGATTTAAAAGCTCGTTAATTTGTTTGTTGATGTAATTGTCCTCATTTGTAGCATTTCTAATTTTTTCTTCCAATTTATTTAATGATTCTGTATACTGATACAAATCAGGCGGCAGTGCGTAAACTCTATCCAGTTGATCTTGGGCCCGTATACTTAGCTCATTGGAAAGTTCTCTCGAAGACTTTGACTGGTCGAACAAAGAATCTGTCCCAACACCTGGATAAGCCTAGAAATCAAAATATTTTGTTTTCATTTGGTTTTTCAATACCATACTTTTGTTTCATTTGCCAACTTTATCAGACCACAAAAACTTATATCACAACAAAATATATTTAAAATAAGAATCGATATAAAGTTTTATCTTAAAAAAGACAAAGTATTTCAAGGTGCAGATAAATATCATTAACAACAACAGTAATAAAAACTGGACCAAAAATAAAATAAAAATATTTGAATGAGATTTTGATGCACAATACTCTAGGCAGATCCAACAATTATCAGGTTCATTCTCAAATTAAATTATCTTTTTAATGATAAATTTTATTATGCAAGGGGTAAAAAATATTTTTAATACATATTCTGTTCCACAAGAATTTAAAAAAAAACTCAGGATGCCATAAAATGTTTGCTAAAATACCATTCATGTTAAATTAAAATCAAGTTTGTTATTGCTTATTTAACATAAGCTTAGTTTAAGGCATACAATTTTTTAATTTTATATATGATCACACTGTTTAAATACTATTATATAGGTCTGTATAAATACTATTTACATAACATCGACTGATTAAACATGTACATATAACATAATAAATGCCTGCTTGTATATAAATGCTCATAACTAGATTTTAAAAACTATTGTTATTAATGTAGTTCAAGTAATGACTTTCTCTAGCAGCAATGGCCAGGTATCCATGTTTTGTGGCGTGTCATTCAGATATACTGATGCTAATAGGGTTATTTGCCATGATTGATTGAAACAAAGTAGGAAATCATTAATAATTGCTTAATGCACAGGAAACCATGCATGAGCATTCCTTCAAGTTGGTGATGTTGTTAACCATGACAAAAAAAAAAAAGAAGGGTGTTTCTGATAACTCTCAACAAAGACATAGTATATGTGAGTCTTAATTATCACTAAAATAGTAATCTAATATTTCATGCCGAATTCAATATTGTTATTAACTAATGTACTGCACATATTTTCCTTAAATTTTAAGCCAGTATTTGGCTTTTTGGTGAAAAAATTGTCTTCTTCTTCAATGAACAGGTATGCAGAAGAGCGGGATTCCACTGGGAGATTTAGGCCAACCACCCTATACTTGGTATAATAGCTTTAGGCTTATAGTATTACCTACAGCTAGGATACCAAAGACAAGGGAGTTACCTCCATTTTGTTTGAATGGCCTGATGAGGGAAGCACTAGTCAGTTTGAGGAAACTGTGATACCAAAACCTTCATCTAATTAAAATAAATTTAATAAGTGTACTTTGAATAGCCCATAGGTACCTTTTCATAAGCAACATCCGCAGCTATTGAAGCATTCTTAGCAGCATCATGTGCTTCTTGAATTGCATCTATGATATCCTGATATGCTGTGCTTGCTTTCATTGCACTTCCAGTGTCTTTTTTGAACATTCTGAAAAAAATTAGCTTTTTAATTATTTAATGCTATCAGCTAACTAAACATATTTTAAGTTTAAAAAAAATAATAGTAATTCCATTGCTTTGGTTTATTAAAAATTAATTAATAATTTATTACCCAACATATTTTTCAGTGGTGTTCATTAAATCGTCTGCACGCTGTCGAGCTAATCCTACGTACTGATCATGGTACTGCTCATTATTGTGACGAAGTATGTTGGCACGTTTTTCAATCAGTCTTGTAGCATGGTGCAAATCATTTTTAAAAGTTTTGATTGCCTAAAATTATTAATTATATTTATATAAATTGTATATGTAAAGAAACGCTACTATTATAAATTTTAGGTAAAATACCTACTTCCAAATTATCATCTGCTTCCTGGATGTTCACTTTAGTAACTTCATTCATATACTTAGTTTTGTTAAGAACTTTACTCGCCTCATCGTAGGCACTTTCAATTTCTCTGAAGCTAGTTTTTAATATTTTTGTATTATTTTTGTTATCTTCATTCAACTCCACTATCTAAAATAAAGTATCATAATTAGGGTAGCAATAGCCAATTAATGTATTTACAAGTAAAATTTATATCCTTACATTTTCTTTTTTTCCTAGTGTCACGTCAGATAACCTCTCAAAGTCCTCCAGCTTCATTAGTAGGTCATTTAGTTTGTCAGCTAGCTGTCCAACTTCGTTCCTCTCATCAAGTATGTAATGAAGATCATTCAATGTGTTATTGCATAACCTTGAACATAACATTACATCAGGAATAGTTGTCTGAATTCTATTCAAGATTTGTTTCTTGAACTTGATTCAGGTAATTCGTTTCTGCTATCTAGATATTATCATTTTAAAAACATAGAAGCAAATAAATAATTTTTTAACAAATGTGATTTATCTTGTAAGCAATTTCTATATACCTTTTTTAGGGAAATAAGAAACATACAAACAAGATAGACTTGTGTGATTCCTAACCAAATTATTGGGGAATTACTGTAAAAACTGGAAGGTACTGCTTAATGCCTAAGCTGAATGATAAGTCATATATTACTGAATGTCATAGGTCTAATAGGAAATCTACATTACCTGTTTATGGATTATAAGCATGCCTATGACAGTGCAGGCCAGTAGAGTCGGTATAATGATTAAGGGATGACCAGGTGGAAGAAGAATATGCCAAGCTGGGTTAGAACCTCAAGGTAGAGAGTTAAAGGAAAACAGCTAAGGAAAGGACTAAATGGAGGAAGGTCGAGGAAACCAAGGTCTTTCAGGGATCATAGAGCTCTAAAAGTAGAGTATTGAGTATAAAAATTAACAATAACAAATTATTCAGAAGGGTATTTATGAATAAGGTAATTTATATTAGAAGTTAATTTATGAATAAACTAATACATAACAATAGATGAACTAAAAGAAAAGTTTATTAATAATCTTTGCAGATTAATGATTTGTTAGTACTTTATTTTTTTAACAACACCTGCCCTTTCTGGAATTGAGGAAAAAGTGATCAGGACAAAGTGATATTTTTAAAGAAGTGAATTGTTAATTTATATTTTTCTTTCTAAGTGTTATTAGTAAAGTTAATTTTTTTAAATATGTGCAATGGGTATTTATAGGGATGCTGCAAGGTTGCTATCACCTTCCACAAGCTTGTGTCTCAACGCAATGACTGACCGAGCCTGACACTTGCAAGAGATTTTTTTTACATACCCAATCATAAAACCAATCCGCAAATAAGTTTTTGTCTTTCATTATTTGAGCTAAGCCACTTCAATGAATCTTATGGAATGAGCAAAATTTTCAAAGCTAGAATAAATAACTTTATTTGTAATTACCTCAGTACTTCATTTCCATGTCTTTTGTTTTCTTCTAAATCAGTGTCCAATACTCTAGCTAAGACTTGCTTTGCCTCGTGTAGCATTGCTGATATGCTAATTTGTTCCTTATCACCTTCGATATAGGCAAGCAAGCGACCAATTGTATCTAAAATCAAACAAACACACACTATAATTAAATTTTACGTTCATAAAAATCCATTTTTAGTTGAAGAATATTAATGGTATTTACTAACAATTGACTTAATGCAGTTAAATGGTATTAGAAATAGACCAGAAGAATTCAACTATCAATTGAAGATATTAAATTTTATTTTCTACAAATTTGAAGAAGTGAAGGTGATTAAAAAGCAATATAGTTGAACTATTTACCATAAACTTCTGCTTTAGTCAAATCAACTTCATACTTCATTTCATCAGTATTCATTTTTAGTTCTAAAGCAGATTCTAATGAAGTTTCTCCTTTCTTCTTAAACTTTTTCACCTTAAAAAAAACAAAACAGAGATGTAATATTGTGATAAAAATGCTTAGAACAATTTTGTAAAATGTTAATACTTTTATCGTTTTTATACTTATTTGTTTTGCCTCTGTGGCATAGGGCTTAGTGTGCCTGATGACTAACTATGGATGACTAACCAGCAAGGGGGGACTTCCCTAAGGATTTTTTCTAATGGTGATGAGTTCGGTCAAAGTTCTCTCTGTTTCATGAGTTAAAATGAATAGATATTTGTAAAATATGTACTGAAGTTCTGCTACTAGAAGTAATCAATCCATTCTAGATACCCAAAATAGTGTAATAACTTCTCATTGAAAATGATAGTTACCTTAGCACTATCCATTAATTACAATGGCAGTCTCTTCATATAGGTCTGGCATTAATTTAATTATTCAGAAATTGTTATGAGGCGTTGAACCAGTTTGACTATTAAGATTGTTTTTGTATTAACTAATTGTTCATAAATTGTAAAATATTGACAGGATGTTTAGTGCAAATAGCAATTTAAAATGAAATTTTACATAAATAAGGATGAAATTCGCATTAGAAAGCAATATTTTTTGGTCCTAGTCTAATGCAAGTTTGCGAGTGGAAGTGAACAAGCCTAAAAATTCAAAGACGCTTTTAAGAAAAAATTTGGCCGAAAAGGTAAATTATTAAGGAGGTTCTTTCCTTAAAATTAGGGACTGGTTATGCTGATTTTAAGTTGAGGTAGTTTTGAGGAATGTGTGTTTGTGTAACTCCCATGGTCCAAATGAAATGATGAGGGATAGAGACAGCAATGCTCCTCCCACCAGAGGAACATCAACTAAAACAGAGCTGAGTAATCATGTACCAGGTAAGCAAATAGCTTAACTAGGTTAAGAATTGTTTCAATGACAACCGTCCCTGGCGAAGTCAGAGTAACCCGCAAATTGGCCCTTCCAGTAAAACACATCGAAGGGAATCTAGTGGACGCACAAAATATTAAAGAAAAAATAGTAGATTATATGTTTGACTCTACAGGGAAAATCAATAGGTTAAGTCAGGACATAATAAGGGACTAGCCTTTGTATTCTGCAAGTTAATGCCATGAAAAGCAAGGTGGTGGCAGCTGAGCTAAGGTCACTAATCACAAAACATGATGTAATGCTAATACAAGACCTGAGCTTTTAGAAAAACAAAGGTTCAGGTTTGGGAACTTTGACGTAAGCAGTGGTGAACAAGGCTCAACCACAGGTCACCCTCCCCCCACAAGGATTCCAACCTTCTGTGAGCCAAGAGAAGATATCAACTATCACCACGGCTCCTGCATCAGCTTGTACCAGTAATTATAAATTTTTGCCTGAGACCACTACTGACTACAATTCTATCTCTTCAGAGATCACTGAGAGAATCTCATAGCGATGGTTATCCACACATGGCTGTGCAACCAGGGGAGTTAAATGGGCTACCTTCTTTGCAGCATTGAAGGCTTGGCTAGTTGATTGGGAGTGGTGCCTCAAGACAGGATGTACATTCCCTCAATTGCAGATTTGATGCCCTATATCCATGGTGCAAGATGTATCAGAGGACTCCCTTCAGCATAGAACAGATGAAACACATGAATCAGTGGTGAACATCGGCCCTAACTACCAATAAGAGAAGGTTCTACAAGACGACCCGAGCATACCAGCAGTAGAGAAACAGCCAGGTCTGAGATACTCTCTGAGGAGTTTAAAAAAATTCCCAAACATTACAAAAAGCAAATCAAAAATATTTAAAGAAAATCATTGGATTACTTTATTCAGAAAGAGATTGTGGAGAGTCCTTGGGGTATCCCATATTACATTGTGATGAGTAGAGGAGGCCTACAGGCTCCTTTGAAGATGCTCACTACAGGCTAACCAGTCTCCTCCCTCTCCTAAGTAAAGTACTGGAGCTACTCATGTTCTCTGCTCTCACACCATATTGGAAGAAGGCAGAGTAACCAAGGTAATTTTGTTCATGCAAAGGAAGAAGTACATCTCATGCAATACAGTCCATTTCTCAGGATTTGAAGGATCTTTGTTCCAAATGCATTATATACATGACTCTACATCTCTACAATTCTTTGATTACTGCATCCCTGCAGCCTTTGACAGTGTGTGGTGATCCTATGTGATGAGGAACTTGAAGCACCAATTCTATTAATGATAAAAACTAGATAATTTTGAATACATGTAATGCTTACCTTGTTTTGAAGATGTTTTAATTTCATTCTGAATTCGCTTTCTACATTGTTATTCAACTCTTCAGAAACAACCATATTATCTTTAGTTGTAAACCATGTGTCATTAAGTTCATTAAAGTTTGTTCTGAATGAAATCAAGGTTTCTCTTGGTGGAGCAAGCACCCCACCAACAAAACTGTAAGTGTTGTATTCAAGAGATTTTGATAAATTGCTTATTGTATCCAACAGTAATATAACACATGGGTCAGAACATTCTGAAACAGAATAATGTTCACATAAAATAAAAGGCAACAACCTAAACCTAAAATTTATGAATTTATATTATGGCAAGTTTGAATGCTTGTTGGGGATTAACGCTTTATGTACTGCAACATAGAATAGGACAGACACCTGCTCTATCAGGTGAAAATCAAACTGTTTTGTTCCATTAGGCTAACTGTCTGGCCTGCATGATACATTGTCCATAACAATCCTTAAGTATCAATTGTTATGTAAATAATTAATTGATAGTAGTAAATCATACCTGAACAGCCATTGTGGTCAGATAGCACATGTCGTGCAAAGATACACTGGGAGCAATCCCTTCCAGTAACATTTCCTTTGCACATGCAAAATCCTGTTTCTTCATTACATTCATCACTAATACTACCAAAAGGATTACACCTGCAAGGTTGACATTTCCCACCTATTGTTGTTGGGTGTCCGTACCAACCAGGACTGCATCTACAATGTGAAAAAATAAAAAATAAATAATGAATTTAGAACAAGATTTTATTTTATCATGGGCTTTCAATTGCTAAAGCTACTTAAGTCAAATAATTACTAAATAGACATTTGAATGTAAAATGGGCTTGATGAATTCACTTATTGGCAAACTAACCTGTTACATAGAGGCCCAGTATATCCTTCTTTGCAATAGCAGATAGGCTCTTCATCAGGCTCAATAAAGCAGCTCTTTGCAAAATTCTGTTCTGTTGAAGGGCATGGGCATGGGAGGCAGGTCTCCCCTTCTAGTGGATTTCCATAATATCCCTCAGCACAAACCTCACAATTATACCCGGAAGTATTTTGGCTGCAACCCTGAAATGTTTACATTAATATTACAATCTAAATATAACAGTAAAATTTTTAAATTCATATTTTTTAAGAAGTATACCGCACAATTTGGAGGTGCTTCTGGTGGTCTCTGTTTGTTCCACCATAAAGGAAACGTGTAAATTTCCCTTCAAATTTTGTAATTTAATATATATTGAAACACTCCACCTGAGTATTTTAAATATCTACTCAATATTTTTAATCGAAATGATTAAACTTTATTTGTTAAACTATCTCGGTCAATGCAAGAAGCAAGACAAAGCAGGCCTAGCACTGGCAAAAGAAACAACAGATAAGTTGCTGCCAGTACTAAAAATTGCGGAACAACTAACCCCGTCGCTGGGCAGCACGGGCCAGGTAACAACTAATCAATTCTATTCCACAGAGCCACATACCAGTGCAGTTTCACCGGGAAGGGGGTCGGTGCCCCATTCCGATCACTGCACTGAAATAGACAGACCAACAGGGCTTACCGAGGAGTACAGTCTCATATGCACGCTACTCCGCTGAACATGGCGGTACAGCGGTCCACAAACGCACCCGCCAGGCTTCCCCGGCACCAGTGGAATCAGAATCCACCGGATTTGTGCCTGTCCCCAAGAAAAAAGCTGCTAGGGTGGTGCGGCTGAAACCTACCCAGGAAGTGGTCGTGAGTAATAGGTACGACCTGCTTCCTAAACCTAAACCTACAGCGGGTCCCAGCACGCAAGAGAGCCACCATGTGAAAAAACCACCACGGGTGGTCATAACTGTGCCAGAGCCACCCTCTACCACCAGAGCGATGTTGGCGCATATCGGGGTTTCAGCGTACTTCTTTCGGCCCTTTCAAAAGGGGGTCAGGCTGTTTTTTGATAACGAGGCTGATCGACAAAAAGCTATCTCTGCCCTGAAAAAAGAGAACACTCCCCACCACACCTACGCCCCAAGAGGTGGCCAACGGTTAAAAAAGTTTTTAATTATGGGCATCGATGTGAGTGAGGACATAACGATAATAAGAGAAACTTTAAAAACTGCCCCGTAGGTATTGGATGTCTGGCACCTTCGACAGACAGACTCCCATGGCACGAAAACCGAGATCTCACCAATCTTAGTGAAGGAGGCGCCGACTACAAAAATAGAGGACCTTCAGAAAATTCGAAGTATCAATTATGTCCTTTTTAGGGTAGTTCCCTCTATACAGCAAAAGGGCATGCCACAGGTGCCAGGAGTTTGGCCACACTAAAAACCACTGTGGCCAAAAAGTCGTCTGTGTTCGTTGCTTGCAAGAACACGCATCAGCTGAATGTGACACACAAGATGCACAGTGCTCCAACTGTGGGGGACCTCACATAACCTTGTTCAGAGAGTGCCCCTACCGTGTAAAGCTACAAGCCACCGCTGACCAGAAGAAGAAGCAGAAGCAGATGGGGAAAGCACCGCCAACTGTCACCACACCCTACAAAAGTCACTCCGTTTGACTAACTTTTAAGCACTTACTTTGTAGAGAAAGAAAAATGAATTCCTACGTTCCTCATGCATTTTACTAGGGCCAATAATTATCCATAGAATGTGCAATCCAAAATACTTTTGTAAACATTTTGATTAAAAATACTTACAAGACAACGGCCTGTTTCAATATCGCAAACAGTAGATCTTCCATTGCATTGGCACGGTTTTGCTTCTCCAATTAGTTGTATGATTATTGTAGAACTGACATAAGAACTCTTTGACCTATAAAATCCCAAGCTCGGATCTTGACAGGAAGAAGAGTTGTAATTGAGTGGACAATCACATAACTCCAAGCCATGTGCTGGGTTGGGGTTTCCCACTCTTGAAGGCATTCCTGTATCCAGAGACACATCCCTCAAACTAAACATTAAACATAATAAATTTTAATATATTTTTTTATTATTATCTGTATTAAAGTGTAAAAGAAAACTAACTTTTAAAATTAAAAATTATAAACTTGAATTATATTGGTTAAATGAACTGTTTATAGTTTGAAAAACCTAGGTTCAAATCTCATGAAAGTAAATTTTTCATTCAGTTAGAGCTGAATAAATTAGAAATGGGTGGGTAATGGGTTAGTATCATAGCTCTTAATATGATATTTTTATAGTGACTATATATATTTTATATTATAAATAACTTTCATTAAGTAACTTCTTTTTATTGAAATTTACCTTGCCTCAGTGAAGTCAACAGAATCACTGGCTCTAATGAGAATGTGCTGCACATTTTGAAGAGTGATCATTAATGTTTCCCTGCTCACTTTACTCTGAGGATTGTTTTTCATGTTCCATAGGGATTCCTGGAGCCTGGAAATTACAATTCAAGCTATTCATTAATGAATAACATAAGAGATGCTCCAATATTTCAAAAGAACTCTTGATTTACCTTACTTGATGGCAATTAGTTGGATTAGGCAACAGCGGAAAATGCTCCAGAATTAATTTGTCATTTCCCTGAATTTGTATTAGAGGATATGTCAGAAGAACTGTTGAAGGAAACAATGTATGTTCCCCTTTGGTGTCAACACAAAATCTCAAGAAACCACCATATGAAAGTACCTAATATTACAGTAAAATTAAGTAAATAGAAAAAAGAAAAAAAAGCTATTCCAATTGTAGAAAATAATTGTTGTTTTTTTTACCAAATCACCAAGGAAGTTTTTTGGCAACTGCCAATAGACGGGAGCATCAAACAAATAATTGACTCCCAATTCGACATCCCCATCATCGCTAGGTATGATTCGAAGATTATTAGTAACATTTAATTGTTTATCATCTTTCTTCACAATCCCTCCATTTCCTGGCATGGCAAGCTAAATTAAAACAAAATAGAGGATTTATTCAAAATAGTGAAAAAAATTTGCGACAATTTGACCATGAGTACTACTTACATTTATGTAACATATTTCTTGAGTATTGACCGGATAAATGTTGCCAGTGAATGTTGTATCATTATCATATTTAATTAATAATGTTCTTGGCCTTGGTATTCGCTTTTGACTCCAAGTAAGGCCAGCATCAGAGCATTTTGTACTTCGGCCAAAACAGAAGCATTCTGTGCAACCATTAGGATCGTCATAATTCATTCCAAATGTTCCGTCTTTGCATGAAGCACAATGAAGCCCCACAGCATTTTCCTGCAATATTTGTAACATTCAAGAAATATTTATGGCTGGTTTGTGTAATAGCTCTTTTCATTCATAATATAAAAAAAAAAAAAATGCTGGAATACAAAAAAAAATAATTTATTTCATAAAATGTATTACATATTGCAATGATACTTTATAGGATCATTTTTTTCATCAAAAGTAAGTGATTTTAATTATAAATCTTGAATTTAATCTAAAGGATGGGTAAATTATTATGTTTGTATTTAAAAAAAAAGAATAATTTCAAAGTCAGTAGAAGCTCTCTGCAAAAGCCCCATCAAACAGCTCTACTTATTTAAATATTCAAATTTTAAACAGGACAGGAGAAATGACAAACCAAATAAGTAAAATTTTAAATAATTATTCTTTATTAATCAAGAAGTGACATAGTGTAGAAAATTATAAAAAAATAAATAAATGCATCACATATAAAAATTAGCCATTAAAAAACTAAGTCAACCAACACAATAGATAAATATGTTTCTGAGTGGAAGTGTAATAAAAGAGAGCTGTCGGAATATCTCTTGAAGTGATCCCATTTTCAAAATTTTTCATTTTATGACCTGGTCAGTCTACAAGAGAATTTTTTATTATGAAAGACTTTTATTACAAGTAGAAGATAACAGTTTTATAGTAGCCTGCATTCATAAAAATTACGAGGAATGATCCAATGGGTATCAGAAGAAAGAATACTTTATAATATTGTAAGTTATACTGTTTTTAGTGGATTAAAATGTTTATTATGGATTAATATTTAGTTTTGAGCATTTGATGACAGTTTAAAAACACAGCATAGAACCTAAAAATACCTGAGTAATAATTAAATTTATACGTTCGAATAAAATATTTAGAACTAGTAGTTTTTGATAATTTATTAATTTAACTAGTATTTTTGAAATGAATTATTATCATTCAATATAACATATCTTTAGCTTACCTTGCAAGGACATTGGCCTGAGTTATCACAATCACAAAGACCATCAAAACAATATTGATTTTTTGTTCCGGTAATGTCACAAGCACACTTCTGACAGACTGGAAAGCCATAGTACCCTCTTGAACATTCCTGGCATTTAGGGCCTTTGTAGCCTTCTCGACAATGGCAATCTCCTGTCAAAGGATCACATTTGCCATCATAAGACCCATGTTTATCACAATCACAAGCCTGAAAATAAAATAAAATATTTAAAACTATTTCTTAACAAAAATCTTCTTTACAACAATCCCTCAAACTTATGAATACTAGGGTTTCTTTATATCAACAATTATAATCTAACCGATAGAACAATCATTAATTATTTTTAATTAAGTCAAATGTGGGTTAAATGGGTTTACTTTAAACCTATTTAAGGAATCTTCTTTATTCTGTTAACAGGTAGGTGCTACAAAATTTGGCAAAAAAAATCATCGAAAGGAATGACCAAAAATTCAACCCAATTCTACTGATTATTTATATTTATCTGTTTAAAATGTATCCTTTTTAGTCTGATTTTGATGATAAATATTTACTTTAATTATTTTACTGAAAAGTGCGATTCTACAGTTTTTTAAATTAATTCAGATGTTTTCGAAAAAAATAATTCTTTAAGAAGGGAATAATTTTTTTATTTCAAAAAGAAGTAGCTTCTGTTATTTATTGTTAATGTTATATTTAGATAAGTTCAAAGTACCTTGCAGCCATGTTGAGGATGGAATCCCCATGTATTATGCAAACATTCTTCACAAGCTGAACCTGATGTGTATGGTGGGCAGACACAAGCACCAGTGTCAGGGTCACACATGTGACCGGGCAATTCACAAGAATCACATTCTAAAATTTGAAAATAATTATGAGCTAATCAAATTTTCTGTTGTTTAAACAAAATTACCATATGTTCGTTTTATTACCTGAGCATCCTTCAGCAGACATATTGTAAAACCTCGGAAGACACTGGTCACATTTTGAACCTCCTACTCCTGGTTTGCAATAGCATTGACCTGTTTCTTGGTCACAGCCATGTTCTTTCGATCCAAGCAGGTCACACTCACATTTCTCACATCCTGTATTATCCAATCCCCAATAGCCAGTCTGTCAAAATAAAATATATATATATATATGAGGAAACAGGTGTTAATTTTATCTATATAATACTAGAAAGTAGGATAAAAGGGATGCATCACATTAAAATTTCATGTTATTGTGAAAATTTTAATCAAGATGAATCTAATCTCTTATTATGAAATTTAAAAGAAATATTCTTACCTCGCATATACTACAAGTACGACCAACTACATGCTCTTTACAATTGCATTCTCCCGAAACAGTATCACACTCAAGACTTTTAGATCCTAAGGAAGAACAGGAACACTCTGGAAACAATAAAAATGAGTAAATAAAAACAGTATTCCACAATATACCACATTTTAAGTCAATAAATTTATTAACTTAAATAGAAAGATAAATTAATTTACCAACACAACCAGACGATGAATATCCATAATGTTGTGGCAAGCAGGAATCACACAGGAGACCAGAAACACCTGGATGGCAAATACAAACACCAGTAACGGCATTGCATATTGAAGACATTGCACCAATTTTGTCGCACGCACATGGAACACAACCTGCTGAAATGTTCCCCATTCCTGTCTAGTAATAAATAATTTTAAGCGATTGTTTTTAGGATATTTTACAATTATAAATAGTTAAATATTTTAAATGTGCGGGGTACCTCACATCTGTCACATGCTCTTGCTGTAAATTTTTCTTTACATTCACACTGTCCCGTAACAATGTCACAAGATTCTCCTTCTTTAGTCCCAGTAATACTACATTCACAAGCTGAAATTTGAAGGTCATTAAAAGAAATTAGGAACGAATTGCAGTTAATATTGGTCTAATAAGTAGAGAACTTACGGAAACAACCAGTTGTATTTGGGCTGCCATAGTGGAAGGGTTTACATTTATCACATTTTCCTCCTTCAGTATTTCCATGGCAAGTCAGGCACTGCCCTGTCAGGTGATCACATGGGCCATTGTTGCAGTTACATGGTTCACATTTTGAGCCAAGCTCTTCAGGATTTCCAAAATATCCAGCATCACACCTAAATGAAAAATCGTTGCAGTAACAATAAAAGAAAATGAGAATGTAAGTTTTTAATTCGAAACGCATAAGTCTTACTTCTCACAGTGTCTTCCTATGTAACCGATAGGACAATTTGTACATACATAGCCAAGATTGTCTGCTTCACACATTGGGCTAAAATTGTTTGAGGGCTGTACCAATGGGCAAAGACATTTTCTGCAATCATTTGGAGTGCCATTAGAAGGATCACCATAAAAACCATCGGCACACTGTTCACACTGAATACCTGTAGTATTATGTTCACAAGCCTGAAATTTAAAACATTTGACATGAAAGATACTTCTTGTCTTAAGCAAATTATTAACTCATTAAAATAAAACAATTTAAAGAAATAACATACACCACACTGTCCAGTGATAGCATCGCAAGTCGGAGAATGACCGTTGCAGTTGCACTTGGTGCAAATAGGATGATGACGAATCATGGATCCTTCGTGAGTAATCCGAGTATAGCCGTAGTCACAACTTTCACACGACAGCCCTTTGTAGCCTTCTGGGCACTCACATTTCTCCAAAATGTTTATGTCTGCTCCTGCAGAGCTTTCCACTCCCATTTCAAGCACACAGGAATCTAAACTGTAAAAATGAACTTTAATTCATCTAATAGTAGATATAGTAATCAATTAATATAAATCAGGTATTTTATAATGATATTTTGTAGGTAATCATGTTTATCTGAAATGACCTAAATTTTAATTAAACAAAGTAATTTTTATCTAAGTTTAATATCATTTTAGTTTGTATTTAAATTCAGGAGAGGACAACCTTGATCAAGAGATAACCTACAATAATTATCATCAGAAGCCATCTCAAACAGGCCGATATTAAGATTTGTTTGGACAGTATAAAAAAAAACAAAGTAAATACTATAAAAATAATTAAACTGTAATTTTAAAAAGAGAGACATCTGAAAATACTAGAAAAAAAAACAAATTTGACATTAATAATCAATGATGTCAGCCTTTGAAGAAGCAAGACCACAATTGGAAAAATCCAGAGAAAGCAATATCAGTGTAAAAGTCAGGTAGAACAGACCTACAGGAATTTTTGTTTTAGGTGTGCATATGTTTCTGTGTTGATCAGTGAATGTTTGGCCTAAGCACATGCTAAGATTCTGCCAAGCGATTTTTCCTCCAATGATTCAATAGAATTATTAATACAAATGATATTATTGTATATTGTAAGTATACCTTCCTTCTGCTTGGTCAGTGTGAAACTTAGCTCTGATGAGAAAATGTTTTATATCAGCTAAAACACTCAACAGTTGATGGCGGTTCACATCATCTCCTCTGTACTCTTCCCAAGGCTCATGGTTTCTTCTTGATCTTGAAATTACATCTTTTGTATTTTCTATTATGTGGTACCAACCATCAGGTGTTAACTGAACAGTAATGCTCATATTTTTTGATTTGTGCCAGGTGTTGCCATATCCAATCTTTAGACCATTATGCCCCTATAAATATTCATCTCATTAATATGGTTACACACTTTTTTTTAAATTAGTAATCATACATTTTATTATTGATAAGTAAGCCATTAAGATTAAAATTAAGTCATGCTATCATATTTACAAAAGAGAGAATAGAAAGTTAAAAATAGTTAATGATCTTTCAATGTATCAAATAAATGAATAAAAACAGAGTTTGAGGTGAAATGAACATAGGCAAAAGAAGGCATTCCTTATTTTCAGCTGGCAAAATCTTTGTGTTGGTATAATCTAAAAATCTTTCATGTTATGTTTCCAATTAGAAACCTTTCAAAAATATTCATTTCCATTGTGTATCTGATGAAATATTTTACTCAACAATGATGATAATGAGTTTTGTATTTTCATTGAAAAAGCCACCAGCTGTCACCAACTTATCAACCCTTATATAGTAGTTAGTAAAATTTTAAGAGTAGCTGTAAAAATAAAATTATATTTACAAAGGTGTCTTACAATGAGGACAACATCAGGGCCAGTGGTTGCCTTTCCACTTGTGTCACCTCTCAGCTCATCCCAGCTGACTGTGAATGTAATAGTCGAACCATAACTGGTCAGTTTGTGCCCTCTGTAGGCATGAGGAGCCATCCAATAATAATTCTCTACATCTGGCATCTGGGTATCAGCAACGGAAAGCGATGTTGAATCCGGATCACGGAGGTACGGTTGAACAATGTAACTAGTTGAGATATCAGTAACTTTCCAGCCATTCATTTCCACCACCTAGTTTCGAAATTATACACATTATAAAAATATTTCATTTATTCATGAAAGAACTGTTTACAGTTGGCATGAAAAATTAAAACAGGTTACCTCTTTCGGTTTAAAACCGACAGCAGAACTACAGACTTTCGTAACATGTGAACAGTAACACTCTGTGCAGCCATCAGGATTATCTCTATCAAGGAAGTAATGCCCCTCCCTGCATCTGTCACAAAGTTTCCCTTCAACGTTCACCTTTTGGTAAAAAAAAATAAATTATAAAAGTTAAAAGAACCGTAATTTTTTTGATCAGTAAAAAATGTATTTGTAAAAGATATAGACCTATAAATAAAATAAATACCTTGCAAAAGCATTGAGAGTGGCAAGACGTTCCAGGAAGCATTCCCCTTGGATCACATGTGCATGGATCACAGGATGGGAAATCTTTATAGCCTGGTGCACACCTATCACATTTACGTCCAGTAAAGCCTTCTTGACATTCACACGTCCCTGCTATCTACAAAGGCCAAATATGCTTTGTCATTATTACTTTTTAAGTGAGCAACATTTTAAAATTAAAATAAGTAAACCTTAAAAGTTTAATGACATGAAATGTTGCTGAACATTGGATTCTAGCTCTTATACATTTAATAAATTAAATGAATAATAAAATTATGTTTTCATTGAATAATAAGAGCGATCAAGATATAGTTTTATACTATAGGATGGGCTAATGGTTATGGTACACACCTCCATTCCATACCAATGGTTATGGTACACACCTTCATAAACTGTTATTCCTAATGAATAACCCTTTTACCTTTTATAGTAAGAAAGTAAAAAATGTATTTTAAAATAAAGCAGAATTACTGCAATAGATTCAAATATTGGAAAAATTTTCTTCTTTGTTAACAATAACTTATTTTTGAAAGGTAAAATAAAAGGATATTCATAACACTTCATTACGAATAACAGTTTATTTTTTAAGGTTTAAATTAATATTATCTCAGGGTTCAATGTGGTTCTAGTTTATAAAATATGTTTCATATTTAATACAATTACCAGAGAGTTCTATACTTAAAATAATAAATACCTAATACAATAATTGAATCGGTAATTTTGAAAAAGTGTCATCTCCACTTTTTCAAATTTTTCATAAGAAAGAAAAAACGTTATTTTTTCCACTTTTTAATTTTTTTTTTCTAATATTCTTTTCTTTTAAGGAGAGATAAAACTTACTTTAACCTGTCACAATCCTGAAATGTTTCTGTAATGTCTAAAAACATGTGTTTTATTTTCTGGAGATGACCCATTTTCAAAATAAACATAGGTTGTTCGAGAAAAACCGCAACATTTTTCTATTGAAACCATTTTTATTTCAACAATAATTTAATGTTTCAGAGACTATGAAGAACATGAAAACATAAACAGCAATTCAAATAACAAAAATAAAATTAATAAATTAAAATTTTTCTGGCGCTTGTTCGCTAGACCTGGTGGGCCTAAATTCGCCTGGTAAAATTTTTTATGTATATCCGGATTATATTTTTTCAATTTTTTTCTTCGTTAATTAGAATTTTTCCTTTGTATCCGAGATTGCTTGATTAGTCTGGGATGTATAAATCTGTATCTCAAGATAATTTTTGCATGAAACTAACATGAGTGGAAGTTAGAGGGATGTGAAACCGCTATAATGCAGATGTTGAAAAAAATGGAGTTGTTCCCTTTTCAAACTGATCAATTCAATTAATAACAAGGGTTTTTTTTATGGTGGATGGTAGGTGCTCTTCTTTCTTTGTGGGATTTCTCTGGCCTCAACATGTGTGGTCTCCTCTTCAACAACTGGTTTCATAGCAACTCACGACTTGACTGAAAAAGATACTAAGACAAAACCAATAAACTAAGATCCTCTTTTCTTTTTCTCCCCCCCCCCTCTTAACCTCTATTTATTTATTTATTAAAAAAAATATATATGTAATATACACAAATAATACATATTGAACTGAATTGGGCCCTTGTACTGCTGACATGCATTTCAAGCAGTTCTTACAAAGTAACAAATATAGGATTACAGTTAAAAGGACTAAACAATGCAAACAGGACCAGGTGATGGGGCTCACCTTTGTTTGGATTACAGAGAATGGGACCTAAAACTATCTTACAAACTAACTTATATTATGTTCCCGTATTGACTGCCTGCTACCATCGATGAGGGAACATAGGTGGGGATATCATGTTAAACACGGGGTTGGTTACGCGTACATGTTGAAAAGCTTTGGGGACGGGGCAGTACGGGTCCTTGAGCTAAGAAGTACTATGTGGTAATAAGCTGACCAGGCGGTAGTGGGTGATCTCCGCTTTTGTCTGGCTTGAGTAGTGAGGACAAGTTGGCTAGTTTTCAAGTGTCAGGAAAGTATCCCAACCTGAAGAATGTACAGTTTGGGGAGTACAAACAGTCTCCTCGGGATCTGTTTCAGCTGTTTGTATCCAGTTCTGCCCTAGTGCCTGATTTCCCTGACAATGGCTAAGAATACCCTTGAGCCGCTTCAAAGATATGAACATGTGATTCAGTTCCATTTCCAGCTAAGGATGTTAGTGGTAGTCACATAGCCAAGCCATCTTGTCCCCAGCTTAGTATGTAGTGGTTGGCCAGTTTCTTAGCTCATTGCTCCTCAGTAAGAAGAGTGTCACCTTCGTGAAGGTGGACAGTAGAGGTCTTTGTGGTCTTCAAGAGCTTCCAGATTTTTCTGTAATCGCCGTCCGTGGTGCAAAGTCATTTGGACTTTGCCATCTTCCAGATTTACATCAAGCATCGGATTTGTGTTTTTTTACAACCACCTTGGTTTGACGGTCTATGGTCCTGTACCACTTATTCTTCCAATTATTATAGGCACTGGCTTGGCCATCTTATTTTGGCCTTTGATGCGCTTCGAGAGACCTCAAAGCTTTCTTCTTGACTGGTCTCCTCCTCTTTTGTTGGCACTGGTGTTGAACAAATAATTGATCTCTTGAAATAAATCTGATTCTAAAATAAAACTTATTCAATCATGAAATATCATCACAGTATGTATATATATAATAATTTGTAAAACTTTTTGACTTATTTTCTATGGATTAAAAGTGAAGAGTTTTATGCAATGGCATACGTTTTACCATCAATACCTTTCCTTGATGTTCTTCAGAGTCATCCTTGATACAAAATCCTGTAGACCCAGGGCTTTTGCAGTCACAAGGGATGCATGGTACAGGGGCATCAGGCCTTACTCCGCTGGGTCTGTACCAGCCCACATCACATTTTTCACAATTTACTCCAGTAGTATGGTTCTAAAAACATTCATTATTTATCAGTGTGCTAGGAAAGTGCTTACGTGGGGTACTTTAGAAACAAAATTAATTTTAATACTTTTTGAAAAATACAAAAAATTAAGTAATGCTTTTTAAGTATCACATAATTAAGGTTTTCATTACCCCAGCAAAAAAGTTTGAAAATGATTTTAAAAACAGTTTTGTAATTACAGTCCATTAAAGTCCCAACACATAGATATATATTAATCAGAACTGTAATATCTTTAATTGAGTATGATGTGAAATACTCACTACAAAATATAATGGACAATTTTTATTTTTTTAAAACAAAGTTAATTAATAAATGACAATGACCTTTACTAATTTTTCATAAGGTTGGTTTTATTTTTACTATTTTAGTGCTTCAACTAAACCTTCCATGAGAAGTATTATCACTCTGCATGAAACTGTGGTTGTGAAATAGTAGTGAAAATAATTTTTATGACAATTTGTAATGTCAATAGTTTAAAAAAAATGATAAATCAGGATATCAATATATTTAATTTAATGTGCTATTCAATACAGCAAAATATTAATATTTATATTTATATACAGAAAATATTTATTTCTAATTAATTAATTAATGCCAGTTATTATAATTTTTTATGAAGTTGGAAATATTTTCCATAGGTCGAGCTGGGGACTCGCAATGACTGCAGCCGGCAGACACAAGAGTTGTATCAAGGGTTTCTGAATGCTTTAGAAATGCTTATGATTAAACAAAAACAATGAAATTAAAAAAAAAAAACTATAAATAAATTTTTTTTTATTAAAATGAACAAAACATGGGAAATTTACGGACAGTTAATCAATAATTAAAAATAATGACCCCCCCCCTTTTTTTTTTATGATAAATGGCCACTTTTATGGACTATTCATCATTCAGGCTTTTCAAAGGATGGTAGCGAAGCCTATTCAGACACCATATAGGTACAGCACATAACCTGGTTTACCCAGATTCAATTTACACCAGGAGGTAAAAATAAATAAAATCATTTCTAAAGGCGGGGATTTGAATCTGCAATGCTAATGCATGCAAATTATATAATATAGCACTTCTTCCCTTAAAGAACCCATAGGTTAAAAAGGGGGCTAGAGACAAAAGAAGAGAAATAATGTCATTTGAATAGCTTATTGAGGAAGTAATTTAATTTAGAGGAAATGCGAGTAAAGGAGTTAATATTTAGCTCTGAACTTAGTTCTTACAGTGCAGTTACAGACACCACCTCCAGAGAACCTGCCTTTTGAGTCCAAGCTGAGTCCAGCTTCAGCCACTTCTGCGTCGTACATGCATGATGTGCCGTGGTTGTGGCACTGGCACTTGTGGCAAGAGTTAGCTTCTTTAGGGGTACCGCTCCGCCACTTTTCCTGATTGTACAGAGGTAGACACCGCTCACAGCTGACACCTGCTGTATTGTGTCCGCATTCGCAGGTAGGAATCTGCAACAGGATTTTTAATCCTTTATTTCTTGTACAAATTTATTAGTGAAAATTGAAAGAGTAACATGTCATAAGATCACTTGTAAATCATTTTTATAAAAAGGTCATTCCATCCAAACCTCTAATTATCAGTTATAATGTTTGTTCCTATTTTTCTGAAAGATCTCTTTTTTATTAAGCTGAAAAAAATAGAAAAAGTGGCACTCAAGCGAATGGAAAAGCAAATTTTTAGGTGTTCTTATGTAACAGCGGTCAGCAACCTCACGGACCACTATATTTAAAAGTTTGGATCCCACAGACACATGAATTTATTAAAAGGGACTGAAATTGATAAAATAATGATCATGAAACTTTATTAGTCTGAGTATGAAATAAATTAGTTTAAATTATTAATGCTAGTCATTTGATTGTACCAAAATTACCAGCATTAGCACATAATAATAAACTTCTCCCACGTACAATCAACATTTTCTCATGGATCATCAGACCAATCACCACCAAAAAATCTATTAATTTCCCATGTAATCAGAGGATAAGATTCTAAAATAATTTTTTTTTCCTCTCTCACCCATATTTGTCACTAATGAGATTTTATGTTTTAAAAAAATGGTTCATACACTTAATTTAATTTAGTGCATAACAACTTTCCAATACAAATCACTTACCTTATCATCAGATATCGTACATTTTGAAGCATGTCCATTACAAATGCATCTTCCTTGAATCAGTATGTCTCGAATCGTGTAATAAAATCTTTTTGCCATGTCTGAACCATGTCTCGCTTTTTCCAGTTTTTGGCTGCTCATTTTCTGAAATCTAAACCTAATGAATCTTGCCTTTGTCACTTTCAACAATTCTCCATTCGTTATATTACTGTAGGTATGACTAAGACTGACATGAACCTGAAATATATATAATTTATATTAAATAATGTATAATAATAATTGAAATATGTTTATAGAAATACCGTAAAACTTCCTAATAGTGGATACCTGGAGGGAATTGAGTTTTGTCCACTATAGAGTGTTCTTTATCAAGAAATAAGAAGGAAAACATGATAAAACTATAAATATTAGCGATAACTAATCGTATATAATGAATCATATCAATGAAATTGTTTATTAATAAAAATATCACAACTTTTTAAATTTAAATATATTTATTTTAATAAAAAAAAAAAAAATATTTAATATTTTTTGTATAAAAAGTGGACAAAAAAGCAATGATAAAAGTATACCAATAATACGTAAAATTGTATAAAAAAAAAACAATTTAGATGTAAAAATAACTTACAATATGTAAGTAATGTAATTGGTTTTGTTTCATGGTTTATGGTTTTTAAGTTTTTGTTTCATTATTATTTTATTCAAGGTATGAGGTGGGCAAAACCATTCATACATAAGTTACTTGTTCTATGGCAAAGCCAAAGAATATTTATAGTTATAGGGAATCATTTTTTCGTATTACTATTTCCGTGTCGTTCCCACTGTTCGCACAATCCTTTTATTTTCCCTTTAAAACATCGCATATCTGTGTTTTTCCATCTTGGCATTGAGTGGTCAAAACATGAATACTAAGTTTTTCAGGTACACTCACGTTCATTTTTTCTTTTAAAGCTAAATGGAGGCGAGTTGACATGCTGCCGACTGAATCTGAGGGAGAACTAAGTTCAGAAAGAATAAAACAGCAACCCCTACTACCAAACTGAATTATCAGAAAATACTTTTAGTGTAAACTTAAAGCAAACAAAACAATCCTGGAAATTTGAACTAAACAATTATAGATAAAATAAAAGTTCCCAGAGTATGACCATCACCAGCTCCCTGCTGTTCTTTATGTAGAATATTTTCAATCAAAATCCTTGCATCAAGCATGTCTGCATCTGTTATTCAGAAGGACATGTCAAATGCTTTAATATGATGGAAAATTAGATGTGGTTTACATATTCGTCCACTATTGATGAGAGAAATCCACCATAGAGAGGTGGCCGCTTAAGAAAAGTTTCACTGTAGTACATTGTTTATTTTATTTTAAGGAAAACTTTCCTGTTTATAAAATATATCAAACAAATATGCAACATTTTAAAAATAAATATTTATCCATAGCAGTTAACCAAATAAACACTGTGAAAAGGGAGTGTTTCTGAGAGAGAATACGATTTTAATTTAATTACCTAGGATTTTTATTACATCTTTATTTCGTATAGAATTTAACTTAAATCAAAATATAGCTGCTATCAATATTTGTTTGCTTGGGCTTAGCACAGTTATTGACTATTA
Source organism: Acanthosoma haemorrhoidale (assembly GCA_930367205.1). NCBI lineage: Eukaryota > Metazoa > Arthropoda > Insecta > Hemiptera > Acanthosomatidae > Acanthosoma > Acanthosoma haemorrhoidale. The sequence continues at coordinate 134,300,865 of OV884011.1, forward strand.
CTTGAAGCAGGAAATATGGAGGATATCTATAGGTTAACATCCTTTTCAGGCCAGAGGGGAAAGTAGGGAATTATATTGCCTGCTGTGGGGGTTTTATAAGTAATATGTATATTATTGTTATATTTTAAATTGATTATTAGGTGAAAAATTAGCACAGATATAGAGTTTTAAACCTCAAAAATATGAAATTAAGGGTTAGTTAAGCTGGAAAAACCAAGGACAGTTGGTGAGGGGAGGTGTAATGCCAGGGGTAGCTATCAGTTAATATGAGACAAAAACAGATAGTCATTACTAGACCTCAACAGAGGACAGATCAGGGTGCTTGATACTCAAATAGGATCGAGATGATTTGGTTTAGGAAAAGCAAGGATGAGTGGCAGCATGGAAGCCACTAGGAATGAAGAGACCACCCCCCTCCCCGCCAATGAAGAACGTAATTATCTAATCTAAAAATGTATTCTTGTACATGTAGGTATTTATGTGAAGAAAGTTATTATTAATTATTATTCCCACTAAGTGACTATTATTTAAATTACCTATAAGTTTTATAACAAATTATTCACTAGAAACAATGGTACCTTGAAATCATATTATTTGAAACTTATAAACTATTATTCATTATGAACTTTTTATAAATGTACTTTTACTTAAGCAAGTACTTAATCTTACCAGATATTTTGTGTGTATGTGAGTGTGTGACAAAGGGGGAGGAATAGTGGGTGACCAATGGATTAATAAGACTGTTAAGTAAATAGCTATGGAATAGTCGGTTGAAATAATAATAATATTACCATCCTAGAAAATGTTATTGATAATTGAAAACTAATTTATTCATATCTAATATTTAGTCTTTGGCTTTTCATGAGCGGCATTAAATAAAAACTGTTATGAGCCGGTAACCACGGGAAAAAGCGGAACTTGATAGCTTCTGAGCTGACTTGAGAAAGATCAAAAGTTTCATATTCATTTTTTTTTTTTTTTTTTTTTTTTTTGACATATTTCCTATTATAATATCCTAACCAAATTACACCGCATTATGCGGAGGGTTGTCAAATATACCTTTGAAATCTAGATTGATTGTATCATAACAAATACCACTATCGAGTAACAGAAACCAGACACTTCTGGCTCGACAATGTATCTGTAAATATTTTCTAATATAATATAAAATAATTCATTTAAAAAGTAGCCAATATTTCAATTACATTCACAAAACATCGTCACCAATGAATCTTGGTGATCAATAACAAACGTTAGTATCAGCATTGTTGGGGAAGCTTCAATTTCTCATTCGCGACTCCTTTCCCAAACGCTGGTACATTATCTGTTCATAAACCACCGCGAAATGCAATAAATACTTCCTCCAGACTGGAACAGACACATAAGAGACGAGAGAGGGAAGTAAGTAGGCCAGAGCCATCTCTCACTCCCACGCCAGTCCAACGATTAGAGAGACCCGAACAGCCTCTAACCAATAGCGTGCCTTTCTTTTTATTGCACCTCAGCGGTCAACTCAGGGATCGGCCAGTAAGTCTGTTTCTTGTTGTCTGACTTGATTCGCTCCTAGTTATCCCTAGCAAATAATTTATGAGGATATGATCAAATTCCAAACAATGATTGAGCAATCGTCTGGTGAATCGTAAAAATTTTTGTGCGGTCTAAAAAAATGATTCAATCGATCTGATAAGTACAGGTAAATTTCAAAAAACCTCGAGATGCACTCGTACTGATTAGCATTTGGTTCAAATACGAAAACGGAAACATACGGCTCTCTTTCGCTAACTTCTAAAATGTCTCTTGTCCCAACTCAGCTAGTTCAGATTTCCCTCCATGGTTATGGACTCACTAAAGGCGATAACGTATAAATAGTTTCAATGTTTATTAGCAAAAGAGTTTGACAGAGCCGGGGTTCGAGCACAGAGGCATACAATCTTAAGTCGGGGGCTCTGAGCTATCCTGCAACAATCCTCAGCCTTGTCAGTATCAAAAATCTTCTGTTTGCAAGACGTAGAACTATCAATGGGTGGGTGGAGTCCGGGAGAAGGGCTATCAAGATCAACAAGACTATCAAGACTAATCAATTATTGACTAATAATTATTTTTAAAAGGTGGGGTCAATATAAAGTTTTTTCATTTGTTAAAAAGGCGATTTTTAAGTGCAAAGATACAATAAAATGAAATCTTTTTTTCATACTTCAATAGTCATCCCAAATTCGAACTCAATTTTGCATCGATTCCCAAAAATGCAATTTAGTTTATAATTAATGTAAACAATATTTTGTCACTTAAAACGTTTCTTTTTTAAAAATCTTGTGGTAATTGGCCAGGTCACTGATCTTGAGATCAACTAGTAATATCAATATTTTTGTGAAATGGAAAAAAAAAAAATTGCAGTCATGGATACTCGATATTGCTGCTCAAGTGATAGTTCTTTGACGAACCCCACAACAATGGTCAACCGTGTTGGGAATAAAACATAAATCATCAATTGATAATGATTGATCAACGTAGGCTAGAGGACCAGACACAACCCCTTTGCTCCTCACTTCAATGCAAATACTATTGAGTCTGCTCTCAAAATACCAGCACTCAAAAAACAAACAGTGTCTTTGTGAAGCAACGTTGTTAACAATAGTAAAGGATCACGGAGCACCTAGTCTAGTAGCATGTTTGTTACTGGGTCGTTAACTGTTGCTTAACTCCCTGTTGGGGTTTCTGTCAATATTTTTACTGCCATTAAAGAGAAAAATTGCGAAATAAGAAGCAAAACAGCGAGATTTCTCATAATGACAAACTGAAGTAGTTTTATGAATTCCATCCTAAGTACGTTTATCCTCCGTACTCAAAATAGAGCCAGAATTAAATATAAATTCAAGTCTAGAGTAATCACACAGCTAGAGGTTTCGTTACGGTTGCGAAAAGGAATTTATTGACCTTTTTTTATACTAATCCACTTAAGCCCCTATATATATTATATATATATATATATATATATAAGCCCATAATACATATTATCAGTTTCAATAATAATACATATTCAATTTCATACGCTACTTAACATGATATGAAAAGATTTATTTTTCAATTAAAAGTAATTGAATAATTACTGACCCTTCATTGTTTGTCATAAGGTTGCTTTTAATTTTAACTCCTCTGAGACATCAAGCAAAATTTTCTTGGAAAATATCATCCCTCTATATGCAACTGGGATTTGGAAAAAAAAAGACAGTTTTGAAGACTTTAAGTAATTATAGTCAATTTTACGTATTATTAATCATGGCAGCGATATACTTGTTTTACAATATACTTGTTTGTAGTTTACAATATACACTTGTTTGTACAATATACTTGTATATATACAATATACGATTTAATCGAACACTATTCAAATTTTTAGGCTTTATTTTTTAATACCAACTAAGTAATTATTGTATTTTACTCAGTTGTTTTGGAGACCTACATCTTCCATATATTCTAAATATCAAATGGGAATTCCATTAAAAAATTCATATCTCTAGCTGATATTTTGTAAAACTTCGCACTACGTTAGATAAGTTTTTCCATTTGAATTGTAATTATCTAATAAATTAAAGAGATATTGTAAAATTAAATTGCAAAATTAAATTTTGCTTTTACACTAGTTAGCGATATCCAAGAAAAAACGAAGAAAAAATGGGCTCTAAGTATATAGTATACTTACCTCCATTGACACAACAAAGGACTGTAGTATGCACAAGATTTTTAGAAAACATAAAAGATACCGTCTGTCCTTACGAACACGATTCAATCACTATCTACAAGGCTAAAAGCTTTAAAAAAATACAGTTCACAAAGGATTAATTCTTGCAGTGGCCAACTTCTCATGCTACGATTACAAAACTATAAGAGATGGAATATTATTGTAGACTTAACTAAGGCAATAGAAAATACCAGTGTTCAATTTTCTCCTGTCCAGCTCTCAAAAAACTTTGACAAATAACGACCTACTCAGCAAAGGCCTGCAGACTGGGAAATTATTAAAACATATATTTTAGAAATTAAAAATTCATGCAATTATTATTTATTTATTATAATTATTTAGATAAGAATTCTTGTCAAAACTATGTTCTATTATGAGTTTTATTTCGTTTTAAAATGTTTATTTCATTTTATATTACTTTCTATTTGCTTTTATTTTTAATAAGTTGTTTAAAATCTTGTTTAGATCGACAAATTAATTTTTATGATCTATACATTGGAAAATAAGTAACTCAGAAAAATACCCTTAGTGGTTGAACCTAGACTTTAAATTGAAAACATGGCAAAAAAAACAAAACAGATTTATTTCAAATGTACATACCTCCCCGCCGTCAAGAGGTGTGACCCGGGACATGTTGCTGATGCAGTGTGGAGCCTGAGTCCCGTACCTGGCCTCGCACTCCTCGGCAGTCGGCGCGAAGAAGACCCACGGTCGGTAGTCCTCGTCGTCCAGAGCTCTCTCCAGGGTCCAGGAGCCTGGTCTGGGGGAGGCACCAGCCCGCAGTCTAACATGAAGCACCTGGTATACCTGGAACACAGAAGTTAATAAATAATTTAATATTAAATAAATAATGTATATTGACAAGAGTAAAACTGAAGAACAGTGAAGTTACAAAGGAACCATTCCCTATACATTCTATCAAATATAGCTGTGCTTAGCTTAATAATTGACAGATAATATATATATAAGTTAACGTTCGTGAGAACTAGAACAGTAAAAAAGATCGAGAAAGAGGTAATAGAAATGAATAGGGCAAACGATAGTATAAGACTGCTTTATTCATAGCTCTTAATCCCATACACATACACTCGGAATGTTTACATCCCGATGTTTTGGTATTAACACTGCGTACCAACAGTGCCCAGGCCTTAACTTAAATATATATACGGGAATACATACAAAGAAAACTCAGCACCTGGTCAACCATAGTTAATTTAAAAATTATAACTAAGTTTTACATCGCTCATTCAGTTGAGCGATGAAGTAAATGGAAAATTATGTTAAATTAGGACAAACCCTTCAGGATTGTCAGCAATACTTGACTTAGCGAAGGAAGAACATAATAATGATAGTAAGCTTCTGATAAGGTGGAAGATAGTAGCCTATTGGAAACCTATTTGTCACCCCTGTAACATTAAAGTATTTGCAGTTACGTTGTTGTTCCCTTCGTACTCCAGCCGTATCACGGATCTCGGATACGAATCAGTAGACGCTCAGGAGTGCGAGAACCTCAGAGGCTGAGGACATGATTGAAGAAACTGGCCATTGTCATGACTCCCGCTGTCATGAATTTGTAGCAGGTTATGTGGCCACTGTCCTTTCAATTCTAGATGAGGACAAAGGGATCTGTGAGTCTGTATAATGACTGTGACAGAGGATCAGGGCGATTGGATATGTTTTGATGGAATTTTTTTAACTTTGAAGAGATGAGATCAAGGATGTAAGGTTTATTGAGATCGTTATGAGAGTTCCTGTCACAGACTTAATGAGGGCCATTGACTATTGTTATCAAGTATTTATAGGCTTTTAAAACACGTACGAAGTAGGAATGAAGACACTTTTAGTTGACAAATATGGCCATTACCACCATTCTTTACACTGGGTTGGAACATAGATTAGTTTTAGGTGTGCTCGGAGAGAAGACATAGGAAGTCGAGGAGGAGACAAATCGGGTTTCAGGGGTGTAAGAACGGAGAGCAGTTTTTTGGAGAAGAGAATTGGAGAGTTGAGTAGTTGAGAAACGGGCTCAGGACAGTTGGACTTGATATACCTTCCTTCAATTAAGACACCGATGTATTATAAGAGGCAGTATAAATTAATACTTAGTACATAAGTTTAATGCAATCATTAATCATTTCATTCATTCTATTTTATTTCATTTACTTTTCATTCGTGTAAATACATCACTTATCTTGTCGTAAATTCAATAATGCCTTACCTTTATTTAACTGCAATGTCTTAGACTGAAGATCTACACCCAGCCTCAACCGAAGCTACAAGACCCCATCTACCTGTTTAAGCAGGGTCGACCTTCCGGCCGAGAGGCCGACTTATTTCAGGCCCCTGCCGGAGCGGGCCAGGCTTGACCTGGCCGACTACAAACCATTGCCTAGGTACCCCTAGGCTCCACCCTCGGTGGACTCTCTACCTTCCCGATTCCACCCGCCTCCTTTAGGCATTCCACACCCTATATCCTTCTCATACATCCTTCAAATGGGGGACTTAGTGAAAGGCACTCATTACCCCAAAATAATTTTCCTTTATTTTTCCCACATCCTATTTTTATGAGTTTGAGAGCTAAGGGAAAAAAAAAAATCCTTCCATTGATCAACAAGAAATTTATTTTTAGAAAATAATTAACTGGGACAAAAAATCAAATCAATTTTATTTTACTATAACTTTACGCCAACGCAGCACGCCCAGAGTTTCAGATCAACCAAATCAAGTAGTTCGAATTATTAATAGCATCCTAAAGGAATTCAATTCAATTAAATACATTATTTTAATTGACTATATACTATATATATTATAAACTAAGTATTTTCAACCAAGAATTTACTTTGATTTAATTTATGAATTTAATTTGACTCTCTAAACTTTGATGTGTAGAGAAGACCGTATACGATATTATAACACGCAGATAATTGTAAAATTAAGGATCTCAGATATAACTAAATAAACCATTTATTATCTACTTGGCAATTATATTCTGTTTTACCGTTTACCTGAAATTATTCACTTGAGGGTATGTGGCAGTGTATAAAGTGCCTGTTCTTCCATCAAGTGGCGTCATGACATAAACAATAGCCATTCTCTTCAACGTCCAATGCATTCTTCTTTTGTCTGTTATTTCATTAAAAGCAAACAGACTCTCGGTGGATTAATATCCTGTTTGGTATACATGGAAGCTAATTTACTTCTTAACACAAAGCTATAAATGTTAATTACTTTTTTTATATCCATAAAGACACTATGTACACTTTTACATACATACATAAGTATATCTTGCCGTGAAAGATTATAGTATATGTGAATAGCAAATTCGTTGGCATTAATGGACCTGTAAGGTCCTCTGAGTCCTAAGAGATGGCGAAGTATAATCGGAGAAACTTGACCCAAGTAGGAAGAATCTTACGAAAAATAATATGGTGGGACGAACGGGAAGCGCGAGTCGGCGAAGACGCAAGAAGTGGAGCTGGCTGGTTAGGAAATATCCCCACTAATGATCATGTTTTACATTCAAAAGCTAACATTTGAAAGTCCCGATCAACGCTAGGAAACAGGTTGTAGAAACATACATTTTAATTGAGTGAATGAAAATGTACTAAATGCTTGGAAAAAACTTGTATATATACGTCCCCTCTCTATTTTTCAAGAACACAATTCACTTCCAGATCATCAATTCCACTCATTTCACCCAACCATTCCCACCTAACCACAGACGTAGAACAGGCTTTTGACAGTGTTTGCCATGCAATTTTTCAAAACTTCAACCATTTTTACCACATATATAAGTCTTGCTACTGTAATCCTACTTGGACAACCGTTTTATGAAGCGAGTGAAAATTAAGTTCACTCCTCTCGTCTTGCCACGGCAGAGGTCCCTCAAGGCTCCATTAGTTTAGAGTTTCTATATCTCTAATAAACACATATCTACATCGACATCAACTTACGCTGACGACACAGCATTACTCGCAGAAAAAGGCCCAATTCAGGTTTATAACACACTTAAAAATTTCTTTACTTAACTTTATTTACAGTGTAAGCCCAGTAAAATTAAAATTAATCCTACTAAATCGTTACACGTGACCTTCAAGCTTCTAATGCGGCCAATGTCTCCCTGTAAAGATTTACAAGCAGCCTTTGAAACAAACTGGCCCAGTTTAATAAATAGCTGCTGAAACTAATTCGGACATTTCGAGCTCAAATTCACAGGTCACTAAGAAGACTTACATCAAGACTATACAGATTTCAATGTAAGGCTCCAAGACTAATCACAGGTTCACCGTTTTAGTACGAAAACTCTTCACACTGACCTAAAACTTCCTTACGTTCACGACTGCGTTCTTTCGTACATTGAAACTTACAAGACGAACTGCATGGGCACCCAAATTCACTAGGCTCTATGTGTCAAAAATAGTTTCTTGAACAATGAAACTTAGGAACGTTGGTCCATTAAATGCTGCGATAGGTTTAACCGATAACTGAGTGTTACTCGTTTCATTCTCGTGTACGGTTTCCAAGTAATGCGAATCAATAAATAAAGGTAAACAAATCTATCAACATTTTTTGTTCCTGCAAACACATATCAGTGAATTATGGTTTTACTACAAATTCAATGGTAATGGCATTAAAAAAAGTAGGTTGCAATCAAAATCTTTTTAAAAACCCACCTAGCAAGCTAAATACAAATTACTTAAAACTAATTGGTGATAAAGAGAAAAATAACAAATAAATTCATCAGATTGTTTCGGCATAAACATTAGACTCATTATTCGGAAATTCTGGTAAAAAAATCACCGACAACAAAAGAGAAGAGAATTATTTTGAGAACTCCTTTGTGCTCGAACCGCCTTTGAACTTAGAAAACAACCAGCAATCATGGCCATTTCAAAGGAATTTAGTGGACAGCTGGAGGAGCATAAGTCAGATAAAAGCTTCTATGAAGAAATGTTCCAAGAGAATTTTTCGAATTTCTTTTACTTTTTACTGCTTTTCTTTTTGCCTTGATTTCGAAAAGGGTATAGTTGTCGTATGCACCATACATTATTTATAGCGTTTCTTTAAGATCCAATTAGTCTGTAGATTTAATGGAAATTATATTAATAATTTATTAAAACAGTGCCGGTCGGTTATCTTATCATTATTCTGATTTTTTTTTTCATGTTGAGAGAAGTAAAAAATGACTTCTATATCAGCCTTTCGAGCTGCTCCTATGAGCTGGACATATCATATTTCAAAATACAAAAAATATAACTTATTATGGCTTTCAACTAAGTTTTTTTTTCAGCTCTGATTTATTTTTAGTGAGAAAAACCACTACTCGCTTTAAGGGCTTTAAATATGCCATTTTATTTATCTCTAATACAACGGTATTTGGTATTGTTGAGTCAGTGCAAAGTTTATTCTCGCAACCGTTATTCCATTTATTAACCTATACAATTACTTGCAAATGTTCCTTTATGTGGCCGAGTTGCCCACGCCCAGAGCCGTCCTGAGAAAAATCATCTAGCAAGCTGATATTTTAACACGTCTCTTGATAATCAATAACTATACTAATTAAGAAGTATTAAAAGTTTTATTTTCTTGCTGTGTTTTTAGTGCATGTATTCTTCTCAGCTAGTGATACTTGCAGCCATATTTTTTCTGTAATTGACTTGAAGATTGCAATTATTTGTTCTGATAGTTGAATTCCTTCTGTAGATAATAAGTAAAATGCATTAATACATGCATAAATCCGTTTATCTGATCATCATGTTGTTCTAACCATTTCTTATTTATTTGGTGATTTGTGGGCGAGAATGCCCCTATTACATGAGGAGAAAAATGTTTGCTAGCACGTTGTAGCATTGTAGCTTAACAAATTGTTAAAATAATGGATAGGTTTTTTTTTTCCTAGGTAAACATGTTTGTTTTGCACACTCGTTAGTGTACATACAATAGATCAGGAACGGTACCGCTATTTTCTAGCCACAGTAGGAATGTCGAGATTAATCCGTGGGACCATTACAAAAGCTTTTTTGGAGTAATTTTTTTTTACTTTTTCATTCACGTTTCACTTTAACTGCTTAGGATTTTGCTGTTCCATAAAATATTTAAAATAATGAATAGATATTGATTTCCGACTGCAAAAGTTAATCCAATCCAACCACTGTCCCTCCATTCGATTACAAGATGAAATGTCGACGGAACGGATGTGGCGTCATGGTTTGTTATGTTGGCATTAATGCATGGGTGTAGTGGGAATAATCGATTCTCATTCGATATAATAATAAAATTTACATCATTCGAAGGAAGTCTGAAGTCTGTTGGAGCCATGGAATCTTGACAAATGCCTGAATTATTCTAGTAAAAGAAACAACATATGAATGAAGAACATAGCTATGCCATAAAGTGTTAATTTTGCAGAGGCCGAGGAAGCAGTTTTTTGCAACGAAGTACAGCTGAAAATTACACCAAAAATCCTTTTGTAATTAATGGTCCCACGGATTAATCTCGACATTCCTAATGTGGCTAGAATAGCGGTACCATTCATGATTTATTGTATGCACACTAACGAGTGTACAACCCAAACATGTTTACAAAGGAAAACAAAAACCTATCCATTATTTTAACAGTTTGTTAAGCTACAATGCTACAACGTGCTAGCAAACATTTTTCTCCTCATGTAATATGGGCATTCTCGCCCACAATTACCAAATTGATATAACGTTCAGCTGTTTTTTACAGGGTATCTGTAAAAATAATTTAATCAATCTGAAAATTTAAAGGTACATTTCACAGCTTCAGATGTGCAAATTAGGTCTAGGTAAAATAAACGAATAGAACGCAAGTGAGAGAAAAAGGTCTGGACCGTCATATACAAAGAAGACCACACAACATCTGATCAAATCTTCCATGACCGCACACTGTTTATTTCAGGAGTTTGATCAATCATAGACTCTTATGCTCAGTTCAAACAACAATGCGTTTTTGATTTAGAGTCGAAAATCAAGACCAGCGTGATCTGATCTGGATGTAAGACTTGACCTGTATTGGACCATAATGGTTCGTTTTGGAAAAGTTTCAAGAATTTCTACTGAGTTTAAAGGCACTTAATAGTTTTAAAACTGGGCAGAGATCAAACCTCTCTCTATATTGTCGGTCGGCTCCGTAAATGAGTTTCAATATAAAAATGAGCAGATGACCTGAGGGCATTACAGCAAAATAAACCCCAACATTGCAGATAATTATTAATAAGTAACAGTAATAACAGCCAAAGTCATTACTGGCGCGATCGGGACCTCGTTAGTAGCTCTAACAACTGAGCTATCCTGCTTTGATGCATGAGATGGCCAACATGGGACAGTCTCGTAAATACTGTAATCAATGTTTTGCAAAAACTCTTCATACATTGCAGATATTTTAATCTTTAGTAAAAGGCGATTTATTCGCTTTAAAAGGGGATCAGAGTATTTTTTGATTTTAATTTGATTTGTAATTTAACCCACCATAGGTAGACTCTCACTACCTTCCCGAATCCTTTTAGGCATCCCACACCCCATATCCTTCTCATACTACCTTCAAATAGGACTCCCCTTAGTGAAAGGCACCCATCATCCCAAATAATTTCCTTTATTTGTCCTACATCCTATATTTCCAGTCGAGAGCTTAAAAAAAAAAAAAAATAATAATAATTTTAAATCTGTAATATTGCATTGATCAAAACCGCGAAAATCATACATATGCAGATTAATTGTAGTTCTATGTTGTATGTACGGACATAGTAGGTCCATTGGCGTGCACAAAATAAATGCAGAAATTTCTCCATGTAAAAAGTTAATGCGGTGTTTGTTGGGATATCGGCATCGATTAATGAGAAAATTAAGTCTGATTTTCATCAAAATGATATTGGACAACGTTTCGACAAGTATGTATAATAGTAACAGTAATAAGCCTGCATCATGTCCGAGCGGGAGATGTTTGGAAGATGGAAGTGAGATGTATTCTTTCTATATGTTTCTATACAATGGCACGCAGTTCTTGAGAACTTAGGCGATAATGTAAATTTCAGATTTGCAATAACACCTAAACTGCATAAACTTAGTGGGCCCACTGCTACTGACAGTTGTGCAAACTAATAAATATTTGCAGTGTGCCTCAATTTGGAAGAGACCTATCTATATATGTTTTCTATGGTTTTCGTTTGGGTATATAAACATTTCACAGCGGTTGGCAATCCTGACATTAGACATTGTACGCACCTGAGCAGACCATGAAAGTGCTCATATTCATCCTTTGTCTGGCTGTTTTCTTCAGCGCAGTCTTCACCACCAGTGCTTCCAAAAGCGAGCCCAAAAATGGTAAAAACTATTTCATTTATAAATTCGTTAATGACTTTTTAAAAATTGGATTGATTATACTTCTTAACGATATTTATAAAAAAAAATTATGATATTTTAAGCAACTTGATATCGATATTATATCAGTACATAAGTTTAGAAAATACTTTTCTGGAATCAGCGAAAATCATTTATTCAGTAAGGCAAATCGAAGAATACAATACATCTTTCAGATGAGAAATGTGCATTTACATTTAGGTAAATAAATCTAGTGCTAGTTCAAACCAACATTTCCATATTGGGTTGCCACCATCTTTTCCCACAGTATGTTCCTGTCAAACAGAATTAGTTGTCAACATAAAATGAACTACAGCAATAGTCATCGATAAGTCTCTCAATCGAACAGATCTCTGTCTTGTACAATGTTACCTTTGATTATATTTTTTATATTCATGTTAGTTTTCATAGCTGCATTTATAGCTTTTTTAGCCGTTAATTATTTTTAGTGTTAACTCTTGCTTAAATGGTGGCTTACTTATTACATCATCAGTCATGATTTGCTTTCCTGCTAAAACCGAAGCACGTAAGTTATTTATGATTTTAACCATTCATTATGCCTTCAGTGTTGTTCCTCGGTTAAGATTTGTTCCACAAAAAATAGTGAAAATAATACGTAAAATAACTCATAACATGAGAAATCTCTAAAAGTAAGAGAAACGACACAGATTTGTCCACGATCAATTTCCATATTTTGGATTGTGTTCAAACCAATAGGTACTGAACTTAATCTGAAGTATTGTGTAATATATTATTAAACAGTTGGTACCTGCACTATCACGTACAGACATAGCTAAATATGATTGTGCCTTACTTGTTTCAAACTGTGAGTTCGTAACTATCCGTGATAAGACATCATGGCAGGCAACCACAGAGAAATGTTCAACAGGTTACACCTCTATTCCACTATCGGACCTTCTGGCATAAGTATGAGATTCATCCAAGCTTAGGTTCTCTAAGATGTCGTATTATTTTCTGAAAATCTAACATATTTTTAATATCTCGTTCTTCTCAGCCGATTCTCAACACGTACATGCATTCATATAGAACCTCTTCATCAAAACTTGACAGTTGGATGTAGTTATGGAATTGTAGAACAAACGACACAAAGTTTGTTTTAAGTCATTTAACATACTTACTAGTACACAAATACTTACTATTTTACCAGTACTTGTATACTAGTAAGTCTGTTAGTAAAAAGTCAAATTACTCAATACAAACTTTGTCTTGCTTGGTCCACCATTGCATAAGTACATCCAATTCACCTTAGATCGAAAGGCCTGACCAAGATCGATTGGTATTTGGATAAACTTTAGTTTATATGTTTAGCCTCTTCTACTGATACACAATTAAATCCTTTTCGTTTGTTTATTTTATAGGCTAAGTGTTTATCTGTGTGGTTTCAGGTAAAGTAGTCAAGAAAACCTCTACTTCAACTTCGTCCAGCCTGAGGAAGTCGTCGACATCCACTTCGACGACGACCACCACCACGAAGACGAGGGGTGTCGAAAGCGCTTCTCTCCCATCGACCAGTGTACTTACTCAACCTCCGGCATCAACTTCATCAGTAGCATCCATGATCCTCGCCATTCAAAAATTAACGCAAAATTCGAAATCAACATAGAAGTTTGAAGTTAACAGGAATTCACCGAATTTATTATTTAAAAAAAAACAGTCTTATAATAAATGTTTCATCAAAATGAAATCAAAAATCATGAAATCAAATGAAAAACTAATAGTATATAACAATATAGTAATGAAGTTTGTTCAAAATCGATTATAATTTTTCTTTTTTAAGATCTATATTCTTGTAATATGAACACATTTAAACTGAAAGTGTTGACCAATGAACGTATGTAATTTTACTTGCTTTTTTTTTTGTGTGCATAAGGAAACTATAGGGAAAACCTACATTATTAAAAATTATTTGGATTTCAAAATAAAAAAATCAGATTACAAAAAAACTTTATGAGTCACAGTGCAGTATTCGTTGATATTCTCAGTACTTCGTTTCGCAACAAAGCTCCTATCCACACCGGCCAGCCTCCATCCACAATATACATGAAGTTAAAATAAAATAATTTGTAATAATAATAATAAGGAATACAATAAGGTCTGGATGGATTTTAGATTCAGCGGGTGCGTTTTTGTATGACTCAGAGGTTGAATCCAAGGTCAGAGAGAACAAGAGCATCCTCCAGCAATGCCTCATTTAAGAATATTTTGTTGGCATCTTCTCTATTTACAAACCGAAACAAAATTATAACTTCACAGCTGTGTTCCTTTACTCTATAAATGAAACAACTTGTCGACCACGAGTTGTTTATTTATACACAACTCACAGCCTAAACATTAGCATATATGCAGACAACAATTGTGACATATTTTACATGCAGGTGCATCTATAGATATGGAGTAGAAAGTCTTGAATTTCAACTTAAATATGATAAATTAATCCAATCAAAATAATCAGATCTCAGAAATATTTTTTTGTCATTGCTGGTTTTTTTAAGGGCAGATTTAAAATAAAATCTTTTTACTTATCAAAGATGATGAATGTTTCCACGGCAAGTGATTTTAGACATAGATGTGTAAGTAAGTATTTCCCAGGACCTACGTTCAAACGAGATCTCCACCAAAAATTCATTTTCTATAAAACGTCGAATTGTACTAGTTCACCCTGTCAAAATAATGATTACACAATGACCTTATCGTGTTAAAAAAAAAAAAAAATTGGTAGAATCGTGTGGTTGGCCACAAATTTTCTCTTGGTAATTTGCTTTGTTAAATTGAGCCAATAAAGTAAGTGAGGAACAGGGCCGGAGGTAAGAAATGCAGCCAACGATAGGAGGGAGGGAGAGGAGCGAAGAGTGGCGTCGAAACAGGCCGTTAGTGGAAACGTGGAGCACGACTTACATGTCTTCTAGCCGTGGCTGGATACTTCGTGAACCCTCCCACCTCTCTGCAGACCCCTGTTATCTTTTTGTGGGGCAAGTTCGTACTACTTTGTTCCAAGAAGCTTAGAAGTATGCGCTCCTCAATTCAGTTGAGTCGAAAGGATATTTGTCAACGGACTAGTCAGGAAGCTAATGATGTACCCAGATTTGTGTTTTTAGAATCATTAGCGTGTAGCTAGGAATATCTTTCGGGCAATAAGTATTCTAAGAAGAAAAACACGGTAAAATAATGCACCACTAAGCAATATACAGCAATGGTAAGGTTTTTATGAGGTTAGTTTATTTTTTTTTAGTTTACAAGTCTATATCTTGGGGTGGCTTTCTAGTCATGTATGTGACTCCTCTTGTAATACCCTGCCGTGACATCTTGCCTTATCAGTCCTTTAGCAGCTATTGCATCCTGTAGGTCATCCATCCGTCTAATTTCTGGTCTTCCTCTTTTCGTCATGGGTGATGGGACGTGCTGAAGTAGTCTTTTTGACCAGCGGTCCTCAGGAGGGTAGGTCGATTGCTGTGTACTATCATCGATTGGGTATCAATTATTTTTTTAAACAATCGATGATTTGTTTATGCATGGACTTTTCAAGAGGTCCTTCTCGCCAAACACCAAACCTCCTCCCCCTCAGATAGAATTTCACAGTAATCTTATGATGGAAAAAAAGCTTAAAAAGCAACAATACAAGGAATTAGGAAAAAATCTATCTCCATCATATAGTTTGTTGCCTGTTTAAGTCGTGGATCCGCACTTTTCTGCAATATACATACCCCACTCCCGATGAAGGAATGGAATAACCCTTTTTTGTATGGGTATAACCAATTTATTCCATATTAAAGATTGGGCACTGTGGCATACCCCTTTTCGTGAAATGAAGGCTCCCGACATGCACGAAAAGTTCAAGCTCCCTACCATCACCAAAGCCATCAGACGACGTCACATCAAGTTCTTCGACTCGATGAAGCACAGTCTAAACCCTCTCTTCCGAGACATGACACCACCACCGCTACCGGCACGATGGCAACTCACAAGATCGAGTAAAGCAGAAGAAATGGTTGACATCATGACATCACGGCACTTGGCCCACCAACAACAAGCCTCTAAGGGGCACCCTCAATGATATCAGACTAACTACGACTGCACTACATGCCTAGAGAAGACTCTGGGCTCAGCCACCATTGGACTCTCACCACTGTACCGTAACAATCAACCTCCACCGAGGATTCCCACACTCCTTACTCCTCTCACACCACCTTCAAGCAGGTCCTCCTAGTACAAGGATCCAATCACCCTCAATATTTTATATTTCTCCCTCATCCTAAAATTCTAACTAGAGAGCTTAGAAAAAAAAAAAAAAAAGAAAAAAAGATTGTTCTAATAGACTTCTCTCGCGTAAATTAACTAGGATGCCCATGTAGCAGATTAATCTGTAGCCACTCTTTTCCCACCTAACTCACTAGTTTACTACCGATTACGAGAGTAATGCATTGATAATCTGTCCCTTAAGCCATTAGTTAAATAAAATTAAACACAGTGCTTATCCCTACAGTGAATGGATAGTTAAAAAGCTTTCGAAAGAGCACTTAGTCCTTTTAGGGCCGCTTATCTTCAAGAAGAGAGTATTATTTAGCAGTCAAACAATTCGAGGCCACCACGGCCTTAAATGATTTTTCGAAGGCTTTTAGAATTTTTTTTTTTTATCGTGCTTTGTATGTCTGACCCTTTTATTATTAATGTCATTACTTTAGAAATCTGTGTTTATTATTAATTAAAGTAGATTAATCTCTTAAAATAAAGTAAAATTTTAAGTGATCTTACCGTTAAATGATATTGATTAAGAAAGTTAAGAATCGGTCATGAACTAAATAGTATTGAAATATTTCCAAAGAAAATTCAAGGTACAGAAAGTAAATGCAATACCGGCCGGAGATGTTTCTTGAGTACTCATTATTACATGATGAATTATATATTGATTGTGAATAAAATTCTGGGGAAAAACTATATGTTATTCCCTTACCACTATTCTCCAGTGAAAGATGGACGGGCAAATCGACCCTTTAAATAAAAACAACCCTTTCTTTCTTTTAAAAGCTTTCAAGTCTATTGTAGCTAAAGCTATATCTTTTAATCTATATCTCTAACTAACATGTGAGTACAGGGCCAGTACTTCTTCCCAGTCTTATATAACAACTTCGAATTTTTGAATAAGTAAAATTTATTCTTTTTACCTAAGAAGGAGGGTGCGAAATTACCCGGTAATTCGACGCTCTAGACCCAAAATGTAAAAAAGCAGAAGGAATTAGTGTTGGAAGTACCACACCAACTGGGGTTGTATGTCTTTCACCTGACTCTGTTCTTTGATACTAATAGTGATCATAAACAAACAAAAATTGAAAAAATAAATAAATAAGCAATTGCTTTTACTACTTACATTGGTTTGTAATTTTATAATTTAAAATTTTATTGAGTAAAAATACTTTGTTCTAGCCACCAGCACACCAAGAAGTGCATGGGGACCCACTGCGAAAGTGGGTTGGTCTTGGTATGCTGCAGCGACGCCAGATAATAGTGTTTTTTATTACTCTAAAGCGAGCATGCGAAAAAGATAAAAGATGGGTTGCTAGGCAGCTCAACTATATTCAAGGAAATGGTGGATTTCCTCCACGGTCAGTCAGCTCGTTTTTTCGAGCTAGTAGAAGTAAACCAATATAATATATATGGAGTTTTTGGTGAAAAGAGTATAAGTCATAAATATTTCAGTAGTATAGATCATATTTCAGTAGACACAATTTATTGATTCTGTTTTTTATAACACTTTAATTATGTTATATAATTAGAGATAAGATATTAATTAACATAATACTAGTGACATTTTCATCTTCTACAATCATTTTTTAACCAGAGTGGAGTCTGAGGATGCTTTTTGATTCCACATTAATTAATGCTCAGAGCAAATTGTATTCTGATTTTTAGTAAAAGTTAATTGCATAGATGAATTGAATTATTAAGGCATGTAGTCTATACTAATATATAGGGTCATCTTTTTTTTTATAAAGAAATAAAGGATAAATCACAAATCGTATCATAATAAGGAAAAATGGATGCATTTTTTACACTAAAACTGAAAAGTCCTTATAACAACATCTCATTTTAAACAATCATTTTATTAAATAACTCAGCTTCCGTTTTTCCACAATATTGTGTCTCTAATTAATGACTATATTAAAAAATACGTTTTCCCTGTTTTTCGCAACTGAATTTCTCTTACTATGAATGTTTCGAACATATTTTCAATTACTTATTTAAAGTCAAATAAAGTTCAGCACCCTTAAACCAGTGATTTGCAGACTTGTTAAGAGTATATTATACAGATATTTCATTGATTACTTATTATGTGTTTCATGTAAAGTAAATAATGAAAAATTATAATGATAAAAAATTATACCAGTAACCGTATAGCAGTTATCTGTAGGTTAAAAATTTAATGTATGATCAGATTAGTAGGCTTGAGTTTTGGTACCCGCTTGTTCGGGAAATATTTTAACATTATAATTTTTTTTGGGCACAATAGCAATGCGAAATGGAGAGGAATGAAAATGTATGTGAAGCTGCAAAATTATCTCCAAGTATGCGCCAAGACAGCAGCGACAGACACTTACAGAATGATAGAAGAAAAAATATTATTAGTGACATAATATAGATAAAAACGTCAACAATTTGTAGTAACGCTTACTCAAATTTTTAATGGTTAAATATCACATTATTGATATCAATAATTTAAATCTTAGCGAAACCTCACCCTCTGGACGACTGTTGAAGAATAATGCATGATGTATGTTTGTAATTTAAGCCTGAACTGGTTATTGGCAATGATCACCTTCGCTGTGGTTTGCAATTTTAACAATTAACGAAGTTTTAATAATAATGGGGTACTGCAGCTTTGCTGGGGTGCAGTAGGTTACTATTCATAAAGCCTTCAAGGAATTTCTTGGCAATCCCGCAGAGCACTATTCTCGACCACCGAGAGATACACTGATATTGTTAAATTTGGTTTATATTGCACCTTCACAGAAAAATCGGCAGGCAGAAGTATTTATTATTATTGTAGAAGTAACATTTTTGAATATTAATAGTTTTTATTTCATTTTCATGAATATATCTGGTTTACCGATACAAACATAATATAATACCTATATAGATTGAATAAAGTAATTGTTGCGGGGGGAGGGGCTTTTCGTGATCGAAAGGTAAATCTCTTCCCCTAAGGAATGCCGGTCCCACCAAAGGTGAGTAATTGAGAACGAGCTAGCAGAGGAGGGGATGGTAAGGGAAAACGCCAAATTCTCGGTATGAGTTATGCCACAAATGTTTGGGGAAAATAGTATGTAATAAACCCGATAAGGGCATCTGAAAAATTAAAATAAAAGAAAAGCTAAGCACAATTTAAAAGTAAATGAAAATTTGCATTAAATTAATTCAATAAAATTTATAAATTATTTAAAATTATCTTAAAAGGTGAATAGGAAAAATGACCAACAACCTTTCCAGCATATGATAATGTGTAGATTTATTAAAAGAAAACCAGCCAATTTTTAAACAGTTTCACCATAGTTTTATTGGTAAACAATCAAATAATAAATGAAAATATTAAAGCAAACTTAAAATGAAACCTTGTTTATTAAATTAAAGAAAATGAACAGAAAAGTCGACTTTCGAATTTTTAGAAGAAAACTACAATAAATTATTATAACTTAATCTCTTACAAATATAAATGTTCTGTTTGATTTGACCTTTTATAATTTGTATTAAAGTGAAACGTTTGAAACATAAACAAACGGTATTCGACAATTTTGGAAATAATGAGTTAACTTAACAATAAAATTTTATCTAATTATTTATTCACAAATATTTCTTATCGTTTCTTCCTAATTATTACAAATTAATTATAATTAACACATTTAAAAAAAACTAAACTTGTTCCTCATAACTAACTTGGCACTAAAATAAAAATCGATAATTTCGATTCAATACACAAATAATTCGAATTAAAAAAAAAAGGAATAAATAAATAGACCCTTTATTCGGGCTTAAACAGGAATTGGTTTCATATTTTCATCGTCAAATGAACTACTTAAAATTGCATTTTTCACCTCTTATTTTTATATTTTATATTTAGAAGGCAGGACCCGCAGATATTCCATGGAGCTCCCTATAATGTATTTTCGAGAAAAAGTGGTTGCAATAAATATTTTAATGGTAATTTGTATGAATTATTGATATTTTATATATCGAACCGTGTTTTATATATTTAAGCACTGCATTTGTTTTCTAATATTTATAATATCTACGGGACTGATAATTATGCGACTCTTAGAATTTGAGCAGCAGCACTTACCTACAAAATTATTAATAAAATAAAGTATTTTTTCTTTGTTTTAAAAAATTGAATTTAATAAATAACACAAGTAAATAATGAAGGCGGGATAATTGCTAAAACGTTTACTTTTTTTATTATTTTTTTAGTTTAAATACAGCTGAGCTTGAGAATCGTTTCCAAGTTGTTTGTTTGCAGATCTTTCTTTAGAAGATCCGGTTTTGTATATAGTCTGGCGGAGCTAATGTTAGTAAACAAAATTCGAATTCGGTTGTTAAAAAAGTCGCTTAGCAAGAAGGGGACCAAAAATCAAACAATTCTTTATCCTAACGGAAGGATCCGTTCGCAAACAAAACAAAATATTAACATAACTTATTTAGTTAATAACAACAATGTTTGTGCACCAAAAGAGCTGATTTTTATAGGATTTCCGAAATAATCTTATTCAGAGCTTCTTTAGAATTACATGTTTACAAAACGTAGTAACTCTGCCTTCTTTTAAGATATCGCATAATTACTTAAACTTTGAAATCTTATAGAAATTATTAATTTCTCGTCTTCCTCTGGATCGATATACACAGTAAAATTAATAAATTATTACTCACCGATATAATATTTTAATAAAAAAGCATTTGCAATAAGCAATTATAAGTAGGACCAAGGCAAACATACTAAGGTAAAACATTAATCGAAAACTACCTCATTACAACGAAGTTGGTTTTGTATTATTGGCTCTCGAAGCTTAATTTTTTAGATCATTGAAATTCTATTTGTATTGCCCTTCTTTAATATGTTCTTGACATGGAAAGTAATCATAACTTTAAATACAAAGCTGCTATTGAGCTAAGTGCTCTTTTTTTTCCAAAATTGTCATCATTGTGTTTTAACCATCAAAAAGTTTTAAGATGTAGCAATATCCCGTGAATTGTACTGGTCCGTGATACATCAAAAACACCTTAACTTTTTGGAATTTTACCTCTTAGCTATACAAGAAAAGAATGTGTGACCCATTATTGATTCGGAAACCCAAGTTTACGGGCCCCATCTTACCCGATGGCGCGAGGATCTACCAGCCCTCGAAAATATACAAGATAGGCGGTCACTCTCCCTAGTACTAACCGTGCTCAGCTTTGCTTAACTTATCTTGGTCGACTAGTACCTTTTGTAGAAATCGTCAGCAGTAAATACCCCGCGTATACTTGATGAACTTATTTTTAGCTAAGGAATCGATTCTTGGAGTCTAGAACATATAAACATAGAACATATAAAACTAAGCAATCTTAGCTGTAATCAAAGCTCTATTAACTCAAAGCAAATAATAAGTTTTATCTCATGGAAATAATCAAATATCTTAACCTTTATCTCGACCCCCATCTGGTTATTATAAATGGTGGGCGTACGACCTATCCCTGGTGGGCTCGACCACAATGCCCGGAGAAAAAACCCGCGTTCCGGTTCTTAGTGTGACTGATACCGTGGGACTGGGACTTAACAACCCCCCCCCATTTTTGACCTCCACATTAATCTTCATTACCCTACAAGTGCTTTTTATATTAAACTCCGAATTCGAAATTTATGCAAGTTAATTAAAGAGTGAGAAGTAAGACTGGGAGGGTAAAATGAGCTATCTGTTTACTTATATTTAGGATACTCTATCTATCCGATACACAATGGTACCCGAATATATTAAACTTTAAGGCAATAAATAAAGGATGTATCTTTTCTAAGGATACATATATTCACATATATATTTACCTGACTTACCCACAAATACCACGCTGTTACGCTCTAGTTGAATAATTAGAATATTTAAGTTTTAGGAATGCCATCTAACTATTAACTATTGCGGATTTGATTCCTCAAATCTTGAGTGTATTGCATTAGCATAAAGTTGTACAAAATTATACCTTACTCAAATATTCGATTTATTTACTGTTGGTCCCAATCGAATCTAAACCCTAAGTCATTTACCTTAATAAATTAACGCGGTGATCAAAATGGAAGGAATTCAATGGTAAAATAGAAATTTATAGAAAAAGTGTTTTATTAACCAAAAACAACAAAATATTAAAATGTTTTCACGAGGAAATGACTGATTTTGCTATTAACTCAAAATGATGAATATATTACATCTATTATACTACCTATAAATAAAGCTTAAACCTTACTAGTGTACATCGATGTCTTCAATCTGATGTAGAAGCTACCTCAAAGCCAAGAGGTCAAAGACAAAAGCAATTGTCTCAACCCGTCCGCAAGACTCGTCACTGAGGAGGCTCCTCCAGCCCTACCGACTTAAGGGAGTGTCCCCGATTGAGTGTTCCCATTTTATTACAAATCCATTACATAATTCAATGTAGGTTCTACAATGAATCTATTTACAATTTATTCATTATATTTCCTGTAGCTTGGCTACATTTTATACAATTTTTAATGATTTTACATTGCGGTCTGCGGTTGTACAAGTATAATGATGTGCATTATTTGCATTAATTTATTGAAAATGTTTAAAAGTGATGGGGCTCACCTTATTTATCATAGACTTAAAAAAGTGCTCCCAATTCTCGTCCCGACGTATATACCCTCTCGTCTAGGACCGTATTTCACCTCTCAACAGAAGGTTTTTTTTCTTTATGGCCCTGTGTGACCGTGCATGCCTTTTCCACATCATCTTGCACTTAGCACAGCCCATATCCCAACAGATTGGGTATATCGGTCGGCCTAAAAGAGGGGCATATGGCCCGCCAACCCTCTGGCCTCAGTTCCTTAACGTTATTTAACAATTGTACACTACCTTCCCTATGTCGGGAACATAAAACAGAAGATATTAACCCGACATCGAACAACTCTTAAGCATCTGGACGAATTCAACTTAAGTGCAAGGTAAGATTCTTTGTTTCCTTTTCATTATCGTTTCTCCAATAATTAACCAATAAGCGAATTAAATTTAAATGTTTTATTTACGAAAGAGATTCTGAACGGAAAAGAGTTTTTGTTTTTTTTTCAAGTAGGCAGGCAAATAATCAAAGATACGAATTAATATCTTTATTCAAAGTATTGACAGTGTCCTGCTCTTGTTGAAACGAATGCAGATAGTTGTTTTTTTATCTAAGGATATTATTATTTGGGTATACCTACTCAGTGTTTAGTATATAGGGTTAGTTTTTAGTGTATGAAGGTCTTTTCTATTTGTTTGTTTGTTTTTTCAGTGTTTCTTTGATTTTCTGTTTGTTTTTTCGAGTCAGTAATATAAATTAGATAATTTGACAGGCATCATGAGTTTTGATCTTTGGCAGTTAACTAAAGCTATTAATTTTTATCACATAAAATATTTTATAAACGTATTCATAGTTAAAACGTTCTTGAATGATAAAATTATATTTCGTTCGTGGTGTGTCTTAATGGGACCATTCCTCATTCTGTTTAGTGTTATTATTATTTTATTTGTCGTATCCATGTTTGGCTGTCAAGCCGAGCTGGAAATGAAGAAGGAAACGTATTTCTCCAGCGTATCTTGATTTGAATCGTCATTCACAACGTTTGGATACGATTGACAAAGGAAATCCAATCATAAAATAGCGAAGAACAGAACTGTTGTATGATTAAATAAAACCTAGGATTTAACTGAGCTCTTGATTCTCCTAAGTTTCACAGTTCGACGAACTTTGCCAAGTTTGACTATTTAAGCAGTATTTAAGAAAGACTTCTTTCTTCAGCAACATTGGTCACCTATGTAAGCTGATAAGGTTAAGAGAAAAATATAAAAAAATCAATAAAAGATGGCAGGAACCACCCTGAATGGAAATTCTAAAATTAAAAAAGGAAAAATAAATTATAATCACAATCAATAGGAAAAATGGTGTAAATTCACATCAGTTGATTTTTTCTTAAATAGTTATAAAATTATTGGACCAACTATACACGCAAGTGAAGGTCAATTAGTGGAACGATGTGGCCTATAGCATATTATAGAGTCATCTACCCGAGGTATCCTAGGCCCACACAAAACCAGTGGGCGAGTTTTTGTGCAAATCAGATTGGCCGGAATGAAACCTTGGTTCTCTGCGAAGGACTAGCCGACATTATACAGGTAATCAAAGTAACAACTTATTTCACAAGAGAAGATAATTGCCACATAAGGATAACTAATATGGGTCCTATGATATTCTTTGGGAAGCGACAGTCGACATATTGCCCGCTTTAACGGTGGTAAATGGTTTAAGGCGTGTTCACACAGTCAAGAATATTTTTTTTCAATATGATTTCTAATACAAATCTTCAGTACAACATACAATATTGGCAGACAAAAATATTGGTAAGACAGCTATATATTTACTTTAAAAATGGATACGATAGTCATATTCATTGTGTGTACTATGTCAGATAATTGTTCTCAATGGTTCGATGCTGTTTCGCCGCGTTCTTCATTATACGTTTCCAGGTCACAAGCAATCAGCACTCGGACTTAATTGTTCAAGGAGTTTTGGTACTCCAAACTCTGGTCCTTGGTCAATGAAGAAAGTTTCTCGAGACGAGCTCATTGTGAGCATCTACAATAGCGGGGGTAGAGAACCGACAGAGAGAAGGGCTTACAGAGGAAGGACTTGATAGGTGAACTGCCAGGTGTCTTCCCTAATGAGATGTAGCTCAAAGACTCCTTGTTATCTACAAGAGCCGCTAAACGGATTACACGCCGGTCACACAAACACCCTATCCGCTTTACTAATGGGTATTCGTTATAGCCGAACGTATTAGAGAAGAGAAGGATCCGGTTCTCGTTTTGTTCCTGAGCCCTGCGCGACAGGGGTAGTTCTCTAACAAGCCCTCGTGCCTGTAAGGGCCATTATTTTAATCATGCCCTCTGTCATTATCCTTCTTCGGCTTTGTCCGTCTGTTCCGCTTAGTCGGGTGTCTTCGTGTAGCTGCTAATTGTCTTCCACCTGTTTGATAAGCCTTCGTCATATGGCTTGAAGAAACATGTGGCAGCTAAGCTTTATAGCTTGCTATAAGAGAATTGTAATGTGGACAAAGCTTGGCCGTCTCAATATCGTGGTGGTTAGGCAACCTGACCACTGACTTAATTGATTCCAGATGCTTTAAAGATTTTTTCAGTGTCTGTTAGGGCCCGACATATATATATGTAAAGAAAGTATACTATCTTTAATTTGAATATTTGAATTTGCCACACTGCTTCTACGGACCTCCACTAGATGGGACTATCAGCAATATGCTAAAAAGTGAGATGATATAGAGAAGGTTATATAAAGTAACAAAAGTTGTAAATAGGGTGTGAATAGAGAAGTGATAGTTATAAACTGTAATTGTCGTTTCTTTGTTTACAGAGAAACTGATTTCAGTTTATTCAACCCACCTTCAATAATTGTCTTACAAAAAGACAATTGGAGTTATATTGGCGAAAAGATTATAATTCGCATTTAACTTTGTGGCATCACTGAAGGATTGTGTGGGTTCTCTTATATTGCGAATTGTGTGGGCAATCGAACACTTTGTTTTTGGCAGGCGGTTCAAAATCCAGACGGATCATCGACCCCTGCAATGGGTAGGAACAATGAAGGAGTCATCCACGTGAATTACTCGCTGGAAAGAGTTTCTCAGCCAATACAATATGGACATTGTATATAAACCAGGGCGGGAAAACGTGGTTGCAGATTGGCTATCAAGGGTGATAGTCGTGAATGCGATCTAGGAGGATGTTGCAGGATCATCGCGAGACATCCGGCAATTCGACCATGAATGGTCACCTGGCAGGGAAGGTGAGTGGGAACTGCTCGAGGGGACGAATGCAGAGGACGGCCCAGGGGACGATAGCTCAGCGGGAGACCGGCCCTCCGACATAGAAGATGTGGAGGACATAATCAACGACAAGCGACTTCTGGGCTGTTGAAGATAGAACACACTAAATATGGGCGATGCGATATCGTAACAATTTGGTCACCACCGGGGATTAATGAAAACAAGATTTGTCGGGCCCTTAAGGACCCATCTACCCCAGGGAAGACGCATCACCTATATGTGGGCAATGCAACGATATGGGATCGCATTAAACCATTATGGAGGACGGAACGATTAGGGATCGATCGAACATTCGTCCGCTGTACCTTGAAGGTGGTAACGGTCAAAGATAAAGGACGTCAGGCGGAGGTGACCCTCGCGTTTCACCAAGGCAAAACGAATCACCGCGGAATAGAAGCAACCCTACAAGCATTGAAGCGTCGATATTTTTGGTGGGGCATGAAGGGCACAATCACGAGCGTTGTCGGCACCTGCGACACATGCCTCACCGAGTACGATCAACACCCCCCCCCCAGAGCGTTACAGGAGAAAACCCCTACAGGGGACATGCCACTGGAGGACCTGCAAGGAGATACATTCACCTGGCGGGGGTATAAGTGGGTCACCATCATTGATCGATTTAGCAAGACGGTGATGGCACATCTGATTGCTGAACGATCGACGGGGGCGATGTTAGGGGCGTTACGCACATGGTGCCAATTTTATGGTGTGCCAGACACAGTTGCATTCGATGGTGGAAGAGTTTGACAATGCCAAAATAAGGGCTGAAGCGGTGGCCTTGGAGTTCCGCTGGCACCTCAACACCCCAGGGCAGCCGAAGAGTTGAGGAGACGTCAAGCGAGTACACAGCACGCAGAGCGACCACCTGCAAATCTATCAAGGAGAAAAAGGGCTAGAACCGAACGTAGCTATGGAGAAGGCAGCGGTCGACGAGAAATTTGCGGCACGCGTGGTCAATAACCGGATCGCTCTGGGGAAACAGTGGGTGAACATTCGGGGGAAACTCGTCGATAGGAAACACAGACGGGTGGCGTGAGACAATCTCAAGGTCAAAGGGTATGATTAGAATTGGAAAGATCGTGTACCGGAAAAAAGGGTCTAACAGGGGCAAAGAATTGGTGAGGTACGAGGGTCCTTTCAGGGTGATCGCCATTCGTGAACACAATACAGTCACGATAGAAAGCATAACACCGCCTATCAAACGGAGGACAGTTCACGTCGAACAGTTAAAGTTTCCTGTGGTGGAGCCGGAGCGCCCCACCGGTACAACCTAGTTAAATTTTCTTAAACGGCTGGTTACGCGCAGTTAGCGTATCGGCCCAAGTGGAATATTTTGTTTGTTTGTTGTGTATATATCTGGAGGACTTTTTTTTTCTTTTCTCTTTTTAAGCTAATTTTGTACTTAGTTTTATTTTAATACTCTAACTACTATCCCATAAATGCAGGAGTTCCACAGGGCAGTGTCCTGGGTGGGCCCCATCCTCTATAACCTATACACCACTGATGTCCCCTCTACTCCCAATACCTTCTTGGCCACATTTGCAGATGACACTGCAGTCTTGTCATCCCACCCAGACCCCGAGATAGCATCCCATAACCTTCAAAAACACCTTGACGAGATCGAGTATTGGTGTAATCAATGGCGGATCAAAGTTAATGAAGCAAAGTGTTCCCACATTACCTTCACCCTTTGTCGCAAGACTTGTCCACTAGTTTATTTTAATTCTATTCCTCTCCCTGTATTCGAGACAGTACGATACTTAGGCATCCATCTCGACAAACGACTGACCTGGAACCCACATACGAGACTAAAAAGACAAGAACTAAACAGACGCTTTGGACAACTGTACGGACTACTTCAAAGGACATCCCATCTCTCAATAGAAAATAAACTACTGGTCTACAAAGTTATACTTAAACCAATCTGGACATACGGAATAGAGCTATGGGGGACAGCAAAAAAGTCGAACATCAAGCGTATCCAATCCTTTCAATCAAAAGTCCTGAGAACAATAGTAAATGCCCCTTATTATGTCAGCAAAAAAACCCTTCATAACGACCTTAATATACCCTATATTCTAGAAATCATCCCTTCTAAGTTTATGAAATTCCACAGTAGCCTTTCCAACCACCCTAATCCTGTAGCACAGTCATTGCACTGCGCCACTCATCCCTATAATCCTCCTCGGAGACTGAAACGGCAGTGGCCTCGTGACCTGCTATAAACGCGTGACAGCGGGGGTCCTGGCAATGGCCAGTTACTCCAATTATGTCCTGAGCGTCTGTGGCTCTCACGCTCTTGGTCAGCCTCCACTGGCTAGTATCCGGTGACGCGGCTGACGGAGGAGCGTGGGGGACTTCCCAAGACTCCGCTTTCTCTTCGCATGTGGATTTGGGAGGTCTCTGGGCTGTCTGTAAATATTGTATGAATGAGTGAGTGAATGATGAATTGTAAATATGGTATGAATGAGAGCGTTTATCGCAATTACTAATTGCCTTATAAAAGGCAGATTGTAATTATAGCCCAATAAAGAGTATGTATAGTTTTATTTTAATATGTTCATTATGTCGCTTGCCCTAAGTTTACGAGGAATGTTCGTAAACTGGTAGGGGGGAGTTATGGCTCGTGGTATGGCAATGTTAGGCCTAATACCATGTAGCCCCATGTAAACAAAGGCTGTAAATAGAGATAGAGGCTTAGAAGCGAAATAAAGACAGTTTAAACCTAGCCGTTGTTCAGATATCAGTTCCTTTTACTCTCGTTCTCTTTGTTTTAATCGTCTAAAGCAGATAGACGATAACTTATATATACGAGTAAAACGAATGTGTTGTACGGTCGAGAAAAATTCAATAGAATTATAAAAATTTCAAGAAGAGCAAATATCTTCCGATAATTAATCTAAGCGCTCAAAATGGGTTAAATCCAATTTACAGCACCATTATCAGAAAACAAAGATTATTTTTAGTGTATTGCTAATACATAATAATTAATAGTAATAGAATACCACTATTATCTATAATAATACTATAATACAATATAACAAGAATCAAAAGAAAGATTGAGTACAGAAAAAGGATAGAAATAAAAATAACTGCTTTTAAAAAATATTAAGGGTGTTAAAAAATGGTCCACTATCCCATAGTTAGGAAACCATTGAAACAAATTAGGGGGTATTTTGAGAATAAAAACTGAGATTGGTCTAGCCTTTAAGAGTAAAGTCACTTAAAGAAAGTCAATTTCCCGCACTAAAAACCCAATTAAGTTAAAAGATGGATGGGGGGGGGGTTGGAATAGAATAAAGTCTGGGGAATGCAATAAATCTTATGTTGGTAGAACAAATAAATAATTATCTATTAGAAGCAAAGAACATCTTAAACAAAAAACAAGCCAGTTCTACCAGCGTCTACAGTAGGGAGGGCATCTTTATGTACCACATAGTTACCTTGCCACAACATATAAATGATTCACATGAATGAAACAGTCTTGAAACCATTGAATTCGAATTAAATTCCCGAATTAAGACTTGTAGACTTTGTAAGACTTGTAGAGAGTATTTGCGACGATGTATAAAGAAATTAATCTCCTATATTTCATCACATCCCTTGCAGGTTAGAAATTCCATTACAGAATACCCTTATCGCCTTTTGGAATAAAAACGATCAAGTACGCTATTAAGGACTTTTTAAAGTTCAGAAATTTGGATAAAAAAATTGTTTGCTCCAATTGCTAGCTGAATTAGCCAACATTATAAAATGAGTATGCTAATACTGAATCATGCAACATCACGAACCCAATTAGATGCCTTAAGTAGAGCAAAGAGCTCTTAAATCGTCTGCTAAGGAAGTGGATCACTTGGTCGATAAAACATCGATTTACGATAGCTTACTATAATAAATTACTCAGTCCTTTATTTAGAAGAGGAGCCTCTCAATCATTATACTTTATGGTTGCGATTTGTTTTTTCTAATTTAGTTGGGACAGAGCGAGTAATGACCTATCTCACTTTGATTTGTTCGTCCCTGTTATAGCACCACCATTGATACTAAACATTATCAATACAAAAAAACATTGCAGAAATATTTAACTTATATTAGAGATGCAATTCAATTACAGCGAGGCTTCTCCGTGGTCTAGATATATAGGACTATCAGTTTTGTTGGGAGATCGTCATGGGTTGATGAAAAAGAGTTGTTAGATTTTCATCAACCCAAGCATATCTCTCAACAAACTCCTCAACTCAATTATATACTCATGGCTAACAAGGAGCTTAAACGTTGTGTATTTATATTAACGGCTCTTTGCATTACTGATTCCTTATCAACTTCACTGAAGAAACAAAAAAGTTATAATATTCTTTTTTAGTTGAATATAATTAGCTCTGCACCTGGATATCTCTAATAGACCTATTAACATTCTTTTGATTCCAGGTACATCATTTTTCTTCCGCCATTACCGAAGTCAGGTATATTATAATCGTACGGCCATATAAGGTGCATTTAGCATTATGACACCTTATCAGAAAGTAGTAATGAAATGATCAGTCAGTCAAATGACAAATGGCAGGCGGCAATTAACGTGGACGGAGGGAGAGAGAGAGAGATTATAATTAATTAATTATTGATGAAGTTTATCGGACCATGTTATATATGGCGACTGAGTAAATACTTTGCGAGTGAATCATCTCGATGTAATGTTCTTACGTTCCAGTAACTGATTGATGATAAAATCTGAATCGTTTTCCTATGATAACATGGATTATAATTTTAATTATAACCTTTGTACCGGCGTTTTGTTAAAATTGTTAGCTCGTTATTATATTTGCATCCATTGAAACTTTATCTTCGAAACAAATGAAAATTTGCTTATTACAACTTGCAGACTGCAATTCCACCGTAAAATAGTCAGCAGCACAAAAAGATAAAGAAGAAGTGAAGGGAGACGTTCAGGTTCGAACCCTAGACCTGTCACTATATTTTTCTATTGTCTTGTAATTATGTAAACAAAACAAAATTATATAAGGCATCAGAAAATCTATGGGTTAAGAGTTCTCGTCAATTTTTTTAAGATAAGCGTATTTCCCTTACTGCACTTTTGAAATCTCGATGTTAAAGGAGCTGTCAGCAGTTATTTACTAGCACACAGGTGGACAGACGCATAGGTATTTACTATAATGTATTTATGTATGATCATTTTCCTGATTGAAGAAACTTGTAATGTTTGATCTGACGACGATACCAAAATATAGTTTTAGATATCTACTTATAATTTGTAAGAGCGCATATAAAACTGCTGATATATTTGAAACATCATAATAATTTAAAATTAGTATTACCAATTGTTGTGGTGACATTGTGGCTTAACTAATCTACCGATATACTATAATGTAAAAGCGAAACAATATAAAATAGAAAGTTGAATTGCGGAAAATTAATTTGTTGTTAAAAATATCGCTTTTATTTAATGCTAAAGAACAACTGTTTCAGTGCAAATTTAATACCTAACAACTGAGAACTATTTTTTTCTGTCATCCTATGGTTTATGATTCATTAAAAAAGTATTATATTATAATAAAATTGTAATAATAATTACAAAATAAAATACCGTAGTATACAAATTCAAGACTAAAGCCTGAGTACTAAAGCCGTGTTGAATTCAATACTGTGGAGAAAGTCAATCAACTACTTTTAACACTATTTTATACTTCAAAACTATGTCAACTATTTAAAAAAAAAACATTCTTCTACGCTTGGCACTTTTAAAGACTGCCCGATGAATGAGTGGAGTAGGATATGGCAGCAATAAGGAAAATACTAATAGACCTCAGAGAACGAACATACAAAAGAATGGAGGAGGGACCGTGGTCTGGGAGAGCCGGATGCCATGGACCATCACATGAGGAGATAAATGATTGGTTAGATTAAAAAAAAAAAGATACAATGCAGATTATGTATTTTTAGCTGCCCTCATCGAATCATACATTTTTTCTCACCTCAGCGGTGACTGTGCCGATAGAAACGAACCCTCTAGGAAAAGAAAGAAAAAATATTGTCGGCCCTACTCAAGTTCCTAGTATTTTAATTTTCACTTAAGGGGTAGGATTCCATTCAGGGGTGGACCATTACGACCTATAAACACTTCAGTAGGTGTCAAGAGCTCTACCTGGTAGACTCGTGGGACCTGAGCGCCTACCTACCTGTGATTCCGACCCGAGGAATGCTTTCTTTGGACCAGAGAATTATTTCAATTTAGGACCTTGATCAACTGGTCTGTGCTTCGGACCTTTGAGTGTCCGTAGAATCACAAATACGCCCTGAGTTTTTATTGGCAATCTATTGCGTTTGATTCCTACTATCTAAGTGCCCCACCTCCGAAAGATTCATTGCAACAACATCAAATTTTTATATCTTGAACTTATGTCCTAAGATTGTTTCCAATTTTAGTCATATTTAGGTTTTTTCATTTAAATCATTGATATAAATTGTCCATTTTCAATATTTTTTTAAACATACGCATGAAATTCAATAACCAGACATGCCGACAATATGTGAGGAAAACATTGAATCTACACTATTTTATTATTTTCATTCACTCTATATTAATTTTTGGCTGAAGATCAAGTATGTGGTAGTAGATTTCCTTGTAATTAGAGACAGATAGTTCGAAAAGAAGTTTGATGATTGGTAATAATAGTGGGACAAATAATAGGGGGGGCCAGTTCTTACCACAATAAAAATAGTTTCAAATAGTTTAAGGTACATGACTTTAAACCACAACATTTTCAACTTAAAATCATTTTTTTCAATATCCACAAAAGATAAAATTACGCAGTACATCTAGTACAAACAAAATTTACATCATCGATCTTGATTTTTAATTAATCTATATACACTATCTTATATAGTCAAACTAAACATTTCTATATTGTACATAAAGTTATCTTCAAGTTTAGCACTACTTAAAACAGTATAAACTTCGCAACATAAATTTTAAATATAAACTGCAATAAAAATAGTTCTGAGAATCAAAAACGGTCAACCGATGAAAAATGTTTAGCGTGATTTCGTAATAAATAAATAAAGAGGTGTCGAAATCGTTGCTACTTCGTAAACTTACCCACAGATTAAGATAAATTTATAGATATCGGGTTAGAAAGT
This sequence comes from Acanthosoma haemorrhoidale, assembly GCA_930367205.1. Classification (NCBI taxonomy): domain Eukaryota; kingdom Metazoa; phylum Arthropoda; class Insecta; order Hemiptera; family Acanthosomatidae; genus Acanthosoma; species Acanthosoma haemorrhoidale. Next base: position 134,334,277 of record OV884011.1, read on the forward strand.
TAACATGCTTGCTTGTGCTGATCTATTTGCAACTGGGCTTATATGTTATTAAACTTTGATCCGATTGGTCAACAAACTGTTCAGTTTTGTGCAACACATAACCGGATCTACTTTGTCGGAAATATAATTTGATATCAGAAAAATGTTGGTTGGATTATTTCTAGGACCCACATAAGAACTGGTTTGGATATATAATTGTGGAATAAAACCTAACTGCCCTTTCGTGACGGTATTTAATATTCAAATTACTATATGGTGATTGAAAAACCACCCACTCCTATTTTCGGGGCTAACAGTTAAGTAAAAAATTTTTTTTTTATTTTATGACTTGAACCAGATACCTGAGATACAAACTATTTATCAATTGGAGTCATAAGCCTAAACCACCATTCCAATTATAACGGATTGTGAGTGGGACAACTTCTTCCCTCCGACTAAAAGATAAGAATTTGAAAAATGGCTCGTCAGAGGATCACTTGCCTCGCCATATAGATCTAACATAAAATAAAAAATAAATTGTGTTTATAAATATATATCAAAATTAAGACCGTAGAAAGTAAAGGTAAATTCTCCGGAGATGTCAGTATTCGGGCCGGAGCCTCCGCATCAGTTTCTTAAAACCTATTAAACATGATCGTCCAAACTTCATAGGATAGTTCCTTTTCAAAAAAAAAAAGAAAAAAAAACATACCTCCAACACCTTCCTCGAATGTAATAAATGCACGATTTGTTTTTCGGAACTATTTGAAATTATGTTTACATAACCGTCTTTGTTGGGTCCTTAACTGGAAATTTTTATTTTTTCAGGTTTTATTTTTTTCTTTACTTTCCGTCTGTGAACTTATAAATTAAACAGAATATTCCGAGGAGGGTGGAATGGAGGGTGGAATACAAATAGTTTAAATAGTTTTGATGTCCGTTATTGGACAGTGCACAGTCAGACTGACAGACAATAGATGAATAGAAGTACAATGTATGGCCAACCAATCAAATTTATTGAAATATCATTAAAAAGTTTTAATATCCTTTGCAGGCAATGCTACAAAGGAAATAAACAGAACAGTACTTATAATCTAAATTACGCAATACTTACAGTAAAATTTTGTTTTTAAACCGGAAAACATATGCTAAAACATACTCAATAGGGGTAGTCGTATTATATAAATAGAGTTATGAGAGCGAAGACTTTTTTTTTTGGAATTATGAAAGTTTATTTTAGAAATTAAAAATGATTAAGCACGCTTGTGAATGACCCACTGACATTCTACGGAGGAAGTGCTGCCGCTATCTACGTAACGATTTCACAGCTGCCTGGGTGGACTAGAGCCGATCCTATCCTATATCTATAAGCTGACATAAGAAGCAATGACCTAGCTATTTAAAAAAAAAAAATACTTACTAAATTTTTATTACATGAATTACAGACACTTTGATCAGTTTATAGTGACTAAAATTAAAAAAAACTAAAAAAGGTCGTACAATGTGGAGGCATAATATCTATAAATGTCCAAGTTGTAGTCGGAGTCACAAAAAGTACACTATATTATCTATTAACGATTCTAAATACCTTCTGATTGTGTAGGGATCGCATGATAGACTGAGAATTCGAAACTTCACTAATAGCTGTAGGACATCTAAATAAAATTCGATATATAAGGTTATTTTGCACACTTTGCGATATTTAGTTAAATGCCTTTATCCTACTGTTGGTTCTCAAAATTTATTTTTTTTAAAACTCATAGAATCATTTTTGTGTTACCGTAATAAATGTCTCCTTAACCGTGGAAGAATAAAATTTAAAATCTTTAATAGTTTCTGAACTAAAATTTGAGAAATCTTTTAGAAAATAGAATCTGTCTTTTTTTACCTTTTAATTTTATCTATACTCGCCGTTATTTTATTTAAGAAATTACGAATTTTCGAACAATTTGAACTTTTTTACGACTGCTAGAAGAGTAATGGTCCAATCGATGGAAATAAAAGTCTACAAAGTAAAATGTCCCCAAGTTACTTTCATCTTACGACGGTGATCCTGCCCAACGAGGAATGCTCAACGCTACTCCTCTTCCCAGATCAGTGTATTAATTATATTGTATTAATGTACATAGTAAATACGGTATAAATGAGAGAGTAAATGTAAATATGGTGTAGACAGGCTGAAGAGATGAAGGAGGAGGTCATTGGATTGGAAGTAAAGCCTCTCCCTTCGGACAAATAAATGCCCACTAGCTTTACAGTACTGCGGCTTAGCTTGGCTTTCTTAGAGAAGTGGAGTAATGCTCTCTGTTTGGATTGACAAATCAGATGCCGACCATTAACAACAGTCTGGGTAAATGCAGATGGTACCATCGGGATGGGAGACACATCATTTATTTCTGTCAACTTTCACCCACACCATCTGCACGGAGAAAACTGTTGATTCCACGGGGACGAAGTGTTGGAGTTATGGCGGAATATTAGCAGCATTCAATTACGTTGCTACGGCACTGCATGGTTTGAGGACTAATAGATCCTTCATATAGGAAATCAATGTCCCTTATGGTTATATGCCATGACTTATTTCCATGTATGATCTCATGGACTGGAAGGAGTTGGCATTACAATCAGGGTGCGGCCATCGCTACAATAATTTAAGATCTTATAATCACGATAGTGTCTAGCATGACGTCAGCATATATAAAACCAAATCCGGCAGATATATAGTTTACTACATACAAAAAGTACTAAAATCCGGCAGATATATAGTTTACTACATACAAAAAGTACTAAAATCCGGCAGATATTACTAAAAATAAATTTTTACTTTAAATAGCATTCTTGTTTAAATATAATATTAGTATTATCATCCCTAATTATCAGCGACTAAGAAATGGTCTCATAAAAGAATGAAGTAGTTTTTTCATAATATTTTACAAAGTTCAATTAAAAATATTTGACGGAACTGGGGAAACATTTTTGAGGCATCTGATCCTTGAACCAACTATGCCATTTTTTTTATTTTACGCTGTTATGCACTCCAGAGAGGAGGAGAAACTTTCTCTAAACTGCCTAAACAGGAGAAACTATTTCTTATTTACGAAAGATCGATTAAAAATAGATTTGCTGGGATTTAAAACCAGGTCATGTATCAGTTGCATTGCTTTCACACAAGCCTCTAAGGTAGGCAACTAATGTATTTTATGCGCTATTTAAATGGGGATTTTAATGGGGCGTGGGAATTTTAACATTTTAGGGTTACCTTTCTTTTACATCTATGTAACATAGAACTACATATCGCTCAAATACATAGGCATAAAAAAACAACAACAATTAACTGAAACATATAATTAGGTAGATAGCATTAGGTTGTATGACCCACAAATATGGGAGGTTGGAAAGAACATTAGCATCCACCGAAGGAAATTACTTACATAGAACATAGGCTAACCCAGAAATCAATAAGATAAAGAATAAAATAATCAAGATAACTTGGCTATAACAAAAACAATACTCCCAAAACAAAAATAGGACTAATGGTATGGCTGACAAAAATGGGCCTTAAATTTGTATTAAGAACCTAAAATTGAGTGAAAGTAGAAAATGTTCCTACCCCTCCACGTAGATCCCAATAAAGAATATAAACGTATAAATAGATAATAATTTACCAAAATGCCCAGTATCTGTTTTTTGGCCATAAATTATTAAGTATTTAATTTTAAGAAGAGCGTATTCGTACCTTAGAGGTTATATATATATATATATATATATATGTATTTTTTTTAATTTGAGGGGCTCCATAATAAACTTTCCGTTATTGTTCTACATAATAATAGGTCCAGCATCAATAAAAAGAAGAATTCCTACTACTTTAAAACAAAACTATACACATATAGAATTGTGTTCAAGAGGGCATAAACAACATAAACATGAACTAACATGTTGTTAGTTGTACCTTATAGAGTTGTGAGTGTTGTACCTTATTATATAGATACAGCAATGGATAAATCTGGACGAGTAACAGCTGTTCTAACCTCTAGTCTCGAACTACTCATGGATTCACTATTTTAAGATGGAGACCCAATTTATGGGAGTTAGAGAGAACAGTTATATTGTGACCGCACTGAATACATTTCAGGATGATAAGTGTGGTATCTATTTTGAGAAGAAATCAGTTGAATGTTTAATCTAAAAAAGTAAATAACACGGGTTTTTTGTCCAGAAACATGACAAATAAAAACAGGGATTTTTGTTTCCCCTCTGATTGTCAACACTGAAGGATTCTAGTAGAAAATATGTGATAAAAGAACAGTGATTAGGCTCTTAATTTATATTTATTGGGACTTTTATTAATTGATAATGACTTTTCACCGGGAATGTGGTATTGATGTTGGTATTTAAAGAACTATTTCTTGGTGGAAAGATTGTAAAATAAAAGTTACAATTTTAAAAAGTATATTTAGTCAGATATATTTACAACAAAACGAAGGTATTTTATAAATTATAAAAACAAACATTATCTGATTTTTTTCGAAATTTTGCAGGAAATCTCACCCCAAATCCCAGGCTACGCCACTGATCATAACATCAAAGGCATTAGTTTTACACACCACTAAGTATGATTCAAAAACAAGAATAATAGACAAGGAGTTATTTATTGATTAATGGCTCGTAATTAGTTTTAATGTGGTTGGCAGTACTTTTCAGGGCATCAAGTCACTAATTGAAACCAATACCTAAAATTTCTTTCCTTTGGCTCTTTTAAACCTCTCGGTCAAACAATGGACTTGCAACTACTCTAATAGAATCATGAGCAGAATATTGGTTATGAGAACCTGAAAAACGAAAATGCCTTTTCTTTGATCAGAAGTTAAGACTGTGAAAGTGAAGCCATATTGGGTAGGGAGGTGAAATTCACCTGTGCCACTAAAGGTCTGACTGCCCGCATAAGTATTTAAAAAAAATGTGACTCATCGAGCCACAGAAAGAAAAGGAGTTGATGAATCAGCAATCAAACCGACATGATCCTTTCATGACGAAAGGAACATAAGTACATATATACATGAGCATATTTATGATTGTTTCACAATTACCTGGTCGTTTAAACAAAATCCTTGATGTAATTATTCATATTTCGCTTCATATTTTCCAGTAGTTTTAACTTTGATTGATGATTTTTCAGTGCCTTTAGTTAGTAGATTAAAAATGTAAAGTATGCGTTACATTTAAAGAAAATGTGTTTTTATCGTTGGAAATTATATTTAGGGGAAACAATTACTCCACTTGTTGGTTTGTTTGAAAACCAGAAAGTTTTAACTTGTATGATGTAAGTATGACTAGTACAGTACAATCTCGGTAATTCGTATACCGTTAATTCGTAAATCCCACTTTTTCGTAATAAACTGCTGTCCCTTGGAAAAATAATGCTTAACGGTCCCAATGCAATTCGTAATAGCTTTCGTACCCAAGACCATTTAAACGTCTTATAATTCGTATGTCTCCAAGACAATCCCGTTTATTCGAGAAAAAAAACTTCCCACTCTTCAATTCTCTTAATCACGTTTGTTTAGATTGGATTCAATATCCTTAATTTCCGGCGACTTCCCTTTCCGTTCAGTCCAACGTCCGATTCAGTGCAGTGTATTGTCACGATGGGTTCAAAGCGTACCTATAAGAAATTATGGAAATGGCGATGTTTTCTCAGCTATTGTTGGACAATGCAATTGATCTAGCGTGCCAATAGTCCCTCCGTCAAAAAAAAAATAACTGATTTCTTTTCCATTTGGGTGCTTTTTCAAGAATAACTAAGTACATAAATATTTTAGGTTCATAGTATATATTGTACCTATAAGAAATTAAAAAAAATATTGATAATCCCGTTAATTTGAATTTTTCTATTTTTTTAACCCTCATTAATTCATAATCCCGGTATTTCGAAATTCTCGATAATTCGTAATAATTATCGTGATTGTACGTACTGAACTAGTATCATGTAAGTATGACAAGATGAGCTGTAAGGAGAAAAAATCACAGGTTCGTTATCATTTGCCACAATAATATGATTATACATTAATATATAAATATGTTATATAGATGGGGAAGAGAGGGGTTTTCCATTGTTCCGTTTGTTTAAAAAAAGGTAGGGGCACAAAATAAGAAAATATGTTTGTGGTAGAACAAATTTAGTTCAAAGATCAAGTGAAAAGCAGGTCAAATACCTGGGTATGATAAACGCACAGGTGCAAAATTGCTTGGTCTCAATGGCTGAGGAAATAAGTTGGACTAAGCGAAACGTCTGCTGCACTGTGGAATGTTGGAGTCGAAAGCAAAAGTGATGTGTCACCAGAAGGTAATGGGTTGGGTATCCATATAGGGAAGGAGACGTTCAATAAGTATTTCCTCAAAGACCATAAAGAGGATTTGCCGGATTGTGGTACAATATTATATAGTAATATAAGTATAGTTTGAAGAATATAATTGAAGATATATCTGAGGAGGAATACTATGGCTCTATGTGGAAACTAGCAAAAGATTCATCGACTGTAATGGTACAAAGTCTTTAAAGTAATCGCGACATTTTCGCAATCTATGTAATATTGTTATAACTATTGCACAATTTTGACTGCAAATAAATTAATTAAGTGCCCGTGACTTGGGCTAGCTTTCATTACCAATTTAAGTTTAGGGACAGATTTGTTTGGTGTTGTTTCTTAAAGGTATCGATGAGGTGGGGATTCGACCAAACCGTTAGTGACTACGTGATGATGCGACCAACTCTTCTTGTACCTTATTTGGTGACCAGTATTTATGTGATTACTTAGGGGGTATATTGTTGATCTAACCGTCATGGTCATATCAAGCTGAGGCACGCTACCACACTCAGAACCAAAGCAGATGTCAGCCATACAAGGAACTAAATTGCAGAATGTCATACAAAAACGAACCGGCAAACGGATATGGTCGATCCCAATGGGCTGTCAATTTCCCTCTACCTTCTAGGGAGAATATAATAATAAGATTTATAGAATTGCGCGATGCCTTACTTTCATCTGTACACTTTTACCTGACGGCTAGAATATAAATGTCCCTAGCCAAGACGGGTGAGTAAAGGGCCGAACGGTTAAAACGAATGGTGCGATAATTCGCTGACCATAAAGATCTTGGATTCCTTTCGCAGCAAGTTATCGTACATGACAGATGCTGGCTAGAGGCGATGGCAATAACCTATCCATCCCGTAACTTGGCGAAGCCCATATTCTCGTATAATAAACAAGTTCTTCATAAAGCCATGCACAGAAAAAGCGGTTTGAAAGTCCATATAAGATTTTTTGTTGATATTTTAATAACAGAATTCACCCAAAATATAACTGTCTCGAGATAAATTTAACTGAGAAAATTCTAATTTTTTAGATGAGCACAAATGCTAGCAAGTTCAGAATCAGTGCTAACAAGCTATCAATTTTCGAAGAAACTATGCATTGTTTGTTAATGAAAGGGAAGCATTCGATGAAATCGTTTTGAACCTCATAGGTACTTAGGTGCTTTTTATGTTATTTACTATTTACTTCATACAAATAAAATTATAATATTGAGTATAATAATGTGATTAATATGCAGCACATCGTTATGGCTACTCGCCCAAATCAACTGATCAATATAAAAACATATAATTTCACAATGAATTGTGAATTTAATTTCATGAAAAAAAAAATTCAAAATGTATTAATCAAATCTACTGATGATTACTAGGTCCCGCTAGAATAATTATTGTTCTTTAATAGTCCTAACTCATTTATGTATAAGTCAACATTTCTGCAGAGAGTAAATACATATAAAAACACAATTTTTTAAAAAGTATTTGTTAACATTGTTTTAAGGCATTTATTTTTGAATTACTCATTAAATTATTGATAAACCTTTATAATTGGTTTAAGTGATTAATATAATGTGATTCTTATACTTTTACCGTTATCGAGGCACAGAATTGAAATAACATGCCAAGTATCGAGTCTCTAAAAAATGCCTTGAATTAAAATTGCGAACACATGATGTTCATGACAGTTTTAATGACTTCAATCCTGAAGTCAACATAATTAATTTAATATCATTCAGGATGAATGACATCTTTGATCCCAATTAATTATTGCCCGAGCGGGAAGATTGTAATTTTATTTCAATAAAAATATTTTCTAAAACAAAACATTACTGTTTTTTCATGTAGCCGCAACATCAAATCGGCCTTTCGTGTAAAATGTTATGTCCTTAGATGTAACAGGAGACTAACTATCACCTTAACAGGAAACAGATATGGGAGGTCAAATAAGGTTACTAATTTTGGAAAAACAAAAAAATGACTCGTTTTGTAATTGAGTGACATATTTATAGAGCGCCGATGGCTGAGATTCCTTTAGGACATTAATCTGCCCTCAGCCTGTGACCACAAGATTCTCACGGCACTTGTCTCAAGAGAGCGAGTGTCTTTGATTGAGTGCGCCTCTCCTATGCGGCGAGGCTCTGGCCTAAACACTTCCTCCTCAGGGCTGAATCAACTCCGCCGTCAAGGAAACATCCTAGTGTGATTCATTTCATTCAACGGCCGGGGACCTATTGTAAGGCAATCCATCAGATGGAAAGGAGATGCGCGTTCTAGTTGATTTATGCGCAAAGCAGTCGCGCGTGCCGTTTCTTTAACATGAGGTCACTAGTTGAATAAATTTAAAAATTAATTGATCGAATAAGTGTTGGCAGAAGATATAGGGACTATTTTCATTCAGGGAAGGGGTAGTCATCATTACAATATTGTAGGTCAATTGTATCATTTATATACGGGGGGTAAACACGACACAATTCAGCTACAAAATCAAATGTATATTTCACAACAGCTCGAAGTGATCTCACCATAATATTGATAAAATACAACGACGGGAAGAGATAAAGTAAACGAGAAATTCATTAATTACCTCCCTCGAAACTATTTAATATTTAAGGGTCTGATGTAAATAGCTCACTAAAGGCGTTAACGCAAAAATACTTTTAAAGACATTCAAAAAAAAAAATTCAGAGACAGCTAAAAGTAGCAACGAGCATGTTTATGTTATTTAAAAACTTTTTAAATTCTTGTATAATTTTATTTGAAAGTAAACATTTAGAGCATATTAGATGCCAAAAAAATAAATAATTTAGACAAAAAAAGAAAAAAAACATGGAAAGAATACTCATCTATCCATGAACTAGTAATTTTCAGTTTTCTACAATCCTTTCCATAGTACCATATCATAATATAGTATATAGTATGTTCCATCATTGTCCTGTTTTTTTTCAAAATTCTGATCCTAGTCCGAATCATGAAGATTAGATAAAATAGATGGAAGCGCAGTACCTACTTACATCGTAATTCAGATTCAACATTTCTGATTTTATGTTAATAATCAAGAAGTTTTACTAATCTTGGAAATTACATTTGTTACCTCATTCCAACTCTTGATCTGTTTATAATAAATGTCTAATTAAACGTTTTTCATCATGTCTTCTTTACGGAAAATTCTTTGATTGTTAAATAATTTTTCTATTGTGGATTAAATTTTTAATTAGGATCATATATTCCAGATGATTATAGCAGCAAATTTTTTTTTTTAAGTCAGAATTCCAAATCAATGCTTGTCTAAAAACCTCGTTAGCCAAAACACTAGATTCAAGTATCAAGTTAAGCAACATAATCAATGCATACAACGGAGAAATATACAGGTGGATAGTAATATTTCGAAAGAAGTTGCATCCCAATGTAATTCAAAGAAATACTTAAAAAATAATTTACCTTGTAATGAATACCTTATCCATTAGGTTACCAGCATCCCTTTCAAATAAATCATATTTTTTTTTTGAGTCAGGAAACATACCTGCAAAAAAAAATCAATTATGTTTTTTTTAGATTATATGGTTTTGTATGTTTAATAATTATGACCTATAAGTGATTATGTCTATATTCAAAATTTTTATTTATGCTATTTCAATTGTGCTACAAAACATTACTATCTTACTCAGACAGTACGAAATGAAAACAACAGTACGGTAACTCGAAATTGTTGCGGAGAAAATTATAATATTTATTCATCCGGTTTTACCAATGTCATGAGCAGTATATAGATAGACTAATTTAAACACCTCTTTCTGATCATCTTACATATCCTAGTCTGGACTATTCTCGCACTTGGAACTGATGCAGAAATGCATATTATGTAAAACGTCCGTCCATAAAAAAATCAATGACACCTGACATCAGCCGATATCCCAACGAATTAACCAACATAACAAAACAGACATTCAGACTCAAAGAATTTATGTTTTTTGAAAAATCCAATATAACCCTAAATATGCATCTAAAACCTGGGAAGAGAGTGCCGTGTCTTCAACATCGACCTTCGGCAGCTGGTTCAGAGAAAGCCGATCCCTTCACTTGGCAGTAAGATCAATCCCTTATTGTTCTTTCTCTTTTATTGATTGTTAAAGATTTAGTCAATTAACCTTGCTATCACTGATGTAAGTGTAGAAAGGTGCTGCTAAAAACATATCACTCTCTAATTATATTACCTCTGAAAGAAAAACCGAATTAGTTGCTAAGGCCGAAGGGAGAAGCTTAAATTCCAAACTGGTCCAATCCAACGGCCTGCTGCCTCTGTTCAACAACAGTGGACTTAAAATTTTTACTTTTAGCTGGAAAGTTGAAAGGAATATTTGAAAGTTTGTTTAATATATAGTAACGAAAATTGGGAAAAAAATATAATTTAAAAAAAAGTCGGTCTGAGACTAGTAAGATTTCATAAAAACTGCAGTTTAGACTAACAGAACCATAAAAAAAAAAAAAACTAATAAAGACGCAATTAAATAGGGACAGTAAGTATATCTGAAAAACATATATAAAAATGATGCAACAGAAGGCCTTCTTCAAGGAGGAAAAGTTTCCCCACCCTTATTCTCGCTATATGTTATGGATATTATGGATTGCTTAATCAATAAGTGAGGATGATAATCGTGCACTATCAAACCTCTTTAATTAATCACTAGTTTAAGTGAATTTTTAATTTTAGTTTTATCCATGCAATAACATAAATGGCAAAATAACTCTCGGGAAATTTAGAAATGAAAGGCAATATTGTAGTTTCTTTTGAAGGTGATATTGGCTTGGCTTGTTCTCTATAAATCAGCTCAGTCGGAAGAGCACCTGACCGGAGATCAGGAGTTACCTGCTTCGAACTCAATCACTATCACTTTTCATTCCATAATGACTGAATAAAGGCTGTCTGGAAAAAGGGCACGTGTAACTTATAACCTTTATAAACTGCAATAGAAACGAAATTACAGCCGTCTTCAATTGTTGTTTGTTGGCTAGTGCTACAGACCTCAAGTTGCAATGGAACTTCTTCCTCAAAAAAACGATTTGAAAATTGGTAACATATGGCCTTTTTCTAGGCATTAGATTTTTGAACAGTAGGGTTAAATAGAAAAACTAGTAATTATTAATGGCGAAGATAGCGTGCAAGAATGCAGTGGAATGTCCTATTGGGTGTTGCTGGGATAGCAGGGCCCAACTTGTAGACAATGCAGACTGCTCGGGTAGAGGGAATGAATAGCCCCAGTGCGGAGAGGTACATAAGACAAAGCCGGCAAGGATGCACCCCCCCCCCCCTGACAAAGAGTGAAATAAGAAGAAATGTCAGTTTTTGCTCGGGACGGACTTGGCGGGAGATTCCAAAGGTGACTCCCCCCCGCCTTTTTCCAACTCCAATTTAGGAAGGTTGCCTATCCCATCGGTGGAAGAACCGAACGCCAAAGCCTTGGGATAAATAGCGGTCTATATAACACAGGTAGCTACTGGGCGACCCATTATCTCCAGGTAGCCTCAGGCTCCTGATTGCATCGGTCGCACCGGTCTCGATATTTATAGGCGGGTGCGATAGGTCATTTATTGGCCGCGAGCTCTGCTTAAGGGCGGCTATCTAGAATCTACAGCCTAATGGGGTGGCCAGATAAAAATATCTCCTACATGGAATATCTGTAAACAAAAAGGTTAATTAAGTATGATATATCTCATTTCGCAAGCGAAGACGATTTTAATGACCTTTTTTTAATTATAGTCCACTGAACTCTTATCATACCATGAATAAAGACGTGGACATCTACGATTTGACACCCTGCTCAATATGATAATTACTTAATCATCCATAAATCGAAGTACTAGGGTCAGGTAAACAGTCATCAGGTCAACCTCGATTTGAAGCCACTTGAAAAAATAATAGTAGAGGACTCAGCTACAGTGGTTTGGCCAGACTTTTTGAGTACCAGAGAACATATGGACCGAACGAAAAGGCCGAGGAACCCCTACGAAGACCTGGGAAGAACGCGTCAGTCCAAAGGACTGGATTACTGCAGGACTGGATTGGAATGATGGTTCATGGGAAAGTTTTTAGGAATAAGCTTTGTACAAAGAACAATGCACCTGTGGTAGAAGATGGACTAATGACTAAGAAGAAGCAGATTATTAGGCATGACAAAATTATTTGTCGACGTGGAATTTACTTATCATTTAAGTTCAGATTTTTTTTTCCTAATGTAACCGAGGCTGAGATTTTCTATTTCTATTTGTATTTTTTTGTTTAAAGTCGCACTTACCTGACAAGCATACTGAATAACCTTGTCAATACCACACTGCAGAAGATTGTGAGTAATGATATAGTGTAGGGAAAAAATAAAATAAAAAACCAAAGATGCAAGCCTCAATGAGCACTGTAAGCATTGACAAGAATGATCAAGCACCCGATAGCTAGGCTATTCGTTTCTAAGAACCAGTCAATCGGTCTCGCTATTCTCTCCTGTACTCGGACCAGTTTAGAATAAGTCAAACTACCTTTCACACATGCTAATGAGTTTGAATCAAGTTACAACAGGATGCATAGAACTAAGAAAACACTTAAAAGAGTCAGAAATAGACACTACAAAAAACACAACCTTCCAATCCTGACTTATTGAATGCATTTTTCGGTCAATATTTCATACAAATGATACTGTTAAACCAATAAAGAAATAACATAATATGACGCTTTTAAAGCAGCGAATGAAGTATGTCCACATTGGCATTTTTCTTACCAGATATATATATATATATATATATAAACGTTGCGGCAGCAAAATTACACAGAAAAACAAACTTATTTTTTTAAAACAGAAATTTTCAAATTCAATCCTATATAAATCCACTGAACGACAGATGCAGGATCGTAATAAGTATTTATAGGGACAAAATAAAAATAGAATATGCAGATAAAAAAAGTGTCAAAAGGCTTTGGTAGACATATGGGAATATTTTTTCTCAGAAATTAACCAAATTAAAGATATATTAAAATCATCAAGGCGTTAGATTCTAACAAATATCAGTTAGGTTTCCCAATTTTCTCTTTGGCTAGCTGTTTGCTGTTAGTTGTGCCAGTAGTGAACTGTATAAATAAATAATAAATAAACCAGTATGTCTCTTCTTAGGTTTGATATAAAACAAAATAATTCAGGAAAGCTACCACAGAGGCGTTGGTTCTCGTTCTTAATGTTTTTTCTATTGGGGATAGAGGTACTAATGTATTCCACGATAAAGACGAGCTGAACAGCAACTACCCACGGATGTGAAATAAAATTAACAGACTTTCTTGATGCATTTAAAATGTTTGTAGACCCCTATCAACCTTTCCATCCTCATAATGGAGTATGACGTCTAACTTCCTTAAACTACAGAAAATACAGAATAAATTTACATTAGAATAATAATGAATTCCCCTATACGTACTACAGATTTCTGTAGACCGGTATATTTGTAGCTTAAAAAAATACTCTGCTTCGTTTAAATTTAATATTCAATTATTTTAGGGTATTTAAGGCTTAATATACTTTTAAAGACTTTCATTGTGGTTTGTAATACCACTTTACAATACTTTGTATAGTACCTTGACTTGCTGTTGTTGGGATGTATGGTCTTTCTCAATGCCTTACAGTGTTCGAGGGTTCCAACATTAGCTGCCTTAAAATCAATGGTACGTGTACAGGATGATACCTAAATAACCAATGTTGGAAAGATAGGTGATGACTTTAAATTATCTTCTAGAAAGAATTAACAAACAAAAAAACAATACCCTAATGGAAAACAGGAAAATATAATCTATTCGGTAGAGATGGGGTTCTGGAGGAACTCGTCCAGAATATCAGTGCTGGATATTATCAGGGCACAACAAGACAAAGGATGGTATTGGAAATGATTAATATGAAAGTTATTGAGTAAATATAATTAAGTTGGTCATGTTAAATGGATGGATAAAAGATATAACCAAAAGTCAAACATGGAATGGGATGGTGAAGATGAGCAATAGACTAATGGATAAAGGGGCCAACCTACAAAAGAGGTTAGAAAATCTTCACATAAATAATTAATTATGATGTTTTTCACATGCAAATAAGTACGAGAAACGGATCGGTCAAGGCATATGATATATTATGCACCATGGTTATTATATAAATTGTATTAGCGGTTTAATTGTTAAGTTAAGAGCAACATCCTCTTTTAAAATTTTATTTTCTCTCCGTTAATAAATTACTCGGGGAGACAATCTCCGTTTTATCACCATTTAGGGCGGAGTGCACACTCGGACTGTTGACTGTCGTAAAAGGGATTGGAGGAGGACTTTCTAAACTTATGCAACCGAGAGCACATCGGTGAAGATTGGTGCAGTACAACGCCTGAGGAACTAACGAACCGGCAGTGTTCAGCTCCCGACGAATTCTAACATGCAGGACACCGTTAGAAGATTTTTTTTCTTCACCTACCTATGGCTTCTTCAGTGCGTAGTCATTGCGTTTATAATCCTGCTCAGAGTTTTGTTCATTTCGTTTTATGGTTTGAGTTGAGTTGTTTTTTGTTTGTCTTTCTCCTTCCAGGTCACTCACATCTGCTCCTTAACGAGCGCGTTTAACTCTTGCCCAAGAACTACTTTTGTGTACTTTAACCATGACCAGGCTTAGTGCATGTAATTACTGGTCGTATATATCTAACAGTCGTTTTCATTGGTCCTCTGGAAAGAAGTCGTTAAGTTCACGTTTATTTGTTAATGAAAACCAACATTTCGTGTTTCTTTGATCTTCGTACTTTATATCAGCGTGAGATCGGAATTCCCTTTTGATACCCTCCTAGGATGCTCGAAGTGAATATCCTTTCTCCGTGGGTGGCTGTTGATGTAGCGAGATAATATCCACACACCGCATCAAGATATAATCGTGGTTAACTTAACCTTAATATCGTTACTTCCCCTACCCTTTTATATTCCTCTTGACGAATTAAAAAAAAAAAAAATCATTTATTCATTCATTTTAAGAAAATATGATAAAATTTAATATACATATTGATAAATTTAGGAATCATATAATGTACATTGTACAAACGATTAAATGCTTGTTTATCGTTATTGTGTTTTTTGTTGTTTTTCTCGTTAGTTTTAGCTCTTAAAAGAAAAATTCTCTAAAACGTATTTCAATCAATTAAGGCTTCTACATCGATACTTCAATTGTAAGCTACCGAAATAGATATTGAATCACACATTAGCAAAAACCTGAATTGAAACGATGAAATTGTAAGCCCAGATTTTCTGAAAATCACAGCCTCACTATTTGTTACTTGTGCTAATATTAGTAATTAATCTTAAGTAATTACAAATCTTGAGAAACATAATGATTAATAATGATTTAATATGGAATATTTAGAATATTGAGTTGGGATGTTTGTTCTGTAAAGTATTCAAAATATATATGTACTATCTTTCACAAATTTTATGTATTTCAATTATTCTTATCATATTGTCTGTTTATATTTACATATATTGTAACGCTAAATGACAGCAGCAATAGTCTGTTTATTTAGAAAAAAAATCTATATAAATATTCTGGTGTTATAAGTGCGTTATAAGTATACTGTTGACATGAATATATAAGTCTAAGATCCGAATGGATAGACTAGAACTACGAAGGTTAGACAACAGCCCTTACCCGATGGTATGTGGTGCCCTTCAGGCACTTATCAGGACCATTATCGCCAACTGTCTCACATTGTCCCTTATTAGTGGGTAAATAGAACTTTTTATTAAAGCCGATCCTCACATCCAAACAGCGATTATCGGAAAACATTAGTCAAAAGCTTTAGCGAGGTCAAAATTAATCGCTGCACCTAAGTGTATAAGTATGCAGCCGCTAAGAAACACAGGGAATGCATTAACCGTTCGCCGGATAATTTGTCCCCTTAAAGCTATTAGATTAATTGCTAAGCAAGTTAACCACAAACAGCATTAGTCAGCATTTAATAGTACTAATTATACTTTTACCGTGAGGTGTTTCCCATTTCTAACTCACACAGGAATCAGTATAAGATTTGAGTCACTGTGAAAGAATATCTGACATATGACTCTATAAAACGAAGGTATATAATATAAGGTTCTATCTATTTATTAATATTTCGAATTTCAGTATTTTAGTGAATGAGTCCTATACTTTAATTTAATGTGAAATATGTTTTTCATAGTTCATAGTTATTGACAGAATGAATCATACAAACCCACATTGGAGCCTCCACGTCAGGTCTGAATGCCTGTCTATCGGTCTGGTAAGGTTCAACGAAAGCGGTCGTGAAAATAGCAATAAGATAATAATAATATCTTATGATCTTTATGACATTGGCGTGATACTTCTCGGTGACTTGAGGAAATCGTGTTCCTCCAGCAAATGTACATTTGAAATATTAAACAGGAAATTACACAAAGGTTCGCTTATTATCTAGCATTATTATAAATTTATTGTTAATCGCCATAAATCACCATAAGTCCTAAGCATAGGATGGGAAGATTCTGGGTACGAATCGTTTGACAATACAATTTGTATTCCAATCAGTAAATAGTTGTTTACCCCCCAGATATGCCATAATTTGTACATAGTATATTAAATCCATTAAGTTCGCTAGGTCAATTCTACATAATATTAAAATAAAAAAAACAAACTAAAATCATCAAACGAACTAAAACGAACAAAATCGCGCGTTTTTCGCATTTCATCAATTAAAAATATGCTCTAATTTCTTCTGAAGACTTGAATGCCTATATTCTGAGCTCAAGACAGTTTATAGGTGTATAAAACCCTCAAGTTTACTGCGTAAAAATAAAAAATAAAAACTTATAGGGAAAGGGCCCAGCTCAATTACCCGATAATCGAGTGGGGGACATTAAACTGATTTATGCCCGGATTTTACTATCGCCTCGAAGCGAAATGAACCACACTCCTGAGCTAATGCGGTCGTTGACTTCGCGGTCATCTCAATTCTTCATCACGGCAAGTCTCGACTAAAGCCGGTCCTGCATCCAACAAAACTAATGGCTTTTCGTACTTATAATGATAAAGAGTGAATATTCTTGAATGATGAGCCGAGTAAAATTAATAAGGAGCAATACAAATAAGCCCTTTTGTTTTATTTTTTCTCCGTGTCATTAACAGATAATTTTTAGATTTGATCGACAGGTCATTAGTAGTATTTTCGACGAATTGACCTACAGAAAACCTTTTCGGACCAGCAATAGTCCTTATACATAGTGCAGAATGCATTAGGCAAAAAGAGGGAAGGTCTCCCTTCGGACTTAATTAAACAGATGACTAGAAATAGTCACTTTTTTAGCCATCAAACATTATTTCCGACACCGAAATAACCCAAAATTTCGAAAAGCAGACCCCACCTGCAAATAATACATGAGAGGAAGTGATATCAGAAGTACCTGGCTCTGATTCACCAGTGCTATGACTCACCTGCGGTGACGAATATTATAACCATTTTCTTATTTTAGTCTTGAGGTTTCAAATACACCGGTGCAAGTCAGTATCTATTTTAGAAATACAGTCCTTGACCAAATCTTTTGAGATTTGCAAATCGCCTACATAGATCAGTTGGAATAGAAAGCACTTTTCGAATGATCGCTGGCTCCATGCTTTTTTTCAACGGGTAAATATTCCGAGTTTGATCCCATAAATTTAAGATAGTCGGAGCGAGTGAGAATAAAAAAGGTATTCATGACTTAATGCCGTAAATTACAACGACCGAGTATTTAGGTTGCTTAAGAGCATTTGTACTTTCACTGACATTTGAAGCGTCGATAAATCACAAATTTCTTCATAATTGTTCATTGTGTACAACTTCTCAACATGGAATAATTTCAAAACCAGTTGTCCACGCCAAATGTCGCGTATGTTGTGGTGTAATCTGACGTTTTCAGTGGAGGGAAATGAGGTCAAATAACTGATAACGCTGACTTTAAATAGGTGTTAAGTTTCGTGCCTTGAAGATTTACGATGAAGCCCCAGGTTCTATAAAAAGCTGCGGTGTACTAACATTGAGTGTATAAATAGATTCATGGTTTGCAGCCCCGGGAGCAAATAAACGGCAATATGCCGCTTGAGTGGAGAAATCTGCAACCCATCAGCTCTTTAATAAGGCAGTTCGTATATTCAGTTAAGCGCTAGTCTTTTAGCAAATAACATAGCTTCCTCACATGAAAATATTTTTACAACATGGTTGAAAGTAGGGGGCATTAAATCGTGCGGAGAAACTAATTTATTGCTAATTTAAATAATTAATCCTCGATTAGCACCAAGTATATATACTCTGGGTTTCGTTAATAGTCGGGTAATTAAGTTGCATATATTTAAAACTAGGTAGCTAAAAGAATGAGTGGAACTGGATGTATGAATTGACTTATTATAGAAAATATGGTATACAGATTTCTCCACTCTAGTGGTACATAACCAGTCAGCTGTTGGTATGTTCAAGTAACACCAAGTGGTCAGACATACCTCTCTCGAGAGAACGACGACCTGCATCCGTGACTTGGTTTGCCGTCGGTGTGCGAGTCCATCCACCGGAGGCACATCGCGTTTTTTTACTCTTTTCAACACTTAACAAACCCAGTGTTTAACACCATGACCCCCTCCACCCTTCCCGCATCGATGGTAACAGACAATCGGGGAAAATTAGGTTCAGATTTTGTTTGTTAGATGTACCTTATGTTTCAAAGGGTATGCCCCATCACCTTTTTTTAAATATATATATATATATATATATATATATTTAGAAAATGTATACTGTACATAGCATGTAACAAATCACAATGTTAACCTATTAAAAATTGTATAAAATGTAGGCAAGCTAAACGGCATATAATGAATGACCTATTGTCGATAGATTCATGTACATAGAATTATATTACATTGTATAATTTTATAACAGGGGGATATGATTAAAAAAAAAAAAAAAACCAAGTACCCAAGTATCTGCTCCAGTAAACATTTTCGTAGAGAGAAACATTGTTATATTAAATCAAAAATAAATTTCATTCATTTAATAAGGAAATCAGTTCAAGGCAGATAGGTCAGTCAATTAAACCATGCTGAATGTGCTACTAAAGTTAATACCGTATCATTTAACCTTCACCCATAAACAGATACTAAGCATCGCCTTTCTTTTTCGTGTGTCGGCATTCAATGATGACAATTTTACTACGATCTAATCGATATGAAATGTTAAAGATATATTCAACAACACGTTGTCATAAAGTTAAATCATGTAAAATGATATCTGCCTATCTGTCGTATTGTCGGCTCCATCCCGCAACAAATCAACATAAGTCATTTCGAGTATTCAAACCTAAATTTGTCCTGTACCTTCTCAATTTACCAATGCTTAATAATTTTATTTGATTTATTAATATTTACGAAATATTTTTCTAATCATTTATCCCTTATTTCTTTAATTTTACTATTTTTTTTATTATCCCTCTTATTTCGTATTAATCTTCGTGCTTTGTGTCCTCTAGAAGAGAATAACATACACAATAACGTATTCAAGTAATTTGCAAGTTTAATGCAACCATTGCACAATCTACATAATATATATGTATTCGTATTTGCATATCTAATAAAAGTTGTTATTACCGAGGACGACCTAGAGGCATTATTTTCAAACTGCCAAGCTGACTAAGGAATCTGAAATGTTAAAGGCAAATTTAACTAACCAGGGTACGATGTATGTGTTCTGGTTAAGATTTAATAACGATTAATATTAAGGTAACTCAACTCAATAATAAGAAGCGGTTTCAAAATTTAACTTATAGCGTTTTTCCTCCTTATAGGCAGTAACAGAAAAAGAAATTCCATAAAACAGGAGACAAAATAGAGTTTTAACAATAACTTTATTACTAAGTTAATAACATCCTAAAAAATAAAGTGGCTTAGCTACTTATCTGTGTAGTTTTACGTTTAAAGCCGCAGATTTATTATTTTAAATGAAGAAACTAGACAGTTAATTATTGTGTCCTAATTGAATATCTAAATGCGAACAGATTTGCTGAAAGAGCTGTGCACTTATCGACTGCTATTACTTGGAAGAGGAGGTGAGTGAGAGACATTTGCCAGATTAGAAACTGGCCTAAGAATGCCATGACCCGACCGGGCAGCCTTCCTTATAAGGGCCCAGACTGCCCATTCGGCTGCCGGCACTATTCCACTCCCACGCTTCTATGCATCCTCTTCGGGCTGTGGCGTTGTAGTAAACTGCCAAATCGTTTGTTAGTCACCTGTAGGCAATGCTATAATCACCCTGAAGAACCAGCTATGCCAGGCTAGCAGGTTTTCCTGGTATAGTCACGACCAATCCGAACATACCATAAAGGGGCAAAGGAACCAAAGAAATAAACCAAAAACTGAAGAAACAAAAAAGCAAGGAAACAAAGAGGCACTATAAGGAAAAAGTAATAGTATTAGTTTATCCAAGGTGGCAGAGCACTTTTTTTTTTTTAATTTGTAACTAAATTAAATGTTTTATTACGATTGCGAAAACAATTTCATAGACAGTTTTAATGTTATAATGGTCTACTAAACCCCCAATACAAAATACATATGCATTGCTAATCAAGCTGTCGAAACTTGAAACCCTATGATAGGAAAATATATATTTGGTTAATTCGCCCTTCATTATTTTTCATAACGTCGCTTTTAATTTTAACGCAACGCCAATAAAATGTGAAAATTGTGGTGAAGCCCATCCAGCCTCTTCCGGGGATACCCGAAGGAACTCTCAAGACCCAGCCAGAGAATGACGAACTATGAGAATGAATCAGAAGCTTGTTGTGAATCAGGAAGATGGCAAAGTGCAAACGACTTCGCACCAAGCACTGCGATCACGGTTCTGGAAGCCGTTTCAGACCTCCTCTGTCAGCTTTGAAGAACGCAACACACTTCTTATTATGGAATAACAAGCAACCAAACTGGCCACTACGCTGTGGACACCACGGCTAGAACAGAGGACTCACCTCTGCTGAAAACGGAACAGAACCACATGTTTGTATCGCCCAAGCAGTTCAAAGCGATTCTACGCCGGTGTCAGGGAAACCGAGCATCAGGGCACGACGGGTAACAAACGGTTCTGCTGAAACAGATGACGAGGAAAGGGGTAGTACAACTCGCCAACCTATACAATTTCTGTCAGGTTGCGGTACGTTCCTGGCACATGGAAACAAGTCATCTTGTTCCGACTACTTAAGCCAGTTAGAAGCGGTGAATATTTTGAAGAAAATTCTCATGAATTATCTCAAAGACTACTCTGCGCACAACGATATCATACCCACCACAGCAGGCTAGATTTCAAGCCACCCACGGCACGGAACATCCCTTGTGAAACATCCCTTCAGTCAGAAGCTAGCCAAAACCTCATCAGGAACTTAGCCTAGACTATGGATTTCGTTAGACTTCAGCTGCCTTTCGGCTATGTGATGGAACTACGGTGTCGGTGACACGGTGCCGAATCAGTGACCGGAGATGCCCAGGGCAGCTATACCCAATGCTGGCTAGTTTCCTGGAAAACCTATCGATGAAATTCCGCAATTACCTACCTGCAGGTGATAGCATCTCCGATACTCAGCCTCTGACCTATGGAGTACTTCAAGGATCCGTGTTGTCTCCAGGGCTTTTCTAAGTGAACTTCTGAAATCTGAAATACAGCCCAACTTATTGGATACCATTCTATTCTCTAGGAAAAGCAATTGGAATTCATGACTGCCTAAGTCCGTGACTGGATACTTTCGATTTTGGTAAATACCCTCTTGTACACTGCTACTTACGTTAGGAAGGGGGTCTTAAATATTGGTCGCATCCTTTTCTGACTGCCGTGGGGACACTCAATCCATTCAGTTGTCCAACGAAACTACTCAGTCAGGCTGCTTTGCAAGAATGAGTAAAAATTTCAATGTATATAATTTAGGTCACCTACGAATTAAGTCACGAAAGAAAATAACTAATATTTTTATGATTACACCTTGGAGAATTATTCTAATATTCAAAAATTAGAATCTTTCTTTAAAATTTAGGGCTCTTTCCCGTCCTGACATGAGTTTAAGAGTACATAAGGTTGTTAAACCCAAACAAACAGATCGTGAAACTGCGGTTGAAAGCTGCAAAGCTGGCAGAATCAGTAGCAGATGTCTGTGACTTGGCAAATAGCCTGAAAATACTAATACAAACAACTGATCTAATGACATGTGAAAATAACTTCCTGTCTAAGAAATACAAAGAATAACTTTCACAAGGGATATATAGTCTAGTCCTAACGGCCACATTACGAAATTTACTCGTAAATCACTAACCAGTTCACGTTGAGTCACTATCGCACTTAGTATAGGTATGCCACCACGTACGGTGCTACTAGTTACTAACCAGTTAGTAAAGCATTTGTGACAAGTTACAAGTGACTCAACTGTCGGGTCACTACCCTGTTGCTTCACAATTTCTCACCCATCCA
Organism: Acanthosoma haemorrhoidale; assembly: GCA_930367205.1. Taxonomy (NCBI): domain Eukaryota; kingdom Metazoa; phylum Arthropoda; class Insecta; order Hemiptera; family Acanthosomatidae; genus Acanthosoma; species Acanthosoma haemorrhoidale. The sequence goes on from OV884011.1 coordinate 134,357,159, forward strand.
AGGGATAATACCGATTATCGTGCACATTATTTTTGTACTGAATTGGTTTATTTTATTTTACCACTGTATTATCAATACATTATGTTAGTACCAATACTACGAAAGAAAGTAAACTAAGTAAGTACTTGCCCTTGGCCAAGGACAGGCTGAGGGCAAAGTGGGTCTCCCCTGAGGAGTTCCCAGCTGCTATTGGGACATGGCGGATTTTGCTTCAAGCTTCACAAGCATAAAACAGCTGCGGACCCCGTTGGGCCAAGAAGGATTGGAGTTCCTTTGTACCTTGAAATACCCCATGGTCCCGTCAACCACGAGCGTAACCCGAGAGGGAACCCCGTTTGGGACACGGATCCCGTGGTAGGGTTAAAAAAAATAAGAAATAAAAGGTTTAGTTTATTTTTGAAAACACAGAGTGATGTCAATTAATTTTTTTGCTATACGGATAAACGCTTTTGGGGAAAATCTTATTTGGAAAAGTTCTATCAATAAATATTCCCACAATCCGAATTTGTCACTAATCCTAGTTATCCCCTGCAATCATTAGTTCATTAGGAGACTCTTCTCTGCTTATCTACTCTACTACTACTACTATCAATGCTAAAACTATGATAAACATTGAAATTCTAACTGACGTATAAATACAAGATTCTTACTAAATTATTAGCAAATGTTTATCATTAGCATATTTGCATTGCCAAGGCAGAGACGCTCGAGTATATAGAAAATAATTGGCTAAATTGGTTTGGATCAATTTTGATTAGGCCTTGGGGATCGGAGTAACCTATGCGTTTGTAACCAATCAGTAATTTCAATCACAAACCCATTTACTTTCTTTTCCGCGTGTACGCGGCCATAATCATAGACGGGATGAAAATGGTTGACTCATCTGAAGAAACCTTTTGAGCCGACGAACATACTCCAGAATTTAAGCATCGCCACAATACATGATCACCAATTTCATATTGGTAGCTTTCCATCAAGACGTGGTATAATATATATTAAAATTAGAAATATTTGAATTCAATTCAATCTTAGCCTGTAACATTCTGGATTCCTCCTAGGTAGAAAAAAAATGTGGGCATTTCGCCACAAAAAAAAAATAATTCACGGCATTTTAAGAATGACGTTGGCAACGTTTGTGTAAGATATGTAACATATGATGTTCATGTCCGACTGGAATTATCCCGAACATCTCCAGGTGGAGGGGACGCCGGACCAGGGTGTCGGGACCGCATGAACCTAATCACAAAGGAGGAACATAGCCGCTAATTCCCCGTTACCTCCTCACATGACAGGCCGGCGCCTATGTCTATATTTTATACCTCCCCTCTCACTCTGTCCTTTCACACCTGTATCCTACACGCTGTTCACGCCTAGGCGTAAATATAATTATAGAATATCCTATCTTTCTACTTTCTATAACGAACGTCCTTTTATCCACTTGTCTATTTGGAACACGTCCATTCGTCTCATTAAACCCTTCCACCATTTCTGTACGGATTAATGTAATTTTCATGCATTAACTGTAGATTGAAATAATACATCGGAATACTTGAAATTAACTTTCTCTTCTTTACACAATGAGCGAGTATCTAAATTAAAAACTACTAAGAATTTTACACCAAAAATGTTTGATTTTATTTGTGGGACCTAAACGCCTTTTTAACTAATAAGAAAACTTTTTAATAGCAGCAAATATTGTGAATACTTTCTTTCGTACGGCAAACGGTGGCCTTATTTTTATTTATTTAGGAATACCTCTGCGCGAACCGAAACACTAATCTATCTGATACATAACTGTATCCGAATATATAAAACTTTAAGGCAGTATATAAAAGATGTATCTTTTCTAAGGACACATATATCCGTTTATCTATTTGCCTGACTTACCCACAAACACGCTCTAGTTGAATAATCAGAATATTTAAGTTTTAGGAATGCCATCTAACTATTCAACTAATGCGGATTTGATTCCTCGAATCTTGAGTGTATTGCATTAGCGTAAAGTTGTACAAAATTATGCCTTATTCAAATATTCAATTTATTTACTGTTGGTCCCAATCGAATCTAAACCCTAAGTAATTTAACTTAATAAATTAACGCGGTGATCAAAATGGAAGGAATTCAATGGTAAAATAGAAATTTATAGAAAAAATGTTTTATTAACCATAAACAACAAAAGGTTAAAATGTTAATCTAAATGATGAACAGATTACATCTAGCTACTTCTTTATTGTGATAAAATTACAATCCATCAAATGCAATCCAATATATAGGCAAAATGTTTTGTTGACCGAAAACAACAAAATATTATAATGTTTTCACGAGGAAATTACAGGATATGATTTTGCTATTAACTCAAAATGATCAACAGATTACATCTATCTTATTAGCTACTTCTTTCTTCGTGTTAAAATTACAATCTGCTTTATTGGGCAATAAGTAATTGTGATAAGGTAACATTTATCATATCATATTTACAATTTTCATCCACTCGCTCATTTGTACAGTACTTACAAACAGCCCAGAGACCTCCCAAATCCACATAGTTGTCACCTTCCTCGCATGCGAAAGAGGAAGTGGAGTCTTGGAAAGTCCCCACGCTCATCCGTCAGCCACGTCACCGGATACGAACCAATGGAGACTGATGAAGAGCGCGATAGATCTTACTAGCTACAAATAAAATTTCAATCTCACAAGTGTACATCGATGTCTTAAAACCTCAAAGCCAAAAGCAATCGTCTCCAACCAGTCCGCAGTCAACCGCTCCTGATAAACATGAAATGCTCTCTCGAAGAGATACCTCCAGGCAGAGACTTGCCACTTAAGTTCTCCCATCAGAGCAACTATTTTTTTTTTATTTATTTATTTTTTTTATTTCAAAACATCAAAAAAATAATACAATGAACAAACAATTTTTATAGAGTTACAAGTTGCTGCTCCTCGTACTGCGATGTACTGATGCATTCGAAGGAGGGCATAATATAAATACATTCAATCTGTAGTATAAAAAGTCATAACCATATCCGCAACACTAGGTGATGAGGCTCACCTTCAGCTTGTTACCGGCACTAAACACTAAAACACTAAAAACAAACAAAACAAAACAAACTAAAGCCTATACCTAGAACCTAAGACTAAAGTGTTCCAGCCGCGACAGCGTCCTGCCATCAATGGGGGAACGGAGCGGGGGTTATCGTGTTAAACACCGGGTTTGTCAAGTATACTTCAGAGCAACTAAGCGAGTACCGACGTATATAAGTTCTCATCTGGGACCGTATCTATCTCTCTTCTACAGGAGGTTATTTTCTTTATGGCCTTTGTGGTTGTGTATGACTTTTCACACCATCTTTGGAGTGGGTTATTAAGCACTTAAGACCACCGTAGCTGCTGAGTCCCATATCTCAACAGAAGTACATGGGTAGGTACATCGGTCGGCCTACTACACTCCCCATGTCAGGAGTTAAACATATAACAATTTACCAAATAAAGCCTATTCATATTACCTAGGGTGAGGAAGAGTTTTCACAATTGCCTATCAAAATTTTATTTTTAGAATATATTTTAAATACTTTATATTTTATTAATATGTTTAAAAGTTCCTTAACTTAAGAAGGAATAGTATCTATTAAGGAAAATAATGCTCTCTCTCGGAAGGGTAATATAAGCTGTCCAGTGTGAGATATCGCTTAACACAGATGGAGAGAAGAAACCACAGGCAGGAGCCAAACGTGAGTCATTTTTGGATTTTGCCAACACCGGGGATATTCTCGGCAGACTTTCGCACAAGCCATGCCATCTTCTTGACTCATCTAATGCACTGTCGTTCCTCGTGAGGCAGTCCGTATCTTATGCGATATTTCCTCCCGACCAAAGCCCCATCTGAGGTTTGAAATAGAGCACACCCACCTGTGATAGATTATTATTGTCTTTTCCCTGGTATTGTGCCTATTGGTATGCAATCCCGATAGGGAAAATGCAAATTCACCTGCTTGTGTATATCTCTGTAGACAATTTATTTGTCCTCATAATTAGAAGACTTAGGACACAGTACTCTGATGTTATGCCGATATTTATTTACAATAAATCGTCAATTGCACAATGCCCCTCTAGATGGAATAAAAATTTAAATTCTATTCAACCTGTATTAGATTTGTAGCCATCTTCTCTAATATTTTATACGCTTCTTAATTACTATACTTAATAAATTTCTAAGCTATAAATGATTCAAAAAGGCAATGACTAAGGACTTGGACTAGGGTCCAATAACTATCTGTATATTTATGTAAAATTTAGCTATGGCTTTCCTATTCATAAAGATGCAATCAGTTCAATATCAGGACAAGGCAACAACAAATACATCCAATCAGCTACTGAGCAAAATTAAAAACATTTCAAATTCATAACATAAAAATGTACGAAACAATCTGATCCATTATGACATAAAACAGTTGTCATGTTTATTGCCATTAGTGAACAATAAACTGCTATCGGTTACCATTGGTTAAATACTCACTTCATATAAAATAAGCTTATAAACTTTCGGAGGATACATAAAGATTGACCGTTAGGATAAAATGTAAGAACGGGATGTGTGGGTAAAATCCATGATGCTTACCAAATAGTATTCTTTGCACCATCACGCATGTTTCATGTGTTGTATATTTTATTGAGACATAACTAAAACGATATAAGCCAATGTTGGTGTTAAATAAGAGCAATTCTTCCATTTAAACCGTATGGCTTTGTCTCCACAGATGTTCTGGACGAGAAAGTGGCTCCGAGTTGAAACTCCAAGGGACAATGTTTTTTCTCAACTGCGATACCACTTTCTTCCTTACGTTTCTCGTACTCACAGATAAAATCATCAGCATTCTTTCTTAATGCATTTCCAACTATCTTCGGGAGACCTACTTCCTTTGGCACTTATATCATCCGTTTTTTACTTTTTCTTCCAATACTCTGGAGTATTAATTCTATTTTTTTACATTCTATTGAGCATCATTCAGGACTTTTATTGGATTTATTTCTGAATATGAGAAAAAATGCAAATGGTGCATTTATACTTATTATTTTACTTATATAGAGAGTAATCTGTCGATTTAAAAAATCAAATGAACACATAATTCTTAAAAACAATTTAGTTAACAACTTTCAAATAATGAAAACAAGATTAGATATTGGATATGGAAAGTTGAAAAAGTTGCGACCCGGAGGTTACCTACTTTCATGTATGTTACAATAATCATGGCAAAAGATTGCACAATAATCAGTCGTAAGAGAACAACCTATCAAAGAAAAATCGTTCGCATTTCAATCTCATTTTCCAAGGAACTTTAATATTAAAGTATATACAAAACAACTTTTATCTCAAGTTTCATCAAATTAACTTAAATAGAAATTAAACAAATTAAATTATTAAATGAACTTTGTTGATGAAAGCAGGCAAGATAGACAAAACGACGATGGTCTTAGTGGTAGTTACAAATGCCACCACGTACGGTGCTACTAGTTACTAACCAGTTAGTAAAGCATTTGTGACAAGTTCCAAGTGACTCAACTGTCGGGTCACTACCCTGTTGCTTCACAATTTCTCACCCATCCAAGGGATAATACCGATTTTCGTGCACATAATTTTGCTATTGAATTGGTTTAGTTTATTTTACCACTGTATTATCAATACATTATTTGAGTACCAATACTACGAAAGAAAGTAAACTAAGTAAGTACTTGCCCTTGGCTGAGGGCAAAGTGGGTCTCCCCTGAGGAGTTCCCAGCTGCTATTGGGACATGGCGGATTTTTCTTCAAGCTTCACAAGCATAAAACAGCTCAGGACCCCAATTGCCCACATTGCGGAGATATAGATACCGTAGAGCATGTCGTGCTGATGTGTCACGCCTTGGAACAAGCAAGAGCACATATGATTCGCTCAATACCACTTTAGCCAATTTAAATAGTGTGGGCCTATCATTGTCTTCAATACTACCTTAGAATGATGAATCGATGAAGACAAAATTCATAAATAGATGCGACTTGGGCTCTACGCCCTACTCTGTTACTGATAGCTCCCCTACGACTGGAACTTATTAATCGTTCTCTGCCTAGTCAAGTTCGTTCGTTCTGAAGATGACAAGGCAGCTGGTGAACCAGGAAGACGACGGTGAGGAGAACCTCGGATGAGGAGGAGGAGGGAGTTGTACATTATAAATAAAGTGGAGGGAGCCCATTGGATGGAGACACTAAAAATAAACAAGTGAATGCTCTGTCCCACCCTTTACTCACGCTTCCCCTGCGCACGTCTCAGGTTAAAATTAAAGAGGCAATAGTCACCGGCTTATTGCTTTCGGCTGAATCTATCGCTCGTCGTCTTATTTACTACTCCTCGTGTCTTTCAATGCTGTAAAAATTGATCTTTGATGTCTCTAATGACTTTTTCTGAACAGGTCAGGATTCACTAAGTCTCGTTAGGGAAAATTAATAGCTATATGCTTAAAGAAGTGGCTAATCCATTAAACAAAAACTAAAGAAAGGTTAACAAGTGTTCTTTTTTATTTATGGCTTTTTCATTTCGGATTCATTTTGAGATTTCCACCATTTAAGTTTTCCACGTACATATTATTTTTGTGGTTGTTTGGTGGAGTCAGCTAAGCAGGTAATTATTTCTAAACTCCTGGACATAATCATTTTTCATAGCATGCGATAGATAAACAACGACCTCTCATATTTTTCTTTAGATATTTATCATAAAATATATTTTTTGGTAACATAATCAACATTAGAAGAGTAAGTAAAAAAAACAAAACAAGGAAAATGTTACGAACAGTTTTAATGTGAGAATGAGTCACAAACACGGAATTAATTAGAAAAAAATGTTAACAGTGTTACTATCGGGTAACAACTCCTCTCGCTTGTCTAACAGGTTCAAGTCATCTCGGAATTGACTGGATGGCACGGGCAATGCCCTCCAATGCTCTCCCGTCCTTCCAATAATGCATTTTGAAGTTCAACAAGTGTCGTTAGTGCATGCTTCTAAACTTCGTGGCAATGGAAAACACGCACCACGGGCGACAAAATACTCCATAGTACCGTCAACTTCACAGTGAGCGAGACAAATAAGGGGACTCCGTCCGGGAGGTTGCTCCCTTTCTCCCAGAATGGACGGAGTATCCGGCTAATCGACGGACTTGCCTTTGGGACAAGCCATCACCCAAGAGTTTCAGTGATTTAACAGCGATATGGAGTTTAGTGAAGTAAGCCAAAATAATTGATATCAAATGAGGACACAAGAACATGAGTATGAGGACATCAATATCACCGTAAAAAAGGATAACTATAACATGACCCAATTTGGGAATACAATATTTTAATTGTTTTCTGGTGAGACAAACAACTTCCGAACAAATTGGAAAATAGAATTTATCAACCACCACATCTAATGAAAAGTTGTAAACATCAACGCGACAAGCTATCACAAGAAATAATAGTTTTATTCACAGCGGCTTCCACCTAGCTGTAAATAAGAGATTAAAAGAAATAATGATATTAAGGTTGACTAACTAACGGCGATAATTATACAAATAAAGCTTGGACGGAATTACTATGGTCATTGTAGCGTTTAGAAATAGAGTTCTTTATTTAGAGATTTGTAGAGCCTCTGTTCTTTTAGGTGCCTGTCATTATTTCTAAATATAGGACCTTCTGGAGGGAAGTCATTCTTAGAGAGGAGTAAGATTGTACAGACTTTGAAACAAAGAAGGATACTACAGGATACAATTAGTAGTGAGGAATACACCACACTAACAAATAGCAACTATTAAATTAAATTACGGTCTCATTTTTTTTATATTAATATTAATAATCAATTCAGTTTGTCAGGGTATTATAATACATCAGTTTTGCTTTCAGGTTTGCTTTATTCAACATGATAGTGGCAGGTTTCAGTGTTTGGTAAGTGATGGATACTGTATTTTTGTCATATTTTTTGCGAGACATTTCAAGAAATCCATCCTGAAGTTCCTTTTGTTAATATATTAAATGAGCTATGATTATTGAGAATCTGTAAGAATGCGATTTCTATTCTAATTCCAATGTTCATCATTCTCAAGGGTTACTTGCATTGTGTATTGGCTATAATATGCCTAGTTGCGGCGTCATTGTAGAGGACGCATTGTGTGGTAATGTGGTCTACTTAATCTTTTGTTCTAGTAATCTGATTGAGCTGCTCATGGGTGACTGATGTGGGATCTAACAAGAAGGATATCCTTTCTTTAATCCATCTTAAAGGACATTCATCTGTGGGTTATGGTATCTTTGTTAAAAACAACACTACATTTAAATAATATTATTCACAGGCCGTTAAGTTAAAGAATATTGAAACCTAAGTACACAGGTTCAGCAAAGTATATAAATTGAATTAGGGTGTGAATATTACTAATAGCAAATAATTGCTAGAATAGTGGAAACAAAAGTAATAGATTATGCTTTGGGCGTAGGATATCTGGTTAAAATGTGGCGAAAAGATTACTAAGCATTTATTAAGGCCGTATTTATTTTGTTTAGATCCATAAGTTTAAATCCCTACCCCTCAGTACGGCTTGGAGCTGGACGAGTCAATAGGATAGTCATTAGCAGACCATCAGTGCCCGAAACTCTATTCTCAATAAGGCGATAAGATTTATTATGTTTGTAGTAAAGAAATGGATTACGGTATAAGGTATTATTTGATTTTGGTTGTTTTGACTCAAAATATAATTTTATTTCTTGATATTTCGTTCTTGATGTGATTCCTAGTTAATAAAATATAAGCTTCTACTGCATATAAAGTTTAGTCACTAAACTATCATTCAAGGGTTGAGAAGTACTCTATAACGTTAATTACGTAACAGTTTCTTAATCAAGGGCTTTTACCCCCCTTTTAAATAGTTCTGTTATTTGTGCATCAATCATTTTTTATAACTATTTACTTTTTATAATTATTCATATATTATAACAAGTAAAACAGTTACCGAATATATTAGGTCGGAAAGGAAAGGGTGAATTCCTATTCAGCCAGCCATCCTATCCAAGCTCTCTTGATGTCATCTCAGCTCTTAGATCTTTTGTACCTATTTGGAGCTCCTCTTGAAAAATCTATAAGCTACTTTTCATTTTAGGTCCACTATCTTAGCTGTATAACCGTAAGGCTTTTTGTAGCTTTGGGAAAAAGTATGTTAGTCTCTTGGCTCACTGATTCTTTCATTTGAATATACAAAATAACAGAAGCATAATACAATGTTGCGAAGAGGTTCAGCAAGAATCCAAATTCCAAGTTTTCAGTGAAACAAAATCTTATTAGAGGCTGCTAGAGTAGAATGCAGAAGTTGTTTGCTAGGGTGCCCGATGATGGAAACAAAATTTCCAGGGAACAATGTTATGAGCAGTGAAGGAAACACATCCATATGGCACAAAAAATCAAAGTGGTTTTTAAGTATTTCTTAAAACCCTGCCATTTTTTGATGGGTAGCTTAGACTGGCTGGATAATTGACCATTTAACATTATAAATCCATTCTTGAATCCTTATCCGTCAACAAAGTGTGCACTAATCCTTGAAAGCGTCATGAAGCATCTTACTGTTTCCTTTTTATTTACTGGCTATTGAGCTAGAGGTTTATTACCCCTGGCAAAGGATTCCCCTTTATTAGCGTGGATCCTGCAGGTGTAGTGAGGCAATGATGACAATGCACCGTTGGCGATATTTCTTTTGTGATGCGGGAATAGCGAATAACTAGCGATACGGCGGAGGTGGAGATGCCCTGTGCTTCCTTTGTGTCAGCTTGGATGCTTTTTCCTCCATCCATTGTGGTCTGGAAGCAGTTTTACGATCTCTCGAGCTCCCATGAGCCATAAAGCCATCAACTTTCATGGCCCCTTCTTCTCTCCCATGAATATTCATTTCCCTCTTTGGATTTTTTTCTTTCTTCCGTTATTTTATTTCCACTTTTCAAATAATGCTTTCTTCCCTGTGTCAAATGATTATTAAATTCTGTGAGGTATATCTATCAAATGATCAGGTCATGCGAAACCCCATTCAGACTAAATCATTGCTATAGCGGCCTGTCCGTAATACTCAAGTGCTTAAAGTGAAAAAATCAGATACCTTGTGAGACAATTTTTCAATCGATATGTTTCTTCTATTGCGGAGCTAATTGCCCACAAAGTCAGATATGTCCATAACACGATCCTATGTACTAATGGTAGTTATTGCGTACATATTATTTGACGTACACAAGAGGTACTTGTTTGTCATTTCCTAGTCCATTACAAACATAATTCACGAATTCCTGTCATTTTTGTTTTTATTCGAATTTTCTATTGTTGTTGAGTTTTCATTCTAGTCTATTTAGCTGTAGGCGGTGTTATCATTTTCTCATAATTAACATTTCCTCTGAGATAATTGCATTTGAATTTACTATAGTCGACTGGACAGCTTGATATACCAATGGGAATGCCAGTGCTACCGTTTCGTAAGTGAGCCGTAAGTTCTGTTGACGATGTTCTATCGCTGTTAACATAACCACTTTTACAAATGCGACGCTCCAGAGAATATTCATTGAGCGGATTGAGACACCTCGGGGCCCCTAATGAGGCCTTTTTAACCTAGTCCAACCGACATAGAGATAACCGATGAGCTAAGCTCCTATATTCCAGCTGCTGTAATGTCCAATAGCTTATGTTAATAGGCGCGCCTTGGTGCGTCAATCTGTCGACCTCCGTGCGTTAAGTAGTTTCTCCTTGTGTGGCTCAACTACTACTTCTAGTCATCTTCGACGGAATGAAATTTTGAATTGTGGGCAATATCCTATATATCATTTTAATCGGCAATATCATTACTTTTAGACGGTTTATTTATATTTTTTAAACCTTATCTACCACAAATAAACATGAGCTTGCCATGAAAATTGCTTAAGGTGCTTAAATGGTTCTTAATTTAAAGGACAAAGATGCAATTGATTTAAAGAAAATGCAAATTATTTTATTGCAGCAGGTTTTTGATATGATCTGAACATAGCCTATTTTCCATTCCCATATGGAGTACCTTATATTTGCAGTAGGATAGTGGGTAGCTTTAAATGAGTTGTAAGTCGAAGATCTATTGGGTCATTAAAAGATAGACAAGACACTGAATGAACTTCTTTTAGCTAGTTGCAATGAACGGTTTATTGAATGAGTAAGTCTGGGGAGTGAAGGAGCACCATACATGATATTATTGTAAATAACCAAAGGTTCCTTGGAACTAACCAATAATTAAAATTATTGTGTAATTTGGTTAAACAATAGTTAAGAATTTAAAAAGGTTTTTTTTCCACATATTTACTAGTACACATTTTACATATAGTTTACATATTTACATATAGTCTAGTATTATCTGGATTTAAATGTATATCACTAAGCATAGATTTTCGAAATCAAGATCTTAATCCTTTTTTACCAATTAAACAATTTATTTTGAATGTATCTGAAATATTATTCAGAACTCAATGAATTTAAAACATAAATGGAAAGCCACCAATCAGTTATGTCATAAAAACGAACAACCACCTACGCATGAAAAATTTCTAGTCATCGCAATAAGTAATTTTCTCTTCAAGTTGTCCAACATACAAATTGGAAATTCTGTTTATCATACTAACTAGGCGCTTGAATGTATTAAAAATGGGTCTTCATTAAAAAATTGGAATGAACTAATACTCGTAACTGCCGGCGAGAAAATGAACATTCTTTAATCAACTTATCAACTTGATCTATGTATCTTAGTATATAAGACCGTAAAACCCAAAAATCAATAAAACATTAGGAAGTTAAAACTCTGATCAATTGATACTCACCTAATATGCTATAATCAATTTTGAATATTCTTCGCAAGATGAGATACATGGTTGTGTGAAATCAAAGGATAGATATTTAAGGGGGAGGAATCCCGTATAAAAATACATTTTATGGAAAATGTCTGCTTGGCAGCGTTATTTATTTGACTCCAAAAATAACTCAGGTTATTTCATTCTAAATGGCTCAGATGGATCAGCAGTGAATAACCTGGATTTCGCGCTGAACCGAATACTTTCTCTCAAAGAAAAAAAACTCCATGATAAATATATCATGTGATGTAATATAATATTGTCTTCATATATCTATTGTGAGTAGACAGATGGCGTTGTTCGACATTATATAATAGGATAATGAAGTCATATATTTTCATAGGCTACGTTAAAGAAAAAAATTTATATAAATCTGATCTAAATGAAGCTTTTATAAATCAGTAGCATGTGTGCCCAAGACTTAATCTATGAGGTTTCGTGCGTGCCTTTACATCACTCGGTTAGATTACATCCCCTACTTCTCAGTGAACGTAACTAGCAGTACATACAAACGTAAAACTGTCATTTTAATTTGGAAATAAGAACTCAAATATTGCATCAAATGCTATGATGCAAACAGGATCAAATAAGGTGAACATTAGAAAATACTTTCATTGGCGTTTGAAACTTGAGACTATTGTGAACAGATTTTGTCTTGTGCAGTCTTTTGAATCGATTTTTTTTAAATCTCTGCTTTTCTCATATAGAGCTTCCCTAGATTCATTACCCGCGGGTGTTACGAAGTAAGTTAATCTTGTCTTTATCACCAGTGCACTTCTTGCTTCTTTTTATTCATTCCATCTCGATCAAGTTGAAGTGGGCCGAACTTTCCAGTATCTTCCACTAATAGACAAGCATGCGTAAATGACTGTATATGGAGCGTCTGATCCATGCAAGTTGTATAGTCCAGCGGTTAACATAAGTTGAACCTTCAGATGTATAGCAAACACTATGCGATCATCTAAATACACTCGAAGCGAGCATAGTGGAGAGCGCACCCTCTTAAAACAGCTTATGGGATCCCAACATGCCTTAAAAGAATCCGCGCAGACTAGCAGTCGGGGAAGATCCTTCTCCTCTTCGACCTATTCTTGGCTGAAAGGAGGTTCTTTGGAACAGAAGTAGTGGAATATCTGAGTCTCGGTTCCTCTTCTAGCCTCTAATGCAGCGACAGAGATAATTCGTGAAATTGCCATTTATTTCCACATCTTAACTCAGACTAGTCTATCGGAACTAAGACATCAAGTACAGCCAATACCCGGTATGAGACTGTTCTGCCACCTCTGTCCTTCGGATGAGAAGCAGCATGGTCGACGACCTTCTTTATATCAGGGATGAGAAAACTTGTTTATAACCACGTGTGTCCACAGGTAACCGTTAAATAAAACGTGTGTTGATAATGTTTAGAATATACTATTTTTTTCAAAAACCATAGCAAATTTTCAACAAATACTTATAACTATAAATTTATAACTTGTTTATTGCAGTTGAATAAGCTAATCAATAAAATAATAATTATTATTGCTCAAACTTTCCTTTCTTGCTTAGTACCTCATGCTTCTTATTACCTCATCAGCAATATCCAATTGCCATATGAAATTCTTCATTAATGCTTATATTACATAAGTACATTATGCAATACTCTAAGAGTATATACAACACTAGGAACAGTCCCATCGTGATCTGCGCAAGACACCTGAAGGAAGGTTTCCTATGGGGAAAACTAATGAAGAGGACAGTCAACTAAAACGAGAGAGTATGTGAGAAATGGAGAGAAAGAATAATAAGGCTTGATGAACCATAGCCATTGTTGTGCGAACTATTTCACTACGAATAAATATAAGTTACCATCCTCGGCGTCCGAAAGGACTATCCCGAAACGTCTCTCTCCCTCTTATTGTGTTTTTATTGTTTAATTGTGTTTTTTATAGTTTTTTTAATTAATTATTACTTATGTGTCGACTTTTTTAAATTTTATTTTAGTGAAATTGGTGGCCCATTTCGGATTTGGCGCAATTCACCAATGTTAATATTGTGGATATGTTTTAACTATCGATTGTTATCATTGTTGTTTTTAATGTTAGATTTTTTTTAGTTGCCATATTCACAGTCAAGGACATGTGGCTTTTTATTTTAGAAACTGAAGATGATACCTAAGGGGCTGTAAAAAACGTTACTGGTGAATCAATACCATGTTGTGGGGAGAAGATTTATTATACCCTTCCACATCCGGCACTAATCATTTAGTAAAACAATTACTTTAATATATATTATATTATAATTATAAAAGTAATTCTGACTGCTGACCTGGCCTAGATCGACGGTGAAAGTAACCGCCTCGTAGTGTAGCCCCCTGTGGAGCGCGGGACTCTGCCACCAACTGTCGGAGCGACCGTCCACCGCGGCCTGAGGCGGGTGACGCTTGTCGGGAGACCTGGAGTCGCAGACCCCGCAGTGTCGGCCACGAAGCTTGCAGAAATTCTCGGGGCCGTCTTGCCCACAAGTCGCGTTAGCCCATACTCGGGCATCCTGGGCCAGGTTAACCGGCTCAGGGTAGAGGCCACCTGTAACAACAATAGAGCAAAAACTATAAAAATGGAAACAAAAATTAAAAAAATACTGTATTATTGTATCAGAGGATTGAATGAATAAGTTTGTTCAAATTGAGTTATTGATCTCGTGTCTCTTGGCTTTGCTGAATGAGCAACATGCTGTACGACTCCGTAGTACACTGGGGGGTAGTTTCATCCAGTTTCTTCTTCAACAGTTTCTAATTATTTCACATTGCGAATTGTGCTTGTAACAAAAGTACATTATACATTAATTTTCAGAACATCTTTAAATGTGATGAGGCTCACCTTATGCATCAAAAACTTAAAATTAACTTACGTCTAACAACTAAACTTAAACTAAACCTTAACCTAATTTTGTTAGCAAGCGGTAATGCCGGTAAGACATGTGTCGTACTTTTTCTATTTAGTTACTAAAATAGGTAAAGAAATGGAGATGCCCATCCATTTTTATACCCAGATAGTACATAGAGCACCCGGCGAGTTCTCTTCCCCTCCTGGGGGGGGGGGACCCAGCGTTCATATTTAACCTACCCAGTCTGTCACTGATTACGTTTTTAACTGACTCGTCGGAAAGACGATACGATAAATCGAGAAGGTAATTGCTGAAAATTTCGGAACACTTTCTCAATTCTATCTTCTTAATATCGTTAAAAGTGAATTCGAAGTGTATAATGTGTTCTCTATAATTTGGATCATAATAAATGTGTATAAGTGATTTTGCGATGAATGTGGGAATTTACTGTTCTAATGGAAGGAACGAGATCCAGATTTTTTCTTCATCTAGAATATTATCTGTCACCGGAATCCGAACTGTAGCAAATCAAGAATTGGCCCTTTGTGGATAGTTCTTATGTGGGTGCAACAAAACATGTTGGAACTTCCTTACTTATTAGACATATACCAGCTTAGAAGAGGGTTACTCCCTTATTAGCTAAAGTACTACTTGGCCCTTTTGACTCAAACTAGCAGGTGACCAAACAAGGCCCTGCAGAAGAAGGGGTACTTCCGACAAAGTGGCCTGGGGCACCAAACACCAACTAGGGACAAATCCCCTATTTGCAGCCTCTGAAGGGGGCTCCTACCTGGCTGATTTATACCCTTCAGCCCTTCCAGGAGGGACCTCAGGCAAGGGCGGCGCACGCCCCCTCAATGGCATCACTGCACCTCTTTAAGCTGCCTATTTTCCGTTCCATCGGTTTTTCATAGGCCCTTTATCTTCACAATGTCAGCAGAAAAAAAAAACTAGAAAAAAATTTGAAACTCTTATCTGAAGCGGTCCTTAAAATCAGGCAATAATTTCTTTTGATGGATGCACTGCTCTACAGGCTAAACTACCGCTGTCTGGTGAAAATGATGTCTGTATTGATTAATATAAGGCCGCTTTCCAGCGTCGGAGACTGGAACAGCCCGCTCTCTCACAAGATTGCATTAACATTACTACTTGATCATTTTCTTCATTCAATTATGGGGCAGTTCACCTTCGTGTCAGGAAATATTTACCTATCCAAAAACTAATGACTAACTTTCATCGAACTGATGAATCTAGTTCTTTTTTTGTAACTACCTTCATGAGCAAATATTAAATATTTGTAAACTGGGTACCTTTTGGATATATTTATAAATATTAAATCAACAGCCAAGTGTTAACTTCACTACATTGCGAGATTTACAATTAATATTTTGCAGAAACATGAATATGTTTTATGATTTTATAGTACAGTGCAAACTAAAGTTGTGGTGTCCTAAACTAAGTACCTTACATGTGCCTGAAAATATGTAAGAAACTCCAGGGTAATCCGCATGTGTCTAAAAAGGAGAAAGGCAATCAAACAAACAATTAATATGAATCAACACTGTCCACAGGGCACCGAATGTTCAATTTAATCAATTATTTTATGTTTTGCAACGATAATTGTCTTCGTGAGAGATTTGTGACGGCACAAACTATATTTTGGTCTTGGTTACGAACGGAACTAAATACGGACCAAGTATCAAGGGAAATCTTTAACAGCTTTACCGTTAACCTGCATGTCCATTCCCGTTATTAAAGTGCTACAAAAAGGACAGATACAATTAACAACCTGTCACTGTCCGTTTTGAACTTTAGTAGAAGAATTAACGGCTGTCGTTGACTAACGTTTCTAATTATGAAACGGGTATCGTTAAGTTTTGAAATCGGATCCCTCCAACAAGAGGGACAGCGCTAATATTACGGTGAAGGATAAATAACAGATAATTAGCATCTCCATCAACTAATCATTCTAGTTGCCCAGTAGAATGGGTCATAGGATTCGATAATTGGTACCGCGGACTTAAATAAGTATCAATACTTTTATGCTATACACTAAATAGACAAATAGGAAAATGCCCGTGGAACAATAGACCAAAATAATCACTACATACCAATGAAAGTATTTAGAAGATAACAATCGCAATCAAGCTTCATTTGGATTACGATTCAGCACAAATTCAGGACAATTTAAGTGTAAATGATTTATATATCTTTGAATTATTTGAAGTATGGTGATTTCTAAGAGTGTTACCAGATTAGGTCTAAAGTATAACTTACTGAAGTGAAAAGTTCCTCGTCCTTTACAATTTGAAAAATCAAACAATGGGTATAAATATCATTTATGTATCAGTTTGATTATAACAGTTAAAAAAACATCCTCTTAGTTATGGAAGGTAATAAAATTTACAATATCCCAAATATAAGGATAAAAATGCAATTGTGATAAGTGAAATTCACTAAGAATAAAGGCATAGCATCGGAAAAAGCAATATACGAAACAGTAGAACAGTACTACGTAGTAAACAAAATACAAATTTTTCCAAAATAAAGTTATTCACAGTTTTACGTTAAAAACTATAACTAGCCGGAAGTAGATGTTGGAGTTTTCATGGATGATTTATTTATTTCTGAAATAAGAGTGGAAGCACCCTAATTATACGAGGCCGCGCACGCGCGCGCCCCTTTAGATAATTATCAGACATAAATAAAATTTTAGAAAACAGAGGTATATGGTAACATGTAAGTTCTCAGGAGTTACGAATATTGCTACCGACATAAAACTCGTTTTATATTTCTTAGGATTCCTTGGCGAGCGTTCCTCCTGTTAGGTATTTTCAAGTTTCCATATTTGGCGACTATCTCCTGAACAGTCCCACAGGACTGGGATTGCTTCTTTATGAGGACGATTACCCTGTTTAGACGCAATTTACTTCATTTACTCCTATGTAAGTGTTAAACGCCATTTTAGTAGGTTATGATTGTGGCGAAATCGTATATTTTCAAACTTTTAAAAGTGCAAGGCAACAACCCTATCATTTAATATAAGAGTCAAAAAACAAGATTGACTAGAAACAATAATGAATGAACAGTTTAACTGTTCTCACACTTCATTCGGGCGACAAGTTTCGTCGTTTCACCCATACCTGCAGGCAAAGGAATCCGTTTCTCAGAAGAGTATACAATGAACCATGACCAAAGGTTCTTTTTTGTGAAACAGCAATAGTTTACAGAGCCAAATAGACTGCACTAATAGCACAGCTTTCGAGATAAACGAAGACGAAACACTAATATTAGTACAATAAAAAAACAAATCATGGTATGGTTCCGTTGGGGAATTTGTATTCTAATGAAATAAAATAAAACTCGCCACAGCCCCTAGACATATTTTAGTGAGCAATACGTGCTACATACAAACAGAAATGCATCACCTAAAACTATTCAGCAAACTTTTAAAAGTTACAAGCAAACTGTTGGATGGTGGCAAACTGGAAAAATATGGACGTAATAAATCATATAAATACGAATCAAGATTTAAACCTCAAATAGGTATTCATGCTATCTGATCCGCGCCCGCCACTACTGCACCAAGCACGATATCGAATGAACCAATTTTAATATTTTACTAATATTTGTTATTCAATACTATCGATAGCTATCGATTGGGTTGCTTTCAAGACTGCCGTGTTGGCAATAATGTAAGCCTTGTGAAATTTAATTTTAATTTTTGCACTTGTCTGTTTAATCAGCCTATTTATTTAGTGTTGTATTTTAAATCATTTTATAGTTTAATTACTTTGAGAAAACAGGGACCTTATAAGTATTTAGACAAAAATAGTGCATACTGTAAGGCCAGTAAGCAGGGGGGGGGGGGGCAGAATCTGAAATAATTCAAACATAAGTGGAAACATGTTTGATTACTTTATTTAAGGTAAAATATGAATATCCTGTATTTTCCCCCTTCACTGAGGCAAGAGCTGGTGGTTAGGTCAAAATAATTGGTGAAAAAAGGGGTTTGTCTCCAGTTTCTTCAAAATAAATAAAAAACAAATTCATCCAATGAACGAAACCGTTTATATAAATTTTTTAGAGCATTAAATTCTGAATGAGCACCAAAACATAAAAATTACTTCCGTTAAAAGGTTTCTGGCTTCTTCCAAAGTAGCCGTCATTTTTTCACCCTAAGTGTGATTTTCAATACTGCCTTCGGTTTTATTGAAAAAAAAAGAAATGTTTAAAAGAATAATGGCTGGATATAAATAATCTTATAATGCTAGTGGTAATAGATTCACCTTCTTCAAATGTATTTATTTAGTTCTTGAAAGCATGAAAGGGGGGTAAGATATAAAACACTTTATATAGTTCCGGCAGTTTTAAATATTCAGATTCCATCAAAAACAGCCTCCTCTTTCTTCACGGAAACAGCTGTTTTGAAACTTTATTATGTAGGCAAGGTAAAAAAAAGAAAAATTGTTAAATAGGTTTGAAGGATGGAAAAACTTTTAAAGATTCACCTGTTCATGATCCCGGATGGCCAGGAAGGAAATATTGCAGAAGCAGGGCAGAATTCTCTGTCACTCTGTATGGAGGTGACGAAGAGTCACTGGATACTTCTTTATTGAGGTATAAACGTTTTTCCAAAGCACTGATAAAAAACAATTTTAACTTAGCTTCACTACCTCCAAAACAGGATATTGCCATTCTTTGAGCTCATGCCTACAAGTTCAAACATGGAATGGAAACTCGAAAAAAAAACTCCCTTACCTACTATCCTAATATTTCTATGTGAATTATTCATTTTTAACTGTTAGATGACGCATTAATGTAAACTACTTTCAGTGTAATTGTAACTGATATAAGTAGGTAAGATTGCAGACGATATGCCGGTGATGGCATAGTCCGTTAAATATATGGAGAAACGAAATATTTAAATAAAAAAAATAAAATTTTCTTATCTAGAAATCAACTTATTTTTTTCCCCTTCATATCCCCTTGTTATTGTAAATTATGGAAATTGACTTATCCATTTACAGTAGGTTATTATAGCAGTTATAGCATAGTAAATTATATGTCCTGTAGCTTGGCTACAATTTTTAATAATTTTACATTGCGATTTGTGATTGTTACTTAAGTATACACTTATTGCCTAATCATATTTAAAAGTGATGGGGGATGGAGCTAGTAAGAAAGTTGTTTCTAATACTCGTAAAGTCGAAGGTTTCTGATTGCACGAGAGTTTCAATGCCCGTGCAGCAACCGATGATATTTATAGAGTAAATACCGCAAGATAACCGAAATTGACTAATTAGTGTAGCGTCCAAATAATGTAGTGACACATATTAAAGAAAATCACACTTAGTGCAACAAATGTAGTTCAAAGAGCAACTTCTCCCATAGATGTGTTGCTTGGGTGCCGAGAGGGCTGGAACTTGATCCCATTCAGGACTGAGAAGGAATCCCTTAAAAAGAAGGTAGATCCGAAGAGGCGATAGACTGGAGACCGCTGTGATGCCTCGTTATTTATGCCCCGTGAGGTTTACATAAAGGCGGGACAAAAAGACTATCGCATTTGAATGGGGAAGTGGCTATTGTCTGGAGGCGCTTGTGAGTTATCGTTGCATCTCGCTCGGGAGGGTGCATCCCTAATATGTCATGTAAGGCGCTTTTTTTGTTATTTTTGTTTGTTCTTCGTCTTGTTTTGTTTTTTCGACATCTCAGGCATCTGTTTTTTTTGGGGGGTGGGGGAGGGTCAATCTCTCGAGCGTACAGCACCTTTTCATATTTCCGTGTTAGTTGGTAAAAATTACTTTTATTCCGCATTTTCTCCCATGGTATAAAGGCTTTGTTTTGATATTGACGCAATGTGATTCATGATACAAATGATTAAGCACTTTACGATCGTGAACATCACCTGCGTGTTTCTACACAATGCAATCGACTGTCGGTTGTGGTCTGAAACTGGTTGTTAATCGCAAGTTGATCACCTCTTTCAATGACATAACAGTATCCATTTGCAAACGATCTCTTAGGTATCGGTTGACAGTGAGGTCACCAAGACTTTTAATATGCATATGCTGTTCAGCATAAGAAGCCCTGCTTAAAATAATATTTATTGACTGCATGTAAACATTCCAATAAAGATTCATATTGCAAGTTTCAAAAAAAAAGATGGATCTTCCCGTTTTTTTTGCTGCTCTTAAAAAAGTTTAAACTGCCGTCGAGCAAATTCCTTCGATTGTTTACACCTTCGACTGGCCACGCAGCTGCTTTTACTGCCAATTGTTTTGCCTCAGAACGCAGCTGACAACTATTTTCTCTGTTTAAAGCACAACGAAGAACGTTTTTAACCGTAAATATTGCACTCCGAGGAAGAGAATACGGAAAACAGTATAGAGAATATAATTGTGGAGAAAAAAAAAGTCATCAACATCTAGAAAGTTACTGACTTCGTAACAGGTATCCCTACTTCCTGAGAAGTTCGTTAGAAATCGTGAACTCTCCAGAGCTACTTGCCGAGATGAGCTAAAACAGTTACCTACTATAACGGCGCAGAGATTTGCACGGAGAAAGGCTATAATTTGCACTATCTGCTCCAAGCCACAAGTCATAGACCACACACACGCACCTATCAGTGGGCTCGGGGCGCAATGGTCCTATAAAGCGATACAGGTCAGCAGAATAAAACACATGTACATTCTTAAAATTTTTCTTTGAGGCATTTTAACTTTGGGTTCAAGCTTCCCCGAATTTATACCAGACATGCCTACGATACAGTGATCTTCTCTTCCTATTTAATGTACTCGTACTCCTCCTTCAGTAAATAGAGTACCAGTCAGTAAGTCTAAGCTCTAGTTCCCGTTTTCTTGTAAACTTCCTTGTTACCGGGTTGTTAACTTAATACTCATCAGGGTTGTCAACCTCATACCATCGCTAGCTGATTAGTTAGCAAGGATGTGGCTATGGACAAGTCAAATACTCTTTTCTTTGAATCCATGGTCATATTACTTTTAAAGATGTTTTGTAATGTGTACTCATTGTTCAGTTAGTGTTGAAGTAACTGATTTTTGTAATGTTCATCGATGCCAGATGGTTACTGCTGTGCATGAATGGAATCAGTATTAAAAATTATTAATGATGTCATTATCCATTAATTATAAATACTAATTACAGAACATTATTAAATCGACCTCGTAGCTCTCTCTCTCTCTCTCTCTCTCTCTCTCTCTCTCTCTCTCTCTCTCTCTCTCTCTCTCTCTCTCTCTCTCTCTCTCCTCTTCTCTCTCCTCTCTCTCTCTCTCTCTCTCTCTTCTCTCTCTCTCTCTTCTCTCTCTCTCTCTCTCTCTCTCTCTCTCTCTCTCTCTCTCTCTCTCTCTCTCTCTCTCTCTCTCTCTCTCTCTCTCTCTCTCTCTCTCTCTCTCTCTCTCTCTCTCTCTCTCTCTCTCTCTCTCTCTCTCTCTCTCTCTCTCTCTCTCTCTCTCTCTCTCTCTCTCTCTCTCTTCCCTCTCTCACATCACGCACACACACATATGAACTTTGTAGCTTATTCAAACCAACTCAATTTCTATCACATCATATAGTGTAATGTTTAAATCTAATGTATTAATGTGTCACACGATAGGTTAAAAAAATAAAAAATAGTCATTGTTTTCCATAAATGTTCAATTGATTGAGATAGTAATCTCCATAAATATATCTAGACTGTATGTAATATTTATTAATTATTAAACCTCAGCCGCCACTGCGGCTGGCGAAGTACCTTGAGGATCTCTCCAAACCCTTGCGTCCTCCATAGCAGGGAAGGTGACAATACTGCTGGAGAATTGAGGGATCCCTGTATTATGTACGTATTTCAATTGCTTAATATACATCACCCCAATGATATTTCTTTTTAAATAATGTACAACTGAGCTTCCCTTGGTCAGGGCGGCATTCCTTTGAGCAAGAGAATTGGGAAAAGAAAATGTATGGGTAATTTGATGTTTAAATTTCTTTTCATGGAAGTGCACTCTATGCCAGGAATCTACGTTACACACAGATAAGAAATGTAGTTATAAGATGTCAGACAGTAGACGTTGTATTGCGGGTTTGTCTGTGCCAGGCGAAAATTGAAAGGAAAAGTCACAGAACTCAATCAAAACATCCTTCTTCACTAAAATGACCCAACCAATTGGCATAATTGATTGTTAGTTGCTAATTTTGGTAATTTCTGCACCAAAACACCGTCACTAAATATCATGCACTAGAAAGCATGTGAACTTTTTCAATTCAAAGGACGTAGATATATGGCCCATGTATAAAGAAGTAACCAGTGAAATATCGCTAAGAACTCTGCAATTTATGATTATGGTTGTAATTTTTAAATAAATTACTTTATGCCTTTAATCGATTCATAGCTTAATCTAGACCTAGACAGACAGAGACAGAGTACAGTTTTTAAATAATAATGTATAATGCAAGGTCTACATCACAAGGAGACTGGCCTCAATACAGAAATACATAAGTAAATTTTTGTATAGATAAAACTAGTTGATCCAAGGATCAGTTGCCTCACCATTTTATTCCTATTAACATTTGGAATATCTTTGAAATTAGTAAGGCGTTACTATCTTTCATCTGTCCTTAGCCGTTGAGGGAAAGAAATGAGCTTAAACCTTAAATAGCATCTGAGCACTGGGACGTACGAAATCTTAAAAGTAATCTTAAAAACAGGGCACACATTTTTGTATGGTTGAATATTTTTCCATACTTCCTGCTAGTCCATTTTAACCAAAAATTAATCAGCATTTCGGTTTGTCGTAGAATATATGTTTAATAAGCCAGATCGACTGAATCATATTTGTGATAATGGCTTAAACCATCAAAAATGGTTGCAATATTAAAAAAAATTCAAAACTGTGGACAGACAAACTATGTTTCTATTTCATTTTCGAAGATATTACAAAATTTAATTCTTAGCGATATTTATCTGGATAGATGTTTATGAGTCAAACATGTATGTATGTTCTTTGAATTGAAGAAGTGCCAATGCTTTCTAGTACATGATATTTTCTCAAGCCCCTCCTTTTGGGTTAAGCAAATACTGTATCTGGTGTCTTCGTATTTCCAGCTTTCTTTTGGAATTAACAGTCACCTTTAAAAATCAACTCTCTCAGTCAGTTTACTATTTTGTATGCTTATTAAAATATACTATGGTAATAAAATCAAAACTAATAGTCTTAAGCGAGACTTCAGTATAAATCAATTGCGAGAGTTGCTAGGAGGCACAGCAGCTATTAGCCTACATCACGACAAAGGCCTCCCGTGGATCTGATATCCGTAGGCACCCAGACGGAGAAAAAAAAATTAATAAAACCCCGACGTAGTCAAGCTGAATGGCTGACTCGAGTTTTATTATAGGTAAAGAAGAGAAGAAGAAGAAGAATAGGAAAAAAGACTAAAAGAAATTAATAAAGAGCGTGGGCGTGTTTGAATAGCCGACACACGATAGGGTACTTCCTGGGCAGCCGCAGGTACCCCATTGTACCTCGGGGCAGGTGCGGCATGTTTACTTCCTTGCGGTCTCTCACTATCACCGGGATTTGCCGATAAATATTCACAGGTAGGAAGAAGGAAGAGGGGGGAGGAAGGATGCGAAAGTTATCTCCAGGAACGAACACATGTTCTCACCAACAGTAGAACGCCGCAGACTATTCCAGATACAACGGAAAATATAATCTGATGTTAATTTGCAATGCACGTGGTTAGGAATAAATTCTTTATTGAAGTACACTATATTTTAATTTAGGAAAAAATATAAAGAAAAAACTCTGATGACAGATAGTATCGTAACAAGGTTTTTTACCCAGCAAATTTGGTAGGATTTATTGAAGCCTGTCAAGGTACACATTTCATGGAACTAATTTTATACAACCGGACAACTTCCGGAACTCAGTTTTGGAAAATGTATACTTGCTGTTTCTTACACTACCTGATTTCCATAAACCATATGATACAGCTACAGACTACAAGGTGAGCTACCGACAGAACAAAGACAATTACAATACTCACGTGCAACTATTACACTCTTCATAAAATACACAAAACCGAAAACGAACGCTTCAAAATCTACTTGTCAACGTTTTAGTCAGTATCAGTAAAACTGCAATGAGTTTCGAGGCAGAAGGGAAATAAACCGGCAGGCAGAATTACAAAAACGAATACAACTACTACCGCAAAGAACGCAAAAATCACTCTTAGATGACACAAATTAAAAAAAATGAGATAAGTAGACACTAAGAAACACTTCATGAAATGGTAATACGAAAAATAGGTAATTGAAAAGATTGGGACTTCAGCAATGTGGCTAGAACCTAGAGTTTGCATAATATTTATAATATATGAATACAAATCTCATTATACTGTGATACGAGAAAAAATGGTTTATAGTAAAACATGGGCGAGTTAGAAATAAAATATGCATTTCGATGAATGAGGAAGAATTCGTGGGTGGCCATGAGAAACCCCGAGCTGTAACAATAAATTCCCATCCCAAGTTCATCGATCCAGGAGTTTTAAATAATGGAGGATTCATTATTTCTTCTTCATCTAATAAATTTGTAATCATGTTTTTTTCTATTTAACACGCTAACGAGGTAACGAGTAAGTCCAAATCCTCATTTAGGCTAAACAGGACAAGGCCAATTCCAGGGAAGCTCATGTTTCTGGCAAGTCATTATGCTAATGATTAGACATTATAAAAAACGGGGTATAAACATTCTTACTTTTTTTGGTTTTTCATTTACCTTTCCCTTCCAGGAGAAGAATTAATTAATTTGGAGAGTTGAAAAAAAAATCAATGGATATCTCTCTCTAGTCCATGGCATACCTGGGGATGCGTCATTAATTGTTTCAACTATATCCATATAAAGCAAACCACGACCGGCATTGTAGTAGATTTTTTTCTATAATCGCTAATCGAGGTAGCACTTACATTCGAGTCTGATTGTTTAGGAAGCATTCTCAATGACGAATCCTTCTTCAAACGCAAACAAGCAGGGCAGATAAATAAACTTTAGGCGGTAACACGAGCTATCATGCCTCACTAACAATGAAAGAACAATATTTAAATTGCTCAAATTAACATTATTTATATTGACTCAACTTTAATAATGTCCCCTAAACACGAAATTTTGCTAAGAATAGAATCCTGAATGACTTTAACGGAAAAGACGAATCAAGGGCTCTTTAAATCAAGGGACATTTAAATTTCTTTTGCGTACATTTCAATGATCGAATTACGCGTTTAGACTAAATATCACCTTGATATTCGGTAAGTAATAATTAATTTGAATCTTTTACAGCTCGCGTTGTTATCAGCAGCTGCAGCGCCTATAACAACTGATAATATAGCTTATTTTCATAATACAATCTAAAAAAAGTGGTTATAAGCACAGTATATTATAACCCCAAAGGGTTGTGTGTTCAATTTGTTCTACGAAAAGTACTAGTGCGTCAGTGAAATAGGGGTGAGATTTTGAGTTTTCGATGCACACAGTATTATGTGTAAAATACTAAACATAATTTAAGCCTGATTTGGTACAAATATCTTCACCGGTCAAAGTTTTAAGGAACTCTACCCTTTTTTATGGGCCTAGAGAGGACGGGACAATAACATTTGTAGTTACTTCTTCTGGATGAAGTAATTTCATAGTTCAATTGCGTAACCCAAGCCTCTAAATAACATTCGAAATTGAACTACAGTGTATTCTTAAACGCCAGAATAAAGGTTGGGAGAAGGGCAACGAAGATCAACATGGAGGGAGTGGTGACAGCAGAGTAAACAGACAAGACACTTCAGCTCGAGCATATGTCAAGTGAAGGGCCACAGGTGAGTGGCAAGTGAGGTAACAACAGGTTGTCCAGGTCATAATTGCATTTAATGTAAAGAAAATGAACCTTTGGTAATGAA
This sequence comes from Acanthosoma haemorrhoidale, assembly GCA_930367205.1. Lineage (NCBI taxonomy): Eukaryota > Metazoa > Arthropoda > Insecta > Hemiptera > Acanthosomatidae > Acanthosoma > Acanthosoma haemorrhoidale. The sequence continues at coordinate 134,383,861 of OV884011.1, forward strand.
TGATCACATTTTGATGTTATTTTTTCCATGATTCCACAAGACCTTTTGTTTGTGAAGTTTCAGACCACGTGAAGCTTCTACCCAAAATTTGTTTATATATTGTATACATTACTTCTTTTTAAATATCCGTTTAACTCTATTTAGTAATAGCAAAGAGTTCCGAGTAGGTTATAGGCAAAGAGGTCCTACAGGTTATAAAATACCCGCAAAAATAATTGATTCGTTTTACTTTAGCTCATAAATACTAGTCCAAAATTATTTATATGAAACAAATTTGGTGAAAAAATCATTACTGGGTTAGAAGCTGAACAGAACTCACACCCACGCATTTTTTCTGCTTTGTATAATATATTAATAATGAATTTTTAAATAGATTTTACAAGAACATGTAACCATCACCTTATTAGTCAGTTTCGTCAAGTCACGTATAATTTATGTCATTATACTTGTTTATACATTATATAAATTCGATAAAATAACAAAACCTGTATATAATGTAGTGATGCTACAGGAAATACAAAATAATTGTAAATAGATTCGCCTGAGGATCTATAGTTGTATGTAGTTGTCTGTAAATTTAAAGGGGCTATGAAGGAAAAAAAAAAAAAAAAAAAATAGATTTTACATGGTACTCCACCCATTTCCGCCACATTTTTATAATTAAAGTACGATTCCTGTAATTGAGTTATATATGAAGTATAATTAACAATTTCTTTTGCAACACATATGTAATACTGTAACTTTGCAATATGCCGCCCAAAATAATTGCGGAGGAGCGAATTATCCATGACATTGTGATTGTGATTGTGATAAGGGCACGCAGCAGTTTCTACAATAGTTTTCTTATGATTCTCTGCGTGGATTCTTCCTTCTTCGTTTCTGGGTACCTAGGTTATCTTTAATCAAGAAAGTTGATATTACCTCACAATCACAAGCGTAGCAACGCTAGGTAATAAAGAGGTCGTTTCTATAATAATCATAAACGTCATAACAGAATAACGGTGTTTAATAAATATGGTTATTTATTCAGACCAACAACAACAAGAGGTGTACGACTAACAACTACAGCCGAACGCCAAATATATTCATGAGTTCTTAAACATGGGCGAAGGGGGAGAGGGATCGTTGCTGCAGCAATACCTAAAACGAATCAGTCAATTTAAATAACAAATATCGGTCGGTGATAAGGAGGCAGGTTATACAAAAGGCGACACAACAGAAGCCGGTGGCGGGGAACACACAATGGGATCTTGCATAAGCCGGCTTTCGAAAAAGGCGAGCCGAAGCGAGAACTTCCGAATTTGGAAGGTGGTCGGCCGCCCACGCCAGCACCGAGGGCCCCCTGAAGATGTAGGTCCGCTCGCACTCTGAGTCAATCACCTCTAAGCGTAGTCAGTCTGTTATTCATCAGCATTTGTCACACCGCTCAGTGCGCCCACCTCATCTGAAGATCTGACGTATGATCCTGTAGGTCTCCTCCCTCCCCTGCTCTATATGGGCAAGGGACCTTCCTTCTCTGCGATTGGATTAATGTATGCAGGCTTCTCTACCGGTATTTCTAGTCATTACAAACACTCGACATACAGTGCACTTACCTAATGATAATATTGGGGAAGCCAGCCGTTTGTTAAGTATCCTCATTTCACTACAACTGCTTTTATTTTTTTATACCGGATCTTTAAGTTACCAACCCTCTCCCAACCCATTCATTCTACACACATGGCCTACTCCATTTTGAATTATCCAACAACTCCCATTTATTAATTTCTTCCAACGGAACATTCACTGTCATGCAAAATTTTGTATTTTCAACTATAATTGTAATTAAATTTTTATTATTATTCCGTGGTGCCCAATGAGTATCCTTATTATGTGTTTATTTGTATTTGTTACTCACATATTGTGGGCACACAACTGTTCCTGACAGTTCTCACCAATCCTCTGTAGCTCAATATGTAACATCTATAGGTAGGTTGGTATAAATATTGCAGAGATCGATCTTCATCGTTTCAAGAGAGAATCTTTCACAAAACCAAGCCCCTCTCCAAAAAGTGCATCTGCTTCAACTTTTTATTATATATGGTCCATGAAGATACTAGGCCTCCTAGACTCATGATCTCCTTATGTACCTCATTCCGATCTTTCCGTTTTAAATTACCCAACCACGTATTCGTCCTTTTTTATGGTAGAAACAACGTAGGGGTTGGAGAGAAATCTTATGTCACAAGTTACAGTTTCTCCCAATATCTAAGAAGATCTATGGGTCATTTCTGCAAAACTCGAAAGAACGCAGGAACTTGGCTTGACTTAAAATTGAATTTAAAGTGAAATAAAAGAAACTGGGCCTTCATTTTAAAGCTGACTCAGGAGCTCCCTGCCGCGAAAAAATAATAATAAAGGCACATGAATGAACCCTACATACGACAAAGACTAACATCTACTCTATAAGATTAAAAGAAGCGACCGAACAAGACATTAATCGACTCTACTGTAAGATGTTTGACAAAGTGAAGGCTTCAGGATGTAGAAGAGGGAATTTATTGGAGTGATTGAAAGAAATAGCAGGAAGCTTTCAACTTGGCCACGACAAATGGTTCCAAATCTCTTCAATAGCATAATGTTATGATCGTTAGTGGACTCAAGATGAAGTACATGAAATCAACCAGTTCCTCCTCGCGAAATACTCCCAAACTAATAACACTAAGGACCCGTTTGGTCTGTGGCTAGCCGAATCACTATCAATTATATACTAATGTCAGATATCAATTTACTATCTTGGCCATCTAATACCTACATAGCTAATCCCCCCAGGGTGTTGCTCAAAATTCGTAGATGCGGGACTAGCTGTGTCCACCACGGGCTACTTCAAAGGGACCGAAGGTTTCTACACCTGACCCGATGACGAAACTACACTATCTTCTATCATACCTTATTGATCCCTAATGGTGTGACTGAAAAAAAAAAAACATGACTAAGACTACAGATTATCTCGTTCAGATATTTAACAGCTTAATTATCTCAAGTTTTTTGTGATGCACTTCGTTTGTGTAAGTCGGGTCAGCTCACTAACTAACACGTTCTTATTATTATAGCCTTGGACCATTTGGCTATTATTATTATTGGGTGTCACGACTCATAGTGGTTTCTCCAAAGAAAGAATAAAGAAGTAGCGTTACTAGAGTATATATCTGAACCTTCTAAAAAAGTGAAATAAGGTTGACAAAGTAACCTAGAATTGTCTGTGTTCGCGGCGCAATTACTGCCATGTATTTAGTTAACTACGCTTTCGCGTAAATTTGAATTCTCATTAAGCAGAAAGATTGCTGAACTAAAAGCAGTTATTCAAACTTATATACCGTTAACCTAGATAAACCTAAAGGTCAACATACGACATATGTTGGACATGAAATATTTATTGCAGCATAATTGCATGTAGAGGCTGATCTATACAGGCCATACGACCATTATACCTCAGTAGATACAGTTACAGATATACATTAGTCAACGAGAAACAAATAAAAATCAATTCCTGGATAAAGGATTTTCCTATCTGGTCGAACCAACTTCTAGAACACGGCGCCATTCCCAACTGACCGTTTTCACTAAGCTCAAGTAACAACGAACGCCTAGGAACTTATGGCTATTTGAGAATAATGTGACAGTTAAAATATACGTTAATTATTTGGACCAAGATATTTAAGCACAAACTTAATTAATAACGTGTTTAGCATATGTTCTGTCTAGAAATATTTTTTATACTCGCCAGCTAGCTTCTGTCAAGGTGTAACATAACGGTCATGGTAATAAATAAAATATAATTTTGTCAACAATGATGTAAAAACTATCTACAATCAATTTTTTTTTTTTGAGAAATAATAACATTCGTTATAATACAAACATTCCTTGCCGTTTCCTAAAATTAAGTTTCATTCATTGTTGAGGAACAAACAGATCTACATGGACTAACTCCATACCGACTAACTCCATTCAAAACATGGCTTTGTACGAAAACCAGTTTTTGGTTCTGTACTAGTTAACTGGTAACTTTCTGTAGCAAGCATAACATGAATATATGCGAGACCTTGCGACAGATTAAGTTTTCTTTGATGTTAGATGGTTGTTGGCGGCTTTAATGCACACTTTATCTCCTCTGTCGATAAAATCTCCTGGCCCAATTATGATTCTTATCAACGTTCGGCCCACAACGGCGATGGGTTGCACAACAATCGCAGTAATGATATAGCCCCGGTCTTGAAGATAATTGTTATGTACGGTATATGGGTCGGTTATGCATCTTGAATTATTTAACTAGTTATTCAGGTTTACACTCACTAAGAGAGTTTGCACTGTACAATGATCTTAAAGTGTCAATAAAAGGATCGTTTATTATATTTTTACGCCTACAATATGTAAGTGGGCTATAATATAAAACCCAGTACCCGGACGAGTCTGGCCATAATGGAATAAAGGATCCATGGACAAGCTTATAGCCATGGATAATGACGTTCTTGGAACTCAGGCTTGAATGGCTGACACATGACAGAGATGTTCTGCCACTGATTTGATTATAGATCCTAAAATATTTCGAATTGTGAAAAATCACAACATAAATTAACGGAAAAAGGAAAAACATGAATCGAAGATCCAATAAATAATGCAGGTTTAGTTACATTACTTTATAATCTTAGTTCACCGAGGGTGGAATCCATTATCTTATACAACGAAAGAACATTATCTCTCTCTTTGAATTTATTATATTTACACAATTCTTCCTATGCGACATGAAAGCAGCAAGTTTGAAGAACAAATAACGTTCCAGAGGCTGGAGCAGATAAAGAACGTACAGTTAAATCCTACTGAAGCTCTCAGCCAACACAGCACAATTATTCTTTAATCCTCATTAAGTGTGCCCAATGCTGTACTTTAAAAAAAAATTAAAACCTGCATCATAAGGGCAGTTAGTAATCGAGGTAAAATATCTCAGGTGTACTTTATTTACATAGTGAATAAATGGAGCGCTATCTCCCCGGCTAGAGAATGAGAGAGCCACAGACGGACATAAAACCATGTCGAGCGTGAAAAATCATCATTACAACTAAAAAAAACAAACTAAAAATGTAAAAAAAAAAAACTTACTGAAATTGGTTTGAACTACATTAAATTCGTCACTTTTATTACTGGCTCTCAAAACTTTATTTTCAATATAAAATATGTTTGAAGTAGTTTTTGCTTTCTCTTGTGCCCTTAACTACACGGGGCGGGGGAGGAGTTAGAGCTTTAAAAATTTGAACCAATTATTGATCCGGTCTGGAGTGTGTGAATACACAAGACGTCGTTTGAAAGTCACTCCAGGCAAGTGTCATAATCGCCGGAAAAATTGAAGATGCCGGACGGCTCCAAAACGATCGGGCTAATGAAGCGGTGGAGAGACACAAACTTGTTTCAAAGGCTGAACCCACGCATCATCAGCCTATTATAATAAAGGTATTTAATTAAGTAATTTTGATTTGAATTATTTTTACGAATGATTTGGTACAAGAAAAATACATACCAACAACGATTTATCTTCGGCTATTTGAGCACTTTCTTCGGGCTCAGCTTAATATTCTATAGTGACAAATTACCTTGGATTAAGTACTTGCATTAAGGACTAAGGAGATGGCGAGAGGTAAGGAGCCCAGTGTGACCTTCCCGGCCGAGATTCCTTCCAGAGTCACTGACCTCATCCGCCAACCACACTCCGTCTTCAAAACTCACAGACCATTTTCTTGTGTGCCTCCCGTCAACCGGAATTTATTTAATCTTACCAGTGGGTTCTGTTATTCGAGTGTGTACAGTATATCTCTCCTCTTCCACCGTTTTTTCCCTGCTCTTGGTTTTTTTTTTTCATTTCTCTCGGAAATTCCCGCAGTGAGACCGTTATCAGCATCACCTCATATAAGCACCCTTCCTGATGCCAAGAGTTGTCAAGCCAGGTGGAAGTTATCGCTACAGGCTTACGATATTTTCCCGTCTGCTATATTTCGACGAACAGGTGTTCTTTGGTGTATTATACAATCTTTGGAATCGAATTACTTTCCAAAAAGACCAAGTTACAATAAAATTAGAATTTCATCTAGCTCTGGAAAGCAACAGGGCCACTGGGATTGAAGCCCTGATAGATGACTCGCAAACTCTTATTCAGTTTTCTGTATTTGATTCAATTCTTCTTTACTACAATCTAAACGGTTTCATGTGTATCTCGATTTTTGGTAGTAAGGAGCGCTACCCTACCCGCTAGACTACAGTTTTGAGCAACAGTACTTTGTATCTTATCTTTAATATTTATAAGATACGGGCGTCGTCCTAGGACCCGAGGCATCAGACAATGACAGATAGTAATCTCTGACAGGGAACGGGCACACGGGGTGCGGTAGAGTTGGCACCGACTCCTGGCAGCACAGACACCGCCCAGACTTGTGGGACACCGGCCAAATCAAACACCGCCCTATTAAACATTTATTATTGTTTGCATATCCGGTGTCCCTGTCCTGTGATTTATATACACGACGCGCATGTAATCTTCAAGTAGATTAATATCGGATTGGGCATATCCCTCTAATAACTTACGGAGAACAAAGAATGGGAAACAATCATAACTAACAATTAACGATAATGACCATTTACTAATTATTTAGTTTTATTTAACTATGGGAAGGTTTTATTATGAAATTGTTATCGATCCAATGAACCGCAGTCTCGCCATTATTTATATTATTATATATTAAGTTCATTTTTGCCAATAAATCTTTTATCGATTAGGACTAAATTTTATTTTAAAAAGTTGTACAAAGAAAATAGAGGAAGTAAGAAGAATTGACTTGAGTGTGACTGTGAAAAAACGTTTTGCCCAAAGGAATAATTGTATTTGTTAAACCGAAAAGCACTTTTTCAACAAATAAAAATGGATAAAATATCCATATATATGAGATTCGCTAAAGCGAAAAAAACGATTTCTATTATTAGGCCCCAAACAATGAAAAAATGGAAATATTTTCGCGTTAAATGTGTTCGCTACCATGGGGGGGGGGAATCAGAACCTCAAATAATTAATAGTTTCTTAGCAGAGCCTTTCTTTTTTCGTGTTTAAATAAAATTTTAAAAATATAACAAACACATAGGTTAAACAGTAGTACAAAATACATAGTGCGGTAGTGGTAAATAAAGGAAAATTGACAGTAAAGAAAATTGTTGATTAAGCTAAGTTGAATTAGTTGGGGATAGGAATTTGTTAAAGCTTAAAAAAAGCTCATCAGATTAATTATATGAATTTTTTATCAGAAAAATTCTTGGAAATGCTAATGGGATATTTTTATTTAAATATTCCCGCATAAATGTAATAAAAAGCTAACATCAATTACAGGGGAATTAACCCTAACCAATACTGGCCACCGATAAGATGAATACAAATTTTGTGATACGTGAGCTTCGTCTTGTGTTAATACTCGCCTAACATCAAAGGTTGTTTGTTCCTACAAAACACGTGGGCTGCTTATTGATTCTAACGGCCCTGAAACTTAACGTCTAAGGAATACAAAGAAGATGGAAGAATTCTTCTATCCGTGTGGCCTAGAGATGGAAATAGATCAGAAAGGTGGGGGTAATGCATCCACAGCATAAAAAAATTAATTAATTTCAACGGTGATCCGCTTACATAAAATCTATACATTTATAAAAAAAAATGCTCAGGTATTAACTTCAATAAAATATGAAGCATAGAGAAAATGGTCTTCCAAACATTTACACTTATTGTTATTTTCTACAAGTTCTGAAAAGTAGGCATAATTTTATTTCTATGTATATTACGCAATGGCGCTACTCAACAAAGATAAACAATAATATTGTCAATTTCTTTCACTACTCTGGTCCAGAGGTCGGCTTGGGAGGCATCGTCACCCCATCGTCACCCAAAAATCCATAATCATAATCGTTTACCTCAGCATCTCAAAGACCTAATCCAATCCAAACGCCGCTCCAGAACAGTGTGGCAAAGATCCCGACATCCTGCTGATCGCCGCTCGTACAATCAGTACTGCCGACTGGTAAAGCGGCGATTGGCATCCTTCCGTTCCGATTCTTTCAATTCCTACCTCTCCTCTCTGTCTACCAGGGATAACTCGTTGTGGAATGTAACCAAAAAAATCCTAAAGTATCAACCTGTTTCACATCCACTCCGTCGTGATGATGGGTCCTGGGCGGCTTCGGATGGGGATAGGTCGGAGGAATTTGCTCTGCATCTTACCCATACTTTCACACCTCACCTTTCTCATCAAAGCCATACTCACAGCACAACTGTGGAAGATTTCCTCACTTCACCTATTCCTCTCTCTCTTCCACCAAAAGCCGTTAATCCCTCTGAGGTCAAATACCTTCTGAAAAACTTACCTTACCGAAAATCCCCTGGATATGATCTCCTTACTCCTCAAATTCTCAAACAGCTTCCTCCTAAAGCCATAATATTTTTAACCTATATATTAGCATTATCCGAACGACGCACTTTCCTTTCCTCTGGAAACATTCCATTATTGTTCTATTCGCCAAACCCGGTAAACCACCCAATGAAGCCTCATCTTACCGTCCAATTAGCCTACTCCCTATCCTCTCAAAAATATTTGAGAAACTCCTACTAAAACGTCTACTTCCAATTGTTGAATCCAAAAACCTTTTTCCCACACACCAGTTTGGTTTCCGCCAACGACATTCCACTGCTCAACTAGGCCTTCGCGTTGTTGATCACATCTCCTCAGCCCTTGAAACCAAACAGTATTGCACTGCTGCCTTTCTCGATATAGCTCAAGCTTTTGACAGGGTTTGGCACGCAGGTTTGCTCTACAAGCTCAAAAGATATTTACCACAGACCCTTTTCCTAATCCTACAGTCCTACCTTTCAAACCGCTTCTTCCAAGTCCGCTGTGGTTTAGAATACTCTAACTACTATCCCATAAGTGCAGGAGTTCCACAGGGCAGTGTCCTGGGCCCCATCCTCTATAACCTATACACCGCTGATGTCCCCTCTACTCCCAATACCTTCTTGGCCACATTTGCAGATGACACTGCAGTCTTGTCATCCCACCCAGACCCCAACATAGCATCCCATAACCTTCAAAAACACCTTGACGAGATCGAGTATTGGTGCAATCAATGGCGGATCAAAGTTAATGAAGCAAAATGCTCCCACATTACCTTTACCCTTTGTCGCAAGTCTTGTCCACTAGTTTATTTTAATTCTATTCCTCTCCCTGTATCCGAGACAGTACGGTACTTAGGCTTCCATCTTGACAAACGACTGACCTGGAACCCACATACGAGACTAAAAAGACAAGAACTAAACAGACGCTTTGGACAACTGTACAGACTACTTCAAAGGACATCCCATCTCTCAATAGAAAATAAACTACTAATCTACAAAGTTATACTTAAACCAATCTGGACATACGGAATTGAGCTATGGGGGACAGCAAAAAAGTCGAACATCAAGGGTATCCAATCCTTTCAATCAAAAGTCCTGAGAACAATAGTAAATGCCCCTTATTATGTCAGCAACAAAACCCTTCATAACGACCTTAACATACCCTACATTCTAGAACTCATCCCTTCCAAGTTTATGAAATTCCACAGTAGCCTTTCCAACCACCCTAATCCTGTAGCACAGTCATTGCACTGCGCTACTCATCCCTATAATCCTCCTCGGAGACTGAAACGGCAGTGGCCTCGTGACCTGCTATAAACGCGTGACAGTGGGAGTCCTGGCAATGGCCAGTTTCTCCAATCATGTCCTGAGCGTCTGTGGCTCTCGCGCTCTTGGTCAGCCTCCACTGGCTAGTATCCGGTGACCCGGCTGACGGAGGAGCGTGGGGGACTTTCCAAGACTCCGCTTTCTCTTCGCGGTGGATTTGGGGGGTCTCTGGTCTGTCTGTAAATATTGTATGAATGAGCGAGTAGAATGATGAACTGTAAATATGGTATGAATGAGAGCATTTATCTTAATTACTTATTGCCTTATAAAAGGCAGATTGTAATTTTAGCACAATAAAGGATTATATATAATAATAAATATTGTCAATTATACAATAATATTAATGTAAAATTAATAATATTCTGAAGCAGTGTGGTTATCGTCCCCACAGACTCGCACTTCGGTATTGCGGGTTCCTTGCTGGTAAATGCTTTTTCCACGGGGAAAAACTACCAAGCACAAAAAATGTTGTTTCTGAAGTATTGTATGACTTCATGACCGTTAATTAGTCTATTCCAATAACTATAGCGTTCAAAGAATAGTAGCATGATGATAATATTCTTTGAAAAAACACCATTTACATAACTAGAAAGATTGTAATAAAATACAACCATTATTCAATGCCATCAAATACGGATAATCGGAAATAATGAAAGAGCCAGGAATTAACACGAACTATTACAATTTCTGCGAATTTAACAAATTATTCACTCCTTTGTGCAGACTGTAGGGAATGCTTATAAAGAAATAAATGAAAGATTGTCGATCTCCCGACATTTTTATTTTCGAAAAATCACCGATAGTTTTCTATTACAGACTAAAAATGACGAGTGAGGCGGTAAAATTGTTTCTGTGACTCAAATTCTTATAGGATGTTGACTTGGTTGAAAATGACAATTTAATCAGCTAGGGGCTTTTTGTAGAATAAAATATTTAAGGGTGAAAACTGGTTGTGGATACTTGCTATATATATATATATATACGATCAATGCCAGTTGTTGATTCATTTATTTTTCAAAACATTAAAGCTTATAATTTCGATCATGTAAGTCTGTCAGCCAGCGTTGCAGCGATTTTATGTTCCCAGTATGATCTGATGGCATAAAACTTTACTTAAAAATTCTACTTGATGACCCTACTATTATTTTATTTATACCGATATATCTAATGTCATAGCAATAAAACCGTTATATATCATCACCGTTTTGGTGAAATCCCTCGTTGGCTTTGAGATATGAAATTTTGAACAGAATTTTTATAAGATGTCCCAGAGGTAGTAAATGTACAGATTATAGAAAATGCACTTTTGCCTAAAGGACATCGCATGTGTAACAGTCCACAATAGTAGAATTGAAGCGAAAAATATTTACTTGGTTAGTTCTACAAGAGTTACTTCGGTTGACATTCTATGGTTAGAACCCAAAGGGGCTAGAGCAGGGACCAACGCCTTGTAAAATATTATTTATGACTTATGTAATAAGTCACGTACATGAGCAAGACACTTGTCCCTTCGATCCGCCGACATCTGGCTAAGTCATTGCTACCGCTCGTTCCCCTGCATACCTCTCATACGTAACATGCCCCAGTTCCTTAACTAACCAGAGGCATTCACAAACGTACACAATGGTATATTAGCATGGCGAGGTAGGATAAACAGCCGAGGCCTGAAAGGGCATTGGCGGTGATTGACGGGTCTATTTGTCTTCGAAAGGAGATCCAGTCACGCCAAAAGCAGTCGGAACTGGGTTGCATATTTTGTCTCTGGTCGTGTTCGTTTTTGAAAATTTCAATCGAAATAATTGGAGTGATTTATTTAAGCAATAACTTAGAGTAAACAAGAATATCATAAGGCCAGTGCTGACATTATAGGACACTACCTATTTCATATGGATAAAAACCAAAATCAAATCTAGGAACGAACTGGCCTATTTTGTAATTATTTTGGGCTATATTCTAGACATCCATTCATTATCAGAACGTTAAGACCACGGCGGTAAGCTGGATTTTTTTTTCCGGAAGTTCCCCATTCGTCTCCTGTTTCGACCACTTCCTGATAAGAAAGTGCACCAATGTAAATATGACTTAAAGTGCTGCTGCAGTAAGCAAAATCTAATCATGAGGCAACCATCTAATCTGCCTAGGGCATCAAAGAATCTCTAAGCAGATTGAGAAACCTCCCACTGAACACTTAACTTCGAGACATTTTGACAATAGATTTGAAATTGTTATATTATTTTCCGGAGAATCAATCAACTTAAAAAGAAAGTCATTTTTGTATGTTAGTAACTTTATAATAACCAATAACTATGAACGGGAGTACCACCCTCACTAAAGACTAGGTCAAAGGAGAGATCACATGTTCGGTATTTGAAATGTTAAGCATTAAAGTTATCAGGTGGTAAATGAGGGAAAATCAAAAATCCAGAACGTCTTAATCTATATACCACACACTTTCTATACAAATGATTCTTCCCATTTTTATATTTTCCCATAATCGCCAGCAGGTGTTCTACTATCCACTGTTTCAGGTCCGACCATTTACTTTGTATTAAACGTTGAAATCCCTAGCCATCCTCAACTCCTCCATTTTCCTCCCCCACATGACTTATTTTCTTATTGCTAGTGGATTCCTACGATTTTCAAGATTACCTGCAAATTCTAGAAGGATGACTAAAGGATTGAAGGTGGTGGCTACGGCTTAGCTACTAGCACTTGCCCCTTGCTGTGTCGGCAGGCCCTCAGTGATGTTGTATCGTGTATTAATTATGGGGTGTATTATTGGGGGGCTGGGAACCCCACAGACCTAATAACCCCACGTACAGCGGCCTAATCATATATCATTCTTCGAAATGACCTGTTGCCGGCTTTTATTTCTCCCCGGCCTCCTTCCTAATGCCTCAATGGTAATGTATCATTTGATAATGAACCTGTCCGATGCTATGGTTTACGGCGACTGTCGTAGACCACATCTGGTCCCTCTTAACATAGGTTATGGTCGAGCTCTAATATCCTTAGAATGCATCTTAATGCATGTCTGCTCTGTGCAGTTCATTAGAACTGTCACTTATAGAGGTGATAGTTATCATATTTTAGAACAGACAAGAAAATACATTCTGTTGTCTTTATTGAAGGTAATTCCGATTTCATATTAGAACTATCAAAGCGATTGGAAAGGAAATACATATACATATATATATTTTTAATTAATTAATATATATATTTTTATTTTTTTTTTTTGCTAATCAAATGCCAAATGCTTGACTTTAAATCGAGGATATACATCCATAATAAAATGGACTAGCACCACCATCCTTTCACGTTTCTATCAACGGTCATGGTACACAGCATTCTTCTAGCAGTGTTTTAAAAAATTATTGCCCCATCATAGGTGGAAATTGGGTAGGTGTCGAATTTAAGTGAACTCCTAAAGGTTAGTTTTGTAAAATAATTGAAGATGAAATAATATACGTTTACGTTGAGTGCTGAAAAGTTTGTTGAGTATTTATTTATCAGGAGCTCTGAGTTTCCCACTTCTTGTATTAAGGGCGATTCTTGTCCCCAGCCTGATCTCATCCACTCCGAGTTTATCATAAATAGTTATTATAACACATATCAATGCTTTAAGTATTTTTCATTTGAATCATATTTTGTGTATTATCTCAAACCTCACACTATGAACACAATAATTCACGAGTTTTGGTTATATTTCGAAAGGCTGAAATGTCTACATCACACAAAATATAGCAATCATTTCAAGTCTAACAAATCATCTCTTGTAATTTATACTTCCTTATCCAGATTGACCTAAGCTATTTCAAGAACGGTAAAAAAAAGAGAAAAAAAAATAGGTCAGTCACGGGCTGGTACTTTCTAAATTTCACTTACATAATGAACGGAGTAGCAGAGCAACATTCTACCACAAATTTAACCGTCAAAGCGCCCAAAGTGTTTTCGAATAAATACTTAGAATTTCACAAACATAAATAAGGGTTGGTGTTGTATATTTTGTATTCTGATATTTAAAGTAAATAATTTCACTTTGGCTTGTTCAAGCTTTAGTCTCTCCAAGATATTCTTTTATTGATCTTTAACCTTCTAACAGAGCTTTTTAAACTGATTTGCCTGTCCCGGCATCATCATGACTTTATCGAGATCATCAAGATTTGGAAACAAGATATAAGTCTTGTATTGAAAAAAATATATTTGGAGAGAGAAAAAAAAAACCCAAACTGCAAAAATACATTCTTAATAATAGTAAATACATACTTTAAACATAATAACTCATGTGTTATTCTAGTTGAGCTAGCTGGTGGAAACTTGTTCACTATCCTACTGAGAAACATTTCTACTTCTGCCCTGAACCTTCCGACGCGATCTTTTAATTTCACCGATCCCTATGTCGACTGTGAATCACTCCCCTACCCTGGTTTTATCTTTACATCCACCCTTCCTCCCACAGACCTCAGAAACCCAGTTGTCCCGATGTAACCTCTTTGAATGGGCCAATCGTTCGTATGCAGCAAATGGTTTCCATCATCGGAACCAATAAACATTTTGATCGAGTGAACTTATTGTTAACGATTGAGACACTTTCTCACTTATGGAAGTAGAAAAATATTGTTTAAGTCAGAGTAAGACATTTTATCAAATTTACTCCAATAAAAAATAAAATTTATCAATATCTTTCACCGTGATTATAAATTGTACAGTATAAAATATGCTAAATAATGCTTATCCTACGGAGATGGATAAAACATTGCATATCATAAAATTGATTTACCCGTGACTGATACCTATTCAACAATAAGTTTTATAGAAATGATCTATAACATTAGGTTCACAATAATAATAGATAATTACGGACTAAACAGGCTTTGGACATCGGAGGTAACAGCAGCAAGGATTCCGTTTCGTGGCATGGAGCGTCGCAGGTTGGAACCACGCCATAGGATTTAATGAGGCTGCAGCAATCATAAATAGGTGAGCTACCTTGTACAGTCATCAGCTATGGAGGTCTATAATATCTCACAAACAAACCAGATAATTATTTATTCAACAGTACAAGGGACCATTTGTTATTGAACCATTTTCTTTTAGATTACTTCAATCCGAATAAAAGTAAACTATTAAACGTATGTTCTTTTAATAAACGATTATTTAACCTTCTTAAAGCACATGCAATTTATTTTGGACAATAGAGAAACAAAAGGATTACCAGTAACATGTCGACTATAGAAAATATGTAAGGTACTTCGTATCTTTGAAAGATGAAGGGCTCACAGGAAGTCATCATATAGATTTTTTAACGGATGGTTAACTTATTCAGCAATATAGTATTAAACAGTTTTTCTTAGATATTATTTCTATAAACATTTTCCTACGGATTTAGAAAAAAAATGTGGTAATGGCCATTGATCGCCAGCAGTCTGCTAACAAATACTGTCTTAGCAACTTAGAAAACTATCCTCGCTATTATACATTTATAAAGTTGTTCAATTCAATTGATCTACAGTGTCGGTTTTTTTGTTCCTATTGTTTTTTCAACGCTTCGTTTCTTTATAGTGCAAAAGAACATGTAGATAAAGATACTATCATCATACATCAAGGTCCTAGCATAGATGTCTCCCTTCAATGACTATCTCCTTCTGTCTAACTGCATTCAGCTAGCAAGCCCTTTTCACATTTCAAATGATCACACACTGATTTAAAAACAAGTGAGCACGTAGAACCTATTTTTTAAGGGAATTTAAATTAGCGTTATTTTTGTTTTCAAAAATAGAAGTGGGCGATTCCTGATCGGATTGCCCTTCTTTCAGTCATATATTTGAGCACTAGAGGCGTAGCCAGGATTTTTTAGGGGGAGGGGCTGTACATTTTTTTTTAGGAAAATGATTGCAAACATTACAATGAAAAATATTAATAAATTTTAATTAACATGTTTGCTTACGCCAGAAATATATAGAATGCAATACAAGGCTCATAGGAAACAATCAGATGGAGGAGTTGAAGCAAACAGCCATGAAGACGCCATTAAGCGGCTGATGGGGAAATAACATGCAAGTCATATGCTTTTCTCGGGAGCAATCAACCCAATGCATAAATCTAGAAGTTTCAAGGCATAGACTTAGATTCATGTACTGAATAAATAAAAGTTCATTTCTATTATTGAAAATCATAGGGATAGAATAGGATCTAGAGGCATGGTTAGAATTTTTATTCATGATTAAGTAATTTATTGTCAACTTTTAGTTGTAAATTGTAGTACGATTTCTATCTTACGTAGCAAGTAGATAGAGAAGGGTGCGGAAATTATGACAAGAATCATGTTATTTACTGCCAAACTTCTTAATTATCAAAGAACCATAGGCGAAAAAACGGTTGAGGGATAGGAGGCTATGGTCCTCTACAGAGAACCGACCGCGAAGATGTCCTGCCCCAATCTGCAGAGAAGCTGCGTGGGAGGAAGGCAGCACATAAGACGAGGAGAAAGCAGCCTATCAAAGCGGAACCTCCTATCTGATCCTTATCCTTCAAGGGCGGGAGTAGGCGTCACAACAAATTACGTCATTTTGGCGCGGTTCACGTCTAAAGGCGACTGTCTTGTCTACGGAGGAAGGCCCACATCACCATTTATGTCCGCCGCAGCTCCGCAGGTGATTTCCCCGGAAATGTTCACTACTTCTCACAGCCAACTTCAAATAGATAAGCTCTACCAGTTTGTACGGTCTACGCGGCCGCCAATCGCCCTGAAATCTTTAAGGTCTATGCCAAGATACCTCGATAAGCTGTTTAGTTCTGGGCGGATACAATAACTGGATGTATCGAAAAAAGATCTGTGGGTCCGTCAGCCGTGAGTAGATTAATAATAATAAGAGTTTTTTGTTCGGAGATAGGCTTAAGTTGATGGAAGAGAGTTGTTAGATTTATTAATGGACAACATTTCGACATACTATAAATGTCTGCATCGGGTTTTGGTAACAAGAAATTGCATCATTGATGCCTCTGTGCCCTAAAATTGTTCAAACAGTGAAAATCCCCTACCATCTACACTAACATCCTACCATCTCATACAAGGGTATGTAAATTTAATTATTTCTGCTTCTATTAACACACTGCCCCATTCTTTAAATTATATCTGTTTTTTTACGTATTATAAAAAAAATTACTCTTTTATCATTCCGAACTTATTTATATTTCTTTTTTATAAAAAAAAAAATCTTGTTACCATTATGACACCTTTTGTTAAAGAATTTCTTTTGATTCAATCTTTTTTTGTTTGCTCCCATCAATATCAATTTCTATTTGAAGATATTGCGTTTGTTTTTATACCTGCTTCATCAATTATCAGTATATTATTGCAATTAAAACTTGTCAACCATTACATACTATCAGTTCATTAGCTGTTCTAACCTTTTATTATCTATCAATCATGATAAACACCTACTTTCTTCTCTTGTTATCACGACCTGATGCAAACGTACACAGGCGGTCTGAAAAGTTTCCGACCTCAACATGAAGATGATAATAAAATAAATAAAAGCTTTGCTAGGTCGGAAACTTTATAGACCACCCTCGTAGTGTGTTGAAACGTTCTCCATTAATAAATTTGATGAAAACTTAAAAACTATCTTTCATCAACCAAAGCCAATTTTCCCCAACAAACTTGTGAACTCATTTTTCAATTCCTATTTCAAAAAATATTTAAGGAGTAAAGGTTTTGATATTTTCTCTATCGTTGAGGACATAATAAAGGCGTCAATGCAGAAAGAATTGCAATGAAACGATTCAGTCAATTCCAAATTTAAAAAAAAAAAAAGTATGGTTAAGATATTCTCTTACATTTCAATATGTGTGGAGAAGGAAATTTCGCAATTTTATAATTTATTTATGTTATATTATACTAACTATTTCTGCTCAAAAACACCGAGAAATGTATTACAATGATTTAATCAGTTTTAAAAACATTCATGCTGAAACGCACGGGTAAGATGATTCAAAGCCAGTGTAGTTCACGGAATCTTTCAGGCAAAAAATTAATGGTGAGGCTAATGATCCATTGAACGACTAGTTCGATTTGATTTCAAAATTTCACATTATTGCTCCAATTTAATTACCAAAATTATAGGCTTCATTGTCTTAAGTATTGGTCACATTTTTAAGGTTTCGTTGTTGATTTTTCAAAACTAGTAACTCAAGTCCACACCGGTCTGTCTTTTCTAGTCATTGGGAGTCCCATGTTTAACCTATGGCCATGTAATTTTACATACAGGTTTCATTTATTTCATTAATTCCATCAAAAATAAGTAAGAGTCATTAATAAATTGTTTGGTAATTAAAAATAAATATGGCCTTTACGTATTGAGTAGGGTATAAAATCAAAATTATAACGTCCCAATTAATAATATCTTGTTATAATAATATTTGTGTTGGGGCTTAAAGGGACTATAATTCCAAAAAGTTAGTAAATCTCTTTCCGAAACTTTTACCATTTCGTTTTATAAAAATGTGTAATAATTTCACATAAAAGTTAATTTACGGCTGCGAAAAAATATTTTTATAACGGTTTGAATAACTTCTTGAAATGAAGTCTCGACACTTGATACATAATATTAATCAGGACGCCAAAATATTTAATTTCTCACTAAAAATTATTGACTAATATTTTCCGTTACCATGTAATTGATTAATCATTGTTTCAACATCAAATGGAAATCTCTAAGTGAACTTCGGTGACTCTAGGCTGAATAGGGGGTGGGGACTCACCTCAAGACCTGGACTAACTGACAGAGGATTGAAAAAAAACACAGACCCTCTCTCAGGTCTACCAGCTCTATTTAAGGTTAAGTTGTACAACTTCACAACCAGTTTGAACTACTGTAAACCTGAATTTTGACAATTAATGGCAAAACGGAACTCTCACCTATGAAATTGGCAGACGAAGTGCTTTGATAGGAAATAGCCTCGAACGCCACCTAAGCCGCCAATTACGTCACACTACCCACACTGTCTCCGCTCTGTGCCATATTATACCTTTTGTGTCTTTTATCTTAGCACCACTCAAGGACCTGCCAGGTTTCCGATATTTCGTCAGTTAACACTGTTTCCAGGGCCAGTTGAGTAGCAAGAGGTGCAAAATTGAACCGATTTGGGAGGGTATCTTATCCCTTTTAACGACTTAAAATTTTGTAACATCATGTCTTAAGTGTATTTATATAATATTGTAACTAGTTTACATTGTAACATATTGGATCCGGCTTAGAGCCTATTAAATTGCCTATTTCATAACTTTAGTTTTTAGAATATCTTTGTAGTTCTTGTTCTATTATCAATTCTAATGTGTCCATACCATCGCGAAAAATTCGAACTTTGTCAGTTTTAAATAGCTTCTGATTTGTGGAAATTTTAAAAGTTAGCTAAACGGGGCCGATTTTTAATTGTTTATTTTGTATTTTCCAAACATCCCGTTATTTTATTTGTAACCAAAGTCTAATCAGTGTATTTCGAGGCGTTGTTCTATATGTCTTTAAATTGAATTATTTTCTAATGCTGCCCTAGAACAGACAGACACAGACGAAAGCCGATCACCCTAGAATGAAAGTTGATTTTCTCCTTTCGGCGATTAAAAAACAGGGTGAATATTTAACAAATGTAACGGCGCTAAAATCAAAAATCTTGCAAAAATAATAAATAATTATCATAATGCGGCAGGATACCAAAACTAATAATCATTCATGTATCAAATGATTTTTTTAAGGTTTCGTGCGCGTACAAGACGTTAGTAGATAAATAAAGAGTTATTTATTCTCACGCATCTCGGTGTGAAGCTAATACTACTCATTGAATCCTGCATCTCACCTGACAACCGGGAGTTGAAATGATACAGGACAATTCTATTAATAATTCTATATTATGACACTCTAGGATGAGTCGGACAGTTGGCGATAAGCACAACTAGGACAGATGTTTTTATAACTAGTGTCTAAACATAGCCAAATCAGACTGATGTTAATTTCAGGTTGAAAGGGTCCATTAGCGAGTTTATTCGATCACATGTAAGCAGCTAGTACAAAGATTCGTTTTATCCCATTCGTTTTATTTTTATCATACCAAAGACCTTTTCTTTTTACCGACTAAAGCTAAGTTACAATAATTATGAACGAAATATTACTTTTAAAAACTTTCGATAACCAAATAAATGACTTGGAATAAGACCAATAAGGTCGTGGAATGTGCAGGATACTTGCGTCACACAATTAAGAGTCGTTACAGGTGCGATAACTATTTTAATATCTTTCCAGCAATTATAGTCCAATTAAGACATTACATGGATTATATATTGTTACTCAAGATTTTTAATTTTGAAACCCTAGTCAAAATAATAGATTTTTTTTATACCAAATAATTATATGATTTCAGAAACTTGACATGGTATGAGATGTATCTATTTTCCATGTCTTGCCAATATCAAATTGGTCAAGCACATGAAAAATACATAGCTAACCTGAATGAACAAAAAGACAAATACCTGTTGTCATTTTATCTGTTAAACTGTTATGTTGAAAATAACTAATAAAAATTTTAAACAGTTAAAATATTGACAAAACACTCTTTTGAATTTTTTTTTTTTAAAATAAATCGCTTATTGCAGAAACCCAACAAGTGACAAAAAATTCAAAATCTAGTTTTTATTTCTTTTAATATTTAATTGGTAGACGCTTCGATTGGCACAGAACCCCTTCATGATTGTATTTTTTCTACATCCAGTTCGAAGACTTTGATTTTTACCCCTAACTAAGCTTAGAAACCATAAAAATAGTAAAAAATGGTTGAAAATGTATTCTACTGCAGAAGTGCAGGAGTGTGGGATTATTTTTAGACCACCAACCTTAATTAATATTATACGTTAAAAGTCATGTGAAAGCTCTCTGCTTAGTGTACACAACCTTTCTTTACTTTCAGGATTTTTCCTGAAAACAAATATCTGCTATCAGTTGAATTTTTTTCTCAATTTTCAAAAATCAAATTTGAGATGCATCATTTTTACGAACGCTGCCTAATATACATACCTAATGACGACTTTTCCCCACAACTGTTTGTCAGGATGAGCTTCAGGCCCGCAAAATAACAAAAAAAAATTCTATCCTCTAAAAATAAAAAAGTTAATATGCATTTTTAAGATGGGGTCGCATTAGACCCAAATCTCGAAGAATTTAGTATTAATCTTAAATGCGGAACTCCTGCACACTTTGAAGCTGTTGAAAAACTAATGTCACCGCCTGTTCAGAAACCTGTTTTCGACATTACACACCCGCAGTACAAACATTATCTTAAAATTATTACAATTTAGTAAAATTACTTAATGACAGTTTACACTTAAATGAGAGCGATTCACCTGTAATTATTCACAAGTTTGACACAAATTGGTCACTTCCAATTTAATGATTCATATTTTATCATCCGCATGTAATTTACAGAGAAGTATTTGTTTTATATTTTATAAGCATCGCAATTCGACGTTCAGTTTTTAGATAACAAAATTATCATTATTATTTTTCTAATGAAGCAGTTTAATTGCGAATTAGTACAGTCATTAATTTACTACTTTTACTGCTCAATAATTCTAAATGATACAACGGAAAAGAGAAAAAAATCGACTATATAGTGAGATTTTTCTGTTCCGTTTTAATACTTCTTAGTCCCTTCAAACAATTCAGAAATTCTACAAATTTAGCAGAGTAACGCTGAGGGTCAAATAGAGGTCAAGTTCTTATTTCAGCCAGGTCATGGCGCGCAGTTTTGGCCTATGACGTTAACAACTGATTTGTTGTCCCTACAAATTATCTTCTGTCACATTAAGACTAACTGCAACGCCTTTTTTGGCCCAACTTTCAAATTGAAGAAATGGATCATATCAGGTCCCGTGGGGATGCCCCGCGATTCTAAAAATTCATTGAATGAGACTTTAAGACTGTGCAATACAGTTTTGGTTTAAATCGACCTTATGAGGTACAACTCAATGGTACTCAAGAAAAGATTTGCTTGAGTGGAGTAAATTTTGAAGTATTTTATAGGAAAAATCAGATCATAATTCTGTATTATGCGATACTGAATTCGTGACCCCTGGAACTATTCTAACCGTGTGACCATACCCGAACACGGACAGAATTCACTCATTCAAGATAAGTTTGGAGGATATAAACTTGTATAAAAATAACCAAGGTTAAACTCCTTATATCCCTCTCTCGAGGGACGAAGGGAGTTAATGAATATTCTCCTACTGACTAAAATCCGAGTGAGATTTCAAAAATATTCTGTCGCGTCAGATTCTTAAAAACTGATAGATTTAAACTACCTGGTAAATTTTGTCATAAAGAGTTATACTTTTGTAAATAAGTCCAAATACTGTCCACCAGGAAATCTAATATGGTAATATATCATCTAATATGGATATATTATTTGTTAGCTCTCAAAACATTTTTGGAATTTTTTTCTACGTTCTTAAGGAGATTCTGACTTTAGCGGAGATCTGTCCCGAGAATTTGTTTACTTACTTTAATTGTTTCTGTCCACATGTTCCGTTATTTTAGTTTAACCAGCCACATTTCAAGGTATTGGAGAATATACCTTTAAAATTTCATATGGATTGAATATTTTTTACCGATATTGTGAAACGTACTTAGGTGTACTAAGATAAAAGACGATTTAAAGGTACCGAAATGAACATGTAACCATTTAGAGAACTTTGGTGATATCGTTGAAATTATTTTTTGCAATACCGTCTTCAGTGAGTCCTTAACCACAGCGGAAAAGTCAAAATTTGAATCTTAAGTAGATTTTCTAAATAGCACTTAAGAAATCTTAAAATTTCTGATAAATTGTACGAACGCATTGACAGTAGAGCCTCTTCCTCCGGGCTCGGTAATAAAAATGAGAAAAATAGTATAATATGTAAATAAGTAACACTAATATTAAGAACAGCTGCAGTACAAGGGGTATGTCATCATATTTATTTATTTACATCTTATTTCATCAGTAAAAGTTTATAGTTTTGAAACAAAAAAAAAGAACTACATCAAGTTTTAATAATATTAAGTGCAATATAATATTTTCTCTGAAGCTAAAATTTCAAAAGAAGTGTTAGCTGTTAATAGACAGTCCAAATAGTTCTAACGGGAGCGACTTTAACGGGGGATTCAGGAGCTGCTTGTTTTGGTTGGGAAGGCCATATGGCGAATCGGTTCACATTATACATCATTAAGTCAAGCTTTAAAGTTTTTTTATGCTCTTTTTTCAAATAGACGGACATAAAAGTGTAAGTACAAGGTATTTTATCCACCGATATCGCCCGTAACAACTTCCAAAGCCAGAAATGATACCAACAGAAATCGTTTAAATGAATGAAGTTTAAAGATAAAAAGGTTACGAAGAAGTAAAACGGTAAGTTTTAATAGCAATAAGAAAAACAGTCAAATTTTGAGATAGGGTGTTCACATTCATGGTTCGAGGAGTAGAATCTTAAGGAATATTTGAAACGGCAAAGTTATGGATTAAAACATTCCAAACCTCTAGAAGGATATATCATGATGGACTGGAAACCCCCATAGAAGGAAGCTCCCAAGAACTTGGGGCTAAATGGATATATTCATGAAGTGAAAGATCACATATTCGTTTAATTAATGAAGGAAGTAAAGTTGACGTACCGTGTTTGTGATGAAGTGATAGTCCCGTAGAGACGGCAATTGCGAAGACAAAGACGAGAGAAGGCCACATATTTTTGCCGGGAACACTGGTCTCAGAGCGAGGACATAGCGGGCCCGCCCTGGGACAGCCACACAAGATTACGAAGTATGAAGAGGGTGGAAGATGGCAACAGAGGAGAGGAAGAAGACCCGACCAGCCGGAGTGTCCGTCACAGACTGAACCGCCGGCCGGGCCCCACTATCGATACCACGGCCCACACATCGATAGAAACCACAGTGGTACCTGCATACGTAGTCATAGGCCACCTATTATCGACCTCATATATAATTTTTTTTTTAACGATGCAGGATTAGTATATCGAACTTTTATTTTTTTTTAACGTAGAATACATTTTATGGGATAGGTATCGGAAAGAAAACCTTCATAAAAAAAAATTGTCACACAAGGAGTCCTACCCACGCCTGCGTAGATTGTTTGTCGAAAGAGGGACCGGATACCTACTACAGCGGGTTTCAGTTTCCGTTCAGTTCTTGAGATCGTGTATGTAAACACGTTCCTTATTGAACTGTTCAGTCCAATTATCAGTGTTTTTTTTTGGCTCAGTGATTTTATTCAACATGCAATGTCTTAAAATCACGACGTCATTTGTGAATTCATTAAAATTTACAAATCAAAGACACGGTTGTAGAAAAATACGGAGCCTAATTGCCATAATTCGAATATCGGAGTCCACCTACGCACTTCTGTTGGATAAATACCAGGATTATGATGGAAAGGCAACAAAGGCGGTAATAAAATCAAAAATAAACAACCTACGCACAACTTCTTAATAATTAGGCGTCACCAATTTTAGTAACAGAAGATCGTCGTCCACCCATAAATAATCCAACCAATCACATGGTTCTAAATGGAGTTCCCTCATTAAATTTGCATATGACTGTGAATTTAAGGAACCAAGCTCTGCTCCATTGGCATCTTTTCCTCCGCGGTGTTTTCAATGATACCAAGGCAATTGCAATAAGACAATCTTCATCCATGATATTATAAAATACGCTACATTGTACACTCCTTGAATGCTCAACTCCGACTGGGCTAGAGACCTGACAACTGAACGGATCGTGTAAAAGGACTGATACGTCGTCGTATCACAATGTTGTAAAAGAAAACTGGTCGGACGATTATAATTTACTTTACAATATTTCTTAAATTGTTTTATTTATATAAATTTTTCACACCGCTTGTAAAAAATTTATAAAAACTACTGTACTTGAGGGAACTCCATTTAGAACCATGTGATTGGTTGGATTATTTACGGATGGACGACGATCTTCTGTTACTAAAATTGACGACACCTATTATTAAGAAGTTATTTTGTTTCGGTGAAAACGCCCAACTTATTTTCTCCAGCTGCTTTAAGAATTCCAAGAATCCAGAAGGAGTGCTCGATAAAACAGGATACTTTATCTTAAAATGTATGACTAAATAAAGCATTATTAGTAATATTAATTGATTTCTAGCTAAATTACTCATGGGGGGCTTTTTCTGGTGGTAATAGTACTGGTAACAGAATTTTTTCCTGATAATAAAAGTACGTTTTTGTTTTTAGAATGCACCACAGTAACAATTAACCAACATGGTAAAATTAACATATAACACTGTTTTCTAGTCACTGCTTATTAAGATTGTTTTTTTGATTTTGATTGTGAACTAAAATGAGTTTTTTTAAATATATATATATATATATATATATATATATATATATATATATATATATATATATATATATATAAACAAAGGATAAAGAAAGAAAATAAATAGTATTGATAGATCATAATGGGAATAGGCGTGAGTTTCTTAACACCTTGTTAAAGGAAAACCTAGATTTTCAATTAAAAATGCCTGGTTTCATTTTTTAAACCACCAATTGCCGCTTCAATAAATAAAAAACAATAATTAAAACTCCAATTAAAAAAAAAACCTAGCAAAATAGACTGTAATGTATTAAATACTCCAATTTAATTATAAGCCCTATTTTTTTTAAAAATTAATATCTTTGAAATTATTATTAGGTAACAGTCTTAATGTGTCCTCAACCATGAGGGAAAAAAATTAAAACTTTAATTATTAAATACATTACGATCTGGGACTTGAGAAATTTATAAAAGTTAGTGAAACGAACGGACCTCTTATTTTAGTTATTGTCCCAGAACCAAAAACATATAAGCCTATTTCGAGGAATAATGCTTTAAAATTTCAGGTCGTTTGTATCATTTTTAGGGACACTATCGTACAACATGAATATAATATAGACAGATGAAATAGGATCTAAAAGAAAGTAGACTCCCTTCCGTCGTACTTGGCAAAAGTGCATACAATAGAATATAGGTTTGAATTATACCCCTAATAATTACACACTGATTAACAGTTAAATTAATTGGTAGGTAAATTGCTAATAATTAGAATTATTTGTCTTGCATAAAGCGTTGTTTCAGTGCCGGTAATGTACTTCTAGAATTGATTCATTTCATTGATATTAAATTATTGTTTAATTATTTATGCACCTGTGTACCATTTAGGATCGAATGGCAGGCCAACCCCATCCTTTCGGGAGCCACCCACTTCTATACATGGAGACGAAATAAATTCACTTCCACTTAGGGTTTTGAAACTAGAACTTATATTATGAAGAAGTTCCATTAAATAATATACCTTATGAGAGACTAATTTAAATTTATTAAATCAATAATTTGTAAAAGATATATTTTAACGAGTTGTTAATTTTATACTTTTGGTTATATTAAATTTGAATATATTCAATTCAATTATTTTTACTTCAATTAAAAATTATTAATATGAAGTAGTTTAATGTTTTAATTAGATTGTGGAATCAGATAAACTTACTAGGCATACAAAGAGACTTTACTTCGTTTTTGGATAAAATATTCTGGGTTCAAATAACTAAACATAACTTCAGATTATTAGACCAATTGGCCTAAAATTTGTTTAAGAATACACATCAAATGATAAAAACGCATAATGCCCATACCAGTCCTCTTCAGCTCTGTCGATTAGACAAGTCCTTCAATAAGAACTTGAAGGTCGTGAATAGAAAGTATCCAGACCATAGGTCATAAGGGTTGGGACATTTTAATCGCAACAACATATAAAATGAGTTTAAACTCAATACAGACAAATAAAATATTGTTTTCTTTTAAAACAGCTTAATATATATGACAAAAATAATTCAATAAACTCAAAAGTCATTAGAAGTCTATTCCAAGAAATGAAGCATATTTATTCAATAATGAGTATTACATGTAGATTTTTAAACTAACAATAAAGGAAATAAAATATATCTGAATACAAAAATTGAAAATATTTATTAGAATATAGGAAATATTCTTCAGAAAGTGTTTGAAAGAGAAACAGTCAAACCCAAAATTTGAATAAGGCCGCACCAATGAAATCTGAGATAAGATTTTGGATTTTTTTTTTTTAAATCCTAATAAACCATATTGATTCTTGATTGATTTGCTAAACCTCCCCAGACCACGTATAGTTATCCTAAATCAAAAAACAAGCGAGAGGGGCTATCACAGTACAAATAAACACGTTTATACGGAGAATGAATCTAGAATTTTAGAATAAGAAGTTACAAAAATTTAGACTTATGGAATGTAGGCATAATGTTTTCTTGTGAAAATCAATCTTATTCGCTTTTGGTGATAAAACATATCAGTAATTTAGAATTGTTCTTTACGTTATTTTTTTCTCTAATTTGCCACATAAAGAACTTTTTAGCAGTCCCCACTTTGAATCATCCTTACTGCCTAGACATTTTCAGCTTGTGAATTTATAGGACGCTTAGTTTTGTTATAAAAATTTTTGGTTGAACACTGGGTCATATCATAACAAATACAGGCCAATGAAACAGAATTCAGACTCAGCAATTACTTTAAGATGAGCTATCCCCCAAAGGACGGTTCCTACTTCCTGGCCTAGAGGTTAGCCCACCTGACTGCCAACTACTGAGCTAACTTAACTCAATTCCCTAAGGAATTTGTTTTAGTTTTAGACTAGATGCATTGTACATGATTATTTTTATAATGTAAATAAGTTTATTGGAAAGAAATTTAAGGATGGGGATGTTTTTCGGATGTGGTTCTACAAGAAAATGAGAGGGGATAAGAATATTGAAATCCAAAATAAGGAACCCATGATGACTTTTCAAGCCTTCACTTAATTAATTACACTATAAACTGAAGTGGCAACCTTATTATTATTTGCCTATTGTATTGCAAAGAAATCTACCATCTATTTAAATCAATTCTGGTACCAAAATAAAAATTAGTTCCCGTTATAAATAATGATTCACCAAAGGAAAAATATAGGCAGGACCAAGAATCAACAGGAAACTTAAACTAGTATATGGGGCAGCACTGGCCCTGCTATCAGCCTACCTACCTAGAGTTGGGCTAAAGAGAATTCATATTAGGATTATTCTCACCTGGGCAGTCTGACTCAGTTGGGAGAGCCCCTGGTTCAAGTCCATATCCAGCCAATGTATTTTTCCTTTGGCTAGTAATAAAGGGGACATACCGAATAATTTAGAAAACTGTAAGTTTTATAATTGGCCGAGAAGTTAGATACAAGTAAATGATCACATTTATCAATATATGTTAAAATGATATCCAACAATGAATTTGATAAAAATAAATCTTTTTTTCATCAACTTAAGCAGATTCCAAACAAACCCCATTCCTGAATAAGCTACATTTATTAAAGGATGCTTCGTTATTCTACAGATATCATGAATAGCTATAAGAATTAGTATTCGGTATAAACTGTAATGACTATTGATCAGAGAATAAAAAATGTGACAATAGTGGGGATTGCTTAGTCCATAGTAGTGTTTCCCTTTAATAAATAATTGTTAAAATATGTTTGTATTTCTCAAAGGGGTAGTTGTTCAAACAGACTTTCTTCAACAGGATGAGTTTCTAAAACTCAAATCTGCACTAAATAAAGGGAGTACCTGCTTTACAATTATTTGGTTTTAAGCTCCGACTAGTAGATAAAATGACAAGAGCAGAATGAAGAACCAGCAGCTCTGTGAAAAAAGCTAAGGAATATTCAAGGTATTTATGATCAATTTCTGCCCACAAATCAGTATTTAATTATTTCTACTCACTACTAGTGCCCGTAGATCAGATACCACCCTGACAGCATTATTTGCATTTGAGAATGGCAGTGTGATACTAATATGTGAGTAGACATTGCAAACCTAAACCATAATCAGCAGACATGTCTTTTACATATTAAGAGATAACTCCCAGCATTTCCCAAACAAAACAATACTACAGCTTGGTGAACGCTAATTTTCCTGAAACTTATTCAAAATACAAAAGGTTAATTAAGATCCACAAGATGAGGTTTTGTTGCAGGAAAGATTCATTAATTTATTGGTGCTACAAGATGGTTTTTCATCATTAGCTCATCCTATAACAAAGTTGAAATATTAAGTTAAATCTACTATTAACCTAATTTGTTGGCGTTCTCATCCTTTTTTTTCTAAAATCTGTAAGACTTGATATGTCAAATTTGCTTAAAAGAAATGTTTTTAGAGTTTATTCGGTATAGAACACATGTCAATGGCTGTATGAATCTTAAATAAAATTTCCCAAGACAATTTCAATAAAAAATATTTTTAATTTAGATCATAGCCCTTGCAATTTCTCAAGATATCTATAAAAATTATGTTAGAAGTAACATAAATTAGATATCAGGCGTAAGTAAATGAGCAATAAAAAAAAATATGTCCACAGATATAATGGTATAAGATGAAGATGCCCCCCAAAAAAGGAATGGTAATATATAGGAAACAAAACCTTCATTCCCCAAGTAGGAAAGGACATTTATACCAAAATATATTGAAACTATGAAACTCTACATATTATCCATTTAATTGTTTTTTTTAAATTATCTTATCAAATTAAGAGATGGGAAGTTGAAAAGAATGCAAAATACATAAAATTTATGGAATGATTAAAACCAAAATGCCTCCATTTGAATTACCCTGATTGGCAAAGAGATGGAGCAACTTGAGAAGTGACAGTGCAGCTAGGCTGATCAGTTGTATAATCCCTGAAGATTAAGTCCATCGGCTGTTGAAAGCATTGATTTAAATTTTAAAAAACTACAAAAGGCTTGAAAAAAACTATTTACTAAACACATAAATGACACTAAGCATTTTTCAAAACTTCACTATTTTAATGTTGGATATTCTCCATTATTTGAAAAAAGGTTGCCATCAACAAACTAGAGTTAATGACAAAACCAGAGCAGATACACTTAATATTGATCATATTGGAGGAAGGAATTTGATGCGAGCTCAATATCCTGAAGTGCATATATAGGTCTTTCCTAGAAATTTACCTTACTATTAAACCTACCACAAAATCATACACTATTGAGAAATCCTATAAGTTGAATGGTTTTTAGTTTTCTTAGAGGATCTAACAATTAGAAATCAATAAGTATTCAGCAATCCTGTGAATCATTTTTTTTTTTGTTAATTTATCTTCTTTATTTTATAATTTATTTATGAAATAAGCCATAATTTGTAATTATAAATTTTGTTAGAAATGATTCATTGATTAATGTGGAGTATTCTAATTGTAATTTTAAATCTGTTGAGTTGTAAGTTCTAAGATTTTTAAATAATGACTTAAACATATTTATATAGAATTACTGGTAATATTATGTCACGCCAACTCCATTTACGTGGAAAATCTCATAAGAAATAAAGTATATAAATGAAAATAAAAAAATTCATTATAGCAGCCATACTTCAGTTATGGAGAAGACCCCCCCAATCGCAGGGATATCAAGGATTTATTAGGTCATTTTAGTGTATGATTTACAAAAAAAATGCAGCAGTTTAGTCCTTGTAGTTTGTCCCAGTTGCCATAAACTGTCCTGCTGGATTCTCCTCTAAGGTGCCAGCCTAAACATTTTCAAACATGTACTTGGTCCTCAGTCTCATCTCAGGAAACCATAGTAACATGTTACTTGATGTACATTCCTAAATATATGATGATGTAAACATAATAAGTAATAAACTCAGTATTACAGTTTTTGTATAACATAAACCGCTGATAATCACATATCTCCAGTTAGGAAGTATTTGCATCACTATATTACTTCTAATTTAACTCCTAATTTTAAGCATATCTTTTTGTAATACTTTCACAGTATTGTTAAAACATCTTTATTATGTGATTTATTTTTGAGTGCTTTCCTGTGATTCGATCCAAAATGTAGCTAATTTAATCTCAGTAAAATTTCATAAAAAATATATATACTTTGAATTATTTCCACTTTTCAAATAGCCATAAAACAAAAACATATAACCATGAAACTAAAGTAAATAATAAAAATAAAAATATGTGTGCGTGCTATTGCCTTTGTTTCATTTTCACAATAAAAAAAAGATACACTCGTCAAGGTGAGATATATACATATCACAAGTGAAACTACTAACATTATGGGTCAATGGACTAAGAGGAACAGAAATATGTATGATATTGAAATAGAAAACAAGCAAAAGTAAATTCATATTCTCCTGATGATAATCAAATCAGTTATTTTTGTACATAGCTATTTTTTATGGGATATAATAAATAACTATTTTACATGAGGAATATATACCATATAACAAAATGGTTAAAAAATAATTTATCTTTGAAAATTTCACCTTACCTTGGGTTATTATATGTACAAATATAAACACAAGTAGTAGTGCCAAAGATAACAAAAAAACTTGAGATCTCCTGGTATTAAATCATAATTATAACATGTAATATTTTTAAATAAAAATAAAAATGAATAACTATTCCATAATTCTTCACTTAACTATCAATATTGTACTTGGAAATTAAAATATGAAATTGAGGACCAGCTCAAACTAATTTAATCATATTAATTAAAAACCCATACAAAAACACATCCCAAAAGTAGAGAAGGAACCTAATTTTGAGAAAATTTACAATGGATTATTTAAAACAAATCGTAGAAGAAAATAATGTCACATCAAATATATAGATAAATATATATGTATACATAATATTTACAGCATTATACAAAGTCCATAAAGATAATAATTCATGACAAAATTGTTTTTACATAGTTATAGTACACCTCATTAATTTTTTTTTTTGTTATCAGTATTGCAAAGGTACTTACAGAGGATGGGATTAGTGGCTAAGTCCTCTTGTTTGCCTCGATCCTCTATACCACCCTCTCCTGTTCCTAGAGTATCCCCCTCGTTGGGGGTAATTACGCTCAGGGTATTCCCTGTATCCATTGTTCTCATGATAATCTTCCTCTTCATCCTCCCAATTGTCCCTCGAACTCTCATTCCTTTTATCCTCATAATCGGACTCTTGCCAGTAGGATTGTTGTCTCCTATCCCTGTGGAGATCATATGACTGCTGTTGTTGCTGAGGTGCCTGCTGTTGCTGTTGTTGGTGTGGTGGTTGTTGAGGTGGGGGTGGAGGTGGTGCTCGGTACATGTCATACTGTTGCGGCATCGATGAAGGAGGAGGCTGATTGTATGGACCACCAACCATTCCCTGAGGCTGGTAGCTATTGTGAGGCAGGTTGTTAAACATCCTCTGTCCAGGCACCGGAGGGGCGGATCCTACACCCATTCCCATCAAAGGTGGCAGGTTCATAGACGATGAAGAATTAGCTGGGCCTAAACTCACTACATTAATTTTATAAATATTAATTCATTATTTTATGTAGTAAATTTTAATTGAAAATAGAGTAAATTTTATTTTTATTTGAACCCAGAGTTCATGAATGAATTTTTGTATTGTATATAGTACAGTAAATGTAGCATAAGCTTAGACTATCTAACCAAATCCAAATTCACAAGATGACAGGTAATACGCATAAAGAACACCTTGAAAGGTGGATCAACGGCAGAGGACAGGCCAGTTTATAGAAAGAAATAGCTTAGGCCACTTCCACCAAATAAGAATTAATTAGAAAAAAGTAATTTCATAAATAAAAAAAAAATAACGGCCAATAGAATTGGCAATGGGCTGAGTTTTCAAGGCCCTGACTGCCATAACTTTAGCACATGTATAACTTTTATTTCATGGAAAGGGACTTCAAACAATAAATGGTACAATATATGATACTGGAGTAAAGTGGAAGAGAAGAAATACAGAGTGAGATGTGGTTTGGATGGACAAGCAGATATCACCTTATATAATATAATATGGCCATGTTAAGCACATGTAACCGATTCAACTCCCAAGGAGAATGAATGAAAAGATGACTTAAGCCAGCTTGGAGTAATTCAAGGATGGAGAAGTACATCTTGTGAAGGATAAGGAAGGCTGGCTACAGGAGGGTAGTGGAAGCCCGGATCCTCATTGACTCTAGGACCATAGATAGATAGATCACACATAATTGAAATTTGAAGGATATGACGTCCTCTTCAGATCCGAAACTGCCAAAATGAAATATGAAATGATTGGCAAAATAAAAAAAAAATGTAGCTTTCCTAACAAGGATCAAGAACAGTAATTAGGTTTAATAAGCAAGGTGACCTAAATAACTTATATTCTGAGAAGCCATCTCAATAGTATGAGATGGTTATAGTTAAGACAATTGGAGAGTAGATCGAATCTAAACAATCAAGTTTATTTTAATCATAAACAAAAGTAACTGAATTAATTAATTTGTATGTTCTTTCTAAAGTTGCAATTAATTTAGTGAAAAGTAAACAACTTAAATTTCAAAAACCTATTAACGATCATGTTGGCCTTGCTATTTTAGGAGAAATGGATTGAATATATTCTCATTTTTTTCACAATAGGGATGAATCTCAGCAGAACATAATAGTTGAGGCAGTCAGAATAACTTGGATAAATGATATATAACATCTAAAAACCAATGAAATGAAGGGTGTGAAAATAGCTTTAGAACTGACTGTTGGACCTCAGCAGAAGAGTATTATTCAAAGTTTCAATTTTTAACACCATAAGTACTATTTACAAAAAATTAGTATAAATAAGAATATGTAAGACTTACCAGGTGGCATTGGAAGGGGTGGGGGGTTTGGGTTCGGACTTAGAGTCATAGGAAATGATCCACTTTCTTCCATTGCATCCATCAGATCCTTAATTAAAATATGAGACTTATCAATACAACAAATATAGAAATAATTAATAAGAAAAGAAAAATATACAATTCGTACATGGTTTAAATTTTTAGGTTTTTATATTAAAATTGTTTAGTAACATAATAAATTATTCATTTTAAAATTATACAGCATTAAATCTCAAAAATTTTAACTACACCTAAAAACACTAACCTGTTCATTATCGTCTGGATCACTGTCTCCAACATATACGTCGGTATTGTCATCATAATGAGGCATAACATCCCTGAGTTCCTTGACAGCCCCAGAATTTAGATATTTCATGAGTTTTTCGCCACCTTCAGATATGGCCTTAGCAAGTACTGAACCAGCTACAAATTAAAAAAAAAGTTTAACTTTTATAATATAATAAAAGAATCCATAAAGGGTTAATTAATTTAATTAGTGGTGTAAAACAATAAGTTAGTGGGTAAGTAAAAAACAAAAGATTATTAAATAATAATTGAATTTTATTACCATGCACATAGAAAAAAGGACTTGAAAGCATAAGATTTCCAACACCAATAGCCAAATGAGTAAACCAAATAAAAGCAATAAATCTAAAGGAAATGGAACAAGGGTTAATAGTGGACCAAACACTAAATACAAAAATTTGTCATTATTACATAGACATAACATGCAAAAGACAACCGATCAGCACAATACCATGCAATACAAAGAACTGCTTCTTACGTTCAACTGTAAGAACTTTTCCATAAATATATAACGCCTCCGGTTCTAAATCTTTGACAAGCTTCACGCCAGGCTGTTGTTCGATCAGTTGGTTAATAAGAGCTATTGGGTCTAGCCCATCCCTGCTGTCATCATCTGAATCAGAACTCAATGTAAGACCAAAACAGCTAGTAAAAAAAATGAGCACCAAAAACAAAATCATCCTAAATATCCAATATACACATTAAATTGCTTACATATTATCTGTTTTTGATTGAATGACTAACATTCATATAATTCCATTTAATTTACAATGAAATAAGAGAATACAGTACAATAAAATAGTACAGCTTTTATTAAAAAGGAAAGATAAAAGCTGTTCAATTTTATTGAACCATTCCACAACTGGCACTAATCATTTAATGAGGTATTAGCAATATCCACAATTACACATTTCACAGATGTTAAAAAGTCACATTCTAGACCGCTTTAAATCCTAGATATGCTTTTATACCTGGCAAAAGAACAGTTTTTCCCCTCTCACTTTGAAGGCTAACACTGCAGCCATTCTGTATGACTCACTTGTAAGACACGGTAGAAACGGTCAGTTTCACACTACCTGACCAGGTATTTCACTCCGAACCGGTAATGTACACTGGCCTCTAGCCTCAGGAGTTGATAGATGGTCAGTCTATCCCATGGCCTATAGAACTCTATAGCTTAGTACCTAACATGGTTTGAGTGTGATATAAACCACTCACATCCTTAGAATAGACATTGAGAACATGAATTCCTTGCCTAGTATAGATTCTTTCTTAGTTTTCATTTTCTTATTTTTCATTAATCTTAAGTTGATTAACACCTCTCATTATTGAAAAATTATAACTAAGCATACTGGCAGACCACACATTGAATACAATACCATAAATTCATAAAGTAGCATAATAATAAAATTTCTTATACAGGGCTTTGACTTCATGTCTTATTAATTAAAAAATAAGAACTCACCTAAATCGTCTAATTTCCCTGTATCATTCCAATGAGCCTGGAAATTCTTAGGTATTGGTTTTGAATATGGCACCTAAGATAAAAATATAAAAACTTTTCAATTAACATGATTCAGTATTTAAAAAAATATGTCAATCAACCTGAAACCTCTATAAATTCTTTATAATTACAGTAATATTACATACAAATGTGAAATCTACCTTTTTAGATGGTGTTTTTCCTTTATCGTCTGCAGATAAGTCTAAGTCTTCCAAACCTGGGATTGAACCCGGAGTAAAACCAGGAAGAGGTGATGTATTTACTTCCACTTTATCTTCGGGACCCATACCAGGTATAACTGACTGAACTTCATCTAAAAAATAAAACAGTTTTAAATTCATTATATTCTAAATTTAAATTGAAAGAAATAATTAATGTAACAAATAGGTCAACCAACCGATTTCGGTTTCTTCAAGGCCGGCCATAGAGGCAGGTATAGTATTGAGGTTATATTTGTCTCTCATCGAATCCCCTGGGCGATTTCTAGTCCAGAATTTGCTGGTATGATCATTGCTACCACTGCACAGTATATGACCCATTGGGTGCCAAGCCAGAGTCCATACAATGCTATCATGGGCCTGTTCAATAGCACCAACTTCTTTTTCAGCTCTAGTAAAAGAAAAATCAAAAAGGTTTGTTGATCCAAGGGTTTTTTAAATGTTTCCTAGCTAAAATTTTATTATTATTTATGAAATAAAAAGTCATGTATCCCCACAAAGTGTTTTATAGGCGTAATGTTTTAGAGTGTGATTGTGACGAAACTAATTGGTATTTTGGATAAAAAATACTTCATTTTTTTATAAAAATTTAATATGTTAATATAAACAAACCTATTTTTATTGGTTAAATGTATTTAAACAAGTGATTTACATTGCGGGCACTTGAAACTTGAGATTTTGGAGTATCTTTAAAATTATTTTTGAGTTGCTGCCTTTAATGAGGAAAATTATGTAGTATTCTCTACTCTAGTTTCTGTTATAGTAAGAGAAACAAGACTGACTTTATTCAGATTTAATTTTTTGTAAATTAAAATACTTCCCATCATTTCATTATAATCAAAAACTAATCAACACACTGTATGTGCAGAACATACATACAGACAAAGGATAATTATCCTATGATCAAAATAAAACAAACCACTCCTTTCAGGCTCAGCACAATATATTTTTACAATTAATTTACATTTGGAAATATTACTTTGTATGAATTGGTAGCATGATTTCAGAATGAGGCAATGCCAAAAAAAGCTGTAAAACGCTAAAAAAAAGGCTTACCCCACATGCCAAAACAGTATTGCACCATCTGATCCACCACTACAGAAAAGACCTTCATGTATTGGGTGCCAAGCAACGCTACTAGCTTCTTTTTTATGACCTCTGAATACTTGAACTTCAGTGCTCACATTACGGATGTCAAATAGTTTTAATAAATGGTCTCTGCTTGCGGTGACAAACCAATTTCCGTTGTTATTCCATTTCACATCCATGACGGTGCTCTTGTGTGCATGGCTAAAAACAATAGACTAAATTATTTCATGTCGGAATGATGATAAGTTAGTGTACCTAAATTTAAATTCTTACATAGTTGCGAGAGATGTACCACTTTTGGGGTCCCACAGTTTTACAGGCTGCTGATTGTCTTTGCTACCTGATATGATAAGTGCTCTCTGTGGGTGCCAATGAACACATTTAACGTCAGCTCCATGGCCTGTTGGTAATGTAAAAGCATGTAATTAAATATGATTAAAATAAATGATAACATCAAACATCATGCATGTTTAAGTAAAAAAATTCTTAAATTTCATCCAAGTATACCTCGCAATGTTCGCTCCTCTTGGCATCTATAGAAATCCCAAATTTTTATAGTCCCATCATCAGAACAGGATGCAAACTTGCTGTCACTAGGACTAAAACTAGAACAAAACATAAAGAAGTATAAGTAAAAAAACTAAAACTTGTAAATTCACTAATACAACTATCCTTGTGTAAAAATTATCATTTCAAATATCTGAAATGATGCAACAAATGTGTTATTATAATTTTTATACAAACAAAAACAATATAATCCTTTATATTCATTAAACATATAATTTACAATAAATATAATCAAAACAAGACGACAACAGCTTTGTGGTTAGGCGTTTTTATGCACTCAAACTTAGAGACAGAGGATAGTTAAATAATGGTGACCACTATTCTCTAGGCATGGTGGGAATGATCTTGCTCTTAAAACAGAAATGGAGCCTTATTAAAATAAGAAAGTAGCGGAATTTTTATTATTATTATTATTAATAAAAAACTTGGTGGTGCTGTCATAAGCAAATCTATATACATAAAAATTAAATCTTGTTCAAATCTTCATTCTTAAACCAATCTGGAACAATATTTGTCAAGAAAAAACAAAACAATCAGCTGACCAGACTTTAAAACCTCATACTCGAATACATTCTTAGATTAAAAAAAAACGAAAATCAACAAGGAATAGAATGGTATATAACATGTCATAATTAGGTGGGAAAAATAATGATAATTCTTTCATTGACCCAGCATTAATGTGGAAAAATCAAAACATAAGACCAAAAGTTAATTTATTTATATGGAATTGAACTAATTTATTTTATATTTAATCTTAATAAACTTTATACATCAAGTTCATTCTAGCAAAGGATTATTTCTGATCTACTCGGCAGGAGTAATAAACTTAAATGAAAATTCAGGAAAAGACATTGACAGAGAATAACATTTAACTATACTTTGCAATATTTGATTTTATATTTGGTTAAAAAATATACTAATAATAAAGCTTTTTAGGTACTTAAAATTTCTTTAGTTTTTCATTTTGAAAATTGTTGCACAATAATTACTCTGCCTGGGCAAGGTAAGTTATTAATAAATTAATGTTATGATTAGATTTTGACTATTATAGTTTTGAACTGAGGCATTATCAAGCACTTCACAAAGAATAAATTGGTTATCTTGTCGATTTTCAAAAGTGTGTATCGATTGTTCCCTAATAAAATTTCAACATTTATCTTCTAAGGTTATTTTTTGTAAAAGGTGATATTTTGGGATTACCAGCCAACTGCATATCGCACTAATTTTACAATTTTTAAGGGTTTATTTGCCGGAGGGGCTACGAGGGTGGTCTGAAAAGTTTCCGACCTAACAAAGCTTTTATTTATTTTATTATCTTCATGTTGAGGTCGGAAACTTTTCAGACCACCTGTGCATCTATCTAATGTTTAATGGGTCTGATAATAAACGGAGAAGCTATACCAAAAAATTGGAAATAAACCTTGATAATGGTAAAATAAGAATGGCATGAAACTGGAGAACCCATGAAAAATAATAATAAAAAACTTTGAAGATAAAGGCTGTTGAAATTTGGTTATAGAAGAAATGACAATAAGGCTACAAATCCATCATTGATTATAAGAGTTTGTTCCATGTTTATGACACTGGTGAAAATAAAAAGACAATATAAATGTTCTGTTCTTAGTAGATTCATTCAGAACAGAAACATAACACACGACAGTATGGTTGAAAGATACAAAATACATGATCTACTGTAAGTGTGCCAACTCTGAGAAAGAAGAGAGAGTTATTGAGTTTATCGCTTTTTTCTAGCCAGAGTGAGAATAATGAGTTTATTCCTTGGGGCTGCCACGAAACTAAATCCAGATTTCTCAAGCTATAATCTGATTAACTTAGCAAATTTTTGAACAATGTTTCTGGTAATTGAAATAAAAAGTTATACACTAACACTCAAGGTTTGATATAAAAAATTAATAATTTTATGGATAAACAAAGTTATTAATTTATCAAATTTTTAGTTCACAAACAACACCTAGCATTTAACATTTGATTTGTCTGAGTAATAAAGCTGAAAAAGAAAGAACATTACTAAATCAGAAACAAATTATTGATTTAAGTTTTTTTACAATGCGAACTTTTCAAATGGTGGTAATGTGGTTCATTTTTTAATTGATGCTAACCTATTTTAGCATCCACGGCATTGGGTGGTATTTTAAAGGAAAATAAAATCCTCCCCCCACAAGGCAGGATTTGAACTCGCATCACAGCTCTTACAATGGTTAATATGCAATGCTATCGCCTACTCAACCTTCCAATTATGCACCTCCCACAAAGTATACAATATAGGAATAATTTTACTCATGCTAATAACCCGTTGGTGTATTTGTATGTTTATAACACTATTATAATGAAAATATCTTCATTATTCTGGACAAAGTCTCTTAAGAATATTACAAATGAACAAAAACGAGTTGGCTGACTAAAATGTGTAATAATAAATCATTATAAATATTGTTAGCAAAGATAGGGCTTACACTTTTTTATACACACCTTTGACATACAAAACAATACATAATAAATAAAAGAGGCATATATTTTTTTAAATAAAACAAAGTATCAA
The DNA here is from genome assembly GCA_930367205.1 of Acanthosoma haemorrhoidale. Classification (NCBI taxonomy): domain Eukaryota; kingdom Metazoa; phylum Arthropoda; class Insecta; order Hemiptera; family Acanthosomatidae; genus Acanthosoma; species Acanthosoma haemorrhoidale. The sequence goes on from OV884011.1 coordinate 134,423,706, forward strand.
TGTAAAAGAGACAACTAATGTGATCTTCCTTTTTAACGATATGATAAATTTTGTGACATGATATATGACGGGGGTAACCTTATTATTACTTTATGACGACTTGACAGCTATATAAACTAAAACTGATAATGTTAATAAGCAAATTTTTATCTAGATTGAACAGTGCATAAAATTAGTGTTTTGAATAGTATTTTATCAAAAATTATGATCTAACAGTCAAAAATTTACATCCTACAGATACACGTATCACATGGCTAATAATCAATAAGGAATTGATCGATGAAATAGTTTGTCTACCCGCAAATTAATTTGATTCTTAGAGGTAAAAAGGTGCTGTCATCTGAATAGAGACCGACTCTCCAGCCAGCCTTTGTTATGTGTTAATACCACCTAAGACAATAAGATAAAAAATATATCAATAATTTGTGGGTAGATAAACCATTTTATCTATCAATAAAAAAAACCCACAGAAATAATTAGGAATTGTTTTTTTAACTATCTAAACTTTCATGGATATGATTTTTTTCGTATCACATTATAAGATTTCTTTCAAAAAGAAATCTTTTTCATAACCTAGTGAATGGTAAAATACATGCAAATACAGCAGCTGGATTAGCCCCTAGGAATGACTAATCCAGGAAGGCCTCTGCACCTGAGTTGATCAACAGCTATTTCCTGCTCAGTCAGATAATAGGTATAGATTGCACTAGATCACCGAAAGTTGTTTTGTCTTTCCAACTAATTCAACATTTGAAAATTAAGTAAGAACAAGAAAAGTAAATTTTTGTAGGTTGAGCTTTTAAACATTAGCCACTATGAAATATTTCTTTTTTATTAAAATTACGACTAGTTTTATCTGTTGTACTTACTAAGAGTTACGATAATAATTTAAATCATTATAACATTAAATTGTCTCAACAGTCTATGCCCTCTACCAAATTCAACATGTTCACAGTACAATCAAATTGGCAGTATTTTTTTTCAAAAACCAGAAACCCTAATGTTTATTTTTAAAACCCTCATGTGTCCTCATGATTAAAAGTCTGTTAGACGTGAATACATATCATTTTACTAGCAGACACAACGACAACATGTAATAACTAACAGCTAACACAATGACAGGCTGTTACTTGAAAATTGCAAGTCTTTTGAATATACAAATATTTAGATTTCCAAAGAAACCCTTCCTGCTTCATCAAAAGTAAATAATGCGTATCATTCAAGTATAGTAATTAATATCATTCATTTATATCTACAGATATAAAAAAAGTTAACAGTGGTATACGAATCTTAATAGATATATAAATCTGTATAAACAACCATTTCGTGACAATGAATTGTCAAAGCCAATACACATGGATAGAAATACCATGTTTTATTATTTTTTAAATTAAGTATTTACAATGAAACCATTATTTTTCCCACTATTGTTTTGTCTTTTCGCCGGCTCTCAAAACACATAAGGCAGTTAGTGTCCTTTTGTCTTCAACATGACGTATAGAATCAGATTTCTTCTTTCTGTACTGAATATAATTATATATTAAACATCCTTCTAATTAGTTAATTCCCCATCATATCTGATGAACTATTCTGTCATTAAGCAATCCCAACACTCTACAACAGGTAACATTGGCCAATTATCCATTATAATTTTTTCGAGAAGAGCTGTTTATATCATGATTTTCAAGACTGATTGCTAAGTTGACCAGATCTGAGTAAAACCCTTTTTATCAGCTACAAGTAATTTAATAGTCGATGCAACACCCTTAATTTGTTTTGTACTTTATTTTTATACCAAGTTACATAGGTATCAGTTTTAAATATAGGATACTGGGAGCTAGAAGGAAAAAAAATTAAAACCTATGTGGTCACATTAGGAAGAAAAACTTTCTGGCCAGGTCAGATGTTCTTGGAATTGAAATGATCAACTCATAAATGGATTTCCAGAATTGATACAAGAATATATCTGAAAGTTTCACTCCTATGACTTGACTTTCTCCTTCTCAACTAATAATCTGCAAGTTTCATGGTCCACTGATGATCTTTGATGCTTTCATATCAACAAGTTCCTTCAAGTTTTACTAGTTAAGCTTTACATGGTTATATTTTCTTTTATTATTGTTTCCTATGAATAGTCCATTACCTTTGACAAAACTAAATGGAAATTCAAATGACTGCCATAATCTCATAAACAGTAGATCAGCTGTCATAACATAAGTATTAAAACTTAAACTTAGTCATAACAGAAAAAAAAAATGATGTAGAATAGATTAAAGGAATTTGTTCTATTTGTGGCAAAATATTAAGTAAATGCATAAATAAAAATTACTATGAATGGCTAATGGCACTTACCACCTCTAGAAGTGATGATTTTTTTCCTATCGCATCACTCAATGCGATTTTTTATCTTCATGGTTGCGCGAGTTAAAAAGTAAATAGTTTAGTAGAAGATTTGTGATAGTTCAGTTCATTAAGTTATAACAATACAATAATAGCGAGAGAGGTACTCATAAATAAGACTGATCAGTAAATTTGGTAATTAAGTCTTCCCTACTGGTTTAAAGAACATAAGGAAGGAAATAACACCATAAAGATTCAAATCTCTATAACAAGATCCTACTGCAACTGCAGGGAATTCAAAAGAGAAATTTGCAAAATTAAGTATCATATGGGCAATTTTTTTTTTTTTTTTGTAAAAATATTGTAGAGTAAGAATATACAAAAGTCATGTAATGAAGATGAACTTGAATCTTAGCTCTTATTTTAATTGTTCCTTATTTTTAATGTTAATCCTCATATAACCATAAGAGGACTCAACTTTAATAGTTATTTAAATTTGTTTACTATATATATATATAAATATAAGAATTCGACTTAGTCGTTTCTATATAGTTCATATATATATATCATGGATCTTTCCAGGATAACACTTGATGCTTTCAAGTCAACAAGTTCCTTCAAGTTGTACTAGTTATGCTTCATATTGTCTTTTATTGTTAATTGTTTCCCTGTAATTTTCAACAGTCCATATTACCTTAGACAGAACTAAATGGAAGTTTAAACGACTGCAATGTTCTATATGTAACTGGTTATCCCATCACAACTATATTGTATATATATACACACACACACCAATATATTGGTAGAAAAAAATATTAATAATCAAGTTGTCTAAACTTCCGTTATTAAAACAACCATACAGAGCCATATAACAAGTCTTCTTTCAAGTCCATATTGGATTTTACAAGAAATTATCTATTTCAGTCATACCATAATCGATAGAGAAAGGTACATCATACCCCGCATTTCTCCAGTTTATTTCCATTTTCCATCTATTGGTTTTTCTGTGGATCATTTATCCATCACCTCCTTGGTCAGACCCTCGTTATTTTACTGATGTAAAATTTGACATTTCTTCACTATAGAAGCCATTTTCTTTTCAATGCTGAGAAGCATTTAGATCTCATGATCTATCCAAGAGATGAATACGCAGAAATCTTCAATAATTCCAACTCAATCAGCTTCATTCCTAAACGTCCTTGTATTGTATTATCACTGTGCACTATTCTTTTTTAAAATAAACTTTCATTAAGATAGAATATATTATAGGTGCTTGATCTTTGTTTCCAAAATCTTGAATACTTCAAGCCTGTTCATTCTATATGACCATACATCCAAGCATAAGTTAAATGTCAAGTTGTAACTTATTTTAATTTATCACTAACACAAACTACATTGATGTTAATTAATAATAGTTGATCCAACAGTTAGTAGCTTGACCATTTTATTTTCATTATTTAAAAGATTTTTTAAATTATGAAATATATTAAATATTTGTACAAAAAAATGAAAGGTCCAGCAACTAAAGAAAGAATAATCAAGAGATTCTTATTTAGAACTCTGCATCAGATTTGTAACTGCTTACTAAATGATTGTGAAGAAACTACAGAATAACTTCAAAACATTGACTACAGAAACATAAAAATTAATAAAAAGACAGGTTGTTTTTTTTTTATATCATTTATGTTTTCCCACACTTTCTGTTAATCAGCATATGTTGTAGTGTTGTAGAATTAGCTATAAAATTTCAGATAGATTTAATCAATTTATCAACAAATATTTAAAAAAAATAGGCACTTTCCCAGAAGACCAGACCGCACATCAAATTATGGTTAGTACCACACAGCCAAATTTTGGGTCAAAGTTTACATAACTAAACCTAAACTTAGGAATTTCATACATTTTCAATTTCTAGAACAAAAGCAAGTGTGTTATCAATCTTGGGAACCCTATGCCTATTCGAATTTCAAACATAGTCAGTTTGATTTTAATAGCTAACATAACCCAAAGCCTGGTTGTCCAGCATTCAGTGTAAAAGTGCAAACTTTTTTTTTTTTTTTTTTATGGATGCACCCACCAGATCAATTACCATGTGAACATACATCTTTTCTTATCGTGTAAGAATAATCTAAAGATAGTATTTTGTTGAAGTAACAATACTTACGATTTCATTAGAGACAAATGATGATTTGAAAATAATACAACTAGTATATTAATAATCTAGGACAAAGATACAATGTAACCAACATACACACCAAAAAAAAATAACTGAAAATCACTTAATTATATGTTTATCATTTTATAAAAAAAAATACTACAAAAAATCGAAAAAACTATAAGAACACAGAAAGGAGAAGTAAGTGAAGAAGGACGTACAAATCATAAAACTGGGAATTTCTTACATAAATTCATTAAAATAATAAAGCAATGTGTTTAAGTTGAGTTTGAAACGAGTAAATACTAATTGTAGTATAAAATGGACAGAAAGAATTGAAGCAAAATTTTATCATTGACATTTAGGAACTAAAAATAATTATTGATCCAAGGATCAATTGGTCTCACAATTTCTTCTATATTTTATGTAATTTTCTAAAAAGTTTGTTACCTCAATGGTGAACTAAATTTTATTTATTAAACACTAATATAAAAAATAAAAGGCAACAGAATACAGAATGTTAATGCACATTATTGAGATGGACTGATAAGGTTTTTTTAAATACTAAATTAATGATTGTAAAAGAAATTACTCGGTACCAAAAAATTCTAGGTCACTGACAATAGCCTTTTCAACATATACAATAGGTAAAATAAATATTGAAAGTAAACAACCTATTGATTTTAAAATCAGCTGAAGCCGACATTAGATATGTTATTGCTGTTGATGGCACCCATAACATTGGAATATCTCTGAATTTCATTTTGTGTTACTACCATTAACGTCATTACAACGGTGAGAGAGGTTAATCAGAACTTTAAATTGAAAATAGTTACTGAGCAGTGACTTGAGAAATCTTAAAAGAAAGATAAAACAAAGAAATTTTTCAGAATTTGTATAGTTGTTTGTATTTCAGTAATTGTACTCAAAAAAACTATTGTGAGATTCGTATACTTCCAGTTATTATACCTTAATCTAACAAGTAGCTGGCATAATGTAGGGTTTAGATAAATATAACTTCAATTAAATAATTAAATGAGTTTTACAACTACTATTACGTTAGGATGTACAATCAGTAGGATTACCCCAAAATTGTTTGCTGTGAGTAGATCTTCTCACTTAAGTATGAGCTATAACTATAAACAGAATAATGTAGCTATTGAACTCTTACAGTTCATGCTTATACTTTGGTAGAACTCCTGTAATATTGCAAATTAACACCCATCGCATAGAAATCAAGTATAAAAGTTAGGCGACAATAGTAGCAATGTTTAAAATAGCCACAAATAATAATGAAATAAAGCACTTATACTCTAAATATTGATGGTGATTTGTCCAAAATTAGTTTAAGGAAATATATAAAAAAAACAAACTGATTTCAAATTTTTTTGTTTAAAAAGAAAAAAAATAGAAGAAGCGATCCCAGGTAAGAAGCAAAATAAATAAGTCATTTAATCACTCTTTATTTCACCAAACTTCTAGGGTTGAAATAAGTAAGTCGGCATCCAGCCATTACCTGGCATTGAAAAATAAAAACAGAAAGTAAGCTAAAGCCACTTAAAAGTAGAACTGTTTCAATTTATTTAAATTAAAATCTGATTAATTTATTATTAAAACGAGAATGCTAATTCTGTTCAACATTAAAAATAAAAATAATTTAATGCCAAAATAAAGCTGGATGCTCAGTTTGTACTTTGAAAGCAAACTCTTTATTGCTCTTATAAAGTACAATAACTGTTATCGAAAAATATATCACAGAACATATCACAGTCATAAGTTTTCATAATACATATAATAAATGTATATGTATTTTAATTAAAAAAAATAATAATAAAAAGAAATTTTTTAATCCGTAAGTTAAGGATCATTTATTCAAGGAAAGGTCTCGTTATTTTATTAACATACAAGTTAAAAAAATATCTATCACCATAGCCTAAAAGGTAATAGGAAGGAAGTGGGGTTCTTTATTCTTAATACAATTAACCTTACAAGATGCAATAAACTGATATATATTGTCTTTTTTTTAGTAATATTTCTCGTAAGCTCAGACAAATCACAAAGAACCAAATACTGAAGAAACCCGCCAGCCCTTGAATTAAAAGTTCAAAACAACTACATAAATTACACCATGTGAGTGCTTCGTGATAAGTTGAAATAATTCGTGAGTACCTGATCCCTCGGATAGCATCCTGGTGAGCCATGAACATTTTCACGTTGTTCATGTTTGACTGCCAATATTTAACATAACCGGCATGATCCGCTGTCACCATCCACATTTCGTTGTGGGACCAGACCATTGTCCGCACTGGGGTATCATGAGCCTATAAATTATGAGGAAGAAATAGTGGTTACGAACAATAAAACAGAATTAATTCATCGTATATATGAATAAATGATTCAACTGACCTGTAGAATGGTTTCAAAATTAAATGTTAGGCCATTCCAAAGAGTAAATTCACCAGATGAGGCACCGGTGACTAATCTACGTCCTTCCGGTGTCCAGGCCATACAAAATATAGGACAACGCATTTTATTAGTAGCAGTTTTGACAAACCTTGTAGTAACTGCATTTATGGGATTATCTTCATAGATCGAAGGTGGCATTAGGTCTGGAATATACATAGCATCAGGTTGCAGACTTCTTCTGTCCCTGTAATCTCGTTGCCAAACTCGAGCCTATAAAAACATAGTTTCTCATCACAAGACTTATACTGTGTTGATTGTGTTTAAATGAATATCTGTTAATGGATCACTTGTCCTTTTTATTATCTTCATCCATACCACAACGTAAGGAAATATAATTTCATAGTCTTAACTGATGTTTAAGAAAAGTTATTTTAGCTTCTATAAATTATAGAATATGCAAATGAAATAATTAAACCTGCTGATGGGAGAATAATTAAAAATCTGGAGTCAGAAGAGCTCTGGGCTTGTGCACGGTGTGCTATATATGTCAGTTGATTGATGATAGAATTTGTATTTTCAAAGGGGTATTTGTAATGATATAAGGGATGTTAAGATTGTTATGTAGGGTATAGTTACAGGTATAGAATGAATAATCTACAACAGTTGATATTTTAAAGAAAAATATCCTTAATTCCTAAGATATAATATATAATTGGTAGCAATTTTAGTTTGCAATGCTCCTTTATTTCTAAACATAATCCCACAAAGGTTTTACTAATGATTTTATTACGTCAGTTTGTTTATTAGTGAAAATTTACTCCCCTTTTTTTAATATCCAAATATTGTAAGATCCACATCCTATTTGACCTTATATAATCTTCAATACAAAAGAGCCATTCACACGGGCTATAAAAACTATATTGCTGGCATCAATGATTGGAAACGCAATGGAGCAACATTTCCCTACAATATTACCTAATATATTTTTTTAACCTGTATGCTGTTTAATTGTTTTGTTGAGTGAAGTGAGTATGATAAGGTATTCCACATCAATATCTACTAGACTCGCAATCACTAATGGTTTCAAGCAACGGGATTTATACCAGAGTTGGATAAAGAGAGTGCAAAATGCAGAATTCCTCGGAATTAATGTGATCACTTACTTATATCTGTTTTCATGAAGACATCATTGTTAAGCCAAAAGCTATTAATAAAATAATTACTAATTCAAATATAAGGATTATTAATGTGGGCCATTCTCAGAGGATCTGCAAAATTAGGTAAACCTAAGGCAGTGGTAAAGGGGAAGGAAGATTGTGAGGTAAGTGGGAAAGAAGAGAGACAGTGACAGGTATGGTCAGGCCAACAAAATATTCTCCATCCAAGGTGGACAAGCACCACCATATGTTGGCCATTCTTAACTATTTTAGAAGTATTTTGTTGCATTGCAGCAACACCAGTGCAGTAAAATATTGCCCTTAAGTGACTTAGAGCTTTTACCCCTACCCCTCAGCTAACTGAATTACTATTTGTTAATGAGCTACATAGATATAGGTAGAGCAGGATATCATAGGTTCAATGCCAGACTTGTTTGTCTTTAATTAAATATTAACTGCTAAGAACACAATGGGAACAATTACCAAAATATAAAATGAGTACTGACAATAAATAAGTAAGACTGTGCTTTGAAATTAAACAATATGCACTATATGCTAAAGAAATAATGATTGATAGGGATTTGTTAATACATAATATTCATCTCCTCCTAAGGCTGAATTTGATAAATATTGTTTCAACTAAGTAAATATACAGTAAAAAAATAAATGCATGATGTGTTAAAATTAAACAGTTAGTACCTCAAGCATTTTGATGATAGCAGCATTGTAATCAACTGTTTTTCGCATGGCTGATTTTCGAAGCCTTTTACCATCAAACTCAGGATCGAACACCAATGGTCCATTTCCCCCTTGCCGGTAAGCTCTGAATGGTTGAAAGAAATTTTGCCTAGCAGGATTTTGAAACCTTTGAGGAGGATTTCCATTTGGCTGATATCTGTTGTTTTGATTGATATTATTAACTGGATTTGTATTAGGAGTGATGGTTATCATGATGATAAGTCCTGTAAAAACAAACTCAATGTTAGAAGACAAGCAATTACAAAACAAAAACAGCTTAAATAAATAAACAAGCAATATAAGTTATTTAATCTGATTCACTAATAGATGAAATACATATTCCATAATGAATGTTTTTTTGTTCAAGTATGGCTTAAAAAATAATGCCATCTACAGATGGGGATTCAAATACAATAAAATAGATTTCAGGGAGTACCTTTATTGGAAGTATACGTATTTTCGAGAATAAGATATCAAAGGACTGCGATCATTGAAAAGAAAAAAAATAATTCATTACACTGTCAAGATGATATTTTAACAAACGTATTCTACAGAACAATTACAATATTTGTCACTAAAATAACAAGTAGAATACACATAATAACATGTTGATTTCTAAATGCAATATGGCTGACCCAGTGTTGTTCATTTTTGAAGTGTCTCAAAATGAGAAAATAATATTTTAAAATACCACAGTCCAAATAAACAAATGTATTATATTTATTATAGTAGCAATTAATAATTAATGAGTAAAAAAATCTATATCAATTACTACGTAGATTTCTTCTAGGCTTAGTAAATCTTTATGAAATACCTCAATTATCCAGGTTTTTTTTGGATGAATCAAAGTCTTTCAAAAGATTGGTTTTCTAAGAAATTTGTTCCATATGTCTGTGAACATGAGTGCGAAAACAGAATTACTAGTAAGGCCTTTCTTTGACTGGACAATGTGCCATCTCACCCATCTGAATCCATTTTAAAAACAGAAAATTTTAGTCTACTATATACCATGTAATGTAAATTCGTTCATTCAACCATGGATCAAGGTGTGATAGCTTTTCTTATTCTTATGAAGAGTTTTCTTATTTTTGAAGAAAACTATGCGAAATCCATGAAGGATTCCTTGAAAATGTGGTCGATAAAAGATACGATTTTCGTTGTTTGTGTAATGTGGGAAAGATTACGTTAAAAAACCACTGAGCATGGTAGATGAGGAAGTCTACAACACTGAACACAACAAATGAAACATGTCTTGAGATAGTAAAAATAATTTCTGACTTCAAAAAAGTAAACGAAGTATAGGGTGTTTCAGTGATCTATTTACAGTTTCATCGCTTTATAAAAAATGCACAGAATATTTTTCAAACTTTTATCCATAGAACATGTTTATTAGGACTTACCATTAAGTAATCAAGAATCGAAATTCAGGTTTGAAAACATGAAAACAGTTTGAACAATGTCCTTCAAATGATGCTCATTTCGGCGCATGCGCTCTCAAGCCTCCCCCGAAAGTTCAACATCACCCGCTGAACCATTTGTCGAGGAATAGCTGCCATTTATCGTCAAATCACTTCCTTCAGTTCTGCTGTAGTTCTCGGCTTCTTGATGTAAACCTTTGCTTCCCCTTGCCCAAAGAAATAATCGCATGGTTCCAGGTCTGGGGAACGTGGAGGCCAGGCAACATCTCACAAAGTTAACGGTGACTGCTGTACCTCTCTCGTCCTCAAAAACATAAGGCCCAATCACGCCAACACTTCCGATGGCATACCATACAGTTACCCGTTCACGATGCAAGGATCGCTTATGGCTATTGCGTGGGTTTTTTTGTATTTTGTAGTGTCCTGTACCTAAAGTTTTGTTTGTTCACAAAACCGAATTGGTGGAAACTGGGCCACGTCACTGGTCATGATAACGATGTCTTCTACCAACATTTCAAGCATTGTTTGAGCGAATTACATTCTGATTATGTAATCAAGGGGCAACAACTGTTGTGTTATCGCGAGTTTATAATGTTGGAATCTCAAATCCTTTAGAACTGCAAAAGCCCGCTGCTCGTTACTCTTCGTATCTTCAATGTCAACTGAAATGGCAGGGTCAGGGGGAACACAACGAGACCATCCTCACCCTTCTACGACCCTCCCTCACAACACTAGGCCTTTTTCAAACTGTAAATAGATCACTGAAACGCCCAGTAGGTGGAAAAGGACAATGGTAACAAAAGCTGACTGATGGAAAATTTGAGATTACAAGCGAGCTTAGCACTCCCCAAAGTAATATTTCAGATTAATTTGACTCGATTAAAGAAAAAGTTATCAACTGGGGGGTAGATGACTAGTTTATCGCGTTTTTGAAGATAGAAATTCTGTATATTGAACAATTATGGCTTTAAGGAGCACAAAAACAGTTCTAAAGCTGTTTCAGGTTAGCTTGCTACAATTTTTGATCTCAGTTTCAATCGTCTTTTCATTAAATATGCCGCACAAATTTGGTCACTTCGAAAAGGTTAGTTTTTAAAACGCGAAAGATTTATTCGCTTTGAAAGGAGACCAGAGCGTATAACCGGTTTGAGGTTCACCTCAGGAAGGGGGGGGGGAGTATTTAAAACGCAACCAAATATGCCTGTTTTTGGCAGTCAGTTTATGTGATTCCTCTTTTAGGTACACATATTAGATTTCAACTGTATATTCTCTCGTTAAATAAATTAGCTGCATGTTCTTTAGTTAATTAATCCATTGCTAGATCCTAATCTGGACCAGATCTGATCAAATTTTTGGCTTCTTGGGAGATTCAGGATAGGCAGTGTTTGAACATTTCCCGGAGAGAAAGAAGAAATTATCTTTGCAGCTTCTTGTTCCATGTAACTCTGAGATAACCTTTTGCACCGTACAACATGGTCAATCCGAAAAAAGGTTAGTGATGTATTGAAGAATTGAATACAAGCTTTCTGTAATAATTGTCACTATAATTTATTTTGATTTATCGTAAAATAATCAATTTAAGAACTATATTTGTAGATATTAATTCTATTGCAATATCTCATTTATTGAAAAGTGTGTGCTGTAATGAATACAAACAGTATTATAAGCAATACATATAAATAATTATGTTTTACCGTCTTTTTATTGTCCTAAATGTGTAGGACTTCTTATAATTTCCATTGTTATAGTAGACAAATATAGATCTTTCTATTTAACTTTATAAGTGCTTGGTCCTACTAGGCAAGCATATATCTAAATTCGCTCTAATCATATCTGTCGGTTTTACCTATGAACCAGAATCTTGGCCTGTATTATAGAGGCAGTTAGCCGAGATAAAGTTTTCCTGAAGAATAATTGGAAAAAATGAGTTAGGACTGAATGAAGAAAACTAGATTGTGGGAGGAGGTAAATCACAAATTTCTTCAGTATGTAATAAATATCAGAGCATTTAAGTGGTTCGGTCATGTTCATAGAATGCCTGTGAACAGGTTCTTTAAAAATGTAATGCAAGTTTGGTCTGAAGGAAATACCCAGAGGACCCTTAAGAAAACAACTCAAAGATTATTAAACAAAAGGAAGACAATATATATGTTTGGTAAGATTAATTTCAGAATTAGTCCACCTTTCATGTAATACTGATAGAATTACAAATTTATTATCGGTTTTAAATTCATAAACCTAAAAATATTACAGAATTAATTTCATTTCTTTCTAATTTTTGCATAAGCTGTTGAAGTTCCACTTTTAAAAGTGAAGTTTCATTTAAAGAAATTAAATTTAATAAGGAATATTTGTGATACCAAATACCTTTTTTGTTTTTGTGGATATTGGTTAATCTACTAGAATTGATCAAATGGATGAACATTTGCAATTAGAATATCAGATTGAATATTTGAATTCTTTAAACTTTCCAGGATTCCTTATAAAAAATTTTTTGTTAATAGTTAGATCAGTTTTCATGCTAATTCAAAATTTGTGTATCAAGGATGGTCTCTGCAATGGTAAACGTGTAATAATTGTTAACTTGCATAAGCATTTGATTGCTCATATTATTTTGACTGGGAAAGTTATTTCCTTCCACAAAGTAAATTAAATACACACCATCATTTTCAAGTATCTTATGATGTAATTCAATCAATGAAAACTAAAACAATGAAAAAAGTGGAATATGATGTCTTATTTATGTTTGGGTCGGATCTTTCACTCAAATTTTTCATAATGAAGTTAATTTATGGATAGACAAGCGAGAGTACTTTATTTATTAATATGAATACTCATACCCAGCCTTCCAATGTAACAATTTTCTATAGTTTTAGGTTTTTCTATAATTATCAGTGCCGCAAAGGGAGTATCTATGTGGTAGATAGTCCTTTATTCAGTCATGGGCCATTGTTTAAAATATATATTTATTTATGTGTTCACGATTGTTTTAGAACAACTAATAAAGGCAATAACCGCAATATTGATTGAGAGAGGTATAGTCTATTGGACTGGTACTCGATTTGGATTGTGCACTGGGCTCGTCATGCAACAATTAGCAAGTAAGATGACAACTTTTTTTTCATGAAAATAATAAGAATAAAATTAGCTTTTTTATTAAAAAATACATTAGTAGAATAGGTTATGTAGACCATAGGAGGTTGTCTGTTTGATATCCAGTAGTTGAGTTTGGACAGAAGAAGAGGGGGAGGGATAGAGAGAGAATGAAAAAATTATCCTATAACTTATTGTTCTGACCTTCCTCTGTTTATGCTAACCTTCCACAATGTTTCCTGAGGATAGTTTGAATTCCAGCCACTCCCTCTATTGAAGTAATTATGGCAAACCTTCAACATTCACTTGATTGAACATTGCTGTAGTTTAGGAGTTGAAGATTTCAACTCGATCCTGTCCAATGCCCAACCAAAATAATTGTGTTAAAATATGTCAATACAATGAATGTGCTATTCTACGTACTGAGGGAGTAGTTATTTGTTGGAACTATAATAATCAGGGTGCACTCTTCCTCAAAGTATATTGAGCCACTTCATTAAGCATAGACAGGTCCCTATAATAATTTAGGTAAGCATTATATACAAAATATATGGAAACATATCTCTCAATTTTCAAAGTTTTCAGAGAATTAGCTCAAGAGGAGTCACATTAAAATGTAACTTGTTACATGACTTAAACAAATTCAGAAATATGTTTCAGCTGTGAAATCTAATATATTGTTATTTTTACAGTTGGGACTATTTGGTTCCTTTGGGATCACTTACTCAGTGGAGGGAGACGAATTCATGCTGCAATTAGAGAAAGAGATGAGAACAACAGCATTGTATCAGTGGTGTTGAATGAAATAGCCAATATGGGCTTAGAAACCTTCAATGAAATTCTTGATTGCATAGCGGCTGTTATAGATTTCATTAAATATCTGCTAAAAGGGGCTCAAAATGTTAGTGGATCATTATTTTCCAGAGGAGCCCAGTTTTCCGGAAACATGCAGCACAAAGCTCTGACATTTACTTCCTATTCCTCTAGCAGAAGATGATAGTAAAGCCAAGTTGTACAGCTAGGAATTAATCTAATGCCGTATTGACACCATTTTTATGTTATACTTCATCTATTCCTATTATTATTTATTTCTGAAGTTAGTTTAAAGTCAATATTTTTTTCTTAAAACTTGAAAAAAGCGTGTTAAAAATTCTTTATTTCAGCAATGCAATTTGAATCATGAAATTATTTTTCAAATTAAATACTCTATTGTTATTATTTTTCATATTGAAGTAGTTAAGTTTATTTCAGGACTGGCAAATAAGGCCAATAACATACAAGTTTAACTACCTCAATTTTTTAAGGCAGATCTTCATTCTAGGTACTTTTACTGATAAAGCCATACACAGTGGTTCATGTCACCTGACAGATTTTAACCTGGTTTATGTTGGCAACATGTAAGTCCAGTCATTTTATTCTATCCCATAAAGTCTGTGTTCAGATAGCAAAATGTTTATAAGTCACTTTTTCTAACAAAGGGATTTTTTCACATTCCAGAGTCTATAAGTACTACAAAAAAAAAAAAAAATATAAGAACTAGCCAACTATCATTGGTAATATGTCCAACTTGTAAAACAAATTTGTGATTTTTATATACATATATAACATTATAGTTCTTATGACTCTGGAATGTGAAAAAATCTCTCTGTTAAGAAAAAAGGCAAAATTTTCCCATCTGAGCACAAAAGTAATTAAAATGATTGAAGGTACTTTACATTAATAATTTTTAATTAAAATAAAAATTAAATTAAAAACAACTAGTTAAAAACTTTATAATTAATTAAAATATAAATGAAACTAGGGATAATTCATTACAGGTAGCTGGTGGTATCCAAGTAAAATTAAAAAAAAATATTTTCCCTTGAATTCAGATAATAAACTATAAAAATAGTCTGATCTGCTGTCCACCATTGGATGTTCCTACAATCTTCATTATTTTATATTTTTCATTCTTCATAAACTTTGTAACATCTCATTTTTTTTATTACTGCTTGGTTCATGTGTTGTCAACCATTGCATTAAACAACGGGTAAGTCAGTCCTATTGAAAACTTGACTCAATAAATGCTGAGTATCATCAACCTTAAAACATTCGTGATAAATCCCATCAGTTCAGACTGCTGTGTGTTTCATTAGCCTAAGAGACTAAGTTAAACTATATTTATAGTGTTAAAAGTTAACTTAAAAAATTTATCCTTAACATACCTTGAATTAACAGGTCGAGTCATAAGTAACTTCTGATGCAGCTAAGTAGAATCTATTGTTCGTATCTACCCGCTATGAGTAACCATGACAAGTTTTTGTTTTCACTATAAGATGAGGCTTCAGTTAGTCTTTTGTCAAATGTTTAGTGTGATACACGTTACGTTAAACTGTTTTTTTTAACCTCTGAAATGGAGAGTCAAAAAGTACATATTCGTCATGTTATGCCTCGGGAATTTAAACAAGGCAATAGTGCTAGGGGGACAGCTGAAAAAATATGCAGTATATATGGTGAAGGACTAATAACTGATCGGGCAGATAGAAATTGGTTTATAAAATTCCGTTCTGGAGATATGACCTTAAAAGACTAACCGAGGGCGGGACGTCCTTCCGACTTTGACGACAACCTTTTAAAGGCAATATTGGAGCAAAATCCAGATCAATCAACAAGAGGTATACCACATTTTACAAGGAAGGAATTGATAAACTGCCAGGAAGATCGGAGAAGGTTATAGATAATAGTGGTGAATACATAATAAATTAATATAATTTTGTTATTTAATGAGAGCAAAATAAATGTTTGATAAAAAAATGGAAGTTACTTATGACGACCTAAATAATATTTTTTTTTTATGAGAAAAACTAACCTGCTACAAAGAGTTTTTGACTGAAATATTTTCACTGCTTATTTATGAGGGGTTATTATAAGATACTCAAATTTCTTTTAGTAGTATGTTCGATGTCATTTATTGCTGTTTATTAATATAATTAATTATTTTATTCTATGTTGTCATTATTTATACATTTCTAACCTATATTAAACATTTGACTGCGCCCCCCCTAGCAGCCACTCAGTACAGAGGTGTTCTTAATTTGATTAAAAGTTTGTTTTATTATTTTTATTTTAGACTATTGTTGTATTTATGGACAGTTCCAGAGTTAATGGTTATAAAAAGATGATCATTTGTGAAAATTTAAAAAAATGAATACACCAGCCCTTTCAAAATAAAGCTATGAGTCGAGTTCTGTGAAAAAGAAGTCGAGTGAGTCTTGGTAAATGCTATTATACATTATTATAGAGAAATTATATTAAATCTTAAAATTACAAATCTTAAGACTACAACAGTAAAGATTTGGGTTTCATCAAAAATATACTTACTAAAAGAGCCAAAATAAAACTTTCATACCTACACACCAAAACATGACATAAAACTCAAAGTTGTTCTAAAGGGCATTCCACCAGATTTACCTGCAGAAGAAATTGTAACTGATTTTAAAGCCCAGGGGTCGGAAGTAAACAAAATCTATTAAAGGATAAAAAAATCAAGAAAAGAATGCCCATATCCATAGTATAATAATCGTTATTAGTAAAATTAAATAACAACAATAACTTCTTAAAAATTCACAAATTAAAAATATAATTACAAAATCAGCTCTTACTGAGGTTTAAAGAGTTTAGCACTCACTTATTTATTTTTTTTACTTCACAATTCTGGTCATGCAGTGCATCTCCGTCCATCCTCTTCCACTCTTTACCGGGTAGCTCCTCCTCAAGAGACTCTCATTTCACTGTACCACTGGTGGATAATACCTTCCTCTTCTTGATTCCCATGGGAACCATTCCATTATCTTCTTTGTCCTTGAGTCTGACTTCAATCTAACCTGGAGACCTGTCCATGCCCATTTCCCTATATGCACAGATATATCTGGGAAGCCTGTTTTTCCTTGGTCTTCCTATCCTTCTTTGAAAAATTTAGGATATACCTCTCCTTGCTTCAAACTGTACTCCAAACATTGTGGTCATGGTTCAGTGTTCCTAGCACTCAAGTGTCCCTAGCATATCTCGAAGAGCAGCAATGAAAATCTTGAGAGAGATATTCTGTCTGCTTGTATTCCTACTCCTTCATTGATGTGAATCCCCACATAAATTTCCCCAAGCATAAATTTTGCTGCTGAGTTCAGGTACATCTCTTAAATGAATTTTCTGATTCCTAGGCTGATATTTTTTTTCTTCAGAGCTGAGAGCTTAAGAGAGTCAAAGGGTTTTTCACATTCTAAAAATAACAAGCATGCAGGGAAATTAAACTCCTAGGCTTTCCATATCAGTTGATTAATTAAATAGATATGGTCTACTATCAATCGACCCTTCCTAAATCCTACTTGGTGCATTGATAGTCTTTTATCAATCGCAACTTAAATCTTCTGATTGATGATTTATGAGAGTAACTTGAGCAGAATACTTAACAAGGATAGTGAACTATAGTTTAAACCTGTAGTTCAGGTTCCTTTCCATAGTAATACTTGAAAATAAACTGCAATCGTCCAAACTTGTACATATCAAATACTGTAATTTCCTGAGAAAACATATAAGTGCAAAAATAACTAGCAGAAGGTTATTCATGTCAGGAATTCACCCATGTAGCCTGTACTGCCTATAATATAAAAAAAACCCAAATATTAAAAATAATCAGAATAACACTTCACAACACACTGCCTTAACGAGTCAATAGATGGTTTTGTACTAAAATGTAGCAATTTCCAAGAAGTACATCACTCCAACACAAAACAATGTTGGCAATATTTAGGAACCTAGAACTGAAACTCGGTAAGAAGAGACTAGCCATAAACACAGCTTCTCTGAATATAATAAGCCAAAACTCATTGAATTCCCTTTACTACAGAAATTAGACTAAATGGAGTAAAAAAAACTAAGATGAAATAATAAATAATGAATGAGGTATCCATAACAGATGTAAAATTACAATAATATTATACAATTAAAAAATATATCAAACCAAATGAGAACAGCTGATGTTGTAACTTACCGTATTTATTTTAATTGAATGAGTACTTTCATTACTTGACTAACGGACTATATCTTACACTATTATAAATTATTTCCTTATTATTATTTAACTTGGCATCTACTAATGATTGTACTCAAATTCTTACTCATAACCTTTATACTATGAAATCTTTCTACATAATTCCAAGAATTCTGTTCACCAAAATTCTGTCACATATTAATTTATACAGATCCACTCCTAGAACAGGCCATCACAGTACTTAGGATAATCTGTTTAAAGTAATATCTTTCCGTAAACAATACAAAACCATAAATCAATTATTTTATTTACAGGTGTTAAACATATTATGAACCAGGGACACAAAACAACACATGTTAACAAGAATATATTTTTTTATATACTCCCTCACTGGTTACATTGAACAGTGTTGACTATAGCATGACTTTAACATCTTTGGTTTTTTTTAACATAAATTTTTACAACATATAAGTCTTTTATTACATGAAATTTCTTATAAGAAAATTCTTACAACATGTAAGTCTCTTATTACTTTCTTATTAAAATCTTAAGTATAGTCGGAATGACTGAATCTTTTAGGGGGTTTAACAGTCCTACCAGATGATCTGGTCCTATTTTCTTCCGTTACAATGTTTTCTTGGTTTTGATTGTTAGTCTTAGTTGGTAACATTATGTGTTCCCTAGTTCTCTTAAATAATTTTCCATCGTCATTTTCTATTATATATTGTCTAGGACACTCACTTTCCTTTATTACTCTACCAGGTATCCATGGCTTATTTGTTGTCATTTTAAATTTTATGTGATCTCCAGGTGTTAAATCTATCAAATTTTTGTTATAATTTTTAGATACATTTGTACAACAAAATACATTTGTATTTTTGTTTATTTATTAATTTTGGTTGTAGTACATTTTTAGTGGCAGGTAATTTATCTCTCGGTCTTCTAGACATTTATAACTGTGCAGGTGACACATTACTGATTTTACTAGCTGTATTGCGGAAGTTTAAGAGAGCTAAGTAAGGGTCATCACCTGAGTGTGAGCATTTGTTTTATGGTTCTTACATTTCTTTCTACTAAACCATTTGATTTATGGTGGTAAGGGCTTGTTACAGTATGAGTTATGTCCCAACTCTGAAAAAAGTTACATAATTCTTTTGAAGTCCAAGGGGGACCACCATCTGTAACAAACTCTTTACAAATTCCATGTTGTGCCATTATTGACTTTAAATGTTTAATTACACATTGAACATTAAATTTGTTGCCATTTAGTAAGCAAACTTCTGGGAATTTAGAATAATAATCTACAACCAAGAGATACACTTGTTTGCCAAAATAAAAAAAATCTGCTCCACATTGTTCCCAAGGGTAATCGCCTATTTCATGATGGATTATTGGTAGCTTAGAATTATTTCTTTGAAAAATTTGACATGTTTCACAAGATTGTGTTAAATTTTTTATATCAGTATAAATATTAGGCCAAAATACTAGATTTCTAGCTCTTTGAATACATCTATCTTCTCCAAAGTGTCCTTCATGAATTATAGCTAGAATTTTTGATCTTAATGATCTAGGTATTATCACACTTGAATTACGAAACAATAATCCATTTGTGCTATGCAAGTCTTGTTGGAATTTAAAATATGGTTGTACATCTGAAAAGACACTCGAGATTTTTTCAGGCCATCCATAAGAAATAAGTAGGGTTTGACTTACTTGATCTATTTTAATTTCCTCTAGTCTACATACAGAAATAGCCAGGTTGTTGCAAATTAAGTTAATGTGCAAATTTACATCATTATCTATATCTTTATCATGATAGTTTGAAGTCCTTGACAAGGTATCCGCAATAGAGATAAATTTACCAGGTACATAAGTTACATTTAGTGAATATTTTTGTAATTATTCTTTGCACTACTGGTGGTAACTGGTGCAACGGTTTTTTAAATAAAGAAATTAAGGATTTATGATCGGTTTCATTAAACATTCCATTAAACATTCATCTGATATTGACAAATCCATATAACATGATGGAAGTACTCACTGATGTACTTATTGTAGCAATTACGGTTTATTTAAAAATATATTTTTCTACTATTTTATAATAAAAGGTAAAAGTACATTAATAAAAATTCATTGAGAATATCGGTTTATTTAATAATGATTAAGTTATATATATTATCTAAGGGTTCAAGTGCATAACATTATTATTTTAAATGCTTCATATTTACAATTTTCTAGAGTTATATACTTAAAATAATAAATATATAATACTATTAAAAAATGGATGTACTGTGTTGTTGGGGGGTAGTGTATGATCTTCCTGGCTTCTTGGTCTATACACGTATCTCAATCTATATTTTGTTTCTATCTTCATTACCTGGTCTCATGGGCACTGTCTAACTCACTCTTGACTCCCCAAGAGTAAGACTCGAGATGTTTGATAACTATGTTCTAAAGAAGTTAGGCATAAAACCCTGCTCTCTCCTTAACAATGATATTTATTGGCAACCTGTCCCTACCCCACAAACATATGGGTGGCTGTTAAGAGATGGTAATCTCCTTGCGCGATTGGTTTTTCTTAAGGGTATTTCCAGTGTTTTTTCATTCTCAGCGTTCGTTTCCTAATATCTACCTCAACGACTAGGGTACTTGAGGGTCTTTCCAAGGTACCTGCTTTTATTACTAAGGGTCAATGGCTTTTCCTGTTCTTTGTTTCCATACTCTAGGTGTGCCTTTCCAGTTCTTCGTATCCAAGACCCAAACAATACATATTTATTTTAATATAAAAATATGATTACAATATGCATTTGCTGAACCGTTTGAATGCACTCATAAAAATTAAAAACTTAAATTTTGAAAATATGGCACAATGAGCAAATTCATCAACTTATCAATAACAATATCTCACCTTAGCTAATACATCTCATCCAATCCAATCAATTTTTACATCCCAATCAACGATATCCCCTTAATAACTCACCACATATCAGCAGGACTTCCTTAAGACTCCTGTCTTTATCTTCTACCCTATTTAATCTATACATCTCTGACATTCCATCACACCCAAATGGCAAAAGATTGTTATAAGATGTCAACACACATCAATCCATACAGGATCATTTGAAATATTGTGATATGTTGATTTTTGATGGTGTTTTTGAGATAAACTCAAAATTAGTGAGCGTTGATGAACAATATACGACTCGTGTACCACAATTCACGAATATTAAACACTATTCGTTGCGTTGAATCTACCATTAATATGTATAATATAAATATTTTATTTTATAAACTTCAAAACAAGCAAAGTATTAATATCCGAAACAACTGGATGGCCAATGCCAGTTAAAAAAGGATCAAGAAGGCAGCGGAAAGGACAAGGAGTTATAGAATACCGAGAAGCTCAGGTACTCTTTCATCAGAGACCGAGGAGACGAGACCTAGGTAGCAACCCACGTTAGGTCACTCATTCATCTTTGAACCGGCAGGAGACCGTTTCAACAGGAACCAATATAAAGACCGGAGGAAGCACCAGGAGGGACGCTAGCCCAGGCACGGTTACTGCCTCGTGGTGCACAAGAGAAGACCGGCCACAAACTTTCACCCGGCATGGATCGAGAAACAAGGACGCTCAAGATGCTAATCCGAACCACACAACAGAAGACGACCATCGAAGAAAGCAACACAAAGAAACACTGGCCAGTCGCGGTTAGTTATAAGGTACAATTTTAAATTTAGTTTTAACAGTGTTATTTTTATACGTACGTAACTATTTGTATATTAATTTTAAATCACTTTGTGAAAATAAACAATTATTCCTTTTGCCAGAATTATCTCATTTTTATTAACAGAACCTTAAAATAAAGTAAAAGTTAAATATAAAGAATAAAAATAAAATATAAAAATGTATAATTAAAATATATGAATAAGAAATATCGTAATAATATCACAATGAACAATAGATTACAAGCACAAATGGAAAAACTTAAAACCTCTTTCAATAAAACATGATCAACTTAACATAGAGACAGTTGTATTTACCAAACGTGGACCAATATTAACCTACCATTTATCCTTAAACAATCCCAACTCCCCTGGTCCCATCCATTCCATTCACTACCTAAGAGTAAATTTTGACAGTTCCCTCACATTCACAAACCATGTAAGCAATAAATATAACAAAGCCAAAAACCTCATTAGTAAAATGTCACCCTACTTCCACAAAAAAATCAAAATTGACACCCAAAAACAAATCAATGCTATATAAGGCAGTAATAATTGCCCAACAATGGTTTGGAATTACATTTGTACTTAAAGTTACATGAAATTGGAAGTCGTACTTAAAATGAATAAATGCATTATAAACAACTACCCTCAATACACCATGTTAACATATCTAAAATTACTCACAATCCATCCATATCCATAGATAGAGGATTACTTTTTTCTAACTTCCATATCCACTAACTCCCTACAAGAGAAATAGGCAATTACAGAAGGCATACTCACAAAAGTTACCTATTTAATTTTATTTACTTATTAGGAAAGTTTTTGTATTGATTTTCCTACTGTTAAATCCATCACTTCATTACATTACTACTTAAAAAAAAGGCAGTGTAACTCACGAATAGGGTTTCAATGACTAAAGCATCTATTATTTTAATTCTGCTGCTTATGAGCAAAATTGTTTATTCTGTAAATAATAAACTTTACTTATAAAAATGAACACCATATTTAATTTAACTAGGTGAATTAGACTTATAGTTCCTAAATTGCAGATGGCAAAATACATATAAACCTCAAAACAGGCATTTTGAACAAGCACTGCACATAAAGCTGACATCTATTCTTAATAGGTCTATCCCAACAGTCCATTTGTTCTAAATTTAGGATGGAAGAGGAAACCTACTACTTCTTAAAAGAATAGGTTAGTGTTAGTTCAGCAAACTAAGGTTTTGCACCCTACACTGTGATAGGATTTCATAAGAGGAATTGTCCATAATAATAATAACCCTCCATCAAATTGAGTTTCTATGAGGAACATAAATATGGGGGGGGGGATAAAAATGGCCTAGTTTTCTGACCAATAAAACCTGTACAGGTCCCCCTCCATCCATACTTCAACCCAGAAAGTCCCCTAATTATTAATTATATTTGGAAAAAGTAAGAGACCCCATTTTTATGTTATGTCCTGAAGTTATATATAAGTTTTTGTAAATAGAATACTAAACATTCCATAATCTCGATTTCCAAGAATTATAATTTAAATCATGTTGCCAAACAAAATATGTTGGAACCCAAAGCTTGTTGATTTAGTAAATAAATAATTGGTAGAAGGATTGTTTACCATGGGATGATTATTGGATCTTGGTAGTATAAAATTACAACCATATAAACTAAAAGAAGGAAGTGAAGTTCTATTTAATATAAGGGTGTTTAGATTTGGATTTGAAGAAAACACATTATTTAAATGATGATTCCCATCTTGGGTAGATGGGAATAATATTAAAGGTAAAGGCTAAACTTTTACATCTTAGTACACAGAGAATATAAGAAAGTATTGCTCAATGTGAAATCGATGGACATAGAGGACACTTTTTATATTGTGGGTATTTGTTGTGATTATGGAGTGCTTCGTGATCACTGGAGAAATTTTTTTTTTTTTTTAACTGAGTAGGAAGTTTATTGGGTACCTGAATGGGAAAGACTGGTCCCCATTTTACAATTTTATAGAAACAGAAAAAAACATGTTTGAGGTTTGTCCTCAGGAAGGAGAAAAAAAAAAAAAAAAAATCTTAACAAAACACCATTATCATTAAAAGATTAAATTGTTTTTAATTTGACGAATGGGGGCATTATGATTTGCTGAAAGTTGACTGAAAAAATATTTTAATATATATTTAGCATTCTGGATTGTTTTTGACGATTAACTTGAGTTATAATGTATAGGGTTTCTATTGTAATTAAATTGTATTCATTATTATTAGATTGATTGCATGGTGGCGTTGATAAATGGACAAGTGATGTGTTTGTTGTTTATGGCCAACTCAACAGATGGATTTTTCCAGGTCTGTCTGTGTGTATTTATATGCATACTTAATCATATAAACAGATTTATTATTATTATTCAATTTTATTATGACATTTTGGCTGGTTGTGTATTGTAATTGACAGAATATATGGCAATAATATTGTCTTTATCAAGTTCTGATTATACTTCTTACTTGGGATGTGCTGCACATATTACTCCAATAATTAATAGTTATTATTGCTATAATATTATCTTTTAAAATGATTGGAAACACACCACCTGTAATATAACAGTAAATAATATAATTCAGATCTATATAATAATGATATTCAGATCAAGTGAAAATGTTGACAGCACACTCACAGTTAATACTCCTGGGTATGACAGACAACACATGTGAAAATGGATATATTTATAAGTAAGAAAAGTTCAAAACAAACAACCGAATTAACAAGCAGCTGGGACTATGAGACTGGAAATATTAGTGTCTTAAGTTCAATCTCCTAATTGGTTGAATATGGATGTTCATAAGAACACTGAGTAAACAAAGCAGTCAGAACTGGTTATAATTGTGTATGTGATAACTAGAACTGGGATTTATATGCATTTACATATTTTCTCCAGATTAAAGTATTTGTTTACCATCGATTACTACACTTAACTTAAAATAAATTTAGGCTAATTTTATTTTACACATTGCAGTGATTGTATTTTTAAATATTTCTTTCATTTTTTGTTACATATTTCTTTGGGAATTCTACATAATTTTTTTTAATTAAAATTAATTAGTGTCTTTCTATTGAAAGATGAGAATTTGGGAGAATGGTAATCTGCGGGGTGGATTCTCGGAACCCCATGGATGGCCTTATTTTTTTTGGGTATTTAGACTGAGAGTTGTGTACTTTGAAAGAGGCAGTTTTAGAGGAATGATAAATCTCGTGTCGGATTCTTGGATAACTCGACTGAGAATATTTTACTTTTCTAAACATACATAATCCCTTACCTTCACGCTTATAATTTCTATTGATCTGTCTCAGTCAAGTTACACAATAAACATGAAAGAGTAATTGGTAAACAATGCTAAAACTACCGACGTTAACAAGAGACCTAGCTGCCAAGTACATAAGTAAGTTTCTTGACAAAATATTTAGCAGTGATTTTATATTGATGATGCTGGGATAAACGAGTTTTGCACATTACATGAGTCAACTTTTAAATCACGAACCAGTGCCCTGGCTTTAGTTAGTGCCGATATCCTCTTTGATAAAATTGACAACTCTAATTTCAAGGATATTCCTGCAAAAGTATGATGGAAGAAAAATACTTGACCAAGGCATTTAAAAGAAAAACTTTTTAAAAAGTAAATAAATGTTAAAAAAAAGAAAATATATGTTGTTACAATACAATTTTGACCAGTGGACTTACAGTAATTGCATTTGCGTTTTCATTTTTAGTTACATATTTCTTGAAAATGAATATTAGACTTTTTTTATTACATATAAATCCCAGCCCTAGTTATAAGTAATACTTCAATAATGTTTTATGGGGGTATGGTGTGGAGGAACACAAAACTTGAGACAGTTTTGAAAATTCTAGGGGAGCGGTACGGCTACAAAGCTAAGCAACCAGCATATTTGTAATTAGTGATCTGTAAGGTAAAAGAGGAATGTACCCCTACATTTTACAAGGGTGTAAGGGATTATACTTACTAAGTCAATTTTGCCACTTACGAGGGTGGTCTGAAAAGTTTCCGACCTAACAAAGATACAAGACGTTTCTTCAGAAATTTTTTTTTTATTTTTCAACATAGTCTCCTTG
Organism: Acanthosoma haemorrhoidale; assembly: GCA_930367205.1. NCBI lineage: Eukaryota > Metazoa > Arthropoda > Insecta > Hemiptera > Acanthosomatidae > Acanthosoma > Acanthosoma haemorrhoidale. Next base: position 134,449,888 of record OV884011.1, read on the forward strand.
TAACTCTACACACTTCTCTCATCTCTGTAACCCGTCCAAATAGTACTCGGCGTTTTTCTCTGCAAAATAATCGTTCACGAAGGTGATTGCCTCTTCATTTGATGAAAATCTCTGTCCTCCGAGCGCAATTTTTAGATGAGGGAACAAAAAGAAGTCGCTTGGGGCTAGATCTGGTGAGTAAGGCGGATGGTCAAGCAGTTTAAACCGTAATTCATGGATTTTCGCCATGGCAACCACTGAGGTGTGAGACGTTGTGTTGTCTTGGTGAAACAGAATTTTCTTTTTCTGCAAATGTGGCCGTTTTTCCGTGTTCTTTTGCTTTCTGCCTTCAGCTTGTCAAGTAATGATGCGTAGTATGCTCCTGTAATAGATTTTCCTTTTTAAAGAAAATCGATTACAGTTTTGCTTTTTTTGGAGCTGTTCCCCCTTTGCAGTCCACTGTTTGGACTGTATTTTTGTTTCGGGCGTATAATGGTGTATCCAAGTTTCATCCACAGTAATTAATCAGCACCAAAACTCGGATTTATTGCGCCTAAACTGCGCCAACAGAGCATTGGAAATGTTCATTCGAACAGGTTTTTGGTCTAACGTGAGCAAACGCGGCACCCAATGCGGGGATAGCTTTCTCATCTCTAAATGTTGATTTAATATGTGACAAACACGTTCTTTTGACATGTTCATAACCTCTGCTATCTTCTCTCTCACTTTAATTTGGCGGTCGTCTAGCACCATTTGGTGAACTTTGGCGATGTTTTCGTCGGTAGTTGCAGTTTTTGGACGTCCCGAACATTCATCGTCCCCCAATCTCTTACGACCACGTTTAAATTCAGCTGCCCAAAATTTCACTGTGGTAAATGATGGTGCAGTCATCATACACAGAATCCAACTCATCTTTGATTTGCGTAACCTTACAAAAACAAATATTTAATGACAGCTCGATACTCAATTTTGTCCATTTTCATAAAAACACTCACAACGACTGTTATGCAACAACTGCGCGTCCAAAATGGCTGAAACTTTGGTGAGTAACTGTCAACAGATGAACAACGAAATTCACTAGCTTTTATTTACGACTGCTGCTATCTTCATGTTGAGGTCGGAAACTTTTCAGACCACCCTCGTACACAGCTTTTTATTTCAGAACCACTCATTTATTAGTATAATAATATTTGGTTTAAATAAATGTAATTGGATATTTATGAAAATACCATTAAAAGACAATATCTTCATGTCCTATGTTTTTTTTTAAGAACATAAAATTTCATCACATATTGCAGGGTTCAACTAGGAAGCTTACCTGATGTTCAGTACTTAAAAAAATTCAAGGGATTCACAATCAATGCAATGATTTTTTCTTTGCCTTTCTGATTCTTCCTTCTGTGCTATGTATGTGTTAAATGTAATAACCACTTTTTTCTCAACTATACCCTATTTTATGACTATGTTTATTGAATACAAGTATGGCATGGTTTGATGACAATAATCAAACTATTAAGTTTTATAAATGTGTAATAATTAACCAAATAAGTATTGAGTCAATGACGAGCAAACATTTCTGATTAACACTCCTCACACGTGTCAAAGAAATTGTCAAGATAGCTTTTGTTAATTTTTTCTTCACTGAAAATATGTTCAACTGTAAATATAATTCTTTTTTGGCATTGCCAAATTAATAATTCATCCTTAATTCACCAGTGGATTAAAAATAAAACAGTTTTATATGTCTACTATAAAAAATAAATATTGCCACACAAATTATTAAATAATCTAAAACAAGTCAAAGAAACGCGAGTAATTCTTTCTTCATTATTTACATACAAAAATAGTAGAGCAAATAGATATATAAGTCAAGATTAACAACTCTACATTTGGTTCATTACAAAAAATTACTGTAATCCTGATGATTCCTATCACAATTGCAAAAGGCAATAAATAATTTAATGAAAAATTATTCAAATAAAAGTAACTTCACAGCACTCTGTTTGAAAATAGATCAAAGGATCATTGTAAATATAAAATAATGGGTGATTAACAACAAACTTCGTACCCTGCAACTTAATAACACTTCAATTCAAATAGTCCACTTCCTTTAAAATCTACACCCTTTTCTACGATTTAGAGTGGTTTATATTTTGAACTCTCCTTTACAAACTCTCTGGAAAAAACAACATGGAAATAAGTAGTATATTGTTGAGTAATTAATAAATCCTATTTAAAGTAAATTTATTTATTTCATTAATTATTGCCAAACAAAAAAAAAATTATGGTTCGAACTTGAAACCTTGATTAATTTCAGATAGAACCTTACCAAGCTATATGAAATGAAAATCGTATAGCCCCACCCATCCCAGGTTTATCCTGGCCATGTTACTATTTTTTTTATCTTTCACCGATAATTATTAAAATGTACACCATGTAACACAAATGTGAGGGAATACAACCTAAAACTAATAATTATTAATAAATTTACTTTACTTCTTGACTTGTTTTTTATATTTTTTTTAGAGGAAATGTTATTATGGGAATATGCCCCTTAAGAACTAATATTTATTTAACATAAAGTTGGTTCATTGATATTATCAACCCCAGTTTAAATTTATAATGTGTAAATAAAATAAAAAAATGTTATAAAAAATATGCATAAACAAATAAAAGTCACATACTTATGAGGAATTAAAAATATAAAATGAAATAAATGTAAACCAAAACAATACAAAGAAATAAATCAAAAGCTTGTGGATTGTAAGGGACAATGAAAAGGTTTAGGGGAAGTATGAGATCGAGTAGACTACTATGTTTATCTACAGTAGAAGAGAGATCAGCATTCAAGTCTCCAGCCAAAACAATATTATTATATATGGTATGGATGTTCGGTTGTATAAAGCAATATTGGGATAAGTAATTTATGTACTAATAAAGGTACAATATAAAGAGTTGGCCAAAAAGTCCATTCGGTTTTTTAAGCAAAAATAAGACACAACTTTTAAACACAAAGCGATTTATTCAATCAATGGTATAGTTGCCGTTTTGTTCCAGTATCTTCTGCCATCTCATGGGCAGATTCATAATACTATGCTCAAAGAATTTCCTGTCTTTACTGGCAAAAAAATTTTCCAAGTGGATTTTTACATCATCTTCAGAGTTGAAGATCTGTCCATTCAATGAATTTTGAAGAAACCGAAACAGGAGGAAATCTGAAGGTGCAAGGTCGGGCAAATATGGAGGGTGCGGCAAAACTTCCCAGCCAAGCTCAAGCTACACATCCGAATTGATGGTCCTGTTCCTGGGAAGAAGTTCGTAAAAGACAACACCCCTCCAATCCCACCACATCAAGAGCGTAACCTTCTTTGGGGGTTATTTGTAGTAATTCGCCGCGCTTCCCCCATGAGCGTTCGCGCTCCACATTGTTATAGACGATCCACTTTTTGTCCCATGTCATCATTCTCTTCAAAAAAGGATCGTTTTCTTCATGTTTCCGCAACAAATCGCAGATGGAAATCCTTTGGGGGAGGTTAGCCTCACTAAGTTGATGGGGAACCCAAACATCGAGCCTGCTCACGTAGCCAAGATGATGCAGATGGTTTTCAATACTCGATTTGGATATTTTGAAGATAAATGCAATCTCCCTAGTTGTATAACGGGGATTGGTGTTCCTAATTCCTTCACTTAGTTGCTGTTAATCTCAGTTGGGAGGCCAGAGCGAGGTGCGTCTTGAACCGAAAAATTCCCCGATCTAAATCTTGAAAACCACTTCTGGCACACACGTTCTGTAACAACATCCTCTCCGTATACAGCGCATATCTTCCTGCAAGTTTCCACTGCTTTCTTGCCTTTTTTAAAATAAAAAAGCATGAGATGTCGATAATGTTCGTTTTGGTTTTCCATTTTCAGGATGATCCTAAACACACAAAATACAATCAGTCTCGTCGGAATTTTGTGTCAAACTGCGTTGAAGTGTCTAGTATCTGACGAGAGCGCACTCGCAAGGGACGGACTGAAATTAGCTACATATTAGACTGCTTGAAGTTTCGTGACGACAAAAACCAAACGGACTTTTTGGCCAACCTGATACTATAAATAAAAGCAATAAATAACTTACTGTATGGTGCTGCTGAGTCCTATATCCTTATAAATGAATTTGTGCCCAAAGCGCAGATTTTTATCAAATTTAATGAACTTAATCGGACTTTTGCCTTGCCTTGAAGCTTCAACAGTTTCATATAACTAAAACAAGTATGCACATGTAATGAGGAATCATTATTAAATTATAATGAGCTAATGAAAGTATTGAACAATTTATGAATATTTGTGAGTTTTCAGAAAAAGAAATCAAGATGAAAACAAATGCGAATGAGGCCTTTGTCATCTGAGCAGTACATTTTAGGTTATGCTCCTGATTATTATACCTTAGCAAATGTTATGCACCATTATTTATTTATGTATTTTGTTTGCTAAATATATTTTTGTTGGTTCTCCTCATAGTACCATCACTCACAAATTTGTTCACACCATCTTATAATTTATGCATTTTGATATGTGTATATGTATATTATGCTATTATTAAAACATTAATTTAGATTTATACATTATTTATTAAAAGTATTATTAAAGTTATTCATCTGAAGAATTTATGTATGTTGTAAGAAATACATCATAATCTTTGTCAGCAAAATGTGACTATTTCCCAGAATAAAGACTTTTATTTATTTATTCACCAATATGTAGGAAGTGTAGTTTATGAATGAAGGTATTTGATAGTTCCATGTTACATCGGATAAGAGTATTGGTAATTAGTCGAATTGCTGGTTCTGGGTTTCTGAGTTGACTGAACAGTTTGGCTTCACACCCCTCAGGATTTAATGTTCCTAATTTACAGTGAATAGACTTTATATTATTTTTTTTTATTAGTTAAATAATGATCAAGCATAACTTAATTTTACTTAAACTAAATTTAAGGTAGTGCCATTATGGTTACTTTGATCCTGATAACTATTCTTTTTAAGCCTTTTTCTTATAAACCAAGTTTTTTATTTACCCATTTGTTTTTAAATAAAGTTATGTTGCTTTGCTGTACCAAATATAATTTTCTTGTTCCTTTATGAATACTGTGTGCACGCAACTCCACCCCTACTTAGTATAAACATATTTGAGCTTAGAGGCACAAAGCAAAGTTCTACTAACCTCTTACTACATACTAATTTATTAAGTTTTATAAGTTATATAATTTATAAAGTGAAATTCAAAATAAAACTTATTTTTTTCATTTATATATGAGTAAGATTAACCTATTTGTAAATAGGTTTGAAAAAACCTTCATGTTATGAAGCACTGTTCTATATACTACGATGATTCATTTTCTTTTATTATAAATTAATAATATTAATTGAAAGACTTTAATGAAACTTACTTTCCGTCCAAGTTTAATTGGAATGACTCGATCATCTTCAGCATGAAGTATAAGGATTGGTGCTTTAACTCTAACTAAATGGCGATCAGACTGGAACTTGAGCCCATTTTCATACATTGGCTCCGTAAAGAAAAAATCAAACCATGGCAAATATCGAAACACCTGTATATGTTGACAAAATTTAATAGTCAATAATAATTAATTTATCGGAAAGAGTACATTTCCCAACAATTTCTTCTACTCATGCATATAATCAAAGCTAACAATGAATTCACAGAATAATAATCAATACCTTTTTTTTTTTTTTAAACTAAAGTTTAATACCTTTGCCAGAGGATAAGACCGAACTTCATCACACATATTATTAAATGGAGCTTCAAGGATAAGACCGGAAATGGTTTTTCCTTCTGACTCTAGTTCATCTAACAAGTGAGAGGATATCCTAAAACATTAAAAATAAAATAAAAATCAATTTCTCAATAATTTGGAATAAGCGAAATGTAATAAATAAATTATTGTTATATTGCCTTAAAATAAATAACTATAAAATAAAATACATTAAGATAAAACAAAGTATTATCAGTAATTTAACTTTCTTTAAATATGTGATCATAATGAACTAAAATTTTAACTCCTCGATTTTTGTAAAATTGCAAGCTTTTCTCAGTTAAACCCATTTAGGCTACTTATTTTCAAACGAAGTTTAATTATTAGTCATACATTACAAGTAATAATTGGTAGCAGAAAAAAGAAGTTATCGCGAAACATTTCATATAGTTGTAAGCTTATACCATTTTATAGTGGATTAAAATTGATATCAGATTTTAATCTTTAATAAAAAAACAGATCAGGGCTTAAAAACTGTTTTAGGACTGTAGACAAGTTTTAGAATTATATTTAATATAAATTTAAATAAAACTCCTTAGTCTCTCTACAATTATTTAGCAGGTAAAATATTTTTGACAGGTCTCAGCTGTCATTCTTAGCTACTAGAACCGTTTTACCAAATAAAGAATACAGAACAGAGACTAAGGAGTAATTTTAATATTATTCATCAATATCATTTCTTTCAACTTGTAAATATATCTATTTTTTAAAATCATACATAAATTGGGTTTATTTAATTTTATCGTTATACAATGATGTAAACAGTAAAGTATTTTTGGAAAAGGTTTCTGAATCAGATTAGATATTTGTCATGGAGACAGCTCAGCACTTTACACAAAATATAGAGGGGTCTGTTATATCAACATTTCATACTTTCTGCTGAACTAATCAACCTATTGTTGCTATCAGTTTCTATTAGTTGTCAGGTTCATACAATCAATACTCGGCATGAGTTTAGCACCTTACAAAAAATGCTTCACCTAAATATTTTACTCCTTCCAGGACCAGGAATGCATAAAAGGAGTAGCAAAGGAAAATTTTCAATTGGTACATTGGAATGGAAAAATTGAGAGGGGCTGGCAGCTCATCGATGTAAACAGTGACATCAATATCCCCAAAACAGTCAAAGGAGTTATACATACTTAGTATCAGAAGACTTCATTGGTAGGATGGGAGGATATTTCAGAATACTAGAATCAAAGCTCGGAACTATCGGGCTTTGAGGCAGTAATGGGTTGTTGCATTAATAAAGAAGACGAAGACAGCTAAGCAGCAAGAATGAAATTCCTTTGAGTGTATTTGTCTGATACAACTTGTAAAAACCAAATGAAACCACTCACCATAATAAATGTTCACATGTAAAAGTACTTAGGGCGTTGGACTACTGACATTTCCTAATCTCTGACAAGCATCATATCTCTATATTATATGAAAAAGTTTTTGTCACGCTATACTGTAAGTGACCTTTGCCACAGCATGGGATCTAAATGATTCTTAGGTAGCATTTCAATTGGCTACCCTTTCGCTTCACCAACCACCACCATTACAAGTGTTTTATTTTTTTCATACTGTGACAATAATCAATTATTAAATAATGTGACTAATAATAATAATTATGAATAATGTGACTAATAATAATAATTATGAACAAAATATAAAAATAATATGGAGCATTGTTTATTTATCAAGGATATATTTTATAAAGAATGAATTTGAATAATTATTAAAGGTGATAGTTTTAACAGTTTAAATAGTTACTATAAAAAATTGCTAATTAGACAATAATTGTCATATAGAAAGTTCATTCAAGATCAGTTCCTCAATATAAAGAAATATATTATATAAGTTGAATGTTTTAGAATACAATAGTTCTAGGCTCCAATTTGTTATTGTAGATGATTAGGATAGTAAACATTGTCTGATAGAAACATCAGTAAGGCCCCTGACTTTGATCTGTTACATGCTCATGTAATAGTTTAAAATTAATTAATCTCAAATAACAGACCCCCCCCAGAATATATACCAAACCAAAATTAAGGTATAGGCTTAAGTACAGTTGCCTGCATTTAACATATACACAAAACTTACAACAAAAACTACTCAACCTCACCTCATGATATAATAACAAAAACTTACCCTGTCCCTAATGAATGGCCCCAAAAAAATAGATTGGTGCCATTTGAATGATTTTTTACCCAATTATAAACAGCTTTAGAGTCGGAGACAACTCCAGGTTCTGAAGGCTCCACAGGACTAGAATCACCATAGCCTAAAATCATAAAATATTAACTTGAATTTAGGGCCATATTTTTTTACCAGCTAAGACATTCATTTCTTAGATATTTACATAATGTGGAAAAATTATTATTTCAATGTATTGTTTGTGATGTCTCCATGTTCTAGCATTATTACACTAACATTGGGGCTCTTTTATGACTCAGAACAATGTCTTGTACAAATACTAAAGTAATTGTACAGAACATTTTTGAAAACAAAGTGCAATAGACTCTTTCATATCCAAAAAAAGATTTATCAAAGTCTATATTTTCCTCAGTAGAGCTTTTGTCTCAACATGTTAGCTCAGAAGTGTTGGCAAAAATAGCCATGTTTAGAAACTTTATTGTTAAATCACAAATTCATGACTAATGGAGTCTGTGTAACTTTGGATATGAAAAAAGGGAGTATCTCCAAATCTTCACCTCAAAATTGTATTGTTCGAAATATATATATATTATTACGTTCTTTGAAAGATATGTCGTAATTTTATTTTTTATTCTTTTACTTTAAATTTATTTTATTTACTTAATATTAGGTTCTATTAACAAAAATAATTCTGGCAAAAAGATGAATTTAATTTTGCAAACATAAAAAAATAAACTTATATTAATTATATAAATACTTGTCTATAAATTCGATTCCTTTTCTTCTTTAATTCTATTCATTCTTTAAACAAAATTAATACTTCTTCTTTTCGTGCTATTTCTCTTCCGTTCTGCTTTAAGTCAATAACCACTAACCAACAAAGTTTTTAAGTTTCTCTTACTCACTGGTTAAAACTAATCTGTATCATGGGCTGATCCCAAAACTAGACAGAGTAAATGCTGTGTTTTCATCATAACAACAACAACTATACTATAAAAGTTTTTCCATGATCACTAGACCCAGACACCTATACACCAGGCCGAACCCATAACTAGAGAGAGAATAATTCTGTGTGTTTTTATTATCACAACAACAACTATACTACCTTTTGTTTTTTCCTCCACTCTCAATTGTTTTTGTTTGCCTTCTTGATTCAAGGTTGGATTAAATATTTATATACAAACTCCACAATATCTAATATCACAACAATATATATGTATGTAAAATATAAAAGACTTATACAATTACAAGATAATAATTGTATTAAGTAAATTATTTCTGTTGTTGGCTCTCAAAACTATGTTTTTATTACTATTGAATTTCTAGAGGCATTCCCATATTTAATAGGTCTTTAACCAAGAGGAAAAAATCAGAACTGTAATTCTTTTAAAATAAAGCTTTTGAGCTGATTTAAGAAACTGCTTAGTTAACAAATATAAATATAGGTGTTATATTCTTACTATATTAAAATTACATGGATTCTTCAACAATTTATAAATAACACTACTTACTAAACTCCTAATGTAATATTATCAATTGTTGTAATATACAAATTATAAATAGAAAAGAAGACTGAAGTCATCTGAGTCTAGATTGTAGACAACTTTAATATTGGGAATTTGAACACACTTTTTAAAAAAACAAAAGAGAAACACACCTGTCTTCAGTGGACTAAGGCTTCCGCTAACTTTCTCTGTTTTGGCATATTATTTTCTACATCTTATTAACCCCATACGCCAAAAGTCTCACCCAGCCAGTGGAAGTGGGGAGACTCACTTGCTCTACCTGGAATTCCGAACATCATTTTGGCCGGTCTAGAATTATTTATTTGTTTGACATGCCTGAGCCAGCACAGCTTGCCTTTTGGTAATGTCTTCACTATGTATGGAGGATATAGGAGCTTTAATTCATTTTTGATACCTAATCCTCCATAATCCCCTTCTTTCCTAATTTTGTCATATACATGTTTTAGCTATCTTTAATGATAACCAAAGTTTCACCTACTATAGGATACAGTTTTAAATATCTTGAGAAGACCTTAGAATCACCTATTTCCTAGCATTGCCTCAGCCTCATTGCTGTCCCTTGTGATGCCTTTGCCATGGTAGTTAAAAGAATGACATTCTGGTATTCCATCTCTTCTAGGTTGATCTTTCCGCCAGCAAAATTTTCTGCTGCCTCGACTGCTATGGTAAAAAATCCATAAATGTTTTGTCTTTTCCATATTTATAGCTCCCTAGCTGCAGTTTGGTTCCCTCCAGAATTGGCCAAAGGAATAATTGACCTCGGTATGGTTCCACCAACATTTGTTTGTATTCTTATAACCAGGACAATAAAAACTTAAAGAGAACCAATAAGAGGCCTCTTACTAACTGCCTCAGTCATGTTTCAAATTCTGATAATACTTCACTTACCTGTACTTGACAGAATATATTTTGTAAAAAAGTGCATTACAAACTATGAGTTCATTGTTAGCCATGAGTATATAAATGAATTGAAAAGTTTAACTGGAAATCAGGTTAGGTTGTTGAAAAAGAGTTGTTAAATAATGCAGACATAAATAGTATATTGAAGCGTTAATGAATAAACTTAATAAAAACCTAATAACTCTTTTTCATAAACCTAAATCTATTTCCTAACAAACTCTTGACTCATTTTTAATTACAAATAAATTAATGCAGCTGGTTTTCTTTTGTTTATTTAGCAAGACCTTAAGCTTAGATTTCTGTTGTTTTTTTTCAGCCAGAGGAGGGGGGGGGGAGGAACTAATTTAAAGATTTCAAACAATAATTAATGATTGGTAAATTTTAGAACTTGTAAATGAAGAGGACTGGGCTCAAGTCAAGTGATGAAGATAGAGAAACCATTAAATAAACCTCATTTATTCTGAAGAGGGATCCCATGCGTTAGTCATAAGTTTCTTTAATTGTTCTTGTAACCTTTGTTATAAATTAGATAAAGAGTAAGATGTTATGTCAGACAATATAAGGATAAGGATATAAGGAGTAAGTTAGACAATGAGGGAGTAAAACTACAAATTGAGACAAAATAATAAATAAGGAATTTTGGGAAGAATCCATTGAAAGAATTAGGTCACACCAGATGAATAAATTTTTCTGGCGAGACTCAAGGCTTTCATTGGATTCTTCCAAATTTTTCTTTACTTTTTTGTGAATACCAAGAATTTCTTATTCTTTCTTTTTAAAAATTTTCAAGGGTTGGTTTAAAATTAGTAAAACTTGAACAGCTATTGATGTGGTACTTATTGGGTACCAACATGATATAGAAGCTCACGGAATATTAACTAAAAAATCAATATTTCAATTCAAAGAAATAAAGTTTATGTTGAACATGTAAATAAATGTTGAAATCGTATATTTTTTTAATATAAAAATTTAAGTCAATAACACAATCATGGTTTCTTTAGCTTAATAATGATGATGATGGCTAGAGAATATATTAAAATTAATGAATCATTGCTGCTTACTTCTGTAATCAAAAGCTATAACATGGTAATTATTCTGTTGAAGAATCTTATAGAGTTCTATCCTGTGGCCGGATCCCCTGTTGCCAGAATTACCATGCATATAAATAAATATTGGCGAGCCATCTCCCAGCGCCCTTTCATATTCCCTTGTGGTAAACTCTTTCAATTTAGGAAGAAATGATCGAGGTAAAACTTGCCTGAAACAAAGGAAATAATTAGTTGAAGTATATATTATTTCTGCTAACATTATCCTGTAGTTACTTATTAAACTTAAAGAGTATAGGAATATATGTTTGATAATGGGAAAACATGTTTATTTTTGAGCTTCATAGGTATTTCACCCAGGAAGGTTAGTATTTATGACACTTAAAAGCAAAAATTGAACTGCTTATCACACAGGAACTGCCTTAATGATTTATCTATGACTGGAAAAAGAAATGATATCACTTTCTAACATGTTACTCTCCCTCTCCCTCAGCTCAGACATGTTGGGAAAAATAGCCATGTGTAGTGACTTCATTACTACATCACAGTACAATTCATGACGATTGAGTCTGTAATGTATATATGAAAAAAGGGAGTACCTCTAATTATTTGTCTCAAAGACAGCGCCATTAGAATCCTCACCATTTGTTTTTTTATTGACTAAAAGATTTCCTTAAAATGTTCACTGATTAAAATTTGTTTATCTGAAATATGAGCTTAATTGTATTGTTTGGAATATATATGTATAAAAACATAATGGGCTTGGTGAGTGGATGAAGAAGATAATAATTTTATTACATAGGTGATTTCTATTGTTGGCTCTGAAAATTATATATTTTTTTAAATAGTAAATTTATTGAGGCAGTGCCACATTTAATACGTCCTTAACCAACAGGAAAAAATCAGAACTATAATTCTTATAAAGTTTTTGAACTTCAACTTGTTAGAAAAACAGATCCCATACTTTTTTACAATTGCTGTTATTGTATTTTAAGCAACTAATACCATAACCCTAATGTGTTGTGGAATAAATATTTAAAATTTAACTGTAGATAGCATTATAGGCAGACACAACTGATTGTCGTGGACCTATTTAAAAGTAAAGGCATTATCTTAGGGCATTACAATCATTAAAAAAACAACTTATATACTTAGACCTACATTTAAAATCTATTAACACATTTATATTCCAGTGACTTTTCGTCCAGTGACAGTTGTACATTAATGAATTGACCTTATCTCACTTGCAATTTTATTCAAAATAATAAAATACTTATAATTTAAATCAAACTGAAATAAAAAATAACAATGAAATATACTTCTTGACTTATGGGGAAAATAGGGACAGCTACAATGTAATTATCCTATAATTTCTACATTGAAATTATATGGGTTCTTCAATAAGCTATATCTAACACAACTTACCAAACTCCTAACGTAATGTTATCATTTGTTGTAATGTAAAAATTCCTAGAGCCAGAAAGGCCGAGACTGCTAGGTGATTTAAAATTAACTGGAATATTCACTGTAACATAATAATAAAAATAGAGTGATATTACCAATTTTAGATGAGGCATTAGCAAACATTTTGAATGTAATTTAGAACTTACCAAAATTAAGGAAAAGAAGACTACGTTGAAAGGAATATGAGTTTTTGTACACTAGTGGAATAATTATGAATATCAATATAAAAACCAACAAAAAACATATTGCTGTACCAAGAAGAATTCTGAAAGATAAAAAATAAATTAAAAAAGGTTTATGATAATTAGCCCAAAAACTGTTTATCAGTGAAATCTACTGCAACATGGTTTCATTACACAACCTACAAATGCAAGTATATTATGAAAACATTTTTTATGCAATAATTTTTTCAAGTGAAAAAACCCACAGTATCTTAGTGGTTAGTGCATGAATAAGCACTTCTAATCCTTCCTAGGAGCTGCATAGCTGAAAAGCTCTCTCAGATCTGCATTTCAGCTGGTCCGTTTTCAATTGACACAAAAATACTAGCCATAGATCATTCAGAGAATTTTTTCTTCCTATACTGTCAGAAGCCTTTAACCTGGTTCATCCATGCTTCTCATACTTGTGTGGTGTAGGATTTCTCAAACCTTTTGCGAGAGCCCTCTGCACAGCATAGACAAATAAATTAATTACCACTTATTATTGCTTTAATAATTAGTCTTGGTTTAATGTATTCTATCAGGACCAAACTTAGTAAAGTTGGGTCACAATAATCTGACAATCACTCTGCACGGTACTGTCCAGTTATATTATTGACACCCTTTGTTTTTCAAATTGGAAACCCTACAATCTAGCAGTATAAAAGAATTTTACTTCCAGGAACCTCAGTATGTAAAGCATTCTATACATTTTAATGAAATTGTTTAAATTGAGATATTAATTATGTAACAAATTTGGGTGACAAATTTACAGGATTTGATTTGAAGTAATAAATGATTTATAAATTTATAGATATGATAATGTAACAAGTAAAAAGAACCTATTTAATCCTTGCCAAACCTTTAACAACTTTTCGATTTAGTTTCTTCTGAAACCTCACAATCAGGCCACAGATAGATCAAGTTTGATACAAAGGTCAAAAGAACACAGACAAACACGCCAGAATTCCAAAATTAACTGACTAGGGCCTCTAAGAATAAAAGTTACCTATTATTGAGTGGTACAGTGACAATCTTATTATGACCCTTGATTGTGGCACCTGATTAGGTCTGTCAATGGATGCACAATACACAAATATGAGGATAGTTACACTCAAAACTAAAAATAATCACAGGGACATTCCCTGGTGGAACAATATTCTTGAAAACCTAAGCAAACTTGCCAGGAAACTGTTCAATAAAGCAAGAGAGCCACCAAATGCTTCAAATACAAAATGTGACCAGCTGAAACCTAACCATGTAATTAGGAACATTACTCTCAGTATTCGAAACTGAGAATAAAGATATAGTGATCTGAGAGCATCCCAAGAAAGAACATTCCAATACATGCCAAGTTGCTTTAAAGGCAGCATGAGTCTAACTCATATCATCATAACCATAAGGTCACCTTAATTTGGGTACCTGGTGATGAGGGTATTACAGGTGATGGGATGGATGAAAAACTTGTTAGAAAATGATTCAAAGTGTTCATAAAGGGCCAGAACCATTTTTCAGCTTCAATAAAAAAAATGTGAAAAGGAAGCCAATAAAGAAATATTAGTAAGTAAAGGAATGAGACAGAGAAAACTTTCTAATTTTCTCAAAACAGAGGGAGAAATTTTCTTAGGGGATTTTGAAGATCTGAGATTAGATGATCTCCAATCATTTCCATGTGTTGTCAATAATCTATAAGACCTTCTGGATTACCACTTGTAAATTTTGACCTGGAATACTCAAGAGTAATAACACAGAATTTTAAATATTAAAATTAGAAAAGCCAATATTATAAATAATAAATATAGAAAACACAGCAAATGCAACAAGCAATATAAAGAAAATGTACTGGCTATACTGTGTGGGTGTGTGTGTGAAAACAAACAAAATATGCCTAACCAAACACTTAATGACGATGATTTTGCAATAATATATTATTAGGCTACAATGAATTTACTCAACAGACTTTAATTACACATAATTTAATTAGAAACTTAAAGAGCTTTACTATCTAAAAACTTTTCAAGTGTGGAACTGATGATGGACTAGCACGCTCAAAAGGAGTATCCGGTGGAAGTAATTCCTTCAACCAAGAACTGACTGAAGCCTAATATAGTCAACTCCATTTCTTATAGCTAGCAGATTAAAATAAAAAGGAAATTCTGTAGCAAACTTATTACTTCCCAAACAGCTGGAAATCACCCATCATATGCACGATTTTAATGACTGGAAAACCAGAACATGACATTTGAAAACAAAAAGTTCTAAGATGATTCCAAATTCTAACAGCGGATATTAACTTACCCTAACTGGCCACTAATTAGAGTTGTTATGGTGACAGTCCAACATTATCATTATGCAAGTAGACGAAATGACCAAAGGTTTTTAAGCAATCCAGTAGTATCAAGGAGCATTCCTAGATGTACTAAAATCTTTAGAAACAGCAAGACACTAAGGACTGCTTTACAAAATAAAATGACTTCTACAGATGGTTAATATTTCATTGTGAAATACAGGAAACAGCAAGTATTATCTGGTAATGAAGTTTAGAAAAATCCTTATGCTGAATAATATATGCTGAGATCATGTGACCATAATTACAACAAATCATTCAATTGTGTTAAGAACTTTTTCGAAGACCCAACAAAACTGTTAATACTATTATATTATAGTTGACTGGAAATTTTTATTTCACAACATTAGTAGAAAGTGTGTGCTCGCTCACTGGTGTAATAAACAAGTGCGTGATTTCAAACAGTCTACACAGAAAATAATTGCAGGACAATTTAATGTTTAAATGGGTAGGAGGTTTAAATAGGCTAAACTTTTTCTGGTTACAGGATATGTGATTAGCGGTTTTTTAATTTTATCATTTTTTTTTTCTTTCATAGTCCCTTTAAATTTACAAATAATTATATATCCTCAGGCGAATCTATTTACAAATTATTTTTGTATTTCCTGTAGCATCGCTACATTATATACAGGTTTTTTTATTTTATAAAAACTATATAATGAATAAACAAGTATAATGATATACATTATACGTAACTGGTCTAAACTGACTAATAAAGGTGATGGGGCTCACCTTTTTGATCAACCTCAAAACTAACTTACATACTAATTCTTAACCTAATTTTTCCCCGACAGTGTGTTGCCATCGATGCAGAAGGTGGTGGGGACATAGTGTTAAACACTGGGTTTGTCATGTGCTGCAACGAGTCAAAAAACTTAATGTGTCTCCAGCAGATGAACTCACCCACCGAGCAACGTTGCACACCAAGCAATGGGTGCAGGTCAGCGTTCTTCAACCTCTCGAGAGAGGTATGTCGGACCACTTTTCGCATGATCCCATTCTGGAAATGTTGGAGACATTTGGCTGTTTTGTCAGTCAAGTGGGTAAATAGCCGGGCACCCTACAGCAGAGCTGGCCGGAGGACACATTTATATATCATCAATTTGAGACGAAGCGACAGGTTGGGTGAAGTTAGGAAGTGCAATAGCCCAACACTTAACACACTTAATGACGATGATTTTGCAATAATATATTATTAGGCTACAATGAATTTACTCAAGACTTTAATTACACATAATTTATTTAGAAACTTTCTAAAAACTTTTCAAGTGTGGAACTGATGATGGACTAGCACGCTCAAAAGGAGTATCCGGTGGAAGTAATTCCTTCAACCAAGAACTGACTGAAGAACAGACCTGTGTCGTACTTTTTCTATTTTATTACTAAAATGAGTAGAGAAATGGAGATGCCTATCCATCGAGTGCATTGAGAAAGCTGGTGAGTTCTCTTGCCATCCTATACTATACGGTTTAGGCAAGGATTTTTCCCCTTTTGGAGGGAGAAGATTACGCAGTCGGTCTTCCCGGCATTTACACTGATGTTTAACATCCCCAATCTGTCACTGATAACGTTACAATCTGCCCCGGCCTGTGTAAGAGCTCTTTGCACACTCATGCTGCTGCTGTAAACCGCAATGTCGTCGGCGAAAGCGATTACAGTAGCTTTCTTATAGTTTGTCTCAAAAATTTCAGATGTGTACATGCTAAAAAGAACCGGAGACAGAACCGCACCTTGAGGAACTCCACAAGTCAGAGGGAATGGGTTAGAGAGGCAATCACCCACCCGTACCCTCACTGATTTGTTCTTCAAGAACGAAACCAACATGGTGTATAGCTGCTCTGGGAATTCCCAGTCGAAAAGCTGTCGGCACAGTATCCCGTAATTTTATCATTAACCAAGATAAAAAAATTTAGCAAATCAACTTTAATATAAAAAATATATACTTATAAATCAAATAAAATTTAAAAAATATTTCCGAAGAAATTCATGAAATTTTCATACTGCTCCTTAACTGGTGGGGAAGGATGCCAATTAGCCAGTGGAGGTTTTGCGAAACTAAAAATTGTGGTGCTCACTCACAAACAGTGCAAAAAAATGACAAATATTTTATACTTTCATTATTTATGATTTTGTAAATTATTTTTCAAGACATTTAATTAAACATAAATATTTGGACCATTTATTTTTAAGTGGAGTAAAAATCAATTTTTTCTTCTTTTATATTATAAGGTTATCATTTTAGTCGATTAAAAAATATAATTAAATTGTACTAAGTTTGGCAATTTTTCAACAAATTCAAAAATATGTAATTTTTTCATGTAATGTCATTTATGCAACAATGACTTTTATTTGAATTTAACTAAAACAATATTTTCTTTCTGGGTCGTAAATGTAATTACACAGCTTTCACAATTATTGAAATTGATTTCTGTGCGATTACATTTACAAGAAAATAAAATAAATATATTAAACTATAGAAAAATAATGATTTATTAATACTTCCTACCTGTATCCTGATGTTAATATGAAATTAACCATTTATAGAATAAAATTGAATAATTGTAAGAAATATTTTATTAAATTCAACTTTTAAGTCTACACTTTGAAACTAATACTGATTCTAAGAATGTGTTTAACACAAACATTTTGTTCATTTGGAATTACACAAACTCATGACATGTTAATACACATAATATTATAACTGTTGCCTCAGCACTTTTGTGGCTAGAGGCTTTTTTATTCCATCTATTTTCATTACATTATACTTTTGCAAGTAAAATTCTGTTTTATCATTTACTCCTCTCTTATAAGAGCCTTATTAGTTATTCTAAGGAAAATGGACCTACGCCACTTTCATAATCAATTGTCTCACAATTTTATTAATTGATGAATTTTAAATTAATCAAAGCACATGAATATTTTAAAATCCTAACTGTGAATTGTTTATAAACAAAAAGTGCACCCTAAATTATAAGTAAATTAGCAATTTTTCAATTTAAAAAAAAAAAAGGATTGCCCCCAATTTCAAAATAAACAATCCATTTTTCACAGTGTTTGAGAAAGAATAGTGAGATAACTATAAGCAATGGGTACAATTACTTATCAATTTTAGCTTTGTCATACCAACAGTACACGGCACATCTTATCAGCTCAATTTATGTTCATCATTCATTTTTTTTTTTTTTTTTTCAGAAGTAACCTGATGCTATCATTGAATTAAGTCACATGTGGGAATTATTTAGAAATAGTTCATTAATCAAACTAATGGCATCATATTATTTACACATTGTTTAGGCCTGTTGAAGATACACCAGAAGGAATATTGCGGGGAAATGTTTAGGCATAGCTACAACATGGATATAACTTATTTATAGTAAACTAATTTAAAAATATATTTGTTTCAATTTACTTGTAATAAGAGATATTACAGTTTTAGAAACATTAATTTACTTACTAAAGATTTATTGCAGCTAATGAATTACCTTATTTCATTGTAAATTTACTATTTGTATATAATCCTATTTGGTTATCAAGATGTAACCATCATTTTCTTAACATGCAACGAATACTGTAGTTATCCTTAGATAACTATATAGGAAAGTTATATTATGCATAATTTTTAAACTGCGAACTAACAGCTTGTGCTGAGGTAAATAACAATTAGCAAACCAGCTCATTAAGTCTACCCTCAAAGTTTGGATCTCTTGTAAACAATGCATCTCAGCTTAGAAATTTCTACATGAATGAAATAAACTTTATTTGCACTTTGAAAAACTAGAAAATGAAAAAAGATATGTTTAAGAATGAGAAAATTTGGCAATATTATATTCCATGGTCTCCAGTAGACCTCAAACCTGGATGTCATGAACATGGACGTGGGTGACAGAGGAGCGTGAGGGACTTCGCAAGACCACTTCCTCTTTTGCACGCGAGGGAGGTAACAAACATATTGATTTGGGAGACCTCTGGGCTGTTTGTAAATATTGTACGAATGAGCGAGTGAATGATGAATTGTAAATATGGTATGAATGAGAACATTTATCTCAATTACTTATTGCCTAATAAGGCAGATTGTAATTTTAGCATAATAAAGAATATTATTATATAGAAAAATTCATGTATGAATAATATCTGTTACCATTAAAATACAGGACCAAAAATTATTTGTTTACAACCATTTTGGTTAGTGTCATATTTTTAGAAAATATATGATTCCTTTGTCCCTACTTTTCTGTGCCACTAACAAGTATTCATAGGATCATGCTAACATAATTTTTGGCCCACAAATAATTTTAAGAACAGGCATACTGTTAGCATGGATACACTTCTAAACCATGACATACATGGCACCATGCTGATTGTTAGAACACTAATAATATTCATACCATTATTCCTTGTTTCCTAAACCTTTGTTGATGGTGTCGAAACATGTTACATGTTTTTTAATAATTATTTATCTTGATAATGTCTGAAAATAAAATTGAGATGTCTAGGTGTCATCTTTAATATTAAAAAAATTATTGTTAAGGAAATGTATACATGGTTGTAGGATTTCAAATGATTGCTCAATTAAACAAAACATTTTTACCTACTACAAATTTACAAGTAGCCAAAATGGCTAACTTATTTCTTGTTTTCTTAGGATGAAAGAGTTATACAACTTATGAGTGTCAGTGATAAGCGCCTAAAGAATTTTATTAGGTTAATAATGTTAAGGACACACATTTTATTATTACATAATATAATAATTATTAGAACATTAACCCTTTCAATTTTTTAGGCACAAGGCCTATAAGATGTGATTTTTTATTGAAAAATGTCAAGATATATTATAAACATAAAAAATGTGAAATTATAACAGCACAAAAAACAAACTTAGTGAAAAAATATACAGAAACAAGCAACACCAGTGCTAATGCCCGAACGAGCAACACAGTAATTTAACCGATAAAGTTTTTAGGCATAAGCAGTTCAGGATAGATAATGAGTCCATGCGGTTCTGAGTTTAAAATATACTCACACGCCATTAAACCACAGCAATATTGCACTGGTTGGAATAAGGAAGAAAATCGAAAGTGCAATATACGTAGACAGTTCCATAGTAATATAATGTCAGAATAAGGAATCATGCAGTTTTATAAAGCAATGGAACTCTTGAATTGAAATCTGAAACAGGAATAGGCTTTTTTCGTAGGAAAAAAAAAAAAAATGCTAAAAATTTACGAGATCTCAAAGTAACAAATTATAAATTACAAAAAACAAGTAAAAATTAACCATTTATTTCTATTTAAATGATAGTAATTGGTTATTTACAGTAAGAATTGATTGATTGAAAAGTTTAGAAAAAAAATTTAAATCAATTAACTTACAGATACTGTAAGATACATTTGTTAGTCTTCTTATACAGAAAGAGAAACTGACCACTTGCATACAGTGATAAATTTAAAGGTTTAAATTAAATATAATTACCTTTTGATGAATCTTCTTTTGTAAATTAATTTCATTATGTTTCCAAGCAACCTTCAATGAAGAAAATAATAACTCATTAGCACAATAGACATGATATTACAATATAATAGTCTTGGTCTATCACTGGCAACATTTTAAACTAAACGTAATCTCTTGCTATAAAAATAATAAAGTAAAATCACTACTTAATACTTTCAAAATTACAAATAAATCGTTATCAGTCAGACCTAGACCTGGCAAATGCACCAATCACGAAGAACGGAATGACAGAAGTGCAACTGACAGCTTCTGTTTCTTATTTAAAACTCAAGCGCTAGGTAGTCGATGGTTGTAGAGATCCTGTACATCGATTAAATATCGTGTTATTTGGTTCGGTGATTACAGTGACACGTTCATACTTAGTTCGTTCAAGTCAATGCTTCGTTCATTTTGGTGATCCGATTATTCCCTCTTAAACAGACCTCCTCTATCAAAAGCTCTTCTTTACTCCTTCGAATTCATCTGCGTATGCAGTACGAGGAGAAATTTGTAATCCAATAATCTTTGTTCGTTGTATATATAAAGTAAAGAGGTTTTGAAAAAAACTAAAAAAAAAAACAAAAGTAAAGTACTCTTCAAGAAGTAAAGAACCACACCTGGACTATTTAAATCTCTCTCTCTGTCTCGTATGTAGATTCCTGTACTATATTCTTATGCTCAGCCGTTCTCTCAAACAATAGTGTTTGTAAAAAACCCGCAGAAGATCAACAAGTAACGGATGTAAGATGAACGGATCTTGACGTACATTCATGACCGACAAATCTCCCGTAAAGTTATCAACAATCAGAGAGTTAATATTAGGTTATAAGTCATAGGGTGGTAGATTATTAATCTAGCTTATTTTCATGTTAATTATTGCTAGTTAATATTGTAATTAATGCCATTTGCTCTAATTTTTAAGTATTATATTTGTTCTACTGACATAGACATACATTGTATACCATGGTGAGGATGTAACCAATTGTGTAACTCATAAAAACTACATTTTGAGTAAAACTGGGTTTTACATATTTTTGTTAGGCAGTTAGTGAGAAATTTTCTTTACAATATAAAGCATAAGCTCGACTTATATTGTGAGTATATATGCTTTCTGAAAATCATTGTACATTAAAAGAAACTCACTGCTATGCTAATGTATAGTTTTATTGAAATTAGTAATTAGAGGGTTAATTTTGTTAACAATTTGTATAGTTTTTATTTGGCTATCAACAATGTCAACTGAAAAAGTATCCGGAGCTACTTCTTTAGCAGATTCTGATCATTGCTTAAAATTAGCAAAATACAAAATAACATTTGAAGGGATTAGTAAATCTCAACTTACCAATGTTTTTTATGATGAGGCTAACACTCAAGTATTCAGTATTTCTTCTGGGGATGTTACTGAAGTTAAAGTAAAAAGTCCTATTGCAAGCTTTTGCAAGTCTTTTAAAATAATAGAAAAAGGCCGTATTGTGTCAATAAAATTTTCATTTGATCAGACTATATTAGCTGTGCAGCGAACCCAGACTGCTGTAGACTTTTTAACTTTTGAAGATGGGCAAGTTTCTAAGGAATTTACTCACACATTTAAAGGATGTAATTTACTCGGTTATTTATGGACTGGAAAAATAGATATAGTTCTCATAACCAATGTCAGTGTTAAATTATGCAAGGTAGATGTTCGTTCCGGTACCCTTAGCACGTTAAAGAGTCTTAATCTAAGTGTCAACTGGTTCAATTATTACTCTCCTATAAATTTACTTTTAGTCAGTTTAGCTAACTCAAATAATACAATGCAGCTACTACAAATAAAACAAAATCAAATTGTAAAATTGGTGAAGTTCGATATCGATAGTGAATATGTTTCAAAAACTAAAAATGTTGTCGCAGACCGAGATATTATATTGGGCGTTGTCTACAACCAGCCAAGGATACTTTTTCTGAATGTGCATACTGTTAATACAGAAACAGAAGTAATTGTTTATTCTATTATCAAGTTGTCTTCTGTTAAGAGGACACATGTTCTTAGAATTAATCAAAGTGGAAGATTTGCCCTGAACATAGTTGATAATTTAATTATTGTTCACAATCAAGTGACTAAAGCTTCAGTTGTTTTCGATATCACTAATGCTGACTTTCAAGGTGCTGTTAGGTATTATAATCCTATTATAGAACCAAGATCAATTCAACCTTTCCCTTATGAAGATGCTGCCAGTACATCAGCGAACAAAAGTTATGAGCTATATAATTCTCATTGGATAATATTTCAACCTAATATTATTATGGATGCCAAAGCAGGAAGCCTTTGGTTTATAGAAATTGATTTAATGGGATTTTTTAAATATATCGAAGACAAAAGAGAATTGACAAGATTCCTTTTATTGCGTTCAAATTCTAAAATGGTTATAGCGAAAACTTTGGAATCCTTACTTGAAGATGGATTTAATAAAATGGAAGAGTTGAGTGATGTTTTTGACCAAATAAATTTTGTATATAGGAGTTATTTAGAAGAAAATATGAAAAGCCAAATGGGCCTTCCATCTTCTATGAGTAGGCCTGAAGAGGACCCTGTTGTTGAATTTAGAACTGTAATTGATCAGTACTTTATATATTCTGATGTTCTTTGCAAACTTGCTGAAAAAGTTTCAGAAAATGTTGACAGGAAAGAATCTAAAATTTTAACTATGTCTTTGTTGGAGTACATTCGATCACTGACTGATTTTCAGATACCCGCACAACATTTTTTGTATGAGCTTTTAATAAATTCATTGGTTATTCAGAAAAAGTTTTATCAGTTGTACCAGTTACTTCAGTATCGAGTTGTTGCAGATTCAAAACCATTAGCTTGTTTATTGCTGTCTTTGGAAAATATTTATAATGGTTCGTCTCAGCTGGCCCTTGATATGCTAGAAAGGTTAGGCTCTGCCAGAGAAGAAATAATTGAAATTTTGCTTTCCAAACAACTGGTTATGCCTGCTATACGTTATGCTGCTAAGCATGGTGCAGTTAATGATAGAAATCGTATTGCTAAATTTCTAGAAGTTGCAAAAGAATCGGGAAACGATAAACTGTTCTATTCAGTTTCATCACATGTTAAAGAGAACTAGAAACCAGGCTGAAATTTTCAATTGGGACAATACCACAGATATTTCGAGAACATACCACAGATATTTCGGGAACAAACTTGTTAAAAAGAAGTATTGCTAAGTAATGTTTTACTCTAAGAATACATTAGCATTATATTTCCAATTCTCATGTTAAAATGCTAACGGAGTCATTTTAAAGATTTCTTATTACCTAACTTACATATTTTCTATTTATAACCATTATAAATGGTAATTTCAGATGTATTCCTTTGTTAATTTTTCATGAAACTGTCTTAAAATTATTAAATATTTATTTTCAATAGTTAGTATTTATTTTATTACTATTAAGGAGATTTATTCCCTTCTTTAGGGTTGCTTCATTATGTTTCATCTTGTTATAGGCTACCTTTATCCATTTCCTTAGTGTAATGAGACCTAGTAGAAAAAAAGTTTTTTTTTTTTTAAATATAATTATCAATCTATTTTATCTTTAATGCTTTCATTCTGTCTTACTGTATCCATGCAGTGTTATCCTAAAGTTTGATAGTATAATAGTATTCTAAGCTGTTATAATCCTTCTTTTTTTTCATGTAGTGTCTTAAAAAACAGTGAATCATAAATTTTTCCTCGGAGATTCTTATTGCAATGTATATTAGTAAATAGCTATGCAGCTATTAAATTCGGTAAATTTGGGGCCTAGATACTGTCATAAAATTACCTATGCTCCTAAGGGCATTATAATGTTGGCTGACTATTATTAGCCACCAGCATTATAATGCATTCAGCCCTTAATGGAAATTGCTTAGATTTTAATAGGAAGATTGGATAAAAGGAAATCTGTCTGTATGGGATTGAAAATTTAGTCTACTTTTCATTCATCAAAAGTAAATCATGTAAGATAGATAAGAAAGTATTTATTAAATATCCTCAATTAATAATGAACAACTTTTCTCCTTTGGAAGTACTAGATAATATACAATAGTTTGTTTGAGCGCTTGCTGCCATTTGCTGAGCTGAGAGAGAAATAAACCCTCCCCTTCTATCAATTTGGAAATCTACAACTGATCAAATATTTAGCCTCAGGGCAATACTAGAAAGAGGTAAGGAGTTTCAAATTATGGCTCACCCCATCTTCTTAGATCTCAAAGTAGCCTATGATAGCATCAATTGGGGAGCTCTTTATAGTGCAGTGAGGGAATTCTGGATTTCTCAGAAGGTCATTAGACTGCTAAGAATGGCCTTGAATATGTTGCACAGATTCAGGGAAATAGGTCAGAAGGTTTTCCATTCATGAGAAGTGCCTGCCAAGGGGATGCCCTGGCATGTCTACTACTCTACTTAGTATTGGAAAAGCCAGTTAGGGACTTCCTTATGTACAATATTCAACAGGTCGGTATAGCTCCTAGCATTCGTGGATGACTAAGACATTGTGGGAAGGTTGTGGCCAGTAGTTAGAGAGACGTTATCTGCTGTAGAAGAGAGCAAGAAGACTTGGTCTAGGGATCATCCAAGGAAAAAACAAGTACATGGTATCCTAACATTCCCCTATGTATTGGGAGAAAGAGCGTTTTGGTACCTCATTCTTTGAACAAGTCGCCGAATGAAATGGGGATAGAAAAAAGAAGAAGAATATCAGGAAACCCGCAGCTACTTTGGCCTAAAACACCAGTTGTCAAGTAGGTTTATTACAAGGAGGACAAACAATCTGTATAAAACTTGCACAACGACCAAGGCTTCAATTGACTTCGTGGCTGGAGACACAAGGGGCTTTGGTGTCCGGAACTGTATGCCAGCACCTTTAGACAGATAATCCTGACGGCTGCTTTTTAAGGAGGCCTAGACACGGTAACGTATTGTAGCCCCGCACAATGATGATGATGAAAACAAGAAGGCAATGCGTCTGATTGGGATCGATAATTTAGTTCCCCTTTCGTTTACCAAAGGTAAATCGTGCCAGATAGATAATAAAAGTATTTATTAAATATTCTCGAATAATAATCAAAAACTGTAATCTTACCCTTGTAACCTTATTACTTCTAGTTATCCGAATGGTAAAGCGTTGATATGAATAACTGTGCTTGAGAAATAAATCATACAACATGTGAAGCCATGACAATGAGATTTTATGAAATATAAGAGGAATATGATATGTGGAGAAAATGAAAAAAATAATTACGAAAAATCATAATCGATTAAATCAATTATTCTCTTCTATAGTTTTAGCCGACAATTCATTCAATGTAAGGAGTGAGCATCTGTTTTTGATCCAGCCGCCATCTTGCTAGACGCCAATACCACGTTGAGCCTGTTTCGCGTCTCAGGTGACGCCTGTATAAGGTAACTGCTTTAACTTTTAGTGCTACGACTAATGGGGACGGTACCCCATTAAAGAATTTCAACGATATTCGTGATAATTTGGACTTTTCGGAAGTAATGGAGACGATGGAGTTGGATACTTCCAGGAAGCTGCCGGCTTCAACGCCACCAACCCTGGACAGTGAAGAGGACTCCACTTTCCCCAAAGTAACAGTAAAGGTTCAGCGACCCACAAAGAAGAAGCCGACTAAAATTGGAAATAAATTTTAGGTGCTCGCTAGTGAGTCACCAGAAAGTCCACCACCCGTGGCTCCAGTGACAAAGAAGCCACCACTAGTGATTGTCTCTGGAGAGACAACGACAAATTTATCCCAGCTGCTCAGAGGAGCAAACATAATGAACTTCGCCCTCAGGAAGACGAAGGAGGGCGTGACGATTTATCTGGAGCTCGAGGAGGAACGAGCGAAAATCTTGGAATTACTCCAAACAGGTGGAAAGGAGTTCCTCACTTTCGCCCCCAGAGGTGGACCCAAGAATAAGAAATATCCTATTCTTGGGATGTATGTCCTGGAGGATATAAATATAATCATCACCACCATAATTGCTGATATACCAGGAGTCGTCGATGTGCGGCGACTGAGAAAAACGGACCCCACAGGACGGAAGCCGGATATATCACCAGTTCTTGTAACAGCCCAGGCAGGCGTCATTTTGAACGCCATGAAAACAGTTACGTGCCATCAACCACGTCATAGTCAGAGTGGTGACCTTCAAGGAGCAGAGGAGGGCTCTTCGATGTTACCGGTGTCAGGAATTCGGCCACACCCGCAACCACTACGGCCGAAAGACGAAGTGCGTGCGATGTGCGGGACCTCATGAGGTGGCTCAGTGTCCCAGAAATGAAACAGCCCCGCTGAAGTGCTCCAACTGCGGCGAGGCGCATCCGGCCTCCTACAGAGGCTGTGTGAAAAGGAAGTATCTTCTCGCAAGGATGAGACCACCCCACGACAGACAGCATAAGAAGAGGAGACAAGAAGAAGTTGGACCGATGAAACCAGCTCCAACACCAATGTACATACGATTCACGGACCGTACGGTAGACACCACTGCCAGATCCTCGTCGACTAGTATCCCGGACAAGATGGAAGACGCCACAGAAAACGTCCATCAAAGCAAAGTAAGCATGTAAATCTAGACCCTAAACTAACGTTCCTGACAAACGACCAATGTCAAGACCTTGAGTGTGGACAGAAATGGGTAACTGCCCTCGTAGATTTATGCAGCCAAATGTTTATGGCTATTATATCTGGCAATCAACATAAATGGTAAGTCACCATATACTTAATTTTAACAGTGATGGTCTCATGGCCAAAATAGATGAGGTAGAAGTGTTAATAGCACTCTACCAACCAGATATTGTAGTATTAACAGACACAGGGTGTCTACACAATCGATCCACATAAAAGGTTATTCTACTGCCATTGAAAGGGTCACCGGTTACGGTAGTGTTATCGTTGATCTGCGCCGTGGTATCAATTGGAAGGAAGTGGCTTCACCAATGACTGACTACAAGTGATCACAGGCTTCACCACCTGACAGTAAAGTTAAATTAGGGGAAACCCATTTACCTTACCGCTCTGTATAGGAGACCGTACACGTCTCTCCAGGAGTACTCAGCCCTGCTACATGCATGTACGCAGAGGTCTAACCACTGGGCGGTAGGAGATCTCAATGCGAGACACACTCTGTGGTATAATACCGCAACAAACATGGCTGGGAGACTCCTGGTGAGAACGCCGTTAACGGTCGTTCACCCCCATACTTTTACTTTTTGACTGAGAGGTAACCCGCAGGCCACTTCGACAATTGACTTACTTCTGACTGGAAGGCTACTACCATATGCCTCCTCCGCTAGATATTGAACAGAACCACATGCTTGTATCACCAAAGCAGCTCAAGACGATTCTTCGCCGGTGTCAGGGAAACCGAGCACCAGTGCACGACGGGATACAAACAGTTCTGCTCAAACAAATGCCGAGGAGATGGATAATACAACTCGCAAACTTAGACTACTGCCATCTTGTTTCCATTACTCAAGCCAGCAAAGAGCGGAGATCACAGCCCACTACCATCCGATTAGCTTGCTACCGCAAATGGGGAAAATTCTATTGAATTACCTATAATTACCATAGCCTATTCGACTCTCACTCCGTCCCTAGGGCTAGGGTAACTAGGCCACTCTTGTGGTCACTAGGCATAGGGTACAACTAGGCCACCCGACAAACATATTCAACACTAGTACATGGTTAATTAACACTCACTGTGTCTCCAATAACGAGTGCTAACAATGCTGCCCTCAGCAGCTTCGGCTCAGTTTCACCATGAATTCGTCCTACACCTATACCTATGCAAATAATGATGTAAATTACATAAACAAATTAATCGAATGAGGATTAAATGGGCTATTTTCAAGTCAGTAAAGGTGCATTTGTGTATGTTTGTTATTGGAGCCTTCATACTTATTCATTCCATTCGATTCACTTTTGATTGTGGGTGCTTAAATACACGGATTCCTTGTCTTCTTTAGTTTCTCTGACAAGTTCAATTCTCTGTAATGCACAGGCAGTTTTTAACAGTGGGGCTCCATTTATTTCTCTGAGAACTTTCTCATCCTCTATTCTTGGTTGTAACCACTCAAATAACTTGGTAATAGTCGACGACGTTTACCATATTTGTATGACTTTGCATTAGGTCATCTAAAGCATGGGTGTTAAGGAAAGCCCTCATTAGCCGCTCCCCAATGTAGAAAGTTACCATCCCCGCGAAGACGGAGGCAGAAGAACCGACAGGACTCCCCAACCTTTAAGGGCATTAATTAGCGACTTGTCTGGCGGAAGGGAGACGAGACTTGCAACTGCACGAGCAAGTCGTCAACGGCGAAGAGCCTTCTAATTGGAGGATTGATGGCGCCCTGGGAATGGCGTCTCGTGCAACTTGGAAATGGGATTAGTTGTGTTGTTGCTCGTATCCAGGTCATCTACTTGCGACACACTTCTCGCTTATATTACCACACAGGCAGCTCCATGGTCGCATACAGTGCAGCGTATATTTCAGTCTTCACTAAGTATTGATTATTGGTATGCAGCTCATTACGGCACTTCAAAGAATGCAATTTGATGATGTGCTCCGTAGTACTTTCACTAAAAAACTGAACACCATAGGTCGTTGGAAAGGTAAAGAATATGGATGGCTAAAAAATAATATCATATACAAATCGTAAATACTGCGAAGTTGATTGGCTTATTAAAATCACGGTTTACATACTCACATCTAAAACATTTGATAGATTGAGAACCAACCACTTAGCACGTTCTAACAAACAAAAACTCTAAAGATGCCCAGTATCATTATAAAAATAAAACTTACTAATTGATCCAGGGGTCAGTAGCGCTTTTTTCGATAATGAACGATATTGTTTTTCCATGTATGTGAAATAAAGGATGTAAAATGTGAAGAAATCTTATCGCAAGGGACTCGTGGACACGAGTTTTTAAAACCTTGTTGAATGATAGCGAAGAAAAATCTTGGTATTTTTACCAAAATGATTTCAAATTAAGTGTTAAACCATCTCACTAAAAATTGTCATTTCAAGAAAAAAACTCTAAATATGTAAGTAAAGCATTAATATTTAAAATAGTCAGTTACTAAACAGTTCACACGGGTTTCGGTGATCTTACTACCTCATGATTCGTTTCCTAAGTCAAATGGAATTATTTTTAATAGCATGGATCTTCATAAGTTTTTTCGCTCTGTTGATTGATATTGTACTTGGAGTTTTTCACCTCGGTGGCAGCTATTTTTTTTTATTAATAACTAGCTTTTTGCTCGCCCATAGAACTTTTAACGCAATAAATCTATTTTCGATGCACCCAACTTCAACTTTCAGCTCACTCCGCAACCCCTAAAAGAATCAGCGTGTGATCATGCTTAATGATAACGGACAGTCCGTGGAAGACATCAATTTTTGAAATGCGTTCCGCAGTTCCTGAGTTTATCTCGTGCAAACTTACTCCGCGTTGCCTGGTTATTTATTTATTACAATCTCCTATTAGCCAGGAAAATGAATGGATTCTATTTACAGTGTAAAATATAAGTAACTGTATTGAAAGGTAATTAAGAGTGTAAATTCAGACGAAAATTATAAAGTAAAATTATTAAAAAAATACGCTATAATATTAATTTTAATAAAATTAAATTAAATAAAAACTTGTTCACAAACAATATTTGTAGTTTCTCTTATAGGAGTAAAAGAAAAAGAGCCTTGAGAAACATGACAATCTCAAATCCACTTTGTTGTACTTAATGGACTGCCCCTGTGACATGTTTATCGTAATCGGGAATTTTATATCTCACTAGAAATTACAATCAGTTAAGGAATAAAATAGGGATATATTTCAATGAGTGATAACCGTGGGCTAAAAACTGTTTCACATCTCCTTTTTCTGTTAACATAGTCGCTTTAATTAAACACCCACTACGGAACTCTATCCCTTCCAACACTTAGCAAGAGGATGGTGGGGAAGTGACATTCTCCACAGGAAAAGGAGAGGGTGAAAAAGTTTTTGTCACACGGTTACCACCCATTTCAACAAATCTCCAACAACTCTTTTAACTTTAAGTGATTTGAATGTCCAGTGAGATAGAAAATTCTCGATCACGATAAACATATCACAGGGGAAGTCCATGAAGTACTGCAGAATGGTTTTGAGATCATTATATTTCACCCACAGACAACTTTATGTTGTTTGTTCAAGGGTGAGTTCACCCGAGAATTTATTTATTCTTACTCATAATAGTGCATCTAAAAATGTCGTTTAGCCGGGAATAAGTTCCCTTCAATTTTAGGAGGCTCATTTACGCTAATTACACCCATCATAGGAGTACTTGTATCATATTTATTCTGCCTAACAGGTCTATATATTCCTAAATGAATAAATTGCATACAATTATAATTTGTCTTTGGTAGTTATCATTTACTTCATGATGGTTGACATTTATTTCAATCCCAATTGGCATAAATGGCCTCAATTTGTTTGAACTCTGAAATTACTTTTTGAACATACATGAAGGCACTGAAAAATGAATGAACCCTAGAGTTGTAGATCTTAATCCATGGTGAGCAATATGTCAATTAATATAGAAACATTAGTTATATAATAATTAACCTACAAGATAGAAAAATAGTTTAATTGGAAAAAACGTGTCTACGCTCTAATGTAGCTTCGGGCAAAAAAAAGTTTCCTTCCATTCAAGTTTATAGATTTGGATTAAAAACCTTCGTACTGGTGGCTACTCTTATTGTCATGATAAATAAAACATATTCACGCAAAATTTTATTGTCAACATAATATGTTTAATACGTTGTCTTTATATTATAAAGACACAATGAAACATCATAACATGTGTTGACCAGAAGATAACGATTTTTAATTAATAAATGAGTTAAATAAAAAGTAGTAATAGAAATTACTAATGCTTATTACGTGATGAATGTATAGTAACATCATCGTGATATCTGGCAGAGTTGAAGTGACGGCTACGTTAATGACAGTTTTAATAATTTTAGAATTAGAGTTTGAAATAACAATCACAAATCATATAAGGTGTCAATATCATAAATTTGATACACCACCCAAAATTATGGATTTGTTGTTGTCAATATTAACTAATTAATGACATGATTACTCATGTTTTCTGGAGATGAATTTTTCATGCTTTCCTCATGAACATCTATATAAGAATTCAAGCCTCTAGGTTTAACAGGGGGTTCTTTAGACGTTGCGGTACCAGCATGCTGAACAACTGTGAAATGTCGGGCAGTCGAAACTGGTTTATCACAGCACGAACAACATAAAGATCACTATTCCCAACTATTTCTGAAGGTCATAAATCTTTTGTCCCGGAACTTACGCGAGTAGGTCTCTTGGTTTTGCTGGAACTTTTGGCATAGCTCCACTCTTTCATATTTACTGTTTTAAATCACAACTTGAACTGAAAATTATGCAAAATTATGAGAGTGAAGGAAGGGAGTAAGCGATTACGTGAATTTAGAAATGGAAAACTTTCCCCAAAACTGCATCTTTCTAAGTATACGGGTTTCAGTCTAATTATCCAAGTAACCAAGCTCACTTGTTCCAAGAATCCAACAGGCAGATTATCATTTTTCCGAAATTGAATCGTCTGTCAGTTGAAAGGGACGAATTAATTTAAATTAAAAAAAAAGTATGAATTACTCACAAAGAAATATTAACAAAATATGTAAGAATACTAGAAATATTAAGAAAAAAATCGCTGAAATATGTAAAAATATGCAATATTTATGAAATAAAATTATGTAAATTTAATTTAAATGCCTTAGAAAGTATTGTACTCCATGCTACAGCAAATATTTTGCTCTGGGGAAAGTATGAAAAAACACATAAATGCCCAACCTTAGTTATAAGATTACTGCAGTGAAATTTATACTAGTTTTAGAATTTGGCTAAAACATACGGAGACCACGTTTGATGATATAA
The DNA here is from genome assembly GCA_930367205.1 of Acanthosoma haemorrhoidale. NCBI lineage: Eukaryota > Metazoa > Arthropoda > Insecta > Hemiptera > Acanthosomatidae > Acanthosoma > Acanthosoma haemorrhoidale. The sequence continues at coordinate 134,482,771 of OV884011.1, forward strand.
TTTAACTGAAAAAAAATGATTTAAAAGACATAAAAAATTCTGAAAAAGCACCGGTACAAAGTTTTCTCATCAAACTTTTCTCCGTTCCTGGTTTGTATTGCTAACTACCTTCTGAAAACCAATACTTTCATATTATTTTTTTTAAGCTACTCTGCGCTCATTTATTCCGTAATTAGAATGTTATGATGGTTCTAAGGCTTTATCTACTCGCTTATTCTTTTTTACGCATTCAATTGTATCACTGCCTTACAGATGTTATGGTAATAGATAAGTACACGAAATGAAATGAAAACTTTATTCTGGGACATTGTCCCTTAAGAATAAAAACAAGGAACATAATAGGAATGTCTAGCTGAAAAAAAAATACATAACATTTAACAAATTTGATAAGCTTATGATTAATACTATGCACAAATGTATAATTCGATGTGCTATGGATTATGTACACATGAGATTTATACAGAGAACCAACAACAAATATTTAAACAAAAATGACTAGAGATGAAAAAAATAAAAAATAGAAATTATCACAATGGGGGAAGAACGATGAATAATGCATTGCTAGATCGGAGGGAGATAAGAAACTGGTAGTGTCGATTTAAAGATTCGGTGGGAAACATTGACCACTCTATTCCCGGTTTATGGCACGGATAAGAAAATAACGGTCAAAGGAAGCAGATTTGTCTTGCAGATTGAATAGAATAGGTAGAATGGTAGTCAAAATAGGAAAATACAAGAGAGGAAACTAGGAGTTGGCGCGTATGTAATGGGAGGAGATATCGGGATCGATTAAGCAGCTTAAGGGTGGAAATGGATCAGCGGGGGATTTGGAAAATGTTTTTTTTTCTAAAATAGATTCTGTTCAATGACCACACTTACATTTTTGATTGGAGTATAGAAGTGGATATGTCGAATATCGATAGGAAAGGTGAGAATATCTATTAGGTTTTTGAGAAGGAGACGTGAACCCATGACGATTGCCTTGGATTTCTCCACTTAATGGCCGGAGTTTTATGCAATAATTATTTCCTTAGTGGTCAGTGACCTCAATAAGGCAGATGCCTCAAAGTTTTAATATCTTCGGTATTACTTCCAAGTTTATATTTAGTTGAATGTGGAATGGTTCTGTTACCCATTTGTTAATTTATTCAAACATGTTTAATATATTACATAGTTTTGTTTATTACAGTCTAGACATAGCAGCGTACACAGAACAAATGCCTGGTGATTGTAAATAATAAGTATTCATATTTCTTCTCTCCACTACTGCATATGCATTGTAATAAACTATTTGTGTGTATGATCTAATTGAAGATGTTCATATGTTTTCCCTATTATTGTAGTAATAATGTCATATTACAAGTTCCCATTAGTGGGATCTGGTGCCCGCCTACTTTTAGTTTATTTAGTAGATTATTGTGTTGGTTAGATTGCCCTGGTGAACTTTAAACGCAAATCACGAAACTTCTATTGCCGAACACTATTCATGGTTCCTTACTTATAAACTGCAATAAAGTGTTATAAATGAAGGACTAAAATATTGACTCTTAAAAAAAAAAAAAATTCAACAATTTGAAATTATCAGTAACACGATTACATAGAACCGTTAAATACTTACGTTGGGCTGAATACTAACAGGTAAATTACACCCTGTCTTCAAATCATAATTGGCCATTGTCTGACTAAAGCAATAATTCATAATCTTAAACGAAACCTTCCTGTTCTTGAGCGAACATTGAAATCATCACTTAGGCAACTACTTATTTATGCTTGCCCGATTTGGACTACTGTTTCAATCTCACAAATCCAAAAACTACAAAATTTCTTTAAAAAAAAAAAAAATCTGCGACTGAAACTCAATGCTCCATGGTATGTCTGAAACCGACAAAAATCACCAAGAGGAGCTCACTACTATCTCACAAACAATATAAGTTTTAAAACTACCTGTATCAAAATGTAGACTTATGATCTAAAAAAGCGATTTTTTCCACGTTTATTGCATTTTTTTTTCTTGCTTGTAAACCTTTACCAGATGTATAATAATTTGTACAAAAAAAAAATAATACATTATTACACTATTAACTGGTTTGTCCAAGATCTACGGGTTTGCCTTTTTTTCTTCATATCAGAAATTAAAAAAAACATTTCTGTCTACAATTTCGTTTCACCAATTAGCAACTATTTTTATTCATAAAGTATCATGGCTCAGAGATCTCCCTGGCTCCTCCTTCCACCTGCCAAGTATGGGCAGGATTGTATCACCAAATATGGGCCAGTGGAGGCCGACCAAGAGCATGAGAGCCACAAACACTCAGGAGGGAAAATTGCCATTGCCAGGACTCAAACTGGTTATTTGTTACATATGGCGAAGCCACGGCCGCTTTAATCTTAAGCTGTAGAACGACAGTTCTATGGGGTTAGGAGAACTCGATAAGTTTTAGTGAAAATTCGAGAAATTTGAAGGGATAAAATCAAAGATAAAAAATATATTAAGATCCTAATAAAGGGTGTTGCTAACGTAGTAAGGGTTATTAACTATTGTTTTTAGGAGTGTTGATTGAAAGGAATAGATTAGATGTGCTGGATGTTTGACAGTTTCGCTGTGCGCCATGACTTTAGTCCATATGTCCAGATTGGTTTTGGAGTGACTTTGTAAATTAGTTGTTAAGTTTATATAGAGAGAAAAGAAAGGACTTCCTTTGAAGCAGTCTGTAGGGTTGTCAAAAGTGCGTATTAGTTCTTGTGTGTGTTTCATGTTAGTCTTTTGTAAATGTGGATGCCTAGTAACTATACAGTGATGGAAGAGAGCTGGAATTAGAACAGCTGATGGAGGTTAAAAGCATTGTGGATACACTTTCCTTCATTAAATTTGACCCATCGGCCATTGGCTGCATCTATGGCCGTTAAGATTTCTTTGAAGTTATGGAATGCCCGCTCAGAATGGGATGACAGTTTTTTTATTAAAGATTTTTAGATTAAAATATTTGAAGTAGACTATAAAAAAGACCTAAATCATGGGTGCCGTCATTTTTTCTTGAGTCTTGGAATTTCTTGAAAAGGTTAATATGTTGTATTATTTTTGGTTAAATTTGGTGTCGGTGTTTATTGACCTCCAATGTTCTGAAATAATTTGAATTGTAGCTAGAAGTTATGTAACCTACTCTATGATAGCGCTTATATTCCAATTACAATAGCAGTTGTTTTCAATTCAGGTGATTTTCAGGTGAGTGCTATTCGTGTGTGCTATTCCTCCTTGGACAAACTATTAATACCACAACTGATAATTATTTATTTAGAGAGAATTGGCAACGGCACAGGGTATAACAATAACTGGGTCGTAAGCCAAGGGGCCAAGCAGTCATAATAAACTGAACTGTACTTATATTTGAAATCGGTGTGAGAAATTTGAAAAAAAAATATTGAAAATATCCTATGATCTTTTCTTTTCAATTTATCCCCGCCCTAAAAAATGTATTTTTTTTTGTTTACTGAGAGGACTACCCCAGTACAGAAAGAACTACCAACAAATTAAAATTCAGTGCCCCGAAAACGTAAGCCCACAACCACCTAATTATTTTTCAGATTAGATTTTTTGTTATTGTTTGGATGTTACATTGTCCTTTTAATGATGGGTCAGACTATTTTCGTTGATATTCTAGTAATTTTGATTTTAGTAGCTTAGTTGAATCTCTTCATATAAGATATCACAATTTTATTACAATAAAGAAGTTCATGTCTGTATGTCGTCTGAAGTTGATCGTTGCTTTGGTATACCGACGGGCACGAAGTGGTGTTTGTAGTTCGGAAATTCTCTGTTATGTTGATCGAAGATAATAAAAAAAAATAATTTGGACCAAGTAGTAAAAATAGTGAAGGAATAGAAAGAATAACAGAAAAATTATCTATGTTAACCCGAAAAAAAACATTGACCTGACGAGGGCTGGAACCTGGTACCTCCTGATCCCCGACCAATAGAATAGAATAGAATAGAAACATTTATTTGCACATATAACAAAAGTTTTTGCATCGTCAGAGTTAAGATTAATATTATAATTTATACTAAATTTCACAATTTTTTTTTGTCTTTATTCTTTAGCTAATAATTGTAAACCTTCTCATACATACTTTTCACGATGACTAAAAAGGAGTTTTTCATTTATGCAGCATGAAACTTATTTTGATTTAATTACTTACGGTTGCCAACTTGGGTGAAAACAACTAAGTTCGGAATTTAAATTAAGCAAGTCTAGCTAGGAACATAAACAGAAATGGTTTCCATACATTATAAATCATGAATATTTATGACATCATTAGTTTTAACATAACGTTTATATAATTCTATTAAAATAATTTGTTTAATACCAAAGCACAATGCCGCGACTCAGCAATGATAATACAATATTTATGTATCGATTCGAGTGAATTCACCAGTAATAACTGCCGATTACAGTGATAAATGATAACCAACAATAGCTGAAAATCTGTGGTGTCAAACCGACCAATAATTTCAATAAGTCATAATTTTTCACCGTGCTTCCGGAAAAAAATGATAATCAGAGGTGGCAAAAGCGCGCGGTCAAAGGGAGAGGCTCTACTTTCATTCAGGTGCGAAGCAAATGAATTTCGTCGGTGTATATGTATGCTATGCTGTAGTGGCCATGAAGTGATTGAACCTACCTGAAATGTAACATGGGATTTTACTTAACTCCTTAATGCTGTATAATAATGGGAAGAACCAAATAAAAAAAAAAAATTAAACTTGAAAAATCGGGTTCGTTTTGATAAATATCAAGATTTATCAAATCCCAGCTCAGAAGATATTTAAGCTTAGATTTTTTCCTTATACGTATTTAAGGTTATGGTAACGAAAAAAACAATTGCGTAATACTTTCTTAGCCGGTTTCATATTTTTTTTTTTTTAATATTACCTAATATTTGATTCGTCCAATTTTTTTTTTAGTCGTCCGGCTGGTGAGATGAGCGAGATCAAATAATGTCCAGTTTTTTTATAATCGATTAATTTTTTTTAAAGAAATTATAACCGAGTCCCGTCATTATCTATGGCAATTGATGTTTCCCTTTATTTCATTTAAACATTTAAAAAAATATATCTAATTCATATTAAATAAAACTTTCAGCGAGTAAAAATTTAAAAACAAAAGTTTTTGTATAATATAAGAAATGGTGAGGTAAGGATGAAATTGTTATTGTTGACGCTCAGCATTTGCGTTAATGATTACTTATGAGGAAATGATTTTGATTGTTAGGTTTGGAACTAACTTAGAAACTAATTACATATGAACAATTCAGACCTGTTTTAAGTACGCATACATTTCAATATTAATCACAATCGCTTACCTAGAAAAAAAAAATTTCTTTCCTACCTTCTTCGGTTTCTCTGTTCTGCCCATTGTCTGCACTTTTTCCTGATACGGCTTTGCAACGTGATCAGTTGATTGGATATATTTTTTTGTTTTGACCAGCTGAACAGTTGCCTGGAAGGTACATGCCTTATCACGTGTTTGTCGATTGTATATTTCTGTTTGATCGGGTATTCGTGCCAACTGAAAGTAAATGACGAATCAAGTTATATTGTCTTATTTTTTTTTGGATTGTTGATGCCCAGAACTATATTCCATTGTGAAATACAACTATCCAAAGCTTATTAATACGTAAATCTGATTGAGCCAAAACACTTTTTAAAGTAGCTTTAAACAATTTTTGGGCATTATAATAGAGCTTACGTTGTGAACAGCATACGAGCAATAAATAAATTGTGAGTTAGTTACTGAAACAAGAATGTTCACTAGGTTTTGAGTTAAGTTGATTTAATAGTCGATTACTCGTATTGCAGGGTTTCCGCAGTACAATCTTGGGGTCACTTCAAACCTGGAAGAAAGTCGTAGGATGTTGGTTCAAAATGATATACAAAATTACCGTATTTTCCTGGACGAGGATCGAAAATTCAAAATATATTTTTTCAAGTTTAGAAAATAGCTACATTTCTTGTTTGTAGGTCAGCAATTAGTTGTTTTTGTATTACGTGCATCTTTTAGAGTTTTTGTTTTTTTCAATTCTATTTGCGTAAAATTTGGCCATTGTATGATTGAAAGAAATCCGTCTTTTCGCATATTGTGATAACGCGTCGATTCCATGATGTATTTAAGAAATCTTGAGCGTAAAATTATCTAAAGCGTGAAATAAATGCACAACAATCATGACCTCAATTGATCACATTGCGGTCCCCGTAGACTATTTGTTAGCTTGATGACTTGTAACTGCGGAGACCCAGGTGCGATCCCCTCTTCCCCTAAGATTTTTTGTTTTAGGATGGATTGTTCTTCCGGCGTTCACTCAACTTTGTGAGGATTGCTAAGGAGCTACTTGAATAAATAGATAATGAATTCGGTTTAAAAAATCGAAGTTAAGTGAGAGACAGCAGTTACCCACGCTAGGACCTCAGCGCCTCTTACCAACTACAGGCACATTCCTCGGTCTTAAATTTGGTTTGAATTATTATCAGGACAGATTGTAATATTTTTTTTTAAGGGAGATTTTTTTTTTCAAGAAAAATAAAAACAAATTATTTATAATTTAATCACTTATTGCCAAAGACAATGGACTGGTTTTTCTGCAGTAGTATTTCACATAAATACACGGGGTTTCTCCGTGAACTATCTTGATTAAGAGGTTAGGTCTAATCAATCAAGTAGAGGTATGCATATAATTATAACAGAAATTACGGTCAGGCCCCTCCAGTAAGGGTGAAGCTTACTTATTAGCTCATAGTTCATATAATTAAAGGGTTTGTGTACTTTTCTTACTGTTTATTACTAACCGATTGGAAATAAGGAGTAAAAAAAAACTAACTAACGCAAACTCTTGAAAAACTCGAAATTTATAAACTGTTTTAATTTATGATAATATCTAATCACTCATATATTCAACACTAAGCACAAGTAAATAATGTTTGATGGGAACACGTAAGTAAGTCGGTGAAAGATGCCACAGATCCCAAGAGCATAACTTAAAAATAACCTAACCTATAACAAAAACAAATGTGCCGGCATATACAAATTGCCTTCAAATATATCTGATCTACCCCTAAAACACTGAAGAACAACATACCCGATATTGATGATGTCATGTTGAGGATGAGCGATTAGCCTGCAACACGGAAGAATACCTGCGTTGATGGGCATACCCTGGCCCTACCTTATGAACCTTACTGCAGCATGAGTGACCGTTTAAGTCGATTTAGAAGGTATACATGATCAATATCAATCGTTTTGTAATTTTTACATGTATTTATTGAATGTCGCGAGTTGGTTTATTTTTTTGTGTGACCATAATTAATGAGATACTATAAAGTTTTAGATCATTTAATAGCAGCTAAATCAAACATAGTCATGTTGTATCAATCAAAAAAATATGAGTTACTGTCATGCCATTTTGTTGTACATAACTATATTAATGTGCTGTTGTCTTTTTGTGGTTCTAAATATTTAATGTAACATCCAATCCATATGATCCGTAAATAATGAAATTGTTTTTTGATAAAGTCATATTTTGGGCAGGTTGCTTAAAGTTAGCAAAGGATTAGTTGATGATGATAGATACACACTTGGTGTGGAATCTCAGGAAGTGGCAAAGGATGCCATTGGAGTAACATCGTTGCTGAGCCGGAAGGGATAGGCTCTAAGTTCAAACAAAAATGATACAATCCATCTAAAGTTTTATGGTGTATTTGAGTTTATCGGCTCGTCACGAGGGGGGTGCCTAGTTACCCTAGCCCTGGTGACGAAGTGAGGGTTGATTGGGCTATGACCTGGACAATCGTTTCATAACGGCCTTACTTTCTGACTCCATAAGGCAGAGAATCCCACAAGGAGAGTGTGGGGTCTGACAAGGCCGGACTAAAACATAGCGAGGTTAGGAAGAGAGATCCAGAGGTTTTCATAAATGAGAAGGCCAAGTCTTGAACAACAGTGCAGCCGCAAGTCATCAGTTAGAGAGTCGTTGGGAGAATGATTTACAGACCAAAGCCTGGGTCTTTGTATACCCAGCTGGTTTCCTTAGTTTCCAATCATATTAGGTTTTATTATACCCAATGACAGCTCAATATGCGGTGGCCCTTCGTCCTCGTAGTGACTCAGGCTTGGTTCGGGTCGCTACTTACTACCTGCTTCTGGGTAGAGAGCGAACCCTCCCAGTCCCTAACTAATCAACTTGCAGCTGCGCTTTTTATTGTTTACAACATTTACAATGACTTATTTATGTTATTTACATTTGTTTAAATTAATTTACAATATATATATAATAGAGTATAAGGTGATTTATCTTATGTAGTTAGTGGTCGCTACAGAGTTGTTTGAGATATTTTAATAAAATAACGAGACTGTGCAGGTGATTCAACCTAGTAAACAAACCAATCAAAAGCGGCTATAACAGCATAACTGTCACGTTCTTGTGTGTGAGGGTCGCCATTTCGATTGGCTGCGTTTCTCTAGAGTGCCAAACAAAACTAAACACAAACAATATTGTGTTGACATTCTGAAGCATCTCAACGTAGATCCAAAGCAAAAGACAGACACTGAAAAGCACCGTCACTGTCAAGAATAAAAGAAGCTCGTCAAAGCAATGGTCATCAAAATAGAGGGTGCAATTTTTAAGAATTGATTTCCGTTGGAAGACCAGTTAACCAGCATTTTTATTATGAAGTTTAGAAAATAACTCGATAATAAGAACCTTGGATGAACAAGTCATAATATATTATAGCTATTGAAAAAATAAATTTAAACCTTATAATCCACAAGAATATTGTGGATCTGTCCTTGATTACATGGATGGATCAGTAGACGTGCAAATAATTTATGAAATTGAATGGTTTCCTTGACCACTCTCCTCTATGACTAGGCTTCCTGGGTATGTTTAAATATTGCCCGACATTATTATCAAGAAGTTTCAGGTTCATTGTGAGGCTGTGATTTCATTAAGGCTGAACAAGGATGAGCTAGCTACTGTGGGTAGCTACTCAAGCCCTTGCCACGATAGGACAGTGCACCTGCTGATTAGCCGATCTTCCCCAACTCCCTATTCTCTAAATCCTGGGTTTAATCTGAAAATATTCGCTGACAGTGGGTATTAGGGAGGGAGCCTGGTACCTGAGTCCTGGTGGTACGAGCGGAATGGGGGATGAAAGCAGCCCTTTAAAGGTGGTACGTGGGAAGGAGGGGGGGGGGTACAAGTGTCTAATTAACAGCGTTCCGTTAAACTGATTGGTTCAGACCGTTTCTCTTCGAGCACCAATCAGATTCGGTGTATTACATTAGACAAATGAGGCCGTTTGCCTTTCCCTTATACGTCCGTACGCCAGAATATTCCCTACCTAGAATTAAATCCCCAGGAGTGGGGGTTGGTTCCCTTTATTAAAGGATTGGAGAAAGTTATTTAATCCAGCCATTTTTTTTAAATTTACAAATGTATTACGCATTTAAATCTGAATTTATAAATAAATATTCAATGGGTTGTTGAAAAAAATGTTGCATACATGAAATTTGGTATTGTTTGTTAAGTGAGACTTTAAAAATAAAGTAAGAACTATTTGAACCGTCATTGACTCTATATCAAACTAAAGAGAATAGTTACTTTATAAGAAATCACGAGATTTCTTTTCGAGGCTTTTAATAAGTTTTTGTGATTACGGTTTGAAAAAACGAAACACAAATTGTATATTGTTATTCTAGACTTGAATATGTTTAATTTGATACTAAATTTAAAATTATTTATTAAACACCAGCTTATTGATAATAAACCCATACTGTGTTTATATACATAATATTTTATGTAGATGGCTAATTTCAAATTAATTCCCCTGTAGAATTTCATTTCTTTACTACGAAAACGGGCAGAGCACGGACTATATAGTAAAGAAATTAGTATGAAATTAGTATTGCTTTGGAGGAAAAAATACTGCTAGCAGAAAAGTTAATGAACTGTTTTAAAAATTTATGAAAATCCAGTTGAGGGAAGGGTGGATGATTACAGTTTGAAGGGGGAAAGGCGTTTTTATTTTGTAATTTTCAGTATTTTTTTTTCAATAAAGTGCTTGATATCTGTGGCGGTGTTTTTTAAAAAGACAAACAAAAATAATAAAACATCAAAGCTGTATGACAATAAATGTTTTTTAAATATTTAATAAGGGGCCTACCTATCAGGTAATCTGCAATGCCCTATTATTATTTACTTTAATGCATTAGTTTATTATATTTTAAGAACGACAATGAGGTTGTGGCAGCCGGGGCTCGAACCCTCCTCTGCTCTTCTAACGGAGCTATTCTTGTCAAGCTTGTACTAATATTTTTGTACGGTTTACGGATGTTTTACTATGCTCAGCGATAGCTTAGATATAGGTTAATCCAATACTCAATGCACGGCTTAAGCTCGTAGGGACAGCTTTGGCGAGTTAACCAACCGTTGATGTTTATAATTTTTTTTTCCATACTCCTTATTGTCATATTCTTGGTCTTGAGAAATTGAGGAGGTTCCGGAGCGGAGAAGGGTTAAACAGTTGTGAAGTGAAGTAGCATTGAAGACAAGAGTACTAACCAAGAAGACAAGAGGACCACCCAGGAAGCCGAAGTGAGTCCCGGCTTGGGTGCTTAAGGACTCTCTCAACAACAATTAACCTGTAATTGAGTGCCTTATCTTAGCCAGGGTGGTCAGACCGCCCACTAACTGAATTATCAGTCCTCTATAGTTTCGGCAAAGGTTGGTACAAGAAGCCATCCAATAATGACTCGAGTATGCTTACATTTCTCTGTATTTAGAATAGTGGAAACATAACAAATGGCCCCTCTGTATACAGTTTAATATTTGCCGATGTGCTAAAAAATATTAACATTTGTGATCAATAATCACTACATTTAGACACACACATAAGAATTTTGATCTCACAATAACACTAATATATAATACCCTGACTAGACCCATCCCCCAAAGACAAAACCTTCGTGGTTTGTGCTGTGTATGTTCTGGCCAAGATAACACTAAGGACACCCTTCACCCTCATCTTGAAGCTTCTCAACACACATCTCGGAACCCATTGTTCTTGACTAGTAGGCCAGTAAGGCAGATAGAAGGTCAATGATGTTCTTAAAAATAAAGTTTTTGGGCTCTACAATAGGAAATAGCGTATTTGATCGTGATACACGCGCAATCTTATTCTCTTAGACCAATAACTATCTCATTGTATACAGCATAAGCGTGGTGCCTTAATAGTGACAAAGAAATTGTATTCTGAATAATAGAACAGATAAGAACCACATCCGGAAATCATGAGTTTCCGGTGTGATAGGCCGGTGGATTTCTGCTTCGTTGAAGCTGATTGGCTCAGAAGAACGTTGAGAAAGAAAAGAGACGCCGTGCGAGGAAGTGAAGAAATAGGTAGAGAGTTGAAGTGATGTCGAGATGTGGTACACGGTAGGACCTTGGTTCCTAAACCGTATGTTCTCCTCCAGTTTGGGGCTGCTATAACGCTCAGGATTTCCAGTTACTGGCTGACAGAGAACCAAGTTAAACAATAATCTTCTGAGTCTTGGGAATCGATTCGAGCTCAGGTTGCCTGCCATACCATGTCAATTCATCCAATAGTTCTGACCATCAATACTTCCGGTATTTATCAGTATTGCTTATCATGAAAAATACCACTTGCTTTATGGATTAGTTCCCTCACCGTTATACCAAGGATTTGTTTTTCTTGCCAACTATAATATTTTTATATCAATTATATGTGTACATAAATTATGTCCATTTATACTGCAAAATATATAAAGACAATTAAACACGTTGAAAGTAAAGGAGTGAAATCGAAAGGCAAAGACGACTTCGGAGTCTCTACCTAAGTTTCTTTAAAACTGGAATAGATTAAAATAGAAAAAAAAACAACTTTATACTGGGAATATGTTTCAGATTCTGGCTAACAAAAAATAAGAAGTACATCACACGAGAAAAAAAGTAAAATCCAGAACAAAAAACCTTTCAGTAAATGAATGCATGAGTCTTTTAAAAAATAAATAACAATGAAAAAAAAGGTACAAAGCCGAAAAAAAGTTGCATTAACTTATATTGAAATTAAAAACAAAACAAAATAAGTGATTGTAAAAAAACAACTAAATTATATGTTTGCCTATTGTAATACTCTGTTTCTTTTTTATATAACATCTTGTTCAATGCAAATTGCCATTTCAACCAAAAAAAAAGAAGATAAAATGCAAATACCAGAGACAAAAGTAACCCTATTGAAATGTAATGAGAAAAACTTGCTCACAGTATATATTTGTAGTTATAAGGTTTTGGCATTCATAATGGGATTAACATATGCTACGAAAACTATAGCTTTGAGGCAACATAAAAATCTTAAATTATGAAATTTTGTCATGAAATACTGCTCAACGAACCGTTACTTTCTTTGTATCTATATTGATAGGTAATGTATTTTCTAGAAATTCACACTATTATACTGACTGTTCACACAATAAGCTGCAACAAGATATCATTCAAAGTAAGCCAGTGGTCCTTGTACTTCTGTAGACCATATGTCACTTTGTTTGTTACAGATTTGAAGTACTGTACTCGGAAATCCATGTCTTTACAGAGAAAGAGTTCGATTTAGAGCTGAATTTTGAGCGGGAAACTACTTAATTCCCGCAAAAAAAACAACTGGTTACACTATTCCTGGTAATAGAACAAGTTGTCAAATTTTGACTACCATAAACAGACATAGTTCCCTTTTTAAACTGTGCAAGAATTAGTTCTGTTGCAATTTGTTGAAGGTTAGGCTTATTTTTTCCAGGGCTGTCAGTAGACTACAACTCTTTCTCAACCAAGAAGTATTTTTTCTATCCAAACCCCCTTAAAAACTGGTATCATTCGTCTCCATCTCAAAATGACAAATTATCCTTACTACCTGTTTGGTCCGCTGACAATTAAAACTAAAAATGGATCACTTTTGACCGGGCGAGTCTTGTCAAAGTTAACACCTAGAAAAAAAAACTATCGACCAGTAAATTTTTGCACCAGCCGCTTTGTCCTCACGTAGGTTCACTCTACCTGGGACGAACACTTTTTCTTTTTATATGGACAATAAACAACTTTAAAACTAATTTGTTTATAAAATACCGACGAGCTACTGTTAATTTATTTATCTTATTTGCATTATTATAAAATTTGAAATAATATATACTAATCAGGTATTATTTTACGTATAACTTTTATGTAATTTTATAAGCAAAGCTGAACATTATTAATATCAAAAGTATTTTAAAATAGTTGGTTGCTCATAATAAAGATTAATAGCTTTAAATATGTTTTGTAAACTGACTTGATTACTTGTTTTGTAAAATCTAGTAATGAAAAATGATAAAGGTTTTTTTCTATAGTTTATATTGAAAAATGTAAATGTATAATAAAAGGTGTGTCATATAATTTTATTTCAACAGAATAAAAATGCACAATAAAGTAAGATAGTTAAATTACTCGTCTCTTCAGTCTCGAGTGCACACTTTACAATGGAGGTATAGAAATAAAAGCATTGATTTCGAATGGCAATCATGAAGAGGCGAAGGCCGAACTAGTCTGCTATGCATAATTTATAGTTTGGATTGGGGACATCAGCTTGGCCATTATAATTCCACAAGCGCTTTGTAGCGTAAAGATCAATGCTAATCATTCCACTGAGATTATTATATTCATAGGCCAAGGGATAAATCTACTCTGCAGATTAGGGCCAGCTATACCTTAATATTAAAATTTCAAATCTGGTTTAATATCAATTTCAACAAAGAAAACTTTGTCTTTATATAACACGGTGCCAAAAACCTACGAATGCAATAAAGTGGTGCCTGATGTTTAATGTAAAGGTGCAAATTACACCATATCTTGATGATGTAAGGAATAAACCCTAGCACGTCTGGGTGTACGGTCCTAAAAACCGACGACCACAATCAAGTGGTGCCTGATGTTTAATGTAAAGGTGCAGATCACACCATATCTTGATGATGTAAGGAATAAACCCTAGCACGTCTGGGTGTAGGGTCCTAAAAACCGACGACCGCAATCAAGTGGTGCCTGATGTTTTATGTAAAGGTGCAGATCACACCATATCTTGATGATGTAAGGAATAAACCCTAGCACGTCTGGGTGTAGGGTCCTAAAAACCGACGACCACAATCAAGTGGTGCCTGATGTTTTATGTAAAGGTGCAGATCACACCATATCTTGATGATGTAAGGAATAAACCCTAGCACGTCTGGGTGTAGGGTCCTAAAAACCGACGACCACAATCAAGTGGTGCCTGATGTTTTATGTAAAGGTGCAGATCACACCATATCTTGATGATGTAAGGAATAAACCCTAGCACGTCTGGGTGTAGGGTCCTAAAAACCGACGACCGCAATCAAGTGGTGCCTGATGTTTTATGTAAAGGTGCAGATCACACCATATCTTGATGATGTAAGGAATAAACCCTAGCACGTCTGGGTGTAGGGTCCTAAAAACCGACGACCACAATCAAGTGGTGCCTGATGTTTTATGTAAAGGTGCAGATCACACCATATCTTGATGATGTAAGGAATAAACCCTAGCACGTCTGGGTGTAGGGTCCTAAAAACCGACGACCGCAGTCAAGTGGTGCCTGATGTTTAATGTAAAGGTGCAGATCACACCATATCTTGATGATGTAAGGAATAAACCCTAGCACGTCTGGGTGTAGGGTCCTAAAAACCGACGACCGCAGTCAAGTGGTGCCTGATGTTTAATGTAAAGGTGCAGATCACACCATATCTTGATGATGTAAGGAATAATCCCTAGCACGTCTGGGTGTAGGGTCCTAAAAACCGACGACCACAATCAAGTGGTGCCTGATGTTTAATGTAAAGGCTTATTATTCAATACTCAGGGGATCCCTCCAGGCAACACAATCGAATATTTAGCTTTAACATTTATAATATTTGATGGGAACAAAAATCTGTTACGTTTATATAAAATACTCTATACCGGCTTTATTTTAATTTCTGCATACGTATAAGTATCTAGTGCAATTACTATAATGCTTATGGAATTTCATATATGTATGGCTTTCTATATTATGATAGTATACTCTTTATTGGGCTATAATTACAATCTGCCTTTTATAAGGCAATCAGTAATTGCGATAAACGCTCTCATTCATACCATATTTACAATTCATCATTCACTCACTCATTCATACAATATTTACAGACAGCCCAGAGACCTCCCAAAACCACATGCGAAGAGAAAGCCGAGTCTTGGGAAGTCCCCCACGCTCCTCCGTCAGCCGCGTCACCGGATACTAGCTAGTGGAGGCTGACCAAGAGCGCGAGAGCCACAGACGCTCAGGACATGATTGGAGTAACTGGCCATTGCCAGGACCCCCACTGTCACGCGTTTATAGCAGGTCACGAGCCCACTGCCGTTTCAGTCTCCGAGGAGGATTATAGTGATGAGTGGCGCAGTGCAATGACTGTGCTACAGGATTAGGGTGGTTGGAAAGGCTACTGTGGAATTTCATAAACTTAGAAGGGATGAGTTCTAGAATGTAGGGTATATTAAGGTCATTATGAAGGGTTTTGTTGCTGACATAATAAGGGGCATTTACTATTGTTCTCAGGACTTTTGATTGAAAGGATTGGATACGCTTGATGTTCGAATTTTTTGCTGTCCCCCATAGCTCTATTCCGTATGTCCAGATTGGTTTAAGTATAACTTTGTAGATTAGTAGTTTATTTTCTATTGAGAGATGGGATGTCCTTTGAAGTAGTCTGTAGAGTTGTCCAAAGCGCCTGTTTAGTTCTTGTCTTTTTAGTCTCGTATGTGGGTTCCAGGTCAGTCGTTTGTCAAGATGGAAGCCTAAGTACCGTACTGTCTTGGATACAGGGAGAGGAATAGAATTAAAATAAACTAGTGGACCAGACTTGCGACAAAGGGTGAAGGTAATGTGGGAGCATTTTGCTTCATTAACTTTGATCCGCCATTGATTGCACCAATACTCGATTTCGTCAAGGTGTTTTTGAAGGTTATGGGATCCTATGTTGGGGTCTGGATGGGATGACAAGACTGCAGTGTCATCTGCAAATGTGGCCAAAAAGGTATTGGGAGTAGAGGGGACATCAGCGGTGTAAAGGTTACAGAGGATGGGGCCTAGGACACTGCCCTGTGGAACTCCTGCATTTATGGGATAGTAGTTAGAGTATCCTAAACCACAGCAGACTTGGAAGAAGCGGTTTGAAAGGTAGGACTGTAAGACTAGGAAAAGGGTCTGTGGTAAATATCTTTTGAGATTGTAGAGGAAACCTGCGTGCCAAACCCTGTCAAAAGCTTGAGCTATATCAAGAAAGGCAGCAGTGCAATACTGTTTGGTTTCAAGGGCTGAGGAGATGTGATCAACAACGCGAAGGCCTTGTTGAGCAGTGGAATATCGTTGGCGGAAACCAAACGGGTGTGTGAGAAAAAGGTTTTTGGATTCAACAATGGGAAGTAGACGTTTTAGTAGGAGTTTCTCAAATATTTTTGAGAGGATAGGGAGTAGGCTAATTGGACGATAAGACGAGGCGTCATTGGGTGGTTTACCGGGTTTGGCGAATAGGACAATAATGGAATGTTTCCAGAGGAGAGGAAAGTGCGTCGTTCGGATTATGCAATTATATATGTAGGTTAGGAAGATTATGGCTTTAGGAGGAAGTTGTTTGAGAATTTGAGGAGTAAGGAGATCATATCCAGGGGATTTTCGGTAAGGTAAGTTTTTCAGAAGGTATTTAACCTCAGAGGGGTTAACGGCTTTTGGTGGAAGAGAGAGAGGAATAGGTGAAGTGAGGAAATCTTCCACAGTTGTGCTCTGAGTATGGCTTTGATGAGAAAGGTGAGGTGTGAAAGTATGGGTAAGATGCAGAGCAAATTCCTCCGACCTATCCCCATCCGTAGCAACCCAGGACCCATCATCACGACGGAGTGGGTGTGAAACAGGTTGATACTTTAGGATTTTTTTGGTTACATTCCACAAGGAGTTATCCTTGATAGACAGAGAGGAGAGGTAGGAATTGAAAGAATCGGAACGGAAGGATGCCATTCGCCGCTTTACCAATCGGCAGTACTGATTGTACGTGTGGCGATCAACAGGATGCCGGGATCTTTGCCACACTGTTCTGGAGCGGCGTTTGGATTGGATTAGGTCTTTGAGATGCTGAGGTAAACGATTATGATTGTAGATTTTTTGGTGACGATGGGGTGACGATGCCTCCCAAGCCGACCTCTGGACCAGAGTAGTGAAAGAATGCACTGCATCGTCAAGGTCTTGGGATGTTTTCAAGGACAATTTTAGGTTTACGGACTCTGTAAGAAGCTGGCGGAAGTGGTCCCAGTTAACTGGGCCCTTAATAAATGAAGGAGGAGGCAGTTTGTGAATTGGTCTTAGGGAAATGGGTAATAATAAAGGACTATGATCAGAGGAGAGGTCATCAAGGCGCGTGAGTGAGTAGTTTAGTGTTCCTAAACTATTGTAAAAAAAGAAGTCAAGGAGATCAGGATTTCGGTTGGGATCTGATGGCCAATAGGTGGCTGTGTCAGGAGTGATAGTGGAGCAATGTTTCCGTGTGAGTGCAGACAGCAAAGCACGTCCTCGTGTATTTGTGGATCTTGACCCCCAGTGTTGGTGCTTCGCATTAAAGTCCCCACCTACAAGGAAATGATGTCCGATGGAGTCTAGAAAGGAGATGAATTGGGAGTTGGAAATGGATTTATTGGGAGGGTAGTACGCTGATGCTAGTGTAAGAGGAAAAGTGAAGGTGGTGATTGACACTGCAGTGGATTGAAGGAAATCATGTGATACCAAAGGAACTATGTTGTGGGATATGGAGTTATGGACAATGACAGCGGTACCTGCATGAGCTGTTCCATCTGGGTGATCAGTTCGATAAGTCTGGTACTGTCGAACGGTAAATGATCGTTTGCTCGTAAGTCTTGTTTCAGTAATAAGAGCTACGTCGATCTTCTTACGTACGTGGAGTAGTGCTGTCAGTTCGTTAGTGTGGGTGCGAACACCATTCGCATTCCAAAGGAGAATGGATAAGGAGTCAGAAGGATCCACTTATAGATTTTGTTTAACGGGGATAAGGTAGGAGACAAGATTTGTAGGAAGGGAAATGAGAGGGGTAATTAGGGTTCTGAATTCTGTAAGGAATGATGTTAATAGGCTAGTGAGATCTGAAGAGCTTGGAGGTGAAGGAATATGCGAGATGTGTGGTTGAGGATGGGATTGGGTTTGCTGGTTGGCGGGATGAGCGGAATGCTGGGGAAGAGATACTTGCGGACGAGAAGTGGGCAGTGCCTGTGACTGCTCTCTGTTCCGAACGCAAAAGAGAAAGAAGGTCTCAAACTTCTGGTGGGGGCGCTTCTTGAGCTACCTGTCACCGGCTTCTCTTCTTCTGGCTGACGACGTTGCTCCTGGACTTGAGGATTCTATAGGCCTCACAGCCCTTGTAGTTGGCCGGATGGTCTTGCTGGCAGAGCACGCATACAGCAGGCAATTTTAGGGGCTTTTTGCACAATTCGCTTTTGTGCTGCCCACTACACTTTACACACCTAGGAGGGTGGTGGCAGCACGATTTTGTGTGCCCATATGCCTGGCAATTATGGCATTGGACGATGTCTCTTTTGGGGTAAGGTTTTTCGACCTGTATTTTTGTGTAATACAGGGTTGTTAAGTCATAAATTTTCTCCACGCCAGGTGTCCGCTCGAGATCTACAAAAAATAACGGTAATGTCGTTTTGGTGGATTCGTTTTGTTGTCTGTCCTCACGTAAAACGTTGGTTATTTGCCGAACTTTGAACCCCAGAGCTGATAGTTCGTCTTCAATTTCATCAGCTGGTGTGGTTGGGTGCAGATTTCTTTCACTACTCGAAGCGATCGTTCTCGTTCAACTGGTATGTGTGGAAGTCTGCATTGGTTTCTTCCAAATACTTAATGATCGCTCGATAAGTATCCGAAGTGTCTGGGGAAATTTTTGTATCCCGAGAGCGATTGAGGCACGCATATTTTCCGGTACCTACAACTTTGCTCATTTGTGAGCATAATAGTTTAAAATTGCTAATATTCCTTACGAATATAGCAGGCGGCTTGGGCTGTGTTGGTGTTTGAATAACTTCCATGTCGTCAGGTTGGCTATTTCTCAGTACCTCGAAGCTATTCGGTGTGAAGAATGGAGATTCTGCTACAGTTTCTTCTTTTGAAGTGCTGGCAAGGCTTTCTATATTAAAATTGTAAATTAACCATAGCACCGACTCCAAGTTATTAATTTCATTTCGTTACCTTTATGAATAATTGTTCAGCTGTCACCCAATTAAAATTACTCACTTTAAAGAAATTAAATTTAATAAGGAATATTTCTGACAAAATAACTTTTTTGTTTGTATGGATATTCCTTAACTTACAGGAGTTGATCAAATGGATGAATGTGTGCAATTAAAATATGAAATGGAACACTTGATTTCTTGAAATGGAATACTGATTCTTCAAAATTCCCAGGAACCCCTAAACACAAATTGAAATTAAAGTAATATTAGTCATGATAGCAAGCACGGCCTCAAGAGTGGAACACGTTTACAAATTGTTAAATTACTTAAACATTTGCTTGCTGGTAATATTTTGACGGGCGATTATGAACCACCGGCGACCAGGGGAGTTGTTTCCCTCCCACGAATTAAATTGAATACCTGCAAGTAACTTACCAATTGTACTAACAGATGACTATTTCTAATAGCTATTTCTGTAATGACCAACTAGGGCAGAGTTTCGACCAAGTTGAGTTAGCCATAATTAGACTTTAATTCAGTGATGGGATACGTAGCATTGTCAAGAGGAGGTTTAAAAATTCAATTTTCTAAAAGTATTAACATTTTTGTATGGAAAGAAGTTTTTTTTTTTCAGATGATATGTTTTTTTTTATCCAAGGTTTATAAGCAATATTTTGTATTTTTATCAAAGTTTTTTAAAGGTCAATAAATAAAAAAAGGTCTAATCAAGTATTGGACCATCGATGTATAAGGAGAACCGGCGTATGTAGGGCTGAGGACAGTACTCAGGGGTAACTTGCTACGTTTTCTACAAAAATAAGATCTTACTTTTTTTTTTTCCAATTCTAACTAACAACATAATAACTTTGTCGTAAAAACTAACTACCTTGATTTATATTCCGAATTTTTTATAGTTCAATTTATTGATTTTTCAGTACCACCGAATTCGTAAAGGTGTCGGAAGTATTTTTCTGGTGTTGGGCACATGCCTAACTAATAATTTACAATTACCCAGAAACTTAATGGTTTCTAGCTCAAGGAAACCAGTGAATCCCTACAAGTCACCTTATCTTTAACTTGGTTAGATGGTTGAAAAGTGCTTATGTCCCTCAACTCCACTATAATAACCATTGGTTATCAAAAAAGAAATTATTGCGCCTGCTAACTGCAAATATTTTTTCATAAATAATTTTACTTAATATCTATACTCAGATCGGGAATATTATGTGGAGTAGAACTTTGTGGTTGAGGTAAGCGATTCGTGATACAGCGGGGAAACCCCAGAACTTGCTGAAATAAACTGGCGGGCACTAGTAACGTTGGGGTTACTTAATTGTGTAACACATGTTACCTAATACCGTTGAGTAACGTTTCTTTAATGTCACACATCTGAATAAACCTATTCTTCGCCGTCTACTGAAAACATATCATCATCGATCATTTGACAAATCGACGTAATAGAGATTACAGTAACTTACAAGAAAATACCTAAAACGGTGAGAAAATGGATTAATATTAATGGACTATTACTCTAGTTTAGGGTGTTGTAGACTATTTTACACAAAGAAAATCGGACGTAGAAATATTTGATTCGAAATAAACAGGAATAAAAGATACTCCATTATACTATTGCTAGTACTATTATAGTCGAAATGCCGAGCATTCAAAAGTTGCATTTCGGATTAAAAATAAGTTAGTTTCCTACATAAAATGCATAAATATTTTTTTTATAATTTGTACGAGTATGTCATATTCGCATAGTTTACAAACTCTATTCATTGTTTGCACTGTGTGTATGTCCATACCTACCGAACGTGGATATCAGGGTGGAATTTGTGAAAGGGTAGTATCACTAAGCGCAAAAACGGTTTATTTGTACATTTTCTAATTTATAGATTTTCAGCTGATATACTTTTATGAATTTATCTCACCAAAACTGTACTCAAGAATATCCACAGTCCTGTTGAAATTATTGCATTTACTGTGTAATTTTTTGTGCTAGTTGCTAGTAGACCAAAATGTGCAGTAGACGTCAAGACATCACATTCTTGCGCCCACACCAATTGTCCTGTGCCCTTTGTCAATCACCTCAGGCCAATCTCTCCTCGACCTCAGAGCTGATTTGATTTCAGAAGGCTTTCGATAGCCTGTTAAGTGACTATTAAGAAATACTTATTATAACTAGAACGAATGATCTATTTACGTAGTAGAGATAATATTTTACTAGCTTTGATATGGTATGTAGTCAAACACGATCTTAATAATTCATCTAACGAGTAAAACTTTTTTTTTAGAGCTGTCAGTAATTTGTTAAAAATCTTTTTTTTTTTTATTATGATGAAATTACAATCTGCCTTTACTTAATAGGCAATAAATAATTGAGATAAGTGTTTTCATTCATACCATATTTACAATTCATCATTCGCTCGCACATTCATACAATATTTACAAACATTTACAAACAGCCCAGGGGCCCCCCAAGTCCACACGGTTGTTGCCTCCCTCGCAAGCGAAAGAGGAAACGGAGTCTTGGGAAGCCCCCTACGCTCCCCCACCAGCCACGTCACCGGATACGAGCCAGTGGAGGCTGACGAAGAGCGCGAGAGCCACATACGCTCAGGACATGATTGGAGAAACTGGCCATTGCCAGGACTCCCACTGTTGCGCATTTTGTTAAAACTATAATTTAACATATCTATGTATGTAATTTAAACATATGATTCCATAAATCTTTGGCCCGGATTTTTTTTTATCACATAGCTTTATAGCAAGTTTTAACACATAACAAGAGAAATCAAAATAAACTAAATATATAATAAACTAAATAAAAATATCCTTTGTGGGCCTGATATTCGCACATAATTTATTATTCAAATTTTCCAAACGATCTCTTTATTAAATCTTTTTCTAATATTTATAACTTGACAATAATATAAAAGTAAAATGTTTCCAATAATAATTATAATAGTTTTCTATTGACATATTTCTTAAATTTTCCCACAGAAATCATATCATTAACAAAGGGGTGTATTTCTCTGTCTTCAAATATGGCTTTTAATGCAATGCTTAACTTTTTATACAATAACATGTTTTCATTTCTACAATAATATTTCATTTTATAAATATCATGTTATGACGAAATTCAAATTATATGACTCTATTTAGCTCACTTATTTATCCCTTGAATCCATAAATTAAATGGCATCACCATCATTCATTACTCGTCTTCATCTTAATTTTACATGTTACTGATTGTATTTGTTCATGTACCAAATAGTTATACACATAACTATTAATCGATAATTTTTTATATTGTTCAAATTTGCCTTTGATTAAAACTACTGACACCCTTTACAGTACTAAATAAATATTTTTATTCTTTTTACTTATCTAATAATAATTTATAATATTTGTAATCTATATGAGGTCGTCAGTATCAAAACTAGCAACGTCCACTTCATCAATATTTTTATTTTCAAATTTTTTATTCCCGATAAAGTTTTTTTGATGAACACCAACCATTCATTCCATAAAGCTTATTCATCAGAACGATAATAAAAACAACCATAAATTCATTTCTTTAACAAAATACTGTTTTTGAACCCATGGTCTACATTCTTCTGTATATATATAATGATAATAATACAATATAATTCATGATAATGATCGATATTTATAATGACTACAAAGTATGAAAACTGTTTATGGCAGACACTACTTTTGTCATGGGTTGTTGAGATTAAATGAATTTCCTTACAAACCTTTAGTGCATGTAAATGTTTGACACAAAAAAAGTGACAGCTGGTGGATTCGTGACTTAAAGTATTCAGGCGAGCCTCTAGGCAAAACACGTTTCTTGTTTCTTTCAACTTTCTTCTTCATTGGAGAAAGTGAAAGTGAGGAAGGTATCTGCGAGTCAGCTCGTGCAATTGTGTAATTGTTTCAGTAATTTAATGCTACGCATTATTAAGTTTTTAAGATCGAATGCCAAAACAGAACCAAAAAGCTCTTTGGTTCGATTCACGCCTTCTAATTATTCATTTATACATGCAGTGTCAAAATTAAGAAAATCTGAAGAAATAGTTTTTGCAACGGTAATAGTTAAGACTTCCTCAAACTGACAATACCAAAACTTACAATTAATCGTTCCACCCACGGTGAGACATATCAAAAAATTCAAAAACTCTCCGTTAGTATTTTGGATAACAGAGCTTTTTAGTTGGTATACCATTAAATACTAAATTTGAGAATCTAGCTCACAAAAATATGATAAATAATTAAAGATGAAGCTAAACAATAAATTCAGTAGAAAATATAAGTTAGTAATAACACTAATACATTAACTTATAGAACCCAAGACGGGTTTTATGCGGTGTCAAAAATCACTAAACCTTGGCACATTTCATTTAAAATTTAAAGGATAACTATTTACTCATTAGGAGATAGACTAACAATGAAGCTCCTCAAATCCTGCACACCAAAAAGTCTTAACAATAGAAACAGATTTGGCTCCAATTTAATGCATTGCGCAACACTGAACCGGAAACCATCTCGGCGACTGCCCAACTGAAGGGGAGCCTTTTTCCCCTGTTATTTAGAGGCGCTCAGTACAGTTTTTGTTGGAGATTCATAAAATACTTTTGTGAACAATCGAAATAGGAAACAATCTATGGGATTCAAAAGATTTCTAATTCTTCTACCACCTTTGACAAGATGAGTTCGATCGCCAAAACAGGGCCAAAAAGCTCCTTGGTTCGATTCACGGCTACCGATTACTCATTTATACATGTGTGAAAATGAATTAAAAAATAAGAAAATCTGAAGTATTACGTTAACTTTTTCCAACGGAAATTCTTTGAATTCCTTCAGACATCTAGTATTCTTCAGTAATCGAATAGTACCATTCCCTAAACATCACAAAAACAAATATGATTTACTATTAATTCCAGCCACGAGAGATGGACGTTCATGGCTTTGCTGCATAACCATGCACTTATGCAACTCCTTACGTAAATTCGTAACATAATATAGAAAGTTTCCTTAATATATTTCATATTGAATAACTGATGATTGTACGGAAGTGTTTTGATTTGGATCAGGTACAACTGAAACTGAAAAACTTGCCAGATAAATCTTAAATGTACAGATTAATTTTTGTTTCAGAACACACTCCAGATTGAGCTGCCTGCGTAGACCAGATATTGAAGTGGGTTGCAATGGGATGCTTATTTGATGAACATGGCCGAATAAAGACGGATCTTGGTCAATATGAAGAGTTTTAGGATACCCCCCCTAATATATTTTAAAAAGAAGGCAACCGTAACTATTGTGCAATAAAATATTAAACGAGCTTGAAAATTAGTGAATAAATTTTATTGTTTTTGTATATTTTGAATAAATTGTATGCGTTTCTTTGGCGTTCTTATTATTTTTAATAAAGAGAAATTGTTTTTGCGATATTGGTCCCAAAACATTCATAATTCTTAATTATGGCTATGGCACGTTTGATATAGTTGAGCCATCTTTTAAAAACATAATTATAATAGTAATAAGTTCAATACCGCCTAAGATATGTTCTGTTGCCTTGCTTATTGTGCGTTTGGATTTCTTTCAATGCCTTTTCAATTATCTGGCTCCATATGCTCATGGCTTCAAATTAAAAATAGATCAAGACTTGAAGGTAGTGTCTGAAACCGAACAGAATGTAGACCTTCGAAAAAAAAAGGGTTATTGTCATTCAAATAATAATTTTAAGATGAAATATTTTGCTTTGTTTTCCAATAGTAAATTAATCATTCTTTTACACTTCATCAATCCATGCCAATTTCCGAAAAAAATAGCCCACATGGACGGCAACAACACAATGATCTTTCATCATCACTTTTACATCATCTTATTTTCTTCTGTTTGATAAAAAATTAATGATAAATTGTATAAACTGAACTTTTGTTGGTTTGATTCGATGCAATCAAATATGAATAAAGTGAACAGAGAAGTTGGCTGCTAACAAGCGATCCACTATTATGGGCCCTAGAATGTGAATTGGTAATATTTTCTTCAAAGAATACATGGATATGCGGAACATACCTTGAGGACGTAAGACGTACCGGAGCTGGCTCCTGCAGAACTCTGAAGAGGCAGTGCCTCCGCTATTCCTAACAAATACTGATAATTACGTGAATCGATTCCTATTGGCTGAAAGGGGACTGAAATAGCCTTTATAAATTACGTCCTATTTACACGCATCACCTAAACTTCCATTCTAGCAGCAGCCTATAACGTGTCACGCAAGTTCATCGAACCTAATCGACGTATCCTGATATTCATAGCTTCTCATTTATTTTACGATAGGACAAAATTCTATCGTAAGAAATTGTTAAATTATTTATTTTATTTTTAAGGCAAGGGAGGAGGTTTAAAAGAATACGGGGGGGGGGGGGAGGAAGCCAAGGGTTTGTAATTGACTAGTTTGAATTTTATATAATACTTTGAAAAAATTCTTTAAAGACTTTAAGACCCTTACGTATATGCTCTGAATCCTTGTGTATCTCACACTTCTTCCATCATGCAGATCATATTAGTACTAAAACGATGAACCAGGATAGGTTGCTCATATTTGTGCCTTTCTCGAAACGTTGTAAAACTTCTTTGATTACAGCCCCAGCATATGAGTGTAGACCTTTAACTGGGCGTCAAAAATTAGAGGTACTTATTGATTATGATCCCTAAGGAATCAGTAATAATCGATAGCGTTATTGAAGCCACCTGTTAATCGTCAATTCCCATCTGCTTGAAAAAGATTCTACAGTTTAGGCATAGTATCTCTTGAGCATAAGCTATAATGCTGGAACTTCCACTGAACCTGTTCTTTGAAGAAATCTTATGATATTATATATCTTACAATTATTAACCAAAAAAACAATATACTGACATGGATATACTGACCTGTATAGCCTGTATATTCTCCGGCCGGGTGAACCACCAACAGAGCTGACATGTACCAGCGACGACACTTTAATTAAATGATACAAATTTTGTTTTAGCCTACTATCTCACAACCTGCTATTCTTTCAATGGGTGTGGGTAAAAGTCTGAGGGAACCATCTAACCTCTATTTTTTTATTTCCCGAAAGATAGATTGCCTGCTTTATCCATTATAAGTATAACATTAAAAATGTATCGTATTTTTATCATTCTTTTTAGTAATTATTACACATAACATAAGGTTGAGGTCTCAGGTTCAAACCAGAAAACAGTACAATCAATGAATATAAACATATTGGTAACATTTAAATAATATACAGTTAAGTATGCCGTGTAGTTAGCACCTCGTTGTATTTGAGCTGACACACTTATTTATAAACATTATTAAAATAGAGTGCTTTATTCTCTATGCCCGTAACAAAAACATATTATTATCTATATGAAATTCTACAGGAAAGATTTTATTTTTGTCACTAATAATGATAATGAAAATTCATGGCGTACTTTTTTTCATGCCTTATAGTTCCGTTCGGTGGTGAAGTAGGCCAGATGCATTCGATTCAGAAAGGATAGACACTGCCGTTTGTGTGAGCGGTCTACCCTGCTGGGATTATTGTCATATTCTCCTAGTGGTCGGGATTACTTCACTCAATCCCAGGCAATGGGTCTCATGGCCGTATCCACAAAGGTCCCCACACAGTTGTAGTGTTATCTTATTATCGGATGTCCGACCGCCTTTTACCTCCATGGAAGCCTGTCAGTTAGCAATAATGCTTCTTTAGTTCTCATCTTCACTTATAGTACTACTATATTACATAATAGGAGGAGGGCGATAAGAATGTATTCGTGCCCTGACTCCAGAAACATTGGCAAACGTAATTTTTCAAGTAATCAAACTACACCTCAAAAGAGATTCTTAAGACGAGTTTAATGTGCAGGTTTAAACTTTTTAATATTTAATTATAAAAAATGAATTAATGATATAATTTAATTACTATTAATAAGTCATCCGAATCTGCTCTATAGAGATGATAGGCTTATATCAAAGAATATCCATAAAATTTGTTTAGTAGTTATTGGATATCGTATAAACTGCACGAGTATTAACTGCAGTTAATTAATTATACTATTTTTCCAATGTTCTGAATGCATCTTAATATCATGATATTTGCTATCACAAATACGTTAGGATAGTAAGAAAAAAACTTTTTAGCAGCCAATATCAATTTTTATTGTCTGATAACCATCACTTCAAATGTCAATAGCTGATAATTATAACTGTGACACAAGCCGCGATAAGCCAAATGGCTTAAAATAGTGGCTGTACGTATTGTGGGTGTAGTAATGCCCTGAAATGCAGAATACTACCAGCACATTAAGTTCTTAAAAATCCGGAGACCGGAAATCGTCCTGGTGCAGTTTGAAATTCTCTGTTGATAAAACCATGCTCACAATTTTTGAACTGCTCCTTTTAGGATTTTTCCAAGAGGTCCCTAAGTAACAACCTAAGTTTATCTATGCGCAAGCGCTTTCAGCAGTATATTATTTCATTTTCTAGTGTGTATAGTTCTGGCAAACGCTAAAAGTCTCTTACATTTACTCTCTTAAGAATAAATAGCTCCCGAGGAAAAGCACGGCATTCGTACTTGCAGACCTGTGGTCAGTCGGATTCCGATGTTGTTTCGCAAATTTCAAGTGACCCCCTTCTAGTCAAATTTCCATTGCCAGTAGTCCTTTATTTAGTTTCATTTGTTTCGCTGTTTCAAATGAGTGAAGGTTATGAATCGGGCAGTGTATTGTATAATTTAATCGTGCCAGATCCAGTTCGTCTACTGTGTTTCACTTTCATCGTCAACTTTCTGTTTGTAGCTATATGAAGATCTTTTTTCTTTTTAAATTCTTTCAAGGGACCTTCCCCACCAACATTATTTTGAAGCATCAGACTCCTAGTACCTATTTTTATGTCATTGATGTTGTCCTAAAAGGATGTTTGTAAACTAAAGTACTTTCTTCAAATTTGCCACAGTGTTTTTTTTATTAATTTAATTATCTTTTAGACAATATTTATTATTTTCCCACTTTATGAACGCCATATATCCAGTTACAACAGAAGGAAACATACTATATATATTGAATTCTTTTTTTTTTTTTTTTATTTATAAACAACTTTATTAAGATGAAATTACAATCTGCCATTATAATGATGCATAACTCCAGCAATACTACTGTTAAGTACTAAGTTAATGTGCTTAAAGAGATAGAGGCAAGAATTGGGTGGGAGATGGTCGTTAATGGTAACCGCACTTGGATCTTAAATCTTCCCTCTACAATGGATCGCCTGACCATTCATTGTCGCTCATCTCCATATTTGCTCTTAAACATGAATGGAACTGCCGCATATACATTGTTCCGCAGTCCTTCTACGAGAGCACACATCTTTATTTACATTCCTGAGCTTAGAAATCCTTCAGGACTCCTGTATACTTTGTCCTAGTGGAAAATGCCCTGACTAGTTGATCCGTTGATACATCAGTTGATCCCCATTTTTTTTTAAATGTTGTTTGTTATTAACGAGCTAAATTGTATTTCATACAATAAATAAATGAAATGAAGGACTTGGTAAGAGAAGGATCGATGTTATGGGATAGCGCGAGTTTATTGAATATTTATTAAATAATAGTGAGAAAATCACCACAAGAGAAAATTATAAGTATTTTTGATCCAAAATACATCGCTTTATTTTGAAACCTAGAGGGACTAGACGAACTAGACGGACCAATAAACAGCAACATAGACGAAACCTTAAAAGCACAAAAAACTACAAACAATACATTAGAACACAATGAACGCCAACCGAATAAGCCAAACGGAACGACTAAATTATAATAATGAATCTTAGCAGCAAACAGTATAAATAATAATAACACAATAGCTAGTAAAATTAGATATGAAGAATTAACTGGAAAAGGATTGGTTTATGAACCAATTAACGTATCCAGCTACTCTGGGCCAAAAAAAAATATATCCCTTTAGTTAACGGCAAACATTATAACTTATAATAATACGAATAAGAACACATATGCTTTCTCTCTGCAGAAACGCACCTCTATCAGAAAAGTAGAGCGGGTAGTGGCGTAGCATCGTCATTAAGAGCGAAGATTTACTCAAAAGCCCTAAACTAAAAAGCTAAGAAGCTGTTGCTGGTATATTAGTTTTACCGGATCTTATAACTGCATGGAACATTTACATTGCATCTTCTAAAAAAGTTTCAGAAGAAGAAATATAATTACATTGCTGACTAGTTTCTACATTGCTGAGCACAGTTTCTAAGGCGTTTCACCTAATTCTGGTACTCCTGCCATTCTAGTGCTACCACTCTAATTAATTAATTGACGGTCCCATAGTCAAGTGGAACATAGTTGCTTACTTCTTATATATAATAGAACTTTATTGTGCAATAATTACAATCTGCCTTTTATAAGGCAATAATAATACAGATAAATGATCTCATTCATACCATATTTACAGTCATCATTCACTCGCTCATTCATACAATAGGACATGATTGGCGAAACTGGCCATTGCCAGGACTCCCACTGTCACGCGATTATAGCAGGTCACGAGCCCACTGCCGTTTCAGTCTCCGAGGAGGATTATAGGGATGAGTGGCGTAGTGCAAAGACTGTGCTACAGGATTAGGGTGGTTGGAAAGGCTACTGTGGAATTTCATAAACATGGAAGGGATGAGTTCTAGAATGTAGGGTATATTAAGGTCGTTATGAAGGGTTTTGTTGCTGACATAATAAGGGGCATTTACTATTGTTCTCAGGACTTTGGATTGAAAGGATTGGATACGCATGATGTTCGACTTTTTTGCTGTCCCTTATAGCGCTATTCCGTATGTCCAGATTGGTTTAAGTATAACTTTGTAGATTAGTAGTTTATTTTCTATTGAGAGATGGGATGTCCTTTGAAGTAGTCTGTACAGTTGTCCAAAGCGTCTGTTTAGTTCTTGTCTTTTTAGTCTCGTATGTGGGTTCCAGGTCAGTCGTTTGTCGAGATGGAAGCCTAAGTACCGTACTGTCTCAGTTACAGGGAGAGGAATAGAATTAAAATAAACTAGTGGACAAGTCTTGCGACAAAGGGTGAAGGTAATGTGGGAGCATTTTGCTGCATTAACTTTGATCCGCCATTGAATCCACCAATACTCGATCTCGTCAAGGTGTTTTTGAAGGTTATGGGATGCTATGTCGGGGTCTGGGTGGGATGACAAGACTGCAGTGTCATCTGCAAATGTGGCCAAGAAGGTGTCGGAAGTAGAGGGGACATCAGAGGTGTATAGGTTATAGAGGATGGGGCCTAGGACACTGCTCTGTGGAACTCCTGCATTTATGGGGTAGTAGTTAGAGTATTCTAAGCCACAGCGGACTTGGAAGAAGCGGTTTGAAACCTTGCGCAGTGGCAATATTGTAACCGATGAAGTTCTACTGAGGTGCAATTATTGCTTGTTGAAAACTTTACCAATACCCCGCCTAGGGACTGTGCAGTGCTTACTTCTAACAGTGGAGATCCGTGTTCGCTCCCCGGCTTCTTGAAAATTTTTTCTTAGGAGGATGGGTCTGCTTGAGGATGTCTTAGCTTCGTGATGATAAGTTGGAGCTACTTGAATAAAGAAGTAGCAAATCCGGTTAAGAAAATCGAATTAAAGGTTGAGATGTACTAGACATACACACTACTAGACAGGCAGGCACACGGCTGAAATCATAAACCTATAGGGATTTGGAAAAAAACAACACCGAATCCTTACAAAATGACGTGGCGCACGGTCCTAGGTTAAGTCCATAATGACCATTTAACATCAACTGATGGACCATTTAGAAATGCTCCTTATTGCAGATATTAAATTTTAAAATAGATTTTTTAGATTCAAGATAAGGTCAATTTAGTCCCAAGCACATGATGTTTTTTTTAAGGAGCCTGATAGTGATAAATATTTCCCGCCTACTTAATTGAACGAGTCATTATTGAGTTGAGTAAAGCTCTTTATTAGTCACCAGAGACACATCTAAGTTAGTGAGAACGAAGCCGTAGATGTGTAATCTGGGGATGATGACAAGGCGACAAGGAAGCTGAGATGAGGTGATTGAGAGAGGCGGCTCACAGAGGGACTATGTAAATAGGCAGGACCACCAGGGCAGGTCATCAGTCTGCTTTTCGGTCCACTGTCGACTGATGACCTCTTTCAGGAGGTGGTTCCGGGCCCATCATTCAGTCGGAAGTCCGTGCCCTCGGCAACATCTGCATAATTCCCGTATTATTGAATCAATTCGGATTACATTAAGCTAACTGTTTAGGAATCCAATGATGTGAGCTAAGATTTTTAAATGGCATATAAATATGTGTTGAACATGCTAACCAACTAAGGGTTATTGCTTTAGCCATAAAATCCCGGTTATTTAAATCTAGTAAAAGCTGATGATGAGCGACACCACTGACAGTCATCATGATAGAACTAGAATTTGGGGGGGGGGGGATTTGTAATTCGCTTTTTGAGAACGCCAACATGTTTTATTGAAACGTGGCAATACTGATTACTACAAACAAAGTGGAAAAATCACAAGCCGGGAAAAAACCATAGAATAAGCAAGTTAAAAGTTGAGAAGCTTGCAGTTTATTTTATGTACATGCTCCAATCCCTTGCCACTGACGCCCTCCAGGCTGAGTCAGATGATTCAAATTGATCCATGAAAATGAAATCTATTAGTTTAGGTAATTTGGTGATGATTAGAATAGGTGACTTTTATAGGTTAGTGTATGAATAATATTTTCCAGCCTCAGTTTTCAGCGTAATAATAATCTATGGTAAAATAAAAGCTTCCTAAAATTGTTAATTTTTTTCAGTAAGTAGTTCAAATATATTATTTGATATATTCAATATATTCAAATATATTAGTCGTCCGTGGCCTAATGAGGGATCTCTAGACTGTATACTTGTAGAGTGTACTGCCAGGTGCCTGTTCGGGGTGCCAGTTAAATAATCTTGTAGAGGAGAGTCTTTTAAAAAACTTTATTATGAATAACAATCAAATATTAATCAGTTACAGCGTGAGAACATACTTTAGTGAATGCTTAGGCACAAGTGAGGGTGTCTTGACCCTAAGCATTTCCTCTGTATGTTGATGTATTAAAATGAAAATTTCTGTTGAAGAGAAATAAAATAAATGCATTTCATAACTTACATTTATAGTTTAAATCTCAAATATATGTCCATGTATACAATATTTACATACTAATTGTCTCCAGCCGAAACAATCAGAAAAGGAAAGAAAATAAATTTATAGTTTAAAAATAATTACGATCATAAAACAAAATCCTCTCAATCAAAAAATTAAGTTTAATAAAAACTTATTTACTGCCTAAGGGCCCGAACAGTTTATGTGAACCTTTTCAGTATTTTGATAAGGAGAACACGCCTTTAAAGTATGGCAGATTTGTCCCGATACAATGTATGTTTATTTATTTCTAAAATAAGCTAAGCAAGAATATTAAGTAAGAAACTCGCATTTCCTTTGTTTGCAAAGTCTTATAAA
Organism: Acanthosoma haemorrhoidale; assembly: GCA_930367205.1. Lineage (NCBI taxonomy): Eukaryota > Metazoa > Arthropoda > Insecta > Hemiptera > Acanthosomatidae > Acanthosoma > Acanthosoma haemorrhoidale. The sequence goes on from OV884011.1 coordinate 134,515,710, forward strand.
GTTTATAAGCGAATCGCTAATGCAGCTCCTCCGCCCCCTCCCTGAGGACGGCCCTCACACGGGGTTTCCCCTCATACTCGTGCGGTGGGCTCATGGGGTATACGTTGCCTGTGGTGAGCGTATTCCGGCGCAATTACGGGATTGTTGCACCGGCCAATAAACCTTTTTATGTTTTGAAAACCCTCTTTATTATTAAAAATACTAATGCTAACAAAGGAAGGAACAAAAAATTTCCTCATATCTCTATTAACATTTTTCTTACGTACTAACTTATTAATAATAATAATATTTAAAAAAAATTATTATCTATTATCCTATGTTGTTTACAAATTTGTTACCAGCTACTTAATATCTCTATTTACAAAGGGGCGTGCATCCTTTTACCCTCAGTGATTGAACTAGACAATTAGATAATTAAGATTTTTTTTAATTCAGAGTTAAGTTCCTTTCAATGTAGATTTGCCACCAAGAACACGTCGCTTTCTTCATCGAGAGTGTAAAAGGCTTGAATAAGAAAGTCGAAAGTGAGGACAATGCTAATAGTTTTCTTTGTCATATCTATTGCGTGGTCATGGTTGAGTAAGTTCAACCAGGGTCAACCAGTAATAATATCTTGAGGGTCTTAGTTTCGAGCATAGATGCCGATCTCCGTCACTGTAGCTCAGATATTATATCCTTGCTTGTCGGCTTCAAGTAACTTTCACATCTTATTAAGAGGGGGATTTCATTAAAGGGGATTGTATTGATAAACCCAAAGATTTGTAATAAGATGGATAATCTATAGCATTGTTTCCAACCACTGAAAATTCGAACGCAACCAGTTTTTCTACAGGTAGATTCAGAGTGTCAAGGTTATTATTTTTTTGCGATGTAAATATAATATTAAAACGTACATATTGTTATGGGATAAGGTCACAAATGTAACAACAATAGATAACCCTAGAGATAGGTGATAATATTGTTCACCCAACGAACAATCTTTTGGTGTCTTTTGTGTATTTTAACACTATCACGTGTTATGTTACAATAGTAAAAGGGATCCTTTGTTCTTGATAAAACGAGTTAGTTTAAATTAAGATGAGTTTCGAAACCTGAAACAATAGAAGCTATCCTTTCTCGAGTTCCTAAAAAACGGTGCTTTGTGAATTTTCACTTTCTTAGAAATAAACCATAAAGCAATTGGATGGAATCGGTACGTCCTTGTGTTAGAAAAAGTTGCATATGCGAGTTTTACTTAGTCAAGGGGTGAGTTTTATTTTAGGGAATTCTATTGTTGCTCCTATTTTATTGGCCTTAGTTAGGCTGAGTACCGTTTTCTTCTTCCTTTCTTTGATAATGGCAGTTTTTACGCTACCTTCTAGAACACCTCTCTACTTCGCTCGTCCTTCAAATACTGTATACTACCGTCTATAGGCCACAGTTCAGTTATAAAATTGTTCCAGCAGGCAACTTACGGGAGCTGGCCACGAGTGAGCCCTCAAGACGTGAGTAAATCTCTTATTACATTTGTGTTAAGTGTAATAAGTGAAATCGGAACGAGAAGTCGGACGTATTGGAAGCCTTGTCATTAGTCGTTCACAGATCGGAGTTAACACGAAGCATTAGGCTCACTGAGCCAGACGGTCTGGTGGCTCAGAGCCAAGACAGGTGACTCGCCCCTGGAAGCTGTGAGTTCACGAAGGCGGCGCTCACGTTTTTTTTTTTTATTAACGTAACAAACATTGTTATGATAAAATGCGTTTTTATCAGCAAGTAATATCCCAAAATAAAAAAAAAATTATCTAGGTCACTAGGTCCAACTCCGACACCGTCGCCTGTAAAGCGAAAACCGAGAAGGTCGAATAGGAACGTACAAATGACCTCCTCTGCAGCTAGTTCCATGGGGGAGATACCTCAACAGGCCAGCACATCCAAAAAAGAAACCGCCATAGAGTCGCCTTTCTTTACGCCTACCATCTTTGAGGCGTTGAAAAATATCCCAGCAGAAGAAATGATGTCAACAAAACACCCACACAGCCCAAGCCGCCTGCTATATTTGTACGTAACATTAGCAACTTTAAATTACTATGCTCACAAATGAGTAAAATAGTAGGCATGGGAAAATATACGTGCCTTAATCGCTCTCGGGACACTAAAATCTCCCCGGACACTTCCGATACTTATCGGGCAATTATCAAATATTTGGATGAAACCAATGCCGACTTTCACACCTATCAGCTGAAACAAGAACGCTCGCTCCGAGTAGCGATTAGAAATTTGCAACCGACCACACCAGCTGATGAAATAGAAGATGAACTCTCTGCTCTCGGATTCAAAGTTCGCCAAATAACGAACGTGTTACGTGAGGATAGATAACAAGAGGAATCACTAAAAACGGCGTTACCACTGTTCTTTGTCGATCTCGAGCGAACGCCTGGAGTGGAGAAGTTATATGATCTAATACACCTGTATTATACAAGGGTACAGGTCGAAAAACCGTACCCCAAACGCGACATCGTCCAGTGCCATAACTGTCAGGCATATGGGAACACAAAATCTTACTTCCACCACCCTCTCAGGTGTGTAAAGTGCAGTGGGCAGCACAAAAGCGAATTGTGCAAAAAGCCCCTATAATCGCCTGCGGTATGCGTACTTTGCAACCAAGGCCATCCGGCCAACTACAAGGGCTGCGAAGCTTACAGAACGCTGAAGTCGAGGACGAAACAACGACGTCAGCCAGAAGTGGAAAAACTAGCAACAAGAAGCGGCCCAGCCAGAAATTTGAGTCCTTATGTCTCTTTCGCCAATGCCGTTCGCAACAGAGAGCAGTCACAGGAACCGCCCACTCCCTGTCCGCAAGATCACCTTTCCCAGCATCCCATCCTCAGCCACACATCTCGCACATTCCTGCTCCTTCAAGTTCTTCGGATCTCACCAGCCTTTTAACCTCATTCCTTACAGAGTTCAGAGCCCTAATTACTCCTCTCATTTCCCTTCTTACAAATCTTGTCTCCTACCTTATTCCCGTTAAACAAAATCCATAAGTGGATCCTTCCGACTCCTTATCCATTCTCCTTTGGAATGCGAATGGTGTTCGCACCCACACTAACGAACTGACACTACTCCACGACAAGAATATAACCGCTGTCATTGTTCATAACTCCATTTCTCATCACATAGTTCCTTTGGTAGCACATGATTTCCTTCAGTATACTGCAGTTTCAATCAGCACCTTCCCTTTCCCGCTTACTCTAGCATCAGTGTACTTTTCCCGCTTACTCTGCCCTCCCAATAAATCCATTTGCGATTCCCAATTCATCTCCTTTCTAGACTCCATAGAACATTGTTTCCTTGTGTGTGGGGACTTTAATGCGAAGCACCAACACTGAGGGTCAAGATCCACGAATATACGCGGACGTGCTTTGCTGTCTGCACTCACACGAAAACATTGCTCCACGATCTCTCCTGACACAGCCACCTATTGGCCATCAAATCCCAACCGAAATCCAGATCTCCTTGACTTCTTCTTCTACAATAGTTTAGGAACACTAAACTATTCACTCAAGCACCTCGATGACCTCTCCTCCGATCATAGCCCTTTATTATTAAACATTTCCCTTAGACCAATTCACAAACTACCTCCTCTTTCATTTATTAGGGGCCAAGTCAATTGGGACCACTTCCGCCAGCCTCTTGCAGGCTCCGTTGACCTCAAAGTGTCCCTGAAAACATCCCAAGACCTTGACGATGCAGTGCATTCTTTCACTACTCTGGCACAGAGGTCGGCTTGGGAGGCATCGTCGCCCCACCGTCATCCGAAAACTCAAAATCAACATTGTTTACCTCAGCATCTCAAAGACCTAATACAATCCAAACGCCGTTCCAGAACAGTATGGCAAAGATCCCGACATCCTGCTGATCGCCGCTCATACAATCAGTACTGCAGACTGGTAAAGCGGCAATTGCCGTCCTTCCATTGCGATTCCTTCAATTCCCACCTCTCCTCTCTTTCTACCAGGGATAACTAACTCCCTGCGGAATGTAACTAAAAAAATCCTAGAGTATCAACCTGTTTCACACCCACTCCGTCGTGATGATGGGCCCTGGGCGGCTTCGGATGGGGATAGGTCGGAGGAATTTGGTCTGCATCTTACCCATACTTTCACACCTCACCTTTCTCATCAAAACCATACTTATAGCACAACTGTAGAAGATTACCTCACTTCACCTATACCTCTCTCACTTCAACCAAAAGCCGTTAAACCCTCTGAGGTCAAATACCTTCTGAAAAACTTACCTTACCGAAAATCCCCTGGATATGATCTTCTTACTCCTCAAATTCTCAAACAGCTTCCTCATAAAGCCATAATCTTCCTAACCTACATCTATAATTGCGTTATCCGAACGACGCACTTTCCTCTCCTCTGGAAACACTCCATCATTGTCCTATTCGCCAAACCCGGAAAACCACTCAACGACGCCTCATCTTACCGTCAAATTAGCCTACTCCCTATCCTCTCAAAAATATTTGAGAAACTCCTCTTAAAAAGTCTACTTTCAATTGTCGAATCCAAAAACCTTATTCCTATACACTAGTTTGGCTTCCGTCAAGAACATTCCACTACTCAACAAGGCATTCGCGTGGTTGATCACATTTCCTCAGCCCTTGAATCCAAACAGTATTGCACTGCTGCATTTCTGGACATAGCTCAAGCTTTTGACAGGGTTTGGCACGCAGGTTTGCTTTACAAGCTCAAAACATATTTACCACAGACCCTTTTCCTAATCCTAAAGTCCTACCTTTCAAACCGCTTCTTCAAGTCCGCTGTGGTTTAGAATATTCTAACTACTATCCCATAAAAGCAGGAGTTCCACAGGGCAGCGTCCTGGGTCCCAACCTCTATAACCTATACACCGCTGATGTTCCCTCTACCCCCAATACCTTCTTTGCAGCCTTAGCAGATGACACTGCAGTCTTGTCATCCCACTCAGACTCTGATATAGCATCCCAAAACTTTCAAAAACACCTTGATGACATCGAGTATTGGTGCAACCAATCAACGAATCAAGGCCAATGAAGCAAAATGTTCCCACATAATCTTTACCCTCTGCCGCAACTCCTGTCCACTAGTCTTTAACAATTCGATTCCTCTCCCCGTGTCTGAGACAGTAAGGTATTTAGGATTCCATCTCGACAAACGACTGACCTGGAACCCACATACGAGACTAAAAAGACAAGAACTAAACAGACGCTTTGGACTACTGTACAGACTACGTCGAAGGACATCCCATCTCTCAATAGAAAATAAACTACTTATTTACAAAGTTCTACCTAAGCCAATCTGGACATACGGAATAGAGCTATGGGGGACAACAAAAAAGTCAAACATCAAGCGCATCTAAACCTTTCAATCCAAAGTCCTGAGAACAATAGTAAATGCCCCCTATTACGTCAGCAACAAAACCCTTCATAATGATCTTAATATACCCTACATTCTTGAACTCATCCCTTCCAAATTCACGAAATTCCATAGTAACCTATCCAACCACCCTAATCCCGTAGCACAGTCATTGCACTGCTCCACTCATCCCTATAATCCTCCTCGGAGACTGAAACGGCAGTGGCCTCGTGACCTCCTATAAATGTGCAACAGTGGGAGTCCTGGCAAAGGCCAGTTTCTCCAATCATGTCCTGAGCGTATGTGGCTCTCGCGCTCTTCGTCGGCCTCGCTCGTATTCGGTGGTGTGGCTGGTGAGGGAGCGTGGGGGACTTCCCAAGACTCCGCTTCCTCTTTCGCATGCGAGGGAGGCAACAACTATATGGACTTGGGGGGGCCCCTGGGCTGTTTGTAAATATTGTATGAATGTGCTAGTGAATGATGAATTGTAAATATGGTATGAATGAAAACATTTATCTCAATTATTTATATCCTTAAGTATTAAGGCAGATTGTAATTTCATCTTAATAAAGTTGTTTGATACTGATGTTGGCACCCCTTAAGTAGACCCTTTGAAGCAGGGAGTCGCCACCCTCTTCCATTTCAAATCAAAACGAGGAACGAAACGAGATGCACCAACTTCTAAATTAAATAGCATCAATCAATAAATTTACTCGTTATAGGAACCCTTCAGAGGCAAACATTTACCCTTACTTAACACTGTATAACATCATAAAATCTGTTATTTCTACCCCGTTGAAACTTGCTGTCATATTAGTAAAACGCAAGGCTTGGTACGTATACGTATACCTATTACTTCTGACGTGGTTTGCTTTAATAATATAATATTTGGATCTCAGCTGGTGCAAACTAATCAAATATTAGAGAAGGAACTGAATCCTAATTGAAATATATACACATAAAATACATAATTTAGTTTTAACTATTAGCCAAAGAAAAATGGCTCGGTCCTGTATTAATGATTTTTCTTTGGCTAATAATTAAAACAAAATCAACGATTTTTTTTTATATACAACTCACAACAGTTAAAGATTTTTTTTTCTTTTTATCTTTATAAATCCGACACAACTTTTGATAGTTGCTAAGACAAAGGTCCTGCAGTAGGAATCTAAGTTACTCTTCAAAACAACACTTGTTTGGTAGAGGCCTGCTTTCAACTACTTTCTCCAGCATGTTGCACGAATACTTTTGAAAGTATATGAGCCATGCTTATGCCAATATAGAAATTTTCATGGAATAGATGTAACAGTAATACTACACGTTGTGTATAAAATTTTACATGGAATACTTATTAGTGTTATTTGCGATAATAGAATAAGGAATTATAACCGAGGGTTAGGCACTAGGAAATGCTCCAAACGGACTTCTGAGGAAGGGTAGTAGGATCCCTAGGCAAATAAATTATAATAAATAAAACAATAGAAATTTAGTATGGACATTTTAAATCAATGTCCTCCGAAAGACTGCTAAAAGAATTCTACACTTTGTGAATAGAAATGAAAGCATTGATAGATTTACACCGAAAGCAGAATAAACTTAGAGGTTCGTGTTTTATAGGGCATCGCAATTTTGCTTAGTACTTTTTTTTTTTTTTTTCAATCCCCTTAAAAGATACACAATGTACTTGGCTTCATTGACAAGACTATACAAGGTGATGGGGCTTACCTTTTTGATCACAACAAAAGAAAACTTAAAAACTAACTTACTAATTCTTAACCTAAATTTTCCCCGACAGTCTGTTGCCATCGGGAGGGGTGGTGGGGTCATGTTAAACACTGGATTTGTGAGGTGCTGCAACGCGTCGACAAACTTGATGTGCCGACGGTGGATGAGGTCATCCGCTGGGCAACGGGTGCAGGTCGACGTTCTTTAACCTCTCAAGAGAGGTATGACGGACCACTTTTCGCATGATCCCATTCTGGAAACGTTGGAGACTTGTGGCTGTAGCGTCAGTCAAGTGGGTAAATAGCGGGGCACCGTACAGCAGAGCTGGCCAGAGTATTTATTTATTACATTTTGTACTAAAAAACAAATTTTTCATACAGTATTTTTCACGTTCCCGTTCAATTAATATTTGTGGCTGGGTTGTGAAGTGATGACACAGGGATTTGAGCATTACATAGAGATTCCAATATATTATATTTTCTATGTTTGTATTATTAAAAGAAATACCCCTACAATTTTTATTTATTTGTATTAATTTCATATTTTTTTACATAATATTCCGAGGAAGTAATATTTTAGGGTACTAAGAGTTTTGTATTACGAGGACGTAAATAAATTAATAAGAGTTTTCTTTTTGAATGTATTTTTTGTAACTTGTAACTGGTGCACTGTTTTCTTTTCGACACAACTTTCTTGTAGCTCTCATATTCATTATTCTATGTAACTTTATTAATGTGTTGTAATAAAACCCTGTGTTGTATGTGTGTGTTCAACAAACCACACCTTTAGTAAATAAAGAAATTATGGAACTAATGACCTTCACTAAAGAGTTTAGTTTCATTTCTCAACATCGGATATAAAGATATTGCATTTTACAACTTAATCCGTGGATCAGTTGCCTCAAATGCTAGTTAAGGATTGCTATTTTTTTCAAACATAATAATATAAATAAACGAAATAAAAAAAACAAAGAAAGAAAATTAACACTAGCCGCGTTTATTGCATTCTTACTTATGATTTTAAAAACTAAAAATAATTCATTAATTATCGTCAGCCAAAGGAAAAATGACTGGCAAGATGTAGACTTCCCCCTATTAACTATTAAGTGCCGATCTTGCCAGTGATACTAATTATAAATATAGTGGGAGCAAAACCAATACCACTATTAAATTTTTTGATCTCGGTCACTAATACAAAAAATGATAGTTATTAAAGTACTGACCAAAAACTCAATTTAAAGCGGGTTCGAACAGAAAGAGCGATCTGTATCACTGGCTCAGATACTTCGTATGTTGGGATATCTTTGAAGGTGATTTTGCGAGTTGTTATTAATTTGTTCTTAAATATATGTAAGTTTCGAATTCAGAAACTTGAAGGAGGTGGAGGTTCTCAGGTTATAAATCGAATACTTGCAGATGTAGTTTAGAACTGTAATATTAAACATATGTACACATTAGCTAGCGCTACAAATATTACAATAAACCAATAAAACTTTTAACGAACCTGAATCAATACAATTGTCGATAATGAGCGTGGACCATTGTCTTAATAAGAGTACCCATATTCAGGAGGTTACAACTGGGAGCATCATTCGATACTAGCGAGCTCTGTAGGGACATCTAGCATATGTGCCGAAGTTTGGCGGTAACGTTTAAACTTACATATAGTTAAAACTTAGATATAGTTAAAAAATCAGAACTAGAATAGCTTCAGATTTGGGAGTTGAGAAATATCGAATGTTACGAATTGTTATTTTTTTACATACTCCCTGTTAGTGTATTTACCCCCCCCCCCCAACAAAAACAAACTAATCAGTATAATTTGATTGTGTTAAAATTTCAGATAGATTGTATAATGTTTGCCACCACTATCGCAGAACTTTACACACAGACTGACGGGTGAATGATGATCATCGCCTCGTCCCCAAATAGAAAATAGAAACACTTCCTAGGGCTTGTATAATTTCCGGTATATCCAGGGTTCACGTTGACAGAAGAGGACAGCTGGCCAATGCTGTCTGCGTGCATTATTCGCTACTGAAGCCTACTGTGTACGAACAGTTGGCTGGCTCCAGAGATGAGTATGAACATGTCATGTGTGAGCGGGACCTGTTGATGACGTAAAACCTCGACACGCCGTCACAGGCCTAATTAGCGTGTAGCAACTTGGGATGCATACAGCCTGTCATCACCACTGTTCATCTCGCCCGCAAACTTTGCGCGAGTCACGCTTAATGGGCTTCTATCTTTCTGTACACTGTAGCTCTCCTATATTTTCGAAAAGTTGGCGGAATAGTCTCATTATAGTGTCAGAAAAAAAAATTAAAACTAAGTCATGAGTGATGAATCACACAATTAATGGTTTCCTTGAGGCTGCTATGTTAATGAACTTTTGTAATTATAAATACGGTAGAAGAGTTTGCTGGGGAATCAGATTAGGTTGATGAAAGAGAGTCAGGTTTTCAACAAATTCAGTATGGAGAACGTTTCGACATACACGTATGTTTGCATCAGTAGGAGATGACTGATTTGGGGGAGCTGTAATTATAATTCAATGCTGAAAACCAATTCACAAGTTATTCAATTATCATAGTTTAGTTTCTCCAAAATATTCTTTTACTGAGAGGGACTAAAGTTTGACGATCAACCCAAAGTGCAAATATAAATATTGTATTGTCCCTTTTTAAGTATCAATACCTAGGAAAAGTATTTTTTACTATGATGTAATTAAATTATTGATAACTTGTAACATTTCTTGGGTCCCAACCCTCACTTCTGGTGGCACCGCTGTCTCACCAGTTAGATAAGCTGGTTCATAACGTCTGATAGTGAGTGAACGAAAGATGTGGTGTGAAATTGAAATTAAAATAAAGAGTATGTGGATACCATCATCACGTTCTTTATTTTGTTGAATGCATACCCATGTCATGTAATCATTTATAATATAGAGCGTGTCAACGCATTTAAAGTGAGGCAGAGAATGCAAATGAGGCCCATTCTTCTTTCCAGAACCCCCCCCCCCCCCGGCGGGAGTGAGGGCATTGAGAACTTTCTTAACACTGTTTCGTGTATTTGTTCTTTATTAACTTACTTTAGACCCTCTTCTGTGTTAATTCCTCGCGCCCTTTAAGGTGGTTAAGAAACTCGATAAAACCCTTTTCCGGAGTCCCTTAATTTAAAGGTGTTTGGGATTTCTGGATGAATAGAGTCGGAGTCTGGAGAAGTTTACAACTTTAGAAATGATTAAGAACAAGGCTCCAGACACCTTTTTGATATAATTTATCCAACAAACCATCATTCCCTTCATCATTAATAAATTGATTGTAACACCCTCTTGTGCATTACTAGAAATATTTACATTATTAAATAATGCTCATGAAAACTAAGCTAAACCCTATTAAAACCCTGAAGGTATTCGGGAGATAGCATTGTATGTGGACTGTTGAAAATAAACGAATTGTGAAGCCGCTTGTGGGATGGCTCTTTTTCGAAGTAAAGCCTTTTTATTTTATTTCAAGTACTATACTGTTATATAGAGGTGGTAAACATATATATGACTGGTGAAATACTAGTTACCTTCAAGTAGGGTTCTTAACCCGATAGTTGAGAGGTGGCAACTCCTTAAGGATGTAAATACGTTTTGCTGAATTATAAAGTACTACTGGCAAACAAGTCTTCCAAATGAATAACAAGTGCTTCACAGATGCCTTTCGTGGTAGTACAGATAACACAGAATGGAATATCATAGATTTGGTCATGGAAATAGAAGCTCCGATTTATATCGATGTTATGTGTATGAATATGTTCAAATATTCGTTAGTGTTCCTCCAAGACATCTTACATTTTTTTAAGTGGGTCTCCCAAACAAATACTTCCACTCATATCTGATTTCACGTTTTATTAAAGATGCATTATTTTCCTTGGTCAGGTAGTGTCAGAGTTTGCACCCTGTACAGCCTACCATCAAAGACTGAGGACTCATTATACTCCCTGGGCGTACTACTGACAGCAAATTAAATCACAGAGGCATCGCAAGGTGGGTATCAGTTTGCCGCTGACACGAAGTTGAAAGGAGTGATTACTTCCGGAGGGACACCTTGTTCCCTCCTACCTGGATCCAACTACTTCCTCTTAACCAATCTCCGCCTGTCTTTTCAGGTTCTATATCAGATGCCGTTATCTTCTCTCCTCTATCTGTTCTCACCGCTGGCATGTACTCGCTTTAGTGTACACATTAGCAAGAACGTGATCGGGCCGGGATACTTACGGTTAAACCTTCTTTATTTATTCAAGTAGACGTATTTAAATAAAGGTCTAGTAATTTGTGAAACAACACATCCTTAAAATGATATAAGAGTGGCAAAACGCTTAATTATAATTATCTTACAGATTTAACAGTTGAGAAATTAAGTTTTGAAGAAAAAAAACTTGGTGTATAAGTGCTACTGGAAGTGCGAAAACGTAGTAGAAGTGGGAAGACGATTGGGAGAAAAGTTCACACTGATCCACTCAGTGCTTTGTCCAGCCTAGATCGTTGCTTTCTCAGGTTGCCTGTGAAGTAAAGATTCCTTAGGATAGCTGACATTGCATTATGAAGCGATTTAACTTATAAAGTTTACTACCAAATATTTTGTGAGTCGAATTTGATGCAATGTGAAGAAGCACGGGAGTTCTAAAAATGATTAATTGGTAGCGAAGAAGTTATATTTAAATTAAATGGTACGTTAGCCGGGGTATTTGCGTACGAGCTAGTAAAATGTAGTAACATTTTTCTACGACACATCCTGTATTACTGTATGCATTCACGGAAGGTTTGATATTGGCGCATTCATCATTTATTTACAAGGGAATGTTACATTAATGATCAATAAGAGTTACGCAGTTCATAAAGTAGATCTTGGTGAGGGCATGGAACTTGTAATATATGAAACGATTCTTTCATAAGCTTGTTTTTTGTTATTGATTTTACCACATGAAAGGATCATTTATTTATTTTTTTATATGTTCTAGGCTCTATGCACTTAATTTATTCATTCGCATTAATTTATTCATTTATTGGATGTTAAATTTATATATTTGTACTAGTCCTAGATATATTAACAAATTGTTTAAATGTATATGTTAAAAAAAAAAAAATAAGGATATGAATCAAATAATAAAAGGAAATCAGCAAGTCTGTCGAAGTCTGTTTTGCATTACTAAAATCCAAAAGGAATTAAGTGAACAGTCTTTGTTCTATTTATGGCCAGGTATTTATGAAGCACATACTATTTAATTTTTCTTTATTTAGTCTGGAGTGGTAAGTTCTTCGTTTGTCTTCGTCTCCTGTGTCAGTCTGTATTTTCTCAAATCGTTTCAGCTAGTGTTTGGTATATATATGGTATTAGTATATATCTTGTTGGTTTCAGTACTGCTATTTTTTCGGTCTGGTCGAATCAATAGTTTGTATAGTTTTCCTATCTGCTCTCCATGTATGCTTTTACGTAATAACGTTTTACGTCCCCCTCTCTCCTCTCTTGGCTCCCTTCCGTTTTTGTATTGGTCTCCGTAGTTAACGAGTAAATTAAATGTCTGTGATTTCAGTTGCAAAAACTGGCAGTTAGTCCTGTGTAGTCATGGGTCAAGTCTCAAATATATTAGTCAGTTCATCTATTTTTAGTTTGATGTAAATCATAGCTGGGATCTTTGGGGAGCATGGGACATCTTTTTATAAATAAACCCATCATTGTTCTAAGGGACTTTGAGGGAATATTTCTCATCAGTTGGGAGAGCGACCTGCTGATAACAAGAAAGTTAGATAGAAAACATAGACATTTTTCCTACTTAACTGCTCAGTAACTCCAGGCAAAGACCAGAGAAGCTTGACCACGAAAATGTTATATTTAGGATTCTCGAAATGGTCAGCTAGATTTTATGAAGCTCATTATATAGTTCCTATGCTACATCAAAATCCTTTGCAGCAATAAACATATTGCAGAAAAGAAACATCAACATGCCTGGCCTTAAAGTTTTTACCAGGTTAGGTTAGATATTTTTATTAAGTCATAATATAACTAATAACAGGTATAATTAAGAATTTAAGTAATGTTGTCAAGACACTACTATTGACCCTCATGATGGTGTGATGTGTTCATTTTTATATTATCCCTGTAAGTAAAATTTTATAGTTAAATTAATCTATGCCCATGGGCTTTCCCCAATTATCCGATAAGTAAGTATTATTCCAATTAATTACAAAATTATTGAACCTATTTATTAATATAATTAGCATTATTGTTCTTCAAATAACAAGTGTGTCTATAAGTGTGCCTAGTATTAAGTATAGATAAAAAGTGGGTGAGCCAATTATCCTTGTATTATAGCGCATCCACACACACTATTTTACCACCAGGTAATTAGGTAATTATCATTGCAAAATAGTATTACACATATAATGCTTTTGAGGGTATCGTATCATTTAAAAACTACTGAACCAATTTCAATTAAAAGTTCACTAAAATGTTCATAAGTATGTCAGCAAGAGTAATACTATACGCAGTAAGTAAAGTCTCACAATCTAATATTATATTTAGGGAAGTTCCTCATAACAACAGTTAGTTAACCTTAATAATAATATATTTTTTTATACATACATTTATACATAATTATTGGTGTTTAGATCTATAGACTTGCTTAACCAACATTAATTAAATACATCACCTACACTCATTTACAATTCAAACACAGTTATGCACTCTGTACAATATTCTGAGTTGTGGCAATAATTTTTCAGTCCAATACAATGTAACCCACCAAGACTCACAGTATTTTCCCTATTAATTATGAAATAATGCCTGGAGCTAACGTAAAAAAACAGGCAGATGTAAATGGTTTTTTTTTCTACTCGAACCGGTAGGTGTGCATTAGAATTGAAATGAACAGGTGCCATATTTTATATTTATTACTGACAACTGCTAAGAGGATTTTTTTTTTTTTTAATTTTTTTTAAAGTCGTTGGTGGTTTCTCCCCCATTTCATACTTCTCACTTGCTTCTGATGCTCATAGCTATTACTAGAAATTCTCTTTCGTTCGTTAAAGGCATTTTTCTGCCCGAGGAAGTATATAATATCCATAAAAAGTAATAGAATTTTCGATATTTTACCATCTTCTCGTGCTTACATCCTTTGATATTTCGGAAAGTTCGAATTGATATTTCTGCCGTTTATGAACCAATGTTGAAATACATACTTTTTTTCAATTCCAACTTTTTTTGACATTTCGTCTTTGTGCTTTTCAATGTGTACAGTTTTAATACTGTGCGCCAGCCAGTCAATTGGGTCACGCTACTCTGACGGTAAAACTTCCTGTAGGCTAATAGGTACCTACCGTCTTACCCAGGGGAGTGCTAGAGCACCAAATGGGGGGAACTCGAGGAGGTGTTCGTCTATCCAAATACATACTGTTCAAGCTTTTCAAGTGCCAATGTGTGGCCATTTACTAAATGTAATTACACTTTTAACGTAATTTGTTAATTGTGAATGTCCAATCGAGAAAATATTCTGATTTTTTCACAGATTTTCAACTAATAAATTGTGCACATACTATGCCAATAAATTATTTTGATAAAATATATAATTTTAATCGGGTTCAAATGAAATAAAACCGACTATGGGAGCCAATAAAAAAAAAAATATGATAAAGAAACCTTGTTTACTTAAAAACATGAATCGTGTAAATCTTTATATATTCATTTAATATACAACTATTCATGTCTCATATATATATATATTAGTCAGTTCGTCTAATTTTAGTTCAATATAAATCATCCCAGGTAAAAGTGTAGCAAAGGCATCTAAGTCTTTGTAAGTTTTTGTCACTACAGGCACTGTAATCGTACGACATCGGCTTGGGGGTATACAGGATGAGGAGGCAGTGAATCTATATAGACATATTTTTGTATATAAACCCATCATTGTTCTAAGGGACTTTGAGAGAAAATTCCTCATCAGTTGGGAGAATGACCTGCTAATAACAAGAAAGTTGAGAGAAGTTAGATAGAAAACATAGACATTTCCTACTTAACTGCTCAGTCACTCCAGGCAAAAACCAGAAAATCTTGACCACGAAAATGTTATATTAAGGATTTTTGAAATGGTCAGCTAGATTTCATGAAGCTCATTATATATTTCCTATACTACATCAAAATCCTTAGCAACAATAAATATATTGCAAAAAGCAAACATCAACACGCTCGACCCTAAAGTTCTTTAAGAGTTTTTACCAGGTTAGGTTAGATATTTTTATTAAGTCATAATATAACTAATAACAGGGATAATTAACCGGTGTAGTTAAAAAGTATACATCAGCTAGCCTCTGGTTGATAGCCTTGGCATTACTGTTATTTTTAAAAATTGTTGCCGAATCCAATAATGATTTTTCTAACCTTTTTCAGCATTGCTACACTTAGTTTAACCCTTGTATTCTAAATTTGTTTTATATTTCTGATTTTGTGATTCTGGCGCAAATTTTAGCCTAAATATTTTGTTACTATAGTTACAATAATGTATCATTACACTTAGATCAAATTGTTTTAGATTTACAAATCCATTGGATATGGTAATAAGGTCGAGTCAATATAAAATGCACAAATTGCGTAGATTCGAATTTTCTCCCCGTTCAGAAATTAACCCATTTAAAAGCGCCATTGATAACTTACCAACACGAGACTTCGTAGTGATGTCACACAATACAACCAATGCAAGCCAAGAGTTTTACTTAGTAATGACAAGAGCAGCTATACTGGCCATTTCTGGCCTGCGAGGGGGCACAACTCAGCCGATTTCCATGCTAATGCTGGAGGCGCTGGAATGGTGTATAAGCCTATTTGCTCCAATAAACAGCTTAATTATATTCAAATCTCCTATGGTTATCCAATGCATAGCTTACTCGACAGCCTGCCTATTTCTAACCTGTACATCTTCAAGGTGCTGTTCGTGTATCAGTTTCTGAGTGAACTTTTTTATTTAATATTTACTAAGACAGAGAATTCAACATTGATGTACTTATTGTGATTATCAAAACTCAGTTGATGATTAATGAATAGATTCGGAGAGTATTGGGTCAGTTACTATATTTACGGTCCGTCTCGCTAATGTACGTCGTATACGTAAGTATGTTACGGTTGCAAATAGCTTAGGCTAAACCTCCCCCATCACCTTATTAGTCAGTTTAGTCAAGTCACGTAGAATGTATATCATTATACTTCTTTATTTATTATATAATTTCTAAAAAATATCAAGGAAATCGATTGTTGCAACTAAACTTGAAACATTCAAAAGGTTATCTTATCTTGAAATTAACCTAGCTCTCGTTCTGTCAAAACTGAATGCATAGTTTCTGAACAACAAGAGACGCTATCCATCTTCCATTGTGGCAAGAACTCAAATCTGGTAAAGTTTTGATATTTTAGTCAGTGGCGCTTTGTTACCTTGAAGACAGGTGAGTGCTTTTAATTATTACAAGTGAGGCTCTCCCCCTTAACTGGGACGTGCGTCGCACGGACCTTTGTAGGGTATGGAAAGCAGTAGGGACCCCAAAGGTGATGACTTTCATCATCCAAAGAGAGTATGCCGAAAGCGTACTCTACCACAAGCCCCCGGAGTAAGTACCTCCAATTCCTTCACCCCCCTAAACTCGAAAGCTCAGTCCGAGGCCAACACATCCGCCGCCCCTGTTGCCCCCAAATCACCACCCTCCCTAATATTAGGGCGGATTAACAGCTACGACCTCACGAGGTTACTAGCTGATAATAACGTTAAGAACTTTAAAATAGTACAGACACAGCAGAACACAAAGGTGCTCTGCCACAGCGTGCATGACCAACAGCAAACAATTGCTGCAATTAGGGAATCAAAAATCCCCTTTCATACGTTCGCCCCCCGTGGTACTAAGCCCAACAAGAAGTACTTGCTACATGGTTTCGATCTCTCTCACCCGATTGAGGAGATAAAAGCCCACATTAATAGCGTGGGTAGCAATATAATCGATGTATATCGATTGAGGCGCTCTGACCAAAATGGCGGGAAGACGAAGATCGAGCCGATTCTAGTAATCGGCGACCATACTCTCAAGGCGGAGAACTTAAAGCAACTCCGTCATATAAATAATGTACTCTTTAGAGTGAGCACCTTTCATGACAAAAGAGGCATTCCGATGTGCCTTAACTGTCAGGAATACGGCCATACAAGACGGTACTGCTTCAAGCAGGCCAAGTGCGTGAGGTGCAGCCAACCTCACGACATAAAAGACTGCCCCAGGGACGCTTCAATTCCTCTCAAATGTGCCAATTGCGGGGGAAATCATGTCGCGTCGTACCAACAGTGCCCGTACAGGATTAAACTCCTAGAGACTGCAGAAATCAAGAAACAGGCACAGAATTTCACAGCCGGGCCGAGAAAAGCCACATTTATGACTGCCCCCCCACCACCACGACAGACTGCCTCCTATGCGCAGATGGCGTCAGGTAACACCAGGGCTCCGGAAGTAGCACTCCCAGCACCTCTACCTCAGCCCGCTAACAACAATGATGCTATGATGAGTATGATGAGCGCTATGCTCACCACCATGAACAATCTCGCCGCACTGGTAGAGCGGCTATTAACACAGTCTGACCGGGTATCCAAATGATGGGTCATAGTTTAATATACTTCGGCCCAAACAAGCTGACGTAGAGTCACTTCTACGGTGCCATTCACCAGACGTCGCTGTCCTGACAGACACCCGACTGAAGAAGATTCATTTCTGCCGATTCGCGGGATATACCGCCTACCACCACGACACTGAGACCATCTCTGGAGGAGTAGCAGTGTTAGTGAGGAACGGAGTGCCCTGTAGGAGACTACCCCCACCCGTGACCCTAAGCCCCTCCCACTACATCGTTACGCTCCAGTTACGGCTCACAAAAAACATGATAGTGTCAGGAGTCTACAGAAGACCGAGAGCCAATTGCGACTCGGACAAGCTCCTGCTCACTACAATAGCTCAGGACCGAAGACACGCCATCGTGGGTGACCTAAATGCGAACCACAGTTGGTGGAGCAGTACGAGGGCTAACGCCCTCGGCCGTTACATCACAAAGACACCATTTACGGTCATCCACCCAGGATTGCCAACCTTCCGTCACTTCGTGAACCCCGACAGGACCTCCACGCCCGATCTACTCCTGACTCAACAGCCACACCGAGTCACTGGGTGCTCCGCCTTGGACTTTACCACCTCCGACCATCGGCCTGTGCTCTACGAACTAGAAGGCGTCATGCCAGAGCCTCCTGCTTCTAGATACAGGTACGATGAGGCCAAGTGGGACCTCTACAAGCATCTCATCAAGACCGAATTGCCCACAATTGCGCCCCTGAGACACACTTGAGACATAGATTACGCTGTCTATCAGCTACAGGACGTTATCGATCGAGCTGCCGATGCATCGATCCCGACATTTTCTCCGAAGCCCCCTTCTCTGAGAAAACCTCCGGATCACATCCTACATCTGATTAGACAGCGTAATAACATCAAGAACAGGTGGTTTAGGACCAAAAACAGGGACCTAAAACCGGTTTTAAATGCTCTCACAAACCAAGTTAAGTCCCTGATGGCCCAGTGGAAAAATTCGATTTGGGAAGATCACCTCACCAGTCTCCACGGTGACCACAAGCAATTGTGGAAGCTTGTGAAGACCTGCAGGTCCAAAAAGAACGGTGTAAGGCTGGCCGTAAACGGGCAGTTCATTCCCACCACCGAGCAAGCGGACATCTTGGCGGCCCATTATGAGGAAGTCAGTCGTGGCCAGGGACAGCCAATAAGAGCCCTCGACCCCCCCTCCCCCACCCTCCCCACCACTACCGAAATCTACACCTCACACCGGCAATGCGCTGCATTCATTCGAAGAACGACCGGCAAGAAGGCCCCAGGTCAGGATTCCATCCAGAACATCCTACTCAAGCAGCTGCCGAGGAAAGGAATCTCATTCATAACGAACGTGTTGAACTCCTGCTTCAGGCTGCACTATTTCCCCCAGAACTGGAAGCACGCTGTAGTGGTCCCCCTTCTGAAACCAGCGAAAAGCGGTTATGAGCCATCTCATTACCGCCCCATCAGTCTGCTGACTCAACTCTCAAAGCTGTTCGAGAGAATCATCCACGTACATCTCTCAGGGCACTGCGAGTCACAAGAAGTCATCCCACCAGAGCAGACTGGTTTCAGCACAGGCTTAAGTGCGAACAACAACCTGGTGAGATTGCAACACCACGTCGAATCGAACGTCCGGAGCAACAGAGCTACCGCTATGATTTCACTGGACTGTTCGAAAGCTTTCGACTCTGTCGACCACTACATCCTACTCCAACGTCTGAGGGAATATGAATTCTCGGGTCAGCTGCAGAACCTGATGAGATCCTATCTTACAGGCAGAACTTTTTCGGTTCGTATAGGCACTACGTCTACGACCCGAAGAAATTACACTGCCGGTGTCCCCCAAGGATCGGTGCTAGGCCCCCTGCTGTTCAACATTTACACCGCCCACATCGTAGGAGCCTCGTACCCCAACTGCGAGGTATCGGCGTATGCAGACGACATTGGTGTTTACAGCACTAGCATCAATCCCACCAGAGCCCTGAAATTCGCTGAGAGCGCCAGTCAACAGATCGCCAAGAAACTCGATGCCGACCACATTAAAGTCAACCCGGCCAAGACGCAAGGAATTATATTCAGCTATAAATCCGGAAGAAAGAAGCTCCCGAAATCCTTCGTCTTAGACGGCAAAGAGTGCCATGTAAGCAACAAGCTATGCTACCTTGGGATCACCCTCGGTAGACACTTGTCGTTCACAACACATCTCGGCAAGAAGTTAAAGAGTGTTAGGAAGAAATTCTTCAGCCTCGGACACCTACTTCACAGCCCGGCTTTATCGGTACGCCTCAAGCTGCTGATATACCAGAGCGTCCTAAGACCTGCTTTGATGTATGGGACCCCTCTCTCAAGTATCTGACTCCTAACACTCTCAAAACGCTCCAGCAATTTCAGAACAGAGTTCTCCGCACCTCCCTCAAACATACCCCGTTCGACCGAATGAAGGCAGACGAGATGCATAAAAAATTTGAAGTGCTCACCATTCAAGATTTCATCAAGAGAAGACACATCAAATTTTTCGACTCACTCCGACACAGCCACAACCCACTATTCTCCGACCTTCAACCACCACCAATGCCCGTCAGATGGAAGCACTGCTGGACCGCTGAAGCCTGGAGACAGATGGACGTGATCGAACCCTAGCCCCCTGACGGAGACTGAAGGATCAACACCCAGCCAAGAGATCGAGGCCGATCTCCGAAGCTACAAGACCCCATCTACCTGTTTAAGCAGGGTCGACCTTCCGGCTGAGAGGCCGACTTATTTCAGGCCCCTGCCGGGGCTGGCCAGGCTTGACCTGGCCGACTACAAACCCTTGCCTAGGTACCCCTAGGCTCCACCCTCGGTAGACTCTCACTACCTTCCTGATTCCACCCGCCTCCTTTAGGCATTCCACACCCTATATCCTTCTCATACATCCTTCAAATGGGGGACTCCCCTTAGTGAAAGGCACTCATTAGCCCAAAATAATTTTCCCACGTCCTATTTTATAAGTTTGAGAGCTAAGGAAAAAAAAAAAAAAAAAAAAAAAAAATTAAAAAAATAAAATAACAAAACCTGTATATAATGTAGTGATGCTACAGGAAATACAAAATAATTTGTAAATAGATTCGCTTGAGGATCTATAATTATATATAATTATCTGTAAATTTAAAGGGGCTAAGGAAACAAAAAATAAAATAAAATAAAAAAAATAAAATAACAAAACCTTTATATAATGTAGTGATGCTACAGGAAATACAAAATAATTTGTAAATAGATTCGCTTGAGGATCTATAATTATCTGTAAATTTAAAGGGGCTAAGAAAAAAAAAAAAAAAAAAAAAAAAAAAAAAAAAAAAAAAAAAAAAAAAAAAAAAAAAGGCTGAACCTCGCGCAAATCTCACTTCCTTATTATTTTTAGCTAGTGGGTTTAACGTGAGTGTAACTGAAGATATTCTGCCTAAGTATAAGTAAGGATGGCATGGATAGTCAACTACCCTAGGTCACAAGAAAAGTACAAATATACACTTCGATCACGACTTTGTGAAGGGTCTATGAGACGTACCTCTAAAACAAGGCAAGTTTCGCAACTTCGAGGTTGTGATATGTAGAAGTATCCCTTACATTATCTTTATCACTGCAGTATTATTCTTTGTTGATGATCTACATAGACAGGTGTATCGACCGCTAACTACATAAAATAAATCACCCTATACTCTATTGCATATATATTGTAAATTAATTTAAACAAATGTAAATAACATTACCAAACCATAAATCATTGTAAATAAAAAAGACGTAACTGCAAGTCAATTAGTTATAGGAGCTGGAAACCCGCTACCCACAGCAGGTAGTAAAGCGACCCAGACCAGGCCAGGACTAGAGCTGCCAAGGACAAAGCCACACCGCATACTGGGATCTCATTGGGTACAATAACGAGGCAGATGATTAGGTCTATAGACCCATCACTGGCTATAAGTAGGGGCATATCTCGGCCTGTAAATCGACTCTTTAACTGACGACTTGCGACTGCACTAATGTTTAAGACTTGGCCTTCTCATTTATGAAACCCTCTGGACCTCTCTTCCTAACCTTGCTATGTTTTAGTACGGCCTTGTCAGACCCCACACTCTCCTAGTGGGATTCTCTGCCTTCGCCTCGCTAAGACTAGCAGCTCCTTGGGAGAGATCCTCTCCCTCGTGGACAATGGTTGTCGTGGCCTTACAAATTTACCTAGTAGTGTCTCCCACGGCAATCCAGTCTGCCTCTCTCCGGTTCACACTCGCCTTTGGGATCCGGACTGATTTCACCTACCCTCAGATACCGAGTGTGAATTCGTGGTCATTCCAAGACCACACTAACTACCTACACTACCTACCCTATACCTCTTCTCCTGAACATAGTGCATTGTCGGGGCACATGCCTATCAATTATGGAGTCAGAAAGTAAGGCCTTCATGAAACGATTGTCCAGGTCATAACCTAATCAACGCTCACTTTTTCACCAGGGCTAGGGTAACTAGGCAGCTCCCTCGTGACGACCCGACAACAGGGTTCATTGGAACTTACCGATTTGACTATTTTCTCATCTCTGTCTCTCTTTCTCTCTCTCTCTCTCTCTCTCTCTCTCTCTCTCTCTCTCTCTCTCTCTCTCTCTCTCTCTCTCTCTCTCTCTCTCTCTCTCTCTCTCTCTCTCTCTCTCTCTCTCTCTCTCTCTCTCTCTCTTTCTCCTTGCTAGTGTGATTATTGGCCTTCGTCTCGCTAAAACTAGCACATTATTGGAAGGGATCCCTTCCTCCTTAACTCCTCAACATGGTGCACTGTCGGGACACATCACTATCAGATATGGAGTCAGATAGCTCAATAGTAAGACCCAACGTCAAACAATCCAGGTCATAGACTATTCAATTCTCTCTCCGTCACCAGAACTAGCACAACTATACCTAATTAAGACATTCTTCAAAACATGAAACGTCAAAAACTAATCAGCATATTTTAGGGCGTTGTGGAATGCTGCATACAGCATAGAAGAAAGACGACCATCTTACCCAAACTGTTTTGGTTCTAATCTAAATTTAGAAAGATGATCGTCTTTCTAAATTTAGATTAGATGTTGCTATAATAGCTATTTCGGTATATTGCCTCACTAGAACACTAGAAAAACTAGAAATTAAAAATGTTACAGGGAACATTTTATTTCCTGGTGCTTTGGCATTCTGAGTGCATAGACATGGAATAGGGGAAGAGTTAGAAGTCATTCTATATCAGATATCAAAATACCTGATATTCACCTAAAATGCCAGGAGTTGTACGTTTTCATTGTTGATCAACTATATGTTGTTCAAACTAAAGTTTATTTTTCTTTAAAAACCATATATGTTACAGTGAAGAAAGAAACTGTTTTTCCTGAATCGGCGCGCTAAGAACCAAAAAGCAGGGGGACAGGGAGTAGACCTGTGTAACATAGCTCCGGACACATTTTCTCCTCAAATCTCCATGGGGACCGTAGTCAAGGTGGCTCTGGTCCATTGAGAGAGCGACATCAGCCTGTGACGTAAGATATTGAAAAATGAAGTCAGACGTGAAGTGGAGGGGATGCTGGGCTCAACGCTAATCCTCCAGAAAATTTGTCGAGGGTAGGAAAGCCCGTCTCATCCCCCCGTTGTTCCAGGTATTCCCTCCCCATCAATCCCACATTTTCATCATGGCACATTTTATTACTTTAAATTTGTAGTCTTTTTTTTATTTCTTAATTTTTAGCAGCAATTTTTATTTTGCATTCTTGATATGAACTTATTTAATTGATATGATGTAATATTCTTTGAGCGACTCTTGAAAATTTGCAGTCGATAAAACGTTTCTGGGAATTTTTTCGTGTCCTTGAAATGCTGAGTCTTCAAGATTTAACCGTTTGATATCTCTAATATTGTTACATAACTAATATTGTTGGGACAAACTATAAGAAAGCTACTGTAATCGCTTTCGCCGACGACATTGCGGTTTACAGCAGCAGCATGAGTGTGCAAAGAGCTCTTACACAGGCCGAGTCAGTTTGTAACGTTATCAGTGACAGACTGGGCATGTTAAACATTAGTGTAAACGCCGGGAAGACCGACTGCGTAATCCCTCCAAAAGGGGAAAAATCTTTGCCAAAATCATATACTATAGGAGGTCAAGAGAACTCACCAGCTTTCTCAATGTACTATCAGGGTATAAAAATGGATAGGCATCTCCATTTCTCTACTCATTTTAATAATAAAATAGAAAAAGTACGACAAAGTACTTAATGGCTTTCGCACTTGCTAACGTCATCCAACCTGCCGCTTCGTCTCAAACTGATGATCTATAAATGTGTCCTCCGGCCAGCTCTGCTGTACGGTGCCCCGCTATTTACCCACTTGACTGGCAATACAGCCAAATGTCTCCATGCGAAAAGTGGTCCGACATACCTCTCTCAAGAGGTTAAAGAACGCTGACCTGCACCCGTTGCTTGGTGTGCCGTCGGTGGGTTAGTTCATCCGCCGGAGACCCATCAAGTTTTTTGACTCGTTGCAGCACCTAACCAACCTAGTGTTTAACACTATGACCCCACCTCCCCTTCGGGATTGATGGTAACAGACTTTTGGGGAAAAAGTAGGTTAAGAATTAGTAGGTAAGTTAGTTTTAAGGTTGATCAAAAACGTGAACCCCATCACCTTTGTTAGAGCCAGTTCAGTCCAGTTACGTATAATGTATATCATTATACTTGTTTATTCCTGTAGCAATTGCCAACCACATATGTAAATTACCCTATACTCTGGTGCATAATGTATTATAATATAAATGCAAATCTTTGTAGCTTCTTGTAATAAACCAGGTGGGTCCATGCGGCAGTTGTAACAAGGCAGGTAAACAGAGGGTCGAAGGCTGCTTGCAATAAACCTGAGGGTAAGCCACCTGCCCCCTCATAAAACAGGATATGTAGACCTCTGGTCGACTTCCGGCCGTCATAAAATCTAAAAGCCATGCCATAAACAGTCCTTTAGGGGACGAGCGATCACGTATCGCGGTAGGTGTTACATCATAAAACATACCCCGTTCAGCCGGCTCCACCTTCCACTAGGAAGGGGGACCAGTACTTAAATCCGGAAGTTAGGCCCGTAGGTCTACTCTCTTGAACACACCTCCGCGCAGTCATCCTGTCTCGCAGCCCCCTTGCAGACGGTCAGACGCCTCGCTACTGTTACACTGCCGCGCCCTGTTCTAACTCTGATCAAATCTTATTTTGTACCTCTGTACCCTTTTCTTTTGAACATAGTGTATTGTCGGGACACATCATTATCAATAAAACGGAGTCAGATATTAACGCCGACATGGAACATGGTCCATGTTAATAACTACAACAATCCGCACTTGTCACCAGGGCTAGAGTGATTAGGCACTCCCCTAGTGACGCCCCCGACAATTCCATTATATAATTTTTATAAAATAACTAAACCTGCATATAATGTAGGTAAATAACTAAATAGTTATATTTAGTTTAGGTTAGTGCAAGTCGATTTCATTAATAAAGTTTAATTTTTTTACACAAAACTAATACGAATACACAATGAATCAATTTAAGAGTATAATAATTAAAAATAATAATCATTATTTTATTTGCAATGAGGAGTTCAAGTGGAAGAGATGGTATACAAGTAGTTCAGGTTTTAAACGACAGCAATTGCTCGTTTTTCTTTAGAAAATTTTCTTTGATTGGCAAGCGGTATTAAAAAGTCACGTCTGTTATCCTGAAATGACACACATCATCATTTCTCCATAGGGTGGGCTGTAAATAGTCTAGGAATTCTTTGTCAATTAAAGAAGAGGTTTTGCAGAGAAACGAACATTTTGTGTTATTGGAACTTAAAATATTATTTTACTACATTAATTATAATCCTTTATTGCTACTTTGTTACTGAAGGTACGGGCTCCCCTAAACAAGGAGCAAGATGACGAGAGGTAAAACAACGATTTGATTAGTGTAGTAATAAAAATGATAACTGCTTTTTGAGGTCAGGCATGGCTCGGGTCTTGAATTGCTGGTTCGCCCTCATTTTTTTTCTTCGTCGATACCATATTTTTTTCAAGTTGTCCCACGCAATTCATGTAAATTTGCGAGCTCTATAAGTCTCCCTCCTACAGCAACGATTCCATTGGCTTATTTAAGCACTTAGTGGATGGTATAAATCTTGAGTGACATTTCTCTTTTCTTGGCTTCAAGAAGTGGACGTTAGGGCCAAGTGCCTTTCTACGAGATAATATGCGATTTTTTTTTATATTTCCCAAAATTTTTCAAATTGACAAAGCTGCAATTCGTAATCAGGTATTACATATTGCAATAATGAATAGTATACGTATAGAATGTACTGAGCAATAACTACCTCTTTCCAATTAGTCCTTAAAAATTACACCCCGATGACACGTTAGGCAAGGTAATTTATCATTAGGTACCAAAAGTTTCCACTGAAATTAACTTCATAATTATAGGTTGGATAATCTAACGTCAAACTGGACAAACAAAGCTGAGACGTTATAAAGATTTAGAAGCGATAATAATGGCAATTTCCCCTGTTAGTTGCCACCCAAGGTGCTGTGAGAGTATGTTGATTTAGCCCTTGACTTAACTGGCAGCCTGAAGGTTTTTGACTAATTATAAAATAACTGACTGCCGACTGTAATATTTATGTGTGACGTGCCCAATTTGGCCAAAGTGGAAAGGTATTTGACTTAATTAACTTCGGACCTGGGGATTAAAGTCGGGACCGAACAGAGGTAATCATTTGAGATCACTGGGCCTCCTTTCTCATCCAATAAAGGGAGAAAAATTCATAAAAAAAAATATTCTGGATTCCAGGCCATTTATAAATATATTACTTGCACCTCAATCGATTGCTTATAGAAATACAATGCAAAATAATAGTAGTTTGTTTTGTAGGACAGCAAAAAAATACAATGTGATAACCAAGGTAACAAAATGAACTTACGGTGCTCCTGACAAATAGGAATTTTTTTATTATATTTTATTATTACTAAACAACCCTCGTCAAGATTGGTCAGTAGATGGATCCATTGCGTGTATCTCAAACAGGTATATTTTAAGGTGAATGAAAAATATTCAGATTTAGTAGTGCTCTGGTTGGTATCTTGAATACTTGAATAATTTTAAAAATCACTACTCGCTATTTTAAACCTAAAACTCTTCATTTATTTTATAAATATTTTGGTCGTTGGAAATTCCACTAAAAAAACTTTGACTTAACGAAAACCTATCGGAAATAGAACATACAAGACTTAAGCTAAACCATATGCACCTTCTTCTCAACCTTGACAGCCCATCCTGCAATAATCCACCACTAACCGTTCATCTTAACATCGCTGAATGGCGTAAAGAAAAAGATATGAACACTCAACTTTTGGCTTGAAAAAAGTATACAATATCTCTAACGGTTTAATAATTTTTGTAAAATCATAATCAACGGCTCTAACAATAAGTTGTTGTTTTTTCTATTCAAGCGCACAAGGTTCAAGACTATAAGTTGCGACATGATGCCCACATAAAATGTTTTTACGGCCCAGCAATGCAAACGCAGAACCGTTCGCAATATGGCAGGGATAAGATAAGAGGATGAGACCCCTCTTCCGAGATAAGGGAAATGAGATAGAAGAAGGCAGCTGTGGTAGGCCGTGATTCGAAGGGATTGTGCGGGCTGTATATTGTGGTGACCCTGCAGGGCAGTGCCATAGCACCACATAAAACCTTATGGACACCTCAGCCCTACACCCTGAGACCCTAAACGGAACAATAAATTCTCATGTAACTGAAACTACAGCTCAGCACTGGGATCTTTACTCATGCATCGCCTAGATTTACATGTTTTTGCCTCACAAAATTTCTCGTTTATTGTTTAAATTTTTTTTCAGAGCTGTCAATCAGTATTTTTACTGAAGTTACTATATCCATTTTCCATTAGAGAACCCTCTAACCACTGGTGTGTTAGTTAATTTTTGTTTCGGCGTTTAGAGCGTAATCGGTTATATATAAGTTAAATTATATTTTTTTTAAATATACGTACACCAAGAAACTTAATGACGGAGAACGTGCTGAAATGATATCAAGGGATCCTCACAGGACTTAAGATTCTAAATTTATGCTTAGTATCTTTTATTGAAAATAATTATTTTTATTTGTTAGTTAAACAATCTTGGTCAATAAAAATCGCCTTATTTGCAAATAAAAAAATTCTAAATAACTAAAACATAAATTGCACAAGATTGCTGAGGGACACCTATCCTTGGTAAAGGAGTTCTTAATACATTCCATTAGACTCTTTAGTGGAAGTATGGAAAAAAAGAAGAACATTTTAAGATAACAAATGGTTTAGTTTAGTGGCCAACCCTCTTGGTCAAATTTAAAGCGGAAAAGGATATTTTTAGCCTTAGAAGAGTTATATTTCTTGTTGAAATAATGATTAATAATAATGATTCTTGTTAGAATAATGACTTTGATAACAAAATATGTATATATTTTGGAATCTTACAAGGAAAGGATAAATTCAAAAGAGTTCTAAAATTAGTTCGAGTTGTATTTAATTAACTTAAAAGGCAGGAGTAAGCGTTATTGACTGAAGGGCTCATAAAAAAATTCAAAAGTATAATTACTGCTTTTTATATACTTGAATGAGTAGGGGCTATTTTATAATGAGCTCTTATGAAAATGATTTCAACATTTTCTTTCTTAAGATGAATCTTCAACAAGCTTTAACAAGTTTTAGATTGGTTAGATGTTTTTTTTTTCTTTCATAGCCCCTTTAAATTTACAGATAACCTTTTACTAAAGGTTAGATGTTAGTTGACTGACGCGAATTTATTTTATTCTATTGAATTTGGATTGTTGCCTATGAAGGATGATCAACTTTAAAAGTTTTTGATTTTGTTGGAAAAGCTTATTACTGCTATGTTTATGTTGATCATCCTGGGATCGTCCTCGTTGATGATCTATGGAATGATTTGAGTCCATATATACTAAACATACTAATATGTACAAATGAATGATATTTTTACTCGCTAACATAAGTATTTTATTATATTTCCTGACGTCCCCAGCAATACCTGTGGGATTGGACCTAGCTTGAAAACTGTATTTATTGACCTTTCAGAATCTTTATTTGAGGTATTCAAGCTCATACAATTCTGTCTCCATGCATGTGGAAGGTATTGAACCCTTGGTTCCACTTCACCGAACGCAGGGGAGTGGAGTGCACTGCCACGGCCTGATGCTGACAACCATCGACATCAACAAGCATTATTCATGCATTACTTATATTATTAAAATAATTATTTGAATTTTGAAAATCAGTGCCAACCACTGCCAGGTCGGGAGAAACTAGTATCGATGAAACAAGAAATAGGATACGGCCCGAATTTTAAATTGAGTAAAAAGCTGACATTGAACCAATAAACCATTGTACAATAACCATTTCGTCTGTCTATTACACGATTCACGATCGGTCCAGTAGTAAGACCCGTCATGAAGCAATTGGCCAGGTCATAGCCTAATCAACCCTCACTTCGTCACTAGTGCTAGGGTAACTAGGCACCCCCGCGTTGCGACCCGACAATAACTATATTATTTTTTTAGAATAATAATATAAAAATTCTTGACAATATGCAAAAAAATTATTGTTATGAACGTATCATGAACAGATCATTCTTCAACAACCGAAACTTAGGAAGGTGTGGTTACAGTGGTCTCCTGAATGCCTTGGTGCCATTGGTATGTGGTAAGAAGCCCGTCGCTGGATAAATAACGTGCTGAATGTTTTTGCTCCCCTGAGATTTGCTATATAATCGTATAGGAGAGACACCATACCTGTCAGGGAGTTCAGTTGTCTGTAATCCCCACTTGTTCTAATTCCACCACATGAAGTGGGCTCTTTGAAGGTTTTTTCAGGTTCGGAGTCCATCGATGTTGTCATGGTTTAATATGCCACGTGATTATTTTATTCCATTTAGGGCTGAAGGTTGGATCGGGTTATCGGGTTGCACTTACGTATAAACACGTATAATTCCTTAAACAATTTTTTTTATGCATTACGCAACCAGCTCTGGTGGGAATAGTTTGCGCTTATCTCTATTTCACTACATATTTAGATTAAGATTAGTAAGAGAAACAAATATAAGGTAAAATATGCCACCGTTATAATGGTTATGGGTTCATTATCACATCTAAACCCACTAGGGTGTGACTATTATCCTATTATTAAACTTGGATTACTAACCTAACTAAATGATAAAAAAAAAATCTATATTTATGTTTTTTTCCTTATCTTTAGTGTATATGGAATCGTTTTTTTGTATTTACATGATTCCGTTATCCTTTTGATGTTTTCTTGTATAGGTATATAATAATTAATGTAAGCTGTCTTTACAACAATCTTCTAATAGTAGGAAAAATAAATTAAAACCTACTCAATTACAATATACAACTTTATTTACGAATTGAATAAAAATATATACAATTTTTATATACTTATTGTATATACAAATATTGTAAAAAAAAAAAAAAAAACGGCCAACTCCTAGTGTTCTCAACATTTCATCGATTATGGGATTTTGTTGTTTGATGTGCTTGTGTATTCGTTTCATTAGTAGTATTTCTAGGAGTTTGGATGGCTTGTAATTCGAAATTTCTCCTGTGTCTTTGTTAGGTTTAGTACTGATATGGTGTTAATGGTTCTGTCTTAATACGGAATTAAATATTGTTGTTAAGAAGAAGATCGTTTTTCTGCTAATATTTTTTATTGCCAAGAAATAAATGCCATCGTCATTTGGAGATTTCTTTTCTTTTAATTGTTTTATGATTTTACCTGTTTCTTTTTGGTGAGATAGAGGGAAAATTATTAGTGTTTGGTACATAGAGCGAAAAGAATTTTTTTTTTTTCGGTTACGGTGATTTGAGCATAAAATTGAAATGATTTTGTGTGTTGTTTGGATTGTGGTACATCTTTGCTTTTATCGAGATATAAATAGATAGCTAGTTTCTTTTGTTGTTATTGTTATTTGGACGTTGTTTTCTGATGAGTCCTCTAGCCAAGTCCGACCATTATACGGTGCCCCACTATATGCTCACTTAACTGACACTAAATATTTCAAAACAGTATCACGAAAAAGGTGGTCAGACAACCTCTCTGCAGAGGTTAAAGAATGCCGTACTGCACCCGATAAGTTGGTGGGTTCATCCACCGGAGACACATTCATTTTTTTATTCGTTGCACCACCTGACATACCCAGTGTTTAACACTATGATCCTACGTCAAAATGATTTCACCATTTTCGACATACATTTTGAAATTTCACCATCGATGGCAATGGATAGTATATCCGGGAAAATTAGGCTAAGCTATTATTCTTTTTAGATTTAAATTTTAGTTCCAATGCTTTATAAGGTGAGTCCCATCACCTTTTCTATCAAAACAAACCATACATGATATGCACATAACATTTAACCATTGTACCAGATTATATAAAATGCAGGTACGCTTCAGTACATATTATGAGCACAAATAAATAAAAAAGGAATTTGAGATTGAACTAGCCTTTTGAGAGGTTTGGAAAGGTGAGATGTAGGCCATCAGTCCTTTGGGGTGGTTAGGTAAGAGACTTAATTTAGTGGAAAAACATTCACTCTTTTATGGGAAGAGGGAAATATGGAATTTTGAAGTGAAACATTATAAATGTGAAGCAATGGGGGAATAATGGTAAGGAGAGGAATTTACGGGAATGCCATCTAGAGTTAGTAGCAGAAGATAACAACTCGTGAAAGAATTTTGATTGGGGAAGGAGGATTTTAGACAAAGGGTGATTGCGGAGGGTTTTAAATTTAAGAATTCTTAAGTACCATTGGATATGCCATTGCTGCCTTTTATGTCAAATGATTTGAGCGAGCTATTGTAAAGATTTTGTTGTAGCATAAAGGAGCGCTACGTGCTTAGCTTTGTCGGATCCTTGCTTCTCATCGATTACAAATAATTAAGGGACTGATTAGGAGCGTTCTTGGTATCCGGGATTGATAATGTATCCCATTACATGTTCGAACTGTATCCTGGTCTTGTGGGTGCCTACGATATGTTAGGTATCTATAGTCATGTATTATATACCATAGATAATTTCGTAAAAAAATATATTGGAATCAAATTGTAATATCTGATATCATCGGCGTTGAAGCAAGGGTACTTTTGAAAAACACAATGGCAGGAAATAATTTGTTATATCTTAGATATATTCTGTTCAGCGTATAAGATAAGACGAAAAAAGGTCTCCTGAATGGCCTGTCAAGATGATGTGTGAAGAATGGGAAAATTCCAGAGAACACAATATGCTGTAAAAATGATGTTTTAAAAAAATTCTTTTATCAAAAAATTACATTTCTTTACCTAAAATTAATAATTGTGACGTATGAGTTCCTACCATATAATAGCTACATATTTAGTTTCATTCCCAACAAATATGATAGAAAATTATATAAAATGTAGCTACCCTACAGTAGATATAATATAATAAACACGATGTGTAAATTTATGTAATGATTCCTTATGGTGAAGTCGGTCAATCAATCTTCATATTAAATAAAGGGCTTTGAAAAAAAAATACTAACTTATTAACTCGTTTACTTACTTAAGACACTGTTCTTATCAGACAACAGACCAATCCAAGCTGAATATCTCATACCAGGTACTTTTTAAAAATCCTTTAAAAATTAAAAATAACTAACTGGTAAAGCCGATTATATATTTATAAAATTTTGCATAGTAAAGTATAGTTCAAGACACTGCATTGCTGTAATTACTTTTACATTTTTATTATTTTAAGAATTCTACGACTATTGTACCGAATATACTGCAGACCGGTAGAGTTTAATTGGCCCACTAACTTTAAGCTAATAAGATAAGTTAGTGGCCATAAAGCTTCAAAGTATGTATCTATTAAATTAGAAGAGGCTCTTTATTAGACTTCATTGAAATTTGTTTTTGTATGAATTAAATAATACCAATACCATCAAAATACTAAAATTTAACTTTGTATACATCGTTTCAATTGAGACGTTTATCTATAGATATTATATCTATATGTAATTCTATCTATGTATTATATCTATCTGTCTATTATTTAACTTATACTTAGTGAAAAACCCTGCATATCTAACACTGTTTACTATCTATCATTTGATTGACTTCCTCTTTTTAAAGACACAGTCGTGTTGTATAATGATGTGGATATATTTTATGTAGTTATGGTTTAGATATATTCCATTTCTAATTTACCATTTCCTCACCAACTGGGAAAGGGTTTTAACCTGTCAACCCCTTCTGCTCTTTTTTTTTAATTCTAAAGCACAATGCTTTACAAAAGTAAATCCAAAATAATCACATGAACATCAATCAGTAGGAAGGTAACAATCAGTTACCAAGCAGCTGACGTGTATTTGATAAAAAACAAATATTTCTTTTGTTCTTTTATTATTTTTTATTTAGTGAAATGAGTTTATTTTATTTGAATGACATGTCCAAATTAACTGTGTTAGAATGTGTCCATTCTAGGGACAATGAAAAGGTTGCCCGAAGAAAAAAAAAAAAAAGAAGAAAAAAAAACGAGTTTGACAGGCTTTCAGCGAAACGTCATCCTTTTAAAATAAATCTCCCTGTTGAGTAGGTGGAAAATGAGAATATATTTAGAAATAGCTTTGACTTTACTCTGTGGAGGATATTTGAAGGCTAAAATGTTTGCCTGTAAAGATTATTATGTGTAGATTTCATAAATATGTTTTTCTTCAAAGAAAGAAAATATTACCAGTTACTTTGATTTCAAATATAATACTAAAATATGCATTTTATTATATTTATGATTAAAAGATATTAACGTGTATTATTTTTTTTTTGTAATTCAAAAACTTTAATGTGATAAAATTACTATCTGCCTTATTGGGCTATAAGTAACTGTGATAAATGTTCTCATTCAACCCATATTTACAAATTTCATTCACCATTCAGCTCATTCATACAGTATTTACAAACAGCCCAGAGACTTCCGAAATCCACATGGTTGTCACCTCCCTCGCATGCGAAAGAGGAAGCGGAGTCTCGGGAAGTCCCCCACAATCTTCCTTTCCCCCCCCCTCTATTCCTGTAATTAAACATTTTTAACAAATTATGACAATAAGAGTAATTGTACATTGGTGATAATTGGCTCCATCTTCTGCATTACTGCATATAATGCATTTTAAGGAGGGTAGAATTACAAAACAGATTTTCTTTTTATAGTTTAAAAATACTAACAGAGTTCAGAACCGTAATTACCCCTATCTTTTCCCTTCTTACAAATCTTGTCTCCTACCTTATTCCCGTTAAACAAAATCCATAAGTAGATCCTTCCGACTCCTTATCCATTCTCCTTTGGAATGCGAATGGTGTTCGCACCCACACTAACGAACTGACAGCACTACTCCATGACAAAAACATCGACGTAGCTCTTATTACTGAAACAAGACTTACAAGTAAACGACCATTTACCGTTCGACAGTACCAGACTTATCGAACTGATCACCCTGATGGAAGAGCTCATGCAGGTACCGCTGTCATTGTCCATAACTCCATATCCCATCACATAGTTCCTTTAGTAGTACACGATTTCCTTCAATCCACTGCAGTGTCAATTACCACCTTCACTTTTCCCCTTACACTAGCATCAGTGTACTGCCCTCCCAATAAATCCATTTCCGACTCCCAATTCATCTCCTTTCTAGACTCCATCGGACATCGTTTCCTTGTGGGTGGGGACTTTAATGCGAAGCACCAACACTGGGGGTCAAGATCCACCAATACACGAGGACGTGCTTTGCTGTCTGCACTCACACGGAAACATTGCTCCACTATCTCTCCTGACACAGCCACCTATTGGCCATCAGATCCCAACCGAAATCCAGATCTCCTTGACTTTTTCTTCTACAATAGTTTAGGAACACTAAACTATTCACTCAAGCGCCGCGATGATCTCTCCTCCGACCATAGCCCCTTATTAATAACTATTTCCCTAAATCCAATTCACAAACTACCTTCTCCTTCATTTATTGGGGCCCAGTTGACTGGGACCACTTCCGCCAAATTCTTACACACTCTGTGAACTCAAAGTACCTCTGAAAGCATCCCAAGACCTAGATGATGCTGTGGATTCCTTCACTTCTCTGATCCAGAGGTCGGCCTGGGAAGCATCGTCACCCCACGGTCACCTAAAAATTCACAATCAAAATCCTTTACCTCAGTATCTCAAAGACCCAATCCAATCCAAACGCCACTCAAGAACAGTGTGGCAAAGATCCCGACATCCTGCTGATCGTCGCTCATACAATTAGTACTGCAGGCTGGTAAAGCGGCAATCGGCATCCTTCCGTTCAGATTCTTTCAATTCCTATCTCTCCTCCCTGTCTACCAGGGATAACTCCTTGTGGAATGTAACTAAGAAAATCCTAAAATATCATCCTGTTTCACACCCACTCCGTCGTGATGACGGGTCCTGGGCGGCTTTAGATGGCGAGAGGGCGGAGGAATTCGCACTGCATCTTTCCCGTACTTTCACTCCTCATCTTACTCCTTAAAACAATAATCACCGCCCAACTGTTGATGATTTCCTCATTTCATCTATCCCTCTCTCACTGCCACCAAAAGCCGTTAACCCCTCTGAGGTCAAATATATTCTAAAAAAATTACATTATCGAAAATCTCCAGGATATGGTCTCCTTGCTCCTCGAATCCTCCAACAACTTCCTCCTAAAGCCATAATCTTCCTAACCTACATTTATAATTGCATTATCCGAACTACGCACTTACCTCTCCTCTGGAAACACTCCATTATAGTCCTATTCGATAAGCCTGGTAAACCGCCCAATGACGCCTCATCTTACCGTCCAATTAGCCTACTCCCTATCCTCTCAAAAATATTTGAAAAACTCCTATTAAAACGCCTACTTCCAATTGTTGAATCCAAAAACCTTTACCCTACTCACCAGTTTGGTTTCCACCAACGACATTCGACCGCTCAACAAGGCCTTCGCGTTGTTGATCACATATCCTCAGCCCTTGAAACCAAACAGTATTGCACTGCTGCCTTTCTGGACATAGCTCAAGCTTTTGACAGGGTCTGGCACGCAG
Organism: Acanthosoma haemorrhoidale; assembly: GCA_930367205.1. Lineage (NCBI taxonomy): Eukaryota > Metazoa > Arthropoda > Insecta > Hemiptera > Acanthosomatidae > Acanthosoma > Acanthosoma haemorrhoidale. Next base: position 134,551,677 of record OV884011.1, read on the forward strand.
GTTTGCTTTACAAGCTCAAAGCATATTTACCGCAGACCCTATTCCTAATCCTACAATCCTACCTTTCAAACCGTTTCTTCAAAGTCCGCTGTGGTTTAGAATATTATAACTACTATCCCATTAAAGCAGGAGTTCCACCGGGCAGCGTCCTGGGTCCCATCCTCTATAATCTATGCAACGCTGATGTCCCCTCTATCACCAATACCTTCTTGGCAACATTCGCAGACGACACTGCAGTCCTGTCAACCCATCCAGACCCGGATATAGCATCCCAAAACCTTCAAAAACACCTTGACGAGATCGAGTATTGGTGCAACCAATGGCGAATCAAAGTTAATGAAGCAAAATGTTCCCACATAACCTTTACCCTCTGCCGCAAGTCCTGTCCGCCAGTCTTTTTAAATTCAATTCCTCTCCCTGTGTCTGAGACAGTACGGTATTAAGGCTTCCATTTTGACAAAAGACTGACATGGAACCCACACACGAGGCTAAAAAGGCGAGAACTAAACAGACGCTTTGGACAACTGTACAGACTACTTCGAAGGACATCCCATCTCTCAATAGAAAACAAACTACTGATTTACAAAGTTACTTAAGCCAATCTGGACCTACGGAATAGAGCTATGGGGGACAGCAAAAAACTTTTATCAAGCGCATCCGATCCTTTCCATCAAAAGTCCTAAGAACAATAGTAAATGCCCCTTATTACGTCAGCAACAAAACCCTCCACAATGATCTTAATATACCCTATATTGTTGAACTCATCCCTTCCAAGTTCATAAAATTCCATAGTAACCTATCCAACCACCTTAATTCCCTAGCACAGTCATTGCACTGCACCACTCACCCCTATAATCCTCTTTGGAGACTAAAATGGCAGTGGCCTCGTGACGGAGGTGTTGGTCTATAACGCTCTTCTGTCACCGGATATGAGCCAGTGGAGGCTGACGAAGAGCGCGAGAGCCACATACGCTCAGGACATGATTGGAGGAACTGGGCATTGCCAGGACTCCCACTGTTACGCATTTATAGCAGGTCACGAGGCAACTGCCGTTTTAGTCGGCGAGGAGGTTTGTAGGGATGAGTGGCGCAGTGTAATGACTATGCTAGGGGATTAGGATGGTTCGAAATGGTTCGATTGCTATGAACTTTTATGGACTTGGAAGGAATGAGTTCAAGAATGTAAGGTATATTAAGATCGTTATGAAGGGCTTTGTTACCGACGTAATAAGGGGTATTTACTATTGTTCTCAGGACTTGATACGCTTGATGTTCGACTAACCTTAATTATTAGGTTATTTTCTAGAGTTAAGTAGGTTTTCTTAAAACTAGAAACTTGTACGTTTCCACCCATGTATCTGTTGGTTGACTCACCTCGATATTGTGAAATTGGAGCAATTTGAAATTTATAATATATTTGATAAACATACTTATGAAACGTAACATTCTGAGTAAACAAATTAAATGTTAGTACTTACATGGATAATTAGAAAAACGTCAAAACTGTCTGGGGCTTCTGATCTTTATGTTACATTTAAATAAAGCCTCAGAGTTCCACTAATGGTGTCTGCCCAGTTGATATTTTAGTTTAAGCATTTTTACTGAAGACAACAATTTTCATGGTAGTCCACTCTTTCCTTTATCAATTTTTGTTTATGGAGAAGGGACTTGGTAGTCAATTCAGTTCATGTTCCCTGCATTAATATTACAATTGAAAAACTCTGTGTCATGGGTATGAATATGCTCACAGATACATTATTTTAATTCTAAAACTCCAATATAAACGTTATCACACTGACTAAAATTAATTCGACAAAACCCTTGACATTTGACTCCGCGCGGTCTCGTTCACTACTTGACTGAAGCTGTCCTGTCTAAACTATCCTGTTGAACGAGCCACCTATTTAGACATTTTTGATGTCTCAGCCTATGATAACAGTCACTTAGGTGGGCAAAGTGGCCCTTATTTCGGGATTACGTTTTCCGTCCCGAATGGAGATAGTTTAAAAATGTTTGAATAATAATTTGTTTTGTATTATTAAAATGGCACAAACAGGCGAGTGCTCACGCTGGAAAGACAGATTTTGGTTCAAGAAAACATTGACAGTTGGTTCATTTATGTCACACCATGTTTGTGAGAGGCTGAACTTTTCTGACTATGCCTCTCTAGTGTAAAATTATAAATGCAATGTATTCAAATGATTAACATGAATATTTTACTATATATATATATATATATATATATACATTATTTTTCACTAATATGCTGATATTAGTGTTAGTCTTTGTATTTATGTACATAGTATGTTTAAGTGTATTTAGTCATTTTGGCATAATTTATCATCATTGTGTTTGAGAGCGCCTGATCCGTTGAGAGGTAGCACTAAGTTATATCACGTCAACAGAGATTTGACTTAAGAGAGTTGAGAGTCTTGGTTTAAGATTTAATTTAACAGTTTATTTATTAATATTTATCATGGGAAGGCTTTTGCCCGTATCTGTTTAGAATAATAATAGCAAGTTGGCTGCATATTTTATTAAGATTGTGTGTAATGCACGGAAGCATTTTCTCACCTGTGTGGTTTGTACACTGCTCTTCAGTTCAGGTAACATTACTCACAAAATGGTCCACTGCACTGATTGCACAAACAACTATTAGACATTCTTCCCTTTTATTAAGAGATAAATTTAATTTCCCTTTTACCGGCCGTCTTCGTTTGACCCCTCCGTAGCAGCCCTATTACAATTACAGGTCTACCAGTGACGGCTAAGTGTTGATAATAAAAACTTCCCCTGGGTACGTCCATTAGAGGGGGAGCTTGTCTACAGAAGCGTGTTCCGGGATTGCAGTCGAGAAGTGGGCGGTGCGTGACCCCACTGATACGACTCATCGGCCGACATGCGATCCACATTCTCCAACGGAATTAAACACATTCCTGGCCCGGGGCTGAATGCTCGCTTGGTAAAGAACCGTAAATATTTACAGTCCTCCACTACTTCCGGAATACTTCCACTTTGAGGTGTGACTAGGGTTGTTTTTGCGGAGAAACTGCCGAGAAACTCTGGGGGGGGGATCCCCCAGAGTTGTAATACTTCATCTTGTTCTAAATGTTTGAGATTTTTATCTTTTGGAAGGGTATTATGGAGGCGAAAATAAAACTGATAAAGATAAAGAAACATATGAATGCTATTTCGAGAGAAAGATATATAGGTTAAAGATATTAAACCAAATAAGAATTTTAACAAAAAATATCAATTGCGAAATGAAAAGTAGTTGAGTATGGTTATAAACTTTTTTATTGATACTTTCTTTATATAATATGTGATGTAGCCACCAAAGTGACAGCAGTTTCCTATGAACACTATAAAAAAATATTGTTTAGTATTAAATTAGGAATTACTACTTTTCATTCTAAAATAGAGAGTATTAAAAAATATTATAAAATAAAAGACCTCTCCAATACATGTATGTGTAACGAACACTTAATCGAATAAGTCAACTGGGTCATTCAGGCAGCTTTTGGATTTGGCAGTGTATTAACATTTAACATTTCACTGCCACTGCGAAACGGACACAATGTTTTGGGCATGGGGTTCCGCAATCCTCTCTAATTAGTCTATGGCTGTGTGTGGTCTAGTCTTGATCTCACTGCCACTAAATGTATATGTTTATATTGGACACACATAGCTTACAAAAATGTGCATGAAATTTGTGTTGGACAAAATGTATACCAAAATAATAACAAAACAAAACTTCTAATCAGTAGATAGAATTCAGTTGTTAATGTTATTTATGTTCATAAAACCTACTTTCATCTCTGAAGAAAATTGCACTAACTTCTGTTTTCCAGTTCTGAGTCCTCTACATGGTTTATAGCACTTGGCTAATAATCCACTGCATCACCGGATACGGGCTATTTTCAGTCAAGAGCACAGATGCTCAGAACCTAATTAGAGAAGCTAGACCAATATCATGGCAATCCATGACTCGCAACATTATGAATTTAGTAAGCCACTAGTCGCTTTAATTAAAATTTTAGTATGTCTGTGGTAGGGGATCAGGGTGATCTAATAAGTTTTGATGAATTTTCATGAGCTTAGAAGGGATGAGTACAAAGAACATTCAACATCTCATTTTAACATGTCAAGGGGAGCAGAAGACATCCCAAGAGTCAGGGAAAGAGGAACAACTAGACTGTGCTGGAGGAGAAATTGTTGAGTGCTTCCATAGACCTTATGTACAATTTGGGGATGTGATAGTGTGGTAGTTCTAACATACCCTGTTTTCGCCACCGAGCGTTGGTAGGTGAAGAGTATAAAAACGTTTGAAAAAAATAATAAAACAATGAAAAAAAAAATTGAATGCATGTATCAGATAGCTTATAGGATATTAATAAGTCAGAATTATTGATGAAGATAGAAGTAATTGTTTTTAGTACCTTTGATGGTTTGTGCAAGAATTTAACGGATACCGTTACTGGGGTGTTAAGCAGGTTAGGAGGAGAAGAGAAGGTTCAATGCAAATGGATGAAATCTCCGACGGGGGGATGGAGTCAATTAGGATTTGGCGGACAACATCCCCTGATCAAATCGGCGTGCCACAGTCGCCCCGAATAAAAGACGTCTGTGTGTGAGGCTGAGAGCTGTGAATTAGCTTCACAGCAGCTATAATCAGGTAGCTTGGCTATAAACCCAGTGAGTTATGACTAATGTATAGCCTGAGGCCAATCTTATTTTTTCGTATTTAGAGATTGAACCGCCAGGTCTCTCCTCTTTATCTTTTCCTTCTCCCAGCTTCCTTCGGCTCGCATTCACTGATTAAAATTCTTTTTGATCCGTCCTTGTTCCGGAACCCTTTCGAATAACGAACGCAATTATCGGAGGTAATTTGAAGCTAATAGGCTTCATTATAGCCGACTATTAACCGCCCTGACTACCCCTGCTGTAATTCTTTGACAATTACTGTAACAGTTTTAGTATGGTTACGTCCCGAGGATGAACCATATCGATTCTTATGAGACATTTCGTATTACTGGATCCATATTGCCATTAAGCGTAGAGAGTCAAACACTGCCCGTATGACCAAGGATGACGTATTTTCTCTGGATCAGTGATACTCCAGATTAGTTAGACGTTAATGTACGGGATGAGTGGGAGTGTATGGGTTAGATTATATTACGGGGAGTCATGATCTTGGTGATTTTCATATAATTACATTGGCGTACCCAGCGAATAGACTGCCAGTATCAATAATCACTCTCCTTTGAATATTGATAATGACATACAAGTCTATTGAAAGACCCAATTAAAATATATAATATGAGTAGACATTAGTATATTATTTGTTAATAAAAGTAACCTGCAACCGGCATCAGATAGATAAACATAACATTACTTCCCAATTGTTATTGGGTCTTGGGTTTTATAAATCAGTAAATGTTTGCATTTACCTTACGTAAATCCGACCTATTATTTGTTAGATATTCACAACATTTGTATCAACTCAAATCAGTGGGCCCCCTAAATGAGTTTAAATATACAAAGCGGCGTTGATGACCAGGAGGTTTTATGCCGAAATAAATCCCTCAAAGCAAACAAACATTTGCCTCGGCTTTGCGCAATTCTGAACCTTGCTTTCATGCAAAATTCAGGAGATTTCCCAGGGGTGCACCACGAAAACATTCAAAGAGGTTACTTATATTTCCCTAATTATTTTTTATAGGGCCGTTATGATTTTTTATATATGTAAATTTTATGTATCGGCGTCAATCTGATAAAAGCTATTCGTTCAAAAATTACATTGACAGGTCGAAACAAGCCGATTCAAAATATGACCCAAACTAACATATTTAATTTTAAGATATGATACTCTAGATTAGCTCAATGTTGGATGGCCTTTGACTCTTTGAGGTCATAAGTAAATAAGACGAAAAAGTACGTATAGGGTAAGGGGGGGCCCGGGCTAGGTAGGTTTAATTATTCCCTTTTAACATAGAAGTTGGTGAAACCAAGAGCTCCCGTTATCCTGTTGATAAGTAAGTAGGTTTGTCCTCTCCAGATTTGTATTATAAATACCTTAGGAAGGCAAAGATTTCAAATATACAGAATAGAGTGTAAAAAACAACAAAAAAAAATTACTAAGTACATATTATTCATGACATCAAGACCTTTAATCTGTTTTTTTTTTTGTTTTTTTACAAAATATATTCGATATTTCAAGTCTGTAACTTCTTTTATTGATTTTATTCATCACAATGTTTACTGCAATCAGCCAGCGCATAGTCAAACAAAATTACGTTGCATAAAATTGCTCAAAGAATTTTACGTTTGTTTATTGTATAACATGACCTAATTTATCGAATTAGCCATATCCAACTAATATTCATGTGACAAAAGCAACTATAGGATATTTCCTGCAATTCATATTTGAATCTATTGTTTAAGTCGTTTTTTGGTTTAGGGTTGTCATAGAAAACATTAATTTCTTCAACTTGAATGCTAGCTTGTTTCGTATTTTTATAAAATGATTTCTTAACTCATAACTTGAAACTATCAACTGCTCTAACACTACTTCATAAAATTGAACGATTATCACTAGATACCCTCATCTCTCCGAATGAGAAGGACGGACATGAAATAGTAATTCAGAACCAGTTTGATACGCCGTAGCGATGACAGTCTAGCTTCTAGCTCCATCTAGCGGCGCGTCGGCCAAGTGACCATTGCCAGTTGGTGCTGTGCTCTGGTTTACCATTATAAAACTATTAACTGCCAATATTTTCCTTTTCAACCTCCAGTTCAACTCGTACAATCGGTCCTTCAGTTCACGATGAAACTTAGTTTGCAAATATTCAGTTTTTATTCAAATTTGAATCAGCCAAAATAGGAAAAACTATATAGAAAGGGGAGGGGTATATTTTTTCTTAGGTAGATAATTGTAAAGCCGTTGGTATTACATACCAAAACTAATAATACATATATATGTTAGGATATATGAACATTTTACTAGTAGAACTATGAAAATCTTAGCAATACAATGACACCTTCACGGATAAGATAAAAATCAAAATTATAAATGCAGAATTCATCAATTATAATAAAATTAATATCGTACATTACGTCTAATAAGTTGAAACTCTTGTAAGAGAGGTTTTTCTTATGCTATTGCATCCCCAACTGATAATGAAAGGTCACGTTACTTACATGTAATGAGTCATTAAAACTACCATTAACATTGTTTTCACTACTTTACCTCAACCCATGTTTTTTTTTGTTAGTGTCACTGGGTGCCCTCATGATGCCAAAATTAGGCCATTAAAAACGTTTTCCCAGCGGAAAAGAGTCCCATAATTGTGTAACTTTGAACTTGAATTGAATTTTTTTAATATATACCGCAACAATTATATTTTACATTTATACTGGAGTATTTCATTTGTGAACCTATTATTTTCTTAGTGTTTTTTTCTTTCACAGCATATTTTTGTTTATTAGTAATACAATGGATTAATAAACAAATGTTTTGAATCAAATTTTTACAAATTTATAAAATATTATGCAGGCAGACTGAACTGTATTTGTATTTATGAAAATGCTATTAGGCATTGATTTCTATTGTTGGTTTTCAAAACTTTTGGAACATGGTTGAATTCCTTTTTGCCTTTGCAATCTTATATTTGTTCTTAACTCTGGGTAAATAGTTATACATGTGACAAAGTGTGCAAAATATCCTTCTATATTGATTTTTATTATCAAGTCATACAGTTATCACTTTTACGACGTTTCGGACTCTTCTTCTGAACTTTCTTAGGATTTTTACAATTGGTATTGTGGTAATCAGTTACTTAGAGTTCGTAACGTTTCACCTTGAGTCCGAAATTGCCACGAATAATTGTATAACTTGATTACTCACAGAAACAAATATATTTATCACCAAAATCGAAACGCTTCGACGACTTTATTCAACGATCTCTTCCTTCCATCTGTTCTACAATGATATTTCCCCTATTTACCTCCTAACGGATCAAGTGTCCCTCTAATGCTGCTGTGTGATTCCCCTCATCAATACTACTCCCCTACTCTTACGAAAACACTATATTTACTTGGATCCTTAACCATATTAATATTTTACATTACTTATCTACCAATGACCGAGTGAATGAAGAATTGTACGTATGGTGTTTCAATCAATGCAATATAATAATAATCATATGAATCAATGTAATAAGTATGGTATCAATTGTAAATATGAATGAGAGCATTGAACTAACCTGATGGTTACACTATTACTATTTTTATCACAATAAACATTTTGAATAATAAAAGTACCTTTTTACAATCTGAGCACCTTTTCGTTTTCTTCTTCCAGAAAAAGTGTCGTAAAACGTCCAATGTTTCTTACTTCCTTTTTCTTTCTTTATGTGGCCTCACGTCTTATCTATCCATACTATCTATTATCTAGTATAACTCCCCAAATTCCGACATAACTTCGTCACAAATACCATTTTACTTGTAGCAATCGTGTATTAAGATGTTTTTGATTTTCCATAATCCACCTGATATTTTTGATTAATTTAAAATACCAAAAACGTGATCTATCCTTTGGCAAATGAGGGTGAGCCAGGTGAGGTTGAAGAGGGAAATGTTAGTTCACGTCTAGCCTTGAGTAAAAGACGTACTCCCGCTCATGGTGATCGGTTATTTTAAAGTTATTGAAGAACAGTGCTACTACGAAATAAAAAAAATTTCACTGTTAACATAGTGGTGAGGGTCACTTCAAAAAATAGCTCTAACTGAAAAAAAATATGACATACCGTCAACTAGAAAATAAAAATAGGAAACGAGGTATGTTACAATGTATTTACATATTGGTATATTATTATAAATGAATATGCATTTGAAGATACCATCATTTACAGTTTTTATTTTTTGGATTGATGCCAGCATTATTATTTATTCTTTTTTGTATATAATTGTTTTCTCTATACTATATTTTTTCTTAGTTGTAGTCGAGAAGATTAGCGAATAGGTGAAACGTCGACTGTTGATGTAATATTAATAACAGATATTTTGGGGGAGACTTTTTTTTCTTAAACAAATTTTCACAGAATATAAATTTTTATTTATTATAAATTATGTATCGTTATATTTATTTCAAGAATGACGTATCACACAAAGGGAAGTGTCGATACGGTTATTGCTCTGTCACCCGTGCTTAGATAATGATCGAAGAGGACTCGAAGGAAGTTAGAGGGCTTGCTCGTTACAGCTGATCCTCAATCGACTGGCCGTATCTTCTCGCTGATAGTGACTACGGACTGTGGAGGGGAGGTGAGAGCTGATTGTGTCACTTTGATCTGGACAATTATCCTTAGGGTGTCGCTGATTGCAAATTGGCTAGGCCTTCGAGGGGGCTCTGTTGATCAGATCGTGAGGCTTCCAGCTCCGACCTTCATGGCTATACTAGGGCCTCTGCTTCTAACTGTCGATAATTAGCAAGGGTTGGCAGTGAATAACGAACAATATCCAGGACTTCATCCATCAACGGCCATCGGGACTTCATCCACCTCTTCCAATCTGCTTATGGATATCTCATGGATATCTCAAAACAATTCTCTTCATATACTTCTCTGCAGTATTTTTTTCAAGCATTTCCATTCGGTCTTGTTTCTTCCATTTTTTTTCCTGCCGTTCTCATTCTTTTGGATTTGTCTATTATATATCGTTCTTCCCCATGTATTTTCTGCTGTTACTGCTTCTGTCTATTTCAGTCTATTTTTACCGTTCTGCCTTCTTATGATTTTGTATATTTCCAAACGTTATAACTGTGCTGCAACATTTGGTTTTCAGGCATCAGAAGCTTCTCCTTCCTCCCTTAATACTCAACTCCTTGCTTCCCTCATCAACATTCTAAGAAGAACACTATTAAAAGATTATGCTACATCTACAAATACTAAGGTAAGCGAATTCATTTTCTTAATAGTCATTAACTTTTTATTGTAGCAGCGTTAATTGTCTATTGAAAAATTACTCCTTAAATAGCAATAATGAATCATGCATTCAACGAAAAAGATTTACATTATATAAGTGCAATAAGATATGCACTATTAAAACCTGAAAAAGCAAGACATTTAATTACTCTACGACTAACCTATTACTTATCTACGTCGTAATAAAGTAGTGGCATATGTCGATAGATAAGATGCGGGATGCGGGTACTTAAACTGGCGGTAGGCCTCACCGCTGAATAATGAATTCCATCAGTTAGTGCAGCATCAATCACTGGACCGCTGAGTCGTTGCCTCCCCCCCCACCCCCTAACCCCCAAAGGCAAGGGTGCCTTCCTATTCAATCTGTTGGTTACCTTCCAACAAGTTTCCGTTTTTTTTTAAACCGAAATCACGGGTTCACTAACAACGACCGTTTCGGAATTTTCGGTAACAAAAAGAACAAATACAACAGAAATTAGAATCCTTACCTTTGTCTCTATTAGATATAGGCTATCCACCACTGACCCGTTTTAGTGATGAAATAAAAACGTTTAAAAAACCTACAATATCCATTCTTCTACTGGAAAAAAAAACAAGTAAAAGACAAATGTAAAACCATGGAATCAACGACTTGAAAATGTAGGTTTTAGCTAATCCATGGAATAGCTTTGCCAATTTGTAATTTATAAACATCTTCACTTTTTGCGGTTTCCTCTGTTTTCACAAAATACAGAAATTTTTACAATATTCTAAAGGGTATACACTCCAAAAAGAAACAACAGTATTTTAATATTTACACTTAGTGAATATAAAATTTTTCAAAAAAAGCTTATATGTCTCTCTAAATTTTTTTTATTTATTGACACATCACCAGTCGATGATTTGCATATTCTTGTAGCATCCTACAATTAAAACAAAGTACGTATAAAGCAATATTTTTTTATAAGGTAATAAATAATAAAATTGGTAACAATGTAGAGAATAAAGCAAAAGACCTATGAATGATATTTTATTGGTGGTTTGTGTGATGAAGCACAGTTTGAATTTTATTCTTGAGGATGCCTCAATAGATGAAACGTCGACTGGTGATATAACTGTTAATAAACGATGTAAGGAGAAACTCAAAACTTGTTTTTAAAAATTTTATTTTCGCACTGTTTAAATATTAGAAACATCTGTCCAGTCTATACGTTCAGTTCTGTTGTCAAAAGAGACTTAAAATTTTATAGCAAGGTTTCATTTGGTATAAAAATAAGATATAAACAAAATGTGGCAATACCATGAAGCATGATTGTGTGATTAATTATTATAAATAATTATAATAAAATATCATTTATAACTCATAATGAATAACATTGAACATACTATGTTGTAATTCCTATTTTGATGAAATAAAGAAATCACTTGTGAGGAGGGGCAAAATATTAACCACTATAAAAGAGTACAAAGCCCGTAAAAGTCACTAGAAGATCTAAGCTTGTTCACATACAGAAAATCGAAGTAATTATCTTTAGAATAAGTTGTACACAATTCTCATTATATAAATTAAAGCAGAAACATTTTTTTTATAGGAAAGGAGATATTTGTGTATATATATATTGAAAGTTGATATTTGGCTGGCGATTTAAAAAAAAAATACTGGTGTCACTGCTGCGTTATAAACTCTCTTTGAGTTTTATAATAATAAGGTTTTCCTCGTTACTTTATTATGTTTCCACTTCGTCATCGCTGCTTCATCGATACATATCGAAATATGCTATATCGAATGACCACCATCTGTAAAAGTGAGTGGCCAGGGTGGAATCTACACTACTTTGCTCAAAGCCGGCAAGTTTTGTCTCGGAAGCCTATTAAAAGTTTCGAGAGCTCTCATTCAGTAGATCAATAGAAAGAGGTAGTAGCGACCGAACGACGCACTATAATGCTACATTCTGCATTAGAAAATCTACCTTAAGCCATGTTCATCGATGTGTATGTTGGGGCTAATCGTGAATGGGAGTAATTATTCAATGTTTACTTGCTCACTGAAGCCATCCTCTCATTAATTACAGCTTCTTGAATTAGTACAAAATCACGTAGTTAAATGCTGACACAGCTCGCTATCACAGGTCACTATCGCAATGCTGACCACCGTCCCTTTCCTATCCTATATATGAGCTCCTCGCTTAGAAATAAGCATTCCCATTCAGTACATTCATTTATTGTTCATAGCAGCTTGGCCATTTATAATTTAATTTTAACTTAGCGTATTGTAAATCAATAAAGTTCTTTTTAAAAAGTTCTACTGCTTTAGAGTTGCTTTAATTGGCGCCCGAACAGGGACCTGAGGGCTTTTCGAGACAAGAGAAGATTTTATTCGATTATAGACAATCCGATAAAACTCGACTGCCTTTACTCTTACGAGAAGGACGTCACTGTGGAGCAAGTCTCAACAAACCGACTTCAAGGAGGAACTGCCGATATTTTTAAATATCCATCGCTCAGGTCAGAAAACATTGGCAACTACCAGAGCTGTAAGAAGCCTTAGAAGGAACCTCTTAGGCGAAGACACCAGGGTATGAAAACAACCTTGTATTAAATTTAATTTTTATTTTTTATATTATATATGTCTTTAGTCGATAGACTTAACTCTATTAGAAATATTAACTCAAACGAAACAAACGTAGAAATGGAACACGAAAAAATTAAAAACAGTGATCGCACATTCATTCCGGTTTACAATGGGAAAACAGAAAATTTAATACTGTACATTAATAACGTAACTTACTTATTAGCAAGGCTGATAATCCAAATAGAGTAAGAAATGAAGAGCTTATTCTTATGTGTGCCAAAACAAAATTAGAAGGGAACGCTAAAATCACGACATTTGACAAACAATTTACCTTAGTAATAGACTTACTTGAATTTCTTAGACGACATTACCAAGACAATCGGTCCATTTGCCAATTAGCACGAGAAATCTCCAATACGAAACCCAGACAAAATGAAAACCCAATTGAATACATCGAACGAATACAACTAAAAAGATGCGACTTATACTCTAGAATCTATACAGACAACGAAATACGCGACAAAGATCAGGAAATCGCGCCTTACGACAATGACATTAGTCAAGAAGCCGTTAAAAACTTACATCCGATTGTAGCAATATTCTTACAACACATACAATACAAAACGCTAAACGATGTTTATAATATTTTAAGAAAAGAAGCCTCATTTGTGGTAGAGCAAGTACACGGGAACCGAATATTTAAGTGGTTAATAGATACGGTGCGACAAAAAACTACATACACCCAGACATAGTAAAAAAACATAAGTTTAAACTAATAAAAAAAGAGTTTTCTATTAAAACACCTACAGGGTACGACGACGGTAATTCAAGCGTTATAGTAAATATTAAAAATGCATTGGGTATAGACCAACTGGCTGAATTTTTAGTTTACCCATTTTCCAATAGGTTCGACATCTTGTTAGGTTTCGAAACAATGAGGAATTTAAAAATGAATATAAATTGTATTGCGATTATGACGAAGGAACGAAGGGTGTAGTATTGTAGTTCTAAGAGGGGTAAGGGCAGCGGATTTGCCGTAAATACACGTATGTATTGGTGTAGAGGTGTGAAGGTTGCACGCATGTACATTGGGAGGTACATATTTAAAGGGCGCCTTTCAGTTGCCTTGCTGTATGTTATGGTCCGTAAAAATGATTAAAAACAGGAATGCAAGCGGAACCCTAACTTCAACTGACATTCTGAGTAAACCACAGGATTAAAGTTAACAACTTTGATTTCGTACTGTATGGATCATTTTTTGTGTTTCCAAGTGATTCATAATCCCCATTAATTATTGTTTAATAGATGTATATTTTTTTGCATCCTTTAGATCAAATATTAGATGCAAGATCCCCTTGAACCCCCGTTATCATAAAATATTGCTACCCTGTAAAGATAATTAAGGTGGATTAATTAAAAATTAATATAGTGAATTAAGTAGGATTTCAAAATTAAATATCTGAACCTTTATGCTTATTTGGACAATAGCGGATAATAATTACACAAGCCATTAAAAGCTTTCAATGATATCGGGTCCATTCCTTTTGGAACTTAACGAGACGTTACAGTTGCACTCATGATTATAGACATGGGGAGTAAAAGCCAATAATTAATTAAATAATTAATATGACAAAACTCATTATGTACTGATTAACAATATGTGCCCATAATCAGTGTTTTGGGTTTTTCAAACTATAGTTAAAAAATGTCAATAAAACTGTCGTAAAACACAGGCTCACAACTTTAATTCGACCAGATAACACAGCCCATCTAAAAATTATGAAGCGTCAGTTATTAATCAGTTAAGTGTAATTAAAAAAAGTTTCATGCAAGTTGTTGAAAGTTGCTTCGAAAGTGTATTCATACATTATACTACGGGTTGTTTATTAACAGTGAATTTATAAATGAGAGGCAGAATTTGATGAAATTTTCGTTTAGGATCTCCTCGTAAAAGACTTCTCAAATTCTCAAATCATCAATATAAAAACAAGCCACTTCCGTAATATTTTAACAGAAAAACCATATCAATTTAGAACTCAATCCCAAGGTAATGACAGACCAATACAAAATTTGGAAATATATGCACCAAAAGTACAAAAGTCGCATTGTTCACATCCAATGTAATTTTATTTTTCAAAACATACTTCACTTCCACTGCCACATTCGTTGTTGGAAATCTCGTCAACTACTGATTGATTCTTTGATAAATCTGAAACCAATTTAAGATCTTCGACTTGCTGGTCGTTTGACCATTGGTTATATTCGAAGACATTTTGACTGTTCTATCTTTCAATGTTTTAACATAAAACGGTCACTCTTTGATTTTTTTAGAATATCTCCTTTGTCCTTAAAATCTCGGATTCCGAACTTTCATGTATTAACCGTCTGTATATGGTTTTCTTCTCTTAGCAATTTCTACTAGACTAACCACAAAATCTGCAATATTAACATTGTTGAAGGATAGCATCCAGTAATTAAATACGGAACTTGATTTTTTTTTTACATCTCTAAAGTTGCTCAACTGCTTTCTTTCTAGCATCACCGTCAGACATTTAACACTAAATGACACCTGTTAAGTAGTAAAGTGTCGCTCCAAATTCGATTTATTGTTATCCGCCAATGACAAATCCTGACAAATCGGATAGCCATTAGTTTGCAACACTCTATGGTTCTCATCCTAATTTCGATTTCCCTGTCAATATATTCCCACTATTGCCTTAATTTTGAATATATATTAATTTTACTGATACTTAGTTATATTTTCGTTTTTGCAAATAGATGATCTATCTATTTCAAATTCATGAAATTTAAACCGATCAACTGTTTCATATCATTTTATCAGCAATTAACATTGCACTTGAATCTGTCTCTCTTTGCATTTATACATCTATGCTTTGATGGTGGCTACTGTCATATTGTATTTGACTTCCAACTTTCTTTTTTGTTTTGGGGATCTTATGCAAGGATACATAATATGTCGAAACTTCGCAAATTTGATTGAAAATAAAACTTCTCATATTCATGGGCAAAGCCGATATCCCGAAGAAGTCATCCGGTCAATTACTCACAATTATTTCGCAATTCCAGTTTTATAAACTATTCATACATTAAACTACGGGTTGTTTATATAAATAAAAATAGGATGTGGGAAAAATGAATACACTAAATTCTGAGTTAATTTATTCCACTCGTTACTTTTTATAGCAACATTGTCTGTTGGCTGTGAAAATATTTAGCGAGTAGTTAGCTTTTAAAAAGATGGTATGCATATCAAATAACATTGTGTGAATCTGTTTAGTGATCCACAGACCATTCTGTAGCAAGGAGACCCTCGCAGTAGGGCATTGAAGATGATCCGACCGGCACTGCCCATTGTTTATTGTTGCTGCCTTAGCACTGACTGTTCCATTGCTAATGGACTACATTAAACAGCCATTTGGCCAGTATCACGCACCTCCCAACGGGACCACATATAAATTTGTTGATTTCTCGGCTTAAGTTTATGTCAACCGTCATTGTTTATAGAAGTCTATGTGTAAGCAGTGCAGTGGAACAACAACACGCAGTGACAAAATACCAGACAATCGGAAGAGAATGAAAATACACGTTTATAATTATGTAGTTACGGAAAGCTGAGTAAGCAATTAGTACGCTAAGTTAGCAAGAATACCTAACTCACCACATACACTGACACAATCAAACCAATACCTAGAGGCATACCTAACCAAAAAAATAACTTTGAGCCACTATGTAAAATTAAAATATGAAAACTTTAAGCATTCAGGTACAAAATGTACATACAATTTAATAAAGAAATCAAAACTTTCTCTAAAAAATACATGAATCCTGTAGAAATCGACTTCGATTCGTCCAGTATTAGTGTACAGGTGCCAAGCATGGTGCTACATGTAAAAAAAATCATAATAAATATTATAAAAAACTCAAATTGCTCAAAATCTTCATAAATAATCAGAATCATAAATAATTATCCTTTCTACACCAAATTATTATTATTATACTTTTTTATTTTGAACGATTATTTCACCCTGAAAACAATTTTTTTCGAATCAAATAATTAAAGAAATAGGAAATTGCACCTAAATCAAAACGTTATATCCATAAAAGCACCAACCAAGTTTTATTGCAATAGTGCAACACTCAAGCTAAAATCCCGGTGGCACACCAGGTCCACATTCCAGGTAGAGTGTAGAGACTGTAATATCTTTAACTATAATACATTACACTTCAAAAAAAAAAACTGGTAATAACTTCGATTTATATCTCTTCAATAATCGAGGGCTTAATAACTAATTACTATTATAAAAATTAGGCATTTTCTATTAAATTTTCAACAAATATGCGAGCAATGTTTATTTGATTAACTGTATTTATGGTAGACGTTTATGTATCAATTGTATGTGTATGCCATTAAAATATAGGAATGACGTGTTATTAAACTGGACTAATGCAATAGTTAGAACGGCTTCGGCACGTCAGACTGATTACAGGGGACCTCAAGTACGTCAACACTTCACCTCTTCTCTCTTCTCTCGGCATCCTGTTAATTTTCAGTGTTCTTTTATTTATTAAGTATAACTTTATTTTTTTCGTGACCGGGGAAATAATTGTTCCAAAGAGAAGATGCTTAGACTGCTTAGATTGATAAGGAAGAAACAGAAGATTTTAACGCAACTACCTACAGCCTGCTGTGAAATTGAAGGGAACGTCTTGGAAGATATTTCAAAACTGTCCCGTCTATTTTATTTAATTAGCAGTATAACAGTGCTCTCAGCGTGATATTCTTTAATTAACAGGCTTTCACTGATTTCTGAACATCACATAAATTTCTTATAGTTATGTTAGCAGGTGGAATGAAGCCTTTAATTATGTTGCAACAAACAAAAAATTCTTTTCATCAGGAGGTGCCTAAGCAAAGCTGTATTTTGGTGGAAAATTATAAAAAATGTTTTTTGTTATAATTATATTTACTATAATTTTTAAGTTAAAAAAGAGTAGAAAATTTACTAAAAAAATATATATAATGGCTTTGTCGTCGGCAAAATTGAATAAATTGAACTGCACACTAAAAGCCTAGCTTTCATAACACATGAATTCTCTCTATCAAATCGCTATAAATTGTCATCTTCAAATGTTATTTGTCCATTTGTCTACTTTAGATTTCTTTGTCGCTAGAAACTATTTTTCAACACCGGTTGATTCAGATCTTAAAATACTTTGTCATTTATTTGGGCTCTGGATATGAATATTTCAACGAAGTAGATGGGAAATTTGATTGCTTGTATCACCTGTTCTTTCTATACCCAAGGCAGCAGGCTTTTAATGCTTCGGATCGATACTTCGATAGCATCGGCAAAGAGGAAATAGGGTTAAATTAAATTAACTTTTCATTTTAGCAAGTGGAACTACAAAGACCCAGCTGGAGGATGCCGATTTTATAGGTCAAATATTTATACGAATCCTATAGTTAGCTCTTCTTTCTCCTTAAACCCATGTGCGTTAACCCACTCTGGGAATTTACATTTACATTGATGTACAAAATATCAGCAAAAGTACAACTAGGGGCTAATAATAACACAGTATAGTCCCAATGAATTGAGCAGTGTGCAAGCTAAAATTAGGGGTTTCTTGTAACTATCCCACAGGACAGTAATATTATAGTTAATACAGTTATAAACTGAATTTGGGTCATATTGACTGGATCAACCCATCTCATATAACAAGTTATTGTCAAAGGCAGCAACTTGAGAGGGGCTCATGGAAAAAATTCGGTGGGGAGGACTCGAACATAAAAAACATTTTAAATTTAATAAGATTTTTGGATTGGCAAAAGTATATAGTTTTTATCGTGAAATTATTCAAACAGGGAAAGAGAGTCGTTTGAGGATATCGATGAGAAAATTGTCTTCCTTTAAATGAAAATTTGTTAACTTTTTTCATCACCAGAAACCCTTATGTTAACTAACCCTCGTGGATGTCTGTCCTGGTCTTTGCGTAATTTTTATGTGGAGGCCTCATTTGATATTTGGAGCCTCGGAAAAATACAGCTATCTCCATAAAACGTGAATAAGTTTCAATTAATTAATTGGATCGAATTAAAAAAATCTTTTAAACAAAGTTTAAAAGGTTCTCAAAGACCCTAGGAAATAACTCGTCCAAAAATAAAAAAACAAATAAAATCCTGGGCTCAAAAGTCGGCATAAAAGTCATTTACTTTATTTCCCTGTCACACCGTGTCCAGAATGCCCTTAAACATATACAATCACACTGTTATTTTATTACAGGTGTTTCTTATTAGTTGTAGACAGTTCTGTGTCTTGTAACTAATCCAACAACAAACTTATCCTCTGTTTAATGTACTAAATAAAATGGCCAGTTCAAGAAAACAATGACATTATTCTATAGTCCTTTGGTAATGTACGCATTTCAAATCCTCTCTCTTTGCAACGACCTAGAAATTCGTTTCATAATAGTCAAGCTATGCAATCATTTGCATTAGTTCATAAATACCTACTCTAATTCTTCTGAGGCTACATTCCTCGGCTTTACTGTATAAGGAACAGACTTAGTTCCTGCTGAGAATTTTTCAGGGGATTTTAAAAATTGTTTGATAACACTTCTTTCGGTTAATATATATTTTGTCAAGCCTTCCATAATTCTCGAGAGAAACTAAATTATGTTGTAATGATCTGCACAGTTTGGACTTAAATAAACAATATCAGGACAAGCTAAATTTATTCTATGGTATAAACATCCATGTCAAGTCCATCCAATCAAATATTCAGTCTCAATTAAACTTCCGGGACCAGAGCATTTTATAGTGTTTTATTTGCATACAGAACGTCTGCTAATTTGAGTCGAGTGCTAATTCCACGTTAGGGATTCATCTAGGATAAGCTCGAGGTTTTTGAGAAATGAGGAGTAATGGATAAGTTTGGTATCAATCTAAAAAATTGCGGTAGGTAATCCATTAATGAGGTTTGGAGCGTAAAATAAAAGGTTTGGTCTTTCCGGAGATATACTCGTAGCTTAGTTTATTGCTGTTAGCCCAAGGCTGATTTGGTCCAGATCTTTATGTATGTAAAAGGAAGCAAATTGAAGAGCTGAGAGATAGCAGGAGGGGTATATTTGTAAGTTATTGGGATAGGCATGGAAATAGTTTGAATATTTTTCTTTCAGATGATGACTAGAAGAAGTGAGTGATAGGTTGCCATAAAAATAACACTTGAAATTTGGACAGGGAGAGTCATTTAAGACAATGGATATTTACGCATGAAATAAATGTGATTATATTATTAGTTACATTTCATTAATAATTGAAAACAAATTCACATACACAATAAATGTAAAATTACAAGATATTTGCAAGGAGCCTTGTGAGAGCATCTAGGTAAATGCGTCTTAACACTCAGAAAAAAAATTAATCAATTAACAAAAAGCTTATATACACTTTTACCAAAAAAGCTTACTTTACTACATTTTTTAAAAAAGCTAAATAAAGTGTATATAACTATGGTGAAGATATCAATGAGCAAGAACATTGCAAACTATTTATCTCCAAAGGTTATTTATTTAAAGAAAACGTACTAGTAGCTTTCTGGAATGAAGGACATGACATACTAGTATAGTATGACAGTTAGCATATTCTATTCAAGAACCCAGAGGAGTAGATATTATGGAATATATCAAGGAATAGTTAAGTCAATAGAACTTTCAGCCCCGTTATTCAGAATAAACCTTGTTCCGTGGTATAAGTCCATTCATTCGATGTCCTGCTCGAATCGCTAATGAATCTTAACCAAAAACATTTACTGTTGATCTGATCATTGTTGATTGATTACTTACTCACATACTTAGTTACTTGATTACATACTTACCAATAAACCGCTAGTTTTGACGATGACCCTCTGCATGGAATAGAGACGTTTCTGTATATAGCTAAAATGAAATATATGTAATTGTCTCTGATTATCGGTTCGAGACTCCCCATGGTGTATCAAAACGATTCCGAGCCGACTGAAAGGCGTGTAAATTTGGCTTCGTCGTAATGGTTTAGAGTTTTTAAAGAGGGTCGCTAGTAGCCTAAATATAATTGAGCGGTAATTCCTGTTTACCCTCCGGTAAATAGCCGCCGGTAGGGAAAGAGTCCGCCGTAGTCGTGAGCAATTACTGATTGACTCCAGCCAGAGCTGGCCCCCGAAGCTCTGGAAGTCATGTAATTAAACTGAATGCTCCGAGAGTGACTTGGTAAACAGACGTTGAATTGAAGTGATAAGTCATTCGAGGGGGAGGAGTGGCAGCTCTCAATCAAAACCCCAATCACACTTCACAATACCTCCGCCGCCCCCCCCCCCCTACTCCACAACGCACTCGGCCAGGAAATATGTAGAGCAAGTGCCCTGTAAATATATCCATATCCATGTTCAAATTTGTAGCTATTTAGCGAGCTATACCAAAATTTATTTTGGATTTTGTTGGTTCCCCCTTATTAAAATATCGAAATATTCATTTATTGTGTGTGTTGGATTTGTTTTCGATTATTAATTAAATGTAACTTCTATCCACTCTAACAATATAATCACATTTATTTCATGCGTAAATATCCATTGTCTTAAATGACTCTCCCTGTCCAAGTTTCAAGATCCAAAGATCCATATATCTGTGAAAAGTATTTTACTTTCGTGTAGTTTTAAAACTCTAAAAATGTAATTAAGGGTTAAAAATTAACTACTTTTTGATAAAAATAATGTAGAAATCGTTACAGTTTCCTTGAATATTATTATTAATCGGGATGTAAGAATAAATTCACTCTCATGACAAAATTCATGCTTACCTTCATTCAATTCGTGTTTAATATAGACGGGATTGGTGGTGCTTTATAAATAATTGGTGATAGTCTTCAATAAAATAATTACTTTTTACATAAAAACAAATAAATATTTAAATAACTATTTAAAATAAATTGTCTTTAATAAAATCTCGACGCCGTAATCTACCTACTTACGTTTCCAAAGAAATTTGTTCGGTGGTAGGTGAAGGGGTGCTCTATCGAAATACGGCAGCATTCTTTTTCATATCTAATTCTGCTTCAGACACGGGAATGTCAGTCTATCAGGTCACTCTTCAGTTTTCCTTGATGATAAACTACTCGTGTGTAAGCCATTGTTTAACCACAGTGACCACGGGTTTAACGGGTCTAATGTTGTTATATTAGTTACTGAAATAAACTAATTTTATGCCAATGAAGTTTCGTAACAACCTAGAACAGTAATGATATTTATAATATGCGGTTGTGCGGGTATACTATATATACATATTTATATTCACATTTAATTAAATCAGGCTTATTCTGGCATGCTCAATATTCTGGGAACTGTTATTTACTGAATCCTCTGAGTTAATATTTGTGGTGCTATCAGGTTTTTCCACAAAGCTGTTAGTAAGGTATATGTCAAAAAAACCAGTAAAAAAGTTGTATCATATTAAATTATAGGTATTGTAGTGACCCCTATCTACATAAGATAAATCACCCTAGGCTCTATTGTGAATTGCTTATAATATGTTTTAAACTAATTTAAACACATGTAAATAATATTAACAAACCATAAGTCATATCAGTATGAAGATAGTAAACAATAAAAGACGCAGCTGCAAAAAACTAGCTCAGAGGCCCCTGCAGAGGGAGTCAGATAGTACAGTAGTAAGACCCGTAATGGAGCGATTGTCCAGGTCATAGCTTAATCAACCCTCACTTCGTCACTAGTGCTAGGGTAACTAGGCACCACCTCGTGACGATCCGACAGGTATTATAACGAACACACAATCATATTTCGAGGTGTTGTAAAAAGATTCATTTAAAATTTTAAATCGATCACCACATCATGGACATTAAAGGCAAAGAGGAATATTAACAGACGGCCCAAACATCGTTATGTGTAAATACTGCAATTAAACTAGAAATACTCAAGAAAAGCTGAGCACTTGTTGTTTTTTATACAGTAATTATTACTGGTGTTCTCACAGTTTTAACAGCTCAGGTACAAAGTGACTCTGCAGTTGTCCTTGACTACCTTAGGGCCCATTGAAAA
Organism: Acanthosoma haemorrhoidale; assembly: GCA_930367205.1. NCBI lineage: Eukaryota > Metazoa > Arthropoda > Insecta > Hemiptera > Acanthosomatidae > Acanthosoma > Acanthosoma haemorrhoidale. The sequence goes on from OV884011.1 coordinate 134,574,320, forward strand.
GCTGAAGCTAAAACAGTAGGAACCAACAGGTCCTCCGTGGAAGCCAGAGTTTTATTTGTATGAAAACTACAATAGAATATAAAAACGTTTTTTTCAGGTCAGATAATACACGTAATACCTGTATTCTTCTAGGGATAAAATAGGCCTAATAGTGTTTAGGCTGTTTAAGTTAACAATAGGTTAATGGAATTAGGAGACATTAATGCTGTATTTACTTAATTGTGAGTAAGTCACTCGAAAATTGAATTTCCACCAAAAAGACTCAATACTGGTTTGTCCAAGGATCAGTAGTTTCACATTAAAATAAAAAAAATGGTCAGTAAATAACTGTGTATTTTGTATAATTTTTTTTCTTTCATAGCACCTTTCAATTTACAGATAATTATAAACACTTATAGATCCTCAGGGGAATCCAGTTACAAATTATTTTTGTATTTCCTGTAGCATCGCTACATTTGTATAAATATACTTCATTTTATTTGTTGATGTATCTTAGCCTATGATGTTTTGCGGGAATAAAAAAAACTAAATAATAAGTAAATAACTAAAACATTAATATATAATACATTGATATAATAGGCTGGCTGTATTTTATTAAGCACGTGATTTATTTTACTGGCTTTACAAAACTTTTTTTTCGCCTCAGCCTTGAAATTGTTTTTTGTATTACTGTCTTAAACACTGTTTGAAAAAATCAGAACGTTAAATATATATGAGCGAGTGAATGATGAACTGTAAATATGGTATGAATGAGAACATTTATCTTAATTACTTATTGCCTTATAAAAGGCAGATTGTAATTATAGCACTTAATTTAAGGAATTTAACTAACTAAAAAAAAAAAAAATATTGAATAGCTCAGCTCGGGCAGCTGTTGTTTAATAAAATGGAGAGAGGAGGGGTAGGGGTGCTGGAATTATATTTAGTGACCCCTAAACTAGAGAAATAAAAACTCTTCATCCATAGAGACTTACGATAACCTCTGTACAGAAATTAATATCCTTAGTATTTATGTACTGCTGTTTGCTCATCAAATTTTTTTCTTCTAAAAAAAACAGGGGGAAGGGTAGACGAGTTATATCCAAGCTCCCCTAATTTTTGCCAAGTGAGGCGAGCTACATGGCGGCCGGTTAATTCACGAGAAACCATTTTCCAACGGTGAGGTGGTCAGCAACGGTTCATTCACCAACTGGACGGTTTCCCGCAAGTTATTGAACAGCTGTTTTTAGATTTTCTTCAACTTGCGGCCGTCATAAATATAAGAGATTCTCTCATGCCATTAGTATTTTAGGCTGAGATCTCCATCAAGAAATATTTTGAACCATCGTAGAACGGAGCACTAACATGCCCTGCCGTTTATACACTTCATTTATCTATTCACCCTGTATGTCATTTATTTATTATCACATTCTGCAGAAGAGGATTTATTAGTAATCCATACTATAATCATCATATATATATATATATATATATATATATATATATATGTATAAGTTAATCGTCGGTGGTTAAGCTTTAAGGAAAAATAAGAAAGAGGGAAATGAACGACCCTCTCGAACTGCTGCAAAGAGATTGCTTTATTGTCTCTAGTGATCCGACCTACAGAGGATCATGGGTTGTTTACATCCCATGTTCGTATTAGTTTACAACATAAACTTCCTCTGCCTTATTAGGCAATAAGTAATTGAGATAAATGCTCTCATTCATACCATATTTACAATTCATTATTCACTCGCTCATTCATACAGTATTTACAGTCCAGAGGCCTCCTAAATCTACATGTTTGTCACCTCCCTTGCTTACGAAAGAGGAAGCAGAGTCTCGGGAAGTCCCCCACGTTCCTCCGTCAGCCGAATACGAGCCAGTGGAGGCTGACCAAGAGCACTAGAGCCACTGGAGCTCAGCACATGATTGGAGAAACTGGCCATGGCCGGACTCCCACTGTTGCGCATTTATAGCAGGTCACGAGGCCACTGCCGTTTCAGTCTCCAAGGAGGAGTATAGGGATGTGTGGTGCAGCGCAATGACTGTGCTACGGGATTAGGGTGGTTAGATAGGCTACTATGGAATTTCGTAAACTTGGAAGGGATGAGTTCGAGAATGTAAGGTATATTAAGATCGTTATGAAGGGGTTTATTTCTGACGCAATAAGAAGCATTTACTATTGTTCTCAGGACTTTTTATTGAAAGGATTTGATACGCATGATTGATTTTTTTACTGTCCCCCATATCTCTATTCCGTATGTCCAGATTGGCTTAAGTATAACTTTGCAGATTACTAATTTATTTTCTATTGAGAGATGGGATGTCCTTTGAAATAGTCTGTACAGTTGTCCAAAACGTCTTTTTAGTTCTTGTATTATTGACCTTGTATGTGGGTTCCAGGTCAGTCGTTTGTCGAGATGGAAGCCTAAGTTCCATAATGTCTCGGATATAGCGAGAGGAATAGAATTCAAATAAACTAGTGGACAAGACTTGCGAAAGAGGGTGAAGGTAATGTGGGAACATTTTGCTTCATTAACTTTGATCCACCATTGGTTGCATCAATACTCGATCTCATCAAGGTGTTTTTAATGGTTATGGGAGGAGGTTGAGAGGATAGGGAATAGGCTAATTGGACGGGCAGATGAGGCGTCATTGGGTGGCTTACAGGGTTTGGCGAATAGGACAAATATGGAATGTTTCCCGAGAACAGGAAAGTGCGTCGTTTGGATAATGCAATTACATATGTAGGTTAGCAAGATTATGGCTTTAAGAGGAAGTTGTTTGAGAATTTGAGGAGTAAGAAGATCTTATCCAGGAGATTTTCGGTAAGGTACGTTTTTCAGAAGGTATTTCACCTCAGAGGGGTTAACGGCTTTAGGTGAAAGAGAGAAAGGAATAGGTGAAGTGAGGAAATCGTTAACAGTTGTGCTATGAGTATGGCTTTGATGAGAAAGGTGAGATGTGAAAGAACGGGATTCCTCCAACTTCAAGCTCTTCAGATCTCACTAGTCTATTAACATCATTCCTTACACAGTTCAGAACCCTAATTACCCCTCTCATTTTCCTTCTTACTAGTCATGTCTCCTACCTTATCCCAGTTAAACAAAATCCGTAAGTGGATCCTTCCGACTCCTTATCCATTCTCCTTTGTAATGCGAATGGTGTTCGCATCCTCACTAACGAACTGAAAGCACTACTCCACGACAAGAACATAGACGTAGCTCTCATTATTATTGAGTAAACGAACATTTACTGTTCGACAGTACCAGCCTTATCGAACTGATCACCCAGATGAAAGAGCTCATGCAGGTACCGCCGTCATTGTCCTTAACTCCATTTCCTATCACATAGTTCCTTTGGTAGCACTTTGGTAGAGTATTTCCTTCAGTCCGCTGCAGTGTCAATCAGCACCTTCACTTTCCGCCTTACTCTAGCATCAGTGTACTGCCCTCCCAATAAATCCATTTCCGATTCCCAATTCATCTCCTTTTGGACTTCATCGGACATCGTTTTCTTGTGGGTGGGGACTTTAACGCAAAGCACCAACATTGGGCTCAAGATCCACAAATACACGAGGACGTCCTTTGCTGTCTGCACTCACACACGGAAACATTGTCCCACTTTCTCTCCTGGCACAGCTACCGATTGGCCATCAGATTCCAACCAAAATCCAGATCTCCTCTTCGTCGATCATACTCCTTTATTATTAACCATTACACTAAGACCAATTCACAAACTGCCTCCTCCTTCATTTATTAGGGGCCCAGTTTACTGGGACCACTTCCACCAGCTTCTTACAGATTCCGTAGACCTCAAAGTGTCCCTGAAAACATCCAAGACCTAGACGATGCAGTGCATCTTTCACTACTCAGGTCAAGAGGTCGGCTTGGGAGGCATCGTCGCCCCACCGTCATCCAAAAATTCACAATCAAAATCGCTTACCTCAGCATCTCAAAGATCTAATCTAATCTAAACGCCCCTCCAGAATAGTGTGTCAAAGATCCCGGCATCCTGATGATCACCGCTCGAACAAACAGTACTGCCGAATGGAAGAGCGGCTATTGGCATCCTTCCGTTCCGATTCTTTCAATTCCTTTCTCTCCTCTCTGTCTACCAGTGATAACTCGCTGCGGAATGTAACCAAAAAATTCCTAAAGTATCATCCTGTTTCACACCAAGTCCGTCGTGATGATGGGTCCTGGGTGGCTTCGGATGGGGATAGGTCGGAGGAATTTGCTCTGCATCTTACCCATACTTTCACATCTCACCTTTCTCGTCAAAACCATACACAACTGTTGAAGATTTCCTCACTTCACCTATTCCTGTCCCTCTTCCACCAAAAGCCGTTAACCCCTCTGAGGGCAATTACCTTCTGAAAAACTTACCTTACTGAAAATCTCCTGGATATGATCTCCTTACCCCTCAAATTCTTAAACAACTTCCTCTTAAAGCCATAATCTTCCTAATCTACATATATAATTGCATTATCCGCTTTTATTATTCGCATTATTAGCCAACTTTCATACTTACCAGTTAAAGCAATAAAGATCCTTCAAAAGAGGATTTAAAGTGCTGGCCTGGGGTGGTAGGTGTTCCATCGAGCTGGTGGCAGATGAATTTACTGGAGGAACGTTGCTATTTGATCTTCTTGGCTTTCGCTTAATAGGTGACGGAGTCGGAATTGGCCCTAAAGACTTTGTTTTGTTTTTTTTACTTTCAGACATCAGCTGCTGATAAAATCTCATTATACGTAATTCTAAATATTTTTTATTTTATAAATTAATTTTATTTTAATTAAAAAAAATAGGTGCTCTCGAGGAGGAGATTCAAACTCCTGGAGATGATATTCACACCAGAGGCGTTGACGGTGACGGCTAATCCTGCTTTATTCACGTAATTGTCTACTCCATGTTCTTATCTATAAGCCACGAGAACCACAAGCAGGCACTGGCCAATATGGCCGACTTCTCTATGTGTTACAATCTAAAACTGAGGGAGTATATTAAGTAATTACTCACTTATTGAGGGCTCCTTCGTGAACAGCTCACATAAGTTACCAGTTGAGACAGTTTTAAAACGTAACAAGAGTCTATGAACTGTTCTAAATATGAAGAGCTGAAATAGACAGGTGTTATGATGATGGCGCATGCGCAGGAACTACTATAATTATCAATACGATTTTTTTAATTTGTATATACGTATGAGAAAATGAAGCCGAAACCAAATATTTCAAAGCTTAACAAACGATTTCGGTCACTATGTGATAAAAATTAAGTGGATAAGGATTTGTTTGAATATCAATAACTCATTTGTGAACTTGAAGCCCTCAGTTGCAAGTTTCATAACCTCGTCCAATTACAACGAGAGCAAAGAATGTTCCGTTAGTCTGCTCCGATAGTTCCCGCTTGGTTATTTACTTACATAAGGTGGTAGTAAAATATATGTTTTGTACCTCGAGGTATTCCAAGGATACCAACTAGGCTCCAAGCACTGCACAAGTACATGGGAATGCAGTCCACGTGCAGGCTGCTTGTTGTTTTATTATTATCCGATACGCAGCTCTTACTCAGTATACCAATGCGCTGGGCAATTTCTCACTACAAGTTTCAATTCAAGTACAAATGGCCGGTTAATCCTGAAATCCTTGGTTGTTGCGTCAGGCGGGTTTATCTTGGAGGCAGAGAGGGAGCTTTAAGACAGTATTTAATGAGACAACTGTTAAAAGCAATGTCTTTTTCAATTACCGTCCGTTTTTTCTTTAGCATTTAACGAATCAGTTAGATATCTTTTCAATTTTTCAATTTATTTCAATTCTATCTTTCAATTTCTTAATTTTTCTCGATATGAATATAATATTTACAAAAAAATCAGGTGATATGGTTGATCTGGAAGGAGTGAGAGTCTGGAGTAATGGTGTATATTCTGTTTGAATTATGTCTAGCTGAAATCTAGGATTTTATTTTTCAAGATTAATTCTTTATTGTTAGACAGAATCGCATTTTATTTTTGCACTTTATTATTATTCATGGGGGATATAATCCAAGAATAGATTTTTTCTATTCTAGCCATGGGCATGGATTGAATGTCAATTCTTTTCAGATTCCACAATGCGTGAAGCGATGCCCGTGAACTCAAAACCCATGTTAAAGCCAATCTCTTATATTCTAAAGATGTTATAACAGGTATAATAAGGCTATTTGACTGACTGGTTCCAGGTTCTTATTTCAAGAGGAGTAAAACATAGTCAAGTCCTAGTGTCATAACCAAAATTAAAAAATACGTTAGTTACATACAAGAGCTTTATTCATCTGCTATTCTAATCTACATTATGTAATTGATTCGTTGATTAAAAAAATCTATAAAAATAAAAAAAGATATGATTATACATACATAAAATACACGAATCAGTACACATTTTATGTACACAGTACATAAAATGCTCAAACAAGTCAGTTATTCGACTATAGAAAACATATAAAGGAGAGACCTTAATATTACGTTGCATGTCAACAAGACGCTTTCAATCTTAAATTGCTTTAGTTTTGGTGGGTAGAACCAGTAGTGGTAGAAGTTGGGGGGGGGGGGAGGTCTACTTGCAGTATTTTCGCTTCTATTAGAAATTAGGATTGACTGTATTCAGTTCAATATACAAATTTGATAAATAAGTCGTCAGTTGGGTATTTTTGGTATTGCGTAAGAGGTGAATCATATGAAAAGTGCACAGATGGAAAAAATGATGCATATGCGCGAAAAACCAACTAACTTTTTTCGTAATATGTTCGAGACTTCTTGTTTTCGGCTGCCTGGAGGTTCTTCTCACATAAACAGCATCATATCTTCTATAAGAAATTTTGTAGTGTTTTCTATTCGAACCGCTTTTCATGAATTGACTTTTTCATGATAAGCTCACCATTTTTTGGCTGTTTTCAAGTTTTCAAAAGGGAGTTTTATTGTTTACTTTTACAATATACTTTTCTTAATTTTAAAACTAGTAGTTAAATTACTATGCAATCGTGAGCGATTGTAGATATTATGGTACAATATGATTGATTAAACTCGGCTATAAATGGTATTAAGCGCACAAATGAGTTGATAACATAAAAAAAAGTTGAAATAAACAAGACTCCTATAAAAACCTGTAAATTTTCTTACAACTACAGATGATTAGTATTCATATAAAAACTCTGTTGATACCTCCGCAAGATTAGTCTCATGCGAATCTGAACCCAATCTTAGCTTTGAGTTGCACACAGTATGGTAAATACCCTGTGGTTGTGCTTCAGACATGGGGAAGGGTTGTCACTGTGCTCTAGACCTGGATGATCGACTGTGATTAGTGAAAGGCAAACTCAATAAACAACCATGTTTACAAAATTTTAAGGGGCAAGCTTCTGTCCCAACCGATAACGATTACGCTAAAAATACATTTATTTTTTTTAACACGCCCTCTAAGATGATATTACTGCTTTATAAAAAGCGATATATAAATTAAAGGAGGGGGAAATGCTCCATTTTGCCTCGGCTCGACCCCTGATAGCGGTCTGAAATATGAATGTCATTTTTCCTTTCAGCGGACTTGTTGCAGGTCTTGAGGTTTTAGGGGACAAAGGGCCTCTTACCGCTTGAGTAGGCAGCCTTTTCTCGGTTACTTTAGACTTTATTGTTAATTCCGATTGATGTTGTACAGTATTACTTATCTTGGGTCTTTTATGATTCAATTTTCAATGTTGAAAAATTTAACTTCTACTTTTTATTTTATTAAATAAGTCCTACCTGTCTCCTTTCATACTTTCTTGCCTCAGAATAAAGCTTCTACAACGCTAACCTTCTTGGAATATTTTAAGAATCACTTTTTTTTTTTTTTTAAGTTTGACGATAACTTTATTATTTATTTCCAGAAAGGTTTAATTACGGTTCACTATATACAATGAAAAAGGTCTAAAATGTGTCAGGTAATATTTAATTCAAACAAATCTTACCTTGTAATATTAATTATTTTTAAAGTAGTTTTCTTGAGCAGAAAATTGATTTATTTTTATAAAAACAAGTGCAAATGACGACGCATCAAAAATTGTAAGTTACAAAATAAATTATTAGTTAATAGTACAATTAATTTATGAATAAATGTGAAGTAGAATAAATGTAATAATTAGTATAGATGGCTTGAAGAGGAAAAAATACAAATTTTAATTATATATATATAGATTAAGACTGTTTAAATGTAACATTCAAAAATACCAATAAGGATCTTAAAACAAATGTGAAACACGGAAATAAATGACACAGCTCTTTTGTCTATCCACAACTGTTATTTTTATTTTTTCAAAACGCGCTTTCGACGAAGCTGTCATCTTCAGTTATCTAAAATGATAAAAATCTTACCTGCTCATATGGAGACAAACTAAATTCTGTTATCATACGAAACAATGGCCAAATCTCATTTAAAACGGAAATCACTGTGTTTTATTAAAAATCTTCTTACTTTCCAAATTCTTCGGTTAATTATTACAATTTAATATGTAAACCTTTTCGAGATGTTATCAATGAAGCTGGGGGGAAAAATACCGTATTGTTTACCTTTAAACAATAATTTACCTTTAATAGTTTAGAATGAATTGTACGAGTATGCCGCATTGATGGTATTCTGGGACTAAATGTCATCATGATATCATGTGGGCCGGATAAGTCAAAACTGAGTTTTTGTAGAAAATATGAGTAGACACCTAAAGATTTGTAACATTAATTGCTAAATAGTATATACTATGTAAATTACCTTACATTAAGTAAACTGAGCATATGCTATCCACCACAACATATTTTAATGTATCTTTAGACTACAATATAAGGAGCTAGAGGTTCACAACATGAGCATTTTCTCAATTGGAAATTATGGTCACACTGATTAACACAGTTGACTTTTCGGGTATGTCATTTGTATATAAATTTCGTTGACACACATATGAAGTAAATGTTCAATTCTTATCTTCTATCAGGGAACGTAACCTAGTCAATATCACTCTATAATAAGTATTCTAATGAAAAGTTTGGAGGTGGTTTTTTTTTTTTTTTTTATAAATTTTTATTTAAACTTAAGATAATGCTGGTACACTGTACAATAACGCATATCACTCATTTATAAAGAGGTATGTAGGCTCCAGAGTATACTACTTGAACAGTTTTCTCTTCCTAGTAATGGTTGAAAACATCTACTAAATCTTTTTTATTTTTAGGAATAGTAACAACTTTATTATGATAAAATAACAATCTGCCTCATTGGACAATAGGTCATGATAAATGATCTCATCCATTCCATATTTACAATTTTCATTCACTCACTCATTCATACAGTATTTACAAACAGCCCAGAGACCTCCCAAGTCTAGATGGTTGTCACCTCCCTCGTGTGCGAAAGAGGAAGCGGAGTCTTAGGAAGTCCCCCACGCTCCTGTTTTTTTTTTTGTTTTTTTCTATAGCCCTTAACTTTAAAAATTACAAAATGATTATTTCCATTATAAATTCTCATTCGAATCTATTTACATATCAGTTTTATATCTCCTTTAGCGTCGCTAGATTATATTAAGGTTTAATTTCCTATAAATTTATATAATTGAATACAATTACAATGATACACATTATATTTCACTTGTTTGAAGACTATAAGGTGGTGGGGCTCATCTTTTTGTCGCTCCTCGGTTTTTTTTTGTTATTTTTAATTTCAAAACCTCTCTTTATTAGGAGTATACACAAAATAAATAATTTATGATATACATGTTTCTCCTCTTACTGCATTCACAGATGCATTTGAAGGAGTGCATAAATATAACACTTTCTTTTTGTGGTTAAAAGTTCATAGTCACTTACACACACTAGGTGATGAGGCTCACCTTTCAGTTTACAACCGCTCCTCGGTTTTTTTTCTGTCAAAAGCTTTAGATCCAAAAAGGCAGCTTTTGCAAAATTGCAGCAGTGCAATACTTTTTGGTTTCAAGGGCTGAGGATATGTGTTCAACAACGTAAAGGCCTTGTTGAGCTGTGGAATGTCGTCGACGGAAACCAAACAGGTGAGAAGGAAAAAGGTTTTTGGATTCAACAACTGGTAATAGACATTTTAATAGGAGTTATTTAAATATTTGTGAGAGGATAGGGAGTAGGCTAATTGGGCGATAAGATGATGTGATTGGGTGGTTTACCGGGTTTGGCGAATAGGACAATAATGGAATGTTTCCAGAGGAGAGGAAAGTGCGTCGTTCGGATAATGCAATTATAAATATAGGTTACGAAGATTATGGCTTACTAAAAATTTGAGTGTCACCTAGCCCTTGCTCATTTATAATTAATTAAGCCCTCAGTATAATTAAAATTAACTTTTCGACCTTAGAGTAATAATTTAATGTAATATTAACATTTTATTTTTTTTTTATTATTACCATTTTTTTCTATTAGTAATTTAAAATATTGAGATAATCGCATTGTTATAATTTGATTGCAATTAAACTCTGAGCAAAACAATATGTTTTCAGAAACAATAACTGTTAGAAACCGTAATTTAAAATATGCTGTAGCGACCGCTAATTACATAACTTCGGCTGCTTACACAAAGCCCGACCGCGATCTTATTGGTTACAACGACGAGGGAAATGATTGGGCCTAACGAGCCACCACTAACTATAAATAGGGGCAGATCTCGGGCTGCAATTCATTCTCCTCCTAGCGAAGCTACTCGACTTGCAGCTGTGACGGTATTCAAGAATTTGGTCTTCTTCCTTATGAAAAACCTCTGCATCTCTTCTCTCCTAACCTCGCTATGTTTTAGTCCGGCGTTGTCAGACCCCACACCTTCCCAGTGGGAATCTCTGCCTTCGTCTCGCTAAATCTAGAACCTCCTTGGGAGAGACCTCTCCCTAGTGGACAACGGTTGTCGCGGCCCTGCAAACTTACCAAGCAGTGTCTCCTGTGACAATTCAGTCTGCCTCTCTCCGGTTCACACTTTTTTGAGATCCAGACGGATTTCGCCTACCCTCAGATACCGAGTGTGAATTCGTGGTCATTCCAAGACCACACAAACTACCTACCTACCCTATACCTCTTCTCCTGAACATAGTGCACTGTCGGGGCACATACCTATTAAAAAATGGAGTCAGATAGTAAGACCGTCATGAAACGATTGTCCAGGTTATAAACTCAAACAACCCTCACTTGTCACCAGGGCTAGGGTAACCAGGCAGCCCTCTTCGTGACGACCCGACATATGCATACGATAAGAAATAATCCTGCAATTGTTAACGATTATGATTTAACCAAATTATGAATTAATTTGCTGTATGCCTCAATATAAAGAGGGATTGGTTAAAAGTTGCAAAACAATTATGCCAAAGAGCGGAAATAATTCAGAATTAATTAGGCCAATTTCATATAATAATGTTTAAGTTATTAAAAAATTTACCTAGTTATTTTTTCTCAGCGATAATGTTCTAAGTTTAATAGGAGTTTAAAATTGAAACGATAATTTAGACAAGATGAACTTGTTTCAATCATAAATGAGCGAACATAAATCAATACGCTATTATCTTAAGATATACAGATTGGTTGTAATTTTTCCAGAAAATTATGCTTTAATTTACTTTTCGTGATGCTCCTGTCCGTTGAGAATTTTTTTTATTTTTATTATTAGTCGTTCATAATTATGCCGTTTACTTTCTGAACGAAAATTAATTGTCTTGTATTATTTTATCATTTTTTAACAATTATTAACTATTAATTATTAAAGTTTTACATCTTTAATTAGGAAGATATTATAACCAACATTTACGGTCTAGTACTGTTCCATATTATCCGCTACAGTACTGACAATAATTAAATAATGCAATTCAACCAACATATAAGTTCATAATTTAATTAAACCTAGAACCACTTTATACAGTCGGAACCAACAACGCAAACCACAAAATCATAATCTAATAGTGTTTTTTTAAAATTATCGTGTCCGAAACGATAATGCGGTGTTTAACTAATATAAAAGGGAATAATTTATTCACCAAAATATTTCTTACCCTAAAAAAGGAATGTGTGTAAGTGTTGCCACCACTTACCATTTTAGACAGTCCTGGAGTGAATGATTGTGGTAAATTTATTAATTTTAACTTTAAATAAATTTAGGCGTTATTAATGGTTAGCTAGTCGTATAATATTCATAGCCGGAGGATGACTGGCTTGGGCTGTCGAAAACGCTTGCCTATAAAGAAACGTTTTGAAAAGAAACGGCATTCGGTTATTTAAAACCATCTTTTTAATCTAATTACTCATTGCAAAAAAAATCTGTTATAAATACTCCAACAATCTCGCTGCATTCGCTAATCTTCATAAAGTTTCGGTCAAGTTCATTTATTTGAAACCTAATCATTTGACGATGAAGTATATTCACATCACTATTACAATATTTATTGTGATAAAGTTATAATCTGCCTTATTGGACAATAATTAATTTTGTTGAATTTTATCATTCATACCACATTTACAATTCTTCATTCACTCGCTCATTGATTCAGTATTTACATTATAAAGAGTTGTAATCAACAAATTTAATAGAGCGGCTATTATTTTTAGCATAATCTGGGCATTAATTCCTAAAAAATATTTTAATGAGATTTGTAATTATGCTACACTTCGGTCAACAATTCTTAAATATTGTTTATCATTAATCTGTGTCAAATGTGGGTCACGAAATGTATGTACGAAGGCGTAACAAAAAGAAACCGTACTATTTTTGTGCTAAGTGATTTACTTAATTTTTCTTACTAAAACCTTTAATGTCCTTTAAAGTACTCTCTATTGGAAACAATACACTTGTCCAAGGTTTTATGCCATAGTTCGAAACATTTTTTTATTTCCACTTTTCTGATGCCAGACAGCGCCTCCACAGATTTTGTCTCTACTTCTTCAACGTCCACAAAACCCTTTCCTTTCTTGTTAGTTTTCATTCGGAGTAATTGAAAGAAATCACAGGGGGCTAGATCGGGTGAAAAGGGAGGATGAGGCTCAGTAGTCATACCATTTTTGACCAAAAATCAGCGGACAGAGAGGGCTGTTTGAGCGGGATCAACCCTTCTCATTCCCAAATCCTCACTGGAAATTTGCTATACTGAACTCCAAATAACTCTTTCTGTAAAGCTTCTGCGATGCTCCGTCATCAATCTTACTGCACGATTTTGCAATCTTTTTTTCACATTCTCGCTGGTTGGGGACGTTGAAGTAGGTCCAGAGCGAGGTTGATTATTAATTGGCATTTATCTACTTTTAAAACGGTAAAACTACTTAAACACTTGAGTTTTCCCCATAGCATCATTGGGCGTTTTTAACATTTCAAGAGTTTTTGTGACAGTTTTCCCGAGCAGGAAGCTAAACTTCACGGCAAGGCGCAGTTCAAGAAAATCAGCCATCACAAAAACGACGACCACGCAAAACAGCTGTTACAAATAAATTAAGACAAACATAACTAACCTTCTCCAGTGACTCCTTGTATGTAGGGTCCATTAAAGTCCCAAAAAAATATTACATATCAAAGATAAGGATGTCTCTAAATTTCCACTTATCGTAGAGATTATTAATTTTTTATTACCAAATGTTTAAATAATTTTACTCTAATTCATGTTTAATGGTGTGGTATTTTGTTTATCTTCTGCTATCTAGGTGAATTAATAAAAATAAGGCAAAAATAACAAATACAATTGCGTTGGGAGAATCTTTGCTGGTGCTTTTTAGACTCGTTAATTTTTATTAGTAGTCTTTCTGTTTATTGGGAGTAGGGGAGGGTCTCCTTAGCAGAATGAGTATGAATATATTGGATGAATGTTGGTATGAATGGAAATTTTACATAGGCATGAATGAATTATTAAATCCCAATTAATAATGCCGTACGTTCAAATTTAATTTTTCAAATAAAGATCTTAATAGTAGTAGGGGATACCTTTTGCGATTCGATAATACAACTGATAATAATTTTTCGTTGAATTTGGTTGAGGTCAAGTGGGGAGGTCCAAAAAAATATCTTTTTGTAATATCTTGTGGTTTCATACCTAATAATCTTTATTTTGTTATATGTTACACAGGTTCAAATACATGTCGCTTCCTGCCAGACGCTAGATACGCATCTTAATTAAAACTAATTGATACTTAAAACTAAAATATAATTATCTACTTATTTATATTTAGGGGGAAAAATCTACCACTAAAGTCTTATACTATGGTCACGAGGAAACCATGTACTTTTTGAGCGCACTCATGGTAGAACAAACAGTATGGCTGAGGGTAGGAGGGCGTTTAAAAAAACTCGAAAGGCCTATTCAATTAAGAAAATTAAATAGGGGAAGAATCACCAGAGGGGTGGGAAAGGGACCGTAATGGACTCTGTTATACAGGTCAAGATAGGAGGAGTTCTTATATTTCCTCGGTGAATTACTGCAAATGAAGGTGTTATTTGTATAAAGCTCTTCTCCAGTTGGAACACTGGTGGAATCCTTTCTCTTCTAAACAGCTTTTATATCCTCCGTCTTCTTTCATTAACAATGGACCCACATTTTATTGTTAGTGTGCACAGCGAGCAGGAGAATTTCCTCGTACAGTCCCGCACAAATATTTAGACAAGATCAAATCCATTGTTAAATGCCTAACAAAATATATTTGGATGCTACCACGAAAACCAAAAGCGTAGAATTTTTAAATATTTTCTGTGCGATTTAAAGCATACTGTAATGTAAAGAAAGTAAAATAAGCGTTGTAATATGTATTCATTGATCGGCTGCTTTTCATACACGATTATTTTTATATGACATCCACTGGTAGGTGCCCTCCAACAACTGAAACCCGCTAAAGTTTCAATTATTAAAATAACTACTGACACTATTTTAATAACAAAAAAAATACAAAATTGCGTTAAATAAATATTTGGCATGAATAAAGAAAAGTAAAAAAAAAATTGGTAACAAATCCCAGTAGAATTCAATCAAAATTCAGTCAATAATTGAATTGAAATCTACCCGTTTTCATCAGTTCGGTGTACGAGATAATTAACCAATCCCGCACTGTCTAGAGCTCATAGATTATCACAGGGATGGAAGGCAGACATGCAAGCAAAGCAGCTGCCTATTGTTGCAGAGGAGAAGTAGTAGTAGTAGCATTATTTCATGGCCTCAGACAAAAGACACTATTCACCAGGGCAGCCTCACAAATCCAGACGTCGTGGTCACTCTAACCAGGCCAGCTATGAACCCTTTAACTAAATGGCATCGCTTAGTGACCACATCGACGCGGTCGGATTTATTGTTATGAGGCGAGCTGCAGTTGTGTAGCACCGCTACAGGCACTGGGCCGGCTCGTTTGCTGGGGCCTTTGAGAAGTGATATTTTCTAGGTAGTTCAAGATTTATTTTTGAGATTAGCAAATAAACAGTTAATAGCATTGTGGAGATTTATATTTTATTATCTCTATAGCTTGCTCAAGATGTTTCTATTTATTTATTAGATAGATCCTCGATACTCCTAAGAGTTTGCTCGACCACACTTACCCTCTTAATGGCTCCTTAAATTTCTCTCCGACCCCTCTTATCATTCTATATCCAGGCATCGCTTTTTCAGTTAGTACTTTTTATCTAAAACTGTTTTGGTTTACTTTTTTAAGTTGCTTCCTATTTCATGAGTCATGTATGGGCTTTAGTGGACGATTAATGCAACTTGCGTCAAAAAAGGGCGTATTCAAAAATGTATTAATAGATTTGTTGAGACACCGTTTAAGTAATTATAGGAAAATAGATTGCTTTACACCTACGGCTCATTCAGAATTGAATATGCTTGAAAACCAAAGTCTTACCACACTATACCGTATAGTGGTATAAAAAAGCAAGAATGGCTAAAACATTATGAATTTTTTTACCTCATATGTCTAAATGTCCAAAGCAGCTAAAAACCAAAGCAGCTGGAAACTTACTTATTTTTTTCTACTGTTTATTTATCTCTTGATAATTTTAATTTAATATTGCATTTTACTGCCCTTTTCATATTGTTTACAATTTTTAGAACATTCCATTAATGAATTAATTTATTGGAACAGCTTTAAGTAATGTTTTATAACTGTAAATACGTTTCTTTGTCATGCGATATTTTGTTTAGCCAGAACTGATTAGTGTATTTCTAATTTATGACTATTTTTTAGGACTTGGTCACAGAATAATTTAATAAATAGTTTTCTAATCTGAAACCATATGAAAAAAATACATATATATTTGTATTTCATAAAAAAAAAAAAAATTGATATTGAGACGGTAGTAATAGGTTCCCTTATGGCAATTTCGTGCTTTGCCGAGTCAATGCAGACTCTGTCTGGGTAAGGGCACAGGTACGTCATTATTACTTTAATTATATTATGTTGTCTCTATTGCGGGGTAATTATCAAAGTTAAATGGATAGGAAAGGCCGCAGTCTAGGCGAAATGCCATCACGCGATTCAACGGTAAACGTTTTGAATGACATATTGTCTCTGCCAGGAATTATTATACAAATGTTAAACGAACGTCTCTTTATTTAAAGACACGGATATTGAAAATTCCGTTGCGCACTGATTCAACTAGTGTTTAATAATTTTCTTTTATAAGGGATACTGTTCGTTGACAATTAACACTGAATACCGTAGACGCACTTTAAAATTCCCCACTTTAAAAACCCAAATGAAACTGAAGTAATGTTGTATTTGGCAGCTTGTATTACCGGGTTTCTTCGCCGGTAGGACCCTGTAAAACAACTTTTCACCAGTCAGTGTGCCAAATGCCGTTGCTGGAGAAGGTTGCGCAGAAAGACTACTAATACAAATTATTGAGACTAAAAAGTGGTAGCAAGGATCTGCCAACGAAATTTTGTTATTTTTTCCTTCTTTTTATCAATTCACAGTTCACATTTATGGTACACACCCGAAGAGAAATAAACAAAATACCACTCCATAAAACATGTATAAGAGTCAAATTGTTTAAACATTTGGTAATAAAAAATTAATAATTTCTACCATGTACTCAAATGTGTAAAACAGTAGGCACGGGCAAATTCGTGCTTCAATCGGTCTCGGGTCACTAAAATTTCTCCGGATAGTCCTGATACCTATCGAGGGATAATCAAATACTTGGAAGAAACTAAAGCCGACTTCCATACTTACCAGTTAAAGCAGAAAAGATCGCTACGAGTAGTTATCAGAAATCTACCTCCGACCACACCAGCTGTTGAAATTGAAGATGATCCTTCAGCTCTCGGTCGCCAAGTTCACCAAATAACGAACGTTTTACGCAAGGACAGGAAACAAAAGGAATCAGTCAAAACGGCTGTTGCCTTTATTCTGTGTCGATCTAGCGCGAACACCAGGAGTAGAAAAAATCTACGAACTTCACGAACACGAAACACCTGTATTAGACTAGAATACAGGTTGAAAAACCGTATCTCAGACGTGACATCGTCCAGTGCCATAACTGTCAGGCATATAGGCACACAAAATCGTACTGCCACCATCCTCCCAGGTATGTAAAGTGCAGTGGGTAGCACAAAAGTGAATCGTGCAAGAAGACCATCAAATTGCCTTCAGTATGCGTGCTGTGCCAGCAAGTGCTTACAAAATGAACGAACAACGTTGTCGGCCAGAAGAGGAGAAACTAGCAACAAGAAGTGGCCCAGCCAGACATTTGGGGCTTTCAGTCTCTTTTGCTGATGTGGTTTGGAACAGAGAGCAGTCACAGGCACTGGCCACTCCTCGTCCGCTAGTTGCTCTTTGGATTTCGTTCATCCCGGTAACCAGCAAACTCAATCCCACCCTCAACCACAAATCTCGCAGATTCCTCCAACTTTAAGCTCTTCAGATCTTACTTGCCTATTCACATCATTCCTTACAGAGTTCAGAACCCTTATTACCCCTCTTATTTCCCTTCTTAAAAATCTTGTCTCCTACCTTATCCCCGTTATACATAACCTTAATTGGATCCTTCCGGCTCCTAATCCATTCTCCTTTAGAATGCGAATGGTGTTTGCACCCACACTAACGAACTGAAAGCAATACTCCACAACAAGAACATAGACGTAGCTCTCATTATTATTGAGTAAACGAACATTTACTGTTCGACAGTAACAGACTTACCGCACTGATCACCCAGATGGAAGAGCTCATGCAGGTACCGCTGTCATTGTCCATAACTCCATATCCCACCACATAGTTCCTTTGGTATCACATGATTTCCTTCAATCCACTGCAGTGTCAATCACCACCTTCACTTTTCCTCTTACACTTGCATCAACTTACTGCCCTCCCAATAAATCCATTTCCGACTCCCAATTCATCTCCTTTCTAGACTCCATCGGACATCGTTTCCTTGTGGGTGGGGACTCTAATGCGAAGCACCAACATTGGGGGTCAAGATCCACGAAAACATGAGGACGTGCTTTGCTGTCTGCCTTGACATAGAATCATTGCTCCACTATATCTCCTGACACAGCCACCTATTGGCCTTTAGATCCGAACTAAAATCCAGATCTACTTGACTTCTTCTTCTACAATAGTTTAGGAACACTAAACTATTCACTCACGCTCCTCGATGATCTCTCCTTTGAAATAATTCTTTATTATTAACCATTTCCCTAAGACCAATTCACAACTGCCTCCTCCTTCATTTATTAGGGGCCCATTGACTGGGACAACTTCCGCCAGCTTCTTACAGATTCCGTAGACCTCAAAGTGTCCCTGAAAACATCCCAAGACCTACACGATACAGTGCATTCTTTCACTAATCTGATCCCGAGGTCGGCATGGGAGGCATCGTCGCCCCACCTTCATCCAAAAATTCACAATCATAATCGCCTACCTCAGCATCTCACAGACCTAATCAAATCCTAACGCCACTCCAGAAAAGCGTGGCCAAGATCCGGGCATCCTCCTGATCGCCCCTTGTACAATAAGTACTGCCAAATGGTAAAGCGGCTATTGGCATCCTTCCGTTCCGATTCTTTCAATTTCCACCTTTCCTCTCTTTCTACCTGTGATAACTCGCTGTGGAATCTAGCCAAAAAAATCCTAAAGTATCATCCTGTTTCACACCCACTCTGTCGGGATGATGGCTCCTGGGCGGCTTAGGATGGGGATAGGTCGGAGGATTTTGCTCTGCACCTTACCCATACTTTCAAACCTCACCTTTCTCATCAAAACCGTACTCACAGCACAACTGTTGAAGATTTCCTCACTTCACCTATTCCTCTCTCTCTCTTCGACTAAAAGCCGTTAACCCCTCTGAGGTCAAATACCTTCTGAAAAACTTACCTTAATCCTTAAATTCTCAAACGACTTGCTCCAAAAGCCATAATGTTCCTTACCTACGTATATAATTGAATTATCCGAACGATGCACTTTCCACTCCTTTGAAAACATTCCATTATTGTCCTATTCGCCAAACCTGGTAAACCACCCAATAACGCCTCATCTTACCGTCTAATTAGCCTACTCCCTATCCTCTCAAAAATATTTGAGAATTTCCTACTAAAAGTCTACTTCCCATTGTTGAATCCAAAAACCCTTTTCCCACACACCAGTTTGGTTTCCGTCAACGAGATTCCGCTACTCAACAAGGCCTTCGCATTGTTGAACACATATCCTCAGCCCTTGAAACCAAACAGTATTGCACAGTGGCCTTTTTGGAGCTCAAGCTTTTGACGGGGTTTGGCACGCAGGTTGGCTCTACAAGCTCAAAAGATATTTACCACAGACTCTCTTCCTAATCCTACTGTACTACTTATCAAACTACTTCTTCCAAGTCCGCTGCGGTTTAGAATATTTTAACTACTATCCCATAAAAGCTGGAGTTCCGCAAGGCAGTTTCCTGGGTCCTATCTCCTATAACCTACACCACGCTGATGTCCCTTCTACCCCCAATACCTTCTTGTCCACATATTCAGATGGCACTGCAGTCTTGTCATCGCACCCAGACCCCGATATAGCTTCCTATAACCTTAAAAAACACCTTGACGAGATCGAGTATTGGTGCAACCAATGGCGGATCAAAGTTAATAAAGCAAAATGTTCCCTTTTTACCTTCACCCTCTTTCACAAGTCTTGTCCACTAGTTTATTTTAATTTCATTCCTCTCGCTGTATCCGAAAAAGTACGGTACTTAGGCTTCCATATCGACAAACGGCTGACCTAGAGCCCAAGCACGAGGCAAAAAAGACAAGAACTTAACAGACGATTTGGACAACAGTACAGACTATACTCTATAAGTTGTACTCAAGCCAATGGTGCAACCAATGGTGGATCAAAGTTAATGAAACAAAATGTTCCCTTTAGGGAGCTATGGGGGACAGCAAAAAAGTCGAGCATGAAGCGTATCCAATCCGTTTAATCGAAAGTCCTAAGAACAATAGTAAATGCCCCTTATTTCGTCAGCAACAACACCCTTCATATCGATCTTAATATACATTACATTCTTGAATTCATCCCTTCCAAGTTCATAAAATTCCATAGTAGCCTATCGAACCACCCCAATCCCCTAGCACAGTCAATACACTGTGGCACTCATCCCTACAAACCTCCTCGGAGACTGAAACGGCAGTGGCCTCGTGACCTGCTATAAATGCGTGACAGTGGATTCCTGGCAATAGCTAGTTTCTCCAATCATGTCCTGAGCGTATGTTGCTCTCACCCTCTTCGTCAGCCTCCACTGGCTCGTATCCGGCGACGCGGCTGACCGAGGAGCGTGGGGGAATTTTTAAGACTCCGCTTCCTCTTTCGCATGTGAGGGAGGTGACAATCAAGTGGATTTGGGAGGCCTCTGGGCGGTCTCTATCTCAATCACTTATTGTCTAATAATGTAGATTATAATTGTAGCACAATATAGAAGCTATATAATGAAAAAAAATCATTTCTACCATAAGTGGAAATTTAGGGATGTCCTTATCTTTGATACGTTTTATTTTTTTGGGACTTTAATGGACCCTACATACACTGAAGAAGGTTTCATTCTGTTTGTCTTAATTTATGTGTTACAGGTGTTTTGCGTGCTCGTCGTTTTTCTGATTTTCGTGAACAACGTGCGGCTGTGAAGTTTTGCTTTCTGCTCGGGAAAACTGAAACTCTTGAGATTTTAAAAGGGGCCTATAAGGAATTCGCTATGGGGAAAACTAAAGTTTTCGAGTGATTTTAATGTTGTAAAACTGGGGAAATGTCAATTAATGATCACCTCGCTCTGAAGGTACTTCACGACTCGAACCATTGAGAATGTCGAAAAAAAATCGCGAAATCGTGCTGTAAGATCGATGACGGACTATCGAAGAAGTTGTGGAGGAATCTGGAATTACTTGGAGTTCAGTACAGCGACTGAATAGCAAAACTGAGCTGATTTTTTACCAACAATGGTATGACCACTGTGCCCCATCCTATGCACCCGATCTAGCCCCCTGCAAATTTTTATTATTCTCCTGAACGGAAAGGGACACGAAAGGAAAGCGTTTTGTGGACATTGAAATAGTAAAGACAAAAACGACGAAGGCGGTGTCTGGCATCACAAAAAATGAATTAAAAAATGTTTGGAAAAGCAATAATAAAGTAATAAATGATTGGACAAATTTATTGACTCCAATGGAGAGTACACTGAAGGTTATTAATGTTGTTGTTTTTTGTAAAAAAAGGAAATAAATCCCTTTGTAGTAAAATGGTTGGGTTTCTTTTAGGTACGCCCTGGTATGCCGCAAACACAAACTCAAAAAGCGAAGGATTGAGATTATGTCTGCTCAACATCAGTATAGCCTTCCAATCGTCACGTAATTATTATATTGAGTGACGGGGCAGAGAAATAAACATGTTCCAACACAGTGAACAATTATTCTTGGCGTTTCCAAAGCCCTATCGAACGGTAGTACGATGATATGTTTTAGGAACTAAACGCGGAATAATATTTTATTCGTACGTATTTCGTTACTTCCTGTGTACACGTCAAGGAAATTTATTTACTTATTAATTTTGCAACAGTAAGAGTGCTAAAATAGTGGTCTCAGATAAACGGATCGATGCAGTTGGAAAGTATTCGACGAAAGAAAGAGCGAGGGAGGTGACAACCATGTGGATTTGGGAGGTATCTGGGCTGTTTGTAAATAGTTCTGTTGTTTAAAGAGAATATTTATTGCGGAGGGTCTAGTGCTTATTTTAATGGTTAACATTCCGTCTCTTCGCAATATAGTTTATCTACCAATAACGTTTTCGGTAGCACTAATCATTGGTTGCCAATTGATGATGTAAACAACTTATTGTATTTGAAATAATGTATATTAATTCAGACTTTAAAATAGGATTGTCATCTCTACAGGCTACACTCAGTGACTTGAAGATTTATCCTTCCACAACTTGCACTAATCATATATAATAATTCTGTTGTTGAAAGAGAATATTTATTGTGGAGGGCCTAGTGCTTATTTTAATAGATCTAAATAACTTTTTTAAACTAATGCTTGTTTAAGTAGGTTTAAGATTTGAAAGTAAAAAGAAATTATTGTAAATTCATCGGTAATATAAGCGGAGGCACTGATAATATAACCATCTTGACATCTGCATAATGAGGTATATACCAGGTATGTAGAGAAGGCCGTGACACCTGAGAGGTGTAGGTCCAACTAATTAGAATTCAACGGGTCGTCGCCCATTAACGTAGATCAAAAGCTTTACCTAAACTGACCCTAATGTATCTTGAAGTGATAAATATTTAATGGGCCTACTAAGACAGCGAGTTAAGGTCTTAGCTTAGAGATTGCTGTTATTAATCAATTCATCAATAATATATTATATTTTAGGTATTTTTAAGGCAGTGAAGACATATGCCACCTAGTTGTTTAATAATCATTAGGTCACCCTGATTCAAGAAATAATTATTGATTTATTGCAACAAGGTCTTAAAAGACTTCAAATGTTTGTCTTAATTACTTAATGTCTTCTGTTTTCATGAGGTATTGTCGAGTGTTGGTAAGATCTTAATAAATACGATTGAAGCTATTTCATTATAAAATGTTGCTATACCTGATGACGCGGTCAGAGCGGCTACCAAATGTTAACTATTCAAGTCATATGCTGGATAATTAACGTTGGATTTTATCTTCCCAGCATTTATTTTTATTTCCCATGCAGTACCTTCAGAAGTGCTGAGATATTAGTAGTGATTCTGACACCACTAATCCAAATAACATTCTGAAAATTGGACGTTATTTACTTATTTAACTCCATACCGGCCATTGAACCGTAATAAATAATTGTAAGATCGTATTAAGGCAATTTAACACTTAGCTCCATATAAGCTTGGCTGATATTAGTGTTGATGTTTAAAAAAACAAAACAAAATCAGCACCCTTTACATAACAGGGTATTGAGTACTGTACAGTGTCGTTGATTAAGGAAGCTCAAACTGAAAACTTGAACCGTACCAAAAGGAACAGCTCTGGTCGATTACGGTCTGAGTAAGAGTTCCCTTCGTCACTAGGGCACATGGGTTCACTGAGGAATCTTTAAGCTATATATTTTACCTGTTAACTTTCTGACGCTTCCGAAAGATGGTCGTTAAAACCACGAGACTCTGGAACGCAACCACTTACACCGATCCCGTTCTTACGCACTCGGCGCGTGGCGTGGGTGGGTGCTGCGAACCTGTAATCAGATTGGGCGCGACCATAGGTCATACGGGACTGAAGACTGGATAGAATCACGCGTACTCCACCCTCGTCCGTGATCGCCCCAGGGGTCAAGAGGATGCCCTGGGGAATCCTGCCTGTTGCCCGTTAGCGGCTACAGTAAGGGAAACAAATCTAGCCGGGAATCAGGTTGAATAGGTCTTCGTAGTATTTCGTTTATTAAATGAAGTCGATACCTTTCAAATACGTCTTGATGAGTAGATATTTTGACAAATGGCACTTCATTCGTGTGCCATGCAATATAATGCAGTGCGTTTATTGTAGATATTTAGAATTTTTTTTTTAGCCTTGAGGGCAACTATATTGTTTTCCTGTTAACTGTCCCTCCAAAGAGTCATTAAATATAGTCACCACACGACTGGATTGTTCTGCAGATCAGATCCACGGATTCTTAGTCACCCAAGTTCAAAAAATTGTATCACAGGAACAAAATAAGTATAAAAATCAGTAAATGGTCTATTCACCATATCAAATTACCCTCTATTAAAAACAATACATACATGTGACAAAAATATCAAGTTTGTCGATAAAGTTTAAAAAATAATCAATCATTTAAATACTTGTTAAGCCTGCCATATTAGATTAGATGAAATTAAACGTAAATAAACAAATGAAATAGAATAGTCATATTTACTCAGAAACACTGAAATATTTTTTGCACTCAGCAATTGAATGTTTTATTTATTTTCTACATTCTTTATTTCATAATTGATGTAAATAAGGTTTAGTCAGCAAAAATAAAAAAAAATTGGGAAAATGGTCGACTAACGTACATGCCGTGTTCTTCAGGTTTGCTTTTTCTAAACAGCCAGAGGCTTAAGTTCGTTCGTGCATGGAGTAAATCTGCCGAATTTTCTGACTAGATCCGCAGGGCCAGGACTTGCGTGCAAGTTCGAAAATCCAAAAAGACGGGCCACGCTTTCAGTCTTGAAGATTACTGCGTTATGGTCAGTGAAGTTTTAATTTGTTTCATATTGTGGAATAGATTTCTGATATATGGACGAAAGGAAAAGGATTGTGCCAACTGCAGATGGTGGTGTCTGTGCTATGTGGTCTTATGTGTCTAGGAAGAAAAACCGTTTAAAGTATGTGAAATAATGGATTGCTGAAAGACTGCACAGCAACCATATGACTTAGCTTTGGCACCTGAGAGACTGTACAGCAACCATATGACTTAGCTTTGGCACCTGAGAGACTGCACAGCAACCATATGACTTAGCTTTGGCACCTGAGAGACTGCACAGCAACCATACGACTTAGCTTTGGCACCTAAGAGACATTGAACCTGACGACTACAAAAACTACTTGAAAATGGGTCGTTTCTATGTCGACCAACTTATAGGCAAGCAATTTGTAAGTAAAGCTTACCTCGTAAAAGTAAGAACTGAAGCTGCGCAATTTGCATGTCATTATTATCTTGATGTATTTTTATATTTTCAGAGATTCTGGACACTTCACTACATAAACTAAATACAGTGATGCGTAAATGCGTTTCACCTGCAGAAGGATCGGTTGCAACATAACGATATCTAGTTACTGGCCGTACTTATGAAAATTTGAAATTCGCCAGGCATTTACAAATAGCTAAGGATAGATACGTGAAGGTAGGTTTGAGGAATAAATTATGTTTATTTTTTAACATGTCATAGGCACGTTTTTAAATGATCATCAAAAAAAATTCAAAGTAACTGTTCTTGTGAAGCAGACAAATGGCGTGGAAAAATTAAACTTTACAACAATCTATTCATATAAAAACAATATCCTTGTCAATTATTTAGGCGATAAAAAATATCTGCATTACTATGGTAATCAGTAAGCGCCGACGAGTTTAAAGAGGCTTGAGATTCATAAAGGGAAATATTATTATTCCGTTTTCCACAATTTAATACAGACCGATTGCTTCTGACAAATCAGTGTTGTCAGTTAGCTGCTTTTTTATTTCTTTAGTGGTAATTTTTGGAATAAAAGCCCATACAGGATTTGCTAAGCACCATTTTGCGTAATTTGTCAGGAACGTAGTTTTCAAGGGCAGCACAGTCTTCAGTACATGCAGACGGTGTATTCATGAAATTAATACATAACTTTATAAATTAAGAAAGGTTTTTTTAACTCCTTTCGTGCCATCTTAGTCTAAATTATATAATATAATCTTTTGAAGCCATAACATCTCAATTATAGACAACAACAACTTTATTATGATAAAATTACAATCTGCCTCATTGGGCACCAAGAAATTGTGATAAATGTTTTCATCCATAAAATATTTACCATTTTTATTTACTCGCTCATTCTCAATTTTACAAAACGAATTTTCAATTGTAGGTTCTCACAACCCAGAAATTTGGCAGAATTTGCGTCTGGGTTAACGGCTGCTAGGTTTTGTGTCTCCCATTCGATTAATCTGGAACCTATGAAAATAAGATGTATCATTCTGGCAGCTTGTATTCTGCACAATTTAAAGTTTGTAAGATGAGATGAGAAGCAAAGGAAAAGCTTTATTATTCAACACATGTACTGTTAGTCATTCTTAATTATATTTTACTCGGTGGATGTATGTTGTATGTAGGTATTCCATTGTGTAAAATAGGAATAAATAAAAAATTACCACATCATCTTCTTTCTAGTTTCACTATTTGATTGTTCTGGATCCTGTTCTTCATCCTTCAGTAGAACTATCAAAATTAGATTCTTCGTAGTTGGATTTACTACGGAGAGGGAGATCTTGATCCCTTGTGAAATCTATCAAACTGAAGTACCTGCAATGTAGGTAATGAATTAAATGTACAATTGAAAAAAATGATTGGCGTAATGAAAATAAAACGGCGTTTCAACTTACCATACATAATGATGGCTCGTAAATTTTGTCTCCTCCTCGACCACTTTTTTATGATAAATCGCAAAAACGTTTGTTCAAGACAGCAGTCAAAGGCACTCACGTATTTAATCCGTTCCACATGCTAGGGGAACGAGAAGTAATTACGGTCACACATAAACAATAAGATTCTCAAATGTTAAACTAATTAAATTAAGTTTTATAGTTTTTTCCTCTTATATTTATCTGATAACAATAGCTGAGTTACAATATTTACAAAAAAAATTCAATTAATAATAAATATATCACATTTTACTTGGGTCAGCTCAATAATTTTTAAAACAAAAAAAGAAAATATAAGGAGACCTTAAACTGTGTGATACATCTTGAATAGAATGTTTTTATTCTTAGAATTATTTCTTAAAATAAAGGATTCATTCAAAGCATGGATACATAATAGCATCAATCCAGTCTAGAATCAAACAACTCGTGTGACTTGTGACGAGATTATTTATCAATGAAAACTGGCTTCTGGCGAGCTCAAAAAAGTATTCCTATCCAGTATTGAAATTGAAAATTACTATTTAAAATGTTACCAGCATCACTATGCATGTTCGGTATGTCCTATATATACATAAGTGAATTACGTTTTAATTAAATACTTCAGAAATATTTTTTTTCCTAATGATCACTACATCGGTGCGGATATACTACAGACTAAAGACGGTTTTACTTTTCAGATTTTCGATTCATATTCGATAACTGGCTTGACAGAAAAACAGTTCTACTCGCTAGTATTATTAGAAATATCATCCTGGAAGACCATTTTAAAATCCATGACTAATTTCAATTAGAAAAGAGTCGTTACAGAAGGAGGAGAAGGAGATTTGCTTGACGAAAAAGATCGGCGTGTTCCTTGCCGGCGGGTGAGCAGACTGCAGATAAACCCTCGGGTCGGGCCGAGATGGAAAAAAAACTTTACTCTCCCCGGGAGGCTAATTAAGAGTTTTTAATTAGGACTCAAACTGTTTGTTTCCTCCATGCAAATAGATTGTGATGGGCCCGGCCTCGGGTCTCTCCTTCCGAGTAGTCTTCGCATTTAGCCCAGTCATCGGAAATGGCAAGCGATCCGTCAGACGATCGACTAAAGCCCAAACTGAACTATACCATCATTGGCCGATTATCTCAGTACAAACTTCACACCATCGCCTTGGTAATAAGAAGCTTTAAGCTATTCACAGCTATTAAAAGATAATACCCTCAAGTAACTTTATTTTTACTCTCATCTAAAAAGTCAATGTGTCTAAAACCTCACTCTTAATTGAGGGAACAGCAATTAATATCATTTTATCATATGTATATATGTAAGACAATTATTGAAGGTGGGGTGAATAAACTGAAATCAGTTTCTCTGTCAAAAGTTAGCAATTTTATTCACTTTATATTACATTATAACAATTATTAATATTGATTTACACAATCTTACCTGTAAACAAAGAAACGACAATTACAGCTTATAACTATCACCTCTCTATTTACATGTTATGTTACCTAACATAACCTTCTCTATATGCTGGCTGCTCCATCTGGTGGCAGCCAGTGGAAGCAGCGCGGCAAATTCAAATTAAAGAGAGAACACTTTCATTACATATATATATATTGAAATGTTTACATCCAATATATATATTATTTATGAATACATACTTTTTGAGGGAAAAAATTATTAGCAAAAACCATTTAACACCTTACTTCAGCAATCTCCACTCTATAAATATAGATGGTTGGTAGTAGGTCACGTGCCTGACCCCGCCTTATGTTCTGTCGTTCTGGGCTGCTTGAAGGGGATGGGATTAGTATAGGGATTAGGATGGCTACGGAGGCGTGAATGGAAGTTCTGGAGTAGCGGAAGGTCGCAAGATCATGAATAATTGGGATGTTGGGATCAGCATAAATGGTACAGTTGTTGATGTAGAAGGGGGCATTGGCTATCTTGTGGAGAATTCTGGATAGCAGGAACAGGCCTCTAAGAATAGGAGGGCTTGGCACTGCCGTTTTGTAAAACAGTCTTTTGTTAGTTTAGAATGATTTTCCATGATGCGAAGAAGTTGATAATTTGGGTAATAGGATCCTTTTTCCAGGAAAAAGTATTTGAATGTTGAGCGAAGGGTTGTAGGAATGTAGATATTTAGGCGTGATGAATCATTGTTTGATGGAGTAGGAAATACATTTACTAAAAGTAGTAACTCGTTGACGTCGAATGGGAGATAACAGGCTGTAATAACTGACTGAACCCAACATCTATGTAAATTTGAAACTGTATAAATACTAAAAGAACATACCATATTCTACTCATGAGCCATATCTTAAATTTAATAATAATTACATTACATTTTATGTGGAGTTTCTTTCTGTTGTCTTTCTTTAGTGAATTATAGAAAGATGAAAATCTATTTTTATCTTGCGTTAAAAAATAATGGTGTTGTAAAAAGATTAATCCCTTAAATTTTCCGACCATGAATGTTGAATTGGATCACAAAATGATTTGCCCCTTAATCTTGTAAATTACCTTGGATCTATCTTTAATCGAACAATTCTGGAGAATCACGCTGATTTTTTGAGAATCAAAAAAATGCTGTTAATGTATTCTATTTCTATACACAGTCTCTGCATAGATAGTATTAACAATTTTCTTTGAATTGCTTTTTTTTTCAAATACTTGATATAAGGATAATCCTATCGGCAGCAGGGTATTTTCCATCATCCTATGACTATGAGCTCTATGTATTCAGTACTATTGTAGTAGTACACTACAGGGATATTCCCGTTTTTTTCTAGATTGGATATTTGACTTCATTATTCCACAAGTTACCATTTTACCTCATGAGCTTAGTGAACCTCGAATCCACATAAATAGGGCATGCGGATGGACAGTTTAATCCCTCATGCGAAATTCGTAAAGTGTGTTCAGAAATATTTATTTATAATATGAGGGCGAAGTATTTCCCACATATGTTGCATTTACTTTTAATTTAACAGCAAACTACCTATCTATTAAGGAATCTTGAAGGTAAAATGCCAGCGAAAGGTGTCCAGAATGTTTCGTCCTCTAAAAAAATACCACCATTTTGGGCCGTATCTATAGAACGCACCTTTTAACGGGGACCTGGAGGACTTCCTGGCTTTTCAAGCCCTTCCTGCTCCGAGGTAGCATGTGAGCCTCATCTTCCTTGGAGCAAATATCGAACCTGGTCTAGCCTCTTCAGACTGGCGCCAGATCTTCCCATTGATCTAATATTCGGCCAATTCAGGCCCGTTTAGAAATTCCTCAGAATCGCTTTCCGTTCAACCTAGCTTCCCTAGAAATATAAATAATTGGGCAAAGCTATGGTATGACGGTAACATAAAGAATTAAATTTACCGATACTTGGCCACTTCGAGGCTGAGGTAGGCAACAGTTGATTAAATCGATGGTTCCGACGAGGGTTGATTAATTCTTCTATAATTTCTCATTTATAAATTTTTTACTTCTCAATCGAGCAACTACTAAGTAATTTCTTTTGTATATTGCAAGATTGCTGTACTAGATGTGAAAAGAAATGTTTATCTACATTATTATGTTCACTATAACCCAATACTCTAATAATCTGATTGCAAAGTGTTTATTTTTCATTAATAATTAAATATTTTTATCAGAATTTACCATGCCATCAAACACTGGTTGAATTCAAATAACGAATGAGATATTAGTGACGGTTTCAAAATTCAAGTAACATATTTTAATCTAGAAATTGAGAAGTTGGTTTGATACCCCACTTAAAATAATGATGAAGATTTTTTAAATAACTAGTAATCAATTAATTAATAGATTAATAATGTGTTATGGCCATCGCTTCAGTTCTAACGACTTCCCAAAATAAAATGGGTCCTCCATGTAAACGTCCATGTCTAAATTGGACAAGGGACTCAGGAGCGACTGACAGACTGACCCACAGGGGAAAGCATAAGGGCCTCAGGGTTAGACAAAAACCAACGAAACTCCAAAAAAATATGAGTCGAATGGCTGTTAATGATGAAATGGCTCTTTCTGATGGAATCGGATTAAGCTTGTCCCTTTGGTTTTTCTAAATTCTTACTTTTTTGGCGTCACAGAAATTCTGTGGTCTTACTTTGAAGCCTGGAAGACAAAAATGTTTTAATCTCAAAGAGTTGAGTTTAATTTGAAGAGTTTCTCAAGCTGCTCTCGGAAAAAGTTTCAAAAAGACCATCCATTTAGCTTGATGAGTATCACTACTTATAGTTAATAGTGTTGCACACTGCATCTGCTGATAATTGTCAATTATATTTTATCATTACATAAGGAATTTTGTCACACAACCTTTATTATTATCTCCAAGGACATCTTCTGATAAATGTCGTTTTCTGAACTATAATAAAACCAGGATTTAACATCTTTTGGCCGTACACTTGATTGTGACGCCCATGAGATGATTAGTTTCAGACAAATAAAAAAAATATATTTCTTAGATAGCTGAATCCCTCTTAACGATCTCCTTGGGTTGTGTCTCCTTGTAACATCATAGTCATCGATTGGTTTAGTGGCTTACGAGAATCGAATCTTCAATACTATTATATATGTATTCCCAAACTATTTTATTACCACATCGATATCAATCTTAAGACGTACAAATATGAAGTATCTGAAGATTATAAAATTAATCTAGGATACAAGGAGAGCTCTGGAAAAGTGACCAGCTGTCTTATATCTTACACTGTTAGTTAAAGATTGGTTAAGCAAGATAATCGACTTGGTTAAAATGCAAATAAATTTATTTTGAATATTTACATTATACATAAATCATCTTGTGGTAAAATGCTATGCATCTAGTCTTAAAAACACAATAACTAACACCATCGCTCTTGGTCATGAATAAAATCTACATTTAAGTACGCATTCATTTTAATTAGAAAAAAAAATACCTATGTCTGCAAAGTAATGGATTCTTAGTGTGTTAACATTTATTTATAAATTATGTTTTTGTTTTTTTAAATATCTTAATATAATCAGCTTTGGATATGTCGTGCAACTAAACTATTACAGTTTACCTTGGTTTGTCAAATTATCCTTAGAAACTTTACCAAGGAGGTGGAAATAATGAGAATCCAGCTCCGGCATCTAGAGGCAAGATGGGAGAAGTCTTTGTCTGATCTAGCCTCTTGGCAGAGCTTTTGGAGTCCTAGGAGTTTTTGGGAGGCCTAGGAGAACGTACTGTTGTGAACAATTGTTTGTTGTAGGTAAGTCTTGTAAATATCAAGTATAGTGGGTTAAGTTAAATTAATTAATTAATAAATGGATTTAGTGTAGATAAATATGAAAGATGATACACTAAAGTCACTGGTTTGTTTATTTAATGGGTAAGTAATATTTGTTTTGAATATTTTAGTATTGTATTGAATGTTTTAGTTTTGTACCGAACCGATTCATTATTTTTATATAATAGTTTAATGTTATAAATAATTTTCTGTATTAGGGTGATGATATACTAGGCTACGCATGCCTAAACACTTTTCCGGTAATTTTAAAATATAATGTATTTAGTATTTCGTACTTCTACTAATACATATTTATTTAATTATTTTGTTAGTGATGTATACCGGTGGAATGTTTCAAAACCATGGTTCAATTATTCTTATTACCTTATATACCAATTGTGCGTTGGGGAATACTAACGTCAAATAGTATAGTATTAGTATTTTTCCTTTTTAGTATTTCATGTTGTCTTGTAATTAAGAATTTGTAAGTATTTTAATTCATTTTATTAAATGTTCATAGGTAATCTCTTCATTTTATTAATATTTTGATATTCTAGGGGTACGTTATAGTTTGGGGTTCAGCCTATGTGTTTCGATGACCAACATCTTGAGATTTAAGTTGACTTGTTTAGTTAAAGTACTTCCCTCAATCCATTAGCGGGATCTGAGGTGCACTTATTTTGAATTATTTGAGGTTTGTTGATATTGCGATGACTAACGGTGCTCCAACTAGGTACTGGGGAAGTTTATATGGGTATTACTAACAAATTGAAAATAATTCATTACATGATATCGAAGATTAAATGATGAAAACGTGACAGGATGGGCGAATTAATTACGAAAGGCGGCAGGAGGATAGGCTCAACTATCGCCATAGGCAATAACTAGGAGGGAGTTGAAACAATTGCCCCGCCCTGTAACAAGGCCGATAATGGTACAGTGATCTACCGCTAATGTCTCCGCGGGATAAACCATTTTCTTTTCTAACGGCGGCCATTTGCGGTGTTAAGCGACGCCCGTAGCCTGTAGACCCCAGTCCTAATCAGTTCCTCACTCGTTGGACCAGATGCACCAACACTCAGCTTTTCACACCGCGTTCCCAAGGGATCTCTCTGTTTCCCTCTCGGTAACTGCCGCCAGCTAAATTGCCTAATAAAACAAAGTAGGATTTCCACCATACGGTTTATCTTCCAACCCCGGTGAGTGGCTACATTTCAACGACAATGTTTGCACAAAACCCCTCTGACTCTGGCCAAGAGCTTATTCTCACACTTAGGCCTTGATTTATTATTTTTTAATTGTGTATGCTAATCTAATTTATAATATTAAATTTCTAAAAATGTTCTAATTATTTTTAGGTTTTCGTCATAATTTCTTCAAAATCAGATTTCGTTTTGCTAATAATCGTTTTTCTGTCCTTTTTTTTGTCAGCTCCCTCATAAACCTGAAGTTATGAACGTTTAGATGAAGCTCCAAACCATTTTAGTAATTTAACAATGTGATGTGGCACACATGTGATTTTTTATTATTTCATTACGGGTGCGTTTGATACAAACAATCAGACGCGTCCCGGTTGCATTTATTTCTTTTATTTTACTCAATAGTTAGGTTTTATCGACTAAGGGATCAGAATGTGACGCAAGACTTTTCGATGTTAAAAGCTCTTTTAAAATAAGCGAATGATCATCTCTTCTGCAACCTATTGAACTGAATCTTTCTTCGATTCGAATCCAAAAACAAGCAACCTAGTAAGTCATGATCGTTCCATAGAACATCAGAACCATCAGATAAGACTCCACAATAGAATCTTTAAAAAACAGGTATTTTTGGACTATTTCTCCCATAAATAACAGCAAGGTACAGGTAAATTAATATCTTTAGGTCTTTTTATTTATATATGTTTCCTAAATTAATGTTTATGTGTATGAATCAATGAGGATTTCATTTATAACAAAGAGTTTTCGTTCTGTTTTAGACTAGCTGCATTGCATATTAGCCCAAGATTATTTTTTACAACGTAAATATTGCAAATAATTTGAATTTGAAAAAAAAAAACCTCTTGCTAACATAAAAGAAACAGTAGGTTACATAGGGAAACAAATAAATAAATAATTAAGGGGTGAATTTCAAATTAGAAAATAGTTCCATATATACAGTCGAACTTTGTTATTCCAACTTCTGCTACTCCGACTGTCTGGGTAATCTTCTGTAATATTCTCGGAACCCCGGGTAATCGAACCTGCGATATCACAATTAGGATTTCCCCAAAGAATGACTTGTGATGTAAAAAGGCAAGAAAGGAATCGTTTTCAATGGCAGTTGACGATGATCAGTCATCACAAAAGACATTGAAAAAATCGAAACTAGAAATATTAGATGATGTCATATGGATTTGGTTTAAGTAAGAACGGAAAAAATAGACTCCATTATCAGGACCAATAATAATTTTTATTTTATTAACAACAACTTTATTATGATAAAATTACAATCTGCCTGATTGGGCTATAAGTAATTGTGATAAATAATCTCATTTATACCAATACAAATAATAATAAACAACTAAATAAAATGAAATGTTAGCCATCTCCAGTAGTTCTTTAAGTTATATATATTACTTTTTTAATTAAATTGTGAATTTACCTGGAAAGCAAGCATGTAATAAAGACAATAAAAAAAAAATTGAAACATGTATAAGTTTCTTTGGCTAATTCGACTTGAATCACCCCCGGTCTCATCAGATTAGCGAGATTCTAATGTATTACAATAAATATTTAAATTAAAAAAATCAATAATAACAGATTAAATTAAAAAAAGGTGAGTTGTAACTATGGGTATATTATCATATTTGCTGCAAAATCAGTAATGATAAAAACAGACAGTGCAGCTAAATGATAAATAGTGGGGAAAATACCTGGAAATATAAAAAATAAAATATTATACGTATTAAAAGAGAAACATTAAAAGTGCAGAGACATTCCTAGGTTAGCAAGTATATATTTGTGTAGTAACGAGTTGTAGGAATGGTAGGGTTTGAAAAGTATTAAGGATAGAATTCCACGGAGTGATGAAGTGAGGTCGAATGCTGCAGTTCTGTGGGTTGTTAAGGTCAGAAAGATGGGATCTTGTGTGTTCCGGAAGCAAACTGAGAGTTTAAATTGTAGGATGTTGCAAATATAAGGGGGCTTATGAGAGTGAATAGGTTGGAAATATATGAACCATGGACAATGAAGGTGATAAACAAAAATAAAGAAATAAATGACAATTGTGTGGGTAGCTGTTAAACTTGGTGGGAACCCTGTAAACGTCCGGATTAACTGCAGCTGTACTGATCGGAATAAAAAGAATCGGGAGATGGCAATATACAGTTCACAGAATCAGTACTCTCACAGTGGTGTTATCTTCGCCGAGTGCAGGTCCAGCCGCTCCTTGGCTGACCCTTTCGAGGAAGTACCGGTAACTGGAGCCTGAAATAAGAAGAGCTAGGTGACCATTCTATTTACGAGATCGCCCGCTCGCACGAAGCCCGCAGGAAGGACGATGAGGGCGCGGTGAGAAATACGCTACCTCAGCTAGGACTGTGACTATTAGGAGTGACCATTAGTGGCTCCCGATGCTGGTAGTCCTCCAACCGTATTTACATACAGGAAGTGGCTGGTTTATGGTCACCACGCTGGTAGCCTGTTCCTCCACCCCTATATCTGGTCACCCTTCGACGATTGTGCACATTCCTCCGATTAGCTGCTCATTATCTTATAGCTGAGGATTGCGTGTAGTCAAGGCCGCGAAGAGGGTGGAAAAGGGGGGGGGCAGTGCCCTGGGGCCCGTTGGCGAGAATAAACATTTGTATCGTTATATTTACTCTAACTAATTACACTACATTTTATTTACTTTTATTTATTAATACTTTCTAGGTGTATTTTCATTTCCAGTTAAATTCTACTCCAAGTACCTACATAAAAAGTAACAAAAAAATTAGTATCATGGGAAAGTATAAGGGGCCCGGGATTGTTCAGCCCAGCGGCCCGCCCGCGACAGCTCTCGCTGGCCTGCGTGTAGTTGACCACTGCGACTCTTGCATCGGTATTCAAAAGAATATGCCATCTGCTGAGGATGTAAGGAAACATCCTGTTAATTCTGAATAAAGATTATATTAGCGAACGTAGAGTATCGAGTCTCGTTTATAAATTGGTACTGTAGTTCCCAGACCATCTTGGGCCTGAAACTGTTAACATTTGTTCCCTTGATACATTAAGGCCTCTGTAATTGACATTCTTAATTAAAAATAAAACAAAGCAATCGTAGTTTTATACTCCCATCAAATCGAGTTCACGATGGAAAACAATCAATTACAAAAAAAAACTGCATGGTGTGTGGAAAAAAAATGGACTGTAATTTTTAGAATCATACCATAGGTGAGATTGGCGATCATTCTTAAGCGACAGAAAGGAAAGTATCACAATGGTCGTGCTAATTAAAAAATGCAATGATCTCCTTAACGAAGGATTCTTTGTTCGTCCAACCAAACCATTATAATGAATCGACCCAAAGAACAAACAGTTTCAACACAAATCTAGAAACTTCTTTGGTCAGAGACATCATATCGAGAACACTGACAAGAAAACAGCTCATAAACACTCCAGCCTGTTAATATGAACTTGAAACGTAAATTGAAGGGCTGACGAACAAGTTCATACAGTCGTCGAAACAAAGAACCCAATCGCTAAATCAAATTCAATGTCAACTCTATAATAGTCTAAAAAAGGCTAGTAATAAACATTAAATATTTATCAATTCCATAAACTTCTATCATGCTTGCAGTTATTAGATAAATAAATTATTTTGTTTCGAATACAACTTATTAGTTTCATTCACTACGATTAATTAATGATATTTAGTATAGTTAGTAGTAAAAATAAGGCAGATCAATAAACGAAGCATCATATAAAAAGAGGTCAAGGCTCAGGCCTGTGCTGAGACAAGAACACAGGCGGTGATGGTCTCCCAGAGAAGATAAGTAGCCTTATCTACACCGCCCTTGGGCATTTAAATGTCTGTTTGTCAGAGGCGGCGATAAAGTAATCGACAATGAGTGGTGGAGGGTGGAAGAGTGTTTTTCCTCGCAACACCCTTCACGAAACAACCGAAGACTCAAAACTCTTAGTTTGTTTTAACATATTCAAGATTTTTGATGATGGTAAATTATGATAACTCTCTACTTACCACTACTATACTTCCAAGTACCAGCATGTCGAATGACAAATGGAAGTTGTGCTCGGATGTTTAAAATTTAGGATTGTTACAGGCTACCGAGGAAAACTTTAGAAAATATTTCCGGTGTTAGTTGAATAATTATTAATAAGTACGGCTGCAACACCTTCACTCAAATCTACTTCACACTAGTTTCTTGTCGGAAAACTATTTACTCTCGAAAACAACATACATGAATAATAAATAGGATTGTTCAGCAACATTGAGAGGCATAAAATCAATCATTTTAGCATCGTTAAATGGAACTGCTATGCTATAAATAATGTATATTGAAACAAACAGGTTATTTAATTAAAAAAAATAAGTATCACTTATAACAGCGTCTTTTTTTTTTTTTATACTTAACAACTTTATTATGATGAAATTACAGTCTGCCTTAATACTTAATAGGCAATAAATAATTGAGATAAATGTTTTCATTCATACCATATTTACAATTCATCATTCACTCCCACATTCATACAATATTTACAAACAGCCCAGGGCCCCCCCAAGTCCACATGGTTGTTGCCTCCCTCGCATGCGAAAGAGGAAGCGGAGTCTTGGGAAGTCCCCCACGCTCCCCCACCAGCCACGCCACCGAACACGAGCGAGGCTGACGAAGAGTGGGAGAGCCACATACGCTCAGGACATGATTAGAGAAACTGGCCATTGCCAGGACTCCCACTATCACTTGATTATATCAGGTCACGAGGCCACTGCCGTTTCAGTCACCGAGAAGGATTATAGGGATAAGTGGCGCAGTGCAATGACTTTTCGGTAAGGCAAGTTTTTCAGAAGGTATTTGACCTAAGAGGGGTTAACGGCTTTTGGTGGAAGTAAGAGAGGTATAGGTGAAGTGAGGTAATCTTCTACAGTTGTGCTATGAGTATGGTTTTGATGAGAAAGGTGAGGTGTGAAAGTATGGGTAAGATGCAGAGCAAATTCCTCCGACCTTTCCCCATCCGAAGCCGCCCAGGACCAATCATCACGACGGAGTGGGTGTGAAACAGGATGATACTTTAGGATTTTTTTAGTTACATTCCACAGGGAGTTATCCCTGGTAGAAAGAGAGGAAAGGTGGGAATTGAAGGAATCGGAACGGAAGGACGCCAATTGCCGCTTTACCAATCGGCAGTACTTATTGTATGAGCGGCGATCAGCAGGATGTCGGGATCTTTGCCATACTGTTCTGGAATGGCGTTTGGATTGGATTAGGTCTTTGAGATGCTGAGGTAAACGATTTTGATTGTAAGTTTTCGGATTACGGTGGGGCGACGATGCCTCCCAAGCCAACCTCTGAACCAAAGTAGTGAAAGAATGCACTGCATCGTCAAGGTCTAGGAATGTTTTCAGGGACACTTTGAGGTCAACTAATTAATTAATAGTAGTATAACTTATGAAACCCTTAAGAGCATATTAAACCCTATACAGATTGCAACAATAATTTGCGAACTAAGAAATCTACTAAAAGCTTTGAAAAAAACGAATTGTACACAAAACCCGGATGCGCCGTCCTTCTTGCGATTTGGTTAGTTTGTTGTAAATATTCATATATTTGATATATTTTTTTAGACAAAATGTATGAATTATGTACTGTCATGAAAAGTCAATTCGATAAAAGGAAGTCCGTGTAAAAGTGATTACAATATTGGCATGCTAATCATAGAACAAATTATAAAAATATATATAGCAAAATTAAATAAATCAATGATATCAATTATTGATTGGTTTTATATAATACCAAGTAAATCCGTTTGCAGGCTTTTAGAATAGCAGGGTTATAAAAACTGAAAAGCAAAAAAGAAAGTTGAAAATCAAACCATCGTCCATTTGGTAAATAAATTGAACTATTTAAAAAAAATTATGCGCGGTGATTAAATTAATTCACTCCCACATTATCACTCCATTTCTATAATTTGTGCTTTTGAATTCAGAACCGATTGGTAGTTCCTCAGAAACTCTGCATCACTTCACTTATCTGACGTCTAAATAGCCGTTCGCAACAACCGACAGATCTGGAATGCTCTCTTTATAAGGGAATTAACATCATCACTGGCCAGCATCATTAGCTAGTCTTTTCGATTTCGGCAATTTTTTATGGCCATTTAGTAAAAATTGATGACCATACTTACACGAGTATTTCGGCTTTGCAGGCCTATCATCTAGTTATAGCGTCTTAAAGTGGCGACTGAAGCATAGAACCGAAACTACCCTTTGACTAGCTGATGCTGCTAATGATCGAAAATTTCCATTTAGCTACTCTAACAGGTGAGTGGCCAGTTGAGATCGAGTAATCTCTGCTTGACTGTACTCCGAAGTGACTTAATGGATTTGTGCCACAGTTACGGCTCAATAGATACGACGACTAAACCGTAAATACTTCTCTGCTCTAATCATCGAAGGAAACGACTGCTACTTGTGCTTGAAACAAACTAATATTTAATTTGAGTAATCAAAAAAAAAAAGGAAATACGATATTTGGATTATTTTCTTACCTACTATAATCTAATATTTGCAAAAGAAATTATTAAGTTACTCATTACATTATTTTTTTTATTTATTATTAATACCCCTTAATGAGAGCATTATTTACTACATGTATCGTGAAACTTACTTAAAAGGGTTTGAAATTGTTTTCGATCAGTGCCAAATTATTTCTAATAAAAGTTATGAAATACGAAAAAATGTAAATGTTTATAAAAGTATGCGAAGAATTGAAAAAAAAAATGTATATTAAAAATACAAAATTGATAATATTAAGTCATTTATTTCTATGACTAAAATTCTTTATTTATTTATTTTCTTTAAAGTTGTGAAATCACATTAAGTAATAAAATATGTAATGCCAAGCCGTATTTTGGGAATTACATCTTGAGGACAAAATAATCATATGAGAGTCCTGACTGGTTCACGGTTAGAATAAACACCAAGTGAAATAGCTTGATTTAATAAAATAATGTTAGTACTCAAGAAGTAAAAAAAATCAATCTTTGATCAAATTTTTTTAAAATCATGTTTTTATGTTTACTGTAACCCATATACTGAAAGATATAAGTCTCAAATATTGAAACCATCTTCGTTTAATAAATATATAAATTGTAAACTGCAAATGTATTGTAAGAAAAAAAAAACGATTTATAACTGTATTTCAGTCGAGGATCCACCTGTTTCGTTCCTGTACTCTGGCGAATAATTATTACCCACTCTTAATACTCCTGCATTCTTAATTCGGTTCAGCCGAGAGATCCAGAATAGTTGCGGGAAGCTAGGCAGGCATCCCAAGGCCGTAATTTCTACGGTCAAGTTAATTTTCATGGTCCAATTCTTGAATCGGTAGATTAGTACTTACAAAAGGTAACATTTCTCCTTCCTCGGTGGATGTCGAATCGTACATTGTGATGTCAAACGGAGCAGATGGAGAAAACTTACTATAAGCTCACTTCCTCTCTATCATTTTCATGAGTTTAATTAACCCAACAAGTTATAACAGTTTCAGCAACAGTTGGTATTCACATATAAAATGTTTTTACTTCATATGCACTACATTAAAACATAAACAACAATTTTTTTTTTTTTTATCTACTCTACTGTTAGAGTAGTTTGAAGTTTTAAATAATACCTTATATTCCATTGATGTAATCCACAAAGTTTGTAATATTGAACTGTTATATTTTGATTGTCTAGGCAAACGCCAAAGAAATCAAATAATCATTCAGCAAAGAGATTTCGAAAGAAACTGCGATAAATTGCTTCCCTTATGCTTGCATTCCTGACTTGGCGTTTATGTTGCTTGACTATTGCTTTATTATCAAACTCACTTCACATGATAAAAATCTAAGCTGTTAATATAAAAATAAATTCATATCAGTGTCTGTTGTTAATACCTGCATCCTGTAAGGATTAGATACTTTTCTGAATTTTTCTGGGAAGAAGAAAGTAAATGTTAAACTATCTGGTGCGGACCTGAAGAGAACCTAAACCTGAATAAATCAATACAAAAAATAGAATGAATACTTCTCAATATCTCCAAACTTACTGGTTATTTTTTGGTTGAAATAAAATAAAGTCATATTGTTAGCTTGTATGATTTGTCAAGCCAGAAGATATTTGATAAATAATGTAATGATTTTTGCTTATGGTTAAAGAAATATAAAGAGTATTGAATATAATATATATAATAAATATAGTATTGAGGAAATGAATTCAAAGATATTCTCACGGATAACGCCCTGAGAGGGAACAACAGAAATCGATCAAGGCGATTTCAGTAGTTTATTCACTGACGTTTTTAGTTAAATTTTTAATGAGATGGTTTAGCTAAAAAAACCAGGCACTGTTACTCAGTGCAATGCACACATTACTCCAGTGAAGTTTGGGCGACGTACGTACATCTCGCGGCCTTTTTTGTAATCAATTCCTGTCTTGAACCAGTAAATGGATGCACACTGCATCGTCTATTTTTCTTTAGTTTATTTATTTATTATTATTGTAGTTTATGTAGTCTGCGTGTGCAAAACACCTACAATGTACAAAATTACGGCTTCAATATTAAAAACGATTGTAAACTGGGCAACAAAATGTACGTATTTATCCGCAACGTCACTGGAGGGTCCACTAACAACCTGAAAAAAACAACAAAAAAAACGTACGTTTAAATCCGTTTAGTATGAAAGGTGCCTTATTTTAAATTCTCGGTTTCCCAGCCCACAGCCAGGCCATTTATAGATACCGTCCCTTCAATTTCTGCTTCCTAAATATAATTTAGTTCACCTTTGAAGTAAGAAAAATATTAATTAGCAGTACTTATTATGGAATTTCGAAAGTATTTTTTAGAGATACTTTACTCAACAGCTGATAATTACAATTAAGAATTTATTTATTCTACGATATTCTCAATGAGCGGAGAGACCAAGTCTCAAGAGTAATCCTGCTCACCTGATTTTGTCCCTGAGCCAAGCTGGAAATGACTTGGCCTTGCATTAAGGCACTTAAGGCCGGTGTTCAATAGCCTCCCCCTTAGGATACCCATTAAAAATGACCGGACTAGGCTAAAGCCTGCGGTTTGGCTGCGCGGCCGAGGTGGTAAATCCGACAAGAGGTTGGACAAAGGGCTTTTACGGTCCGTTAAATCCAAACTCCAAGGGACATGGCTTCCAGTTTGAATAATCTCTGACCCCACCAACGGATCCCTTTTATGGTTATTGTTTAATTGTTTGAACAGTCGGAGAGTGTGCTCCGGAAACTCAATATTAGCTTTGCCTGTTCCTCCCCTTCCCCTCAGTCTAGGCCTGCCTCCTAGCAATAACTTTTTGTTGTTCCCCCGATGGCTCTTGCTGAATGGAAGACCCGAGGAGTTGTCTGCTCGCACGTAAATAGGCCATGCTTTATTGCGAAACTGTGGTTACGGGATAAGACAAAATCAGTCACATTTGACGACTTTTAATTAATTTAAGCGTGTTATGATCTCGCTTTAATGGATAGCATGAATTATTAAATTTATATTGATAATGATATTTTAAATTGGTGATTAATAGTATTTCATTGAGAATATTTAAAAATTAGTAATGAAAGATTAATTACTATGTCTTTATTGGCAATAAAAAAACGTCGGATGGCGAATTACGTTCTTTTTAAAAGACCTACCTGTGACCCTTGAGTGGTTAGAATATGCAGCACAACCGATAATTGATTCATAAATAACATTCGTTTATAACATATAATTAATATTACATAAGTCACATATTTTCTTGTTGTATCTTAAAAGCGTAAACCAATAAATATAACAATATTTGTGTAAGTTAAAGATTATCGAACGAAAAGCTCAAAAAAAGGAAAAGGTTGGTAATAAGAAAACTTTAGAAAGTTGACACAAGACTGCTTATATATATATATATATATATATATATATATACACACACACACACACACACACACACACACACACATTTTCGTTAATATATTGTAGGTATAGTTGGTAGGTGGTTCTGATTTCATAATGTTGTTGGTGCTATTCATCCATTCATATTATGAAGTAGTAAAACTGTTATATGAGATGATTTGTCTACATTTAGACATAACGTATTGATATACTTTCAAGGTATTCATTGTTTTTTACCAAAATATAAACTCTTATATTTTCAAATGAGTGGATGAGTTATTAATATTATTTCATACGTATTTGTCTATTTAAGGTTGTATCCATCTATATAATCTGACAATTGTCACTTTTTAATAATTAATTACTGGGCAAATTGAAAAATATAGGTACAACAATCATGCCTGAATTGTTCTATCATGAATAAAAATATACGTTAATACTTTCAATTATTATTGAATATTGTACTCATGCCTATTTCAGATCACCTGTTAACCTGGAGGGATACAATTTTGCATAAAAGGTCTGCTTCATGTTTTAATATACTAAAAATAATATGGCGACCCTGTAAAAATAATTAAGATTCACTTTTAATGAACGCTTAAGTGTTTGACGTTGGCAAGGAAACCATTAATTGAGTGGAACATCAAACATTTTTATTAATGATATTTTTCCTGATTGCGTATAATACAAAGCTCGAATACTCAAGATATAAAAATGTGACAATCGCGATTATTGTCAAAATCTTTAGGTACACACCTGTAGGTAATACATGGATTAATCTGTGTTAAATTGTTTTGCGGATTGGATATATTTAATAGATTGGATGAAATCATGTTACTGGTTGAACACTAGTGTGTTTGTCTGTTGACACTCGGCTCAAAAAGGAAAGTAAAATACGGGCTACACGGCGAGCAGGCAATAAGGAAACGGGATTTGTGTACTCCAGAGAGATCTCCTGTTGAATATCAATGGGTCTGTCGTCGGCCAGGTCTCGGGGCCTTTGGAGGGATGGCTTCCTTTGTAGTCTTTAATCGTAGGCTCACGCCAGCCGAGCAATCTTCAACTGGTTACACGGACTATCAATCTGAGTCTCGGGCCAAAGATTTTATCTGCACAATCTTTATGAAGCTAAAATTGATTATTTTTCAAAGGAGATAATTAAGGTAATTATTTAAAACAACATTGATTACGAAAGTTCTGAACCAAATTATTATACTATTTGAGGAACTATACCTATAACTGCGAGGCAGTAAGAGGATTCTCCTTGTGCATAAAAATGTAAACGTTGGTGGATCGAGGAGCTAAGTTAAGCCCATTTGATCGTACCTCATGTCGTATAAAACACTATCTATTACTACCAGTTATTGTACATATCGTCCAGGGTTCGGT
This sequence comes from Acanthosoma haemorrhoidale, assembly GCA_930367205.1. Classification (NCBI taxonomy): domain Eukaryota; kingdom Metazoa; phylum Arthropoda; class Insecta; order Hemiptera; family Acanthosomatidae; genus Acanthosoma; species Acanthosoma haemorrhoidale. Next base: position 134,618,679 of record OV884011.1, read on the forward strand.
CCTCCAAGGGCGCATCTATGACGCATATGAGTTTAAATATTCAAACAACCGCGTTGATGACCTGAGGATGATGTGGGAAAATAAAAGCGAACCAATTCAACCCCTAGTATTCTGGTTAGTAATCTGCGGATTGGTTCTTAAATGTTTATTATATTTTTTTTTTTTTGTTAAACGACCACTAAAAATCTAATACAAAATTTATTTATTGATTCGTTACTGTCACCTATCGCTGCAACTAGCAAATGTGTTTACTGTAAACATGATAAAATGGTATGTCTGACATTAAGACATACTTACTCCTATATATTCGATGCAATCTTATTGTAATTAATTTACAAGGTATGATTAATTTAGATACAATCGTCCCCGCAGTTACCTTATGTTACCTAGTAACTCAATTGTCGACAGCTCTTGTATGAGTGAGTTTCGGGTGTCCGTTCAGTTAGTCGTGAAAGTTTTTGTGTAATGCAGTGTAATTTTATATTACGCTCGAATATTCTCTCGTTTTTTTTCCTCCTTAAATTAAATTTCTATTATAATTATAACCATCCATCATATAATTAATATTATAAACAAAAACTAATTACCACATTTTGAGGTGTTTTGAAATTCATCGTCAAGAATTTCAAATCGATGGAATCTGATTATGGATACTCAAGAATAAAGAGAGAAAATGAAAAATACGATCGCTCTGATCTGAATGAAAGTGGAGCCTTTTCCTACGGGCTTGGCTAAATAATTCCTACCAGCATTCGATATTTCACATTGTGACCTAAAAAAAAAGTTGAAGGATCTTTAAGTGTATTTTTAGAGACTTTGGCCACCTGCTCGAATTCGAAAGTAGCTCCCGATCCGACTGGAAACTACCGCAACTGCCCAGTGTCCTTCAGAAAGGTATCTCGGCGCTGCGAAGAGGAACCGCGGAGCTGTGCAGTGATTGGCCGGCCGGGGGCAGGTGTGCGAGCCGGCCAAGGTCCCGTTCTCTCTTTGTACTTATAAATACCTTTTGTTCCACTTCTAATCTATGTCCCTACCTCCGCTTATTTATGTCTGTTCTTTGATGAATTTTATGCAGTCCGAACACAGCGTTGATGCACGGCCGCTCTTAACTATCAGTACAAAGAGGGAGTATGTAGATGTTCTTCATGTGACCAGGCAGATCAAGATCGTCACAGGGGAATAAAAAGGCCAGGCCATTGAAATATATGTTAATTTACCGGTGGATGGACGTTACTTTCAACGGTTTTTGTGATGACCGGCGAGTTTCTGTTCAGTGAAAGTCTCTAGGATGGCTTGTTCAGTTGTTGTTCTCCATTTAACAGGGAACCTTATCAATCGTCGTTTTATTTGGCCTTATAAGGAGAAGAATCTAAAAAACGGCTTGGCCCTAGCGCCTTCAGCTCATCCCCACTCCAACACACCCTTCCTCCTGCACTTGATTCCCATTGACATAGACATAGACAGTTCTCAAATGACTTTTAGTTGTTATACATAGACATAATTTTTGAGTGTTAAACGGAATTTTTATATCGTATTCACCTACCATGCTTTGCTGCGACGCACTCAGTCAAGGTCAGTAGTAATGAAAGTAATTTTTTAAATGTGTAAACTGAAAATAATATATTATCTATGTTTGATTGAAATATTGCTTCTTATTTTTTGTAATCACAAGTGGAACGTTCATCCTGTTTAGTAAGCTATCTTATCAGTCAAGAACTGGGGTGTGTTTAAGTGGTGGAAGTGCATTGCGGGCTGAGCCTACTGTGCAGGAGCCCATCCCGAAATCACTCCAAAATTCTCTATCATATGTCCTATGGTTGCATTAGACACTTATAAATTTGGAGTTTCCAAAATTACTTATCCCGTACTGATTCATAATACCAAGGTAAAGAAAGAAGCTATGTTGAAACTTTTATCATTTATCAATGTTCACCAACAAAAATATGAATGTAACCAATTATCAGATTAATGGCCAAGCCCAAAGCGAAAACCTTTACATTTTTAACAAAGTTTACCCCCAGGTATTATATTATACAAGTCGAAAATTCGTGCCCATTTTCATAATTTTTAACCTCTTAATGATCAGAAGCCATTTCAGAATTTTTTATAGAAGATATGATTTTTACATGTAGTTTAGGAACCAGTTTGGTCAATTGTTCAATGCAGTGATTATTATAACTTATTATTTTATTTCTTATTTGACTCTAATCACTTCCTCTCGTGCTCATATTGCTATTAAAGTTGTCATGTCTCATAAAACGACCTTAATATCAGTTATATGCAATTATTCACCCGTGTTTACCTTAAGTAAGCAAATATTGTTTTCACTGTGTAATAAAAACTAACAAAGAAATAAGCGAAACCCGTTAGGGAAATTTCATGTTTTTTTTTGTTATTCCTTCATAACCAAGAATAAATAAATTGAGCTAAAAACATTTAAAGTGGATGCAATTTGGCTTCAAAAAAGGAACCCAAAATAAATTAGTGCATTCAAAGCGTTTCAATAGATCCTGGTACAATTTAATGGAGTTCATAAATCAGCTCTGCGGCGACTATTACTGGAATCTGATTCCAATTTAGCCTCAGTGGGGTATTATGCTTGAGGGATAAGCCGGATTAACAAGCTGTTATAGCTTAACTACAAGACAAAGAGAGGGGATTATAACTTGGTGCCACGGTTGGGGAGCCGGCAAGCTAGCGTGAATATCCCGAATGTCTCTTTGCTCAGCTACTGCTTCTTAGAGCTATAGTGATGTGGGGCACTGCCGATGTATCGAACCGCTATACACAGCGCAATTTTTCTAATCCGAACTAATTGTAGCTAGAAGATGTACGGGTTAGTGAAAAATACTGATTAAACAGGTTGGGGAAAAATAAACCATAGGCATACTTTTATTGTATGTAATGAAAAATAAGTTTAATAAAATATTCAAAATGTAGTACATATCTATAATACGAGGGTGGTCTGAAAAGTTTCCGACCTAACAAAGATACAAGACGTTTTTTCAGAATATTTTTTTTTTATTTTTCAACATAGTCTCGTTGTAACTCTACACACTTCTCCCAGCGATGCTCCCATCTCTGTAACCCGTCCAAATAGTACTCGGCGTTTTTCTCTGCAAAGTAATCGTTCACGAAGGTTATTGCCTCTTCATTTTACGAAAATCTCTGTCCTCCGAGCGCAATTTTTAGATGAGCGAACAAAAAGAAGTCGCTTAGGGCTAGATCTGGTGAGTAAGGCCGATGGTCAAGCAGTTGAAACCGTAATTCATGGATTTTCGCCATGGCAACCGCTGAGGTGTGAGACGGTGCGTTGTCTTGGTGAAACAGGATTTTCTTTTTCTGCAAATGTGGCCGTTCTGCCTTCAGCTTGTCAAGTAATGATGCGTATTATGCTGCTGTGATGGTTTTTCCTTTTTGAAGAAAATCGATTAAACTAACTCCATGACTATCCCAAAAACAGTCGTCATCACTTTCCCAGCCGAAAAAACAGTTTTTGCTTTTTTTGGAGCCGGTTCCCCCGTTGCAGTCCACTGTTTGGACTGTATTTTTGTTTCGGGCGTATAATGGTGTATCCAAGTTTCATCCACAGTAATTAATCGGCGCAAAAACTCGGATCTATTGCGCCTAAACTGCGCCAACAGAGCGTTGGAAATGTTCATGCGAGCAAACGCGGTACCCAACGCGTGGACAGCTTTCACATCTCTAAATGTTGATTTAATATGTGACCAACACGTTCTTTTGACATAGAAATAACCTCTGCTATTTCTCTCACTTTAATTCGACGGCCGTCTAGCACCATTTGGTGAACTTTGGCGATGTTTTCGTCGGTAGTTGGAGTTTTTGGACGTCCCGAACGTTCATCGTCTCCCAAGCTCTTACGACCACGTTAAAATTCAACTGCCCAAAATTTCACTGTGGTAAACGATGGTGCAGAGTCCCCATACACAGAATCCAACTCATCTTTGATTTGCGTAGGCGTTTTGCCTTTCAAAAACAGATATTTAATGGCAGCTCGATACTCGATTTTGTCCATTTTCATAAAAACACTCACATCGACTCACTCAAATGACTTTTACACAACAACTTCGCGTCCAAAATGGCTGAAACTTTGGTGAGTAACTGTCAGCAGATGAACAACGAAATTCACTAGCTTTAATTTACGACTAGTAGATAGTAATAGATGTTTGTTTTGATTTAATTAACATTTTTTTTTAATGCTTATCTCGGAGCTACTGGAGAAGAAGATTCTGTTGCTAGTGCACATCGTTCTCCAAAGCCCATTTGATAGACTAATTGAAATTTCCAATAACTTCTTCATTTTTTCCTGAAAAGGGTGAGGATGGTTCTTCTTCTTCATTTGGTTTATTTCAAAACGCGGTTGAAAGTGAGCTTGTTTTCTTTATTTCCTTCAATCCACTTGGTTACATCTTCTAAGCTCATAATATCAGCAGGTTTTCTTTCTTTGTTCAAGTGAGAAATCATTTTCCGATTGGATTTATCGACAGGAGATGCTTCACAAACACATTCATTGCCCAATATGTTATTCCAAGAAGTCCTTATCAGATTTTCGTTGATTGACTCCCAAGCTGCGCTAAGGAAAAACACCACTTCCATTAGGTTCAATGCCGAAGTCGATATGTCTTCTTCTTGTGATGCTACGTGGGAAAGCAGCTCTTTCTTGTAATGTCAGTGATGTGGTACTTTAAATAAAAGTGTTTATCGAAATTTGCAATTTAAATCTATTTTCCTTTAGACTCTTAATCAATCCATAATATAACAGTTAAAGTTTGGATTAGTGGAGTGTGTGTATTAGTGAGATTGCACTGTATGAGAAATAAGATAAACATAAGTAAGATAAGTATCAAACACGAAAAACGACAGCTAATTCAGTTTCGATGAATATATTAACGCAAATTAATTTTTAAGCAATATAAATAGTCATTCACACGAGTTAAAACCTAAGTGTTACCAATCAGTTATTTTTAATTCCATCCCTCTTCCAGAATCTGAAACAGTACGATAACCTTACGACAGACGATTTTTACAACTTTATAGACTACTTCAAATGCCATCTCATAATAATAAACCAAATAATAATAAAATAAACTTCAAATTTACAAAGTCATGCTAAAAACAATCTGTACATACGAACTGGAGTCTTAGGGCATAGCGAAAAAAATAATCTATTAAACACTCAAGTGCATTCAATTCTTCCAATCAAGTCCTAAGAGCAATATTGAATGGCCCTTACTTTGCACGCACGAACCCTTTATAGCTATCTTAGTGAACCTTGATCTCATTTCTTTTATGTTCACCAAAACATATCCAATCCTTATATCCCCTAGAGCAGCTGTACACATCCACACAATCCAATTCATTGTTATATAGCTTATATCAAAGTGAGTAAATTATTATTATCCAGGGAGTATATTTTTGTAGTTTTATTTTAATAAAAACATCAAAAAAAAAAAATCCTTAAAGTGAGAAGGTATAGAAATGGCGTATTATATGTTTAAGCCGGGTTTAATACAATTATGTGTGCTGCTTTAGCTAGTAGTTTTGCTCACTACTTAGTCAATAATGGAATTCTTATCAGGATGCAGAAGCGAGCGCCAGCAGGTCCTGACTTGTAGGCCGTGCACTGTGAAGGCAGCAGATGGTGTGCCAGCAGTAAATCTATGTTTGAGGAGGCTGCTACATCAATCCTCTTGCGGTCGGGCTCTTGTCCCCATCTCCAGCGGGCAAATTGTTAAGTCCGACTACGGATCCCGCCCATTTGTCTCTATTCTTTGGACCTGTAGATCTGTGCAGCATCTTAGTAACAATTTCATAAAGTGGGCTCCGTTGGCAGCATCATGAAGCTGCGACTAGTTAAATTTGTTTCACCGAGGTACTTGACAGCAAGGAACATCAGACATCGGTATTTAATTTAATTTAACTTTCAAGTTTTTTGTTGTTAGTCATTTGTCTTGGTTATCCATATATTTTGTGGCACCCTTGTGTATTTGTAGGGGTATATCGGAGTGGAAGAAGAATTTTGGCATCACCTTCAACAATAAATTCAAAGGAAACTTTCTTTAAATAGAAAACATTTAATCTTAAATCGCTTCAACCTGATTAATAGATACGGGACAAATGTTGATTTTCATCGTCAAAGTTTCATTCATATCTCAACCGAAACATTTACACTTTTTCTCCATTGAGTTTTGTTATTTTACTCTCTTTATAGTAGTCCTAAAACAAGCTTTAACTTAATATATATAAGGGAGAGAAGAGGCAATATATCTGGTAGAGGTGAAGTGGGCCTGCGTCCACTGTGGTGACACTCGACAGCCGCCAAAATGGCCCTCCGTCCGAAGAGCTACCCTCATTAGAAATACAAGAGGCAGGGCAGTAAAAAGCACGTGAGGTCTCATTACTAGAGCCAGCATGTGTCATTAGAACACTAGGATTTCTTCTTTTAGGATTAATGCGGCTGCATGCTGGGTTCATTCATTTGCTTTAAGTTATTTTTGGCTAGCATAACAGACTTTAGGTGGATAATGGATTTTATTACTTAATGGATTCGTAGTTGACCACATTTTCTTACCCCAAAAGAATACTATTGGGACCCGTGCACAAAACAGGTACTTGATGAATTAGAACAGAAATATTAATATGGTTTAAGCATTTTACAAAAATACTGCACTCTTTTTGAGGACGCATAATATAGACTACACTTGCTTGATAGCGTTTGCTGGGTATCAGCAGAAGGATAGCTCTGTCTGCTGACAGAACGATAGTCGACTCAACGAAGGAAAAATATTAAAAAAATGAATGAAGGATGAAGTGGTTTCATATATGCTGAAACCATGCAGGAAAAGGATACTTCTTGAAAAAGATAGTCGCACAACCAGTGTTAAACTCAAAAACATTTTTACTTCAACGTTCCCTTTCATAGGCTTTAAGAAATAAACGTTGTTCTCGCGGGTGCAAAAACAACTAATAACATAGGTATGTTAATGCCTTTCCCATTACTGCAACTGCTGCTGAATAAGCCTCATTTCGTTTTTTTTGTTGGCAAGAAAGGTTTTCTTTTGAACAATTACTTTCATGTTTTCTTCGAATAGAACTTTTTGTGACACCTCTCCGTTTTTATTCTGCACTGTTAGTACAGTTTAGATCAGTGCATCCATCAGATACCACATCTCATTTCTGAACAAAATAATTTATGACTAGATGAGTGATATGCTATATACAAAGCAGATACTGTTTGTTATATGCTTAAATGTTACATTCATACAACGTTTTTCACTTTACCTTGCATTGGTGTATTTATTTGCACTATTCAATATTACTCATTAATAAACTGATTTAACAAAAATTGCGTACATTTCCGTTTTTTACTCTCCTTATCTCCTAAAAAAATGAAAAGGAACATTTTTCTAGGAAATGTTCTATATAAAGTATTTTTAGCTAAAATCACTACTTTGAGAGATATTTGGGAAAACTCCCAATAAATACCTTTAAGCCACCACGCCCCTCACCCTCGCGCTCACCCTTGCGCTCACCCCCCACCCTCAGGGACGTTTAGTATTATGTACAAAGGACTTCCTCAAAACTAAGAGCAGCATACATTTTTTTTTCTAATTTTAGCCTTCGGTGCTTGGACTACGATGGGAGACGGTACTGAAGGACGTCCAGTTCCATTGAGGACCACATCAACAAAGAAGTAAGTAAATAACATTAGAAATTCATCACCCACTGTAAGCACTTATCCAATGCAATAATACCCTTCAATATTTGTCTTATGAATCAATTTGACTATGTAATATAATATCTTTTACGTCTGGGGACTTATAATATTTCTTATAAACAATAACTTAAATAATCGGTTTATCAGAGCCCCATTTGACTGAAATGACCTACACCATTGTGTTGAAAAAATTGACTTATTTTTTAACCAAGTTATAAGAAACTGTACTGTAGTATTTTAGGTTAGGTTCAGGGTAATAAAATTTAACGATATTGACATCCATTGCTAAGGAACACTTCTTTATTTAGTTTTAACAGAAACAAAATACAACACTATAAAAACTGAGAGAGAGATTTTTCTCAAGTCCTTCTATCTCCACACTCGGCACTTGACTATCTACAACAAACACAATCTCACACACAAGCTTCAGTTAATACCTTAATCCGTTAAGGTTAAGTTAATTCGTCAGCACTGGACGGACGAAACCTCAGCGATCAATAAGGCCGTTACAAAACAGTTAATTAATAAAAGACATATACACACTCAAAATAGGACTTGCTGACTTTTTGAGTTACGAAGTCAGATGGGCTTAAAATGTTGGTGCATTAACTGTATTTCTTTAATATGGTAGCTGTTTTGATTACGTCTTGAAAAAATAGTAATTTTTCATGATATATCCTAGTTATAGACTACTGGGTGCGAAGTAAGTTCATCGAATATATAAATAAAAATGATGTAGTTTCGAGGCCCTGGAGACAGGACGAAATGAAGTTAAGGTCACGTTAGCAGCCCTAATGCTCGACACGGTGCTAATGAAGAAGTGCACGCGGTCTAGCTAATGTGGATTGTGGAAGGTTCGATTTACCCGATGTCCCAGCCATAACTTTGGCCTCAGCACTGGCCCAGTGGCGTAGGCTACGTAACTCCAATCTTTATGAGGCCTGGTGTAAGCGGTTCTCCTGATGTCTTGTGGTGGAACGATATCAATTATTTAATACTTAAAATTACTTAATTTAATTAAATCATTAATTAAAATGATTTTAGGGAATGTAGCTTAACAAATCGATTTCAAAATATATTTTGACGAATAAAATAAAAGCTAACCAACAGGACATCAAAAGAAGTTCACTTCAATCACAGATAAAGATCACATCACTGAATATATTTTATATTCAATTGTAATTCGATACATAAATTTAAGATTGCTAAAAATCACAAGCACCATCTTTTCCCTCCGTTTCATTCTAACGTAACTTTTCCTTAGAGTAAGTAGTATAGATGTTTTATATCCTTAAAAAACTCTAATATTACATTTATATCACGAATATGGATGCAACTTTAACAGGCTTTTAGCGCCAGTAATAAATAAAGTTTTGGAAAGTAGTCATATTTTGAATATTTTCTAATAATAAGTAATTATGTGGAAATAAAATGTAACGTTTTGGAAGAACGTCTTCAAAACATGTATATGTTTATATATATCTGATATGTAACTTTACTAATCAGTATTTGTTTTGACGTTTCGTTTTCAGTTCAGGAGGTAAGGAAATTGCTTCTACACAGTTCCGGATGTTTTGACCCGACTTCCACGCTAGTTGGGTAAGCGGGGGAACTCGTAAACACTGAAAACGAGAAACAATGTTCCAATGACGTGAGGGAAGGAATGAGGAAAAGGCGAGCCGGGGGAACTCCAGTGAATAATGGCTGGAGCCCTTGATGGAGACAAATGACGATGTCAGGGCGGCAACTCTGCCCTATTCTATTCGGCGTAGGTCAACTGTACGATCCAGGAGTGGGAGTCGCATAGTCATAGTTAACCAGACCTATATTTTGCTAAATGTTAAAGACAATCCAACAGAATCACGATGGGTCTTTCAACCAAACTACAATTAATTTATTACGAGTTTCTTCTGTTTGTCAGAAGAACCGAAACGTATACCCAAACAAAAATAAACAGGTTTGAACATATAGCTGATAGAATGGCTGAATCACCCGGAAATGATACTATTCTCAACCATCAATAATACTTGTCAAGAAAGATGGGGCAAAATAACTATTGTGGGACAGATATGAGGTTCAAAGACTACCAATGTTTGTTTCTAACTATTTAGATCATTACTATCAAAACCAACCTGAAAAAAACGTCATTAACAAATGTCAGCTCAATTTCAATTTATTATGTTTGCTCAATAAATTCCCCATTACAAGGAGTTTCGCTTATTAATGATTACCTTAGAAAAAGTATTTTGACTGAGTCAGTCCCAGAGTTCTACTCCCAAATTCCGATCTGAAGTTTTTCTTCAAGCTGCCCCTGCACAAACACTAGCTTAATAAATTAATAACATGTTAAGGATTAGTAGTATAGCGTAAAATTAAGTGATATTTCAGTAGCATTTCTGTTTTAGACAAATTTAACTTGAATATAAAACGCAATTATTATAAATGTGGAAATAACACTTTGCAATAGAAAAATGGGAGGGTGTCTTTACTATAAACAACAATATAATGGAACAGTAATAGCTAGATATTGACATTAATATTAAATTAAACAATAATAAGTACATTAAGAGTTTTATAAAGCTAAGTGGGTGTGCTAAACTAATAGATGCGGTACATTCAATCTTAAAGTTCCATTTATTTATTAATGGGTGTGGTTTTATCAAACTAGGAATGGAACGATAGATTTTATATTGTTACTCGTTTAGAACTAGTTGGTAAAGCACCCGAGTGGATATTGGAGAGGTCCTAGGTTCATGTGCAGATCCTGCCAGTATATTTGTTGGCCAATAATTATTAATACTTAAATTTTCTTTAGCTTCGCAAATTATCAACTAATGGAATTCATTAGTTTCGTACTGAACCAGGAGCATTATTGAAATGAATGTACACAACAACTTCATTCAGGGGCATTGTTCCCTAAGAATAACTAGAAAGAACAGAGTAGGGATGTCTAGCTGACAGAAAAAAAAAAATAACATTATAGAGATTTGATAAGCATATGAACTTATGTTTAATAGGATGTGTTACGGCTTTGTACAAACGAGATTACTTCAAGGAACCAACAACAAAAAGTTAAAAAGAAAAAAAGAATAGCGATGAAAAAATAAAAAATTAATGAAACGTAGCTATTGGGGAAAGAGTAAAGAATGTTGCGGGGATGGATGAAAAATTAAGAAACAGAAAAATAACTATGAATTACGAATTGGTCGAAATAAAAAACTGGTAAATCTCGGCTTTAAGATTGGGAGAGTGGATGAACGACGAACATCGAAGGAAATAGATTACAAGAGGTTATTGGCACGGATAAGGAAAGCAGAGATGTGAGAAGAGATATAAAGATCGGAAGGGTGGGACCTACTATTGCAGGATTGTTGATTTGAATTGGCAGAAATCGTAAAGCGGCTAAGGGTAAGGGGGCTTTTTCGTCACGATAGTATAGAAGAGGAGGGACCCAGGCAAGTATGCGTGTCGGACAGAAAAAGGTTCCAGCTATCCGAATTCGGAGAATTGCCGTGAAGTAAGTCTTTAGGGATTCCGAGTATGAAACCAATTCATCAGCAGCATTAACCAAGCATCGAAGACCTCTGAGAGACCACCATACACCATGCAACCGTAGGCAAAATGGTGAAATACAAGAGAGGAAACCAGGAATTGGCGAGTAAGTAATGGGAGGAGATGTCGGGATCGATTGAGCAGTTTAAGGGTAGAAATGTGGTATTTCTAGAATAAAGCCTGCTCAAGGACCAAATCGAGATTTTTTTGATAATTGGAAATTTTTGGTTAAAGGTAAATTTGGGTGTATATAAGTGGGATGAGCAGTGGTGGGTAGATGTATGAAGTCGTTGATGTAGACATAGAAAAGTAATCGCGATATAGATGAACCCTTACCTACACCCTATGACAATGAAAGAGGTTGGGATACAAGTTGATCAGGGATGAGTACTACCTGGGAGCGATTAGAGATCGATGATTTAAACCAACTGACGGCGATGTATTTTTTTCTTTCATAGCCCTTTTAAATTTACAGATAATTATAGATCCTCTGGCGAATCTATTTACAAATTATTTTTGTATTTCCTGTAGCATTGCTACATTATTATATAAAGGTTTTGTTATTTTATAAAAATTATATAATGAATAAACAAGTATAATGATACACATTATACGTGACTGGACTAAACTGACTAATATAAGTGTTTTTTTATCAAACTTAAAACTAACTTACATACTAATTCTTAACCTAATTTTCCCCGACAGTCTGTTGCCATCGATGCAGGAGGGGTCATAGTGTAAAACACTGGGTTGGCTAGGTGCTGCAAAAAGTTTGATGTGTCTCCGGCTCACCCACCGACGGCACACCAAGGAACGGGTGCAGGTCAGCGTTCTTTAACCTCTCGAGAGAGGTATTTCGGACCACCTTTCACATGATCCCATTCTGGAAATGTTGGTGACATTTGGCTGTATTATCAGTCAAGTGGGTAAATAGTGGGGCACCGTACAGCAGAGCTGGCCGGAGGACAGATAGATCATCAGTTTGAGACGAAGCGACAGGTTGGGTGAAGTTAGCAAGTGCGATAGTCGGTAAGACCTGTGTCGTATTTTTTCTATTTTATTACTAAAATGAGTAGAGAAATGGAGATGCCTATCCATTTTTATACCCAGATAGTGCATTGAGAAAGCTGGTGAGTTCTCTTGCCCTCCCACGCTATATGATTTTAGCAAGGATGTTTTCCCCTTTTGGAGGGAGAAGATTACGCAGTCGGTCTACCCTGCGTTTACACTGATGTTTAAGATGCCCAGTCTGTCACTGATACCGTTACTGACTCAGCCTGTGTAAGAGCTCTTTGTGCACTCATGTTGCTACTGTAAAGCGATTACAGTAGCTTTCTTATAGTTTGTGCCAACAATTTCAGATGTAAACATGCTGAAAATAACCGGAGACAGAACCTCTCCTTGAGGAACTCCACAAGTCAGAGGGAATGGGTTAGAGAGGCAATCACCCACCCGTACCCTAATAGATCTAAACTTCAAGAAGGAAACCAACATGGTGTATAGTTGCTAGGGGCATTCCCAGTCGCAAAGCTGTCGGCACAGCATCCCGTGTGACACTGAATCGAAAGCCTGCGTGAAATCCAACCAGATCATAGCAGTTGCTGTGTTCTTGTTGATACCGAGGGAGGCTTTCGTCTGTACCTTCACAAGCGGATGCTCTGTACTCAGATGAGCCTGAAAACCTGTCTGCTCGTACGGAATGATAGCATTTTCCGAACAGAACTCCTTCAGGTAGTTCAGTATTATCTTTTCGAGAATGTTCCCCATGTGAGGGCTGTCAGAAAAGTTCATCAGTACTAGTTTCAATAGAAGGATGGATCAAGCGAGAGTGTGGATTGCCTTGGGGTTTATTTTGTAAATTATATTTCTTATGGTGAATTTTAGATGATAATTGATGATTGTTGTTTTCTTTCAGATCTTAAATTCATGTTATTAGCATTACTGTTATGGGCTCTGTACTTTGAAGTGTTGCTGCCTGACTGAGAGCAGGATTATACTCCAAAGTTCCTTGCCCTGTAAACCAAAAGGAGCTAATTCTAAAATACAATTCTGCGTTTTTATCATTATCTATGTAAATAAATATTTAAAGCACAAGTATTGTAACATTATGTTAAATTAAGCTATATTTGTATTTTATCTTGCTAAGACATAGTTTGTTCAGAAGCCCATGACGGAAAAAAAATTATATTGACTACCACGGTCTTATAAACATTAAATAAAGAACATTGGTTAATTCTATAAAATGAGATTGCGCTTAAGTCAGAGAACATTAGAAAACAATGTCAAAAAGCTGAAAATCAAATATTATTTTATGAGATGGAAGAGAAACAAGAATGCGAATTTAATAAGTGAGAAAACAAACCATACCAATACATGAACAATTTATTTTTGGAATTGATGTAGTTAGTAGTTACACCTATGTCATTACTATAAATAAAAATAATTAACTTTGAATTGCATTGATATAACAGCATAGACTACTTACAGTTACATTACATTACATAATAATTACAATATATAGGTAATTACTGGTTACCCCTTTGTCATGGTTGATCCGAGGCAGCTGTATTTATTACAATCCCCTTGCCGGTTAAACAAGGTGGCCAATATTCATTTTTCTATCTTTGTACTATTATTTACTTTTAAAAATATCCTAATTTTATCATTTAATTTGAAATTATAACGAAACATTGTAATTAGAACAAGAAACTGTAATGAGTGTTGGCATTTCTATGAAACAACCACAACCATTTAATCTTGGTTTTTAATGCTATGTACATCATTTATAATCTGTGCAAACCTTTATAAGCTGTGTATACACATCTTATTGCGTATAGAAACATTTAGAAAATAATGAATTAATTTCATAATTGGAATTAAATATTTTGTGAAACTGATAATAAAATGATAATGATAATAAAACCGATCGAATCTTAGAATTCTAAGTGTCGTTGACAAAACTGTTGGCAACAATGAGAAACCTGATAATTTTCTGACCTGATATTAGCAAATCGTGATACACATATAATGAATGTTATAATTGTGTATATTTTCTTTTAGATGATGATTTCATTTATCATTATTTTATGTTTTATCATGTTTTTAGTTAAATTTGCCAAAGTTAGGGCTAAATATAACCTTAATTTAAAGATTGGTGAGATACAGCCACACTATCTTGAAGGAAGAATATTTCATGGCCATACCTTAGACTAGAACCGTTATTTGTTATTTAAAATAGTGTTAAAATAATAAATAACAATTTTCATTTTTCTATTGCGAACTTTGAAAAGACTTTACAGATCAAAACCATTTCAAGTAAATAAAAAAGGGCTTCCACGGTACGAGATATTTTACTCTAGATAAAATAAAGGAGGGAGGAGAAAGGGGAAAAAAAAAGAAGAAGAGGGGAACTAACTCAATAATTCAGAGAAAGACATTGGGGTCGAAAATTGTTGTGTATACGTTAATAATTTTCCAGGGAACACAGCCTCGTGAAAAATACAGTTGGTAGTAAAACATGAGGAGGAGCCATAAACAACTTGCAACAACGGACCAGCAGATAAAATACGACATTCAGCCTGGTTGGTCGATAGGGTCGGACGATCCGGCAAGCTGGCGATGGCTTTCCCATTCACACCGTTCACATAATTAGCGCATTACATCATAATTGTAATTGCATAGAATCTTATAAACCATAGTGATGTTTTCATTTGTAGTTGTTCGTAGAAGTACAATGTGTTTTGTCAAATACCTAATATAATTGGTGAAAATTATAAGCTCTCAAGTGAAAATTAACAAGTTTATCCTTGATGAGTGTGAAATTATGTTTTATTATTTAATAGATTTGTTTGAAACTGATACTGACCAAAATAGGTAACTACGATTCTGTAATAGTAGTTTTATATGTAAAACATTGAAAGATAAGAAACATCATCTAGGAATGTTGTTGGTGCTCGTAGTGAACATAATCAAGATATTTCATTTGATACCCTACTCCTAAGATTTTGTTTGTTCTTATTACCTAATGATTAATTAATGATACTTACACATGTATGTATGTATGAAACTATGTATGAAACTATGTATGAAATGACTATAATTTTCACGTTTTCCTTATAGCAAATATATCTCTACCTGGAATGATCCTTTTATTAACTAGTTAATTTGATATTTTTTTTGCCTTAATGAGAAAGGAATCGTTTCATAAAAATGGACTATAGTGAAATTAATTTATAGTGAATAATTTATGTATAAGTGTTGTGGAATACAGGAGTATTTTCCATCTTCCTTGCAATAATCGGCTTTCCCTATCTCCCAAGCTCTGGAGGAATTCAAGTAAAACCTTACTACAGTAAAAGTAAGTAAAACAGTAAAGAAAATAATCAGTACTATATATAAAAATGTGGCAGACAGTGTACAAGTGTTCTGAACTGCCCGTGCCTGTTTGTAATGGTCGTCACGTTTTCGAATTTTCTACGGAGAATGGAATATTCAAAGGAAACTGAGAAGGGTAGGGCAGATACAATTCGTTCGTTATTGAAGCAGTCGAGGAAATCAAGTTATCCAGGCTAAAGAGGATCCAAATCACAAGAACAAAGAGAATAACCAATTGGCACAGGGCAGAGAGGTTTTTCTCTTTTTATTCGTAAAGGGGGAAATTCCTACGAGAATTCTTGTCATAGAACAAATAATATTACGAATATATTTTTGGATATATCAGTCAACCTGTATTGACTTCTCTGATGGCTTTTGAAATATGATTATTATAAACATGATATTGTTACTTTGGCAATTTTTTTAAAAATATACAATTTAACATACATTCGAAGGCTCGCTTGCTATCATAATTGCATATGTAATTACAATAGCTTGTGATGTAATTTAATTATAATTACATACCAATACATGAACAATTTATTTTTGGAATTGATGTAGTTAGTAGTTACACCTATGTCATTACTATAAATAAAAATAATTAACTTCGAATTGCATTGATTTAACAGCATAGACTACTTACAGTTACATTACATTACATAATAATTACAATATAGCAAATCGAACAATAGTAGCACGTAGTTAACAAATAATTTGAATATATGAAGGCTCTAAGAAATATCAGGTTGGCCAAAAGTCCGTTCGGTTTTTGTCGTCACGAAACTTCAAGCAGTCTAATATGTAGCTAACTTCAGTCCGCCCCTTGCGAGTGCGCTCTCGTCAGATACTAGACACTTCAACGTAGTTTGACGTGAAATTCCGACGAGACTGGTTCTATTTTGTGTGTTTAGGATCATCCTGAAAATGGAAAACCAAAACGGACATTATCGACACCTCATGCTTTTTTATTTAAAAAAAGGCAAGAAAGCAAAGAAAACTTGCAGGAAGATATGCGCTGTATACGGAGAGGATGCTGTTTCAGGACGTGTGTGCTAGAAGTGGTTTTCTAGATTTTGATCGGGAAATTTTTCGGTTCAAGACGCATATGGAAAAATAAATAAATAAAGCAATTAAAAAAATGTAACTTAGACTTGCGAATTAAAATATAAATAATACAAACATAATTCATAGTATATAATAATAAGCCTACTCCCTATCCTCTCAAAAATATTTGAGAAACTCATTCAACCGTTGTTGATCACATCTCCTCAGCCCTTAAAACCAAACAGTATTGCACTGCTGCCTTTCTTGATATAGCTCAAGCTTTTGACAGGGTTTGGCACGCAGGTTTACTCTACAAGCTCAAAAGATATTTACCACAGACCAAAGTTCGCTGTGCTTTAGAATATTATAACTACTATCCCATTAAAGCAGGAGTTCCACAGGGCAGCGTCCTGGGCCCCATCTTCTATAACCTATACACCGCTGATGTCCCCTCTACTCCCAATACCTTCTTGGCCACATTTGCAGATGACATTTCAGTCTTGTCATCCCACTCAGACCCTGATATAGCATCCCATAACCTTCAAAAACATCTTGACGAGATCGACTATTGGTGCAACCAATGGCGGATCAAAGTTAATGAAGCAAAATGTTCCCACATTACCTTCACCCTTTGTCGCAAGTCTTGTCCACTAGTTTATTTTAATTCTATTCCTCTCCCTGTATCCGAGACAGTACGGTACTTAGGCTTCCATCTCGACAAACGACTGACCTGGAACCCACATACGAGACTAAAAAGACAAGAACTAAAAATACGCTTTGGACAACTGTACAGACTACTTCAAAGGACATCCCATCTCTCAATAGAAAATAAACTACTAATCTACAAAGTTATACTTAAACCAATCAGGATATACGGAATAGAGCTATGGGGGACAGCAAAAAAGTCGAACTTCAAGCGTATCCAATCCTTTCAATCAATAGTCCTGAGAACAATTGTAAATGCCCCTTATTATGTCAGCAACAAAACCCTTTATAACGACCTTTATATACCCTACATTCTAGAACTCATCCCTTCCAAGCTTATGAAATTCCACAGTAGCCTTTCCAACCGCCCTAATCCTGTAGGACAGTCATTGCACTGCGCCACTCATCCGTATAATCCTCCTCGGAGACTGAAACGGCAGTGGCCTCGTGACCTGCTATAATCGCGTGACAGTGGGAGTCCTGGCAATGGCCAGTTTCTCCAATCATGTCCTGAGCGTGTGTGGCTCTCGCGCTCTTGGTCAGTCTCCACTGGCTAGTATCCGGTGACGCGGCTGATGGAGGAGCGTGGGGGACTTCCCAAGACTCCGCTTTCTTTTCACATGTGGACTTGGGAGGCCTCTGGGCTGTCTGTAAATATTGTATGAATGAGCGAGTGAATGATGAATTGTAAATATGGTATGAATGATAGTATATCTTAATTACTTATTGCCTAGCAAGGCAGATTGTAATTTTAGCACAATAAAGGAATTATACAGTATATAATAACTATTTATTGAACAATGTGTTGCAGATAAATTTATAAAAAAATATATTTTTAATTTTTAGTATGAGAAGCCTTTACCCTAAGGAGCCAACGACGTTATAAAGACGTCATAGTACCTCATACACTCAAATTAGCTCAATTTTTTTGGAATTTTGCAATTTTTATAAACAGTAGTGTTTTTTTGGTCATTTCTTATCACCTCCTGTAGAATTCCGATGATGGTTAAGTTTTCTCTTGCGATGTCATATTTGGGCCAATTAAAGTGTCTAGCCTCAATTGAACATAGCTTAGTTCACCTGTTGATGCTTCCAAGTATACTTCATATACTGATAAATATTTGATAATATGGGTAAACATAGAAATACTAACATAAACTTTATAATATTCTTTAGTTAGACGAAATATTTTATTGGAATGCTTGTTGATTTGGTTGTGACGCCTGCTGTTTAAATACAATGCAAAATTACTGTTTGCCCACAGCCCAAAAACAAACACAAGGGCTTTCCACAACGGTTGCTGTCAATATATTTGGTTAAAATGTAATCAATAGGTACAAAAATAAAAAATAATCATGCTTTATCATGAGTGTTGCTTGTTATCTCTGGTGCGTCTAAATGTGAACTGTATAAATTATCTTCACATTGGGAACTGTTGTATTTCTAAAATTGACAGCCATATCGAAATAACTCATCAGAAAACTCAGATCGCGTTCTATGACTGAAGCTCTGATCGCTGAGAACATACCGCAGTGAATAAATGCTGTGAGGTTATAAGTTCCTCTATGAGGAAATGTTCATAGATGAGACAACTTTTATGGTCACTGGCACGTGGATAATTGTAATTTCCTTTTCTGTCTTTAAATTTTAATTTGTTTGTTGTTGAGGATGAGATGTTCTTTGAGCTGGAAGAGACCAGTCTTATTTTGAGGCAAGTGTGGGTTTTTCTTCACATCTGTTGTTCGTTTGAATATTAAAACATCACCTATGGTCAGAATGATACAAAATGTTTTAACCTCACTGGTTATAAGATTGGTTAATAAACAATAACCCATCCAGCCTACCAATAAAAGCACAGTGTATGAAGTCTATACACATATATCAAAAGTAAAAAAACAACATAACTAACTGGCCTAGGCACAATTTTAACCATTTACTACGGCTTGACTAAACAAAACACATAAAAAAAAAAAAATACGACTTTGTTATATTCACTAATGCGAATACTATAATATAAAGGACTCTAAACTGGAAAGAGCTGAACTCTTAACGTTGAGATTAAGCTGACGGGAATGTTGTGTCAGAAGATTGAATTTTGGGTGGCCCACCATTATTTCGTCATAACATTCCCCTGTATTTTTTTCTTCACAATTCTTGATGATTTTTTATACTTTACATTTCAAGTGGTTAAATAATTATAAATAGACAAAAAATGTATATTTCAGTTGTCATTAGAGATATCTCAGCATTAATTTACATTTATGAAATCCCCTCATCTAACACGTTGTTATTTGACGTTGAGCTATTGGTGGTTTTATTAAATTATTATAAATG
The DNA here is from genome assembly GCA_930367205.1 of Acanthosoma haemorrhoidale. NCBI lineage: Eukaryota > Metazoa > Arthropoda > Insecta > Hemiptera > Acanthosomatidae > Acanthosoma > Acanthosoma haemorrhoidale. Next base: position 134,638,426 of record OV884011.1, read on the forward strand.
TTTTGGAATAGTACTATTTCTATTTAAATTTAACAATTTTTGAAACATTTTAAGGTACATGAAACACACCTCACATCGACTAAATTGGAAATACACTGTGCTTTTATTGGGAGGCTGAGTGGGTTATTGTTTATTATCCAATCTTATAACCAGCGAGGTTAAAACATTTTGTATCATTCTGACCATAGGTGGTGTTTTAATATTCGAACGAACAACAGATGTGAAGAAAAACCCACACTTGCCTCAAAATAAGACTTGTCTCTTCCAGCTCAAATAACATCTCATCCTCAACAACAAACAAATTAAAATTTAAAGACAGAAAAGGAAATTACAATGATCTACGTGCCAGTGACCATAAAAGTTGTCTTATCTATGAATATTTCCTCATAGAGGAACTTATAACCCCACAGCATTTATTCACTGCGGAATGTTCTCAGCGATCAGAGCTTCAGTCATAGAACGCGATCTGAAGTATTTTGCGAAGTTTTCTGATGAGTTATTTCGATATGGCTGTCAATTTTAGAAATACAACGGTTCCCAATGTGAAGATAATTTATACAGTTCACATTTAGACGCAGCAGACATAACCAGCCAATATAAGAGATCGGAAGTGATAAGATGAGTTTCCAAGACAGGAGGGAGATGAAAGTGGTTCGGTGTGAGATTTCTGGTCCCAAGAACCATCTACTCGTGCTTCATCCCAAGGATATGAGTCAGTCGTCATCTCACAGAACAGCGATAAGGTGCCAAGGATAGGATGGGGCAGCTACATGAACATACATACATCACCTTCACAGGTAGCAAGAATCTGACCTACCTGTGCTAGTTGGAAATGAGGAGACCTATAGACGTTACTCAGCTTATTTTTTTCGTATTGGAAATGAATTACAAGGTCCCGCTCAGATAAGAATCAGGATGGAATACACCCCAGAGTGAGGAGAATCGCGACTCTGAAGAGAGCAGTAGAACCCTCTCACTTTTGGTACGAGACAAGGTAGAGCGTTGTAACAGCCAACTGACCAAAAGCAGGTGTCAGTAAAATTAAAAATAAGGGCTAGCCTATGAAGGTTGTCTATCGTAGAGTATTTATTTTTTTGAAAGCCACCGGTAGATTATAAAGCACATCATTGAAACATTTAAATCATTCCTACGTATTTTGATATGCTTTCATTACAAATAAAAAATGTATAAAGCATTTTTTCAGAATAAAAAGAATTATATCCAAGGGCTCTTTCTCTTAAAATTACACGTTTATACTTTCTCTCAGCAATATCTAAAAAATACTACTGTTTCGATTAAAATCTTCAACTTTCTAGAGATTTTCTTTCTGTGTTTTTTTAGGATAATATCTTTTCCCCCACTATATAAATTCATTTAAGGGATCGTTTTTATGACTCCATAATGAAAAAATAATCAATTGTACAATACCTCTATTAAGTATTGATTAGTAATATAATCAGCATTGGGGAATATTTAATTAGATCTGGTGCGGCTGGTGGTTGATATCCAGCAACAGATTTTACTGACTACCGTCAAATGGGACGACTATTGTCAATGGGATGAGAATTGACGGTATAGTTCCTAACAACGAGGCAACTATCCAGACACTTCTCACCTTATGGACAATAGTCACCCCGTATGACGGTTTTGAATTTTGTAGTTTATTCTGTAATCCTTGGATGTTAAAGTTAAATGTAGGTAATTTTATATAGATCGTGTTAGGGCAAACTATCCATAAGATGGTTTATTAAAATCAAATTAGCCCTAAACTTGGGAAGAATGCCTATAGCTCGTTGCATAAATCCCTTTCACTTTGCAGTGTTATTGTTGTCCTGCATAACGAACCCACTTTCTTCTATTACATTACATTTAATTTCGAAACAGACACAAAGAAATATTTCTTGTATAAGGTCTGTCGCATAGTAATAGTCACATTTGATTAACTGCGGAACTTACGCGGAGTGGTGCATATAAGAATGTCAAGCTGTACTGAACATGCTCTCCTTAAGTAGAAAGCAGCCCTTGCTGTTCTGCTTAGCATGCATTGCACTCTGTTTCAACTTGTTTGAAGCGTCCAGGGAGTATTTTCTTCAGTACTGGGGCCTCAGCATCAGCTATTGCACAAATATCGCATGAACAACGGGATAAATATTATCTTCCATATTAATCGTTTATTTCATGGACTAATGGAGATTAATATAAATAAGCTTGGAACAAAAGTTTGCAAAAGTTTTCAAAATGAATTATTCTTTAATATTAAGTGCTCTGTAATATTAATTAAAGTATTTTATTATTGAATTTTCTACTCGTAGGCAGTTTACTGATGGCCTTGGGTGACCTCATTAAGTCGTTACGCTATACATTATTACATCACCAATTTTGGCTGTAAGTCCGCTGTGGCTTAGAATATTCTAATTACTATCCCATAAAAGCTGGAAGCAGACTACTTCAAAGGACATCCCATCTCCATATAAATTACAAAGTTATACTGAAGCCAATCTGGACATACGGAATAGAGCTATAGGGGACAGCAAAAAAGTCGAACATCAAGCGTATCCAATCCCTTCAATCAAAAGTCCTGAGAACAATAGTAAATGCCCCTTATTATGTCAGCAACAAAACCCTTCATAACGATCTTAATATACTTTACATTCTCAAACTCATCCCTTCCAAGTTCATGAAATTCCATAGTAACCTATCCAACCACCCTAATCCCCTGGTCATTGCACTGCACCATTCATCCAATCCTCCTCGGAGACTCAAGCGGCATTGGCCTCGTGACCTGCTATACATGCGTAACAGTATCCTGGCGATGGCGAGTTACTCTAATCATGTCCTGAGTGTATGTGGCTCTCACGCTCTTCGTCAGCCTCCACTGGCTTGAATCCGGTGGTGTGGCTGATGGAGGAGCGTGGGGGACTTCCCAAGACCCCGCTTCCTCTTTCGCAAGCGAGGGAGGTGACAACCATGTGGATTTGGGAGGTTTCTGGGCTGTTTGTAAAATAGTGTATGAATGAGTAAGTGAATGCGAATTGTAAATATATTATGAATGAAAACATTTATCACAATTACTTATTTCCCAATGAGGGAGATTGTAATTTTATCATAATAAAGTTGTTTTTATCAATTACAATTTTGGCTGTGTTATAAATACCACTGACAATGTCAATGCATTAAGATGTTTTTGGCTTGACGAATGCGATTAATTGAATAAATATTAATACATTTTTAGACCGTCTATGAAAATGACTTTTGTACAATTTGTTGAACAAAAAAGGGCCTATTTGAGTTTCCATTCAATAACTTGATTCATAACGATATGTTTTATTATTTATTTTGTTTAAAAGTTTAATTAAACATATACTTAAAATTATAGAGCGTTCAAAATACCGACTTATCACTCCGAAAATTGGAGAGGTTTCTATTACTGCGTAATCGTCTTCTGGGGTTGAAAAATATTCAAACCTCTGAGAAGGAGTGTATACAGAGGAAGCCTTTCTAAATTGTACCGGAAAACCTGTCAGTTTAGAATATCTCTTATTGGATGTGCTTTTGAAAGCCAGAAAAAACGATAATGGTGATATTGAAAGCGTCGGAGTTTTATTCCTTCCTTTTAAAAGAAAATTTTATGAAAATATCTTGAAGTGTGAATTGTTGACACCGTCTATTGCCATTATCCAATTTTAAATGGTTTATTTCTTTAATTGATACTTAATGTATTTTAAAAATTTGGCAGCTATGAAGCTTAATGTTGTCTTTTTGAGACGAAGCTATTGCAATACTGTCTTTCACTTCAAAATGTTCTATACATTTTGAGAGCTATAATATTCGACCACTGTTAGTGTGACATCTCACGTATATCTGATTTTTATAGCTTTTTTGTGTATTATTAAAAGTAATAGTAGTTTAATTTACTTATTCGCCAAAGAGCGCCAATTATTATTAAAAGTAATTTGTGTAACGCATATACCTATTTATTTCAGAAGTTTATTGTCCTATGCTTTTAAGCATATATTATATAATTTAATTAGAACGATGGTGACGGCAGGTGTGATTGGTGACTGGTCAGACTGCTAAATGTACTGTAGCTGATCGGTTTCCATTCCTTCAGGGCCGCTGATTCCCACACCGGAGGCTCACGTCGTTCAGGGCTTACAATTTGGATCTGGGGTTGAGGGGACGACACACACACACACACAAAAAAGGACCTTAGTAGTCATTGATTTTTTTTTTCACTTTCATTTTTTGTTCCGTTTTTTTTTTAGGGTCGGACTGACGGGTGCTTAACTAGCGGTGACCGCGACCTGAATCTCACCCTCTGTGTTTACCAAAATCGATTGGCAAACATGACACGCTTCGATTATTTTACTGTGTACCTTCCACGTCATGGTATATTTTTTTGGACTCTTGGACTATTGGACTATTTGCGGTGAATCTTATTTCCCGTGCCCGCATTTTATCCTAGTTAGATTACACATACCTTGGACACGGTACGAGGGCGCCAAAGAATATTTGTTCTTTCACATAATTGACTTTGTTTAGGGCAATATAACATGAATTTATTTTCTCTTTAACGTGATTGTAGAATGTAATAATAATATTTCTATTTAAATTATATTATAAAACAATTATACAGATGCAGGTCACAAACATTACTAAGATTTTGTTTTAGCATAATTGTGGATTCTACTTTATGTAGTTGATTGTAACTTCCAACGGAGTAATTTCACTGTCTGTTAAAAAGCTTACAACGAGATGCTAAATAATAACTATTTATTAAGGGTTAATATCACAATAAAACCTACCCATAAAGTAAAGTTTTTACTGTCATACGAGGTCGCATTGATGCGGAACAAAGAATTCTATCTATTGCAAGTGTTTTTTTTTTATTAAAATTACTTATTAAACAGCAAAATCCTGACGTTAAATGAATTTGAGATGTAGAATAATACATTTTTAGCCTCTTCTGTTGAACAAAGACCTAAAGGAGCTATATTCTGTTAGACGAGGTATTTGTTATTTATTTCATAAACCTTTTATTTATAAATTTTTAGAATATAATAATAGACTTTGTATAATGCTAAAATATGTTTTATGCACTGATCAATATACGCCCCTTCCGTGGTGTAGTCACAACTTAGCGATATGAGTGCTCTAAGATGTAAAAGTTTAAAAAAATGAAAATAGACGACTCCTATTCCAACTAAATTAGATGTATTACTCAGTTTATATGTCCAAATCGATCATTTTGTATTTGAGAATAGCGTTATAGCAGCCAAAAGCGCCCATATCAGTGTACAATCAATTACAAGAGAGAAATGAATATCACACAATCAGACTTTCAACTATATCTACGTTACTATATCTGGAGATTGCCTTAAGCCTGTGGAAATTTTATGTTTATTTTAATATTTGATAATATGTACATGCATATGATCCTACCTGTACCTAATAATAAATAAATTGCTTATATACTATATAAATAGTATATGCTATGCACATAATTATATGATGTTCGTAATTCATTAGTATGCGACCCTGTATTGACGAATCAATTCATACAACTTGAAGTAATATATGAATAAAACATAGAGTCCTTGTATCCATTACTTATTATGATTATCAGTTACTACATATAATTAAATTATATAAAATTATTATTGATTCAACTTTCGTTGTCACTGCAAAAGCTAAGCTAACAATTTAACTAAGATTTAGAAGCGTAGACTACATGTTCAAATGAGCAGTACCGCAAGGACATACAACGGAACAATTGAGAACATTCCCTGCACCGTGCTCCAGCAGGAATCAAAACGAGAAAAAAAAAAAGACGAGGAAGGCGCATAAGAAGCTTAAGCGGGGCGCAATGAGCCGGTCACGAATTCCATGTACTACAGCCATTCATTCTTGTAGGGCTCTTCGTCCTTTTTCTGTATCTAGTGCAGTCAATGAAGGACACCTGCGGATCCAATGAGGGCGCACCGCGCCTTAGTAAAGGAAAAAAAGGAAAGAGAGAGATAAAAAAGAAATGAAAATCATGACCTGAAGATGGTGCAGGTACTAGAAGGGCGTTCTCTAATGACACTGTCGTTATAGCAATGGGCATGAATATTCATATGCGGCAGCCGAATTTAATTTTCCTGTGTGTTACGATCCAGTCAGTGGGAAATAAACTTGCCCTTTGGATATAGGAAAACTAATTCGCTCTATGGTCTGTTATACTGTTTTCAGTTATTCAATAAATTGTTTAAGAAATATTATCCATTGGAAAATCGGTGTAAGTATCAATATTTGATTTTTTTTCATGCAAACCTATAGACTTTCTTTAACTTCTTTAAACATTCACTTTTTTTATTATTCTGCATTCGTGGGGCTATAGTCTCAGTGTGATGAAAGATGTTCAATCCATGTTCATCAACAAATCTTGCTTGACTTTGTTGATGAAAAAAAAACTTAACACCCCTAGCACTCACATTATAGATGTTATAGCCATGTTTTTACATCCTGAACTCAGATCTAGATTCAGGTTAAACCATGAACTCCGTTCAAGGGGCATGGAGTTCCTGGTTACCCAATATGAGTTAAGCAGTGCTGATGTTGCTTTCATCCTTTAACTTTGTTCAATTGTTGGCATTACAGTTGATAGACTTTATAAGTAACGGTTGCGATCTCGTGTCAATGTTATGTTATATTATGTTATGTTACATTATGTTAAATAATGTATACGATGGGAATAACTGCCAAGTTGGAGTCAATTCCAGAATCATTTATATCTGATTCCTTGGGGATCATTATTAATCATATTTACGGAAAATAATTTTGTTATTTGATTAAGTGTATTGTTATATTTTTTAATTAATTAATACTTCAACTAATTCAAAAATGAGTCTATGGATTGCTGAAGTATTTCGGAGTGTGGCAACACAACAGATTTAGACATGCCACCAATACAAGCTGAGTTCATAAAAAAATATTCACATATCCGCTCCCCCGCCAAAAAAAGTATGTAAAAAAAGATCTATACAGTGATAAATGCAAGAGCTGGTATCAATGTACTAATGACTATACTTGACGTCGGCAGACAAATTGCGTCCGGAAATGTAAACTTGGACAGGAAATATGGATAAAAAAGGGTCCCTCAGATCTGACGTTTGCCAGAAAAAACTTTTTGACTAATGAAATGGTACAAAGAAGTAAACAAAAAAATGTTTGTTCTAATGATAACCATTATTTTTATTATTTTTGGTTCTATCTATGACTTATTTTGAGGGTGATTTGTAAAAAAAATATAGATATTATTTAAAATTGAGTTTTTACAAAACAATATTATAAAGTAACTACCCTTTAAATATAGGAATTCAATGTAATGATGTTTTTATAATCGAATAATTAATTAATCATTTTCAGTTTTGTCATTTTTTTTTCCTATTCATTTCTGATTTATTATTATTAGGCAGAAAAGTGTGAGAATTATTTTAGGTATTCAGCTAAAACAGCTAATCTAAGCTATGTATCTAGATTTGTTATGTTCTTACATGGTCGGGTCATAGTGGTGTTAACAAACATTGCAAGTAATGATATTCAAATGCCACATGTTTCAGATATGTTTGGAATTATTTAGTTAGACAACGACTTAAACATTTTGTGATATCTGAAGTGCTGCGGAAGTGGTGCAACTTGTTGTTGTTTAACTGTTATATATCTAGAGATTGTAAATAATTTATTAGTGTGAAGCCTATCTCAGATGTTAATATTGAAATGTCGCCAAAGAAATTTTTAAACAATGTTTTGGCGATGATATCATTTTGAGGTCCCTTTTTTTGCACCTCATTTTAATACCTCACGGAAAAATTTAGAAATATGTATACATTTCTTCATGAAAAAGTCTTTTCTTCATCAGTCATACCGATCAAAAAATGAGTGTCAGATCGTCACTAGGGGGCTCAGTTTTATACCTGAGGCGAGCGCCCAGAAAGAGACAGAGCGGGTGGACCTACGGCCTTTCACCCTGGTTGCTGACCTAGTCGACGGGCAGCCTTAATTCGATTTGATCTGACTCCATGAGATCTTTAGAAGGTGTATGTGCCCCAACAAAGCACTGTGTCCAGGAGAAGAGGTACATGGTAGGTTTATAGGAAGTTTATGTGGTCTTGGAATGACCAGGTATTCACACTCGGTATCTAAGGGTAGGCAAAAACCATCCGGATCCCAAAGAAGAGTGTGAACCGGAGAGAGGCAGACTGGATTGCCGCGGGAGTGGCTGCTAGAAAAATTGGCAGGGCCACGGCAACCGTCGTCCGCGAGGGAGAGGTCTCTCCCAAGGAGATGCTAGTTTTAGCGAGACGAAGACAGAGATTCCCACTAGGAAGGTTAGGAAAGAGAGATGTAGAGGTAGTTGAATGAGAAGTCCATGGTTTTGAGTAGAGAAGCAGGCACCAGTGCAGAGAGAGAGGAGAGCGTAGTGTTCCAAGTGAAGGTCCGATTAGTTATGCAATTTTTTTTTTTTTATTTATTTTTTTTTTTTTCAAAGCTCTCAAACTTATAAAAATAGGATGTGGGAAAAATAAGGAAAATTATTTAGGATTGATGAGTGCCTTTCTCTAAGGGGAGACCCCCATTTGAAGGATGTGTGAGAAGGATATAGGGTGAGGAATGCCTAAAAAGGCGGATGGAATCAGGAAGGTAGTGAGAGTAAATTCGTTTTTTTTTTTTTTTTTTTTTTTTTTTTCAAAACCTCTTTATTGATAATATATATACAATAATAATAAAAATAAATAAATAAATTTGGAATTACAGTTGTCTCCTCGTGCTGCATTCGCAGATGCATATTAAGGAGTGCATAAAATATAATACTTTCAGATTGAAGTAAATTCGGTCAACTGGCACCCCTTATATAGCCAGCTAGTCGTGGGCCCCCACCAGGCGGCTTGAGAGGAAGTGGTGATGGCCCCCCACTCCTCCCCCTACTTTTACTGACGTAATAATCTTTATTAGCATAATGAAAAATAGTTACATATTTTCTGATATTATTTGATGATATAGATACAAAGTCTGATACGAGGGTCGACTTATAATTATTAGTGATTCAGAGGCGGCCACACCAATGAGGTTTTCCAGTTTTGAAGAGAAAAACTATGAAGTCTATCAAGGTTATTTCTGTTGGTAGTCATGCGCTTTGTTCCTCATGCCCTCTCGTATGTTAACAACTCACTGAAAAAAAACAACTACTTTGGTCTTGTTTAGTAAAAGAAAGGTGTAAAAACTAATCATGCCGATTCAAAACTAAATATGTGTTAAAGTTGTGTTCCTAATTAAAAAAAATGAGCAGCTTCTTTTCTGCGTTTTCACTAGTTCAGTCCGCTTTAAAGAGAGGTAAATTATGAGATTTTCAGGTCGTGAGACCTCCTACAGCAATGCCATGTAGCACTAAATTTTATTACATAGCTTACATTTAGCTTGTATTACATAATTACAAAAAGTCGTTAAAACATTCATTAACACTCCAATTACAACTTTTGCTCAATCAGTCGGTTGTTTAGAGGGATGGCTGTTAGTATCAATGTTTTACTCGATCCCACCACGATGCTAAATTGTTTTAAATAATGAAGGTTAAATTATTAATAAATTACTTTTAATTAAAAATTAACATTTTCCTAAATCTTAGGTTATTAAAATAAAGCATACCTGATTAAAAACATGTTACTAATCTAAAAAGATTTCGAATCGGAACAAGTCATTAAAACCGTTATAAAAATTGATTCTGTACCCACAACGAAACCCTTAATTGTTCGTTAAATCACACCTGATTCTAATCCATTCAGATTGAAATGTTATTTAATAACTTGACAATGAAAAGTGTTGGTTTTCTGAAGTGGACGAAAAATGGATCATCCAAGATTAAGGTTATAGATTGAGGCTGTGGTAGTATTAATAACCTTGACGATTTTTCCCAGCGTTAGAGTGAAGATGGAGAGAGGAAGTATTTGAATCCAGCGAGTCCATTATAGGACCGCTAATCGGTTTATGTGTTGAGACAACGGCCCTGTGAAGTGCTCTCCCAGTCAAGATGATCTTATTATATCGACGGCGCGTGATCTTCGCCCTAATGGGCAAATATTAAGAAACTTCCTTTTCCGAGGGCGGCTGAAGTGATTGTAACTGATTTAATTGTGGTCGCTTGATAGGCGAACGCTTAGAGCGATTAGTCGGTTCCTTGTGAGTGACGCTCTATCTTAAAGCTGGGGTATGTATTCATGGCTGGAAACAATTCAGGACCCACCCAGTAGTAATTAACTATTCCATAGTCCCAACCAAAAATAAACATCTTCTTAGGTTCTTTTTAGCTCTTATTGTTCATACAAAGCAGCCCCCCGCATTGAAAGGTCAAATGTCAGCCGATATTTCTCTAGTACATTCCCTGAAAGCTCTCCCAAAATAAAAATATACAGGCCAAGGGATAAGAACGGGAGATGGAGAATTTTAGTATACTTCAACTGCTATTCCCCAACCTGAACATAACAAAAATTAGATTTTTTCTAGTAGAGCATAAATAATAGACGGACTCCAATACTAGAATTAAGATTAAAGTGTCAACATGATACATGGAAATATAATGAGCCCTGATCACTTCATAATTGCTAAGATAAAATGCACTTTTTCCACTTAAAATATGGTTAAGAACAAAAAATGTTATTCTTAGAGCTACTTGATCAATACATCCGTAAGCACATTTTCACACAGTTCTAAGGTCAAATTTAATGATTCAACCACATCTAATAAGAAAATAAGAACTGGAAATAGCATCATTGCTATTATTTTTTGAGCCTTAAAACTTAGTAGACAGTAAATGCCATCCAAAAAAATTCATTGCTAGGACCTTCATCAAGGCATACAGAACTCCTGTAAGATCAATGGTAAGAAAAAAAAAACCTCATTCATTGGATTCGTCCACCAAGAACGGATGAATGGTGAATTAATTTAATTACTCGCCTTGAAGTGGGCTACCTCAAGGCCTCTAAGGGACACTTTTGTTCCACCCGAGGAAGGTACTAATTAATTAAACCAAAACCACTGCCTATCTCTTGAACTACCATTTACCAATAATTGAATTGAAATAAATAAATATAGCTATGGCATACAATTTGTGATAAATAGGCAAAAGTCACATTAGTTGTGGGTTGTAAGTAATAAAAAAATAAATAACCAGCCTAATGAAAGTTCTACGGGCTGATGTGGACAATAAACATATAGTAAAGTAAACATTTCGGTATAGTTTAGTCATTGTTTCAGTTAAGTAGTCAAGTTTGATAATTATGATTATAATCACCTACTTGCAGATTACTGTAATAGTATGATAAAGTTTTTGATGGCTACTTCATTGTCTTCACGTACAAAAAAAAATAAATTGAACAAAAAAATCAGACATAGTTTAAGAAATCACAAATATAGTAGCAATATTAAAACAGGACTTAGATTATTAAAGGATTGAGCCTATAATGTTTTTCGCCTGGGTCACACTTATTGGTGGAAAACCTGCTTCTCTGCCATTATTTCTAAAGCATGAGTAAAGCAGTCAACGTCCCCATTAAATCTCATATTAGTTATGTAAATTTAATAACTTCCACATTTATGTACTGTAATTTTTTTCTACATTTAACTCCCATCATACGTGTTACTTATAATTGCTTATCATCGATGTACCTTTCTATTATTCGTTGATTATGGTACCTTTATCGAATCTGTTGTTAAATAGTTTGATTAATATATATTTATATTAGTTTGATTTGTATTAGTTTTATCCTTTCCCATTTCATAAAATTATCCTTATATTTTCAAAAGAAATGCTTTTGTTGTACAAGTGTATAATAATAAATAGCTGAGTGTATTGCCTAATTTATTATCTCATAAATTAGATAAGTGTTAACCTGCTATAGTTATTCCACTTGTGTTTTATGACTATCCTAAATTAAAATTTCCAGTATCCTGACATAATGATCATATATAAATTTTAGAATAATTAACATATTTAATGGAAGATACTTGAAATTGTAGTGGTCGTACAGGGATAGCATAAATGTAGATCACCCAAGATATATCGGGAAGTTTCTTGGTTTGATCTCCTTCCTGTTAATATATTTTTTCTCTGGCTAATAATTTTTGATATTTAATTTCGATATATTAATAATAATTTAATACCCCATATATTTGAATTAAATTGGATATTATTCGTAAAATGTTGGATAAAATAGTATAAATATGTTTGTATACATAATTTATCATTCATAATTAAAAATTAGAATTGTTAAAATACGAAACAGATCAATTTTGATTTCTAAGTTTTACAAATGCGGTTCGAAACCTGACTCCTGTCGTATTTATTGTAGATTATGAAATCTCAAGTGGGTGCAACTTCGTTGGTCTCCGAAGATTTCTAAAACCCTTAGGGAATTCAAGTCATCACTGAAAATCACCAATTATCTTAAAGGATTCATTGGGGGATTATTACGGGGACAAAAAAAAGATTTAGCAATCTTGATTTTATTGATTAAGTATTATAAACCTTTAGAAATAATTCACTGCATATATATATTGACATAGCTTTTTTTTTCTCTCGAAGGAATGGAAACAGACATTGGTAAAATTGGTGACACCATTAATAATTAAAAACAAGTAAAAGAAAATCTTTTTGGCATATGGAATGTCTATATTGAACAACTATCAATGTTCTAATGACTGTATTCGGCGTTGGCTGACAAGAACTGTAATGCAGCTTATTATTATTACGCTGAAATGAGTGTATTTTGTTAAACAACTGATCTAAATAAGTTTTGTTCTTGCATGGTTGAAGTGGTAAGAAACATTCCAAATGATTATATTCAGATCTCATCTGTTCTGGAGATTATTGGAATTTTTCAATTGCCTACGTCTTTGAATCTGTGAACCTTTTTATTTTAGCAGAAATCATCCTATTTGGTTGGCTCTTCATTCGATTCCTTTCTTAATTTGTTCCTGTCTAGCTTCGTTAACATTTTTAGAATACCTTCAGGAAATGCACCATAGCCACTGCATAATATTCATATACATTGCAGGCCTTTTATTTTTTTCATCGGATTGACGGATCTTCAAGAACGCTGTAGGCGATATTCTATTCGATTCTTAATATTTATATATTATAGACTTAATACTTTAGCCTCAAGTGATATTTCACAAAGTTAAATGGCTCGCTCGGTCAAGCTCCTAATTTATTTTTCTACGTAAGTCTCTTAAAAAATTTCAACTCTCAGCACAACATTTTATCTCCTATAGCTTGACGTATTGTCCTTTTTCTTTTGCTAGTGTGGTTGGATCCTAATCTTATTTTTTTTAGATTAACCAACAATTTTTATTAGGATAAAATTACAATCTGCCTTATTAGGCAATAAGTAATTGAGAAAAATGTTATCGTTCATACCATATTTACAATTCATCATTCACTCGCTCATTCATACAATATTTACGAACAGCCCAGAGGCCCCCCAAGTCCACAAGGTTGTCACCCCCCTCGCATGCGAAGAAGGAAGCGGAGTCTTGGGAAGTCCCCCACACTCCTATGTCAGCCGCGTCACTGGATAAGAGCCAGCCGAGGCTGACCAAGAGCGCGAGAGCCACAGACGCTCAGGAAATGATTAGAGAAACTGGCCATTGCCAGGACTCCCACTATCACTTGATTATAGCAGGTCACGAGGCCACTGCCGTTTTAAATCTCCGAGGAGGTTTATAGGGGTGAGTGGTGCAGTGCAATGACTGTGCTAGGGAATTAGGGTGGTTGGATAGGTTGCTATGGAATTTTATGAACTTGGAAGGGTTCAAGAATATAGAATATAGGGTATATTCAGATCATTGTGAAGGGTTATGTTGCTGATGTAATAAGGGTCATTTACTATTGTTCTCAGGACTTTTGATTGAAAGGATTGGATACGCTTGATGTTAGACTTTTTTGATGTCCCCCATAGCTCTATTCCGTATTTCCAGATTGATTTAAGTATAACTTTGTAAATAAGTAGTTTATTTTCTATTGAGAGATGGGATGTCCTTCGAAGTAGTCTGTACAGTTGTCCAAAGCGTCTGTTTAGTCTCGTGTGTGGGTTCCATGTCAGTCTTTTGTCGAGATGGAAGCCTAAATACCGTACTGTCTCAGACACAGGGAGAGGAATGGAATTTAAAAAGACTGGTGGACAGGACTTGCGGCAGAGGGTAAAGGTTATGAGGGAACATTTTCCTTCATTGACTTTGATTCGCCATTGGTTGTACCAATACTCGATCTCGTCAAGGTGTTCTTGAAGGTTTTGGGATGCTATATCAGGGTCTGGATGGGTTGACAGGACTGCAGTGTCGTCTGCAAATGTTGCCAAGAAGGTATTGGTGGTAGAGGGGACATCAGCGGTGTATAGATTATAGAAGATGGGACCCAGGGCAATGCCCTGTCGAACTCCTGCTTTAATGGGATAGTAGTTAGAATATTCTAAACCACAGTGGACTTAGAGGAAACGGTTTGAAAGGTAGGATTGTAGGATTAGGGTCTGCGGTAAATATCCTTTGAGCTTGTAACGCAAACCTGCGTGCCGAACCCTTTCAAAAGCTTGAGCTAAGTCCAGAAAGGCAGCAGTGCAATATTGTTTGGTTTCAAGGGCTGAGGATATGTGATCAACAACGCGAAGGCCTTGTTGAGTGGTGGAATGTTGTTGACGGAAACCAAACTGGTGAGCGGGATAAAGGTTTTTGGATTCAACAATCGGAAGTAGGCGTTTTAATAGGAGTTTTTCAAATATTCTTAAAAGGGAATACTAATCTAGAAGACTAGTTCATGTTAAGCTTTTCACAAGAATTCTTTGACCAAAATTGAGTATTTTTCGTTTTGATTGTTGCCAAGATCATTTTTAGGTTTTAAGGACTGATACAGTTACCCGTAGGTTGTCGATGAGGGTGTAATTGTTTGTGTGGGGGGATTACATGGCACTGCTCGTGGTTATTAAAAAAATACTGAATGTTCATTGCTGAAGATAGGGTTGACTGACGATGATTGCACAGTCAAATCAAGGAAGGCAATAGCAATAGTTGGAAACTCATTTTTTTTTTTGGGGAGACATAAACATTCCAATCAATAAAACTCAACAAAAACATTTAAATTAGTTGTTTCAATTTAAATATATTTGTATCCCAGGAGCAGTAGGATGTTTTTGTTTTTCACGTAACTACACTAGGGGGTTATTACAAGTTCTTTTAATTTGAGTATGAAATCTTCATATATCGGGTTGTGCTGATGCCCGGATGTAAAAAAACTGAACGAAGGATGAGCTGCTGCCTGATGAAATGTTAAAAGGGAGTGAGAATTAATCTTCATTTGCTATAGCATTCATTCCGTGGTTGATATTTAACTTACTTTTACTGCTTTTTTTGTTTTGACCCTCCTACTAGGCAGAGTAAAACAAATTAAAAGTACAATTTATTTAGGAAATGAGTCTGGAGAAAGGACCGAACGGGTAACGAAGTGCTTTCTCATTTAATTTTCTTATAATTACTGTGCCTTTTTCCTGTTTACTCTTTGTTCTCTATGGGGCTATATTTTTTCATCTCTTATCTCTTTCCGAAAATAACGTAAAAGTAGCTGCTTTATTAGAAAGGGTCTTGGAAGTCATTTAGTTAATTAATTATTATGGATATTTTTTAACATTCGTCAAAATGAACTTAACGATTTAAATTTTCTAAGATAGATGTCTGAAATGTTTAAAAACAGTCATTGATAAATCAAGTAAGTATTGTAGGTATGGACCTGTCTACAATTGTCTTATGTTTGAAATGTGAGTACTTCATGGAATGTGCCAGAATGGATCGAACATAATCTTTAGTAGGCATTATTAGTATTGTCATTAGCACTTCATCGAATTTAATTTAACTAGTAAAACTAGGGAGGCTTGTAAAATATCCAATAAAGCTTTAGAGCACTGTAGCGACCGCTAATTACATAAGATAAATCACCCTATACTCTATTGTAAATTAATTTAAACAAATGTAAATAACATTACCAAACCATAAGTCATTGTAAATGTTGTAAACAATAAAAAACCCAGCTGCAAGTTAATTAGTTAGAGGCTGGAAACCCTTACCCCCTTTTCGTAAAATGAAGGCTCCCGACATGCACGAAAAGTTCGAGGTCCCCACCATCACCGAAGCCATTAAAAGAAGATACATCAAGTTCTTCGACTCGATGAAACACAGTCTGAACCCTCTATTCCAAGACATGACACCCCCACCACTACCGGCACGATGGCAACTCTCAAGATCTAGCAAAGCAGACCAAATGGTGGATATCATGGCACTAGGCCCACCAACAACAAGCCTCTAATGGGCAAGAGGGACTCTAGGCCCAGCCACCAGCGGACTCTCACCACTGTACCGCAACTATCAACCTCTACCGAGGCTACCACACTCCTTAATTCCCTCACACCACCTTCAAGCAGGTACTCCTAGTAGAAGGATCCGCTCAACCCAAATACCCCTTTATTTTTCCCTTATCCTTAATCTTATAATTAGAGAGCTTAGAAAAAAAAAAATAAACATGTAAATCATTCTCAAGACGACTCTCTAACTGGTGACTTGCGGCTGCACTGATGTCTCAAAACTTGGCCTTCTCATTTATGATAACCTGTGGACCTCTCTTCCTAACCTCGTTATGTTTTAGTCCGGCCTTTTAGTCAGACACCACACTCTCCTAGTGGGGTTCTCTGCCTTCACCTCGCTAAAACTAGCAGCTCCTTGGGAGAGACCTCTCCCTCGCGGACAACGGTTGCCGTGGCCCTACAAATTTACCTAGTAGTGTCTCCCACGGCAATCCAGTCAGCCTCTCCCCGGTTCACACTCGCCTTTAGGTTCCGGACGGATTTCGCCTACCCTCAGATACGTGAATTCGTGGTCATTCCAAGACCACAAAAACTACATACACTACCTACCCTATACCTCTTCTCCTGAACATAGTGCATTGTCGGGGCACATACCTATCAAATATGGAGTCAGATAGTAAGACCCACCATGAAACAATTGTCCAAGTCATAGCCTAATCAACCCTCACTTCGTCACCAGGGATAGGGTAACTAGCTTCGTGACGACACGACAAGCACAAACAAAGTTTATTCATAAAAGTGCCAGTTTCCGGTTTCTTCATGCATTCTTCATCCAACAAACATGTATGTAATATTTAGGAAGTGTTACATCCAATAATTTGTCAGTTTATTACTTTACAGGTGATTGGTAACTATCACTGGTTCATTTTTATAAAAAGGCCCCCATGAGAAGCAAACTTCCTACATGTTGCTTTTACTTTAATTATCAATTGATATTAAAAAGAATACGTAATTAACAAAGGAAATTAATTAAATACTTGCAGAAGGCTATTTATGCTGGTTGAAGTACTTAAGATGCCTTAACTAGTCAAAAAGGTGAAATTTTGATGAATAAATTTGGCTGGTGATATCCTCAATAACTATTTTGATGCCATTTTAGGAGTTTACTCCCACTTTAATCTTTTAAGACATCGGTAAGATACGAATAATGATTTTTAACAGATGTTTACAGAAAATAACTCTTATTCAAAGATAAAATTGCTTTTCATTATTTAATAAACAAAAAAACAATTTCAACGGCGAGAATTTAGTGTACCAATCAACAGAGTAGCGTTTTAAATTTAAAAACGAAACGCTACAATGTTAATCCTATGTTGGGTCGAGGTAAAAATACAGAATACAAATTTTGTATTATTTCACAATTGGCACGAAAAATATAATTTTGGTAAAAAGTTTTCGTTGTTTTCATTAACCAGGAAATTGCTGAATCAACCATTTCCACACAAGCATCAGAAAATAAAACCCTAGAAAAACAATATTTTTTTCGGACCACTAGGAACACAATTCGTACCCTAGGAGGGTTTTAGATCCACTGTTAAGTAAACACAATTAAATCTTGCCCCCCGATCATGGGTCACGAATCCTGACCCGGAAGTATTGCGGTAGCCTTATTCCATAGACCGTGCCAATCTCAATGGAATCGAAAAATGTGCTTGAAAAACAGTTCAGTCGTTGCATATATTATATTTCAATTTCTTATGTCAACTTGAACGGGGATGAAAGTGACAGCGATGTTAATTCGATAATACTTCGTTGTTAACGCGTGTGCTCTACAGAGATTACAATGTATTTCAATTCTCCATATTAACACATATTTTCAATTCAGCAGCAATTTTAAGCATACTAATAATTATGCTAAGCTTAATTGGAAATTTCCTGGTTGAACAGGCCACATCCTCATACAAGATTCCTGGTAGGTCTTCCCCGGAGCTATAGTAATTATGACCTTTTTAAACCGAAGACAGGTGTGGCCAATTTCTTATCCGTCTAAATCACGTCGTTGGCTAAAGCTTGGCAGCTGCAATCTGTCATCATCGAGGCAACAGCTGTGCAGCTTCCATCACAACTTGTTAGTTGTTGGCCGAAGTACTAACCACAGAGAATACTAAAAATATAACCTTGAAACGAGAAATGATGGTTCTTTCTGGATGTTATTTCGTACCACATCTAATTCAAGTACTTTTTTTAGTGGTTTCGCATTGTCATTTCGTAAGGCTTAGACATCAATGACAGGTGTATCTCCATGTTTACAGATTTTAGCTGTAAGTCTTTCATCTAACACACAAAGTAACAAGGCATTAATATATTGAATAGTCTATCGAACCACTTGAGAAGTTCACGCCAGACGGACACCTATAAAGTTGGGGGACAACCAGGATGGTGGGGGGAGATTATGAGTTTGACATTGAGTATACATCAACATGTTAAGTGTGAAATGAATCCTTGATTGTGATGATTCACAGTCTCTGGCTCAGAAGGTACACCGTTGGTCAGTGTGAGTGCGAGCCTAACACTCGTCATCATTCGAGTTAGGGGTAGGTGCTATCCCTGTCGTACCTACCTTGAAGAAGTACTGTTCTTCCTATCAAACCAGACTCAGATTTCGGTGCCAGGTTGATGGGGCTCGAGGCGAAGCCTTGGGCCAGTGTCGGCCCTATACTCAATGCATAAATCCTACTTACAAAACTTCATTAGTCCTCGTAAACAACCTTTTATTAAGATATTATGTCAGATGATGTACCATACAGAGGTTTCAGGTTAGGGCAAGTTAGGCTTAGGGACTTGTTTGGGATACTCTCAAGAATTCCTTGATTCATGAGCTTCATAGCCGAAGGTAGAGGTTAACGTATTCAATATAATATTAGCATGGGGGGTTCTTTAAAAGTGGCCTGAAATTTGGTTAAATAACTTAATGTATACTTTATATTTATTTTATTAGTTTCAGTATTACATTTAAGTATATTATAATTACCTTCTCCAACGTTTATTCCATGACACCTTATTCCGTTTTCTTCTTATAAAACTCACCACTCAACGTATATAAATATTTATACGTACGTATAAATGCGATATATAACCGCAGTGGCACACGCTACTTCCTTATCGCAGTCCGATTAATAAAATGCAATCATATGGAGCAACGAAACAGATGAAACTGAAAAAGAGACCTCTGGCAATGTTGTACTGACGTGGACGGGACCACTTTCTAGTGGTACGTAATCACATATAATATAATGCACAAAAAATTTCACGTGGCCATCCTGACTTGCACATACTGCTGTAAAATAAAAACTATTAAAGAATACTCAAAAGTTGCTACAGAAGAAGTAGAGAGAAATAAAAACGAAATCGGCGCTATCGAAAGCAATATCTCATGATTGAAGATCTTTAAATCCTCGCACTGGAAGAGCAATCGGTCTTATGAAATATTGCAGGGGTAAGTGGGGGGGGGGGGTAAAAAAATCTGAAAATGGTAGGAAATGTAGTTGGTAGGACATGGGTAGATAAAGGTTTCTTTGCCGTGGCGCTGAGGTCTCCACTGGACCACCCTCCTTAGATAAAGGCAGTCCTCGGCTAGTTCTTAACTGGTTCACAAGAAGAAAAACCGAAAAGGACCGAAGCCGCTTGAGTTCATTAGAGGCAAAAAGCTTGCTTCTTTTCCTCAACGGGAGGTTTAATATCTGTGTAGCTATCGACTGACCGGTTGAACAGACAATCCACAGTACCTACTGGCTAGATCAATTAGATAGCGAATTCTCTTTGTACCTCCATCAATCGGGGGTCTTCATCTACAATTTATAATCATTCATTACCTTAATATAGGTAATTATAAAAGCCACTGTATCATTATACCTTTTTTATATTTCGGTAACTTGGGCTCTGCAACCCATCGATCCTAGAGCGAATCTGCTACTTCCAGATAGTATCTACCTCACGCAATTCTTTCGTATGGATAGCTGACTGTTCTTAATTATTATTATGCAGTGATGATAATTATGCTGTTGAATGCTTATTTGATAGTGTCTTTTATTTTTTCATTGCATTCGAGCCCTATTTCAAACAAAACAGTGATGTAACATTGTTATAACAAAGATTAGGAATACGGCCTAAACTACAAATAGAAAAATAAAAAAATCATATATCTCCAGAACTACTTCTTGTATGTTAACGGACAAATGCGTTTTAGAAAACACCCATAACAACTAACAACATCCAAAAATATAATTTAACTAATTAAACACAAAATCAATGAATGTCACAGTTTTACGATGCTGAAAAGCCCGAGCATGTCTAGAAGATATGATAAAAAAAAAATTATCACGAAAAATCTGTGGTGGAACCCAGCAATGTTTTTTATTTTTAGTTATTGACTTGGTTTATATATTACATGCTGGAAACGCGCCATTGGTTATTAGTTATTATAAGTTATTTTCTACTAACAGTTTCTTAACTTTTTTTTTAATTCTCACTTAAATCAATTTAATTTGTTTTAAATGAAAGCTGACGAACCTAGTTATTGCCCATGTATATCCCAAATAACGCACGTCACTTTATTTCTACTAAAATTTTGAAGTCTAAACATTTCTGATAATGATGAGCACATATATCCTTCTAATGGCGTAATCGAATGATGGTAAATTGACTAGCCAAATCTATTAGACCTGCTTCAGGCGTCTCCAGTCATCAACATGAAAATTATACCCACCAGTCGCAGGTGGGTGCCAAATTATGGAAGGGTGTTTGTTTGTCCTTGTTTTCGACTGTTCTCTCTATCACAACAACATGCTTTCAATAATGGAAATTAATTGATAAAATGTTTTACTGTTTTGAAATATGAACTGTTGGAGCTGAATTAAATTCTTAAGTTACGATGAAGCCGGAACTACAATGAGTTTCTTTGTTTAAGGAGTGGAATTATCCCAGAAACGATGGCAGTTCCTGTTAGATGTTTCCCTTTTAAACGACTCTTGTTCAGGCTGTCGCGAGAGTTATCAGACGCGTGGGATGGTTGGGATGAGACGCCCGCCGCGGGCTAGGGTCGCTACAACTTCTAGCCGCCTTCCAGCGAGCGCCAAGAAAGGAATAATAGTGGTTGGACCTGTGGTCTTTTACCCTTGCTGGCGGCCAATTCGGCAGGCAGCCTAATTCGCTTTTATCTGACTCCATAAGATCTTAGAACGTGTGCCCCGACAGTGTACTATGTTCAGGAGAAGAGGAACAGGGTAGGTTTATAGGTAGTTTATGTGGTCTTGGAGTGACCACCAATTCACACTTGGTATCTAAGGGTAGGCGAAAACCGTCCGGATCCCAAAGGCGAGTGTGAACAGGAGAGAAGCAGACTGGATTACTGTGGGTGACGCTACTAGGTAAAGTTTGTAGGGCCACGGCAACCGTCGTCTGCAAGGGAGAGGGAGAGAGAGAGAGAGAGAGAGAGAGAGAGAGAGAGAGAGAGAGAGAGAGAGAGAGAGAGAGAGAGAGAGAGAGAGAGAGAGAGAGAGAGAGAGAGAGAGAGAGAGAGAGAGAGAGAGAGAGAGAGAGAGAGAGAGAGAGAGAGAGAGAGAGAGAGAGAGAGAGAGAGAGAGAGAGAGAGAGAGAGAGAGAGAGAGAGAGAGAGAGAGAGAGAGAGAGAGAGAGAGAGAGAGAGAGAGAGAGAGAGAGAGAGAGAGAGAGAGAGAGAGAGAGAGAGAGAGAGAGAGAGAGAGAGAGAGAGAGAGAGAGAGAGAGAGAGAGAGAGAGAGATGCAGAGGTAGTATAATGAGAAGGCTGTGGTAGGGATGGTTCCCCCACTTGCGGCTGTTTCCTCCACTAGCTTCTCCGCCCTCTCTGACTGACGTCATAAGCTTTATTATTAAAATATGGAAACGTAGATGGATATTTTTTGGGCCGCGAAGAGGGGAACTTCTAATTTTTCGTAATTAAGAGGTTGCCACAACACAGGCTGTTATTCCGTCTGTTTGTTTGTTCTAACGACAGCTTGGGAGGAGAAAAAACAATCCTTTCGCTCCGATACTTTAATATCACTTAAAGAAAATAAAATAAAACACACAATCTATAAAAAAATATAAAAGAAATTATTTTTTCCCAAAAATGCAGTTATTTTACCATAAAGTTAGAAAACTTGACGAGGAACCCAAAACTAAACATCTCTCTTTCTCTCTATGTTCTTAATTTCATTAGTATATCTAAAAAAAAACACGATTGTAATTGATTAAAACCAACTTTAGTTAAAAAAAAAAGTTATACTTTGGATCAAAGATTTTCCGAAAAAGAAAATCTCTAACGTGGCAATGGGTGCTAGTTTGAATCAGCCAGGAAACATGCCTGAGAATTTCTCATGGTGAAACACTGTGTGTCCTATTTTTTTGGATAGAGGGGTATAGTGGAGGCTCTTAGACGTGGTCCAAACTCATAGGTGGTTTTTTGGTGCTTTTCTAATAAGTAAAACTTAACATACAATCAATCTTAAATTATATTCAATATCTTTAAAATATAAAAAATTTCTTTACAGTTCCAATTAACCCATTATATTTCTAATGTTGCCAATCCATGCAGAAGTAGAAGGTAACGAGGGCGCTAACATGCTGTAGAAAATGCCTCTGGACTGGATTTTTTTTGTTACTATACACTGTAATAAATAAATTAAAGTGAATGTAAAAAATCTTATACAAGAAAATGTCAAGGCCATTGATCTGAGGATTTTAGTAATTCATTTTCCTGATTGCTAACTTGTTTAAAAAATTTTATTTTTGTTTGGGAGGGGAGCTAGGTGTTTTTACAGTGTCAGTAAATGATGACGGTTCTTCGAACAAACATCAGCTCACCCCTGGGTGGCAGTTATCCCCTCAATCAACAAAAGCCGAAGCTGACCGACAAATCAAACCGAACGACCGGATGTGAGAACCGAAGGTCCCTGACTGCAGTGCTTGTTAGATACCCCCGAACCAGATCCTCAGTCAGAGGTAGAAACGAGACCATATACCACGCAGATAAGGCGGGCTGCCGATCACACAGACCCGTGACTGTTCCCTCCCCCCGCTGCGAGGGGCTACGCCCCGGGTCCCACTTGATTGATGGCCCCGCACTCGGCCGTCTTTGTTTGTTTCTCGGCCTAATTACAAATATAACACCGAGTGCCTCTGATACCTTGCCCCAGAAGATGGATTAATCTTCCGAAGATCCACAACCTTCCTTCCACGGTCGACCAAATTATATTCATTCACTTTTATAACAAATGGGATTCCTTACAATCCCCTCCCCCACCGTCCTACACCCCTCTGCCCTAAAAAAAAAACGCTTTATCTTTATTATTACTTACCGGGGCCCTTTTCTTAAACTTGGTAATAATGGGTTTTGTTAAAGTTCGAATAAGGACATTATTTATCCTTTAACACTGGGTGACAATGTACAGTTTAATACACTCGCTTCTGTACACTTTATTAAAAAGTGTATTAATCTAGTCTTTTAAAACAGGTATTCAATGCAGTCAGTGAACGTGTTTAGCACACGTCACATCTATTCTTGTAGTGCTCATTAGCAACTTAATTGTAACCGAAATTCTAATTAGTGCCTAATAATATTCTGTTCAAGATTTCATACTTGAATTCAGGCACATTGTATCTTAAACTGGTAAAGACTGCTAACGGACAGAGCAGAATTCGTTTGTAGTATTCGATATACATGGTTAATATATTAATCAAAGTCGGTTAACTTTTAGTTGCGTTCCGATGCGTTTAGACAATTTATTTTTTTTCTTCATGATCACATTGAGGGAGACGAAAATTTCTATGAGCTGGAAAAACTTATATATGTTGCTGATGCACAGTTTCATAAGTTTCATGCGCACTTATCAACCTTCAGCCGACAAGTCAACGACACCGTCTCAAAGTTATAATTATTGATGGTAATATTGCTTATTAATCTATCTATCTATTATTAGTATTATTCACCTATTCAATAGTTAAGTGAGAATAGGAAAATAGGATTATTAGGAACATATGTCTTATTTTTATTGTGGGACATTTTGGAGTGACGGAAATAGATCTACGTTGTGTGACTAATGGATTGAATGCCTCCCGATTATTATTATTCCTATTATAAACAAAACTGACTTTTAAATATATGAACGGAAATATTGTAGTATATACGTGAAATTAAAGAGGTATAAAGTGAAGGAATTCCCTATCTAGTTTTTAAGGCAAATGCTTTAAATTATCATCGACAAGCTACTTCCTATTTTTGGTTAAAAGTAATTCATTTAATTTGTTATACTATCAAGGTGGCTGAAGGTTTATTTTTAAAAATAATGCATTATTGATATATGGCTAAAACAATTACAGTTAGTTCGCAAAATACTTTACTTTATACAGAAATATGGCAGAAAATGAAACGAGTGTTGGTAAATTTAATAAAATAGTTTCAGGTTCGAAAGCCAGAGACTATTAGGGAGATTTCACGGCAGAATGAACAAAACAATATTTAAATTGTTTCCTAAACGGTATTCCTAAATAAAAAATATATATATATAAGTTAATGTTTATCGGCTTTTGAATTCAAAACAAAGGAAAAAAAGGTACAGAGAAACAACACGCGTGAAAGTTAGAACTAGACTGTTTATTTCAAGTCTATAATCCTGTGTATTTACATTCGGGATGTTTACATCCCGACGTTCGGGGATTAAGGTTGAATACTGATGCTGCCCGGAGCTTAACTCCCCCCTGCCAGTTTACGCACACCTCCCCGTAAACTATGAAGTCTGAGGACGACTTAGGCGATATTACGATCACTCTCCTAATCGTACTAGGAGCGAAGGCCAGCCCAAACAGTACACAACCTGTAATGCGTTACATTCGGTCGTATTCCTAAGACACTTATAGTCCAAAAAGAACGCTGCCTCCAACACTGCAGCTACTAGTGATAAAATCAAAACAAACAAAAAAAAATTACATGGCTTATTTCTCACAGAAAAAAAAAGCTTCTTACACGCTAAGCTAAATCAATAATACTACACAGCCTGTGTACATTCTAAAAAAACAACAAAAGGAACTACAAAAAAAAAACTTCTAAAAATGGTACAAAGTGGACGTATGTATACCATACCAAATTTGGCTACGTGCAGAAGCGAGGACACTCCAACTCACTATTGGCCTGCACCCTCCCCCCCTGGTGGGAGTTTTAACTGTTCGACATGGACGGTCCTCCGTTTTGTCAGTTATATAATATTCGTTTTTAGCTAAAAATGTGTACTTAAGTTGAGGAAGGTCTACCCTTCCTTTGTATTTGTCCCTCTTTTACAACCCGTCTAGCCCTAAACTACCTGTCTCCAGCAACCCACATCCAAGAACTCAACACTTCTTCTTTTGCCTTAAGCAAGGAATGTCCCAATGCTGTAATTCATTAATATTTGTATATATACCAGTGTTTTGAATGTTATTCATAATAAAGTTTTCTAAAATACTATCCTCGAACAAGATTATTTAACTGTCGAAGGTCTTATACTCTCGATGGTGACGATGTTATGCTCCCTGATCACCACCACCTTGAATGGACCCTCGTATGTGACCGAATCTTTTCTCCGATTAGAGCCAATTTTACGATATACAATTGTCCGAATTTTCAGGTCCCCCATTCGATCCCGGACTTTGAGGTTTACCCGAGCAACTCTCTTGACCTTCTCCCTCACGATCCTGTCACGAACTTTGCCCCAAAGTTTGCCGAGTTTTAAGTGAGCACTTAACATTTGCTCCGCCATTCCCTCGTCCGCAGCCGTCTCTGTCTCGTTCCGGCACCTCGCGTGAAGTCCGAAGAGGATCTCGAACGGCAGTTAAATAATTATTAACCAAAGGGGCCTTTTTAAAAAGTAGTTTATTAACTAGACAAACAATACAACTTATATGATAACAGTGATAGAGTAATACGTCAGGGGTACAGTGACGAGATGAATGAGAGCTGGTGAGATGAAAAGACAGATTAGATTAAGGAGTGCTGATCTTTCTGCTGACTTAGGTGATGTGCAGGTGTCAGCTGTGGGTTGACAGTCGGTGTGCAGGTGTCAGCTGCTTCCATAACTGGCATAAACCCCGTGGTGGAGCGGATGGAATGATTGTATGCCGCCACTGCCTTTGGCATCGCCTCGTTTGCCTGCAAACCCATTTCTACCTGATACACCCGCAGGTGGTCACTCAAGGTACTGTGCAGCCTTTCAATGCCTCCACGACTCTTAGGATGTTCTGGGGTGTTGAGATGCCACACGATATCAAGATTCTTCATCTTCGACCTCACGTTTGCATTATCGAACTCCCTACCCCCATCCGACGAGATTCGGTCCGGTACCCCATAAAACCGGAACCACGTTCGTAATGCCTGTAAGACGCGTTGGTTGACTTGTCTTGTACGGCATACGTCATAGCTAACTTACTGAAGGTATCTATTGTCGTAACCCACTTATATCCCTTCCTAGTGAATGTGTCAATCTGTAGTTAACTCAGTGGCATCTCTGCTGTGGGTGTTTCCTCCTGTTGTCCCTGTGGTGGGTGTCGGTCATATTTAGTCTTAAGACATATATCGCAAGTTCCTATAATCTCTTGGTTCGTCTTCTTCATATCCCACCAGAAGTACCGCCGCTGTAATGCTTGCAAAGTCTCCTGCGCACCGCGGTGGTTCGTCTTCCCTTGATGGTAGGCAAGCGTCATTTCCCGCTGCCGTTCCTCATCACGCAGTGTCTGGACCATAGACAGACAACGAACACACGATGGTTCAATTCCCAGTTGTTCTGTTCTCCATAATTTCTTGATCTGATCCCACACAGTAGCGTTGCCGACAAATAGATGGTAGGTCTTCCCTGGTCTGGATGCATCTTTCAATGACCGGCAAAATTGGTCGCGCTTGACACCCGGTTGGGACTAGATTGTCGTAATACTATTCTTGCCATAATTTTCATGCGTAGCCCACATCAGGACGGATATTTGCGTCTTCCAAATAATTTGCCACCGTTTATCCTTAATGATACCCTCGATCTTCTCCATTCTTCCGCTTCTTGGTGTTCGCTCCCATCAATATCGTCCCACGTACCGCGATTTCCATCTTCCCTGGGCGCCCATTCCTGGATAAATTTTCTGTGATCCCCGGACGTTTCCCCCTCCTCGACTGCATTTACGATAATCGCTCGGGATAGCCAGTCCACCACTACATTGTCCTTCCCATGTTTGTATACAATTTCCAGGTTGTATTGTGACAAAAACTCCTTCCAGCGTGTCCCCCTGGTGGATGATTCCTTAAGCTGCCCCATCCATTGAAGAGGTCTGTGGTGCGTATGTACTCTAAATCTCCGCGCGAAGACGTATGGAAAAAAGTGATCAATAGCCCATATGAGGCCAAGAAGTTCGCGCTTGAGGGTACTGTACCGCGCTTCCGTGTCGATCAGTCTTTGGCTCGCGTACGCCACTGGTCGTTCCCCCCCATCTCCCTCCTGCGACAGCACCGCTCCCAATGCATACTCACTTGCGTCGGTGGTGATAGTAAATAACTACTTAAAATCGGGAAACGCCAGGATTGGTTCCTCTTGCAGTCGAGCCATGCATTTTCGAAGGTTTTGCTCCATAATAATAATAAAGTCGCCGAAGACCCTTGACATCTTTCGGCACCGCCATCTTCCGAATTGCGTCGACTTTTTCAGAATCCGGCTGGACTCCCTCCCTCGAGGTGGTAAGCCCTAAAAAGGTTATCCGATTCTCTCCCAGCGATGATTTTTTCATCGACAATTTTAACCCGAATTCACGCAATCGTCGGAATACCCTCCGGAGATGTACGATTTGTTCAGATTCTGTTCGGCTGAAGATCAACAGATTGTTCATATAAATCTGGCATACCCCCTCGTCAATCCACCTCAGGATTTCGCCCATCAATCACTAGAAAGTAATCGGAGCGTTCTTCAAACCAAATGGCTTCCGAGTGAACTCATAGTGCCCCCTATGGAAAGTAAACGCTGTTTTGTGTTGATCGGTAGCGCTCATTTTGATTTGATGGTACGCTGCTTTCAAATCCAAGGTGCTGAAGATTGTGGCTCCATTCAGTCTGTCAAGAATGTCCTTAAAACGGGGAATCGTTTGTCTATTGGTCTATTCGTTCGTCGATAGTTCTCATCCGTTTTGTTCTCATTCAAATTTCTAAAATCAACGACAATTCTATATCTCTCCTCCTCCTCTTCCGATTTACTCTTCTTTCGTACTGCCCACAGAGGACTATTATACGGTGATGTGCTATCCACGATTATACCCTGTCGTCTTAAGCTGTCAATTTCTTTCCGGATATGTTGGCGGAGTGCCGGTGGGTATCCTCTCTCCTTCACGTACGTTATTCGGTCCAATTTTAATGGAATTTCATGTACTGTCTTCCTAGTTTCCCTAAGCATATCACCCTCCACGTAGAAAATATCTCCGATATCCCTCCGTAAGCTTTCCCTCCAGTCCACCACTTTCTTGACTGCCCCTATCCGCGCACTCCCACCTCTTACGCTCCCCTGACATTGATAAGTAACCCCCCCAACTTGATCCGCCACTCCTTTCCCTTGTTCTCTACAAGCACGCCTACCCGTCCCAATAAGTCACACCCCACGATTATTTGATACTCGCGCGGCATGTACTCCACAATATTAAGTTAATATCGCCATTTTTTTCCACCCATTTCTCTAAATTCACGACCGTCTCTCCCGCCACTTCACAGAGCCCGCCCAGGGTAATTAACTTGCACTTACATACCTTGACCTGGAGCGCCCTCTCTCTGCCATACAGCCGCTACAACGCCCCGCTTGACATTATGGTATTGCTGCTACCTTTATCCACCAGTTTTGGCACCAGTTAATGCTTATCGGCTTTCGAATTCAAAAACAAAGGAAAAAAAGGTACAGAGAAACAACACGCATGAAAGTTAGAACTAGACTGTTTATTTCAAGTCTATAACCCTGTGTATTAACATTCGAGATGTTTATATCCCGACGTTCGGGGATTAAGGTTGAATCCGGACTATTACAGGTTTCTTAATGGAGTGTTATGAAAAAATTCATTCCTAGGTTGGAGGTTTCTCCAATAACTTGTACACTTATACATACTATGGTGAACGTTATCAGTTACTGCTCTTTATTTATCCCCTAGAGACCAAAAGGGATTTGGTTATGTGATATCTGATTATCCATATCACATTTTTGTTTTGACGAATGTTTAGATGGAGACCATCTAACCCCGTTGACTCATTGTTAATTTTTCAGTAAAAAGAAATAAAACTTACTGAAATTAAATTTTACAAACATATAAAAACCATCTTTGTTTGCTATACATAGGTTGTGATTGAATTAATAATAGTGTAATCTGCTTGTCTTCCACTAAGACAATAAGTGTATTTTATTTAGCAAACAGGCGCTTTTGTTACCTTACACTGGTGAATGCTTGAAAGACACTGCTTATATAAGTACCTATTACCCAAGTGATTTATTACCTTATATTTTCAAGTAAATAATTATTTGCTGAGGCAGCATCTATAGAAGAGAAAAGGACCTCGGTAAGAGGTTGCTGTCTCAGTTGGCAGGTGGTGATGAGGCATGTAAGGTTCATTGCTTGGCAACTCTCATATCCTTCATTTTATTTTCATTGACCTGAAAGTGGTTTTCTCTTACGAGGCTGAGTGGGCTCTGATCCCTAATTCATCCCAATCTTCTTCAGAAACGTTGCCTCCTTCATACTTGCAGCAGCTCATCAAAGCAAACGCTAGTACTCGGTTATACATACATGCACACAGACATAGGAAGTAATAAACACCCGTGATAATAAATCCACCCTCTCCTTTCCTTAAGTTACAGTCAATCGGCGTGAAGCTATGATTCATTGGAGCTAACATCGTTACTGCAATATGGTCATATTATATTTTACATCTAGTAATCCACAAAACTAAATTTGTCCTACTAGTTACTTTGTAATGTAAATGTACTAAATTTAATTGAAAATATTTATATAAAATAACTCATAAAATTTTATCGTGTTCATTGACTTTTAAACAATTGTTAATTGGTAATTAGATTATAGTTAATTTTATGCGAAATCGTAAAATGTACAAAGGTATGATGAATATCTAGATATTAATTCTGTTTGTACTCATACATAAATTACTGCGTCCAAAGCTGACAGCGCAATAAAGAGTTGAAAACAATTGTGCAGTACTGTCCGATAAAATCACTTGCGCTAAGAAGAAAATTCTATTTTATCAAACTGCATTCAAATCTGCCACTCTGACAAAAAGTGAGGTAATGTAGTTTACCAGTAAAATCTTTCAGGTTTAGAACTCGAACATACACCCTTGGTTATACAGATAAAATAAATACCATTACTTTGTTCCCATCTCTTTTCTTATCTCACTTTCGTTTTTATTGTGTATAGAATATTCTCTTAGCAGCCCATCCATACTGGCAACAAAAGGCAACATAACGAAATCAGAGGACAAACAAATTTTTGCCAAAACAAAAAGAGAACAGCCCTCTTCTCTACTAAAATGGCTACCGTTAGCTCCCTAAGGAAAGTTGGCTGGAACGAGGGGGGATAGAAGCAGAAGTTAGTGTTCTCCTGGGTATAACAAAGGGAACACCCACCCCCCTCCCATCTACCGGTATACCTAATTAAAAACCATTAACACAACACGACAACTTCAACTTTTAAAAATGAATTGTTGAAAAATGGCCCCTCATTGAATTAAACAGTTTGTAAACTAGGCGGGAGACCAAACACGAACAAAAAAAACTAATTATTCACGAATCATAAATTTGTTAGCCTTAATACTGTGGAAGGGGTTAACGAGTTAAAGGGAAAAGGTAGCCATACTCATTTTGAACGTTTCCAAAAGTTGTTTAATTTGTTTGCTGTTTTTTAGGGGTAAATGACTCCATAATTAAACAAGTGAGCTCAGTTACAAGGAACACGATGCCAGAGTATTTCAATCTTTTTTTTTAGCTCTACATGAAAACAGATAGGCATTTACCTGTTAACAAGCTATAAAATATGGTCTTATAGAAAACAATGTTTCTAGTCTTCAAAACATTTCTTTATTGGGTTGGTCCCTCCACTGCTGAGCGTTCACGACGGTCTTGTGTTGCCATCTTCTGGCTCTATGGCAACACCACAAAACATTAAAATTAAATAAATATTGTTTAAAAATTGTAACAACATTCTAACAGAACAAAAGTCATAAATATAATAAAAACACTAAATTTGAAAAATAATATTTAACAACCCGTTTAATTGGATAGGCATGAGGTACAGATGCTAAATACTGTACTGGGTTCAAAAGAGCACCTGAAAATGTAGCAATGTTAATAGGGGACACACCCTGTGTCTTAACAACAGTTTATTGATAAGGTTTTACAGCAGATTCTACAAGTGGTTGGGCATGGAGTTTAGAACTGTCGTATGTATGAATTACTCCACCTTGAGGCTGGAAGAAAATAGTTTCAGTAGAATTAACAAACATTATCATGATGAGTAAGTTGATCATAGCCTGCAGAATATTTAGAGGCATACTGACTGTTGTAAAGATTTCCAGCATTTAGGTCTTGATATAATGAACCTGAAGGGCCTTCATGATGAATGTATGGTTCAGCACTGTCCCTACTAGTATCATATACATAGGCACCATCACTGCCATGTGATTATCTTCTGCATAACCGCCAGCGTATATGCCACCATAATATCACAATGAATCATTTAAACAACATTATAAAATGGTTATAACATGAAGCATGTTGTGACTATACATTTTAATTAAATGACGGTTCTTCCAATTCTTAGTAATGTTCCATTGAAAATCATTTATCTTTAAAAAATATTATAAAAATTAGCACTGGAACACTAACCAGACCATCAAATATTACAGATTTCAACCAAATCTTATCTTTTACACTCCCCTATAGTGTAAAAAACAATATCCCGTTTTTTTTTTTATCTAGGAGCTGTTTGCTTTCAAGCTGACACGCTCAGCCATTATGCTCAGTTTTTATTTTTTTTGTGCTGACAAATGGTTTACAATCTTTAATGTACGCCACACGTCTCATAGTAAAAAAGTGCTTATCTAAACGGTCTGACGGATTTGAGCAGATATTTATAAAGTCATGTACTATCAGTGTGACTAAAGTTATTAACTAGATTTCGATTTCTCTGATTTTGGCCTGTAGGGTTGCTTCGTAATAGCACAATGTAGTTCTGCCTAGCAGTGCTAGTTAGACTGTCAACACTGAGTTACATATTTTTCATGGGAAGTACAATAACGTTGGTTTTTAAGATTTATGATAGAAGTAATGATGAACAAACAGTTTTATTTTTTAATCCAAAATTTTAACAAAAAACGGGAATATGTCAGCAGAGCTCATTAGTAGATTCTGATTTTTTGTGTTGTTTAGAACTATTAGTTTTATGGAAAACTTGTGTTTTTAACGGTTAATTAGCTTATGAACAGTATTTCAAATCACTATAGCAGAGGTGAACAAATTTTGTTGTGGATTGGGTTTATTATGGCCCCTTAGGTCGTAAACACTGTTGCTTATAATTTAAATTCACTTGGGAAACCCAACGATGTGAGCCTGAGAGAGAACAATGACGATAGGAGAGTTCTGAACAGGAGCCCACAGGAGGTGGCAGGAGTCCAGGAGACTATTTGCCTATGCTATTTGACTATGCCTATTGCATTATAGGGGGCGAGGTATGGGTCGGAGGTTATAGATAAAAGCCATACGAAACATCTAAATTATTAGGTCGCGTCATAAGTAACTTCCGTTTTTGTATCAGACATTTATTTTGCTCTCATTAAATAACAAAATTATATTAATTTATTTTGTTTTCACCACTATTATCTATAATCTTATCCCATCTACCTGGCAGTTTATTACTTCTTTCCTTGTAAAAAGTGGTTGATTTGGACTGGAAGAAGTTTTAGACAGACTGCCTGACTGGTTCTTCAGAATTGAAGGTATTTCCATTCAAAAAGTTTTGTAAGGAACAGGAAAGGTGGTAATCTGTTGGGGCAAGATCCGGGGTGTAAGGTGTATGTGGTAAAACAGACCATCCAAGCTCAAGAATCGTTTCTTGTGTCACCATTGCTGTATGTGGTCGCGCATTGTCGTGTAAAAGAATGACGTTTTTGCGATTGACGAGTGCAGGACGCCGTTCTTGGAGTTTCTCTTGCACTCTTTGAACTGCTGAACGTATATATCCGCAGTAATCGTTAAATTTAACTTCAACAACTCGTGGTGAATTATTCCTTAACAATCCCACCATACACACAATAAAATATTTTTTCCATGGATGTTTGCTTTCGGATCTGGTAAGGGTGGTTATTTCTTATCAAGCCACTGTCTTTTTCGGACTATATTATCATAGGTAACCCATTTTTCATCGCCTGTTACAATCCTGTTTAAAAACTCTCAATTTTTACCCGTGAAAACAGACTTGTGGCGATTGACATGCGATCTTCTTTATTCCGTTCACTGAGATTGTGAGGTACCCACACTCATAACTTGCTGACTTTCCCTAATTTCTCCAGGTGGCGGTTAACAGTTGATTGTGATGTATTCAACCTTTCTGCTATACCTCTTGTTGATTGACGTGGATTTTGCTCCATTATTGTTGTCGGGTCGACACGAGGGGGGTGCCTGGTTACCCTAGCCGTGGTGACAAGTAAGGGTTGTTTGAGTTTA
Organism: Acanthosoma haemorrhoidale; assembly: GCA_930367205.1. NCBI lineage: Eukaryota > Metazoa > Arthropoda > Insecta > Hemiptera > Acanthosomatidae > Acanthosoma > Acanthosoma haemorrhoidale. Next base: position 134,672,584 of record OV884011.1, read on the forward strand.
TAACCTTGACAGTCGTTTGATGATGGCTTTACTATCTGACTCCATTTTTTGATAGGTATGTGCCCCGACAGTGCCCTATGTTCAGGAGAAGAGGTACAGGGTAGGTTATAGGTAGTTTATGTGGTCTTGGAATGACCACAAATTTACACTTGGTATCTGAGGGTAGGCGAAAACCGTCTGGATCCCAAAGGCGAGTGTGAACCGGAGAGAGGCAGACTGGATTACCGCAGGAGGTTTGCTAGGAAAATTTGCAGGGCCACGGCTACCGTCGTCCGCGAGGGAGAGGTCTCTCCCAAGGAGGTCTCTCCCAAGGAGGTGCTAGTTTTAGCGAGACGAAGGCAGAGATCCCCACTGAGAGAAGAGATGTAGAGGTTTTTCATAAAGAAGCAGCCAGGTTTTAAGAGTTTCAAGCAGGGTAGCCACGAGCCAGTGGGTAGTTGCCAGGAGAGAATGATTTACAGGGGTTAGACGCTAGGCTTAAGTACCCAGCCAGCCTTGTCCTTAGACAACCATCATTGAGATTGGTGTAACCAATGATATGTGGTTTCTTTGTCCTCTGGGAGAGGCTGGCAGAGTTCTTGGCCCTCTGGGGTCTGCCCCTCATCTGGTCTCATACCTGCGACTGACAACTGTTTTCCCAGCTCATATAACTCATTGGCACCCCGCATTTTTTTTATTGGTTAACACATTTACAATGATTTATATTTGTCTACAATGTATTTTGTTCATGTTATTTACATTTGTTTACAATATATATATATATATATATACAATAGAGTATAGGGTGATTTATCTTATGTAGTTAGTGGTCACTACAATTGCCTTTAAAAGGTTGTCGTCAAAGTCGGAAGGACATCCCGCCCTCGGTTCGTCTTTTAAGGTCGTATCTCCAGAACGAATTCTGGATTTCCAATTGGAATTGCAATCTCTAACTGCCAGTAAATGTTATTAGTCCTTCGCCGTAATTGCTGCATATTTTTTCAGCTGTCGGCTTACCACTATTGTCTTGTTTAAATTCCCAAATCATTACATGACGAATATGTACTCTTGACTCCATTTCAGAGGTTGAAAAAACCAGTTTAACGTAACGTGTATCACACAAAACAGTTGACAAAAGACTAACTGAAGCCTCTACTATATAGTGAACACAAAAAGTTGTTGTCATAGTAACTCACAGCGGGTAGATACGAACAATAGATTCTACTTAGCTGCATCGGAAGTTACTTATGAATTTACCTAATAGATTCATTAGTACTACCCACCATTGCTCCATAAATTTGAAAAATTCTTAATTGTAAGCGCACTCTGTGAAAGTCCCCCCCCCCCCCATCCGGCAATGGTCCCAGTATGCCCAGGACACCAACTTTTCCGCGCTCACAACAGCAGGAGCTATTTTATTGTTCTATTCTCTGAAAAAATGAGGTCTAATGGAGATGTGAAGATAAGTATTATAACTTTAGCTGTATTATAAGATAAGTATTCAGCAATATGATGAGGTGGATGAACATTATAAGTAAATTTAGTTGTTGAACGGTATTGGTATTGGAGGTTTGTGGTTTGTGAAAACCTGGATCTGCCCATGTTTGGTTATAATTTATTTTCATATTTCGAGTTGATTATGTGGGATATTTTAATCATCTAAATTAATAAATAAGTATCATTTTTCAAATTTAAGAATGTCTACTACATCCAGGCTCTTAGGAGTCAGTCGTAGAGAGAAGTGCGTGGATGTCATAGACATTCTTAAAAGTTTAAAAAGATATTATATTTTAGATGATTTAAATATCTCACAAAATCAACTTGAGATAACTGAAGATGACAGCTTAGTCCAATGTTCTTTTTGCAAAAAAAAAAATAATTATTGGTTGTAGAAATACGTTAAAGCTGCTTTAATAATTTTATGAAAAAACTATATCACTTTAAATATAAAAGAAACTAATAACTAAAAGAAATGTTTTTTTTTCTTTTTAATATTAAACTTTTAAATATAATGTTGCGAACTATGTTAAAAACAATTTCTCAACGGATAATGCTCTCTCGCTGATTTTTTTTTTAAAGATAAGTTTTGGAGAATTCTTTAATTTTAACTTAGCTCTTACGGAAATGGAGTTCCTTTAAGTTTGATAGATTGCTTGGCGTGACGAGGGGTTTAAGATAAATTAGGCTTTAGGCAATCACCATTCTAAATTAGTCTTTCAATTCGCTAATCGAAGAACAGGGCTTAGTTGAATAGGGAATAAAATGCCAGAAGGGTTCATCCCTTAATGTCCTGGCAAATAGTGATGGAACTAAAAGGCAATAGTATTTGTTTTTCGCATACATACTTACTATCTCTGAGACCTACCTGTTAGTCAGTCTTATTCCTGACTATTAGAACGGTTCCCGGCAACTTCAATGGCTTTTGCAGTGGTTAATTCTAGTCGGGCCTCACTGAGCTTCATGAACGAAAATCGAGTAGAATTCTGACTAAAGGAATAGATTTTTTAGTTTTGGGAAAACAAAAATGAAAGTTATGTGATAATGTATGCAACCATTATCTGCGCTTCCTAAGCGTAATTGGTAGATATTATGGCAGCAGCCTCGGTCGGCCTCTTTGTAAGATGTTGCTCAACGGGTTTAATTAAATTAACGTATATGTGAGACGATATTGATTTATTTGACAGAGGACACGATAACAACGAGGTTATTCCAGAAAGGCAATAATCTAGTGACTAACTTAGTAGTCATTTTTTCTTTTCTTTTGGTACAGTAATTAAAAATACAAATGATTCCTTCAGTCCAAAACTTATTTAAATTATTTATATACAAATTGTATCATGCATGAGTGCTTTTACTGGTTGTGAATTCGATTTAATGTAACATGATATTCACGCGATATTCCATTTTCGAATGGTGTGAATATTTAATTTTCAACTACCTGATTGGGGTTACACTGTAATAGGAATTTTATTATCAATAAATTAATTAATATATTGCAACTTAATCGTTAAGGATTATCAATCTTGGTAATAATAATTATTCCTACACTAATTGACTATACAATAAAAACTGCAGTTAAGATTTTATTTAATGGCTACGGTTTTAAAGAGTTATCTGACCTTAAAGAGTTGGTCACTTTGTCGAGGACTGGAACATGAATCTAAGACTAGATAAAGATACTGTAAGTGAACGAGACAGGACTAAAAGACCAAGGAAGATCTGGCATGTTTAGGTCTGACCAGGGAATGTCTCTATTAAAGATAGTGTAGTAAATGAAACACAATAAATTTCTCTCTGGGTGGCTACTATTTATAAGCCGTTCTTATCCCACCAGATTTTTTCTGCTTCCCGATCATGTTACCTTCACTAATTGTCTTCAGGCACACCCACAGTTTCCTCCTTCCTCAACCTGGAGTAATCGTAATTAGCCAGATCAAAGAAGCCTTTCTCCCTCTTATGTTCAATCTGTTTACTGGTGGGTACTTCTTTGTTAGGTATTTTTGTTTCAGGTGCAGTTCCATTAGACCTCGCTAATTGCCTGGTTTCCGCCTGGTTTAGAAATCGAAATCCCTTAAATTATATACGTAACCTTAATTATCACCGTTGCATACCTAAGATCCTTTTTTCAATAGGTGACGGTTGAAAACGCTTCTCATGTTTTGTATGCTGTTTATTCACATCAGTAAAATCCAAGTCTCTTTGTCTTGGTAAGTTGACCTCTACCAGTTGTTGCTTTGTTGTAGCCACTGCCACCTCTCGAACACTTATTAACCTCTTACTTAACAATATAATTAAATGGCGTAAATTTGTTGCATGCTTCGTTTAATATCTTACTGTGTGGAATAGGTTGCTCTAATATATTTGTTTCATGTCCTTTAGTCGAATTAGTCGAACCTGAACCAGAACAATTCTTGTCTATTTTTCTCAAAGGGGACTTCATTTTTCCAGAACAGCCAGACATGCCGACAGCGATTAGTAATAAAATGAATGATTTAAAATACATAAATTTCCTTAATGACAAAAAGGGCTATATGCCTAGTTGTTGGACCAGTAAACCTTTATGGATCCCTCCTTTATTTTATTTAACGTTTCTTAAAAATAATTGTGGTGAAGGTTTCATAATAAGACTGGACTAAATGAATGCTTAACATAGAATTTACTTGATATCTTACGGCCAGGAGTGTTTGTACCTGGTACAATCTCCAATTCCACGTAATTGACTGTTGTTTTAAGTCACTTTAGTGTTGCTACAAGGTTATTATAAAGAAACTCATTCGAAGAGGAGCGGAAATAGAACATATTTCGGGCTCAAGCACTCCGAGACTTTGATTGTGACGTCAAAACTTAAGTGTTATGATAACACACCGACCGAGTGGAAGATGACCAGTTTTGGTTGACTGGTCCCTGATTGAATGTGAGTTAGTCAGACATATCTTAAGTGTTATCAGTGATTTGATCATCATCTAGATTTTTTTTTCAAGCTATTTTAAAGTTTTATGCTTGCTTGTTCAAACGAGTCGTCATTTAACATCTTATATAAATTTAGCTAGAAAGAATCCTTTGAATCAAACGGGACAATCTCGATAGTATCTTTATCACCTAATATAATTATTTTATTGTTTATATTGCTTTCATTCTAACGTTATATTTTACTGATGTATTGCATACACTGTAAGAAACTATGCCAAAGTGAGTGATTGTATGGCACCAATGTTTCTCATATTCCATGTTGAGATGACGCGTGTATATATATTTATTATGTATGTGTATTAAACATATTATAAATATGTATATACACTTTATACACTTTATAAATATATAAATATATATATATATATATATAAGTTATAGCTAGTGGTACGGCAATGTTAAGCTTAATACCACATAGCCTAAGGTAAACAAACCCGTAACGTGTGTATAGAAGATCAGGAGGAGAATAAAGCCAGTTATAAACCAAACCATGTTAATATATGTTTAACATTAATATAAATTTATAATAAAATAATAATAAAAACAATTAATATAAACCATATATATATATATATATATATATATATATTAAGTTAAGATAGATAAAAAAAAAGATAAGGTTAAGATAGATAAAAAAAAAGAATAACGAAAGAGGGGAATGCACCGACACACTCTGACTCCAGTAAATGACTGCTTTATTATTGATGATAATCCGACATGCATAGGATCATGGGTTGTTTACCTTCCATGGTCGTATTAGTATTCGACGTAGTCAGGCCTCTGGCTTTAACTTGTATATATATATATATATATATATATATATATAAGTACCATGTAATTAATGGTTGTACTTATTGTGGTTCCGGATATGTTTCATGTTAGAATGATGATGACTCACTTAGCTTGGGTCAGACGTCAGGAGTTCTGGGCAGTGTACGAGGGATTTGGGCGTTCTTGTGCCTTACCCGAGAATTTCCAGAAATTGGTGGGACTATTGATTTATGATTGCAATTTGTATAAAGGTTATCGTCTGGAATTATGTTGTAGTTGGTAAATGTATTAACTCTCTACCAGGTGGGGACCGGAAGGGGTCTCACTAGAGTTTTATCAGCCGGCAGACACCCTTCAGACTTCTTATTTCGCAGAAGGTCCGAAGTGAGTCCCTTGCCAATGCGAAGGCTACAAACCAGATCCCGCAATTACTGTCAGGGCCAGGAGGCCGCCAATTCCGCCTCTCACCTTAATATGACATGTGCCGCTCCGTGGTTTGTTAGTTAAGCGTCCACAACATTTCTGCCTCCATTTTGTTTTCACGTCGTTAAATAACACGTTTCCCATTCGAACGTGCCCGATTACTTCGCTATTACTGGCTGGATTATTCATTTTTGTCAAAGTGGTCTGGGAATCACAACATATTGTAGATTTTTTTGATTAGAAAACATCTGATTTACTTAATCATATCTTTGTGGCTCATTTCCTGTATACAATTTTATCCAGATTAATTGCTAATTAAATAATATAAATGATACAGAGTTATAAAAATTACAAATGCTTACTTTACGATGCCGGCAAATCTTAAGGAATCCCACGAATTCTATTTAATAATACTTCTTTGGTAGCTTCTTTTACAAGCTCATCCTTACCTAACAACTTTCATACTCTTCTCCATATTTAACAACAACCGTTCACGCCAAAGCTCCTCCCTGCAATCTCTGGATGCCATTTTCCCTATAGAACTAAAATGTCATGCAATTTCTTTTTCATAATCTCAATATTCTTCTATAGCCCTCTGTCTTCTTCATTTGGCATGTTGTATCATTGGATATTTACATAACTAGATTGTTTTATTACTTGATAATACAAAGTAGTTGCAGAAATCCAAACAATTATAAAATTGCCCTTTTTTTAAATTAATTTTATTCATGTTACTCTTATTTCTTTTAATTATTTATTATTAAAGTGCCAATTAATGTTAAAGTTTTTATTTTTTTTCGTTATTTCAGTGAATACACCTTGGAATCTTAGTACTATATTATACAGTTCACTGTTTTCCATATTACACATAAGTTATTTAGTTATATATATATATATATTTATATACAGGTGTATATGCATTTAAATATTTATTTAAATGTGCGTTTGAAACAGGTTTCTTATTTTTCTACTAGTCTTCATACTTTTTTTTATTTATTTAATTAATTATGAAATAATTTAGCTAGTTAATTATGAATGACTTTCATGTCTTTATATTATTCACATATATGTTTCATTCAGTATATATATTTTTCTATTTCTTATCTTATTTGATTTAAAACGATTATCATTTTAGAGGGAACTGAGATATTTAGTGAATTTCCTACTTTAATGTAATTTAATTTAGTTTTTTAAGGAATTAGTCCTAGGATAATAAAGATATATTATTACTATTAATCCAGCAACAACCCATCGTATAAGAAAAAGCGTAAATCGAATACATTAATAAATTAACAATAAGTGTCCATCTAGAGAAATTTTAATTCCGTCCTATTTCGGTATCTTTGAAGTTTCAAAGGAAGTATATTGAAACTCATAATTATGTCATACATGACATAATCACATTTGAGTTTGTTTTTCTTAGTGGATACAGAACGAGGAGAGAAAAAAAGCAAATTGCTGACCCTTACCATAAGGAACACCCCCCGCTCCCCCACGTCAGTGTATTGGAATGGAAACTGAGGACAAACATTTAACTGCTGCATAGGTTTTCTGTGGTATCTTGGTTACGTCTTCCTCAAGGTCACAATTGCTGTTATTATGATATAATTCCAAATAGATAAATATTTTTTTATAGTTTATGTAACATTTTATATATTAACTATATTTTATCTAATAGTCTAACTCGACTCCAGAGCTTCCAGAACAAGATCCTGCGAACTGCACTCTGGCATACCCCTTTTCGTGAAATGAAGGCTTCCGACATGCACATAAAGTTCGAGCTTCCCACCATCACCGACGTCATCAAAAGAAGACACATCAAGTTCTTCGACTCGATGAAACACAGTCTAAACCCTCTATTCAAAGACATGACACCACCACCGCTACCGGCACAATGGCAACTCAAAGATCGAGTAAAGCAGAGGAAATGGTGGACATCACGGCCCTAGGCCTGCCAACAACAAGCCTCTAAGGGGCACCCATCACTGAAATCAGACTAAATAAGAATACACTACATGCCTAGAGAGACTCTAGGCCTAGCCACCAGTTGACTCTCACCACTGTACCGAAACAACCAACCTCCACCGAGGCTTCCCACAGTCCTTAATCCTCTCACACCACCTTCAAGCAGGTACTCCTAGTATAAGGATCCGATTAACCTAAATATTCTATATTTTTCCCTGATCCTGAATTTCTAACTAGAGAGTTTAGGGGGAAAAAAATTAAAAAAAAAAAAAAGTTTGTTTATTTTGAGTAATACTTACTAATCTACCACAGCCAGTCATTTGACCAGGAAAAATAAATTGTTGCTTTATAGGGATTCAGGTCCAGAAATTATTATGTAAATGCGTATTCAAAGTATTGTATTCAGTGAAAGGCTGTTGAATAGTTAGTTCAATCAAAAATTGAATTGCGTAGTTACATTGTTCAAACGTGAAAAAAATTTAGATAGGAAGTAGAATTTTAGTGTAAAAAAAGGTAACAGAAACTAAAATTATTGGAAAGTAGCTGATGTTTTATTTCGATAACTCTATTTCATTACTAACCCAGATTATTCTTTACCCAGATAAATGTAGAAATAATCAAGAAAGTACAAGATCTTAGAAGATATAAATAATATAGGTGAAGAGTTTTTGGAAATTGATGAAGATGAATTTTCTGAAAATGAAAATATGCTGGTTAGAAGTGATAATGAGTTTGAATGTACAGATAATGATGATGAAGAGGAAAATATTTTGAATATATATCGTGTACGAAAAAGAATAGGATTACTCTTAAGTTCTGAAAAAGTGATAGAAAAAAATGAACAGCATACTACAATCGATGGATCTGCTTGGAAAGAAATACAAATAGGTGGTATACCTGGAATATCACCACTTCATAACATAAGAAAGATGATATGGAACGCTTTTCATCTAAAATTTTCACAACGGATAATTGCACTCTTACGTTCACAATCTATAAAAGTAAAACAAAAAAAAAAAAGTACTTTTACTTAGTTCTAAACACAAATCTGTAGCAACTGAAAACAATGATAAACGTTTACCTGAGACCATTTCATATTACAATAAAAATAAATTTGGTGTTTACATGACCGATAAAATGGCTAGAAAATATACTACAAAATCAAAGTCTTGCAGATGGCCCCTCTAAGTATTTTTCAATATCCTTGATTTAGCTGGCATAAATCCCTGGATTTTATACAAGCAAACGACAGGAGAAAATATCCCAAGACAAGATTTTTTACTCCAGTTAGCAGTAGAACATGCCACCCCGTGAACAACCAAAACAAAAAATAAATACCAATCGATCGATGCCTAAATCTACTACCCATACTTATCAACGTAAGACATGTTAAATAGGATATTGTAACGGAAATAAAACCATCAGAATTTGTTCTAGATGTGAAAAATATGTTTGCGGAAAATGTACAATGGAGGCACCCTGCAAATGTAAAAAATGCGATAAGAAATGAATTAAAAATTTGTATTCTTTGTGTTTGTAATATATACAATTTTGTTTGATTATAATAAAGTTATTTTGTTTATTGCCTTCCTAAAATCCATATTTCTGACATTAAATCAGGAAACATAACGCCCGGTCATTTGACCTGCCATGGTAGAAATAGGTATGTATTAAGTGCTGGTAAGTGGTTTTTTTTGCTAATCAATTTAAAATTTATCTGTTTTCTAAACTATTTTCCTTATGTTGTCCTTCTCTTTAACTCGGGGAAAAAATCTCGTTTCCTCCAGGCTATAAAATGAAAATTTTATCTGAGACATTTCTTTTTAACGTGGACATTATTTCCAGCTAACATTTAATGACTTAAAATGCCTGAGCCGTTAAAATTACTGCTGAGTTTTCATACCATTACTTCCACGATAGCGTATTAAAAAGAGGTTGTAATTTCCACAGTGACGTTTAGCAATGGCAGTAACTTGACTAAAGCAGGGATGCGAATCGAGAGAGGCCCCTAGGTAGTAGTACGCCTAAATTGATGGTATAAAATTCTTTCTTTTAGAGACGAACGAATTTCCGCATTATTAAAGCAATATTTTTTGTTTAGGTTTTGGGTTAGGGATAAATTTATGCTAAGTTACAACACCATGGTATACTTTACAGCTCCTTTTTTTTTAACTCATGATTTGTGCTTAGAAGTATTTTGTATACTTACAGTGGCCAAGTTAGTTTTTTAGGCCAAGGATATTCATATTAGATTTTAAGATATTTTTTAGACCTTTTCAAGTGTTTGCTTGAGACATTCGACAAACACATAACTTCATTTAGCCTAATTGTACTGGGGGTTGTTCATGACAAAAAAAAAAATGAGAAATCATGCTAATCAACTTACTTATACTATTTTAAAAACCACTAAGTGCGGCTGATGCGTTTTAAAAGGTCAATCACTTAAAAACTATGGAACGGATTTAATTAAACAAACTAAAATCTTCGCTGATGTTCTGAATGTCATAGGTTACGCCGATGTGTATGTGAATGTACGATGAATGTATGCCGATGAAGGACAACTATTAGTTTAAAGATCCCCTACTTTCGTTTCTGAAAATTAAGCCAATGGAAAAAGAAGACAGGATCGGACTTCGTTATTCAAGATTATTAAACTTTTTCTCATTTGCTAGTAATTATAATGTATGATCACCACTAGTAATGAGTCATAAAATGATATAATAATGATAAAGCGATTTATCATCAAAAATATCTTATTCACGACGAGCTAAAGCTATTAGTATCCGTTGTGTTGATACAAGAAATTAAATTATCAATATTGTAATCGGTAAAAGTAATTACATCTTGGCTAGGTAATTAAAACAAAAAACTAACAGAATTAACATGCCGTTATCAGCCAAACGTATCGTGTTTGCTTGTCTCATTGCGAGAATAGCCGGCTGGCAGTCTCCTGGTAGTCACTTGTCCGCAATTAAAACTAGTTTCAATTGCTGAGACTCGTTAAGGATTGTTTGTTGAAAGGTTGCTTACAACCACACATTGTTCCGCTCTTCTACCACCGTGTTCTACCCTTCCCTTTTCAGATGTGATACATCAGCAACTTCAAAATCATTTTATACACATTATAACATTAACTATAACAAAACTATCATAAAAGTTGTTATCGGATGTAAAGCCGATTGTTTATTCATTATTTTTTCGTCGAATAAGGGGCGATTCTTAACCTGGGGAAAAAGTTGGAATTTGGAAATTCCAACAACAGATTCATAATGAAGGAGCCAAAATAAAATTTTGATAATACAAAAAATGGTCATGGAAAAAAAAAGAGGTTACTTTTTAACTGTTAATTTTAACAGCTTATATAGCTATGTAATGTTAGCGCTTGGGTGCAGTTGCTCGCAGTAAACTTCAATTCACATGCAGCTTCGTAAATCAGAGGTGTGTGGCCAACGTTAGAAAGGCACTCTTTCCCCGAAAGGGGGGAGGGGGGTTTGTATGAAAAAACTTGTTATTTAAAAAGGTAGGAGCCGTCTCTGTCTGTTTACATATTAGAGTTCAGTTTTATGTAGCAGCTCCTGAAAAGTAACGACGAAGTCTCACTCATTCTGAAGGATAAACTCTTCTGATATTTATGATTGTTACATTTAAAGATGGAAGGGAGGTCTGGGGGGGGGGGGTCCGAGGTAATGGCTGCATTAGGCCAGCGAGGTAGAGCGATTAAGGAGAATTCAGAGCCGACCTAATATAATTTTTCCAACGTCAATCTTTCAGGTACAGTCAGCTGGAAGAGTATGGTCTTTTATCATCCATTCACCTGAAAAACGGGCTGCATACCAGTGTTTATGGAGATATGTAGGCGTTGGGTTTTCAGAATTTTTTTAGTAATTCAGTTAATAAATTTGAAGCATGTCATGACCGATAAATAACTTTCTCAAAGAAAAAAAATCAAGAATTCTCCTTTTGGGCTCGCCTATTTTTTCAAATAACGGTCCCGTATTTCGTAAATCACATATAAAATATATATAAGAGACAAGTAGTCCTCAACTAGTTAAAGATTCCTTGGTCTTATTCCATTCAATCCTTGAGCGAAACCTTAGACCCATTTGACTATCAGGGTTGTCGGACAGAACATAAGTATAAGAATAATTAAACACTATTCTCGATACACCTATTTCACCACCATGTTAAAACTAGTTATCCGTTCACCTAGAAAGAGATTTTTGCTTTTAAAACTATCCGAAACCCCAGTAACAAGAGAGATAAGCAATTACAGTAACCAGACCTCTCAATAGATACATCCACAAACTCACAAAATATCTGTTATTAGAAGAAGATCTCTTTATTATTTTAAATTATATACTCTTAAATCATATTAAATTAGTCTCTATAATTATATTAAATAGTTTTTTTTATTTTATCATACCTCTCATCTCCCTGATCTAGAAACATTAATAACTAGAAATAGATAATAATGTGTGCCTGAAGGAGTGCGGCCCTTTGTGACAGACCAAAGTCGGCCTTTGGGTGGCAAGAACCAATGCCAATTCCTGTACCTGACATAAGAAAAATATTTTTTATCGAAAGATCCTTTCATTCAGAGCTGACAAGAACGTTAAAACCAATTGTTTTCAAACCCAATGGCTCGTATGCGTGCAACGGTTCCATTCGAGACTTCTCAGGATCGACGAACCAGCAAAAATCACGGAGATATAAAAACCTTAATTGAAAACTCCAACATTATATGGCCACTACTGCTGCTCCACCTGTGGTTCGTAGAAACACTACGGTGACCCTTAAATACGCGGTTTTGATATGTTTAGATTCATGCATAAGGGAATCCGTTAATCTTCCAAAAACACAAAAATTAAACTGAAACAGCATTGTTTTCTCTTATAACAAAAATATTTAAAAAAAAGTAAAGGGCGTTTTTTTTTATTGATTACATTTATAATTTAAATTAACAATTTTCCTGTTTTTTTTTTTATATTACCTCGAAATTATTTAAAACATAGTTTTACTTTGTTTTTAGTAAAGAAAATTCTTTTTATTAGAATTTAAAAGATGGCATTTTTCACTTTTAATTGTCAAGTTTAGTAAGAATCAGTGAAAAATGTCTTTTAAGTTAAAAAAAAAGGTAATTACATTAATGAAAGAATGGTTTCATATATGGGTTAGAAAAAATTATATAGCTCTATCGCTTCTCTTATCCATAAAACAGGTTACTGGGTACAACACGGAGGTTGCCGAGCGAAGCGAGCAGGGTATGAAGCCCCCTAATTAGCTAAATTGGAATCACTATTTACTTAATTAATTTGGTTTATTGTTTATGACCCCATTATTTTTTTTGCTACTGGTAAGTCTATCTATATGCTATGGAGTGTCAACATCTATACGGACCCATTTACCAAATATGCATCCTATTAATTCTAAAGAATACACCTTAACAAAAATAGTTCATTAAGAAACTAAAACCAAAGTAAGACAAGAAGAAAGTATAAGCGTTTAATGACACAACTCAAAGACATATTCCTGTTGAACATCCTTCACACCCTGTGTCAGTTCTTAAAGCTAAAACCTTTATATCTGAAAAAAAACTATTAATTATCGCACTGATGAATGTCTTTGATCCTTCATAGTGAAAGAGGTTGGAGGGTGTAGCCACTCGAGGTTTTATGCCCGGAGGAAAAAAAAAGTTCGTTCAAGGCAGTTTTGCGATTGTACTATCCACACTCTTATGCTTAGCTTCAAACGGGATAACTTTTTGAAATTTGCCACTACGTAATGTGTTTTCAACAACAACTTTATTATTATAAAAATACAATCTGCCTCATTGGGCAATAAGTAATTGTGATAAATGATCTCATTCATACCATATTTACAATTTTCATTCACTCGCTCATTCATACAGTATTTACAAACAGACCGGAGACCTCCCAAATCCACATGGTTGCCACCTCCCTCGCATGCGAAAGAGGGAGCGGAGTCTTGGGAAGACCCCCACGCTCCACCGTCAACCGTGTCACCGGATACGAGCCAGAAGAGGCTGGCCAAGACCGCGAGAGCCACATACGCTCAGGACGTGATTGAAGAAATTGGCCTCCCATTGTCACGTATTTATAGTAGGCCACTTTAGTCTCCGAGGAGGAATATAGGGATGAGTGGTGCAGTGCAATGACGGTGCTAAGGGATAAGGGTTGTTGGATAGGTTACTATGGAATTGCATGAACTTGGAAGGGACGAGTTCGGGATTGTAAGGTATATTATGATCATTATAAAGGGTTTTGTTGCTGACGTAATTAGGGGCATTTGCTATTGTTCACAGGACGTTTGATTGAAAAACTTTGATACGCTTGATGTTCGAATTTTTTACTGTCCCCCATAGCTCTATTCGGTATGTCCAGATTGGCTTAAGTATAAATTTGTAAATTAGTAATTTCTTTTCTATTGAGGGATGTGATGTCCTTTGAAGTAGTCTCTACAGTTGTCCAAAGCGTCTGTTTAGTTCTTGTCTTTTTTAGCCTCGTATGTTGGTTCCAGGTCAGCCGTTAGATAATTCTAAGCTTATTTATTAAATGTTCACTGCAGTTTAAATTTTTTGAATCAATTAGCCCTAGGCTAATTATTACTTGTAATTCCTTAGCGAAATCACATATGAAATTATTTTGTCTGATAATATTAATATAAAAATGGTTTATTGTTTTATATATCAAGGTACCCCTTCAAGATAAAATAAATAGTAAAAATTTATTATTTTTTTATATATATATTTTTTTCCTTAGCTCTCTAATTATAAGATTAAGGATGAGGGAAAAATAAAGGGATATTTGGGTTGAGCGGATTCTTGTACTAGGGGTACCTGCTTGAAGGTGGTGTGAGGGAATTAAGGAGTGTGGGAAGCCTCGGTAGAGGTTGGTTGTTGCGGTACAGTGGTGAGAGTCCACTGGTGGCTGGGCCTAGAGTCTCTCTAGGCATGTAGTGCAGTCTTATTTAGTCGGATAGCAGTGATGGGTGCCCATTAGAGGCTTGTTGCTGGTGGGCCAAACGCCGTGATGTCCACCATTTTTTTATAGGTAAGTAGATATTCTTCTCTATGCCTAATAACTAGTAATTATAGTGGGATCGATACCATGACAAATATTGACAATATGTTGGTTTATACATTTCATAACATCTCCATGACTTTTAGAAACTTCAACAGTTTTTTAATTTCAACCTCATCACAATTCATTTTATTATAAACCATATTATGTCAATGTTGTGGCCACCTCTTAATTACAAATAATTATAAGTCACCCTCTTCTCGATCTGATCATATCTATCACTGTTCCTATATGTTTAATAAAGCTTATGACGTCAGTTGGAGTGGGGGAGAAGATAGTGGGGGGAACAGCCGCTGGTGGGGACGGCTTCCCACCACGACTAGCCGCCTATATAAGAAGCGCCCCATAGGGCGAAAATCAGAAAGAAACAAACCGGCACCTTGAAAACTTCTCTCTCTCTGCACTGGCGCTTGCTGCTCTCCTCAAAACCATGGTATTCTCATTCAACTAACTCTGCCTCTCTCTCTCTACTAACCTCGCTATGTTTTAGTCCGGCGTTGTCAGAATCCACACCTTCCTAGTGGGAATCTCTGCCTTCGTCTCTCTAAAACTAGCACCTCCTGGGGGAGACCTCTCCCTCGCGGACGACGGTTGCCGTGGCCCTAAAAACTTACCAGTAGCGTCTCCCACGGCAATCCAGCCTGCTTCTCTCCGATTCACACTCGCCTTTGGGACCCGGACGGTTTTCGCCTTAGATATTGAGTGTGAATTCGTGGTCATTCCAAGACCACATAAACTACCTATAAACCTACCCTTTGCCACTTCTCCTGAACATAGTGCACTGTCGGGGCACACCTTCTAAGAGCTTATGGAGTCAGATCAAAATGAATTAGGCTGCCCACCGACTAGGCCGGCAGCCAGGGTGAAAGACCACAGGTCCGCCCGCCTTATCTCTTTCTGGGCGCTCGCCGGACGACGGCTAAGAAATTGTAGTGAACCTAGCCCACGGCAGGCGTCTCCTCCCCACTTTGGGGATACTCAGTTAACCGAGCCTGACAATCACCTATACTAGCTAATTTAAAAATTATTAAATATACCCACATATATCTATATTATATCACCATTTATCATATATGATTATGTAGGATGATAAACAAATAATACGTGTCTGTGATTTTCAAAAATATGTCTGACAGTTAAGGTCTCATGAGTGGCATCATTCCATTTTTGTTTTATCCAAATTGAAGCAGATAATTTGTCGTGATTGCCTGTTCATTTTAAGAACATATTAGCGCAGTATTCTTCATTTCTTCGTGCCTTATTATAAAAACTCTGTTATCTTTTATTATCCCCAAAAAATATTAGAATTATACTTTTCATCTCGTCCTATTTGCTGTTGACCTTGCACCGGTTGATTATAAGTAATATCAACAGTTGTTGTTTTTTGAAACAAATATAAAACCTTTATGTATTTGAGTAGCCCTTTCATTCATTCATTTCGAAAACATATTATATTTTTTGGGATCCTACTCTTGAAATTATAATAATCTAGCTTCCCTATTTCACAACCTAAGAAAGAAGCTAACCTTCCAAAAACCGTTAGCAGTAATCCCAAAAGCAAACAAGAGGCCCAGATCTCTTCCAATGTACACTAGACAGTTAGAAGAACCCGGAGAAGAGAACTTTTATCTCTGACTGTACCAACCTCCAAAAGAGAAAAAGAGAAAAAAAAAACTGGACTGATAAGTGTTCCCCCACCCCAAGGTAGGAGTCGCGTGGCGCCTTCTCCCACCTCTCACACTTGTTTATAACCAGCGACAGTTACTCCCAGTCTCATCTCTACACATATATGTCCATAGTTATTTATATACACATATAAAGATATTTATTAATGTACGGAACATATAACGGTTTATTATTGAAATTTATGCAGGTTTGGCTATTTATTGGAAAGGGTGTTCGACTGGAGCTCGATCCATTATAATTGCAAATTTCTATGGCTGCGACTAAATCAAAACGGTCATTAGGGACGTATATATTTTGGCTAGAAGGACTTTCGATTATAAAGTATTTTTGCTAAAAGAATAAGGCAATAGTTTAAGATAAATAAGAATTACATATATTAAGAATCTAATATAGTCTTTCAAGTCAAGCATGGGAACTGAACTTACAAACATATCAACTGACAACCTGGTGTAAATAAAACAAATGAAATCCTAAGATCCGGATGGATAACTATTAAAAAAAAAGAATGGTATATGATTACCTCGGCTTGGTAATTTATTCAGACCACATAAAAAATTAAAACTCTATTCAAGAACCTGATATTGAATAGGAATTTATGGGTAGCTATAAGGGCATTTTCATATCACAAACACTACAGAATTTTCTGCAAATTAATCTGACTAAACTCTCTCTATTTGTGACAAGTGGACGACTAGTACCATTCTAGTGGCTTTTAGTTATAATTTTATCATAGGTTGATGTAATAACCACGGTATATTGTAGGCCAATTAATTCACTTTGCATTCCAGGTACTGCTGCAGTTTCGTGACATTAATTGCAAAGAGTCTGATAAAAATATAACAAAAGTATTTTTCTCCGTCCAAGTCAGCATATCGCATTTTTAACGAAACGGAAGTAGACGCGTAGCTAACCATTGATTTTATATTTTTCGTATTCAGAAGCACCTTCAGAGAAATGCCTCGAATGATGCAGAATAAGACGTCAGTATTAGTTAACGATTAGATTTACGTTGCAATCTAGTATTCAACATGCTTAGATGTGTGTGCAGTAACAAAGAGGAAAGCGAGACCCCAAATTCATTCATCGTCTTCAAGGAGGGGAGAGATGTGAGGAAGGTCTTCATTTTCTTTTCGGTAAGTTGAAACACCACTGAGTAGTTTCCAGAACCTTTCCAAGTATTTACCTCTTGAGAGCCAACAAACATCGCAATGTCTTATTAGAATATATCCCGGCATTTCCTGTGGCTGAGGGCACAAACCTGTATTGATACAGTCGACCACAGGTTTGTGGATAGAAGATTCCTTGGTCCAAAGAGCTCTCTAGTGAATGGTGCGTCGGTATTTTAGAACAAGCCTTTTCAAAACAATTTTAAATAATGCAATACAGCCTTGTTTATATGATTATGAGCTCTCCACTTCCGCTTGGTTTCATTTGTTGTGCTAGTAGCAAAGATATTTCATAGGAATTTGTTACCATTGAAGACAGCACATTACATATTATTTTAAATATTAGCTGCCGTCATAAGAATTACTCCTAATCCTACTATTTATTTTTTTCAATGAAATCCGATCACAAGACTGCAAGAATCGGATGCTTCAATATATACCGGAATCAGAACAGAATGATTCCTTGTGAAGGGGTTTTCTTAACTGTATTATTTAGGTACTGAAACTTTTCCACCACAGACCAAACACCCTGGTTTTGATTGGTTTGCAACAGAAACCGTTCTTCCCAATCACTCTTTATCACTTATTTCAATGTCCTTTTCGTATTTTCACTTGATCATTTTACTAATAAAAGGAATTGATCAAAAAAGGAGGGTTGGGAAGCTGAAATTCTAGGCGAAAAGTCGGGAATAAAGGCGCCGTTTGAACTTTAAAGTAGAAGATCGATGTCGCTTTCAATCAGCAATGAACCATTAGATCAATCCTTTGTGTTTTTTTATCCGCTGAATGATATTACCTTATTGTTTACATTTCACTACTTTTTAATTAACTTGGGTTTTTACTCTTGGTCGTTAACGATTAAAAGCCGTTAAATAAACTGCAATAGCTGTTATGTGAAAACTTTTCTACTATAGGAATTCTTCCCCTGTTTTGCTAAGTTAATTCAATATTCTTTATTTTATAATTTCTTTTTTCTTTATTATTTAAAGTTTCAAAAAATATGAACATATCATTATAGCGAGATAAAATTATAATTTTCCACCTACCAGGACATGCAATTAGGGAAATTCAAAAAGAAGTCCAAGATTCTTTTTCTGGAATTCATTATGTCATCAAAAACTTAAAAAAAAAAAACAAGTAAACTGGGGACTTAAAACGTTCAGGCAGGCCTCAAAAACTAAGTTCTACTTCTGAACAACATTTAAAATTATTATCTATGCGCAACCTCAAAAAAGGAGCAGGACAAGAATCTAGAAGAAGAGTTGGACAAACAAATATTAGAATACCCTGTTATTCAAATATGTTTACATGAGGTATTTAAAAATATAATGGTTTTATGGACACCTACTTTGATTCTGATAACTATAGAGATCACTTTCGCGATAACACACAATTCTACTTCACAAATCAATTTACTAGCCATGCCTTCTTCATTATTGCCGATATCGACCACTTTTCAACCAGCAGTGATATCTTCTTTTATTGGTTGACATTGATATACTCGTATTCCAATAGGTAATCATTTTCTTTCTACTGTAATTGGTCTTAAATAAGATGTCTGACTCACAGGTTTGTTGGACTTATCGAACAAGCAATCAATCCAATCAAAATATGCCGTCAGCACCGAATCATCTATTTACAAAGATTTGTCTGTAACATTGAAAATTCGACTTCTATTTTTCTAAACAAATATAAGATCGTGAAAAAACTGCTCAGGAATTATTTTTGCTTTGATATTGCCTTATCCATAGTAATAACTCAGAATTAAAAATATTCTTAACACTCCCCGTTATCGTACTTTAAGCAACATATAATAGTTTCTTTCGGAAATACGTTAACAAGTATAAACAGACTGTATTTTTTACGATCGCGATTGTAGTACAGGTATAAGAAACAAGATTGTTTTTTCTAGTAAACTCTGTTCATTCAGTTCTTTGGTTGGCATTACAAACGTGTTCAGTGCGAGGATAGTGATTGATAAATAATTTATTCTAATAACCACCCACAAGCTGTTACAGAAGCGATAGGATGTCATTGCTTAAGCCAAAGTAGATTTGTTAAGTTCAAAATAAGGGAGAAAAAATGAAGTGGTTATACAAAAAACTGCCCACATTACAGATACGGGTGGAAGAAATGTTAGCTTGCTCGTTTGCATATAGACTCGATTCGGCCCTTCGAAACTTCTTGACCTCAGTATGAGAAATAATGGATGCATGACCTTTAGCGCTAATCCTTGTAGTGTTTGATAACTTAATACAAACGTTTTTACGATTCCCCCGGTCTGTTACGGTCACCTTTAACAGAACTGCGGGAGATTGGACGTTGTGTATCGCATTTTCTTTGGGAAAAAAACCGCTCTTGAGTTGACAGACCGGTTTGCCCCTTAGGCGCTGACCAGATATTGACACAGCTCATGTCATTGCACAATAGTCGGCCAATAAAACCTCTCTGTGTTCTTGATAGTGACGTATTATCCCAAAAGATTGACTTACCTCCTCGAAGAAAATTAGTATCGGCATTGTTTTTGATAGTCCAAACCCTTAATTCAACACTTTGTCGGCTTAATTCATAAAAAATCATTTCCACATTTCTTTCTAGTAATGCCAGGCAAATAAACAGTAAGAAAACACATACGGGATAAAAGCCAAGAGAATGAAAACCAGAAGATATCCCAGGGAATAAATTGGAGGAAAACATGTGCATTTACGTTATTTTTGGAAAAACAATTGTTTCTTTTCTTTTTATAGTATGTAAAATGTAAGGGTCATAGATTGCCCACATATACGGTTTATAACTGATTGGTTATAAAAAAGAAAGGAGGGTATATTTGTATGTATATAGGATGTTTATATACACAAATCATTGAATTCTTGTCTCTATTGTTTTACGATAAAAACATCACGTCAAAATGTCATACTACAATATATGAAATGAAATGTCCTATTGTTTTTTTTTCTGTGTAAGAGTACAACAACAAAATCACACATCCTTACCTTAAATTTTTTTTTTTTTACAACATAAAATGTGCTGAGCGGAACGTTTACGATCATCCATCGTTAAAAACGTAACGAACAAAAGTTTAATCAGTAATCTAGGTCATAATATTTGTTTTTTTCTAAGGTATCTCACGTGTTGTCACGAGCTTTAATTTTATAATTCAATATAATCTATATGTAGCCAAAAACAAATTCGTCAAAAATCTACTTTATTGAAGTAGAAGAACCTTTATCACATGGGGTGAATCGAGACTTGAAATTCTCAAAACTAATTATGTGTTCGTAAAAAGGTCATGAATATCCCCTAGGGAAGAGGTTGAAGAAAATTCACTGTACTATTAATCGAGAGGGGATTTTAATAACAAAAATAGATGGCGTTGACATAATTAAAACAAAATGACAATATCACCCTAGTTAATTGAAAACCCCCATAAAATTACCTTTTTATGACCCACCTAGTTGTACTTAAAAAAATCATTAGATGACTTTAAAATAATTACCATTAAAACATGAATGTATACCATAACAATTTTTTTATTGGAAAAGTAAACATCTTTTATTTTATGTCTTTGTTTCTTAATGAAGCGAATAATTGTGATTTTTTGTTTAATCTTTGTAACAGAATTTAATGTTGTAAATTTAAAATATATTAAAGTAGAGGGCTCCGCCCTTGCGTGGTCACTAACCCCCGTGCACTAAGTCACCTGTTTTATGAATAAGAGATGAGAAGAGATAGAGAGATAAGATATATTTTCAAAAATAATAAGTAGATTATCTTCATTTGACTTCTTCTTATCCTAGTGGAAGGCGTCATGGAATACTGTATTTTTTACTTCCCTTTTCTTTAATTGAAATTCTACAACCAGACATGCTTACATATAATAGACTATTTCGAGATTTTGCCGTTGTGACTTGTTTAAAGAATGGAAAAAGCTAATCTGACGTGATTGCTTCCTTTTTTGCTTCAGATCGGCCCGAGTATCAAGTGTGACTCTAAGAATATAAAATATATAACCTTTTTTGTCACCCATTAGAAGGCGCATGTTAAAGTACAATGTGCGATTTCTCTCAGTATCAGCCGTGTTCCGTTGCACAGCCCGTCACTTACACATAAATTTCTCAGCATCATTTGGTTACAACCCAATTTAAGGTTCAATTCCACCGGTTTTTTTTTACTGTAATTGAGATATATTTTCTCATTTATACAATAATTACAAACAGCCCAGAGACCTCTCGAATTCACAAGGTTGTCACCTCCCTGGCATGCGAAAGAGGAAGCGGAGTCTTGGGAAGTCCCGAACGCTCTGTCAGCCGCGTCATCCGATAATAGCCAGTGGTGGCTGACGAAGAGAGCGAGAGCCACATACGCTCAGGACATGGTTGGAGAAACTGGCTATTGCCAGGACTCAGATCGTCACACTTATATATAGCCGGTCACGAGGCCACTGCCGTTTCAGCCTCCGAGGAGGATTATAGGAATGAGTGCTGCAGTGAAATAACTGTGCTACCTTAGAGATTAGGGTGGTTGGATAGGTTTCTATGGAATTTCATGAGCTTGGAAGGAATTAGTTCAAGAATGTAGGGTATATTAAGATCGTTATGAAGGGTTTTCTTGCTGCCATAACAAGGGTCATTTACTATTGTTCTCAAGACTTGAAAGGATTGGATACGCTTGATGTTCGACTTTTTTGCTGTCCCCCATAGCTCTATTTCGTATGTCCAGATTGGCTTAAGTTTAATAACTTTGCAGATTAGTAATTTATTTTCTATTGAGAGATGGCATGTCCTTGAAAGTAGTCTGTGCAGTAGTCCAAAGCGTCTGTTTAGTTCTTGTCATTTTACCCTTGTATGTGGGTGTCGGGTCGTCACGAGGGGGGTGCCTGGTTACCCTACCCCTGGTGACAAGTGAGGGTTGTTTGAGTTTATAAACTGGACAATCGTTTCATGATAGCTTTACTATCTGACTCCATTTTTTGATAGGTATGTGCCCCGACAGTGCACTATGTTCAGGAGAAGAGGTACAGGGTAGGTTTATAGGTAGTTAATGTGGTCTTGGAATGATCACGAATTCACACTCGGTATCTAAGGGTAGGCGAAAACCGTCCGGATCCCAAAGGCGGTATGAACCGGAGAGAGACAGACTGGATTGCCGCAGGAGTGCTGCAGGAGTGCTGCAGGAGTGCTGCAGGAGTGCTGCAAGGAAAATTCACATGGCCACGGCAACCGACGTCCGTGAGAGAGAGGTCTCTCCCAAGGAGGTGCTAGTTTTAGCGAGACAAAGGCAGAGGTTCCCACTAGTAAGGTGTGGGGTCTGACGACGCCGGACTAAAACATAGCGAGGTTAGGAGAGAAGAGATGCAGAGGTTTTTCATAAAAAGCAGTCAGGTTTTTAGAGTTCAAGCAGGGTAGCCACGTAGTTGCCAGAAGAGAATGATTTACAGGGGCCAGGCCCTCGGCTTAAGTACCCAGCTAGCCTTGCCCTTAGCCAATCATCATTAAGATTTTTGTGGCCATTGATCTGTGGTTTCTTTGTTCTATGGCAGAGGATGGGCGCCGGCTGTTTGGGACCCTCCATATACTTGGGTACTGACAGCTGGTGTCCCATCTCATGTAACTACTTGACACCCCGCATTTTTTATGACTTAACACATTTACAATGATTTATATTTTGTTCATGTTATTTACATTTGCTTACAATATATTTTGTTCATGTTATTTACATTTGTTTACAATATATATACAATAGAGTATAGGGTGATTTATCTTATGTAGTTAGCGGTCGCTACAGTGGTTTTCAGGTCAGTCGTTTGCCGAGATGGAAGCCTAAGTACCGTATTGTCTTGGATACAGGGAGAGGAGTAGAGGATTATAGAGGATGGGACCCATGACACTGCTCTGTGGAACTCCTGCTCTTATGGGATAGTAGTTAGAATATCAAAACCAAGGCGGACTTGGAAAAAGCGGTTCGAAAGGTAGGACTTTATGATTAGAAAAGGGACTGTGATAAATATCTTATGAGCTTGTAAGTGCCAAACCTTGTCAAAAGCTTGAGCTACGTCCAGAAATGCAGCATTGAGATACTGTTTGGATCCAAGGGCTGAGGAAATGTGATTAACAACGCGAAGACCTTGTTGAGCAATGGAATGTCGTTGACTGAAACCAAACTGGTGTGTAGGAAAAAGGTTTTTGGATTCAACAATTGGAATTAGACGATTTAAAATATTTTTAAGAGGATAGGGCGTAAGCTAATTGGACGGTAAGATAAGGTATCATTGGGTGGTTTACCGGGTTTAGCGAATACCACAATAATGGAATGTTTCCAAAGGAGAGGAAAGTGCGTCGTTCGGATAATGCAATTATAGATGTAGGTTAGGAAGATTATGGCTTTAGGAGGAAGTTATTTGAGGAGTAAGGAGATCTTACCCAGGGGATTTTCTGTAAGGTAAGTTTTTCAGAAGGTATTTGCCTCAGAGGGGTTAACGGCTTCTGGCGGTAGTGAGAGAGAAATAGGTAAAGTGAGGAAATCTTCAACAGTTGTAGTGTGAGTATGGTTTTGATAAGAAAGGGGAGTTGTGAAAGTGAGAGAAAGGTACAGAGCGAATTCTTCCGACCTATCCTCATTTGAAGCCAGGAACCCAGGACCCATCATCACGACGGAGTGGGTGTGAAACAGGATGATACTTTAGGAGTTTTTTAGTTACATTCCACAGGGAGTTATCCCTGGTAGACAGAGAGGAGAGGTGGGAATTGAAAGACTCGGAACGGAAGGATGACAATTGTCACTTTACCAATCTGAAGTACTGATTGTACGAGTGGCGATCAGCAGGATGTCGGTATCTTTGCCACACTGTTCTGGAGTGGCGTTTGGATTGTATAAGGTATTTGAGATGCTGAGTTAAACGATTTTTATTGTGAATTTTTGGATGACGTTGCCTCCCAAGCCGCCCCCCCGGACCAGAGTAGTGAAATAATGCACTGCATCTTCTAGGTCTTGGGATGTTTTCAGGGACACTTTGTGGCCTACGGAATCTGTAAGAAGCTGGCGGAAGTGGTCCCAATCGACTGGGCCGCTAATAAATGGAGGAGGAAGTTTGTGATTGGTCTTACGGAAATGGTTAATAATAAAGGGCTATGATCGGTCATTCAGGCCCGAATGAATAGTTTAGGGCTCCTAAACTATTGTAGAAGAAGAAGTCAAGGAGGTCTGGATTTTTGTTGGGATCTGATTCTCCGTGTTTCCGTGTGAGTGCAGGCAGCAAAGTACTTCCTCGTGTATTCGTGGATCTTGACCCCCCAGTTTTGGTGCTTCGCATTAAAGTCCCCACCCACAAGGAAACGATGTCCAATAGAGTCTAGAAAGGAGATGAATTGGGGATCGGAAATGGATTTATTGGAAGTGCAGCACACTGATGCTATTGTAAGGGGGAAAGTGAAGGTGGTGATTGACACTGCAGTAGACTGAAGGAAATGATTTGCTACCAGAGGAACTATGTGGTGGGATATGGAGTTATGGACAATGACATTGGTACCTGCATGAGCTCTTCCATCTGGGTGATCATTCCGATAAGTTTGGTACTGTCGAACAGTAAATGGTACGACAGCTTCTTGTGTAAAAATATGTTATCACAATATGTTTCATGGCCTAATATATAAGTATTGTAAATAAATACGATCATGGGGTGTAAACAACCCGTGATCCTTTATGTGTAGGATTGTCGGAATAATAAAGTTAGTCTTTCTCTTGAGCCCTTATATATATTATATATATTAACTTATATATGTACATATATAATGATAGTAAAATGAAACACCGATAATATCCCATGTACTGTCATACATGTGCATAATGTTCAAAAACAAAAGAAAGCTCTATTTGAATGATTAATATTTTGAATTGTTTGTCGATTAGAATTCCATGGTTTTCTATTCCAATTCTACATTTAGTGAATCATCTACGGATATAAGAGACGACGGTTTCGTTAACGTGGCGTAACAACAGGATTTCATGCTTCAGTTCGGTTGAAATTCGAAAGCTCCAATCAGAAAGGAAAGCGGTTAACTAACTGACATCGTAGCAAACGGTAAATAAATTTTGAGCCTTAATTGCCCCTCGGTAACTCCGGCCGATTCAAGGCAATCCGGTCAGTTTGGATTTCGACCGGGCGTTCCTAACGAAGGCTACTAGAGATAAGACACTTAAATAAACAAAAAGCTCCATAGGCGTTGATAGTGATAGGACCAAAAAAAAAAACTGAATTGTATATTGAAACAGTTTAAAACAGAAAAAAAAAATAGTAATTAACAGTTCTAACTCCACTAAAAATATATTGATGAATCTTTACTTACATATTGCGTTACATATTCATTATATCCACACCGGCAATTTAGATCAATGAGCAAAGTATGCAAGATCAACAAGCTTCCTTCAGCATGGTTGTACACAGTCGTTGCATTTTTATTTAACATTGATGGGGGACAGTAAAAAAGTCGAACATCAAGCGTATTCGATCCTTTCAATCAAAAATCCTGAGAACAATAATTAATGCCTCTTATTACGTCAGCTACAAAACCATTCATACCGATATTAATATACCCTACATTCTTGAACTCATCTTTTCCAAATTCATGAAATTCTATAGTAACCTATCCAACCATCCTAATCCCAATCCCGTACCACAGTCTGCACAATTACACTGCGCCACTCATCTCTATAACCTTCTCGGAGACTAAAGCTGCAGTGACCTCGTGACCTGCTGTAAGTACGTGGCAGCGAGAGTCCTGGCCAGTTTCTCCAATCATACCCTTAGTGTCTGTGGCTCTCATGTTCTTGGCCAGCCTCCACTGGTTCGAATCCAGTGACGTGGCTGATGGAGGAGCGTGGGGGACTTCCCAAGACTCCGCTTCCTCTTTCGCACGCGAGGAAAATACAGTGTTGAATGACCGAGTGAATAAAAATTGTCAATATGGTATTTATTACCATTGTGGTATATTGCCCAATAAGGCAGATTTTATAACAATAAAGACGTTAATAATAATATTTAACGTTGATTGTTTTTTTTAATTTAGAAAATTGTGTGACTTCACAGTATTTATATCACAATCAAGGGGCCAATACATACAATATAATGCCTCTGGTTCAAGAAGGACCCTTAAAATATCTACACTGACATTGTCAAATTTTTTTGTGGTGTGGGTCCCACTGTTACTAATAATTAAGCATATTACTAGCTCTTGGTATTTTAAGTAAAGGTGACATTTGGTTCCACATGGGCCCTCTGTGTGCCCAACGGGTAAATTGAATCTAGTCTTGGAAAGAGTTTGGCCAAAGCGAATATATATTGTGATGGAAGTCCACTCATGCAAAGTACGTAAGTAGTTAGAACCACCAACTAGAGTTTTCTAACCCTGCTGGTATATGTTTGCATTAGCAAAAAATTATTAAGAATTAAATATGTATTGAAAGATTCTTAAATTATACGAATGGCTCAAGGTATTATGTCACATTGAATTCTTGTATCGAAGGAAGCTTTCTTGATTTAGAATTCTTGGAACGTAGGTTTGTTACATCACACCTCCCCCCTCTCCACTTTGAGTGTTTTTAGCCGCGTCTTACGTCAATCGTATTAAATAATAAAAGAGCGTTCCGGAAAATTTTGAATTCTAATTCAAATTTTCAATCGGGTTTCTAATTGTACCCGTTTCATAAAATTCAAGCATAGTCTTGAATAAAAAATAGGTAAAAGACAAATAATTTAAACAATAGATAATATAGAAGTACTTATTTCACAGCAGGTAATACCAATGATAATATTACAGAATATCACAAGTGATACAAATTCCTCGATAATAGTAATAATAAATTAATGAAATAGGAAATTGAGTTAACTTTACATTCTACAAAATTTGTAATATAATTTAAAAAAAAGTAATAAGTTAGGATTTTCAATCTTTTTTATAGCCCTGAGCATGCCTTAATTGGTCGAAATTTAGACAGTTGTATGAATAAATTGGTTTTAGAGATATTTAATCTCTATTTGGAGTTTGACTCCCATTTTATCTATTACCACCAAACTCATTTATTGTAATTTAGAGAAGACATACATTAAATTATTATGTACCCTCAAATGATATGACTATTGCCCATGGGGTGAGAATTGTCAGGATAGTTTCTCGACAAAGAGGTGACAGGAAAAGTTCCTGTATTATTTGTGTAGACAAAAAGAACTATTCACGAACGTCGTTGGGGTTATAAGTTGCCTCTTTGTCAGGAAACTACAGGTTTTTTGGAGTTTTCAACAACCGATTTTCTAAAATAAAACTTTTCCTTTACGGTGAGACTTTACCGTAGATCAAGGTCACTGTTATGCTACTGAAAGTGTATTGCGAATGGCGAAAACCACAACTGGTTATTATTTTAATATAACAATATAATTGTAATTTGGATATCAATGACACATGTTGCGTGGTTCATCAAAATAAAGTTTTCTGACTTCTATTTTATTAATAATCAGAGCTAATGAGTATATTTGTATAAAAAACTGCAGAATTACCTGCAATGATTAACATATACGTACATCCACGTCATTGATGGCCGTATTTTTATGTACTTTTCCAATATTTGTCACTTTTTCTATTGACACACCCAAATGCTAAATTAAAAAGCAATGGTGAAAGAGCGCCTCCCGGTTTTTAACGCCTCGGTGGATTTCAAACGATTCAGGGTAGCTATGCCCAATTCAAACCTTTTTAAAAGTTTACGCCTTGCACATTTTAACAAGATTGAGTGATTTCTTTTGAACTCCCAGCACTCTAACAATACATTTTTATATCAACCCATTTGTATTTTGTTTTCTGAATTTATTGTAATAGCTGCCAGTAAATATATATTATTCCAGTCTTTTCCTCAACGACTACAGTCATTTCAGCCATTTCACTAGATAAAATTAAATGAATAAGTTTGTTTTCACTATTTAATGAATACTTTTCAGGACATATTTTTAAATGAGTTTAAATATACAGACAACTGCGTTGATGGCCTGAAAGTGCTAACCAGAATTACACCACAAGAAAACAAACAAACTATTGTAAAATTGTTATTCATCATCCTGCCACTTTATAAACAACTAACACGCTAGTCAAATTGTTATGGTTATAAGGTACATTTATACGCTTAATGACTTTTGCCTGTATAACGCATCTTCCACTCTAAGTGTCCTTCTAGTAGCTGCAAAGTCTACTGGTTCACCGCTGACTGCTTTACACTATCCGGAACAATCATCCCCATTGCGCCTTATTACCGCGATCACGCTTCCATTATGTGGCCGTGTCGTACACGGGCAGGAGACAGATTATAAGTTATATCCATTGAGGTGACAGTCAAGCCACTCCGGTGACCACGGCAGATATATCATGTAATAAAACCCCTTGAGCGGCGGACGTAGGCCTAATAATTTATTATACATGTGCAATAAATCCAGGCCTCTATACCTCCCTCAGCCATCTATTAAAGAGTTGGGAAGTAAAGCTCCTGTCCGGCCTTAGCCCATTTGTTGTCGGCAGTTTTGTTTGTGTTGGCCACACTCACCCCCTTCGAATGTTTTACTTTTATAATGCGTGCCGGCATGGAGATTATAGAACGAAATATTTTTACCCATCATACCTACACAGGTAGTTAGATAGATAGATGTAGGTAAATTTATGCAGCTTAGAAAATTTCTTGTTGTAGAGAGACCTTATATCAACTTAAACTATATGGTATTGAAATATAATAAAATTTTCAGGTCTTACAGGAGGTAGCTACCACCAGTAAATTTAATAATAATGGAATGATTTATTAGGTTTTCAATGAAATCGAAACATAATGAATAGGTATTATACAATACTATACTGCAGTTTCAGTGGCTAGTTTTAATGAGTTCAAATATCTTATTAACCTAATTGTCGTTCTGATGTTGCTTCGGTACAGTGGATGTTGATGCGCTGGTAAGGCCAGAGCCACGAGAGACAAACGTGGATACCACGAGGAAGTCAGGAGAGGAACCAAGTAGGACAGACAAACTATCTCAAACGTTTTAAATTAGAAGTTTCCTCACTCCTGTACTTTTAGCATTAACCCTTCTAATTATTTGCCTACAATACAAAGCAGCATTCCGATGAGCCAGTGTAGAACTAGCTCCAAACGATTTCCTGTTTAGTCGGAAATTGAAGCCATGAACTATAGCAACTGGGTCCAATTAGCTTTATTGTCTCCGTCGCTCACCTGTGACATTCCTTTCCTGTTTTTCCAGTAGTTTAAATACGTTTTCTCGTCTTTATTGTTATCAAAACGTGATGAATTTATTATTACAATAATATTGGTTATAAAAATATTAATGGCTACATTCTTGCTGGTGGTTCATGATTATGACAGATCTTCTGTAGTTTTTTCTCGTCGGTTATACTCATTATCTATACTGATCTTCGATTACAGATAGATGCCTATGTTTCTCAGATGAATATTACATTATTTTCATTAGAAATGATTGCATAATTTCACATTATATTATTACATAAGACATATCTACAATGAAATCTGTTAAAGAAATCTTGTGAGGAGTGCTTAGGAGTTTTTGTTATTGGGTCGTGTCAGTTTTGGGGGGTAACAACGCTCTTTGACAAACCACTACACTTGTAATTTTAGAAGCTCATCAGCATTCACAATGCTTGTATGTTGTCACGAGATCTCTTGCATCATTAGGTGCTATTTGGTGGGGATGAGATCGGATAGTAATT
Organism: Acanthosoma haemorrhoidale; assembly: GCA_930367205.1. NCBI lineage: Eukaryota > Metazoa > Arthropoda > Insecta > Hemiptera > Acanthosomatidae > Acanthosoma > Acanthosoma haemorrhoidale. The sequence continues at coordinate 134,702,911 of OV884011.1, forward strand.
CATTGTCAACAGTACCAGGGATGTAAGAATAGAAATTTCGTTAACTGGAGGAGGCTGTTACGTTATTTATTCATGAATTATGTTTGCTGGAACATTTTATTGTATATTGGTATATTTTAATATGCACATGTCTATCATCGATCACAATTATTTCGAAAAAAGATATTTGTAACTTGGTGAATTGTCTTTAGACCTTTGAATGTTGACGCACGCTCCTAAAACTCATCCCAAAATTTTTTTTTCAGATAAAGGATACATTTCTTGTGAATTCTCCTCTCCGTAATTTGGTCGTTGCTCCGGATCATTGTTTTGGACCAAATAGTTTGGACAATGATTAAGCGTTGTCTTCCGATTCTCTTAAATGACATGGTGTCAGCAAATACGAGTCAACCATAACCTTCTGTATCAAATTCATCATACACAGGTAAATATACAAATAATACTCAGTATCCATTTTATTTATTAATTACATAATGGAGTTTGAGATACATTGGGATAAGAGAAAATACCAATGACCTTCCTCATATTTCTATGGGTTTTTCCTATTTAGTTTCTGTGGGTTGATTGAATAAATAAGATAAGTATACATAAAGTACACAAGTATTTATGTAGGATAAGATGTCAAAATAGAAACGAAACGAAATGCATATTTTGATACTGTGACACGCATCAAAGGCCACCCAAGAATTATTTTTGAGCTTGACAACGGAGGTTTAATTTCATACTGTACGCTATTAAACGTTATTTCTGAAACATTGTTTTAAAAATCCTCTCTCTGGTGCTGTTTTTAGGAGAGGGACCCCCGTGGCATGACCCGTGCGGGAGAATTTAACTTGAGGCGAATATAGATTGTATAATAGGGCTTTATTTAAAATCCCCATTCCAAATATATATGGATATCTATAGACTGAGGAGGGGGGGGGGTATTTAAAGAGTTTTGAAGTAAAACAAACAAAAAGAGTCTTACAGGGTACAGAAATAGATGCAGTGGAAGTATTAATGTCACAGTTATACATCGAAACATCTGTTTTTACTTTGATTTCTTTCGTAATAATTTGTTTTGGCGTAATAGGAATTTTCCTGGGTTATTCTTGTTTTTTGATAGCACAGAAAAAACTAATGGTTGATTAAAATATCCAAGTGTTTCTAGTCAGCCTCCCTCCAAACTTTCACCTCCCTATTGTTTTCATATTTGAACACGTTATTTTCTGCACTATAATGCTCAGAATATAAAAATGATAAAATACCTAGGAAATAGGAGAGCTATTATGTAGGCATTAGGATGGCTAGGTGGGCTAAGAAACACTTCTTTGCTGCAATATTCGGAGCTGATTTTATTTGAATTTGATGCCCAGAATTCAAATAAGGTATTAGTTTAGAAGCTCAAATATCTAAGATTTAGGACTAAGATAACACTATTTTAAGTTAAATCCAAGGAGCAAATAAAAAAAAAAACTAAACACTTAGATTTTATTATTATACACAAAGATAGAGGGAAAAGTCATCGATAAAATTAACTAGTCACTGAACACTTCGGAAGCTTCTTTTTCGTGACATTCTTGAATTCATTTTAGAACCGTCCCTTTTTAAGCTCCAGCAAATTACTGTCATCATGTGCGTATTCCATTTTGTTTGGTAGTGGCCCTTCATAATCCTGGTGAAATATTCACCTTGTTCCTCACCGGTATTTTAGGTTTCAAAATTTTCTATAGTGCACCTGGATACTCATGTTACACCCGAGGGATTTAAAAATGTTTACAAGTAGAACACAGTTTTCAGCTTTGCGTTAGCCCAGAATATTTCTGACAACTGCGACAAATGAATTCCAGGCTTTTCGTTCAGCCTCATTAATTGAATTTACGAAAGCAGGTTCCTTAAAGAGTTGCCTTATTAATGGGACGTAAAATATTCCTGCTTTAATTTTTTCCGTACTGAACTGAGCTGCATTTTTCCCCTATATAAGCAAAGCATGATCCGTTCTTATGAAGAGCCTTTACAAACTACTTCATAAGGCCCAGTATGCAGTATTCAGGAGAAAATATGATTTTATATCACTCAACTTGACCATGTTTTGTCTCTTATACAACTCCTTTCCAACCCAGTAGTGTGTTTGGTCTCTGCTATCTCAAAGGCATAAGAAGCAAGGAGAAGGTTTACCGTTTTTAAGTCCACACAGATCTCCCATTTATGATCCTGATACTTTATCTTCTCCAAGACCAAAGCTATGGTGTATATTCATTTTCATCGAGCCTTTCCTCGGCAGTTGCTTGAGTAAGTTGTTCTGGATCCCGTCTTCACCTGGTGCCTTCTTCCCATTCGTTCTTCGAATGAAGCCAGCCACTTACCTGTTGGAGGTGTAGATTTCGGTAGTAGTGGGGAGGGAGAGGGGGGGGGGTCGAGGGTTCCTATTAGTTCGGCCTTACTCAGAGCCCCGTAGTGATCCGCCAATATGTCAGCCTGTTTGGCGGGGGGAGGGATGCATTTCCCGTTTACAGCCAGCCTTACACTGCTCTTTTTGGCTGGTCTCCTAGGCTAAAGTTTCTATCAAACGGCCAGCGTCAAGACCTTAAATGTGGACCGAAATGGGTAACTACCCTAGTCGATTTGTGCAGATATATTCATAAATATTCATGGCTACGATATCTGGTAATCAACAAAAATGGTACATTACCAATTACTAAATTTTAACGTTGATGGTCTGCTGACCAAAATAGATGAGGTAGAAGTGCTGCTAGCGCTCTACCGACCAGATATTGTAGTTTTGACAGACTCTAGGGTATCTGCACAATCGTTCCACATTAAAGGTTATTCAACTGCCATTGAAAGGGTTAACGGTTACGGAGGTGTTTTAATTGCTATACGCCTTGGTATCAATTGGAAGACAGTGGCTTCACCACTGACTACAAATGATCCCAAGTTTCACCTCTTGACAGTTAAGGTAAATTTGGGGAGACCCATTTACCTTACCGCCCTATACAGAAGACCACATTCTTAGAATTATTGCCTTGCGCCATAATTGGAAGAATATATGGTACAGGACGAGAGATCAGCAAGCCAAGGTCGTTGTGAATTCTCTCACAACGCAAATCCGGGGCTTGATGAAACTCTGGAAAACAGCGCAGTGGCATGAGAAACTTCGAAGCACACACGGAGATCACAGAAAGTTTTGAAAGCTGTTGAAGACTACAAAAGGCAAGACAGCCACTGTCCGCCTTCACGAAGGCGACACTGTCATGACTGCTGAGCAACAGGCAACAAAACTGGCCGACCATTACGCTAGGGATATTACGGCCAGGACGGGATACTACCACATGCCTCCTCCGGTAGATGCTGAACAGAACCACATGTTTGTATAACCGAAGCAGCTCAAGGCGATTCTTCGCCGGTGTCAGGGAAACCGAGCACCAGGGCACGACGGGATACAAACAGTGCTGCTCAAACAAATGCAGAGGAGAGGGATATTACAATTAGCAAACTTGTACAACTCTTGTATGAGATTGCGGTACTTTCCTGACACATGGAAACAAGCCATCTTGTTCCCATTACTAAAACCAGCCAAGAGGGAAGATCACCCAGCCCACTACCACCCGATCAGTCTGCTACCACAGATGGGGAAAATCTTTTAGAAAATTCTTTTGAATTATAAAGATTACTGCTCGGAAAATGACATCATTCCGCCAGAGCAGACTGGATTCCCATCCAGTATGAGCTCAGAGCACCCCCTTCTGAAGGTGCAGTCAGAACTTAGCCATAACATGAATAGAAACATAGCCACGGCTATGATTTCCATTGATTGCACCCAAGCATTCGACTCGGTGTCTCACGAGACACTGTGTCGAATGCTCTGCGACCGAGAATGCCCGGAACAACTGTATTTAATTCTGGCTAGCTTCCTGAAAAACAGATCGTTGCGGGTGAGCGGTGGGTGATAGCTTCTACGAAGCTGTGCCACTGACCTGTGGAGTACCCCAAGGCGCCGTCTTATCCCCTGTACTATTCAACGTATACACGTCTGAGATTGTTGGAGCTCGGTACAAAAATACCACAGTTACTGCTTTCGCGGATGACATAGTGGTGTACACTAGCAGCATGAGTGCCAAGGTAGCTCTAAGACAGGCTGAAGCAGCCTGTAACCAGACCAGTGAGAGATTGGGGAGACTCAATATCTCTGTAAACGCGGGTAAGACTGACTGTGTAATTTTCTCTTTTCAAAAGGGAAAAAGCCCGCTCCCTACTAGTTACATAGTAGGAACAGAGGAAAATTCACCAGCCAACGACCTAGTATATCTGGGAATTAAAATGGACAGACACCTCCATTTTAGTAACCATTTTGCGAAGAAGTTGAAGCATACACGCATGAAGTCTTACCGGCTTACGCACTTATTGACTTCCCCCAAACTATCACTGCGTCTCAAGCTACTGATTTACAAGAGCATACTCAGGCCTACTCTGCTGTATGGTGCACCGCTATTTCGTTATCTGACGTATACGACAGCTAAGAAACTCCAACAATTCCAAAACGATATACTGATGAAAGTGGTCAGAGGTACTTCATTCAAACAGCGAAGAAACAGTGAGCTGCATGAGATATTTGAGCTGCCTACGGTGGATGAATTCATCCAGCGTAGACATATCAAATTTTTCGACTCATTACAATATTTAACAAACCCGGTGTTTAACACTATAACCCCCGCTCCGTTCCCCCGTCGCGGCTGGAACACTAGTCCTAGGTACTAGGTAGATATTTAGTTTGTTTTGTTTAGTTTGGTTTGTATTGTTCCTAGTGTTTAGTGTTTGGTGTCGGTGACAAATAGAAGGTGAGCCTCATCGCCTAGTGTAAATATGAGACTGAGTACTTTTAACCGCAACACAAATATATTATATTATGCACTCCTCCAAATGCATGTAAATGCAGGAAGAGGTGAAAATTGTATCTCCATTATTGTATTATTTTTTTTTTGTACATTACACATTTTTTGTTTGAGGTTTTTAAATAAAAAAAAAAAAAAAAAGCTGGTCTTCACCAGTTTCCACTTACGTTTGTAATCGCCGTGTAGACTCGTGAGGCGGTCTTACCAAACCGAGTTTTTCTACTGGGCCATCAGGGACTTTACTTGTGTTGTGAGGGCATTCAACACTTGTTTCAACCTCCTGTTTCTGGTTCTAAACCACCTGTTTTTGATATTGTTGCGCTGTCTAATGAGTTGTAGGATGTGTTCCAGTGGTTTCCTCAGAGAAGGAGGTGTCAGAGATAGTTTCGGAATCGAGACATCGGCGGCTCGGTCTATGACATCTGAAGCTGATAGACAGCGTAGTCGATATCCCAGGTGTGCACCCGGTGACTTGGTGTTGCTGCTGTGTTAGAAATAGGTTGGGCGTAGAGGTCCTGTTGTGGTTGGCAAAGTGACGGGAGGTCGGCAGGCCTGGGTGGATGACAATGAATGGCGTCTTGGTGATGTATTGGCCGAGAACGTTTGCTATTGTGGTGCTGCTTCACCAGCTGTGGTTGGCATTGAGGTCACCCACAATGGCGCGTCTTCGCTCTATGCCAGTGAGCAGGAGATTGTCACAGTCGCAATTGGCTCGCGGTCTTCTGTTGACTCCTGACAATATTATGTTGTTGCTGAGTCGTAATTGGAGCGTTACGATGTGAACGAGCGTTACGACGAAGTTCTGGGAGTACTTCTTCCGGCGCCCTTGTTTTTCCGGAAGCCACCAGTGTGTAGGAGGTGGTCTATCGTGGAGGAGGGAGGGCAGATATGTATGTGGCCTTTTTTGCCCTGGCTGTTTTTTGAGCATGTTTGCGAAGCTCTGATCCCTGCAGAAGATTTAGCCTATATGGACACTGCACATACGAGGCTACATGGCCTACCCCGCAATTGGCGTACCTTAGGGAATCTAGGCGTCCCTGGGGAAATCTTTTGTCTCGTGAGGTAGGCTGCACCTCACACGTTTAGCTTGTTTGAAGCAGTACCACCTAGTATTGGCGCACTCCTGGCAGTTTAGGTACATCAGTATGCTCCTTCTATCGTGGAATGTGCTTACACTAAAGAGCAAATTATTAATTGGAATGACCTGCCTTATTTTTTGGCCGTCAGTCCCCGATGACCGGTTCGATCTCGGCTTTTGCGCCATTGTGGTTGGAGCACCGTAATCGATATACATAGATTATGCCACCTATGGTATTTATGTGTGCTTTTATCTCTTCGATCGGATGGGTTAGATCGAAGCCGTGAAGGAGGAATTTCTTGTTGGGCTTTGTTCCTCTGGAGGCAAAGGTGTGTACGGGATATTTAGTTCCCGGATTGCAGCTGGTTTGCTGCTGGTCTTGGGTGGTGTGGCAAAACACTTTTGTGTCCTGCTGGCTTTGAACTACTCTGTAGTTCTGAACATTGTTTACTGTTATCAGCCTGGTGAGGCTGTAACTGTTTATACGGCCTAAGATTAGGGAGGGGGGGAGCCCATAGATCACGGCTGCTGAAGCAACAGAGGAGTTAGCCTCTGGCTGAGCTGCCAAGTTTAGTGGGATAAAAGAGTTCGAAGTTCAAACTCCTGGGATCTGTGGGAGAGAACGCTTGCGGCATACTCTCTTCGGTAATTGAAAGTCATAAGGGGGATTCAATTGTTCGAGTGCAGGACTTTCTGGAGAATCGCTTTCCTCGTGGGAAATCTGGATCACCTGTGTTCTGGGGTTTTTAATCTTCCCATATTTGGACCATGGTCCCAATATTGCCCTATAATGTCTTTGTGTAAACTACCGTTACCTGATGACGAATCAGCAGATTCCTCCAAAGATGCGGTCTGCTAACAGCGTCTATTCTCACCACACTGTTTCACTGAGTCAGTGAGACAGTTAGTTAACCTGAGCGTCTGTTACTCTCGCACCCTTGGTCAGCTTCCGCTGGATCTTATCAAGTGACGCGGCTTACGTAGGAGTGTGGGGGACTTCCCAAGACTCCACTTCCTCCTTCGCACGCGAGGGAGGTGACAACCATGTGGACCTAGAGGGCCTCTGTTTGTATATATAGTATGAATGAGCGAGTGAATGAAAATTGTAAATTGGTATGAACGAGATCATATAGCACAATTACTTATAGCCCAATCAGCCAGATTGTAATGTCATCAATGTGAGTTAACACATTCACTTTTGAAACTGGCTAAAATGTAAACAATTTCAAGAGAAATCAAAAACACGTCCTTCGTCAACGAAGGCAACTCGATTTCCCAATGCATGCTGCAAGCTGGCGGTAATAGGTATATATGGTGGTGGGGGTAGGGGTCTGCCGGTCAGTCGCTGTGATTGGATCGTTAGCTGGTCGGCTAGTATGTCGGCCCGCTCAGCAACAGGGATTAACTTCCCGTTGTCTACCAGTCTTACTGTATTATTCTTGGTTAGAGTGGTTTTCACCAGCCACCAGAATGCTTTGTAGTTGCTATGTAGACTGCGGAGACCTATAGAGAGCTTCTTCACTGGATCATCAGAGATGTAATCAGAGAGAGCGTTTTCACCGGTCTCGGATCTTTGTTCTTCGTCCGAAACCAACCGGTCTTAATATTATTACGTTGCCATATCAGTTGCAGGATGTGTTCCGGTGTCTTTCTTAGGAAGTTGGTACCGGGGCCAATTTCGGTATGTAGGCATTAGCGGCTCCAACTATGGTGTCCTGCAACTGATAGATGGCGCTGTTTATATCCCAAGTATGTCTCAGAGGCGCAATTGGGGCCAATTCGGCACTACTGAGATGCTTGTATTGGCCCCAATTGGCCTCTTGGTACTCGTATATTGTAGCAGGTGGCTTTGTAATATTGCCTTCTAGCTTACAGATTATGACCCGATGGTCCGAACATTCAAAGTCGTACGCCGAGCACCCGGTGACTCAATGGGGTTGGTAAGTCAGGAATCGGTCCGGTGTGGAGGTCCTATCTGGGTCGCCTTATTGTCGGAACGTCGGTGCGCCTAGGTGGATCACTGTGAACGGTTGAGACGGATATATCTGCCGAGAGTGTTAGCCGTGTGTCACTCCACCAGCTGTGAGTGCATTGGGGTCTCCAATAATGACGCGTCTTTTGTCTCTGCTGATCTGGGTGTTCAGAAGCCTGGCTGTCATCAGATTGGTTCTCGGCTTCTGTAAATCCGTGATATTGCTAGACATCCGTCGTGACAAAATGAGAAAAATGGTGGTTCCTTTTCGGTGGCGCCACTGGGTCTTGGCGTTTTGAAGGCACTCTCTGCCTGACTGGAATATCCACGCTCCCTGTGGTCGTTTCTGTGTCCTACCAGTGGGTAGAGTAACATGTGAAACGACAGTCCTTCTGTAGTCTGGTATCTGATAGTACAGCTAGATCCGAATTATAGCAGCGCAATATTGCTTGGACGGCGCCCTGTTTGGGACTAAGGCCGCAAACGTTATAATTCAGAATGTTGTGCCCGATCATGGAGTTACTGTTCTCTTGAGTCTGGCCAGAACTCTTTCAATGAGACCAGTCAACTGTGACCCCAGCTGATTCATGGAGGTTATCATGGCGTCTAACATGTTGAGCATGGTGTCCATATTTGAAATGGGTGGAGCCGAGGGCGCGAGAAACCCTTCTGTAATGAGGTGCTGCCCAGAGGCCACCTGAGAATATGAGGCCGTTTGTCATGGATGTGGGGGTGCTGGAGCGTATTTGGCGACCCTAGGGGTATGGGGCTAAAGCTGAGACATATATGTATAAGAAAAGGATACGATTCTGGGAAGCATGGAGGTCTTGGAAGGATACGGTTGCTTACTAAAAAATAAATACTTCCATGAAGTCACAAGGTAAGTATAAAGTTCTGCTCAAGATCCTTCCACTTGTTACAGCATTACAAAACTTAAGATAAGCTCTCTTTACAAACAGTTTTTCTGTTTTTTTTTAACGGATATTCTCCGCTTATGTAGCAAAACACACGATGATTTATACAACTTCTTCTACATTAACTAATTTTATTTCTATTCGACAACACAGTAAAGTTTTGGTTAACTTTATAACAACTCTTTCCTAAACACAAATATCACGCGAGGCCAACATTGATCTACTTTGCACAGTGAGAACTCACAAAATAACTTCCACTCTATTTGAAGCGTTAAGTTGCAACTATCTTTTATTGTGAAATAATTACAATCTGCCTTTTATAAGGCAGTAATAATACAGATAAATGATCTCATTTATACCATATTTACAGTCATCATTCACACAATAGGACATGATTGGAAAAACTGGCCATTGCCAGGACTCCCACTGTCACGCGATTATAGCAGGTCACGAGGCCGTTTCAGTCTCCGAGGAAGGTTATAGGGATGAGTGGCGCAGTGCAAAGACTGTGCTACAGGATTAGGGTGGTTGGAAAGGCTACTGTGGAATTTCATAAACTTGGAAGGGATGAGTTCTAGAATGTAGGGTATATTAAGGTCGTTATGAAGGGTTTTGTTGCTGACATAATAAGGGGCATTTACTATTGTTCTCAGGACTTTGGATTGAAAGGATTAGATACGCTTGATGTTCGACTTTTTTGCTGTCCCCCATAGCTCTATTCCGTATGTCCAGATTGGTTTAAGTATAACTTTGTAGATTAGTAGTTTATTTTCTATTGAGAGATGGGATGTCCTTTGAAGTAGTCTGTACAGTTGTCCAAAGCGTCTGTTTAGTTCTTGTCTTTTTAGTCTCGTATGTGGGTTCCAGGTCAGTCGTTTGACAAGATGGAAGCCTAAGTACCGTACTGTCTCGGATACAGGGAGAGGAATAGAATTAAAATAAACTAGTGGACAAGACTTGCGACAATTTTGCTTCATTAACTTTGATCCGCCATTGATTGCACCAATACTCGATCTCGTCAAGGTGTTTTTGAAGTTTTGAAGTTTATGGGATGCTATGTCGGGGTCTGGGTGGGATGACAAGACTGCAGTGTCATCTGCAAATGTGGCCAAGAAGGTATTGGGAGTAGAGGGGACATCAGCGGTGTATAGGTTATAGAGGATGGGGCCCAGGACACTGCCCTGTGGAACTCCTGCACTTATGGGATAGTAGTTAGAGTATTCTAAACCACAGCGGACTTGGAAGAAGCGGTTTGAAAGGTAGGACTGTAGGAGTAGGAAAAGGGTCTGTGGTAAATGTCTTTTGAGCTTGTAGAGCAAACCTGCGAGCTAAACCCTGTAAAAAGCTTGAGCTATATCAAGAAAGGCAGCAGTGCAATACTTTTTGGTTTCAAGGGCAGAGGAGATGTGATCAACAACGCGAAGGCCTTGTTGAGCAGTGGAATGTCGTTGGCGGAAACCAAACTGGTGTGTGGGAAAAAGGTTTTTGGATTCAACAATTGGAAGTAGACGTTTTAGTAGGAGTTTCTCAAATATTTTTGAGAGGATAGGGAGTAGGCTAATTGGACGGTAAGATAAGGCGTCATTGGGTGGTTTACCGGGTTTGGCGAATAGGACAATAATGGAATGTTTCCAGAGGAGAGGAAAGTGCGTCGTTCGGATAATGCAATTATATATGTAGGTTAGGAAGATTATGGCTTTAGGAGGAAGTTGTTTGAGAATTTGAGGAGTTAGGAGATCATATCCAGGGGATTTTCTGTAAGGTAAGTTTTTCAGAAGGTATTTGACCTCAGAGGGATTAACGGCTTTTGGTGGAAGAGAGAGAGGAATAGGTGAAGTGAGGAAATCTTCCACAGTTGTGCTGTGAGTATGGCTTTGATGAGAAAGATGAGGTGTGAAAGTATGGGTAAGATGCAGAGCAAATTCCTCCGAACTATCCCCATCCGAGGCCGCCCAGGACCCATCATCACGACGGAGTGGATGTGAAACAGGTTGATACTTTAGAATTTTTTTGGTTACATTCCACAAGGAGTTATCCCTGGTAGACAGAGAGGAAAGGTAGGAATTGAAAGAATCAGAACGGAAGGATGCCAATCGCCGCTTTACCAATCGGCAGTACTGATTGTACAAGCGGCGATCGGCAGGATGCCGGGATCTTTGCCACACTGTTCTAGAGCGGCGTTTGGATTTGATTAGATCTTTGAGATGCTGAGGTAAACGATTATGATTGTGGATTCTTGGGTGACGATGGGGTGACGATGCCTCCCAAGCCGACCCCTGGATCAGAGTAGTGAAGGAATGCACTGCATCATCTAGGTCTTGGGATGTTTTCAGAGGTACTTTGAGGTCTGCAGAGTCTGTAAGAATATGGCAGAAGTGGTCCCAGTCAACTTGGCCCCTAATGAATGAAGGAGGAGGCAGTTTGTGAATTGGATTTAGGGAAATGGTTAATAATAAGGGGCTATGGTCGGAGGAGAGGTCATCGAGGCGCTTGAGTGAATAGTTTAGTGTTCCTAAACTATTGTAGAAGAAAAAGTCAAGGAGATCTGGATTTCGGTTGGGATCTGATGGCCAATAGGTGGCTGTGTCAGGTGAGATAGTGGAGCAATGTCTCCGTGTGAGTGCAGACAGCAAAGTACGTCCTCGCGTATTTGTGGATCTTGAGCCCTAGTGTTGGTGCTTTGCGTTAAAGTCCCCACCCACAAGGAAACGATGCCCGATGGAGTCTAGAAAGAAGATGAATTGGGAATCGGGAATGGATTTATTGGGAGGGCAGTACACTGATGCTAGAGTAAGGGGAAAGGTGAGGGTGGTGATTGACACTGCAGTGGATTGAAGGAAATCATGTGCTACCAAAGGAACTATGTGATGGGATATGGAGTTATGGACAATGACAGCGGTACCTGCATGAGCTCTTCCATCTGGGTGATCAGTTCGATAAGTCTGGTACTGTCGAACGGTAAATGGTCATCTACTTGTAAGTCTTGTTTCAGTAATAAGAGCTACATCGATGTTTTTGTCATGGAGCAGTGCTGTCAGTTTGTCAGTGTGGGTGCGAACACCATTCGCATTCCAAAGGAGAATAGATAAGGATTCGGAAGGATCCACTTATGGATTTTGTTTAACGGGGGGATAAGGTAGGAGACAAGATTTGAAGCGTTAAATGTCACTTAAGTTACCGGATGCTTACTCCATCTGATAGATTTTTCTGGTAATAACTGAACAGCAGACTGACAATAGGATAAATCTAAGAAACCGATCCTTGTATATGTGATTTGGAATTGGACAAAATGGACTTAGAGCTGCACATTTCGTGTAGAAAAATACGTTTTAAAAAAAAAAAATTAACAAAGTAGAACAGATAGAGAAAAACTCATTTCATATTTAGATTAAGCGCCCCAAATATAGCTAAAATGATTTCTAAAACCATGGCCACAAATAAATTTTTATTTTCTTGTAGGCCTGTGTAATTGATGTAACAGATAGTGCAACGTTTGCTTCATGCGGACTCTGCAAGAAATGCTATGGAGGCGTAGCTATCCATTGAATTTCTATTGCAATCATTTCTTCATGTTTACTTATTACTAACTATTTAACGTATTCAATTTTTCTATTAGTTATTTTTAAAAACAATAAACTTCAATATAAATGGAAAATAATTAAATTAAATCCAAAGAAAATTTACCCTACATGCCTAAAAAAAATTCTAACATTTGCGATACGTGAAAATTTATAAGTTTGTACAAAAATGGTACAATTATATCCTTTTAGTGCTTTTGATTTTAAAAGCTTTGATGTAATGCCACACTAGCATAGTACCTTAGAAGGATTACTAGGAGTTGCACTTTTATATCGGTTTGGTGAGTGATATCTTAATTAAGTGAACATAAAATTAGTTCACTTACATTAGAATTTTGTAGACGTGTTGTTAAATGCACATTTTTATGGTTCTAAAACAAAAGGATAAATAAATAAAAATACAATTGGAGTTGCACATTCGCTTATTTAAGATGTATTGTAGTTTCCGGAAGGAAACGATCAGCGATTAAGATATGGTGCACTTTGGTTCAAACGGCATTCGTTAAAAGCGAAAGGTTTGGATACTTTTAAAACCGTCTTCCGTGAAATATTTGAAGTATAAGTATAAATTCCAAATCTTTTTCACAGAAAAAAAATTGGATTGCATCTGAAAATCAATTTTTATTCTCTTGAGTTGTATTTTATATATTTTTAATTTTACCAAATAGCTGTTTTAAATCGTTTATTTTTTCTTGTTAACGTTACACGCTCCCTTTTTGATTTAAAAAAGAGTATGGTACAACATCCTCAATTTAATTTATATTATCATTATTATTTATTCCGTGTTTTTTTTGTATGTCATTTATATGCATTGATTTCCAATGTTGGTTTAAAACCTAAAATAAAAAAAAAATAAATAAAAATCATTTTGGTTTAATTTTTGAATTTACTTCTTCAAATTTTTTTCTGTTCAGATCTTGCTATGGAGCTGTTTTTTTATTCCACATTATTATATCTGAATATATTAGAAGTTGCACATTTTTCTGCATATTTTCCAGTTTTTTACCGCATAAAAAGTGTAGCTTATAAGACAAATCCGCTTGCAAGTTAGCCTTAGAGTGAGAAAGTTAACGTTAGGGATATACTACACAACCTGTGGGATAAGCGTACATCCTTTATTGAGAAGGACACAGTGGCCGTATTGTCCTGTGCAGTATCCGGCCTACCCGATATTCAGCGACCGGACGGAGGACTACACGATAAAACCATTACCTCCTAACGAAGTAGCCACTAACTACGTTTCCTGGACAACGCTCTCTAACTTCGCTTAACTCAATCCTCCCTTCAGGATCCGCACCCTTGTCAAAACAGATTTTCAAACGTTGTTATTACATTGACGAATGCTCCTCGAGTGACATGTCGTTCTGAATGGCCGAGCCATGTCCCTTGTCGTCGCTTTTAATGCGAGGGCGATACCCTTCTCCTCGGGAATGCCCTATTATTCGTATCCTAGAAAGGACAAATCCTAACTGGGCACATTTGATGTTTTCCTCTTAGAGGGAACAAAAACGCCACTGTAAATGTCCTTTTATTCCTCACCTAATTAACGGTCTACTTCTACTCTTTCAAACAACACCCAATATTTCCATATGAAAAATGAGTGGATCGTCCATGTAATATTTCATGTCTCAAGCCCATGATACTCAAAAAGAATAGAAGCCTGCAGATGATGGCTTTGTCGGATTTGTCTACTGAAACTAGGAATGGGCTTAGTAGGTACAAGGCTATTATTAAATGAGTCTGTTATATATATTTTTATTTTGAAAGGAATTAGTATAATAATATATTATGGTAATATCAGGGCTCAAAAAAAAATTATTCTATTTGAAATATTTATTGGTGTGGAAGCATTAAAGAATAAAATATTAATAATAAATAAGCTGCAGTTTTAAAAATCGTTTTTATTTTTAGTACTATGCACTCAGTTTAGTCCAGAGAAATAAAATTATAAAGAAAGATACAATTTCAAGGCCACGGATCCGTAGTATCGTTCCTGAAGTAGGAGCAGTATTAATGCTAAATATGAGGAGGGGATGGCCATAAATATAAAAGGAGAAGAAATGGTTTAAAAGCTACTTCAATTATAGTTGTTGGAAATATTATATGAGGAAATATGTATTTCAATTATAATTGGTTCTCGCTTGTTATACTCAGATTTTTGAGTAGGAATTAATAATTAAAAACGGTTAGATTTACAACGTGCAATGAAATTAACATGCAATACTCTTATTAACTTTAATCATTAAAAAAATCAAATATTTTCTGAAAAAAAAAGTTTCTTTCCAAAGGAGGTTCCACGATCAAGGCTTATAAAGTAAAAACTCGTTGAAAAAAAAAAAGAACCAGGGGTTCCCTCAAACTTCTAGAGGATCTTTCAATTCCGATAAAAGATTCCACGGTTCCTGACCTCTCCCTCTTCCACCTTTCCGTCAGTGCCCTCTGAATAATTTAAGATAAAGGCTGACTTCTGCCTGATTACAAGGAGGATGCCTTAGGTGAGACTTTCATCTTTTTAGAGGTGGTGGAACGTCTCTGGTGGCGAGCTAAACTAAGTCACCATTTCGCTTATGAATCCATTAAGAATCTATGATTTATAATCGCGACATTAAAAAGTACGGCTTATTATTAATTAATGTTGTTACCACCGGTAAGATTTATATCCGTCACTACTCATTTCAGAAATACATAAACCTTTATCAGAGGTTCTCATACGATAGTATAAAGTATAATGTAAAAACGTCAGGGCAACTGAATCCGTTATTTCAAAAGTACTCGTGCCTAACTAACACTTCCAAACTTAAAGGAGTAAAATTACCCGTCATATCATATAGCCTACCTTAATGTTTGGCATTGATAAATCAATTTGACTAATAAAAACATAAAACTAACTTAACCTAGTTTTCGCGGGCAGTCTGTTGCCATCGGTGTGGAAAACTTCTAGAGTCGACTTGACGAATTGAGTGAAGTTAACAAGTGCAAAAACCGTTAAGACTTGAGTTGTAATTTTTCTATTTTGTTTCTTTAATGGATAGCTAAGTGGAGATGCCTATCTATATTTATACCAAGATAGTAAAATGAGAAAGCCGGTGAGTTGCTTTCCCTCCTATAATATACGATTATGGCAAGAATTGTTTCCCCTTCTGGAGGGAGAATATTACGCAATACATCTTTCCGGTGTTCACATTGATATTTAATCTACCAAGTATGTCAATGATTACGTTACAAACTGACTTGGCATGTATAAAAGCTCTTTCTACAATCATGCGACTGATGGAAACCACAACGTTGTCAGCGAAAGCGATAACAGTAGCTCTCTTGTAGTTTGTCCCACCAATGTCAGACGCGTACATGTTAAAAACTTTTTTTTTTTTTTTCATAGCCCCTTCAATTTTACAGACAATTATATATAATGGTAGAGCTTTAGTTGGGTTGAGGCTGGTACTGTAGACCCCTATATCGTCCGCATATGCCGCTACCTCACAATTGGAGTATGATGCTCCTACTATGTGCGCGGTGTAGATGTTGAAGAGTAGTGGGACTCCTACCGCACCGACCCTTGGGGAACTCTGAGGACGAAATCTCTTCTGGTGGTCGATACGGCTCCTATTCGCACAGAAAAGGTTCTGCCTGCTAGATAGGAAGTCATGATGTTCTGGAGTTGTGCAGGAAATTCGTGCTCGTGCAGGGTCGCAGGAGTGTGCGATGATCTACAGAGTTGAATGCTTTCGTACAGTCAAGGGAGATCATCGCAGTGACTCTGTTGTGCCGCTGCAGTTTCACTAGATTGCAGTCCAAGCTAAGTCTTTTAGTGAAGCCGGTCTGTTGAGGTGGTATAATGTCTTGAGCGTCACAGTGTCTGGTGAGATGGTCGTAGAGAATCCGCTCGTACAGTTTTGACAATTGTGTCAGCAGACTGATGGGCCTGTAGTGAGCTGGCTCATATCCATTCTTGGCCGGTTTCAATAGTGGGACGACGACGGCGTGCATCCACGTCTGGGGAAAATAGTGTAGTCTCAGTGAAGAGTTGAGGATGTTCACTATGTGGGATATCCCCTTCCGTGGTAGCAGTTTCAAAAGGATGTTTTGGATGTTGTCGTCCCCTGGTGCTCTGTTGCCTCTGGTGCTACGAATGATTGCTGAAAACTGTGAAAACTGCGGAGACGGTCGCCCCACATAGAGCTCTTCCACTGGATAATCAGAGATGTTATTTGGGTAGTTGTTGTATCAGTTGCATGATGTGTTCCGGTTGCTTCTTAGGGAAGTGGGGACCGGAGCGAACTTCGGTATGGAGACATCAGCAGCACGGACAATGGTGGCCTGCATCTGATAGATGGCTCTGTCAATATCCCAAGTATGCCTAAGAGGCGCAATTGGGGGAAACTCGGCACTAATGAGATGCTTATATTGGGCCCAATTGGCCTTTCAGTAGTCATATATTGTAGCAGGTGGCTCTGGGATGTTGCCTTCAAGCTCATAGATAATAGGTCTATGATCTGACGATCTGAAATCGAGCGCCGAGCAGCCGGTGACCCGATGAGGTTTTGGGTGAGAAGTAAATCTGGTGTGGAGGTCCTATCTGGGTTGCCATGTTGCCTAAATGTCGGCACGCCTGGGTGGATTACTGTAAACGGTGTCTTGATTATGCCGAGAGCATTAGCTGTTGTTCCACTCCACCAGCAATGATTGGCATTGAGGTCTCCAATGATTATGTGACTTTTTTTTTTGCTGACCTGGGCTATTAGGAGCCTGGCTGTCGTTAGGTTTGTTCTAGGCCTTCTACAAATTCCAGTCACGATAATATTGTTTGTCAATTGTAGTTGGAGAGTGACTACATAGTGGTTCCCGCCAGATGGCACCACTGGGTTTAGTCGTTTACATGGTACTCCCTGCCTGACTAAAATGGCCACGCCCCCTGTTGTTGTTTCCGTGTCCTGCCGGTAGGTAGAGTAGCCTGGGAAACGACAATAGCAGTCCTTCTTTAGTCTGGTGTCAGTTAAAATTGCAACATCCGGGTTATGGCAACGTAAGATAGCCTCGACATCACCTTGTTTGGGCCTAAGGCCGCAAAAGTTAGTTATAATTAAGTATGTTATGACCTATCATTTTGTTGCTGGTCCATCGAGTTTTGTAAGAACTCTTTCTATGAGACTAGTCAGCTGTGTGATCATGGTGCTTAACATATTGAACATGGCATCCATGGTTGAATTAGGTGGGGCCGCGGGTGCTGGAAGTTCTTCCGTTAACAGGTGCTGTCCATTGGTCACCTGAGAGTAAGAAGCCGTTTGCCGTGGTGGTGGGGGTGCCGGAGCGTATCGAGTGTCCTTAGATGACGCAATAGTTTTATGCTGGGTCTGGCGTCTAATCTCCATTGTCTGCATCAGTTTGATCCTATAGGGGCACTGCTAATATGATGCAACATGTCCCTCCCCGCAGTTGGCACAGCGTAGGGGTACCGCCTGGTCGCGTGGGCATTCCTTAGTTTCGTAAGGCTGGGTACACCTTACGCATTTCGGTGATTTGAAGCAATATCGCCTGGTATGGCCATATTCCTGTCAATTCTGGCACATGGGGATGCCCCGTTTCTCATTATAGGTGCTTACTCGGAATAGCACGTTATTTATGTACATGGCGGATTTGTTTAAGTTTGTCTGCAGTAAGAGTAGCATCCCCTATAACGAGAAATGGCTCAATTTCAGTTTTGGCACCATTGTGGTCATTTTTTCTCAGTCTGTAGACCAATATTACACCGCCTGCAGGAATGATGTGGTTTTGTATTTCTTCGATGGGATGAGTTAAATTGAATCCGTGTAATAGAAACTTTTTATTCGGTTTTGTTCCCCTCCGGGATTAGGTGTGGAAAGGTATTTTAGCTGCCTTAAGAGCGGCGGCTGTTGATATTAGGTCTTGCTCCGTGCCGCTAAACACTTTAGTGTCCTGTTGCCCTTGTACTACACGGTATCCCGCAATTTTGTGTTCGGTTAGTAGGCGTGTAAGGTCATAACTATTTAACTTCCCCATGACTAGGGGAGGTATTGGCTTGGGCTTAGTAGTCGTGGGTTCGGTTTGTAGAGCACGTTGTTGAACCGTATTTGGTGGTTCGAATGAGTTTGTGACATGGGTCGCGGTCTGGGGCACTGTTCTGGGTTGACAGTGTCGTTTGGGCTGTTGGAATCCCTCAACATTGTCGGGAATTTTGTTTTCGGGGGAATCACGTAAGTCATATGTGACTTTTTTGGGGTCCCAACGGCTTGTCATTACTCTATGAAGGTCCGTGCGACGCACGTCCAGTTAAGGGGGAGAGCCTCACTATATTAGTTAATGTACTCACCTGTCTTCACGGGAACAAAGTGCCACTGACTAAAAAATCAAAACTTTACCAGATTTCAGCTCTTGCCACGTTATTGGATTATATGAAGAAACGTCATGAATAACATAATTGTTCCTCAAACTGCGACTTCTTAGTTAGCCCTGAATTTAGATTTGATCGGATGTATGTATTAAAAAAGCTAATGAACCACCTTGGGTTATTGATGCCACGAGTAGACACTACAAACAAAAAACAAACAACTGTGCTATCGGCCTACATTGTAAGCTTATATTTCTTAGTTATAACTCATTAAAGTACCTGAAGCAGATACAAATAATGTCTTGAAACGTTATCCATAAATAAATTTGATGAATTTCGTAAAATACGATCTTATACGTTACACACTAAAATAATTAGCTTCTTCTATAATGCCTTAACTGCTCAGCTTACCCTGAAAAAATCAACATTGGTACCTGATCAATATAAAAAAGTCTTCACCATTCACGAATGATAAGTTAAATGATTTTGATGCAAGATTAAATATTGAAACACCAGCTGATTGTATACACCGAAAACTAATAAACTTTGACAACCATATTAAAAATAATCCATTAGTTAACGCTCTACAACCCCATCTACTCGTCGATATCCCATCACACGCCAAAGCCAAAGATCGTTTAACGCATACAACACAGCAAATCTACACAGGATCACGCCTCCCATACCCATTAATGAGAGAAATTGGCATTTACAACAAAAATTCCCTCAAAATACATTTACAAAGGGTCAAGACATATCTTGTTGGAATAACATCAAATTTAATTTATATCTCCTTACCTCCACTTTATTTTGTATTGTTATTATTTTATTTTATGTTTATTTTTGTTGGGTTTTTCATAATGTGATGATTTCTTTCATGTATCACATTAACACCAACCAAGATAGCAGTGTACACATGTATACGGCCTCAGTGACGAAAACATGTAATAATTTTAATTTGAGCTTGTGAGCGAGATTGTAAGATATTAAAATAATAAACTTAAAAAAACAAAACATCTAAGACCTGCATCTTGGAATTCAAAAAAGAACAACTAACTTCATACAATGATTTAATAACCTGCTTAAACTAATTCCCGTTTCTTTCATTTCTATGTGAATTGGCGCACATTGTCCACATTACTATTACTATTACTATTATTGTTTAGTGTCGGTAACAAGCTGAAGGTGAGCCTCATCATCTAGTGTTGTATATGGGACTATGAACTTTTAACCACAAAAAGGAAATATTACATCTATGCACTCCTTCAAATGCATCTGTGAATGGCAGGAAGAGGAGACATTTGTATATCAATTATTAATTATTTTGTTCTTGATATAATAAAGAGGTTTTGAAAAAAAAAAAGGTTGCAGCAATCATTCTTCGCACCAGAGGCAACAGAGCACCAGGGGATAATAACATCCAAAACATCCTTCTGAAGCAGCTACCATGGAAGGCAATATCTCACATAGTGAACATCTTCAACTCTTCACTGAGACTACACTATTTCCCAGGCGTGAAAGCAAGCCGTCATCGTTCCACTATTGAAACCGGCCAAGAATGGATATGAGCCAGCTCTCTACAGGCCCATCAGTCTGCTGACACAATTATCAAAAATATACGAGAGGATTCTCTACGGCCATCTCACCAGACACTGTGACGCTCAAGACATTATGCTACCCCAACAGACCGGCTCGAGGAGGACCAGCTCGGACTGCAATCTAGTGTAACTGCAGCGGTACGTTGCAACGAACATGCGAAACAACAGAGTCACTGCGATGATCTCCCTTGACTGTACGAAAGCATTCGACTCTGTAGATCATCGTACAGTCCTGTGACGCCTGGACGAGCACGAATTTCCTGCGCAACTCCAGAACATCATGACTTCCTATCTAGCAGGCAGAACCTTTTCTGTGCGAATAGGAGCCATATCAACCACCAGAAGAGATTTCGTCATCGGAGTTCCCCAAGGGTGTGTGCTGGGACCCCTACCTTTCAACATCTACACCGCGCACATAGTAGGAGCATCATAATCTAATTGTGAGGTAGCGGCATATGTGGACGATATATGGGTCTACAGCACCAGCCTCGATCCAGCGAAGGCTCTAAAGGCTGCAGAAGGCCCTAGTCAGTTAATCACCGACGAGCTGTCCACATTCAGGTGAACCCGGCCAAAACTGAAGGGATCGTCTTCTCCTTCCAGCATGGAAAACGGAAGCGTCCACCAATCTTCACCATAGCCGGGACTGAATGCAAAATTTCCAACAGCATATGCTACCTAGGCAGACACATGACGTTCGGCACACACCTGGAGAAGAAGTTGAAAAGAGTACGTAGGACTTACTACTCTCTCCAGCATTTCATCACATCCCTTCGGCTGAAACTGTTAATATATATCTGTACCTCGGAGGGATACAACACTATGTCCATTTTCATAACTTTACAGGAGAGGAGTTTTAAACTTTTTTTCAACAAAAAGTGTTATTGGCACTTTAGCTATTTATTGAGATTTTGAAACAATATTTTACCAGAACATTCTATTTATTGTTATTTACATCATGCAGTTGTTATAAAATGAAAAAAAAACCTTTAACTCTGTAATAAAGTCAATATGGAAAAAAATGGACATAGTGTTGTATCTCTCCGAGGTACAGATATAAGAACGTCCTGAGGCCAGCCTTCTCATTTATAAAAAAAACCTCTAGATCTTTCTTCCTAACCTCGCGTTGTTTTAGTCCAGCCTTGTCAGACCCAACACTTTCCTAGTAGGATTCTCTCCCTTCGTCTCGCTGAAACTAGCAGCTCCTTGGGAGAGACCTCTCACTCGCGGACAACGGTTGCCGTGGCCCTACAAACTTTACCTGTAGTCTCTCTCACGGCAACTTAGTCTGCCTCTCTTCGGTTCACACTCACCTTTGGGATCCGGACGGTTTTCGCCTACCCTCAGATACTGAGTGTGAATGCGTGGTCATTCCAAGACCACATAAACTACCTACAATACCTGCCCTATCTTCTCCTGAAAATAGTGGATTGTCGGGGCTCATACCTATTAAATATGGAGTCAGATAGTACAGTAGTAAGACCCGTCATGAAGCAATTGTCCAGGTCATAGCCTAATCAACCCTCACTTCGTCACTAGGACTAGGGTAACAAGCCACACCTCTCGCGACGACCCGACATAAGCATTTTCGACAAATTTCACTTTTTTATTTTCATAAAGGCAACTAAGCGGCTGGGGATCACAAAGAGATATGTGAAGTTTATGGCATTGATTGTTTAACAGAACGCAAGTGTCAGAATTGGCTTCAAACATTTCGTTCTGGAGATTTTTCACTGAAAGATGACAAATGTTCTGGTCGACCTTCTGATGTTGATAATGACAAAATGAAAGCCGGAAGTTCTATGAGCGCGGGACCATGAAATCACCAGAAAGATGGCAATAGGTCATCGAACAGAATGAAAGATATTTGATTGATTAATATTCATTTTTTGTATAGAAAAAATTGAGTTTTTTTTAACACTAAAAAACCAATATTACTTTCTTGCCAACCTCAATATTATGTATTTGAAGCACCCATTTCTTTATTACTATGTAATTAAAAAAATAAAAATAAACATGCTTTGAAATGGAAAAATCATTCTATTATCAATCTAGCGGATTGATCCACTCAAATAATTATTCCTTGCCAATAGATGTATAGAATTGGTGAACTCAAGTTATCCACAGGCATAGCCACAAAAGGTTGGGACCACCTTGATCCCTCCACCTACACTTAAGGGACTGGAAGACGGAATGAAGATGGCACCGATACGAGTGTCAGAGATAGCCGCATGGTAGTTAGCTCTGTTGTGTACCTAGTCTCATTTTCCAGCTTCAAGCTCATCACTTCCTGGAGCCGGCTCCAGTAATGGAGGCGGGGTTGAACAGGTTACCATTTGTGCCCGCCCTGATGAAGATTGAATTAGTTATCTCTGAAAGGCCCTCTGCCCATTCGGTACACTTTATCATTCTTATCGTTTTCCCACCCTTTTACCCTTTACGCTGTTATTGTCTCACAGTGCATTGTGTCACAGCTCTTGCCCACTGTCTGCCCAATGGAAATGGAATGATTCCATTGAACCATTTATTTATCGTTTATCTTTAGGTGAGTGATTTTTTTTGGAATCACCTGCTATTGCTTTTAAATGTTTATTAATAGAGTAAAATTAAAAGTGCGCATATTTGTTGGTGCAACACATCTGCGGTGAAGGACTGTTTGGAAGCAGTTATAAATTATGTTTTGCCCGTTATAAGGATATTATTTTCAAGTATCAGTCTTTTACGCCAAACTATATGTCACCGCATTTATGGAATTTCAACTAGAATAATACTAAGTTTGCGAGATAAACTTAACCAATTCAGAGCATATTCTTTGGGACTTTAACATTACAGATACCTCAGACACATCTCAACTTGTGACTGATAAAGTCCGGTGTGAATTCTATTCTATTCGCGGTGTGGATGATTCATTCCAAGTAACAGAAGACATGTTTATTAAATTTAATAGAAACAAATAAAAGGGAAGTCGTTTTCCAGGCTTTGGTAGGTAAAAATAAAGGAGCTGCAAAATTACTTATGAATAAGCTAGATTGTAGAGACTTTAAAGCCAATGGTATTTTTATTATTGACTGTTTGATACATCTATCAAATGTATGTACTCGAGTATTATCCATGAATCACGTCAAATTATTATTATTTATAAAAATAACTAATTAGATTCGTTCGCATGCTCATCAGCATCGGCAGTTAAAAGAATTCCTTGGTCTAAAAGAAAAAGAAATTAAAAAGAGTTTTTGATTTAAGGGAGGAAGTAGATAAATTTATGAACGAGAAACAAGAATCTGTTCCTGAATTAAGTGCTGATTGGTCGTTAGACCTGTATTTTTTAATGGATACAACAGAAAAACTTAATCAACTAAATAACGACTTGCAAGAGCGAGTTAATTTAATAATTGATGGTTGTAACTTCATCAACGTTTTTATAAAAAATAATATTGTTTGAGTACCTGCTTAGAGATAATAATGCTCAATATTTACCACTGTTTAAAACTTTCTCAAAATCCAAGCGAAGAATTTCTCGAAATATGCTGATGAAATAAAGAAACTTATGTTATATCTCCATCTGATGGTAGAGTCTAAGAATTAGCAAAAATATTTGAAATATTTTCATGTTGACGTGAACAGAGTTCTTGAAAATCTGCAAATGGAGTTAATAGAGTGCTTCAACGAAATGAAACAATCTGTGCAATTTGGGTCCACATAAAACAATTATTAAATTTTACAATAATTATGCTAGATCCGTGAGAAATTCCCACTTAAAATATGTTCCACCAGTTGCAAGTACTTTTGGATTTTTTTCGAAGATGAAATTTGAAATTGATGCCAATTTATAAAACCAACTAAGATGTGCAACGTTGAACACAAATATAGATTTATAAAAGCTAAGTGAGAAAAAGGATAACAAATATCTTATTAATTATGACCCGAGAGTTATCTTGAATATAGTTTTAAATTAAAAAAAACTTTATTTATTTTGTGTTTGTAAAGGGCCGTGAAACCATTTGTGTTGGCAGTGCTTAAATGGTTCCACGTTATTAACCCGAGTACTCTTAGAGAAGAAAAAGGAATATAAGAAATACCGGGGAATCAAGTTTTTGTTTTATATGTTGGTCATTATGAAGGGTTTTGTTGCTGACGTAATAAGGGGCATTTACTACTGTTCTCGGGACTTTTGATTGAAAGGATTGGATGCGCTTGATGTTCGACTTTTTTGCTGTCTCCATAGCTCTATTCCGTTTGTCCAGATTGGCTTAAGTATAACTTTGTAAATAAGTAGTTTATTTTCCATTGAGAAATGGGATGTCCTTCGAAGTAGTCTGTACAGTTGTCCAAAGCGTCTGTTTAGTTCTTGTCTTTATAGCCTCGTGTGTGGGTTCTATGTCAGTTTCTCTAATCATGCCCTGAGTGGCTGTGGCTCTCGCGTTCTTTGCCAGCCTCCGCTGGCTCTTATCCAGTGATGCAGCTGACGTAGGAGCGTGGGGGACTTCCCAAGACTCCGCTTCATCCTTCGCACGCGAGGAAGGTGACAACAATGTGAACTTGGGGGGCCTGTGGGCTGTTTTTAAATATTGTATGAATGAGCGAGTGAATGATGAATTGTAAATATGGTATGAATGAGAACATTTATCTCAATTACTTATGGCCTAATAAGGCAGATTGTAATTTTATCCAAATAAAAATTGTTGTTAATAAAAAAATATGTTGGTCAATTTGATTATACTAAGGATGAACTAACGGTCAGTTCAGCTGGAGGATTTGGGGGTGGCACCTCATTTCGTTTTGTTAACAACAAACTACTGCACACAATTTTAATTTCGTCCTCTAAAGAAATAATCGTATAAGAGCAAGGGTAGAAAGGTAAGCGGTAAGAAGTAAGTGTAAATTGGGGGTCGATTGGTCTATAAGTTCATTAGGAATAATTGCTCTGTTATCATGGAGAACTTCCGGTTCGAACGATCATTCTGTACTTCCCGAACTAAATATTGGTGTTGCAGATCCCACTAATTTCCGCGGGAAAGAACTGAACTATTTAGTTAACTTAACTCTCAAGGTATTGGTCATCAAAACCCTTATACCCTAAATCACAACCTCTAAAGTATGCTAAGAATACCATTAAATAGTGGAGAATTCGATGCATATGTATATATACATGCAGTATGGATACAACACTGAACCGAAATACTCTATAAATATATTATTAACAAAATAGTAGGGTAAACAAATGAACCTCTACAACTAGTTAAATTATATAAACAAACTCTATTGCAGGGAATATCTAGAAGTGGAGGTAAGAAATATCAATACTATATTTACAATCACGACATTTGTTCTGTTTAACTGGTATTTAATTACCCTAATACTCAAGATTGCTCGCTTGAACAGTCTGTTTTCCCCGAACAATATTGGGTGTTCTTTCTTCGCCAAGCTTTCGGCTAGTAGATATAATATGAAATTCAGTAGTCCGAAAAAAGCATAACTTCATTACAGAATTAACCAAAGATGAGATAAATGTCAGCTTTATCGTTTTTAGTGCATTTGTATACGGAAGAATTTTCTACAGGTCTCGCTACTATCAAGTGCTGATTCTATTTCTTGCGTGTCAGTATCCTATTAACCAAATTCCGATACTACCTAAACAAGAACTTAGATTGCTGGATGGTTGTTTACTTTATATACATATAGGTATCAAAATATGATTATCACAGAGTGTTCTGCCGATGTATACCAACTACATGTAGACAACAGTGTTGCCATTATTTCATCAACTAAATCCCATTAGTAGTTAATTAAGATATCAAGTTTCAGAGAAATAATAAATCACCGCTTTCCTGAAGAGGAGATAATATAAAGTATTGCTTTACGATACATATTTGATTAATGTAAACTTTTTGTCACTTATTATATGTAGTTCTGACTGTCAGTTCGTGGACTACGCACTAATGAGCTGACCCCTGACAATAAAAAAATAAAATGTATAGTATACTCTAAGTATTGGGCCGTAACTTAAGTGCCTTCCGTGTACACATATAGGCATTATCCAAAGAAATATTTTAATCTTATGATAAAGGAGTGTTGAAGGAGATGTCTTTCTATTCTGCCCGCTCGAATTCCTAATCCTCTAAGTTACGGCAAGATTATCTGTCCATTCTACAGGCACCGGTTCCTTAGCTCCCTAACTACCCAGCCAATATACCAAAACCAAATAAACCAAAATATGTTTTTGTTTCAACATTAAATATTCTATTCTCATTCCCTTCACTGTAGTTCTTTGAGTCTCTTGTGATTTAGACATCTTTACTTTAAACAAAATCTCACAAATACCAGCTTTTCTGTTTCGGTTCCTGAGATGATCTGAGTGTGTTTTAACGTTAAACAAATCTTCTGCCGTTCTACCTTTGTCCTGAACTACAGCGGTCGTAAAAATTAACTGATCAGTCCGATAAAATTTCCAAAGGAATTTATAACTGGGAATATGTAGAAGCGGAGGTAAAACATATCAATACTATATTTACAATCACGACATTTGTTCTGTTTAACTGGTATTTAATTACCCTAATACTCAAGATTGCTCGCTTGAACAGTAAATAGAAGACTATTAATAATCCTATCTTTAAAAAATAAATACACATAACTGAACTAATCAACAAGGGTAACAGAACCTATTCGCTTTAAAACTAAATGTAAGCTTGTGATTTTTAACTATACACTAAATACACAAAGAAATTAATTATTATAGTGGATCCACTTTGTAAACTCTATGTACATGAACTTAATCAATAAAGTTAATATCTACAAGATAAGCAACAAAAAAAGCTCTCCCAGGTGAGGTTTCAGAACCTTTCCCTAGTTCTCTCATCATCATCATCATTGCCGCAAGATGTCGGGGGGATTGGCGCTTTTTCAATCTGCTTGTTACAGTAGATAGAAAGCGTTATAATAAAGATTTTTTTTTACCATCAAACAATTAGTCGATTAATATCAATAATCTTTATTATTATCTATATTATAACCAAAGGTTAGGTGCATTTGTGTAAATACCAGTATGTGCCTGTGATAGTTTAATTGCTTGTACAGTGGTAGTTCTTGTTTTAAGAATAATACATCAAGAGCCAAACTATAATCTTAAGGGATTTTTCAATATATTATTAATCTTTATTTGACGTCGCATCATAATCAATGAAAATTTTAGTAATGGCGTTATGACTACGTTCTATTCAAATCTGTTGATAGAAGCCAAGTTCGTCCAAGGATGATTAGCGTGTTTTTATTGAACTCTAGGTTTTATTCATTCGAATCGTTCTCGTATTCCGATTCTAGGTCAAGTAGTTTGGATTTTACTGAACAGAGCAATTTTTTTATGAGCTATTGAGGTTGAGACGAATGTGCATAAGAGAAACAGAAAAAAATTAGGATGACCCATCCTCGTTGGCTCTATTCTCGTACAGGTGCTAACTTGCCATTTCTTTTGCCTTATATCATTTAGTATAACTTATATCTGTTTTCGTTCTTTTTGACTGTTTCTTGACAGATCATAAGCCTCATCACATCACCAGTTTCTGCGTTATGTAAGGGATTGTTGAAATCGTTTGAACTAATTCTGATAAGTGAGGATGGCCTCATAACAGGCTGGGATAAACAGATGGGCCCTTTACATATTAGGCCATTGAGATGAGCTTGGACTACTGGAAATAAAAGGGTGATGGCGTCAGGGAGCACAAAAAAGGAGAAAAGAAAAGAGGGGGGGGGAGCGAAGTAAAAAAAACACAAAGCTCGAATTCAGTGCCAATAATTGCCGTGGCGATTGTCCCTGGCAGGGGGTGTGACAGGGAAGGCTGATTGTCTGCCCTTTAATGCCAGTAGCCCGTTTTAACATTCACCCTCTCCCTCTGTTTTATTTCACATTTCTATTATCACTATATTTTTTTTTTTTTAATAAGCAGACCTTCCCGACTGATTACTCTTCAGTCCTGGCCAATTAAAAGGGATCATTCCTCCCTTTGACTGTTAGTCAATTAGATACACACCCATTTTTTGTATGTATTTTTCTTGACCTATGTAAAGTTAATAGAATAAGAAGGTGCTATGATCCGTTTAAAGAATTAAGTTGATTTTAATTGGGTATACAATTATGCAATTATTGAGGTCCTATTTGAAAATTTAAAAGAAAAGAATTATATTGCTATTTATATAAAATATGAGTAAGTATCAGTAGTTAATAAATTAGTTAGTATTCAAAAAAATGTATGGCAAGTTTAAGTAGGGTATCAAATCAGTATCATATGTAGTGGGGCTTCTAAAATGTATTAGAATTTTTTTTTTATCCCAGTTTTATATACAGTGGTGGTAATTTTAATAATGCTCTAGATATACAAGAAATAAGGTCGAATCTATGAAAAATAATGAATTTAATGATTATAGTCAATACAAATTAACTCTTATAAAAGATACCAATTTCAAAACAACTCAAAGTTGGAAGGGAAGTGAAACATTAGATGCGATGGAGAGACGCCAGGGAGACATAATGATAAAAGTGTGGAATTATCAGTAGTGGTGGACAACAAATTAATATGAGTTTCGACAGGAATTCTAATGGTTAGAAACAATTAATCAGAAATGAAGCCAAGACAAGACTGTTCAAGACCACAATCCTCCCAGTTTTGCTGCAGGAGCTGAGGCCAGGACAACTTTTGATAATTAAATGAACGAAGTGAAGGTAGTAAAAATAACATATCTGCATAGAATAATGAATGACAGAATGTGGGGAGAACTCCAATGAGACCAATGAGGAACGCATTTGGGAAACGCAGAATGAACTGTTTGGCCATACATGGTGGATGAGGCTGTAAGGTGAAGGGGCCTGTGATGTCTAGGTTTGGAGGGATACGACCTATGGGAAACTCAGGATAATGCATTTTCAGTGTAAATAGAAACTGGGAAGTGTTAGGGGGGCACTATGATGAAAAACGAAGAAATAAGCAGTTGTTCTCATCCACTTCTCAACGTCTCCAAGCCGTTTACGTTACCTAAAAAGTAATTGAAAGTAAGAAGTAATGAATAGACAGAAAAATAGGCACAATGGTGAAAACATAATGGTTTATGCTTTGAAATAAAAATACAAAATTCTATTGTTTTATCGAATCCTATTTCAAATCTATTTTCAAGAAGAAAAGGTTCATGAGAAATTGAGAAAAACACTTTTTTTTATTTTAAAATATAATCACTTCCAGTAACACTCTTTTATTTTTCGATTTATTGGCTTTTTGAGGCGAGTACTAAAGGCTTTGGGTCGGATTTAGGGTCTACCGCTTGGCTCCGAACATTTCGGGGGAGGATTTGGACTTTTACATGAAGATTAACAACTATGTGAAAGCCAGTGGACTGTGCTGATGACAGAAATATTGGTAGGCACCATAGTGCTTATCCACATTATCCAAAGCTATCCGTCCTCGAGCCATTAAAATGGGAATACCTGCTTACCAGACAGGTGGGACTGAGGTGCAACGGCTTTGTTTTTGCTACCTTACCTCCATAAGATGTATAGTTGTTATTTTTAAAATCATTTTGACCCCAAAATGCAGCTGTAAAGTAATAATAAAAGTTAAAATAATTAAAAAATTGCTGTTTTATACCAAATTCATAAAATTATCGTATAAATCCGAGCATCAGTGACTCTTTTACTGGCATAATGGTTTGATGATGCCACAACCAGGGCTAAAAGAATAAAAGTTTAAAAGTTCAGAAAAAACTGTCAGAATGCATTAGAAATTGGAAACCATGCGTGAGTCAATGAGATGTTAGTGAGTTTCATTAAAACTTACGGCTAAGTACGGACTGGATTGAAAGATGCAAATACTTCCTATTTGTATAACGTATAACTTTATTTAGGGAGTAACAGGGATGGATGGGTTCACAATGGGCAAAGAAGAAGACAAACTTAGTAAACCTTCGCAAAGCGGCATTTGGCGAAACCAATCGCACCATTCCAAACGTAACGTTATTGCCGACAAATGGTTTTCTTCATTAGAAATACTAAACGGATTAATGAAAATAAATTGTATATACGTTGCCACAATAGGAAATAATAAAAGAGAAATTCCACCTGAATTTTGACCAAATAAAAATAGTTAGCTTATGTAGGTAGCTTTTCCAAAGAAATGCCACTTCTATCGTGTGTACCAAAGCAAATTTGATTTCATCAATGCTCCAAATTCACCGATGAGCCCAATAATAAACCGGAAATAATAAGCTTTCATAACTCAACAAAATCAGGGGTGGATAATTTAGATAAAATCATTGCCAGATATTTAGCGAACAGAAGATCGAGACGTTAGCCAATCGTAAATATTTTAAAATGTGATCGCGGTTAGTCTTGTAAATTCTAACATTCGATTATATAAATTCGCTAGCCAACAGATTGACAAAAAAATAGATGCAAACATAGTTTGCTAATTCCAAACCTCGCAGATGAGCTCAAGAAAATATGACAAGATATTCTTTGGCTTGGGGAACCTGAAGAAACACTTTCAGGAAACTAGCTTTCAGAGTGTTTGTGATAACCTTCCCAAAAGGAAAACGTGCCACAATTGTCCATACCATAGAAGGACGAAACAGCTTACAAATGTCCGAACTTATAGTGCTTAAAAAAACGTATGCAATTCATGTGCTCCTACTGTCATAAATTAGTTTCTGTTCCTTACTTTTCAATTTTTTTTTGTTTTTAGGCCTTTTTTTTAGATATAGAGAGGGAAATTGTTTTTGTAATTATTTAAATAAAATAGACTTGCTTATTTATAGTTTTATTCAAACAATTCGTCCCATAAACATTTTTTACTATGCACACGTCTCATATTAACAGAAATTAGTGTGCTACTATTCAAGGGTTAAAAAATCATTGCGACATTTCTCTACCACGACAACAACACTAAATTTTATCAACTTCTGCTCGATATTAAACCAGTATAATGAGATAAGTTAACACGACCGATGCTTGAAAATCCTCCATTAGAAACATTACTTACATCGAATGAAAAGTTTCAAAGCTCACTATCAGTAAGTAGTATGACACCAACAGCAATAGCCTTCAGTCCCACACTCCTGAGCGAGTTGCAAACTAGTTGGTTATCGGAAGGTGAACTGACACGAGTTGCCGACTAGTTGAAAGTTGCCGTAATGTGTTGTGTGGATGCGATGTGGTTTAATGGAGACAGGAGCGTCGAAGACACACGTCACAACTGATAGGCTGTCAATGGCAGAACCATCGCTCATCCCACGCAGCGTCCCCCGGGGGTAGGCTACTTATTCCTTCTCAGGGGTGGGTCTTATTTCTCTTGTATACAAATCATGGGCTAACTCTTAGTGGTTTATCTCGTGGAAGATCTGCACAATTTATACTTACTTTTTATTCATGTGCTGTAAATTGAGCCTTTTTTTTATGCGTATGAATTATGGGTCATTACTTTTTATTACAGGTTAAAAGCAGGTTACGACTTAACGAGTTTATTGAAAGCTCAGTATTTCATGATTTTTTTTTTATTGGATTTTTATTAGTTGTAACCTTCGATTATACAGTAAATTATTTTAAGCTAGTCATCAGTTTGTATGAATGAAGTATCGTAATTTTCATCTAGGAATTTTTTAATCAACGTTGTGCCCTAAACCTCAGTACCTATTATATAATATAAGTAAGAAAAATCTTAATTGTTGTAAAATTAAAATCGGCCTTACTGGGCAATAAGTAATTGTGATAAATGTTCTCATTAATACCATATTTACAATTTTCATTCACTTGCTCATTGATTTACAAACAGTTCAAAGACCCCCAAATCCACATGGTTGTCCCCTCCCTCACATGGGAAAGAAGAGCCAGTGGAGGCTGATGAAGAGTGGGAGAGCCACATACGCTCAGGACGTGATTGGAGAAACTGGAAATTGCCAGAACTCCCACTATCACGTATTTATAGCAGGCCACTTTATTCCTCCTCGGAGGATTATAGGGATGAGTGGTGCAGTGTAGTGACTGTGATACGGGATTAGTGTGGTTTGATAGGTTACTATTTTCATAAACTTGGAAGGGATGAGTTCAATAATGTAAGGTATATTAAGATCGTTATGAAGGGTTTTGTTGCTGACGTAATAAGGGGCATTTACTATATTTATCAGGACGTTTGATTCAAAGGATTGGATATGCTTGATGTTCGATTTTGTTGTTGCCACCTATAGCTCTATTCCGTATGTCCAGATTGGCTCAAGTATAATTTTGTAGATTAGTAATTTTTATTTAGAGATGGGATGTCCTTTGAAGTTACCTGTACAGATGTCCAAAGCGTCTGTTTAGTTCTTGTCTTTTTAGTCTCGTATGTGGGTTCCAGGTCAGTCGTTTGTCGAGATAAAAGCCTAAGTACCGTACTGTCTCGGATACAGGGAGAGGAATGGAATTTTAAAAAAAAAACTAGGGGACAAGACTTGTTGCAGAGGGTAAAGGTAATGTGGGAACATTTTGCTTCATTAACTTTGATCCACCATTGGATGCTAAATCGGGGTCTGGGTGGGATGACATGACTGCAGTGTCTTCTGCAAATGTGGTCATTGGGAGTAGAGGGGACATCAGCGGTGTATAGGTTATAGAAGATGGGACCCAGGACAATGCCCTGTGGAACTCCTGCTTTTATGGGATAGTAGTTTGAATATTCTTTGCCACAGCGGACTTGGAAGAAACGGTTTGAGAGGTAGGACTGTAGGACTCTGAAAAGGGTCTGTGGTAAATGTGTTGAGCTTGTAAAGCAAACCTGTGAGCCAATCCCCCAAAAGCTTGAATATATTATTAGTCACAAAATTAGGCCTGATATGTGTTTTATATAGGATACTGAGAAGAAGGGGGGAAGAAGGCGGAATTTACACCAAAATTATACAAATTTGAATTTCGATTTGGAAAAAATTGAATGAAAAGAGACTTGCAATGCCTTTAATGCCCAATACCTTACCAGCAGGCGTGGGAAACGGGGAATATTAGTGTATAAAACGGTCGGCTTCAAAACCATAGTTTTCAGGGTCGCTAAGTTGATTAGTGACAGTTCCTATGATATTTAAGCCAAAATTTAGTGTAAAAAAATTAGGATCTTGTGATTTTTTTTTTATAAACCAATATAACTCTGTAGAAATATTTAGAAATGGATTTTAGATCGCAATGTTTCTCCCGGAGGCACCTATGTATTGCTTACTCAACGGTGGTCCATTTAACAATTGAAGCTCCTGGAGAATAAACAAAAAAAATATTTATAACCGCATTTTTAGTTAAATTAATGGTTGGATTTCATGATTATGCTTCATCATTTTTATACTTACATTTTTTATTAACTGTAAATAATATTACTTTAATTTTGCACTGTAGATATAATTTATTCCATTTTCCGTTTAACAAAAGATTAGAATAAATAAGATTTCTACGAGGGCAAAGTGCTAGTGGTTGAATGAAACAATAGATTCTTGTGAAGTGTTCATCTCTGAAGAAACTTTATATTACCTCATAAACTTAAATTGTGCAACTAACGGTATCTGGCCCATAGCAAGAAAAGCGTCTTGTAAAATTAAAGTAAGTTCTCAATGGATGGAGAGCAATGTCAGCGTTGTTTCTGAATCACAATAAAGTAAATGTTTTTAATGAATTCATGCCGGAACTTACAGAGAACCGTAGAGCAAAGTGCTACAAAAGACCTTCCTTGAGCAGTCCAAACATCCTGTCTCTGAAAGCCATCAAAGGAGCCTTCAGAATGTAATGGTGCCGCACAGTGGGCGAAGGAAGAACTTTAGCCGGTTCAATAGAACTATTGACTGGTGTGCGATGGAACCGGGGGCTTTAATGACGTGGAGCCACTGGCTGTCATTGTCTAAGATTGCGGTCTCAATGGACTCAAAGGATGGCTGTGGCCTGAGGGACAATGTTAATGGATTTATACCGGCCACCCGCAGCCTTACACGGCCAGCCGAGCAGTGAAGAGGCATAGGGGACTCAAATTTCACTTTTGGACGAGTATTTGATCATTTTGTTACGGCGGATGTTCAATAAGACAGACTTATGCGCGCGTTTTTCAAATTCAATAAAAAAAATCAAAGCAAAATCACCTATAATACATGAAAACTTACATGTTGTAGAATAAGTTGCTGAACAAAACTTAATGGAAGGGGAAGTGGTACTCAGGTTCAGATTCAATTAACAAAGGGCAGATAGATAAATAAAATCAATTGTACGTCTGTTGACCAATAAATTGAAAGAACCAACCATGTTAATGAAATGTAAGCCCTTCTCTTATTGGTTATCTAATACGTAAATATTTTTTCATTACCGTCAATCATCTAAAACTCGATCACCTTTAATCGATTTCAGATACTTCCCATTATACAATAACAGAAGCATGAAATCATAAGTTAGATGTGGAAAATGATACTTTATTTTTTATTTAAACATTTCAGAAGCGATTCATTATTTAGAGTTGTGTTTTTCTCTTATTTTCGGCTACTTAAAAATTACCATTCGTTGATTTAGGAATCTAACAAGTTATTGTTAAGAGACCGGGGGGGGGGGGGGCGATAAGATCTCTTGATAATATGCCTTATTCATTTTATTTCGTTTAAACGTATGTTCATTTAATAAAGTAAAATTAGGTTAATAATTGATGTACGAAAATTTTTGTCTGCAACCATTAACAAAAAATGGATAAAAAAACCTTATTGTGTAATACATAAAACTTGAAATAAACCATGAAATACGACTAGAAATAAGATAGAAATAAAGATACTTAGGTGCATTTTCTGTCATAAATCATTGGATAATAGAACAGATAACTCACGAGTGCAAAGCTCATACTCAAATCGACTGTAGCCCGGAGGATCATTAGGGTGCTAACGGATTTGGGTTATGACCCGTGAAATTCCACTTTGAAAGTCATACATTTTAGTTTTTCAGCCGGGACGAGATGCAAATAGCGATTGAAAAAGGCCCGAGATAGGGGTAAAATATATAAGTTTAATTTCAGTCACTGTGCTGGGCGTGCAATAAATGGGATGTGCTCCGATGGCCCGGGCAGGGCTTGGATGCTTGCCCTGATCTGGGGATTGATCGGCAAGCCGCTAGGAAATTTACAGCACCCTGCATACTTTATACATCTCCATGCCCACCTCTGACCTTTTTTTACTTCAGCAAAAGCTATCTTCTGCCGGGATCAGCAGGACTTCAATAGCCAATCATTCAAATCACTTCCTGTTCCTCCGTTTGAACCATAGGTACTGAACTTACTAGTTGATCTAAGGATCAGTAGTCATGCCATTTATTTTTATAATTCTTATGACAATTCTTAATAATTATGAACGACATTGCAGTTTTTAAATACATAGAAACTTTTTTTTTCCATTTCTTAATTTAAATGTTTTCATGTAATAAATACAGTAGTATTTTGAACAGTACTTAGAACTTCAGTGTACTATATTGCTACTTTTTGAAGGGAAAATGCACATTAGGCAAACACTCTTCACTTGTCACTTTGCTAGAATTCACTATACGCTCTATACTATCTGACGTCACGAGGCCACCTCCGGCATAGGCATCACTCTTGGTAGAGTGGTCAGGGAATTGAAGTTGTGTTTGCGATTATGTGGCCAACTTAACCAACTTAAAAGACACTTCAGGAAAAATACCAACACCTTCACCTCCAAAGAATGAATAAAAGTGCCTCCAAGTGATGAAGTGACTCCTACAGTAACTTTAATAACTATGGCTAGATATTAAAGTGGGCTTATCATTTCCGAACACTCTACACCCCTTCCGAGATGACAATGGCTCCTCGGCCAAGGTCTATGAACAGTTGGCTTTTGTCTTCACTCTTTATTAGTAAAACGCGAAACTATCCTAGACGCTGAACACTGTTCCTCTGTAATGGAGATACCCCTTTCTTTCTCTTTCTCCACCACCTGCTTGCTATTTGAAAGGAGTAGCTTCAGTAATTCTAAAACTTTATACCCGAAAAGCTCCTGGTTTCGATCTTAAGACTCCAATTATTCTAATAATTCTATATAATTCCTTTATTGTGCTAAAATTACAATCTGCCTTGCTAGGCAGTAGATATAAAAGGCGGTTTGAGTATGAGTAACGAGATATGACCTTGAAGGGTGTCGTATCACGTTATCTCGTGACCTTGAGGTGCTCTGCCGGGCAAGGGGGGAGGAAATTCTGGGAATGGGTGTGTAATTTCGGGGAATTGGTGCGTCATTGGGGGGTGATAAGAGTTTATAAGTGTGCCAGGAGCCTCCAGATAGTAGATCCGGCAACGTTGGAGGTGAGATCTGGCAACGTCGCATGGGGGGGGGGGCTCGCCCCTGTGACGTAAGGTCATTTAGTGATAAGGTCTAGTCCATTGATGTGTCCCATTCATGGTTCCCGCCCAAGCGCGGGTCTCTCATGGGTCATGCTATTTCTCGGAATCGTCTGTGTGTCATTGTGACGTACATAGGGAGGTGTCTCGTTGGGGAGGTGATAAGAGTTGATGAGTGTGTCAAGGCCCTGAGCTTTACTTAATATATATTCATGCATAATGTCGTCGTATGCATTCAGAATGAAATTAGTCACACAAGAACAACGTTTTTCCACTGTCAACTTTTCTCCAGTTAAAGTTGATTCAGAAAGGAGACATAGTGCATTATTACCAAACACCATTCGATCCTCAATTTGCGGGCCTAGCGGTTGTGGAAAGACTAATATTATTATTGCACTTTTATTAAATTCAAATGGTTTAAAATTTAAAAATGTTTATCTTTTTGGAAAAACATTACATCAACCTAAATACCAGTTTTTAAAGAGTGTCATAAATCTTGTTCCTGAAATAGGATTATATGAATTTGAAGATGCAAATGAATTGCCTCAGGAAGTTGAATCCAATTCAGTGTGTATATTCGATGACGTCTTTATGGAAAATCAAGATGTAATTAAACGATACTTTAGTTATGGTCGACATATGAACCTTGATTGTTTTTATTTAACACAAAGTTATGTTTGTATCCCAAGACACCTTATCAGATGTAACATCAACTTTTTAATAATATTTCCTTAAGATGAATTAAATTTGAAACATAATTACGAGGAGCATGTGAGCACTCCTGATTTAAGTTTCACACTTTTTAAAGAGATGTGTTCATTATGTTGGAAAGAGCCTTTTAATTACCTTGTAATTGACAAGAGTATGGATCTGAATAATGGACGTTTTCGAAATGGAATCGATACATTCATTGTGGATATATAAAGAACATTGCGTGGTAGTGATTGTCAATAACAATCATGGACCCAAAAGTCACTCGTGAGATTATAAAAACTAGTGAAATTTTGAAAAACAAATTTCGTTCATTCAAGCGTACTGTCCAGGATGTTGAAAAAGGTCGACAAGAATTTTTTACTCCCGTGCTCCATCCACTAGAAGACATTAAACAATCAGTAAAGCTGTCCCAGGCCACCCCCGCAGCGACACCAAGAAAAGTAAAAAGGAGAGATACTAATGTTGAGGACGAATCACCTGATAAAAGTGGGGTAGAGTCTACTAGTATTTACAGGAAATCAACATTATTGCCAAAAACAATGTCTCACTAAAAAAGAGCTACATCAGTTTCATCCGATGATACAAAAACTAGTACTATTGCATCATTATCTCACTTAGCGGTTCCCGCTCATGAAGTAGAAGTAGATGAGGGTAAATATGAGTTAGATGAAGCACTATCAGAAAAAGTTAAAGAATATGCTCAAATTCCAAAGGGAGAAGCAGAATTTAAAGAGCACCTCGCCACATTTGGAAATCTACAGAGAGAATACTTGGATAAGATGTTGAAAGGTGATAAGACACATGACTCTCGTTACGGCATTAGAGTCATGCCTTCTGGGGGATTAACCATTGGTGACTCGACTGATGTTCAGCTTTTCGCAAACAGTGATGATATGTCTATTAACGATGTGGTTTATGAAGGAACACCAGGATTGCTGGAGCTACTCTACTTAAAAAATCCTAAAGATTACACAGAGTACGACTTGGAAAATTATAACAATATTTTACTCTCGACCAATGCTCATAAAAAAGGCTATAGTGAGGAACGGATTAGGAAACAGGTCTGAGAAATATAGAAATATCATATCGAAGTTATTTCCACCTCAAACTTTAAAACCTCGCCCCCCTTCCTCAATATCATCATCATCAGCTTCGAGCAGGCTAACTTCACTCCGTTCTCACCCTTACAAACGGGGATCTGGTGTTATGAGAGCCAATAAACCTCTATATGAGTATTGGAACGACCCAAACGAACTAGTCGATCATCTTAGGCTGCTAATGTCTTCAAGTTATGCAGGGCATGAAGGTCATCAAAACGAAATAGAATCGCTAATTGAAGAGCTGCGAGAAGAAAATATAGTATATTAATGTACATATTTTTATAATGAGTTTCAGTACGTAGGTGAGCCTGAGAAGGAATCTGGTGCGCTCACACGCGGACATCTTAACAAAATACTCAAAGAGAAGTTATAGATGGATTCAAACAAAAAAAGGACTGTTGTAAATGAATTACATAAGCCAGCACGCAAAAAATATCCCAGGCGAAAGACAGTTTTAAAAAAGGAATAAATGACTTGTGGCATATAGATTTAGTAGAGATGATACCTTATTCTCGAGAAAATAAAGGGCAAAAATATTTATTGACAGTTATCGACTGTTTTACCAAATATGCTTGGGCCATGCCTCTAAAGCTGAAATCAGCAGACAATGTGACTAAAGCAATGGAGGGTGTGTTTCGTTCGAGTAGACAAACTCCGAAAAATATTCAAAGCGATCAGGGAAAGGAATTTTACAATTCCAAGTTTAAATCTTTAATGAAACAATACTCTGTTAATCATTATTCCACTTTTTCTAATATGAAAGCTTCCATTGTAGAAAGGTTTAATAGAACATTAAAAGGAAAAATGTGGAAAGCCTTCAGCATGCAAGGAAATTACAAATTTTTAGACATCCTACCTCAAATTTTACAAGAGTATAATTCATCATTTCATAGGACTATAGGTATGAGTCCAATTGATGCTCACCATAAAAAAGTAGAAAAATATTTGAAAAATAATGTCTATTCTTCATTGACTATGAGTAAAGTAGTACGAAAGCAGAAATTTGAAGAAGATTATTTTGTCAGAATATCTAAACAAAAATCCATATTTTCAAAAGGATATGTTTTAAATTGTCAAGTGAAATTTTTAAGATAGTCAAGATTCAAAAGACATACCCTTTCACTTACTTACTGGAAGATCTGAAAGGACAAACGATTAGTGGTGCATTCCTTGTTGAGCAGTGGAATGTCGTTGGCGGAAACCAAACTGGTGTGTGGGAAAAAGGTTTTTGGATTCAACAATTGGAAGTAGACGTTTTAGTAGGAGATTCTCAAATATTTTTGAGAGGATAGGGAGTAGGCTTATTGAACGGTAAGATAAGGCGTCATTGGGTGGTTTACCGGGTTTGGCGAATAGGACAATAATGGAATGTTTCCAGATGAGAGGAAAGTATAATGCAATTATATAGGTAAGTTAGGAAGAATATGGCTTTAGGAGGAATTTGTTTGAGAATTTGAGGAGTAAGAAGATCATATCCAGGGGATTTTCGGTAAGGTAAGTTTTTTAGAAGGTATTTGACCTCAGAGGGATTAACGGCTTTTGGTGGAAGATAGAGAAGAATAGGTGAAGTGAGGAAATCTTCCACAGTTGTGCTGTGAGTATGGCTTTGATGAGAAAGGTGAGGTGTGAAAGTATGGGTAAGATGCAGAGCAAATCCCCATCCACCCGGGACCCATCATCACGACGGAGTGGGTGTGAAACAGGTTGATACTTTAGGATTTTTTTGGTTACATTCCACAAGGAGTTACCCCTGGTAGACAGAGAGGAGAGGTAGGAATTGAAAGAATCGGAACGGAAGGATGCCAATCGCCGCTATACCAATCGGCAGTACTGATTGTACGTGTGGTGATCAGCAGGATGCCGGGATCTTTGCCACACTGTTCTGGAGTGGCGTTTGGATTGGATTAGATCTTTGAGATGCTAAGGTAAACGATTATGATTGTGGATTTTTGGGTGACGATGGGGTAACGATACCTCTCAAGCCGACCTCAGGACCAGAGTAGTGAAGGAATGCACTGCATCGTCTAGGTCTTGGGATGTTTTCAGGGACACTTTGAGGTCTACGGACTCTGTAAGAAGCTGGCGGAAGTGATCCCAGTCAACTTGGCCCCTAATAAATGAAGGAGGAGGCAGTTTGTGAATTGGTCTTAGGGAAATGGTTAATAATAAAGGACCATGATCAGAGAAGAGGTCATCGAGGCGCGTGAGTGAATAGTTTAATGTTCCTAAACTATTGTAGAAAAAGAAGTCAAGGAGATCAGGATTTCGGTTGGGATCAGGTCGCCAATAGGTGGCTGTATCAGGAGTGATAGTGCAGCAATGTTTCCGTGTGAGTGCAAACAGCAAAGCACGTCCTCGTGTATTCGTGGCTCTTGACCCGCAATGTTGGTGCTTCGCATTAAAGTCCCCACCCACAAGGAACGATGTCCGATGGAGTCTAGAAAGAAAATGAATTGGGAGTCGGAAATAGATTTATTGGGAGGGCAGTGCACCGATGCTAGAGTAATGGGAAAAGTGAAGGTGGTGATTGACACTGCAGTGGATTGAAGGAAATCATGTGCTACCAAAGGAACTATGTAGTGGGATATGGAGTTATGGACAATGACAGCGGTACCTGCATGAGCTCTTCCATCAGGGTGATCAGTTCGATAAGTCTGGTACTGTCGAACGGTAAATGGTCGTTTACTCGTAAGTCTTGTTTGAGTAATGAGAGCTACGTCGATGTTTTTGTCGTGGAGTAGTGCTGTCAGTTCGTTAGTGTGGGTGCGAACGCCATTCGCATTCCTAAGGAGATTGGATAAGGAGTCAGCAGGATCCACTTATGGGTTTCGTTAAACGGGGATAAGGTAGGAGACAAGATTTGTAAGAAGGGAAATGAGAGGGGTAATTAGAGTTCTGAATTCTGTAAGGAATGATGTTAATAGGCTAGTGAGATCTGAAGAGCTTGAAGGTGGAGGAATATGCGAGATTCCTCCAATACTCTTCGGTTATAATATCTGCAATCAAGAATCCTCCAATGCTCCTTTATATGGCAACAACCGCACCCTTCAGGGTAATCACAACATCCCATTCATTCCCACTATCAAACTTCTATATTATGATATTATAGATAATATTATCTTTATTCAATTTCAATAGTAATAATGAATATAAAATATGATTATGAATCATAAATATCGCAGCACCAACATGTTAAGAAAAAAATCTCAGCTGTTCCTTTTTTATTCTGAACTTTAAAATAATAACTCAAAAAAATTAAAGTAATGGAAATCTCTCATGGGTATTGTGAATTAATATGCTGTTACAAGCTCACCTGGATATATGTATTAGGTCGGTGCGTATGAAATATCGGATTTTCTTTAAATGTGAACGTTTGTCTCCCTGTTTTTGTTATGCTTTTGTTTTTGACATAACCTGGTTTATAGTCGTACTGTCCATTGCCAGAGTCACATTTTAGCAAAGAAGAATTTCTCAAAAGTGTTCCCTTTTGTTATTTGCTTTGAATTTTGCACCGATATGAATTCAACCGATATTCGTGTAATTTTCTTATCTGAGTATAAACTTGGTAATAATGCTGCAAAAGCTGCACGCAATTTAAACCAGGCGTTTGGGGAGAATACTGTTAACGATCGAAAAGTGCAGCGTTGGTTTGAAAAATTTCGGTCTGGTGATTTTTCACTGCAAAATGAACCGCCTGGAAGACCCGAAACGTCTGTGAAAAATGATGCTCTGAAAGCATTGGTGGAAACGAATCCAACTGTTTCTTCAAGGGAACTTGCTGCCAGAATGGAAGTTGACCATACAACAATATTGCGACATCTTTCTGAAATTGGCAAGGTGAAAAAATGGATAAGTGGATACCCCACGAACTAACCGAGCGAAATAAGCTGGATTGCTTGAACGTATGCTCATCATTGCTAGCCCGATTTAACGCTCGGCCGCATACATCGTACAAAACAATTGCGAAATTAAATGAACTAAAATATGAAATTTTGCAGCACCCACCTTATTCACCGGGTCTTTGGCCTACCGACTTTCATTTAATTGAACATTTAGAACTGTTTTTACAGGCTAAACAGTACGAAAATGAAGACAAAAAAATGCCATATTAGAGTTCATTGATTCTAAAGATCAGAATTTCTTCAAGACAGGAATCTATGCATTAAAATCTCGTTGGGAAAAGTGTATTGAAGTAAATGGAGCATATTTTGATTAAATAAACAGCTTTTGGAAAAAGATATGCAGTTTAATATATTCACTTAAGAATCCGACATTTCATTCGCACCAACCTAATATTATAAAAATAAGTACTATCAACATGTTAGACCTGTAGAGTTTGGGAATCTCTATGGTGAAGTGTTTAGGAATGGAGAGGTTATATAGAGAAGTTTGAAGTATATATTTGTCAAGTGTAACCCACAATCAGCCAATTAAATTTTGACGTAGACATCATATGTAACGATGGCTCAGATTCATGAATACTTTTTATAATGACCTGATTAGAATAGCTAGACTTCAGCATAGTAACAACTAATGTTGCTGCCAATGTGAAATCAATATGATTGAACAAACGGATTAGGATAGGCTTGCAAAAACATCCTTGTTATGACTAATCCTGGTTTTGAGTTTCAGTGCTTTTCCGTTTTTGATAGGTCTGCTAATTAGTAAAGCTCGTCCATCAGTTATTTTCATGAACATGCTATTGTTTAAGACTAACATGTCAAGTTAATGAATGGTTATCTTATGAAACTAAACAGAGGCTTTACCTTGATTCGGCCAACGACACGTTAATCTGTAGAGTTGTACAATTACCTAAAGCTACAGCTAATAACTAATTACAATTAAGTCAGGAAATATTTTTATGGTTTATTAATAATATTTTTATGGCGAAATAAGTAAAAAAATCAGACGGATAATATGTTTATATTTTTTTTTTTCACTTTTTTCCGTTCAATCAAATCATGTACAGTATTTCCCGGAGTGTTATTGAATATATTTTATATTGTTGTTTACCCGCAATGGAATTTTTATTGCGACTTGACGAGGAAGTTCCAAGCCAGCCTTCGTCCTGAAGCCTTCGCCCTGAGAATGATTTATTTTCTAAAGCACCTGGGACAATAAAAATAACTGTTTATTAATGTCATATTAGATTTCATCCATGTTATTTTTTTGTATGATATGTTCTATGAAAAATTTTATACTAGATCGCACATCCGTGTGGAATGAAAGGAATCGACGTCTTGCTCCATAAGAACTCTTCTTTTAAATAGTAACATATTTTATTTACTTTTATATGGTGTACAGTCTAACTGAGGGGCGTATTGAGAGTTTATTGATTGAAAAAAGATCATAATACCTCTTGGTTAAAAAAATTTGTGTGACTGGTAGTATCTCATGCCCTACTCATTTAGGATGTCGAGCATTGTCGGTAGCACAGATGATTGGAGGCAAAAGTCACTGTCATTTTCCATGAGTACTGACCATCATATACTAAGGTTACGAACCTGTAACATAACCGCAAATAGGTATTTCAACTACCCGAGCCCACCAAAAATAAATAAAT
The DNA here is from genome assembly GCA_930367205.1 of Acanthosoma haemorrhoidale. Lineage (NCBI taxonomy): Eukaryota > Metazoa > Arthropoda > Insecta > Hemiptera > Acanthosomatidae > Acanthosoma > Acanthosoma haemorrhoidale. The sequence continues at coordinate 134,747,006 of OV884011.1, forward strand.
ATGCTGACCCAGAAAGATCGACAATCGCATATGATTGTCAGAGCTCGACCCATCTGCATTGGCGTCACGTCCTGGCATAGGTAGCGAGGGACCTGTGCTCTGAGGTAAAATATCCACACCCGGGTGTCCCGGCCACCGAAGTAAATGAATACAAATAACCCGCCCTCTGAGGCCCAATTACCTTTAGCCGCAGGGAGTCCGCTTTATTAATCTTCCATGTAACAGGGCTTCCATCCAACCGAGTCTCCCTCAGCCCCTCTCTTCCATAGATACGTCAAGAATAACCAGTTGATGCAGAAATCGATTATTTCTACCAAAAGAGAAGAAATCAGATGGGCTGACCTGAATTCGGAAAAGAACATCTCGTATGAGTTCTACATTTTCTTAAGGATCCAGCAGGACGTTCCTACATTTGCAGTCTATTTTTTAAACACAGGAACAATCTTAAAACAATCACTGAACCCAAATGAATTCGATCCCATTTGGGGGACGATAGAACGAAAGATTAGATGACGAATATTTTACAAATAATACAGTAAGCCTTCTTGATGTCATATGCATACCGGTTTTAATTATTGATGGAGTCAATAGAGCGTATTCATCCCCGCAGTATGCTGACTATTAACTGAGCAGACCCGGGTTCAATACCCGGCACTCCTGAGGATTTTTTTCTTTGCAGATGACTCTGGACGGGGTCGGCGTTGCCTCGTGGATAACTGAGTAGTATTTCTCAAAGAATTTTAGGAATTATGTGGGTATTTAAGCTTGGATAATGGGTAAATTACGGTCAATATAATTAAATAATCTTCAACTCGGATGACCTTTTTAAAAGAGCTTTATTTGAAAGAACAACAAAGTTACAGGTAAGACTGTCTTACACATGAGAGAGTCTTATACACTGATAACTAAGTACTAACGGAGAGAATAACAAAGTAGCAACTTAACACAGAGAGCTACATCGAGGTACATGATCTATGAGAGCCTTAGGCTCAGCAGTGTTGACATCCGTTAATGCTGTCAGGATTATCTGCCGTCTCTTAATTATATAAACAGTGAAATATTTTATTTTTGAGACAGATATGTGGAATAATGTTTCCAAAAACAAAAATGTTCAATATGGGCTCAAGAGGACTGGTGGGCAGAATTTGTGGTGTAGGACCAATGTTACTTGGGTACATTTTCCTTATGTTAGGTTTTAAGCGGGGTTTGATTAAGGTGAATTTGAAGGTTATCGGACACTGTTTTGGGGGCTTTTGAGTGTCGTAGTGGGATATGTATTGGAGAAATAGGAATGTTGGCAGTTTAAAGCACATAAAGGCAGTTAAAGAAGTTTTACACAGATAGGCTTTTTACAAGAAGAGTTTATTCACAAGTACAACGAGGTAACGGTTTTACTAACTACTGTCTAGTCGGGAAGAGAGTGTTACTGCGTGAGGTGAGTCGGACTGAGTGAGAGGGAGGAGAATTTTGGGAAGGTATATACAGAGAGGGAAATGGATCAAGCCTTCTCAGCTAGCGTGGGGAAATAGGTGAAGATTGCCTCATAAGGGCGGTCGTCATCGGTGCCAAGCAGTCAGCAGGAAGCAGTTTATTGTTTGCAAAACAAGCCCTGGGTCAGTGAAAAATAGGTCTCGTCTCAGCTGGTTAAGTGTTATCGAGGCCAGGCCTCCGTCTGACGTTTGAATTCCATAATTAGGCTCAGAACAAAACCTTGAGAAACCATGGACTCGGCTAGATTATAGTTGTAAGCCACAACCAATTTCTATTCGAGGAGCGAAGGATAAGAAAGCTGGTTTTGGCTAGGATGGACAGGGGAAATGGGGTAGGAAAAACCAACCCATGGTGATGCCAAATCCAGACGAATGCCTGAGCCATATTAAGAAATGCGTCAGTCCTATATTGTATGAAACAGTATAGTCGACAACTAAAAGTGCTTGTTGCACTGTGGGTTTTTGAAGGTGAAAGTCAAGCTACTTTGTACTTAAAGAAAAGCTAGGAAAGAAGCTCTTATTGAATATTTTCTTAAACATCTTAAGGTGGATTGGGACTAGTCAAAGGGGGTGGTAAAATTACGAGCTGTCGGATAGTTTACCGGATTTGGAGTCTTAAGAATCCATCTTAACACTCTCCGTTTTTAACACCGACCTTAAACTTTCTCTGGTTCATGCCATAGACTTACATGTTCCTTTTGCACCCTAGAAACAAAAAAATCGTAACGTCTTCTTATAAGTAGTTGTAAGGAACGAATTGATGTGGAACGATTGGCCAAACTAGAGAGAAGCATTTGATTATCTATTTTGACTTATCTATGGTATGACAGTGATTGCAAGTTAAAGTTAAAATCTGTATTGAAATTTAATACGATCATGGAATATAAACAGTCTGATATAAACATTGATCCTATGTATGTTGGATTACTGATATAAATAAGGCAGTCTATTTCAAGAACTTGAGTGAGTCTTTTATTCCTCTTTTCCTTCTTTTTTTTATCTGATCTTACCCGCTGGTGCTTAAATTGTAATAGTTTGCTCATACCACTCATACCCTATCTGTTATCGCATCCGTCCACTATTTATAATTAATGCATAAAATAATTCACTGTACTAATCATCGCGATTTTTATATGTCTATAAATTTCCTTTGAATGGTCTTCCAGGCCGGATAATTGGAAGTTGTTTTTGATATGTGCAATTATGCTGATTTTATGGTTTTTCACCCTTTCTTTTTTAGTTTGACTCTTTGAGAACTCCAATTCGACATACATAATAAATTAGCGCTTTATTTCGAATATTAATATCAGTGGATATATTGTTTTGTGCTTAACCTTAAATTATTACATGTAAACAATTCATTATTCTAATGCCTATGTGGATGAGCGCATGCTACTGTTTGCGAAGCAGCTACCTAGCCTACCTATGCCTCCTAACTATGGCAATTTCCTTTCAATTCTGCCCTATAGTGACAGGCAGCGACGAACTGGATTATATTCAAAGGGCCCCCGCCCGCCGTCAGAGATGGAGCAACGCAGATGGGACGGGATGAGAACACAGCTAACCAATTAGATTCTGAAATGAAGCGGTAACTAGAACAGGAGATATTATTGATTAGATGTGAGCTAAGTTCCACCTCTCAGCTCCTCTCCCTCTGCAGGTTTGTTTGTAGTCTGTTTGTGCTTACCTTCCACTATGGATGATACAAAGAAAAAACATAACCGCATATTTTAGAAGAAACAAGGGCAGCTTAAATGACAGAGGAGCAAGATGGCACCTTAAAAGCAATAGTTATTGAAGTCATTTTAATTGTTGACTTTATACATAGAACACACCATAAAGGCGATAACCTAATACTCAATATAAAAAGGTACTTGGTATGATCGTTTTTCCCGGTTTTCTTTTTATTAATTTATTTTACTTATGCACTGCGCCACTCATCCCTATATTCCTCCTCGGAGACTGAAACGGCAGTGGCCTCGTGACCTGCTATAATCGCGTGACAGTGGGAGTCCTGGCAATGGCCAGTTTCTCCAATCATGTCCTGAGCGTCTGTGGCTCTCGCGCTCTTGGTCAGCCTCCACTGGCTAGTATCTGGTGACGCGGCAGACGGAGGAGCGTGGGGGTCTTCCCAAGACTCCGCTTTCTCTTCGCATGTGGATTTGGGAGGTCTCTGGGCTGTCCGTAAATATTGTAAGAATGAGCGAGTGAATGATGAACTGTAAATATGGTATGAATCAGAGCATTTATCTTAATTACTTATTGCCTTATAAAAGGCAGATTGTAATTATAGCACAATAAAGGATTATATATATATATATAATATTTTACTTATACGTTAATTCATTTTTTATCTCATTTATGACTGCTTTAAAAAAAATGAATTTTGTGATTTTCTAATAATAATTTATTGTATAATTGATTTTAGTTGACTTTTGTTTCAATGCGATATACACAGACGTAGTTCAACGAAATATAAACAGTCCTTGACAGCCACTATGTAGGGCACTTTACTCTTCTCTGTGTTGTTTCTGGAGTTTGGAAGTTTTGACTGAGGACTGGACTCCTCATCTTTAGAACCTATCGATATACAATAGTACAATATAATTAAGTTTTATTGTTATCTGGTAGGATTAAAGTAATCTGTTCATCATTTTTATTCGTATCATTTGTTAACATCACGCTAATGCGACACACTCAGGATTTGATAGAGGAATCAAATATGTTAGTAATGGAATAGTTAAATGGCATCCCCGTTATTTAAGTATTCTAATAATTCAACTAGAGCGTTGCAGCGTGGCGTTTGCGAGTTAATAAGTAAGTAAATAAGTAAATATATAAAGGGATATACGTGTCAGTAGAAAATCATTTATACATTGCCTTACAGTTTATGTGTTTGGATACAGTTGTATTAGTGTAGTTATCGATACGCAAGTAAGTATCCTTCTATTTCAAATAAAAAAAACACAAAAAACCCAAAAAGTTCGCTTAACGTAGCAACGCATATAATAAGTTGGAAAAAAGAAATGAACTAATGTTTCAAATCTCCTTCTTCCATAGCAATTGCCTTGTTATCTTGCACATAATGTACACGTATCTGTACTCTGCCAATAGCTTCTGATGTCTTATCCAATGCCGCGATCGCTGCCGAATATTAATCACATTTTCTGCTGCTCGTTATACGATACAAAGTATAGTTACTTTATGCAGTTTAAGTAATTAGAATGATGAACGGAACCATGATAGCTATTTTTAATTATATGAAGGGCTATCATAAAAATGATGTGTGAAATGAGAAAGGTAAGATATCTGCTAGCTCTTGGAACCGGTAGAGGTCATGGCTCCCATAATCCTATTACTGATGAATAACCTCTAAATTACAGGCCCCCACCATCCATGAAGAGGATAACTTAGAGGTTATATGGTTTTATGCCTGAGAGGAGCTAATTGGACAATATAATAATCTTTGTTTAAACCCCGCTATGTAATTAAACATCTAATTACCTGACAGGCCCTTATAATGCTCCGAAGGTTATCTGAGCAAGTCTTTAGTGCAAATATCTCTTAAGCCAAACCTATTTCCTCATAATAAAGAAATTTATGATAATATTCACGCTGGAATATTAAACAGTGGCCCACCTTGCCCAACCCTTTCCTAGGGAATTCCTTCCCGGGTATTAAAAGTTTTCCAGATAATAACCCTTATTTGAAACCCTGGAAATTGCTCTAAAACGAACCTTGCAAGCTATAAAAAACAAATACAACAGAAAATAAGTGAAAATCTTATGATCATTTTAGGAAATGTCTTTTATTCGAATTATTTATATTATTTATCTTAACAAAATATGCCTGTACCATAGTGAGTATGTTTGAAAAAGTAGGTTTTATTTTTACAAGGAAGGTAAATAACTCTAAATATAAACCTAATTTCTACGAAGACGGGCTAGAGCGTCTCAAGAAAACAATAAACAATAATTTGTTATGCCACAACTGCAACTGCTACACCCCAAACAAGCAGCTGCAATCAGTTGATACCACAATGCCACGAATATTTTTCAGGACCATCATTTCACCTGAATTAAGAATGTAATTAATGTGTTATTTATTAACTTTATTTATTGACATTTGTTCCCACTATGGGTGTCAACCTATTTCAAATTATTTTTAACTTTATTTTATTATTATTATTAAGTTTTTCTAGTATGTTACCCTATTAGTTAATGTTATCAAAGCCACCTAGCAAAAATAGCATCAAGACATGGAGGTGACTAGGTAGTTTGGCGGTGATAGGGTAGGTTGGGAATCATTTGTTTAAATTAAATCCTGTTACTCTTTTTTTTCTTTCTCACCAATAATTATACTTGTAAGGTTTATAATTTATGATTTCTAGCATGATGAACTAAAATAACTTTTTTCCATTTAATTTTTTTTCATGATGTGTTGGCCATTAATTGCATCAGTTTGATACTACCAAAAAATATCACAGTTTAGCGTGAATCATATAAGGGTATAGATTATAATTATTAACCTAAGAATTATACGGAAAGTAAGAAACTGAGAAATGAAGGAGGTACAAGTATGGCAAGAACTGGGTAGTTGCCAGTTCGTGCCCAGTACAGTTACTTATGACTCTTGAATAAGTCAATATAACAAATGATAATGACTAGATGTGTTATCCGCATAGCAGGCATGGCTTTAATCATTTTTTAACGTTTTGGCTTGAAAACAAATCTTTTTTAGAACCAAAAGAATCAATTTTTTTTTTTCATTCTATTATTCTATAATATGCAAGGGTAGTTACAAAGGTGAGGTGCAGAGAGGGGGTGTGGTCCATACGGATAGGAAGAAAACCGTACCGACGTATGAGGACCCTGGAGGTCGGAAACGCCCAAATAGGAGCAGTCAAGCGAGAGAAAGACTGGAAAAGGACATTAGGCAGGAATACGCCGACATTTTCTTTAAAGAGGGGGATAAACTTGGCATAACGTGGGAAATGGTACACGAGATACCGCTCAAACAGGACCGTGTGACGTATGTTAAGGAAAGGTCATAGACCATTGGAAGATCTACAAGTAGATACATTCACCTGGAGAGGGTAGAAGTGGCTAACCGTCATAGACAGGTTTAGCAAAATGGCCCAAGCCGTAGCAGACCGATAGGCGAAAACCGTTGTGCAGGCATTACGCACATGGTGCCAATTCTATGGCGTTGTGGAAGCTATCGAGGAAAATGCAGAGATGAAGGCCGAGGCGGCGGCCTTAGAGATCCGTTAGCATCTCAACACCCCAGGAAACCCGAAGAGTCAGGGGGACATAGAAAGGCTACATAGTACGCTCAGTGACCCCCTGCGTATCTACCACGGGGGAAAAGGGTTAGAACTGGGAGTGGCGATGGAGAAGGCCATCATCGCATACAAATAACAACCTTGTATGAAGAGACTAGGAAAGAGTGGAAAGTGAGCCTACTAGGGCCAAGCGGCCCTGGCGTAAAGCGACAAGTAGTGCGGCTGAGGAGACTAGGAAAAAGAGTGGTTCTGCAGGGCGAAAACCCTTGATTTAAATATCCGTCCCCCCTTCCTACTGGAAGGTGGAGCCTGGCTGCAGGGGGTATGCTTTATGATGCCCAGGTGGCTAATCCCCCTTAAGTTTTATGACTGTTGGCCTAAAAGGGTGTGTTTTTAGATGTAACACCTACCGAGCGATACGTGACCGCTCGTTCCCTATAGGACTGTTTATTGGCATGGCTTTAGATGTTATAACCCCGGAACAGTGACTGAAGGTCCGCCCGGGTCTATTTTATTAGGGGCAGTGGCTTATCCTCTCAGGTTTTATTGCAGGACCTTCGTCCCTCTGTTACTTATTTCACGACTACCGACCTCTCTATGATTTATTTCAAGAAGTTTACAAAGATTTGCATTTATATTATAATACATTATGCACCAGAGCATAGGGTAATTTACATATTATTACTGTAGTGATTGGCAATCGCTACACTCCGTTTCCTGGGTTCAGCCAGACTCTGAACGGTGACAAGATTGTGTTCCCTAATCGTAATCACTTTGAACGGGCCCTTGTATCTCAGAACTTCCTTTGCACGATTCGACAGGATCTTCCTGTAAACAATAGTGCCTATCCTAACTGTACCCATAATATCTCTTACTCCCTCGTTCTCCCTCGCTACTCTCTTGCTTTTCTCCGCGACCATTCGTCTATACGATTTCCCCCACAGTTTCTCGAGCTCTATTCTATTTGTGGTTAACTGTTCCGCCATGCTCTCGTCTACAATCGTCTCTCCCTCGTTTCTCCTTCGTGCGCGTAAACCAAAAAGAGCTTCGAACGGGGAAAACCCCGTGGCCATATGAATAGAATGGTTATACGCTGTTATGGCTTGGGGCATCGCCTCATCTGCTTCCAACCCTTTATCGTTTGAAAACTCTAAGATGTTCTCCCAACGTATTGTGGAGCCGTTTGATCCCTTCCCTACTTTTGGGACGACCGGGCGTATTCCAATGCCATGTAACCCCTAACCGTTTCATCTCTTGTCTCAACTGAGCATTATCAAATTCTCTGCCTCCATCCGAGGAGATCGTATCTGGGACTCCGTAGAATTGAAACCAAGTTTGGAGGGCGCTACTCACCACCGCTGCCAATTTTTCCTTCACCGGGTGGGCCATGGCTGTTTTACTAAATATATCCACCACCGTCACCCACTTAAAGCCTCTCCACGTAAACGTGTCTATCTGCAGGTCTGTAGGAGTACTGCAGGTGCTGTACCCGTCTCCGTTTGTAACCCAACTGGAGGATGGCGGTCATACTTTGTAGTATGGAAAATCACGCATTCTCTCACGATCTCTTCCACCGTTTTTCGCATCCCTACCCAATAGTACTTTCTTTTTAGTGCCGCCAACGTCTTATTGATCCCCCGGTGGTTCGTTTTCCCTTGATGGTATGCACTCTTTACGTCATTTTGCTGCTCCTGATCGCGAATGGTCTCTACCATATAGCGGCATCGTATGAACGTTTTCATACCTCCACAAGTTGCGTAACTTGTCCCAAACCGCCGCATTTCCCACATACAGATGATGGGTTACTCCTGGCTTAGAGGCGTCTTTTAGCGCTTGACAGATTTGCTCTTCTTGAACTCCAGGTTGTGACCAAATGGTGAAAACATACCATTTTTCATATTTGGAGAACTCCATTTTTACGATCCCCGTCGTCCTTGTCTTCCAGATGATTTTTCCATACATCCCATTATCGTATTTTAACCAAAAACTAATCAGACTATTTCAAAATGTAGTGAAGTATACTTCTAAAATTGGGGATGGACCACATTATTTTCACGTTCACTGGCGTAGACCATGAGCTATTACACAGGCATAATTACGATCAACTCGTACCCTTGGGTTCCGTTATCAATATTTAAATGTTCCTCAATTTGATATCTGTTTTTCATTTTTATTTTTGATAAAAATAATTAATGAATTACCCATTTTTAAAACGTTAGCTAATGGAATTTTACTCGAATTCCTTAACACATCCATTATGGCTTACATAAGAGGACGGGTGCTCCTATGATATTTGACTTGAGCTAATGTGAGAGACGAGTTTGCATGGATAGTACCACGGAAGCTGCCTGTCATGGTGGAGTTGAGTGGAGATGGCATCTTGAAGGGGAGACTACAGGAGTTGTGTAGTGGCTTACTGTAGCAGTCAACTCTAGGGGCCTTTATACCATTTGATGGGGTGAACGCCAATAGATAATGTAGGGACTACTGAGTTGTTTCCCAGCAATGATAGCTTGCCAGATAATGAAACGCCATAAAATATTCTTCTTCGGAGTAGCATTACATAAATAGAGACACTTTAGATGACATTTATCTATGACAGGTATAAAACTTGGAGTATCTCACCATATATATTTTTATTGATATATCATCCTTAGTCAACGTTTCGCCTATAAAGACATAAGGATTACTATTTAGAACAAGATACACAAATAAAATTCCCCGCCTGTCAATAGAGCCCCTGAAACTACTCCATCGTTCTCGCCATCTTCTTCCCCAGCCTACACCGTGAACTCCTTGGATCCTCTCTCATTTTGAGAATGAATGTGTAGTGTATGGGAGTCTCTCGGTGTGGCTCGGGGGCAAGTTGAAGTGAACCATGAATTGGTTCGTTAAATTTGTCTTTGGGATTCCGCGGCGCCCCCATGTCTCTTTCCCTCCTTCCATTCCTTTTTCAAATCATCAATTCGCCCTCCCCCACCCTTATATATACAATATTTTACAGTTAAAATCCTCACTCCGCTCTCGGAACCTAAGATCACGTCTATCTGACCTTTATACCCCTGCCCAGAAAACTGCAGCATACGATCGGTCCTTCCTTGCTCGCTCTACTACCCTTAGGATTTCTCTACCTCCAAATATTCGCCATGCTCGACCCCTACGAACCTTCAAATCTCTTCTATTCTAACACCTTCTCACCATACAATGAGACGCTTGTTAGTGTGGGAACGATTCACTCATAAACTATTTCCTATCTTTTATTTTTGTATTAATTATTTTTATTTGATTGTTTAATATATATAGAGATAAAAGTTTGTATGTCACTTTCTTGTAAATTAATTATAATAACTAAAAAAAAGCTTATTTTTATTTTTATTTCATAGTTATCCTTCCTATAGAGGTTTAACCTTGATTTGATTGTTATTACTATCTCTTTGTTTATTATGATTGTCATCAATGTTGTATATTGTCAATGATGTACATTAATGTTTTCCTTACAGGATTTAGTCCCGGAATAATTTTTTTTCTATTCTATTATTATAAATGTAGATATTTAGTAGAAAAAATTGTTATCAAGTTTATTCATGACGTTTCGACATACATCAGGTTCTTTGCGAGTTCCTCAACAAATAAACCCTCTCAAACCTAAATTCATGGCTACCAGTGAAATACTATATTAACTAAGACCTCTATAATAAAAAAACCTTTAGGATTTTTGCCATATCTCTGAGTGCAGACCTGAACTGTGAGTTTGACGTAGAGACATGGAATTCTCTGGGTTCAATAAAAGTTTGACACAGCCTGAAAATGCCTGCTGCTCCCTCAATCATTATTAATAACAATTTTTTTTCACATTTTAGTACAGAATAAAAAATAAACATCTTGACGCCCACACTAAAAACATGTAGTTTTTAAGTCAAAATTGACTAAACCGGTCAGAACTGTAATTTATGTAATTTTCGTAACCATTACTTAACTAAGGTATTTTTTATAATAATCACGTTAGGTATTGAGACCGTATGATCCTAATAATAAAAGCAATTCTACAAACAGTAAGGATAGCCCATCTATGAATGGATTCGTAGTTATAAAAAAAATGATCATATGGGATTGAATTTTAGTTACCGACGTTCTCATTAATAATATGTAATATTTTTCGGGACTTCAGTTGACTTAAGTTATAAATAGACATCACAACTGTCGTGAATATTTTTTTTAAAGCCATACCGGAATCCTCATCTGCATGATAGATCGCACTTGAGTTGAGTTTGGCTTCGTGCTGTTTTGAAGCACGTAATGTTTATGGTAAATGAAGAACAATTCTGGCCTGGTGGTGATGCGATCTGTTGAGTTTTTAAGGAACCATCCCTGTTCATATTGTGTGGATTCTCTAGAGGCAAGAGTGAAAATTACTCATTTTAAACTTCAAATAAAAATTTATTTCCAATATTTACATAGTAAAAATAATCTTACACTGAACGTAAAGCATCTAGTGTAAACAGAAAAAAACACCAACTCCCTCGATTATGAATGAAGTGTCCATTGAAGCACTCATAAATTTTAATTTAAGAAAAATGTAAATAAATAAACCAAAGACATAAATTACTTATAAATGTACTACTAGCATTATATCTTTGATTTATCGTCTAATTTTTAGAATTATAACTACAATTTTTGAAATTCTATTCAGATTATTAGAGACACTTCAAAATGTACACATTCACAAACGCTCACATTGTTAGATGAAACCGAACCAGAATCATTGCATTAATTATTTCTTTGATATTTTTTTTCGTGCTGTTAGAGTACAGGAATAAGTTACATTTGTTTCCATGATTGTTTTATGGACCAATTAAATAGAACACGGTGTCTGTCTTCAATATATTACACTCAAATCACCGATTTCGACGATTATTGCTTAGCACGAACAAAGAAAATTCAACCTTTATGGTCATTATTGTATGTTAGTACTCTGCATAGGCCCCCTTCCTCTGTTTCCACTTATTTTATTCTTCAGCAAATAATGTTCGCCTCTTCTTTATATTATGTCTGCTTTCTCTTTCTCTTCACTCCTTTTTATTATAAAGTTACTAGTATTGTATTGTTCTATTCTGCGTTTGAGGTATTCATTATATTCTTTTGAAAACCTAAAATGAGTTTTATTGCACTTGATGATTCCTTTGAAGGTACCTTGAACCCAGTAGATCACCATTAAATCTAATTTTTGATAAAAACTTTAAACATTTTGTATGTGGTTTGAGTAATTTAGTAGCTCATGACTAATTGGACTAGATTTTTCAACCGTTCGTGTGCACATAACGGAAAACGTAAGTTGTAGGGTTTTTTTGGATTTATTGAAGTCAATAAATAGTACATATGGTGTGCTGGTATATGTGGTCGCTATTACTTCGTATATAAATGGTTCTGGGTTTGAAACCCTAAATGGGATGTGTACTTTATTCGTAAGAGTAACTGGAAGTATACCTACTTCAGCATTTTCCTGTAGCACTAAATGAGTTTAAATTATTGCTTATATAAAAAAATCCTATTTAAAAAAAATGTTTAAGAAATAGAGGATGATTTTGAGTCTGCAATGTTAATGAATAGCCTGACCTTTACAGAACGATTTGTTTCCGCTACAATATCACGGAACATCCACTGCGGAAGAAATTCTTAGTTGGAATTATCTCACATCGTGTAAAAATAACATTAAAAAAATAAAAGAAAACATTCTTATGAGGGCAGGCTGAGACACCTCTGAAAAATAACATGGTTGAGCATCTCATAACATCAAAGGGTAAGAGGTATCAAATTACATCTCATTAATTTTATACATTTAATCTTTTAATAAATAAAAATTAAAAATTGATATAGAGCGACAAGTTTAAAATATTCTAATCCAGTTCTGAAAGAGTGATATAAAAAATAGCAGTAACGCGTATTGCTTCACTGGTTTTAGTAAAAATGTTCAAACCCCAAAAGCATAGCTATAATAGATATTGTGTTAATTCTAAAATACTATCACTTTATGCTATGATATAATTCTCCTAAATCTACAGATTCAAAGCTTTATTGTTAAAAAGTTATAACCTGCCTTATTGGGCAATAAGTATTTATGATAAATGTTCTCATTCTTACCATATTTACTGCTCTTCTAAATTAGTCAATTTCATTTTATTTTTCGAAGGTTTCTAGATTTAAAATTGATGTAAAGCTCTCATGCGGTTAAAGTGCGTGCACAGGCAGTGACTTTTAAAATCTATTGCAGCTCTGTGGATTGAATGATTGTAGGACATCCTATTCCTTTCTCGTGAATATAAACGGTTTTAAGTTTTCTATACTTCCAAAAATGAAATTTGTTAACTTCCAAGAAAATGTAGAATAAGTAACAAGTTGGCATTACAATCCGTTATAATCTCGATTGGTGATCTGTGAAAAATATAACATCATGTATACAGATCAAATTGAGAGCACGATAGCTATAAATAGTAAACGACTTTTTGTAATTAAAATGCTCCTTAAATTAACATCCTAAAATATCATTTAGTTTCTCACCCCTCCGTCGTGATGATGGGTCCATGGGGTGGCTTCGAATGGGGCTAGATCGGAAGAATTCGCTCTGCATTTTCCCCTTACTTTCACACCTCACCTTTCTCATCAAAACCATACTCATAGCACAACTGTTGAAGATTTCCTCACTTCACCTATTCCTCTCTCTCTTCCACCAAAAGACGTTAACCCCTCTGAGGTCAAATATCTTCTGAAAAACATACCTTACCGAAAATCACCTTATATACTTATTCCTCAAACTCTCAAACAACTCCCTCCTAAAGCCATAATCTTCCTAATCTACATTTATAATTGCATTTTACGAAGGACGCACTTTCCTCTCCTCTGGAAACATTTCATTATTGTCCTATTCGCCAATCCCGGTAAACCACCCAATGACGCCTCATCTTACTCAAGCTTTTGACAGGGTTTGGCACGCAGGTGTGCTTTACAAGCTTAAAACATATTTTAAACAGCTTCTTCAAAGTCTGCTGTGGTTTAGATCATTCTAACTACTATCCCATAAAAAAAGGAGCTCCACAGGACACTGTCCCATCCTTTGTAACCTATAAACCGTTGATGACCCCTCTCCCCTAAATACCTTCTTGGCCACATTTGCAGATGACACTGCAGTCTATTAATCCCACCCAGACCCCAATATAGCATCCCATAACCCTTAAAAACACCTTGATGAGATCGAGTATTGGTGCAACCAATGGTGGATCAAAGTTAATAAAACAAAATGTTTCCACATTTCCGCAAGTCTCGTCCACTAGTTTTTTTAAAAATTCCATTCTTCTTCCTGTATCCGAGATATTAAGGTACTTAGTATATAAAAATATACTTGATTTTAAAATATGTTATTTGGGTTACAGGCTAAAACCACGCAATCTAATCTTGTTCATTGTTTGAGTTCGATCATTGTTTACCACCTTAAACCAAACCAGATCTTGATACAAAAACCACATTTCAACAAGTACAAAAGTGACAAAAAGTTTTTCGGGTCTCAGGTCATTATTGCCAGGTTGAAATACAAACTTCATCAATATTTGACCATAAGGGTCCCCCTTTAAAGTTTGAAGAGTTTCTTTTTAGTTTGAAGGAACTTAGAAGTATTAATGAGGGATAGACTCGATCTCACTATATTTTAAAACGTGCTAAAATAAAACTTTTTTAAATTTTAGTATTTTGGAACACCCAGTAGAATCGACGTCAAATTCCATGTCTCTAAGCGACATATGCCAGCGAGTACGAGGTTTCTGGCTAAGAAAAGGTTTCTAATTTAAGTAAAATGAAATGAAGTGAACAACAACAAATATTTTTGAATGGTTATTATCAATGAAATTGCTAACGTTACAATGAAATTAATTAATTCTATTTTTTTGTTTAATGAATGGTACTTGAGAATGGCTCTTGCATAAACCTATGCTCTCTACAGAGTAGATTATAATGTCCCATGTCACTTAATTGAGCAGTAAAGGTCAAGATGCTAAACAGCGAATGCTCTAATTAACTGAAATGACCATTAACACACCGAAGCATTTACAACTAAATTCACGTTGTTACTGACGCTGCACTCATGTTGTTACTAGTGATATCTAATAACTTCAGCGTTTCTTCCATTTATGAGACCGTTTCAAAATATAGAGATTTTGAAAATTACTTCCAATTTTTCTGATTGTTAAAAAACCCTTTTTGATTGGTATTTTCTTGTAATATTTATGTTATATTAAAGTGTAGTTCATATAGCTTAACCTTATTTTTTTCGTTTGCTTATCACACCCTCATAAACAATATGAATGACTTATCCATCCGTACAATTTCAAATCTCGGTTTTCGCTAGCCATGACATGAGCTAATATTTTTTTTACAGAAAAATAAGTATTTATCAACAGCATTAATTGTCTATTGAGAAACGCTAGTTCGTACTAAATATAATAAATTTAAGTAAACTTCATCGTTAGGATGCAAAAACAATTTAAAGTCAGTTTTAATTTGTAATAATAGTACTAAAGAGTAGAAATATGGAATTTTACTCGTATACCCTGACTAAATAAAATATTTATTTTTCATCCTACGTTACATTAATGGAAGGAAAAGGGTAAAGATATTTGTTTTGCAAAAACCTCATAATACCCGTTCTATTAAATCACTTTTTCTACGCGCCAAACTAAATTTTTATTTAAAAGTAATGATATGTTATAATAATCACAAAGACCTATATTCATCGTTATGAAATTAGATACTTGGGATGAAGGGGGTACTTGGCATAGTGTTGCCACATACAGGTGGGTGTGGAACTAATCACTATTTTTCTTATTGCATTATTTAATTATTAATAATGTTTGATATTTTCGATGTAATTGGGCACGTGGACAGAAGAGAGTTAGTGCACTGAGCTGGAGTACGTCTTGTATAGGTCACGTATTGTGGGTCTCTTTTAATTTCGTGACGGCAACCATAGTTGCTATGAGCTACATCAAATAAAATCCTACAATAAAGCAAGAGTACTCGAAGCTTATCTAGAAACAGTACGTAACTATGGATACTTCCGTAAACGATCCAGGATATTCGATACTGAGGTACCCAAGCCTTTAAACAATCCGGTTATTTTCAAATTCACGGCTAGCAATGAACTCCCAGTTTAGTTTACCAACTCCATGAAAACAGAACTAACTACCAGCACATATTGGAGAGAAAGTATTCATTCCTTCTCAGCTGAAAAATGTTTACATACTCCGGTTCAAGCTTGGCGGTAACTGTTGTCCGAAAGAGAGCAGTGGACGATAGCAAAAGTGAGCTACTTGCTCAGCCTCGAAGGTTTTTCTTCCCCATCCCATTCTTCCCGTTGGAAATTTAATTTTCCGCGTCGGGCGTCGAGCATAAGTAACGGTGGCTCGGAAAGAAAACGGTCCGAAGAGCCAGAACGGATTCTGATTATATTCATTTAGTCGCGGAGTCTTCGTTCCGATTATCGCTGCCCCGGATCCCGGCCGATCGCATTATCTCATTAGTGATGTTTGTTTTTAGTCGGTATTTGAAGACCGAGTGCCGTTATGCTGTACAACAACATCGGAAAATATGAAATGTCAGTTCCTAGGGTATGAGGTATAAAAGAAAAATACAAATCGTTCCAAGGCCCAACAAGAATGTTTTTTTATCCCTTGTTCAAAGATACTTTTTTGGCTTTGAATCAATAAATTCGGATAATTTTACCTCGTTTTCATTTCGGAAAATTTGGTTTTTAAAAATGTGTCAATCGCTCTGAAAAAATGTTAGTCAGGTGAATTGGTGGATGTGGTAAAACTTGTGTTTTCAGAACACGTGATTTTTAAAGTTAACTGCCAAACTTTTCTACAAAGTTTCTGGCGATCAATGAGATCATCCCTCTGGTCCATACTGTTTGTTTTCCCAATAGCATAAAGGTGTCGTATGACAGGAATATCGGTCACGTTTAAGCGTTTTCAAATTTTTCTGTCTGATGTGAATTGGCCTCTACTAAAGCCTTTAATTCGTCATCATTGAGCTTTCTTATGGCCTTCCAATATTCATTCTCGAGAATTGTGTTGCCGGATTGAAACAGACAAAACCAATAAATAGTTTATTATCAGCTGCTGTTCAATGAAGGATTTAAAATTGTATTTTTCTTTTATAGAGAAGCAGTTCCCACCCAATGGTAGCCCTATGCATGTCTTCATCATGTTCCTATGTACGATAGTTCGAGAATGGTTGCAAGAGGAAAACAGTGCTAAGATCAGGCAACAATGTAAGTCTTGCATCTATCTGAGCTAATTCCCAACAAAAACATCCATTTATCTTTGGTTTTTGAGCATTGGTCCACGCCTCTTGGAAGGCTGTGTCTATAATTGATATTGCATGTGGTACTTGGGAGAATGTCGGGTGTTCAGGGCGACGCCCACCGCGGGCTGGGTTCTCTAACCCCCCCCCCCCCGGCCGCCGTCCAACAGGTGTCAAAAAAGAGATATAATGGGTAAACCTTTGAACTTTTCTGGCGGCCTAGTCGGCGGGCAGCTTTATTCATATTGATCTTAGAAGTGTGCCCCGATAGTGCACTATGTTCAGGAGAAGAGGTACTGGGTAGGTATTATAGGTAGTTTATGTGTTCTTGGAATGACCACGAATTAACACTCGATATCTATGGGTAAGAGATCTCTTCCAAGGAGGTGCTAGTATTAGCGAGACGAATGCAGAGAATCCCACTAGGAAGGTGTAGGGTCTGACAACACCGGAATAAAACATAGCAAGGTTAGGAGAGAGAGAGAGATGCAGAGGTAGTTGAATAAGAAAGCCAGGGTTTGAGTAGAGGTGCCGGGTTTCGAATGAATGGAAAAATCTCCGAATCTCGGCCATATCATCGATCAAGAGATCAGGTTGTGAATAATTGTTAGCAAAGTGTGTGTGCATTTTAATTGATATTGTTTGAAGGCGTGTGGCTATTTAAATTTCGTTTGTGTGACACTGAGGTAGTTTGTGCTATTATTACTCTTCCATTGTTCCGTATGTTGAAGCTGCTGTAGAATCTATGAGGGGATTAACTTCTTATGGTTCCCCGTTCCTTTGAATATTCAATTCAATTCAATAACAACTTTATTATGATGAAATTACAATCTGCCTACTTAATAGGCAATAAATAATTGAGATAAGTGTTTTCATTCATACCATATTTACAAATGATCATTCATTCGCACATTCATACAATATTTACAAACAGCCCCGGGGCCCCCCAAGTCCACATGGTTGTTGCCTCCCTCGCAAGCGAAAGAGGAAGCGGAGTCTCGGGAAGTCCCCCACGCTCTCCACCAGCCACGTCACCGGATACGAGCCAGCGGAGGCTGACGAAGAATGCGAGAGCCACATACGCTCAGGACATGATTGGAGAAACTGGCTATGCCAGGACTTCCACTGTGCGCATTTATAGTAGGTCACGAGGCCACTACCGTTTCAGTCTCCGGGGAGGATTGTAGGGATGAGTGGAGCAGTGCAATGACTGTGCTACGGGATTAGGGTGGTTGGATAGGTTACCATGGAATTTCATGAATTTGGGAAGGATGAGTTTAAGAATGTAGGGTATATTAAGATCATTATGAATGGTTTTATTGGTGACGTAATAGGGGGCATTTACTATTGTTCTTAGGACTTTTCATTGAAAGGATTGGATGCGCTTGATGTTCGACTTTTTTGCTGTCCCCCATAGCTCTATTCCGTATGTCCGGATTGGCTTAAGTATAACTTTGTAAATAAGTAGTTTATTTTCTATTGAGAGATGGGATGTCCTTCGAAGTAGTCTGTACAGTAGTCCAAAGCGTCTGTTTAGTTCTTGTCATTTTAGCCTCGTGTGTGGGTTCCATGTAAGTCTTTTGTCGAGATGGAAGTTATACTAAATACCTTACTGTCTCAGACACGGGGAGAGGAATCGAATTGAAAAATACTAGCGGACAGGACTTGCGGCAGAGGGTAAAGGTTATGTAGGGACATTTTGCTTCATTGGCCTTGATTCGCCATTGGTTGCACCAATACTCGATCTCATCAAGGTGTTTTTGAAGGTTTTGGGATGCTATATCAGGGTCTGAGTGGGATGACAAGACTGCAGTGTCATCTGCAAATGTTGCCAAGAAGGTATTGGGGGTAGAGGGGACATCAGTGGTATATAGGTTATAGAGAATGGGACCCAGGACAATGCCCTGTGGAACTCCTGCTTTTATGGGATAGTAGTTAAAATATTCTAAACCACAGCGGACTTGGAAGAAGCGGTTTGAAAGGTAGGACTTTAGGATTAGAAAAAGGGTCTGTGGTAAATGTGTTTTGAGCTTTTAAAGCAAACCTGCGTGCCAAACCCTGTCAAAAGCTTGAGCTATGTCCAGAAATGCAGCAGTGCAATACTGTTTGGATTCAAGGGCTGAGGAAATGTGATCAACAACGCAAAGGCCTTGTTGAGTAGTGGAATGTTGTTGACGGAAGCCAAACTGATGTATAGGAAAAAGGTTTTTGGATTCAACAATTGGAAGTAGTTGAGAGCGTTGAGAGGATAGGGAGTAGGCTAATTGGACGGTAAGATGAGGCGTCGTTGGGTAGTTTTCCGGGTTTGGCGAATAGGACAATAATGGAGTGTTTCCAGAGGAGAGGAAAGTGCGTCGTTCGGATAATGCAATTATAGATGTAGGTTAGAAAGATTATGGCTTTATGAGGAAGCTGTTTGAGAATTTGAGGAGTAAGAAGATCATATCCAGGGGATTTTCGGTAAGGTAAGTTTTTCAGAAGGTATTTGAGCTCAGAGGGGTTAACGGCTTTTGGCGAAAGTGAGAGAGGTATAGGTGAAGTGAGGTAATCTTCTACAGTTGTGCTATGAGTATGGTTCTGATGAGAAAGGTGAGGTGTGAAAGTATGGGTAAGATGCAGAGGGAATTCCTCCGACCTATCCCCATCCGAAGCCGCCCAGAACGGATCACGACGGAGTGGGTGTAAAACAGGATGATACTTTCTTACTGATTTTTTTAGTTACATTCCACAGAGAGTTATCCCTGGTAGAAAGAGAGGAGAGGTGGGAATTGAAGGAATCGGAACAAAAGGACGCCAATTGCCGCTTTACCAATCTGCAGTACTGATTGTATGAGCGGCGATCAGCAGGATGTCGGGATCTTTGCCATACTGTTCTGGAACGGCGTTTGGATTGGATTAGGTCTTTGAGATGCTGTGGTAAACGATTATGATTGTAGATTTTTGGGTGACGATGGGGTGACGATGCCTCCCAAGCCGACCTATGGACCAGAGTAGTAAAAGAATGCACTGCATAATAAAGGGCTATGATCGGAGGAGAGGTCATCGAGGCGCTTGAGTGAATAGTTTAGTGTTCCTAAACTATTGTAGAAGAAGAAGTCTAGGAGATCTGGATTTCGGTTGGGATCTGATGGCCAATAGGTGGCTGTGTCAGGAGAGATCGTGGAGCAATGTTTCCGTGTGAGTGCAGACAGCAAAGAACGTCCGCGTGTATTCGTGGATCTTGACCCCCAGTGTTAGTGCTTTGCATTAAAGTCCCCACCCACAAGGAAACAATGTCCTATGAAGTCTAGAAAGAAGATGAATTGGGAATCGGAAATGGATTTATTGGCAGTACACTGATGCTAGAGTAAGGGGGAAAGGGAAGGTGCTGATTGACACTGCAGTGGACTGAAGGAAATCATGTGCTACCAAAGGAACTATGTGATGAGAAATGGAATTATGAACAATGACAGCGGTACCTGCATGAGCTCTTCCATCTGGGTGATCAGTTCGGTAAGTATGGTACTGTCGAATCGTAAATGGTCGTTTGCTAGTAAGTCTTGTTTCAGTAATGAGAGCTAAGTCGATGTTCTTGTCGTGGAGTAGTGCTGTCAGTTCGTTAGTGTGGGTGCGAACACCATTCGCATTCCAAAGGAGAATGGATAAGCAGTCGGAAGGATCCACTTATGGATTTTGTTTAACAGGGATTAGGTAGGAGACAAGATTTGTAAGTAGGGAAATGAGAGGAGTAATTAGGGTTCTGAACTCTGTAAGAAATGAGGTTAAAAGGCTAGTGAGATCCGAAGAACTTGAAGGTGGAGGAATGTACGAGATGTGTGGCTGAGGATGGGATAGAGTTTGTGGGTTGACGGGATGAACGGAATGCTGGGAAAGGTGATCTTGTGTACAGGGGGTGGGCGGTGCCTGTGACCTGTGGGTGTGCTCTCTGTTGCGAACGGCATCGGCGAAAGAGACAGTAGGCCTCAAGTTTCTGGCTGGGCCACTTCTTGCTGCAAGTTTTTCCACTTCTGGCTGACGGTGTTGTTCGGTCCTCGACTTCAGCGTTCTGTAAGCCTCGTAGCCCTTGTAGTTGGCCGGATGGCCTTGCTTGCAAAGTACGCATACCGCAGGTGATTTTAGGGGCTTTTTGCACAATTCGCTTTTGTGCTGCCCACTACACTTTACACATCTGGGAGGGTGGTGGCAGTAAGATTTCGTGTGCCCATATGCCTGACAATTATGGCACTGGACGATGTCTCGTTTGGGGAACGGCTTTTCAACCTGTACCCTTGTATAGTACAGGTGTGTTAGTTCATAAATCTTCTCTACTCCAGGTGTTCGCTCGAGATCGACGAAGAACAGTGGTAACGCCGTTTTTAGTGATCCCTCTTGTTGTTTATCCTCACGTAACACGTTCGTTATTTGGCGAACTTTGAATCCAAGAGCAAAGAGTTCATCTTCGATTTCGTCAGCTGGTGTGGTCGGGTGCAAGTTTCTAATTACTGCTCGGAGCGAGCGTTCTTGTTTCAGCTGATAGGTGGGAAAGTCAGCATTGGTTTCGTCCAAATATTTGATAATTGCCCGATAAGTATCGGGAGTGTCCGGAGATATTTTCGTGTCCCGAGAGCGATTTAGGCACGTATATTTTCCGGTACCAACAATTTTGCTCATTTGTGAGCATAGTAATTTAAAGTTGCTAATGTTGCGTACAAATATAGGAGGCGGCTGGGGCTGTGTTGGAGTTTTGTTGACTTCCATTTCTTCTGTTGGGATATTTCAACGCCTCAAAGGTGTTTGGCGTGAAGAAAGGTGACTCTATGGCGGGATCATTATTGGATGTGCTGGCCTGTGGAGGTATCTCTTCCATGGAACTAGCCGCAGAAGAGGTTATTTGTACGTTCCCTTTTGAATATTAAGACTTATTTCATCTTAGTACATTTATATCCAGTGTTAACTTAGCAGAAGTACGTCAAAATTATAAAATAGGTGTTCGTTGTTGGCCATAGTAGGAGCATTAAAGGAAATAGCCAAAATACTGTTTATAAAACAAACTGGGTTCTATAACTTCAAATTGAAGGCTTTTCATTTGACTCTTCTTAAAGACTCCTGGCACTCTGTGTGCCCTTAAGTGATTGAAACACTTCTCGGTTACAGGAGGTAGGTACACAATGTAGTTAAGACAGATAGGGAGTCTAATAATCAGACCTTATTTTGTCTTTCTGTGTTTGGGGTGTGTTATATACCGTTGTCAATAGCTTCATTATTTTCATTGCTTTTACTTTATAATGTTTTATCTCAACTTTCCTATTTAAGCAACTCAAATAATTCTTTAGAATTGAATAAAATCATTTTCAGAAAAAGCTTGTTTCTCAGAAACAGGTTTAGCTTCGACGGACGTCTCAGTTTGCCATATAGGTTTGCTTTTTGATGGGAAAATATAAAAAAACATTTACATTTTGTGTAATTATCTACCAATAATAATAGTGTTGTTTAGAAAACCATTGTTTGGGAACTTTTTAGTTCAGTGCCAAACACCTCAACATTGAGGTCCTGATTTAAATAGAAATGATCGGTTTGAATTAAATTTGGGCATTGCGGCCATTTTAGCAATTTTATGCCCATGTTACATTATTTTGTACACTTCATCGCGTCAAAAATACTGATAAACCATCAATATTGTTTATAAAGAAGTCTTCAATTTCATCTCTGAGAAGAATCGGGCGTCAACATTTAATTTTCCCCGACGGAATCCACTTTAAAATGGAAATGTTTGTCTGAGTTCCAGGAACCGAATAATGCTCTTTTAAGTTACAAGGAGTGTATAGGGTTCCATCAATACACTGAGTAAAAATGTTATGTATAGGCTTTACATACCTCGAGGGAACATAACATAAACCCAAATTAAAAAGATACCTGAATACCTAACTAATGCTAATAGAGGAAACCATTAGAAACACACAACTAGCAACCATACATAACTCCGAAGCAAAGTACCACTAACCTGATAATCATCTTGTCAACTTAAAACGGACAGTCCGACCTCGACCACTTTTCCCTCACACGGAGTATGTTATTACAGTCATGTGCCATGTCCTCGTTGTCTGGAAGGGCACACCCAAAGCCATGCCAAGTACACAAGACCCCTTTTCAAGGCGGCACTTACCTATCTAGATCCTAATTAATGTCGTTTTATCTATGACATTTTCTGCTATGGATACTAAGCTTTTCTCTGTTTAATTGGCGTCTATTTAACTTTCGAGAGAGAAGTATTACAAGGTTGCCCAGCAGTATGTGTCGTTGCGTGTTCCTGCTTGTGAAACTGACTTTTATCCTTGATAATACATTGTTGATAAACCTACCTTCACCTCAGCTATGTAAGGGAGTGATTAGTGCTGAATAGGAATTGCGTTTAAGGCATTTAACATTTAAATTTGATTAAATGAACGACTCAACATATATATGGGACAGGAACTATAAATGGGCTGCATTTACAGGTAGAAAATATTCATTGCTTTTAAAAATTGATGGTTCCAATAGTTACCAAAAAGAGTTTGAGGTCTTATCAAGCTGCACAGGTTTCATAGGTAACATCTATTAAGAAATCCACAGTAGAAGAAAGAACAGTAGAAGCCACCATGTACTCGTTCAAAATATACATATATTTTATTTAGTTTTTTTAAAGCTCTTGAACTTGAAAAATGAGGACTAAGGGAAAAATAAATGGAAATTATTTAGGATGAGTGGATCCTTGTACTAGGAGGGACCTATTTGAAGGATGGATGAGGGTGTTCTAGGGACAGTAGTGAGAGTCCCTCTTTATTTATTTTATTTTTTTCCTTAAGGTAAAATAGGCATATATACGACAGGAACTATAAATGGGCTATGTTATTTGAATTATACAATGTGAAAATATGAACAAATCAATGAACAAGAATTAGCAAATTTTTCTTCTCTTTCTTCTATACGCAGATGCATTTAAAGGAGGTTGGGTTACATGAATCAGATTGAAGTTAAAAGGAAAATAACATAAATACATTATAAGGTGATGGGGCTTACCTTCAGTTTGAAAACGTGGGATCAAAATATCTTTTTTTTTTTTTTTTCCCTTAGCTCTTTAATTATAAGATTAAGGATGAGGGAAAAATAAAGGAATATTTGGGTTGAGCGGATCCTCGTACTAGGAGTACCTGCTTGAAGGTGGTGTGAGGGATTTAAGAAGTGTGGGAAGCCTCGGGAGAGGTTGACTGTTGCGGTACAATGGTGAGAGTCCACTGGTGGCTGGGCCTCGAGTCCCTCTAGGCATGCCGTGCTGTCTTATTTAGTTGGATTGCAGTGATGGGTGCCCGTTAGAGGCTTGTTGTTGGTGGGCCAAGCGCCGTGATGTCCACCATTTGGTCTGCTTTACCAGATCTTGAGAGTAGCCATTTTGCCGGTAGCGGTGGGGGTGTCATGTCTCGGAACAGAGGGTTTTGGCTATGTTTCATCGAGTCAAAGAACTTGATGTGTCTTCTTTGGATGGCTTCGGTGATGGTGGGGACCTCGAACTTTTCGTGGATGTCGGGAGCCTTCATATCACGAAAAGGGGTATGTCAGATTGCCATGCGCAGGATTTTTTTTCTGGAAGCTCTGGAGTCGAGTTATTGTGCTGGTGTGTAGGAATCGGAAGATTGGTGTCCCAAACAGTAAAGCTGGCCTCAGGACGCTCTTATATATTAACAGTTTCAGCCGAAGAGATGTAGCCGGGCTTGTGATGAGATGCTGGAGAGAGTATACAATTCCACACAGCCCAGGTACCGAGACCATCCCAGTATTATTGTCACCACCATCACTTATAAAGATTAAGTAAGGATCTGGATGATCCATTAGTTGCTTTACCGGACAGGAACCACCGAGAAACAATGACAATGCAATTTTACTAATTTTCTTCTCCTAATGATATTTGGTTCTTAACATTTCGTCTGTATACGATGGCTAGAGCTCAGAACATTTGAATTGTTTCGTTGTCGTTTAAGTTCACGAATGTTTGCAATGATATCACTACAAAAAGTATTTTAAAATGCATAGTGAAAATTAACGTTAAAGTTTAAAATATTTTTCCAAAATAAAAAGACCTGTGCGTCCACACACATAACACATAACCAATGTTGCATTGGTCCACAAATAACTTAATTCTTCATAAAACCCACCTTACTTGTAGGTGAATCAGAGCAAATGATTGAATGTATTTTTTTTTTGATTTTCGGAGAGTGAGGTTGGTTGTAATCTCCGTCTGCAGCCCATGCGAACTGTGGGTCTAGTTCTATTGCTATAGCTAATTAAATTTCACAAGTTATATAACCTAAAGTATCCCTCTATATTAATGTTCCTCACACGTGTTTTCAGAATTATCTTGTAAATCACACACCAAAAACAAAAAAATAACTCGAACCTAGGGCTACTAGCTTTATATCCTTTCCAGAAAACATAATAATGTACTGCAATATATTTTGGTTGAAAAGAAGTAAAACATAAACTGGAATGCATTGAGTTGTTGAAGGCTAAACGAGAGAAGACAGCATGAGAAATGATAACCTAGCGGATGATAACTTTCACCAGAAAATGTAAGAGCGTGGAGAAGCTGAAGGAAAATAGATGGCTGGGAAAATATGCAGTGAAGGGACGATGTGCTATACAATAAAAAAAGGAATTTGTTCCACGCATGCTTCGTCGTTGTGAAATATAGCATGTATGTAGGAACCATTGTGATCTGTATGTACCTAACATAGAACTACATTGCTACGGTATTTGTTTTTATTTCTACAATGTACATGACGTTACAATTTTCTTTATAAATGATATTTACCTGATCTGTTTCAGAATGTTTTGGCATGGCAATGAGGTTTTTGAGGGTTGGAAGAAAATGAAAATGGAAAAAAAACATTTTAGGGAAGGATACGGGATCACAGTTTGCATCGAGGGTGCCACTTTATAAGATGAAACCACTGAGTCTAAATCTCTAGACAGAAAGTGAATTTCATTTCGGTCGTGGCTTGGTGACTTCTTCTTCCTCGTCTTCAATGAGGAGAATCCTCGATCCAGCCAGGGTTTACAGTCTGTGACACCTCGGTGTTAAGGATCTTTTGCTGAGCGATTCTGCTCTTGTGATTATGCCAGAACGGCTCCGTTCCATCATAAAATACATTGAAAGAAAATATAATCAAAAGAATGATTTTGTATTGTCATCGATTGATGAACAGGTATATAATAAAACTAATGGATCTCGAAAATAAATTAACCTCAAATGATTATCTAATACCCTTTCTATATTCTTTAGAAACTAATGTCTTCCATCTGATAATCAGCAATTACATGACATTAAGAAACCAAAAAAAAAAAGTTTAATATCTGTCCTTTTAAAAAGGTTTGGGGAGGTCATTCCTTTATGATTCCTTTTGGGAGTATATTTGAAACAATGTTTAGAAATCTACTTATGCTCGTTGTATTATTAGTAACAAAATAATAGGGGGGGGGGTTGTTTGGTTTATACTTCTATAAAAACATCATTAAATAATTGAATGTAAGAATTCATTCAAACTTATGTGGTTTATACACATAAATATTTTTGTCCATGTTTAATATGAGAAACCGTTTCAATTGTCTCATAACCAGCTCTGTGAATGTTTCTACATTTGTGTGTGAGTATAAGTCCAGTTATCTAAACGTAAGAAGTAAGAAAACAATAGAGCTTATTAAATATAATTAGAGGTTATATAAGTGTAGAACAATTTCTAAAGGGCTTCTCCGACTTTCCAGTGAAACATATTGTGGGCTGTTTACCAGGACCGACTACATACATGATCTCAATTAATATTACCAGAGACTAGGTAATATTGTACTATCGTACATTATTTTAGCTTTTCAAGAATTGTTCGTTTCTCATTTTTTTTTTAATTATGCTTCCACAGCACACCTATTTTCATGAAAGGTTTATAGTTTAATATAACTTCAGCTAAAGTATTTTTCTTTTCATATCCTTGAAAAATTCTTCCTTGAAGTGACATATTATATTATATTAAATTTTGTCTTAGTTTTATTAAGCCACCAAGCGTTTAACACTTAAGGTTTAATTGGTAATAGGTAGCCAATCAGTGAAGCTTAAACCAAACATCTAAACGGGATAGATGATAAAAATCAATAATTGTAATATAAGAACTAAACAGGCGTTCATACTAATATACAACTAATATATACACTTCTTTACTGTGATAAAATTACAATCTGCTTATTGGGCAATAAGTAATTGAGATAAATTTTCTCATTCATACCATATTAGTATATGTCGGGTCGTCACGAGGGGGGTGCCTGGTTACCCTAGCCCTGGTGACAAGTGAGGGGTGTTTGAGTTTATAACCTGGACAAGCGTTTCATGACGGCTTTACTATCTGACTCCATTTTTTGATAGGTGTGCGCCCCGACAATGCACTATGTTCAGGAGAAGAGGTATAGGGTAGGGTCTTGGAATGACCACGAATTCACACTCGGTATCTGAGGGTACGCGAAATCCATCCGGATCCCAAAGGCGAGTGTGAACCGGACAGAGGTAGGCTGAATTGTCGCGGGGGACACTGCTGGGTAAGTCTGCAGGGCCGCGACAACCGTTGTCGATTAGGGAGAGGTCTCACCCAAGGAGCTGCTAGTTTTAGCGAGGCAAAGGCAGAGATTCCCACTAAGGAACAGTTACAGTTAATTATTAAGGCTTACATTCAGCTTTAAGCCTACGCTTTGAGTTGTTGCGCACTTAAATATTAAATGGGCATTATTGATCCATGAATAAACGCTTTTAAACATAAAACTATTTAAGTAGTATATTCATTTCGTACATCTTTAAAATAAAGATTACTTAGATAGCCAGTTAATAAGATAAATTAAAACGATCCAACCTGCTCTGAAGAGATAAAGACATCTTGAAAAATAGTTTTTAGATTATTGATAAAATTTGTTGCGATGAATCCGAAAAGTGAAGTTTCAACCAAAAAACAGAGCCGGTAATCCAAAAAAAAAATGACTGCCTGATCATATTGCACTTACTGGGTAACTCCGAAATCACTGGGCTATAAAACCATATACTGTGGGGGTTATAATATAATATAAATGATTCAAAAATGAAAATGTACACAAAAAGTTAAAAAAACACCCTATTCTTTTTTTCTGAAAGGCATGACGGGCTCGGATAAAATTTATTCCTGTAATAGTTCCAAAACGTAACAATTGCGGGAAAGTCACAAAAATCTATTTTGATAGCATTCATTTTCATCAATTAGGTGCCTAACAATCTACTCCATGTGCTGGTAGTGCTGTAATAAATCAAAATTGTAGTAAAAAATTGGAGACCTAATATGTCTTTGCAAGATGGTTCTTTAAGCACCATACACGTCGGTTTAGAAGTAATTCTAAGCCACCTACTAGGATCCTAAATTTTGTTATTTATATTTATTGTTTTGAATTTCCACAAACATGCTCTTCTTCACAAGGTAAAATAGGAAATAAATCATGTGCGCAACACTGCAGGAAGTTCAAAAGGTACGGTTGACCGAGGCTGCTTGGTGAATCCTTGTTTGTTTGGTTCTGGTTACCTCTTAACCTAAATCTCGGGTTTCCTAAGTAGATTCTTTACTTCTTTATAGAAAGAAATACTCATTTTTCCTTTTGAGGCAACGTGATCCAAAAGTATAGCGATTTCCAAAAGAAAACTTCCTCAGTTTATAACCGTGTCTGCGTAGTTAGTAAGTCAGCTGCTCAATGGAATGGTACAGAGTAAAATTGGTGGGTTATCTATGTGGACTTACCACTCATTTGGAAAGCTCCAGTCATTTTTTTATTTTTATTTTTTGTAAAAGACTGAAATGAAACATACGGTATGGTTTGACCGGCATCAATAAATAAATAAAGTATATAATTTGACCACTACAAAATAAAAAGGATGATTTGAATTTAAGTAACAGCATATCCAACGGGCCAGCAGCCAATTAAGCATGCAGCAGCAACCATTCGTGTACTGACCCAAACCGCAGCATCGCTTTCATTAAAATTGGCGTTGGTCGGTGGGAAACGATCCAGTTTATCGCACCCTGTGTTTAAAATACATTCATAACATGAATCGCCAAAACAACAAAATTTATTCAATAATATGTTAATCGTCCTATATATTTATACAAACACACTTCACCGTCTCAATGTCTTTGATTTTTAGTTTTAGGTTTTTTTGTTTGTTTTTTTTGTTTTGGAAGTCCCAGACCATCTTGGAGAAGAATTGTGGAGTAACTGCTACTGCCATCATGGAATGACATAAAGGATAAGATGCTGGTGGAGAATCGGGGCGAAAGAAGGAATCTTGTGAACGCCCCATGTTCCACCATCATTCAAAGGATTAAAAAAAAAGCCATGTTTTTAACCTATAAATAGTACATAGTATGTGATGGGATTAAAATAGCCCACTCTCCTTAAACTCTACTTTACGTGAAGCGTACTATTTTGCAAGGGAAATAAGATTGATGCCGTAATGATAATATAAAATAACTACACATATAATTGCCATTGTATAATTTATTAATTGCTAATTTAAAAAATATTTCCAATCAACTAATCATCATCATTTCATTCCATTCGTGACAATTCCTGATATAATCTAATGTAATATAAGTATCACGAAACTCTCAGTTGTGAAATTCATCATGCTGAACTTAAATATTTTTTTGAAGATTTAATGCCATCAATTACAAAAAAATGTTTTTTTTTTCCTCCAGCGAAAATTGTCTCCTTTGATAAATTAATGTACGCTTCACTAAACCTTAAAAAGTTGCCTGTAACACTCAAGTTGAGAGGTTCTCTTTCTTTTTGGGTGATTTTGGAATCTCTTGTACTATTCTTCACTAATATTTTCTTTTGTCATTATTGCTAAGCGTTCTACGCTTAAACGTCCGTATGCATTACAATCCCATCCATTTTTTAGATTAAAATGAACTAATAGTTTATGTAGATTAAAGAAAATCCTAACTTTTGAGGTAATGAAGTCAATTATATGAACTACAACTCTAAAAAACATAGAAATGCCATAATATAAATGGTGCCAGCTGTAGGTTTTACTAGTTAGCTTACACCCATTTCATCTGCTTTGTTCAAAAATTGGCCATCCAAATACAGTATGGAGCTTTTCCCACTATCCACTTGACTATGAAATATTTCCTAAGGGGTCCAACGCAGTTTTAAACGAGCACCTAGTAAAACTTGTTTTGATATTTGACTATAAATACTTTGTGTATAAATAACAACAATTCATCTTTCTCGGTCATAACTTTATTTCTTGACAGCGTTATCTTGAATATCTTATCAGTGGCTGCACCCAGCAAGTTTGTACAAGGCCATTTCAGTCCCTCTGCATCTTTGCTGAGTACGTATTGCTGTGTAAATTTATTCCAGGCTGGTGATAACTGTTTATGACTTTAGATATGCCACTGAACGTAAGATAAAATTAGCTGTTTATGTTTTGGCAATATAGTAATTATTAAATACTGACATTTGGAAATAAAAATCTAAAATTGAATGCCTTCAAAAATAATATTACAACAAAGCATTATGTCTTCTTGATCAATATATAACCTTCTTGATAACATGAGCTTAATAAGACAGGTTATAGAGTATCACTCAATGGTTCTGACTAAAGGGTACTAGTATGAAATAAGGATAAAACGTTGATAGTATGTCAAATGGTGAAAAGAAAACATCACTTTTAGGCGTCTACCCTAAATTACGTACATTTGGCAGTGACTTCTTTCAACTCTTTACGTTTCTTTTGTTTGTTTTTCAATTGAAACCAAGATGATGTCTCCAGGCTGGTTGTATACCATTTACGCCGTGTCATTTTCCGCGCTTGGCTTCTTTGATATGAATAAGAAATTGTCGTGAGACGTGAGCAATATTTGTTTGTTAATCATATGAACGCCATAGAATGAATAAACAGGAAGCTTTTACCAAACGTAATTTAAAAATGTAAATCGTGTAAAAAATATTTTTTATTCTTCTCTGCAAAACTTCTTTATCACTATAAAAATTAACTGAAAAGGTAAAAAGGCACTATATGGGTTCGAAACACATGACTATGTCTATGGAAATGGGCAGAATACCACGTTTAGGTCAGAAATAGCATAATAATGGTTATCTGTAACGAATCTGAAAGTGATAGAATAGGACCGTGGAAGGGAAAAAGAATATCTTAAGATCCCGAACCTAATAGAAGCACAAACTACTTTTAAGAAGTCTTGGGCTAAAGTCGAATGGATGGGAGGGTTAATGGAGTAACCTGGTTCAGGTGAACTTCAGAAGTAAATGCAAAAAAAAAAATATATAACTATTGAAAGGCGTATACATTGTATTATAATAGTGACTGAATCTTCTGCTTTTGGCACTAATACATATAACTGTATATTCCATGGTTCTGCTGGCCAGCAATTTTTTTATATTACTCAGAGATTATTTAATATTGTATGAATGGATTATGAGTTGCGATATCAGATTCTGTTGATGAATTAAGGTATAATAGACCATCATGAAGTTTAATAATGCATGACGTTTCGAAAAACTATGTACGTCTGCATCATGTCCTAATAACAAGAAATGAATTATTTTATAAACTTTATGTTATCCTGATTTGTATTCTCGTTAAGATAGTTAACAAACAATATTGACAAATCAAAGCCTTTGATTAGTTCTAATGCATTCACTGCTAACTATGAACTCTTAGCTCATATTTAAATTCTTATAACTTATTACATCAACTATAGACTGCATAGCTTTTTTTTTAATGCACAAATAAAAAAGAAATTGAAGAAGAAGTAAAAGACGTGTTAAATATTTGCAATAATTGCCAATTTTGATCAAATATACTTAATTCTATTTTATAAACCATCTTGGTCTCTAAAACTTTCTCTTATAATAAATAAAAAAAAGCTAAAATAATTGGTAAAAACTAACAATTAAAACCAGTTCCGAACTTCTTAATGAACGATTTTTGTTTGTGCCTCTCAAAACATTCTTTGGAATACCTCTTGAACTCTTTTTTGGTTACCTTCTTTAATGGAACCAAGGAGGGAGATCAAAACTAGTATCTGGGTAGGGGTTTGAAAATGTTTTTAATGTTTTAATTTTATTTTTCATATTACCCGTTATTACACTTTTATATAACAAAACTAATCAGTATATTTTGCCGTGTTGAAAATGTTCCTGATTTTAAATTTCAGAATTGGACGATAAATGCAAAAACAGACAGACTGCAGACAATCACCCAGTACTTGAACAAAAATAGTAATTGACCGATGACTATTCATGGTAGACGATCATGTTTCCACTGCAATTAATAAGTCCAGAAAAAGAAGTTGTTCTCTGTGATTCATTTAAGAAATAAGATTAAGCATTATAAATTAATTTTAGATAGTTAGTTTTCCCATCAGTCCTAAAAAAAGATCCTAACCTCCCCAATGATTTGCCGATCTAAAAGATCTGTAGATTGAGATTACTGTTATTAGATTTTAAGAAAGAGAACAAAATTCAAAAGAATCTGAGTTGAAAAAAAAGGTTTGGGAACATACGATAGAGATAGAGAGAGACCCTGAGAAGATTGTTTAGGCCTGTTGAGTTTTTATGTTCGGGTCAGGTGGCAAGCGGGCGAACGGGTAACACCTAATTGCTTCTGACTGGTCCGGGCGAAGCTTCCCACTTATTTATGTATGGAACTAGTTCTGATTGCTCTTGTCTTCAAGCTCTTAGCAACTTGCCAAGCTTTTGTTGTTGTTGGCAACATTCGTCCTTAAAGTCAGGAATATTGGAGAGCAAAACTTTAGGCCAATAATATGAACATCAAAAGCAACGAATTGAAGATTAAAAAGGCTCTTATTTTATTCTGCGCTTGTCTATTGTTCTACTTTGGAGGAAGGAAAAATGATGTCACCAACTGACATTTTCCACTTATCTATTACCTTCCTGTAAACTGATTAGTTTTTGAATAAAATTAAATAACGGAGAATATGAAAACAAAAACATATAACAAGAAAGACTTCAGATCTGTTTTCAAAACTTTAAATAAGATTTCTCAAATCTTAGCTGGCTTTTACCCAAGGAAATCTCATGTCTCCGAGTCCTCCACCGCTACTAATAATGACTGATATTTACGGTAGACCACATCTTCCACCAATGTCACAGACCTCTGACCGATGTTGGTAAATTGCTAAACGGAAATTGTACTGAGACGATATCAATTTCTAAAGTACTCTAAGTTGATAAGTAAATTTTAGGTAATGAATTAAGTTAACAATCATTTTTCTTGTGATTGGTAATTAAGACATCAATGGCCCTAGTGGTTTCAATGTACTTAAAAATGATAAATAAATAGATTCCCAGCTTAGAGACTATAAACAATCTAAGTTTAGTTTTTTTTCTCCTATGGTTTAGAATCAGTCCTAAATAAGATTTTAAATACGTAGATTAATTTAGATTAATGCAAAGAAGATGCACTAATTGTAAGTAGTTTGTAACCATTCTTGTAAATAAGAATTTTTGGCGGCGAATTCAAAGCACAGTCTACGGTGCTTTGAACATGGCTACAAGCCCAATTGAACTGGAATACGCTCACCTCAGGCTTTGAACACCCCTCCTCAAGCCCATGAACCGGTAAGGCGGACTCATGAGGAAACCCCGTTTGGGATATCGAAGCCAGGAAGTGGAAAAAATGTTAAGAATCCATGGAAAATAAAAGTTTTGAGTGAAAATACTAGAAATCGCATACTTAATATATTCTTCATTTAAATTACTTGTTTTTATTATTGTTCAACTATATGTTGAAAAGATGATTTACACGTTGGTAAGTGACCAATGTGGTTTGACAAATAATATTTGTCCTCGTATCTTACGAAGAATTAATGATAGTTTCGTTGTTAATTACCGTAGGTGAAAAATAAGAAACATTTTAAAAAGGACTGAAGATGTTTACAAAGAATATCAGATCGAATTTATTCGACGAGGTAAACAAATTAGAGCCATTAGCTGGCCGAAAGTAATGCGCGGCGAACTTCCCTTTCTTTCTTAGCGTATGTATTCTTTACAAGAAGTTATAATTGAATAACACAACCAGTGACTACAACAGAACCAATCCACTGGGCCTTCCAAAAGCCCGTCTAGTCAGGGTGCTGCTGCTAGGTGACTCGCTTGAGGCGTATTCTTGCATTCCGGATATGCTGATTGGACCAGTCTGTCACATTCACTCTGTAAAAGGAACCGTGAGCGGTATTAGTTTCTTAATGTAAAAAAAATATTACCAATGTATAGGGTTTTGTGTTATATTATATTGTTAGTTAAGAAACGAAGTATATAAGTTATTCAGATTCAACAAAAGGAAATCTTATGTCATTGTTTACATTATGTAATTTGTTCACATCACGTAAATGTACAACAACACGAGGGAATAAAATTTAGCAGTAGTACTAATAAATAACGTAAGAAATAAACGGTGCCTGTGAAAAGTCCAAGACTTACAGAATATTTAAAAAAATCAAGCTCTCCTTAACCAATAACAATAATGGTAGCGCTTTTTTATCGCAAATTAAGTCAGCACTGGCATGCTTGTGAACTCAAAATGTCCCCGTACGATTGTGAATGCGGTCTTATGTTGGTCCCGTCGATGCATTCAGATCTGGCGGTAACCAACCTTTTGGTCCAAAGTGCTAAATATCTTCGACCCTCCTAATCTATCTAGGATATACTTAATGCGGGGGATGAGGTATTTCTCGCCTACCGTATTTTCGTTCAACTTTCTGTAGTCGATGACCACTCAGTATTTCTCCTCGCGCCGCGTCCCTTTCTTCTTTACTGCCCACAGGGGACTATTATACGGTGACGTGCTATTCACCACGATACCCTGTCAGTACCCGCAGGCACTGAGACAACACATTAGGGAGGAGATCGAAACCTTCAAAAGACACCCCAGGACACCCTAAGAGTCGAGGAGACGTCGATCGAGTACACAGCACGCTGAGCGACCACCTGAGAATCTATCAAGGTGGAAAAGGGCTAGAACCGAACGTAACTATGGAGAAGGCAGTTATGGCATATAATAACTCCATACATTCTGCCACAGAATTCTCACCAGTCGAGATCCTTTTCGGACTTCGAGGACGACCCCGGGATAGCAGGAGTACAACGATCGACGAGGAATTTGCGGAATAACCGGATCACTCTGGGGAAACAGTGTGTGAGCCCTTCGGGGGAAACTCGTGAATAGGAAACTCGTGGGTGGCGCGAGACAATCTCAAGGTCAAAAATGTATTGGGTAGCATTAAAATTGGAAAGATCGAGTACCGGAAAAATGGGTCTAACAGGGGCAAAGAATTGGTGAGGTACGAGGTTCCTTTCAGGGTGATCGCCATTCGTGAACTCAATACAGTCACGATAGAAAGCTTAACACTAACTATCAAACGGAGTTTGACATTTTACGTCGAACAGGTAAAGTTTTCCGCGGCGTAGCCGGAGCGCCCCACCGGTACAACCTAGTTAAATTGCTGGTTACGCGCAGTTAGCGTATCAGCCCAAGTGGAATATTTTTTTTTTGTTTGTTGTGTTGTAAAGTATATATCTGGAGGATTTGTTCCCTCCCCCCTCGACTCTGATTATTGACAACTCACACAGTATTACTCTCAATCTATTATACTTTAGGGTGCGGTCGCCACTCTGCTTCCACCCTCCTCAAGCTGCCACACGCCGCTTGCACCGTCTCGAGGTAATCTTGTGTCGCTGGTGCAATCGGCTCATGTTGCGACCCGACTCTAGAGCTAATGATCCATTCCCTCTGGGTGATATCTTCCTTTTTTCCCGCATCGTTTGAGTATTCACTTCCATCGGTTCGGCCTATGAAGATCTTTCCTCAGATACACGATGGGGCGATGCCTCGCTATATGCCCCTCCTCACCGCACTCGAAACATTTTGTACGAGGGCACTGTGCCACTAAATGACTCGTCTTCCCGCACCCATGGCATTGTCTCTCTTCTCTGCAGGGTCCATACCTGGGGGTCGCCACCCTGAACCTCCTTTCGCTTGCCACTGCCCTGTTCCTACCGGTCGTTGATGTTTCGATTTTTTTCCCATTTTCTTTAGGGATCTTGGTTCTTCTGTACACTATCCGGCTCCATTCTCCCTCCTCCTCCTGTATCCTCGATTCCTCCTCCTTGGCGCTGGTATCAATCATGACTTGGGCACAATCGAGGTATGAGCACTCATTATGGAATACCTCTTTTCTCCCTGTTTCCTTCGCCAACTGTACCTTCAGTATAGTAGACAGAAATCCCATTCTGCCCTCAACCTCTTCGATGCTCATCATCTCTCTAATTTTCAAAGTTATTTGATTATAACGGGTTACAAGACCTGCGGCATATTGGCCGCTACTCTTCACTGATGATCTTGTCTCCCGGAACATCTGAAAAATATCTTCTTCTGGGGTCCATCGCCCTCCATATGCTTTCTTTAGCCGCATCGTAATCGTTTTTCCCACGACGTTTTTTCATCCGCTTGGATCTGGTTGAGAATACTTCTCTTGACCCGACATATCAGTGCCGCTCTCAGTGACTCTGCATCCCTGGGGTCCAGGAGATTTTCCTCCGCTTTTGCTAGGATTAACGAAATGAGGCGATCTCCTCCCTTTACAAAGTGTTTGAGTTCTACCAATTCACCAGTGAACCATTCCAGCTCTGAAATTGCCTTTCTCAGATCTTGAGTGTTCATCGCTTTCACTCTCATCAACGCAAGAACGGTAGCATGAGCTTCTGGCAAAACGCCAGCCCTTATCGTTGCTACATGTTCCGCGCCATCCGCTACATTCAGAACAGGTTGTCGTAGCACGCATCCTTCCACCATTCTTTCTTCATTTTTTTATTG
The DNA here is from genome assembly GCA_930367205.1 of Acanthosoma haemorrhoidale. Classification (NCBI taxonomy): domain Eukaryota; kingdom Metazoa; phylum Arthropoda; class Insecta; order Hemiptera; family Acanthosomatidae; genus Acanthosoma; species Acanthosoma haemorrhoidale. Next base: position 134,784,057 of record OV884011.1, read on the forward strand.
AACACGGCAAAGAGGAGAAGAAAAAAAAATCGAACAGCCGTCGCTTAGTTTTCTTTCCACTCACCGAATCCCGGGTTTCAGCACCAGTTAATGTTTATCTGCTTTCGAATTAAAAAAAAAAGGAAAAATGGTACTAAGAAGCAACACACATGAAAGTTAGAACTAGGCTGTTTATTTCAAGTCTATAACCCTGTACATTTACATTCGGGATGTTTTCATCCCGACGTTCGGGGATTAAGGTTGAATACTGATGCTACCCGGAGGTTAACTTATATATATAAAGGTGATATATGACATCACCTACCTTCGGCAATTCACAATTAAAATGAAATAAAAATCTTTGTTAATTCTACATAAGAGTTGGTGACACATATTTCCCCATGTCGCAATGTAAAGGACGTTTTTCCACAATCTAAATCCTTAATTTCGTTTAATTATACTTTGGAAAATACAATTTGGTATATAGTATAAAAAGAAACGCATTTAATAGCGGAAAGAAATGGTGAGAAAACTCATCTTTGTGTTGACTAATAATTCTACATTATAAAAGTATCTTTGAAATTTTCTTAAGAAGCTTTTCCCAATTCTCCATATATTGGTGCCTCGTTGGTTGAGAAGGCTTTAGTCTAAGACTATAGTATACTGATTATAACGATTACATGATTATAATTAGTTAATTGTTTACCAATTATAAATTACAACTAGTCAACTATCAATATGAACTTCCAGTACAATTACTACAGTGTTCTATCATACTGATTGAAAACTGTGTTGTAGGATTACTAGCAGCGATTACTTCAATTTAAAAATTTCAAAGCCAGAGGGATATTTATTATCCCTGAGGGAAACTTTTCCACTCTTGCTTTACAATGAGACAACGCAAGAAGTTTCTCCGGCGCCTGAACTCGGCGGAATGAAGTAAAGTTTTGCTGGGTCTTGGAATTCAAAACTCCGTATCATGGTTCACGTAAAACAGTTCCTCAGAGGCGTTTATTTTACTTACTATTTGGTTACAGACTGTTTATATACTTTTGCTCATGTAGCTAAATTTTGGGTATTTATAAATAGATAAAATAATTGACTAAATGACACATATCCAACTAAAATTAGAGGAACTAATAAGCAAATTTAAAATACTAAAAACAAATTCTAACGGAAAAATAATGTCTGTTGACATCTGAAAGATACTAATATTTCTGAGATAAATGAAGACGATATCTTGGGCTATTACCCATTAAACATCTTTACAGATGGGGACAAAGAAAATTCGTACGTACTATTGGTTTGGACTGAAAAGTCTAATTCTCCTTCCAAATTGGTCAAACAGCCAGGCCAAAATGTTTCTCATTCTTAAAGAAATAATTGAATTCAATTTGCGTAGGAAGAAACAACTGTTACATTTGGGCATATATCAGGAAAATTATAGATAGAATTCATGATTTTCTGATTGAACAGATTTTTAAAGAACAAGTATATTTTTGACACTTTGAAGAAAGGTATTACTATTACCTAAAGGGTTGAAGTGAAGCCGTTGTCACTATTTATAGGTTTGGTAATTATGAGTTATTTGTTTCACTTTATATTGTTTAAACAATTTAATGACGTCTTGATTTATTTTTTATGATCTTAGCATAAAGTAATATTAATTAATCCTAGCATAGACATTGTTACATTGTGTGCATGATTTGACCGGTCAATGGATCCTCTTGCAATAGCGTTAATGCTTTCTCTAGAGGAACGGAACCGCAAGGCACAATGAGTGAGTCGTCTTCCGCTAGATGCTTTTGCAAGATTTTCAATCTACGTGAGTAGGATGTATTCACCAAACGGACGTTTTAATTAGCGGGGTGGTTAGTTGTGGTGTTGAATGCTTACAGGGCTAAATAATAGGGGTGCATTAGCGAGTGAGTGGCAAGGAGGGGTTGGGTTGTGTCGGCTACCGCGACATCTGCATAGTTTTTGTCTTCCGTTTTGGGAGATATCCGTGAGGCTACCATTAAGGAAATGGAAGGCATGATGAAAAGGTCCAACAGTACCACTTACATATATTGGCGAGGCATCACCCATCAGAGACACACGGGTGCGAGCAACAAGTACCGATACAGAAGGGGGTGATCTATAACCCTTCTGTCCTTGGGTAGGTTTTATCCCGCGGGGTTTTTGGATTACCGTTGAGGCATTCGAATCCTTTTAAACCTAGTAGAATAGAAAACTCTTTTATCAATCTCCCCACCCCCTGCCCTCACCACCGTCCGACCAACAAACCCTGCCGGGGGAGGGAATAAAAACTTTTTGGAGAGCTTTCACTGAAGATGTTGAAAAAGTTTTTGTATTAGTCATGTGTTTATATTCATCTTAACTTTTTTTTTTTTTTGGAGTAGGACTTCAAGAGTAGGAGATTGAGCGGTTTCCGCTTTTTGAATCATGATGTATTGGCACGAAATAAATATTCTATTATTTAGATCATCGCCAAACATGTAGAGGCTTTACAGGTTTATGAAGAAAAAAAAAATGATCCCGTTTCCCTAGCATTAAGGCTTTCAAGTCACTGCACCGTACCCCCCGTAGTTTTATATTTAAGACTTAATAGGTTTTTGTAATAGACACTTGACCAAAAACTGTTTAATTATGTTTTAATTATCACTTTTTTCTTATTGACGCAAGGGATAAAATATCCAGCTATTTATAATATTCGTCCCTATGAACTGCTATTGTAAAAAAAAATTATAAGAAAAAGTTAGAAATAAAATCGTTGACATCAGATAACTACTAAGCCCTTTTAAAAGTAATGAGAAAAAATAAATTTTCTTTATACCACAGTCGTAGAGAAAAACAAGGCATCAATGACCCACTTATTTTTTGTCCCTATCGATTTTACCTCAGGTAAGATGTAATTTAAATTTATCAACGATCACATATTCCATAGTTGCATGGTGCCCATTCAAATCGGTGTAAACCATTTGTAATATGTCCTCCGTCCTTCTTCTCTTGTTATTAAAAGGTAGATTGCACATTTTATTATTAATGGAAATAGCACATTTCACATATTCGGATTCTATTTCATTAGGTAATCCTTCAAAAATTTCATTTTTAAACATTATGTCTAATTATTTAAAATTAATATGTCCAGAGTACGATGAAATTTCTCTTTTAATGTGAGTGACCTGAAAAATATTAATAGAATTTGCACATACCTCTGTCTTAGAAACTTTGTAATGTCTCCTTTCTAGCTACAACTACTAGTATTTTATTAGAAACGTAAAATTTTGCTGAACGTTCTTTGGAAACTATCGAATGACTCTCTGTGATTTTTGAATAACTTAACAAATTTACTTTCACGTAAAAAACATTTTTCAAGTCAGCTTTGAACTACTACCATAAACAGGAAGTAACGCTGTGATATTGCCTTCTTTTGTAGTTTCTAGAACTAGTTTCTAGATATCTAACCTTTGCCTTAATTGGCTCCTTTAGCATTATATATTGATATATTTGATCAAAGTATTCATCACTGTCTACTATATCAGTACACCCAGAAGCCAAACGATTTGTCCTTTAACAGTTCACTCATTGACACAATTAGTTGAGATGTTATGTACAATGCTGTATGTGATAGATTCCATAACTAAAAGGAAGTTCATTGTGCCTTGTAATAGGCAGTTTATCAGCAAAGGTTGAGCGGTCAGTTCTGTAGGAATGGCCAGTTGGGAGCTTAAAGTTTAATAGAAAGGAATGGGTAACTGTAGTTTCTCTATAGGATAGCTATTCAGAACCACTTCCTCGCGTCTCGTGGCTTCTGGGAAAGGTCCCAGGTTGGTTTCTAATTCATCCTTTTCTTTACATGGGACAGCCAGTGCTATTTCCTTATTTGGGGGAGCCAGATTTTGGGTGCCAATGGCCAGTCTTCCTTTAAAAGGCAATTCATAGTGAATCCGTTAAGCATCGAGTTGTTTGCAGAACAATTCCTCGTTTCCCGATAGGCCACAATGTGAATAATCCAACGTCAGTAACACTCTTTCTCAATCAATGTGCGTCCTTCATCAACTATCCCAATCTTTAAATCTAGACGTAACCAGTTCCATGTCTTCCTCAAATCTAATTATGTATTCGTGTTTCACCATTAACTACTTTTCATTTAATATTTATACATTAATAAATCCTAGCAATCTTTTCTGCTACTTTTCCCCTTGTAATAATTTTTATATTTTCTTTAACTTTTTCACCTCAAATCATTTTTTGCTGTTGGTTCATTAAAGTAATGCCATATGTACAAAGACCATTTATTATTTATAAGTTTATCATATCAGTGTAATGTTAAGTATTTTCTTATTTTGATTTTTTTTTTTGCCCAGCTAGACATACCTGTTTTGTTATTTTACGGGGCAAAGTCGCATACTTAAATGTTTTTCCATCATACTTTGAAAGGAAATAATCCACGTAATTTCAATGCAGTAATTCACTTGAAAAAAAAAGGTTTTGCACATTTTGTTTTTGGGTGCATACAGGACGCCCTGACAGACAGAAACTTATCGTTTCGAATATGTTTAATTATTCCAGTGTGGGACAGTGAATATATTCTCAAGCCTCAGTTACTACTCTTTGTAACAATTAATGCCCACATGCGTCATGGTTCCTTTGCGGCTAGATAGAAGTGGAAGATGTAAGACAATAGGACTAAATGAGACAATGCCATCGAGCCCACATATGGTCACTGGATTATTTAATTATACAATTAAGAAAGAGATAAATCTGCACACTTTTGGATACAAAGTTGGCCAATATGACGGCCACAAGTTCAGTCTGAGAGCATCGGCAAACCATGAACCTCCTAAATGAAATCTTCATTTTATGGCAGATCAGAGCATGAGTTGATCATATATTTATAATCACTGATATTACAACTGTTGATGCCATTACGATAAAATGAAAACCGCGCTATGAACATTGATTAAAAATTGTTAAATGATCATGACCTGTGCAGTGGTTCATACTCCCGTTTTAGATGGACTCGTATTAAAATAAATAAATTTTCCTCCCTGGATAACCATTTTAGGAGTCACGGACCGCGAAAAGACTAACGCGCTCGGTTTAAGACCTTCAATAATCCCAGAGTATTATGAGGCTCTCTTTGTTTGCTACTGTCAATATCTCCAGTTTATTATGGATGTAATTTCTACAGGTGTTGTAAACCTTCAGAGTACTGTGCCATTATCGTAAGACCATGGGTACAAAATTAATTGCATATTTCAAATTTTTGATTAAAACAAAATTTGTCTTTTCGAAGATGATTCTTGTTTCTTTTTTACTCAATGACATACGATTCCACGAAACTCAAAAAGCTTATGCAATTTTTTGCGTCAGAAAGAAGTCATTAAAATACCTTTAAAAAATACTTTGTCCGTTGGAACGATTTACCCTCCTGTTAAGCTGAATATTATTTGATGTCTACTATTTTATATCTAAATGATTTTATTTGAATTAGTGTAGTAAAAAACCTAGAAATAGGCCCCTAAATGAGTCCATGATGGTAAAGGTTTTGTCCACCTAAATCGGGTCTTTGACCCACTGTGCGTTGATACAAAAATGGCTGTATTAAATTATAGTGCTTGTCACACTGATTTATATTTCTTTATTTGTTTGCACTTTCGCGGGATATAATCACAAAAAGCTCATAGAACTGTAATTAGATAATTGATTTCAGAAAATAATTAAATATCGATTACGAAAACTATAAACAGTGAGGCATCTAAAAAATTTAAGGAGCCAGCTTTTCCAGTCTAAATTAATATACCCTTTCATTAAAATAGAATACAGATTAGATCACCTTAAATTGATCATCATACAGTCCACAGAAATTTCATTGAATGATGAGAGCACTTGGAACGAAATTGCTGTTTCTGCCCATAAAAATTTGTATTTACCTTCCTAACTAAATGTGCTCATAAAACAAAAAAAAAATTGACAAAGTCACATAAAAGTAATAAATAAACTTTAGCCACGTTGAAGAAAATGGAAATCGAACTTTAAATAATATATATTTTGTTTAGTGTGATTTTAACACGGCATAAAATATATTTAAAGCCAATCACTTGGTATCATAAAACAAGAGGACTTCATTATATTGCTGTTCATATGGAACATTAGTTTTAGTGATATTTGTTTCATTACATTCCAGGACTTGAGGCAGAGGGTAAAGGTAATGTTTGAACATTTTGCTTCAATAACTTTGATCCGCCAGGTTGCAACAATACTCGATCTCATCAAGGTGTTTTTGAAGATTATGGGATGCTTTATTAGGGTCTGGGTGAGATGACAAGACTGCAGTGTCATCTGCACATGTGGGCAAGAAGGTATGGAGAGGGGTAGAGGGGACATCAGCGGTGTATAGGTTATAGAGGATGGGACCCAGGACACTGCTCTGTGGAACTCCTGCTTTTATGGGATAGTAGTTAGAATATTCTAAACCACAGTGGACTTGGAAGAAGTGGTTTGAAAGGTAGGATTGTAGGATTAGGAAAAGGGTCTGCGGTAAATATCTTTTGAGCTTGTAGAGCAAACCTGCGTGCCAAACCCTGTCAAAAGCTTGAGCTATATCAAGAAAGGCAGCCGTGCAATACTGTTCGGTTTCAAGGGCTGAGGAGATGTGATCATCAACGCGAAGGCCTCGATGAGCAATGGAATGTCGTTGATGGAAACCAAACTGGTGTGTAGGAAAAAGATTTTTGGTTGACCGGGTTTGGCGAACAGGACTATAATGGAATGTTTCCAGAGGAGAGGAAAGTTCGTCATTCGGATAATGCAATTATTTATGTAGGTTAGGAAGATTATGGCTATAGGAGGAAGTTGATTGAGAATTTCAGGAGTAATCATATCCAGGGGATTTTCGGTAAGGTAAGTATTTCAGAAGTTATTTGACCTCAGAGGGGTTAACGGCTTTTGGTGGAAGTGAGAGAGGTATAGGTGAAGCGAAGAAATCTTCAATAGTTGTGCTGTGAGTATGGTTTCGATGAGAAAGGTGAGGTGTGAAAGTATGGGTAAGATGCTGAGCAAATTCTTCCGACCTATCCCCATCACTGTTTTTTTTATTAAGGCCTCATTGAGTTTTTCCAAAAATCACTTGTGCGTCTGTCTGTACATCCTGGAGATTGTGAGTCCCCTGTTTCACTTTCAAACATGGAATTTAATTATTATTTGTCAATAAAAAACATATGTTTTTATACAAAATAAAATTTAATGATGCTTAAAAATATATTTAAATATATTCAACTTTGTCGAAGACAAACCTAATCAATTAATGAGGCATGTTAGATAAACTGCATTCGAATGTTTAATTTGATAAAAATAATTCAATAAAATGGAATTACTATTAGTATCATGGATACCTCTAATTGTGCGATACTCCGGACTTCGTGCTAGCTCTTTTTATTAAATTCATCTTGTCCCAATAAATTTGGTCAGCTATTCTAAGGATCCAGTCAGCCACCAGTAGCATTGAGCTATTTACTTTAGAGCAAATCATTTCCCATCCCACCCATTTTAGATACTTAACATACTGGCTCTTATATATGCACATAGCTAATTTCAATCATAAAATCAATCGGAGCTCCCACAGAAGAGGTCTGTTATTTACCAAGGTATCATCTGTCTTTTTAACGTGTGTAGATAGATGTATACGTAGCCGTGCTAAGGAGTTTAAGATAATTACTACTGTTATCAATACTCAACCAAAAGCAGTCCCGGGTATGCTTTGATCTCTTGCTCTCTTTGGTGGCGACCTCTTGTGACTTCTCTGTGCTGTTCCATAATTCATGCTTAATTTAAATTTTAAAATTTTTCCTCAAGGGGAGGTAGAGAAATTTTAATCTCGGCCAGAGTCAGATAATTATGCATAATATGAGACATCTAGGGCATAAAAGACTGAAGCAATCCCGAGAGAGGACAATTCAACTTGAAATTCGTCACTTAGAGAGAGAAAGAGTCTTACCCGAGCTTTTTAATAAATATACTGATTTTTTTGGGGGGGGGAGGGGTGAGATTTTGTAATAAGAAATCGAAAAACTAAGGTTGTGTGACCATATTAGAGAAAATTCTATTATATCAACTAATTTTTATCTGTTTTTGTGATGATTTAATAATAAACAAAACAATTAAAATGGAATAAATATCAGCTTCTAATTGTCTTATATTCCCAAAATTTTTGATTAAAATGTATTTCATCCATGTACATAACATCAAATGCGCGAGTCCCAATTATGTGTATGCATATAAACAACATGTCGACCCTATACATGGAGCTGTCCTTTCGTAATGGCACTGTTTTGCTATGTGAGCATTTGAGAATAATTTCTGGTTGTTCTTACCATTTTTAATTACTGTACAAAAATAAAAGATACAAATAAATATGAATTGCCATAAACAGTGCCCATAAATGTGGTTATACTCACTCCATTAAATTAAAAATTAAATTTGTGTGAGGAAATCTCATTGAATGATGGCATAAAGGCATGAGCCCTATAGAGGTTAGAATGGTTGAATCTTCTAAGCTAAAGGGGGAAATTTCTGCTCCTTACTACTTCAGTAAGATTCAACTAGGTTTTAACTGATTTTCTAAGAACTAAAATAAAGTTAGCAACAATAAAAATTACATGTGTTTTTTTTTTTATCGATACGACGAAGTTAATCTAAATTGTTCTGTTACGTGACAAAACGTATTTAACTAAAAAAATATCAATTCACATGGATAAATAGACACATACAAATATTTATCTAAAGGTATGAAGCTCATTATATATTTTTGCTCCGACATCCTATTAGATTTAAAACAAGACGTAAATAGGTTATAGCTATAACAGTATGTAGGTTATATTGTGAATCAGGTTTAATGGAGTTGTTTTGAATTTTCAAATGGAACTTTGTAATTACAGAAACCTAAAATATTCTATCTTAGATATGAGGGAAATTATTTGGTCTTTAGGCTAGTATTTATTTTGATTAAATATGTTGAGTGAATATTTGATACACTAACTAACTACCAAATTGAAAAACATAAATGGCTACTAAATCATGAAGGGTTTACATAAGTAACCATCTATTCTGCTGGCAGTATCGTTTTAAGGTTCTACTGTTTATCAATAAATATCCATACTTGGGCAAAAGATGGAAATTGGCTGTGCTTTGATTTTTTCCATTAGCTATGGCTTAACATAGAAGTTGGAATCATTATAGTACTCTTTCGGTGCCCAAAACAGTCCTTAAGGAATGACCCTAGAAGAAGAAAAACGGCAAGGGAAAGGAAAAAAGGATTTTAAGGACGAACTAATGAGGTAGGATTGGGACAGACGGAAACAAATCGTTTTGGAAAACATGCAGATCTATATAGGGATCTAAGCTAAGCAGAGGTGTAGAAACGATGAGGTAAACGTGACACTGATGGGGAAAAAATGAACGAATCTATCGGAAGGCCAAAAATTTAAATTAAATAAAAAATATACTTTATATCAGTATTTTCTTGGTCCCGCTTGTTTAGGTGATAAAATAAATATTTTCATAGTGGTGCGTTAAAATCGGGAAACTTAAGTAATACTGCATCTTGGGATGCGTGCTATAAAACACTTTTTGGTGACACTGAAACGATAATAAGTGAAATGAGTGTCAAACCAACTATAATTAGGCAGCTATTCGCTGAGATATTAGAAAACTGGCAGTGAATTAGAAAAGAGGCTAGTAGGCATTAAAGTTCAGTTATTGACAAGCATATGAGTATACTGTTTCTTGACCAAGGGCCAAAACGCTAAAAACAACCATTTTAGTGAATGGAGAGATATTGCAGAAAATAGATCAGTATATCGTGGTCATAGACAGAGCTCCGAAAATTAGCCGCATTTTCATGGACATCGTTATCGGTTCTTAATCCAAATGGGTTGACTTATCAAGTGCTATTAACATAGCATGACTGGTACTCACTTCAAGGATTTGCTGTAGAAAACTAAACAGATCTTGAAATATGGCAGTTTTCTAATGCTCAAAACCTTAATTACGAATAATTAGGAGTTACCCTCTTCTCGGACCAGAAAATATCTATCTATGTTTATAATAAAGCTTGTGACATAATCGGAGAGGGGAAAGAAGCTAGGGGGGGAAACAGCCGTAGGTGGGGAGCCATCCCCACCACGGCTCACCTGCCGATATAACCCAAGATATTTAGGGTGGAAGATATACTTAACGCGAAAACCCCCATTCCGTTCCCCTATCGATGGCAGGACGCTTTCGCGGCAGGAACGCTTTCTTAGGTTTCTAGTCTTAGGTTCTAGTTTTAGGTTTGTAGTTCCCTCATTGTAATCTAAAGGTGAGCCCCATCACCTAGTCCTGTACCTAGGTATTTGTAATTTTAACTTCAAATAGAAAATTGTTATTGTAACTCTACCATCCTTCGAATGAATCTGCGTATGAAGTAAGAGGAGAAATATGTAAATCGAAAATTTGTAAATTGTAAAAACTTTGATCAATAAATTAGTTTTGAAATAAAAGAAACAAAAAAAAAAACCGGAGGATAGAACTTACTGAACGACACCTAGAACACTTCTCTCTCTCTCGCTGCACTAGCGCTTGCTGCTCTACTCAAACGATGGCCTACTCATTCAACTACCTCTGCATCTCTCTCTCTCCTAGCCTCACGATGTTTTAGTCCGGCATTGTCCGACCCCACACCTTTATAGTGGGAATCTCTGTCTTCGTCTCGCTAAAACTAGCACCTCCTTGGAAGTGACCTCTCTCTCGCGGACGACGGTTGCCGTGGCCCTACAAACTTTACCTAGTAGCGTCACCCTTGGCAATCCAGTCTGCCTCTCTTCGGTTCAAACTTGCCTTTGGGATCTGGACGATTTTCGCCTACTCTTAGATACCGAGTGTGAATTCGTGGTCATTCCAAGACCACATAAACTAATTATATACCTACCCTGTTCCTCTTCTCCTGAACATAGTGCTTTGTCGGGGCACACCTTATAAGATCTTATGGAGTCAAATCAAAACGAATTAAGCTGCCCGCCGACTGGGCCGCCAGCCAGGGTGAAAGACCACAGGTCTACCCGCTTTATCTCTTTCTTGGCACTCACCGGACGGCGGCTAGAAGTTGTAGCGACCCTAGCCCGCGGTGGGCGTCTCCTTCCCACTTTGGGGATATTCGACAATCTTGACCCGACACCTTGTATTAGATAGACGTTTCAAACGTAAGAAATAGAACGGCTCTCATGAAAATGATTTCTCCGATTGAAATTCCTTCGCACTGAAAGCTTTTTTTCCGGTTGCTTAAGATCATTTTAGAAAATATATAATTTTTTTTGAGACCCATTTTAACACAATATATATAGTTGGTGCATTTTAAATAAAGACTCATTTTCTGTTATTTCCCTTAGCAACTGATTTTTTTATCTATGCCCACATAGATGAGGTTAAAGTTGACTGTTCTAGTTTATTCATTTAATGACACCTTCAATACTAGTTATTTTACTATGAATGCAGGTCGAAGATGTCGAAGGACCTCGTGACTAAGTACTGGGTAGGTAGCAGCTCGGAAGAAGACAGTGATTACGAAATGGAAAACACCAACGCTGTGAGCATCGGCCTGGAGCCTGTACGGGGCGAGGAGTACAAATCCTGCCTTGACATCGTCATGACAGGGCAAAAGATGAGAGGTACGATCCGGATGGCTCTCAACCCCGTCTTGGAGGACATCGTGTCCGACTTTTTCACCACTCTGGACCAGTGGAACAAGAGAGATCAAATCTCCCAACCAAAGTAAATTAAATTTAGTAAGGAATATGCTATTCCTTCAAGTCCTTAACATACTCGAACTGTTGCAAGAAGGAGATTATTAATTCATCTTCACTTGGCAATCAGTTCTACTTAATTAACTTTTATCAGCATCACGAATAAATTCTATAACAACAAAGCCTTATGGTTCGGCTTTGATTTTGATGTCGTACTAATAGAATATTTACTGCCGGAGTAGTTATATTATATTGTAAATTGTAACGTATTATTGCTGAAATGGATGTTTGTAAGGAACACACCATCAGGTTAAAGTATGGAAATTGTTTTATATAATAAATGTAGATTCATATTTAAAGTAATTTTTCACAAATCAACTGGCTAATACTTTCTAAGTTCGTATTTATGCCTTTACAGTTTCTATATAATAGAAAAAAGTAATAATGCATAAAACATTTGTTTTATTATTATTAGCCAGCAGAGTGAACTATACACATCCTGTACATTGGGTTTCTAACTGTTTCTGCTTTGAGGGAGTACCTTTATAAATTACTAAACTTCTGGTCAACTATTTTTATTAAGGATTTTAGTTATAATAATTTCTGATCGATTTAGTTGCTAATTGAATTCATTTTACAGTAAAGGTCAGCTACAGTAAACCTAAATTGACGTAGGTCTTGCAACCAGTCCATCATTCTGTCAGTATCCTTATCTATTAGAGCGCAATATTGCTTACCATTAAATTTCAGTGGATGAATTCGTTAGGATATTGGATTTATGGACAATATACTGATATATTTGTCTGTCTGCATCAAGTCCTTGTGTGAGTTGAACTGAAGGAGTGTGAGATAGTAGCAAGAAGTAGAATGTCTGAACCTCAACCATGGTCAGTATTAAATTTGAAAGCAGTTATGCGTCGGGCATGTCGCCCAAATCCTTTACCTCTCATTACGGTTAGCCTAGGAAAGTTATTTTAAAATTTACTCTCATGCCATATATGTTAGGGAAATTAGAGCGACCTTGTTGATCACCATATGTGGAAAAATTACTGAAAGCGCATAATTACGATAACCCATCTATAATGATTGATTATCTTTCTTATTCAAACCCTGTTTTTTTTTCGTTCTAAACCTGTCTTATTGTTTCAGAAAGGAAAAAAGTTTTTTCACAAGATAAAGAAAGTTTAGCATCTTTTCAACAAAAACTATGATGTTTTGTTACGTTATTGTTATTCAATTTCGTGAAAATAAAATAATAAAAACATTTATTATATCTACGCATTCCTCCACATTTTTAAGTACAATATCCAAAATCTATACTTAGTGTGTATAAATATTATTTAATGAAATAGTTAATCACTTACTCATAGTGTTATGTTATTGTTAAATTAAAGATCGTAAAAACGTTGTGTACTGGCAGCCGTAATTTTTTAATTAGAATAGGTATCTTCTATATTTAATTTCCTAAGTTTTAATTCATAAGTAATAGTTTCGTTATTCCTTTATATAGTTAATTTATAACAGAATGCCGTTGAAATTTAAAAGAAGAACAAAATGACAAGGGAAGCCACTAGTCGAAAGATCGGTGAAGTGTGTAAGTTGGTACACATGAATTAGTAAGGTGGGAAGGGGAATATGTAAGGGAACGATGGACTGTCATGCAATCGACGCAGAGGCATTTTCTTAGCAAACGGGCAGGAGTTGTATGTGTTCTTTATAATTTTTTACTTCTGTAATTTTTTTTTCTCTTTTCTAATAATTAATAATCGAATGAAGTTATACTTAAGCCAATCTGGAGATACGGAATAGTGCTATGGGGGGCCGCAAAAAAGTCAAACATCAAGCGCATCCAATCATTTAATCAAAACTCCTGAGAACAATAATAAATGTCCCTTATTACGTTAGCAACAAAACCCTTCATAATGATCTTAATATACCCTACATTCTCCAATAGTTTCAGAAAGGAAAAATGTTTTTTCACAAGATAAAGAGAGTTTAGCACTTAGGAATCTAAGTTCCTAACCTAAGAAGTTAAGGGTAAGATTCCTAACCCTAGTTTCTCCAATCATGTCCTGAGCGTCTGTGGCTCTCACGCTCTTGGCCAGCCTCCACTGGTTATTATCCAGTGGCGCGGATGACGGAGGAGCGTGGGGGACTTTCCAAGACTCCGCTTCCTTTTTCGCACGCGAGGGAGGTGACAACCATGTGGACTAGGGAGGTCTCCGGGGTGTTTGTAAATACTGTATGAATGAAATTGAAAATATAGTATGAATGAGATCATTTATCACAATTACTTATTGCTCAATGAGGGAGGTTGTAATTTTAGCATCAAATATAATAAACCAAAAACAATAATAATCGAATTTTTATCTCGTAATTCTTTAATTAGTTTTTTTTTTGATAGTTCACTCCGTTTTTAATTCACTAGTATAAATAATTTTTGCCATATGTTATTGAATTATTGCTTCGTTCAGTTGTATTTTTTTCGTTGTAAAAAAGTTCAAGCATCTTTATAACATAAGTTTATATGTATATTAAGTTCATTCTCTAGTGATTTTTATTAGTATTATTTCCTGATATAATATGATGTTGTGCCAATTATCATACTTTACCACGAATAAACATAAGTTACCTTCTCGGGCCAGAAAACACCCGTCTACGATTCCATATTTTATCTATAAATCATCGGCGTCCGCAGTTCACGATAGCGACGCGGGGATAGCCCGGCCTACTATGACCTACTATGTAAGGCAGAAATTCCGAGCTTTTTCAGACAGTCGGAACCAGACACTTGAAGTGATCACACACTCTCAATGTGTGTACTTGGGCGTCTGGCAACTATTTGTAATGAGCCCTTGTAACATACAGATATATTCTCTCTCTCTCTCTCTCTCTCTCTCTCTCTCTCTCTCTCTCTCTCTCTCTCTCTCTCCCCTCACTTTCTCTCTCTAGCACATCTCTTCCATCCAGACGACGGTATATTTAACTAGTACCGTCTCCCCCAACGATCCAGTCTTCCTCTCGCTTTTGGGATCCGGACGGTTTGCGTCTACCCTCAAATACCGAGTGTGAACTCGTGGTAATCCTAAGACCACGTAAAATGCCTATAATTTCCAGCCTGTACCTCGTCTCCTGATCATAGTGTACTGTCGGGGGGGGCTTAGGATCTTAGAGTCAGATCAAGAAACGAATTTTGCTGAAACTGCAAGAACGAAGGTGCCTGCCCACTACGCCACCAGGAAAGGTCAAATACCACAGGTTTATTCATTAATCTCTTTCTGGGCAGTGGCCGGGTCGACGAGACCCCCCCCCCCCCCGGGGGGCACCCCGACATATGACATAAGATAAAGTTTTGTAAAGTCGTCCTCTGGTTTTTTATTTAATTCATCAATATAAAGCCTAACCCTGTATAAATTATTCAATATGTTTTTGTTTTGCATATTAACAAGGCTTTAGTTTTTCACTTTGTTGCATTTGAACAGATTATTTGAAAATTAAAAAATGTAACTAAATCTGAGACATGCGCTTCAAATCTCAAAGTAATTTTCCATTCCATAGTTCATCGAAGGATATGCCCTAACGGCTTTCCAAAGTCTTCAATCCCTTCATCATCTCCAACTACAGCACAAAATTCGGATAAAAACCAAAAATCTCAAAATAATAAAACAACATTGATTTGAAAAAAAAAATTGTTAAAACCTTTGAATCAGTACTTATTATTTGATTCATTTTTATTGGATCACATTCCAACCTAATTTTAATAGGTTAAGTATAGCCTCACCACAATTTGCAGTTTTTCGATTAATTTCTGTTTTTTACTAATTACTATTATTATCCTATTTAAATCATTCATTGTGTCCACAAACTTTTTACAGTATATCTTTCATAATTTTAACTTTTATGGTAATTCTGCTGTAGAATATGAATGGTTTGAGGTATCATAAATAAGAACAGACATCTGTCATTCTACACACGAATTCTGAAATTATATGTTTGCATGATATAAAACTTTTCATAAAGACAATTTAATATTTACAGAAATGATTTTGTTGACTGATCAGTTGCTTGTGGTGGAGTCTGTATTCTAGTGAAAGACAAAATTCGAACTAGCAGCATCAACATAAATACACCCCTTCAAGCTGTAGCTGTAAGGATTTATAAGCCCTTTCCTCTTACTCTTTGTTCCTTGTACCCGAGACCGAATGTATTCTTTTCTACCCAGAGTTTGATAAATTTATTACAACAACTGCCTAGTCCTGTAATTATTTTAGCTGATGCCAAGGCAAGAAGCCCTCTGTGGGGTTTGTGTTCGACGAGTGATTGAGGTGAAAAGCTCGAAACGTTTCTAGACCTTTTTCAGCGTTAGGTCTCTCAAATTCTCATTAGCGTCAAACACCTAAGATTTATTCTAGGTTTAGCTGGCTAGTGCTACAGGACATGTTAAATTGACCATTTCAAGATTACATAATTGGATAACCAATTTAATTTATGGATCAGTACCATCCCGCTTGTTAATAAGAAAGGCTGACTGGAATAGATTTAGTGAGACAGCCTGGCTTCCAAACATTGATTTGTAAAATTCTAACATAAATGTAGTATGGGAAAACATTAAACGTGCCATAATTCAAGCTGATAGAGTCAATACCTCAAACAAAACAGACCCACAAAAGAGTTTTAGTCCACCAGGGTTGGTGGAATGAGGAGCGTTCCAAAGGTAAGCACTAAGAATTTTTAAGTCTACGCCTACTTCATACAATTTTAAATCTTACTTAGCTGTGACAAAAAAATTCATGACTTGAAATCAAGATAAATAAAAGATAATCTTGGAAAAATTTTGTATCGCAAATAAATCCATATCACACTCTTCATTCATGATTTGGAGTATCGTAAGGAAGATAAATGTGCGTGGGTATTCTCCATATCCAATTTGATCCAATTGAGATAGAAGATCGTTTTGGCACTTACTTCCAGCTTATGTCCTCTGATGAGAATTTGTGTATGGATTCCAGATTAATGAAAGGAAAATATGACTCCATCCTAATTAGCAATAATAACGAGCCTCTGCAGCCTTTCAACAACCCCTTCTTCTATTCAGAATTCAAAAAATGTGCTTGCTTCTAGAAATTTTGTTAGTATCTTTCTTCTTGAAGATATTTTTTACAAGACACCCATTGAATTAATTTTTCCGACCGGAACGCTACCTTTAATAAGACACTGAACATGAACCACTGACAAAACGCTAACGTTTCCTTGATAGAATCACCTCATATCAATCTAAAATAAATGAACCAATGTAATTTTTCCTCATAACTCTCAAACTTATAAAAATTAGGATGTAGGAAAAATAACAGGAAAATTATTTTGGATTGATGGGTGCCTTTCACTAAGGGGAGTCCCATTTGAAGGATGTATGAGAAGGATATGGGGTGTGGGATGCCTAGAGGAGGCGGAAGGGTTCGGGAAGGTAGTTGTAACCGTCAATCCCTACGACTTTATTTTCTACTAACCCCTGAAAGGCGTCATGACGCGAGCTGACCACTGCCATCATAACACATTTTATAAGTATAACCATAAGCCCTTTATAAATATTGGCAATACTACAGAAATGAATGAAAACAAAAAGAAAATAAGTTAGATCGGGATCAATCATTTTGTAAAGCCCAAATTATATAAATGTGTAGTGACGTGCTATCTCCGATGATCCCCTGTTTCTTTAAGCTGTCCAGCTCCACCCTAATATGATGCCTCAGAGCCTGTGGGTATCTGCGCTCCTTCACGTAGCTTACTCGGTCCTGCTGGAGCGGATCTCGTGTACCGTTTTCTTGTGACCCCCGATCTCCCCCCTTCCTTAAAGAAAATGTCCGTATATTCTCCCTTGAGCTCCACTCTCCAATCCTCCGCTCACCTAATCGCACCGACTCACGCCCTACCGTCTCTCCCTACGTCCCTCCCTTGTCTCAAGCACCTTTACGTTTTCTTACCCAAGCGAATTTCCCATTGCCCCTCCCTGTTCCTAATTTTCGCTCCCACTTTCCCTAACAAATCGCATCCTATGATCCCTCCATATTCCCGGGGCATCTTTTCCACCACATGGGCCCGCAATTTCTCCTCGCTACGATCCCATCTCTCTAACCCTATTATCGCTTCCCCTTCGACCCTGCAGGGGCCCACGAGGGTGACCAAGCTACAAGAACATACCTGCATATGAGGCATCCTCCCTCCTCCACACATGTTCTCTAATTTTTCCCGACACATTATTGTGTTGGAACTCCCCGTATCCACTTAGCACTGCACTCCACTCGCGACTCTAATTATAGGCAGACCGCTATGTGTGCCTTTTACAATATTATTTACTAACGTGCGGTTGCCTCTCCGCTGCCACTCTTCTCAGATCTCGCGTTCTTCCTTCTCCTCCGTCGGCTGTCTTCGACCGCTCCTCCGGGCACCACCGCTTTCCCAGCCCGCTCCGCTTCCTGGTTCTTCCCTTCCGTTGTCCGTTTCCGAAGTCTCTGTAGCCTCCGGCTGCTGCTCTTCCTCCTCCACACTCCCTGAGCATTTATTTCCGTTGGTTCGGGCCGGTTCATATAAGGGCGCTGTCTTGCTACGTATCCCTCCGGGGCCAAACTCGAAGCACCTAGTGCGTGGGCACTTTGCTACCAGGTGTCCTGTCTTCCCACACTCGTAACACTTCCTGTCTTCCCTCCTCCTGGTGCGTCCCGCGTTTCCTCGGCTCCTTTCTCCCTCTGCTGTTCTCTCTCCACCGTACTCCACCTCCTTCTTCCTCCAAGTGACCGGGGCGATTTAGGGCTTTCTATATACTATTTTTCTCCAGCCCATTTCTTCCTCGCCAGCTGTAATTTCCTCTCCTCCGGCGCTGGCGTCCACCATTTCTTGAGCGCATTCTAGAAATGTGCGCTCTCTACTTTCTTACGTAATTACGCCTCCTTTCTTCTTGTCTCCTTCGCTAGCTGCACCTTCAATATTATTGACAAAAACGCCACCCTGCCTTCTACTTCTGCCGCGCTCACTGTCTCCCGCATCTGTCTCTCCGTGATCCCAGTATATTGAGCCAGCAGTGTTCCGGTAGTACTGACCGTTTGTTTGTCGGTGCCTCTTCGTCTCCCGGAACATTTTAAAAATGTCCTCTTCTGGGGTCCATCTTCCCCCGCCGAATGCTTTCTTCGGCCGCTCCTTTACTATGGTACATGAGGTCTCCTCGTCAGCCTGGATCATGTTCAAGGTACTCCGCTTAACTCTGCACACCAGAGCTGCTCTCAGTGAGTCGGCATCTCATTCAGTTATTAAGTCCTCCGTCCGTTTTCCTTCTATCCACATCATCAGCCGGTCACCCCCTTAAGGAAGTGATTCAGTTCCCCGGTCTCGCCTGCGAAGATCTGAAATGAACTTCCTCATATCCTGAGCCATGATCGCCTGAATTTTCATCCACTCCAATGTAGTCGCGTGAGCAGCTGCCATCGTCGTTTGAGGCAACTGCGGTATTTGCAGCTCCACTCAGCACCGCGGGCCGTAACACTCCCTCTGGCATGTTATCATAAACAAAACGTATACAGAGTGGAGACGATAAAGAAAAAAAAATTAGAGAGAAAGAGAAAAAAAAAACAATAACTTTCTACGCCGCCGTACGAGGTTCCCGGGTTTCGGCACCAGTTAATCACCGGTGGTTAAGATAGATAAAGAAAAGAATAACGAAAGAAGGAAATGCACCGACACAGTCAGACTCCAGTAAAAGACTGCTCTATTATTGATGATAATCCACATACATAGGATCATGGGTTGTTTACATTCCATGATCGTATAAGTATTCGACATAGTCAGGCCTCCGGCTTTAACTTAAAGCGCGGTAAAGATTTCTCTTAAATTGTTTAATTATAACGTAAAGATAGAGCAGGAAGAAAAGTGAAGCTAGGAATGACAAGGGCGGACCCTTTTTTCTAGGTCAACCCTAGGTGACACAATATATGACATCACCTACCTCCGATAATTATCAACGAAACTGCACATTCACAATTAATATAAAGTATAAATATCCGTTATTTCTTCATAAGCTGACTCATAACTCAGTTCTCAGTCTTGACGTTGTCCAGATTGAGTACTGCAACAGTCGATTACTATGCTGGTTCAGATGCAGCGAAAGGCTCTACTAAGCCCCACGAAGTCCTGAAGGCCCTTCTTTAAAATGGTGCGGGTGCTAGTTGCAGTTAATGTGGACTTGATCCTTAGGAATCAGTGCCTCAGAGCCAATCCTAGAAGAGAGGAGCTAGAAAATCCCCTTCTTCCTGTTAGTAGAAGGATTGAGCAGCAGTCAAGGTGGTGGACGCTCTCGGGATCGCAGCTTGGCGATTGTACTGTTCTAGGTGGACTAAAACTGTTAAATACATTATATTTGTGATATTGGGGTCACCTCTTAGAACGTCAATTGAAAGATTTATATGTGTTTTTCATATACATTCTTCGTATATCTTTCGTATACAGAAAATTAATCGGTATTGCTTTTTCCCCATCAAATATAAAAATCTAATGATTTCAAATAAACAATTTGGCTTGGAAATTATTTATATTTTTTTATCTCTTCTATTATAATCTAAAAAATAGTCTTTCTCGTTTTGGATGATTTGTTCTCAATAGATTTGACTTGGCAATCCTCTTCCACCAACTTCCTTTTATACTTGACTTGGTAGTCATTCTGTAACGATCTCATCTTTGACTCAACTTGAAAATTATACTCCAACGTCTTTTCTTTAGTCTCTACTCGGCTACTATCCTCAGGCCTTCGACGAGTATCCTCACCTAAAGTATGGCTCATAACCTCCATGCCGGGTGGAATACTTTCCGAAGTAATAGAGGACTGGCTGCTCCAACACTCGATCAGCTGTCCAAGGATGTCCGCACGCTTTCCAGATTTTGATGAAGGGTGTAAGGATGGATAGGAGTTATGAGTGGACTCTCCAGTTAATATTCGAAGAATGTTTGAGGCACTTGGCCCGGATCGACTCAGCATTTCCTCTTTTGTTTGATCTTCAATTTCACTGTATAAACATTCGTGAGTATTCAAACCTGAATAGTTTATATTGTCACTTACCCAAGAGACAGGTTTATAATTTTTACTATTCAACAACGGTGGGACCATTTCTGCTAAAATAGGATGGGAGGTGGTTCTCTTCCGCATCGCCTCTGGGGAGTACACTGGCATTAAGGGTGGTATGTACTGTGTCAAGCGGTCACGGGCAACTCGGCTCATATATTCTTCGACATCTTTGTTATATTCTGGTTCACCCTCCCTCACTTGCAAGTACAAAGACGGTGTCTTAGACAGAAGCTGTCTATCCATCTTCCTATTAAAAGACAACGATCTGAATGACGATGTATCAGGTAATGAACTTTCAACGAGCATTTTAACTAATGAATTTGAACTGAGGTCAGAATCATCATCAGTTAGACTTTCTTCGGATAAATCCTTATTGCCCATGCTCATTCTTGCTTTTACAGTAAGGGTATTAATATAACAGAAAACTTGATTTGTATTTTTGATATTGAAACACCGTCCTGAAACAAGTGAATTAAATCAAAAGTAATCCGTAAACCAATTTTTCGCCAAGAAAAAATACTTGCAACAGAATAAAATGGTACAACCATATTCTCAGAATGCTTGAAAGTCGAATAACAGAAACCATTATGAAATGGAACCCAGTTGAAAGAAGAAATAAAGGATAAATTAAACTATACTAGCGAGAAAGAGAACATAGGGTGGATACGTTAAGGTGACAAACTGAAAAAAAAAAACTTGTTTGAGGGAAATTCTGATTAATAAATGGAAAATTCGAAATAAATTTTGGGGTTTACTTTTTTGTTTTGTTTATGTACCGTTTTCAGAATGGAAAAACTTTTTTATTTACCTTTCATTCCATATGTGTTAACGTGGAGTAAGAAAATTTGACAAAATAATTAGTTATTGATATTAGCATACCTAAATATTCAAGATCTACTTCTTTACTCCAAAATGGATTGATTGTTGTGATTTGAGCGAGTCTAACTACACCTCTGTTTAGACATGAAATTAAGACAAAATTACTAATCTATGATGTGTCAAGACAAAGATAATTAAAAATTCAAATCATTTAGGCAATGACAATCACATATATCTTAGCGCAATATTCTTGACTTTGAAAAATGTTGCTCAGAAGCAACGTTTTGCAGTAGTATAACCTTAACTTAAACTATTAAACTATATTATTAAACTACATTCCTAAAAATGCAATTTTTTTAGATTAATCTCAAGATTATGCAGATTGTTGGCATATACTACTTACATATTTAATGTACTTGTTGTTGGACTAGCATTTAGCTATCCATGAATGGAGTTCTCCACTCATAAATAGAAACACCCGTTGCCCTTTTGAAAAAAGATACAACAGTATAACAAAAAACAGAACACATGTTTTGACTACGTTTAATTTGTGATTGAATAGTGGTATAGTGAATGTTTTAGGAAGCGTGGACCAACACGCGATGGATATTGGGATAAATACATTAATTAAATGTGAAACTAAAATTTTATTAGTCTTAAGCCATACAATTGACACAAATTGGGTGAGTAATGCTAATTGAGCCGTTCTATCAGAGTGGTAGGTAAAAGGTCAGCAGAGAAACAAAACTAGCGATGTTATGTGTGAAAAATGCTTGAGACTTGCAAGACAAAATGGCATAAGAAAGCCAGAGTAGGAAGAAAACCAATATATATATACCCAGACATGAAGTAAACACGAAATATTATTTATTATCTTAAGCTTTTTTGTCATGTTCACAAACTTAAATCAATACGACTATAACAAATTAAAATATACATGATGTACTGGCAGAATATACGAAACGTGCTAATAAAATGTTTCAATGAAGGGAAAGAGGGAAAAACCCAATAGGTAGAGCCGTTTAAAGGGATTCTTAGTGATGATCTGGCTGATCATGACAGGTGTTACCAATAGGTTATTTCGAGAATAAAATAAGTGACTGTAGACAAATATTACTGTCAGGGGACTGAATCAAGAAAAGAGTGACCTTTTTGGATAGCATTCGAACTTGGATGACACTGAAGTCTCCTCCTGGAGCCACTTTTATGCAAGAGTCTTTACCGCTGCTCAGTTGCAGTTTTGGTAATTTTGACCAGATTGAAGTCGCACTGCTCCACTCAATGAGACTTCACGAGCATCGAGCAATTAGACAAGCGCTTTAGAAACTTATTCATTATTAATATAATCAGAGATAATTTCTTATGAGAGCTCAGTCTTGTGTCATGGTCTATTTTAAGATTTCATTAGTCATTTCCCCAACACCTTATGGGCGTAAGCCTTGAGCTTAATTTCAAAAGGTGCGACTATTTTGTGAGAGCACAATCATCAATTATGATACTATCGTCTAAAACCACCTGGTAGATCTATGAAATCAGTTAACTATTGGCCATTTCAAAAACAAATATAAGGCAAATACTCTCGTGTGATTAATCACACCTTGTTGTCATGTACTTTAGTTATTAACCTGTTTTATCGCGGAGCAGGCTATCTGAACGTGTTTCTTAGTCCAACTGAGGATAGAACTGCTTCAGCTGGGGTACATGGGAAAACTACCAATTTTACTAATAAAATGCTATAAAGTAATCGGCTTGACCTTGTGATCCGAACCAGCGACCCTCATAAATAAAAAAGTGGTGTACCCCATTCAATAATACAGCGGCTTCGGTAGTCCTGAGTTGACGTGACGGAAGGCAGAAGTGGGTTTGAAGTGCCCTAGCAGAGATCACGTTCGGACTGGCACAAAGAGCAACGTGCCAGCTAAATGAGAAAGCCAAATAAATGATGCCGACAATGGAGTAGCTACGTGGAGGTATGCTCCGGCCAACAACCCCTCTTCTGATGGTAAGGATTCGTTGGTTCGACTACCATCTGGTCAGATTGTGTAGTTTCATCGGAAATGTAACTATTGCTCGTAGTCTTTTGTATGTGTAATTCGAGTGGAGTCGGTATGAACTCAGGGCTGATTGATAAACAAACCAATCTCCTATGAAAGTCCGGTTTTGGTGGAATTGCTGCCGTTTGATCCGTAGTCACACGTGTAGAAATTTGATTCCCCTCAAATAAAAATAGTTTTTAAAGCAACACAGCAACATAAAGTCGGGAAAATTAAAAAAAAATCTATTCTGTGGACTATTTGGGAGAAAACCTGCTGTAACGGCGGGTAGACAGATTACATCTCTGGCACGCACAATTCTAATTTCTTTTTCTACCTCAAATTACAGCTGGATATTAGAATAGAGTTGCAGTAAAGTATGAAGACATTTTTTCACATTTTTTACTAACGCAATGTGCTACTGGCTTTATTTACTGGAGAAGTATACATTAAAATCTAGCCATATATTTTATCAGCTACTGGTACGCCATTACGAATGAGAAAACAATATTTTTAGACGTGAATCATGCTTATAATTAATTTTTTTATAAATTTTATAGAATGAAACAATATTTTTTGGGGTGTGTGTATGAATCAATCAAATTAATTTTACTGGTGATCTTATGAAAGGGTTTGGCAATATACTCGAATGTAAATTTTAATCCTCTGCGTTTACTTTCTTTAAATCCATGCCATTTAAGATAAACTAAGCCTAAATTATCGATTTCAATACAATTTTCTTTTTATTAAAAAATCTTTATTTGATAAAAAAATTACAATTTATCTAGATTTAGCTACGAATTAAGAGTATTTCACAAACAATGAATTAATACAAATTTTATTTAAAGATTTGAAGACAGGACATGGATAGATTAAGGGAGTGCAGTGAAAACATTTAACAACTAATTAAGATTTATGAATCATATTTAATGAGAAATATGTTTATTTGAATTAGTCACGCAAAATACCAATTAATCATTAGGACAGATGTTCCGGAGACATTCGCTTCCTTCGAATATCTGAAATAGGTTATTTGTAGGTCACTATTATCGCGATTAGATTCTAGATGTTTTCCTCACTTTGCAACATTCTTGAGACACTCTACTCCTCACTAGCTTTGATATCTGCTTTTGAATTCAAATATCGGAGAGTAGTAGGGAGTAAACAGCACTCTTGAAGGGGTAAAGCAGCGTGTGCAGATGCGTGGTGTCTTCGTTTTTAGGTATAGGACTGAGCCTTCCTGTGCCTGGCAAATGACAATCCTTCAACTCCATGTCGCACCCTAACCCGTAAGATTCACTCTATTTTTTTTTAACTAAGAGCATTCCCTTTTTCAAATCATCTATAGATTTTGTTTTGGCTGGTGCAACATTTCCTGCTAGTATAGGCTTACTCCAAGAATATAATTTTCTGTAATTTTTAGAATATTCTCTGTTACTCAGGTATACTTTGTGAGGCCTTAATCCAATGTCTTGGGGAATTCAGGAGAAAAAATGAGAAAAGCACAAAGAAAAAGTAAGGCGAAAACAGGTACCTCCTCCCCTCTTAGCCCTCCCGTTCGCATACAAATTACCTAAACTAAATTGGGTAATGATAATTACACAATAATCTCTCCATAATTGATTGGGTTTATATGTAGTAAAACGCTCTATGGGCTTGTCAATATAATCAAGAGTCTTCAATTTCTACATTTCTCAACTTTGAGGTATTTTCTGGTGAAACGGTTGACAAAGATATTAAATTAAAAAAAAAACAATTTGAGACCCATCGTATTTCCTTCATGGTTTCCAAGATATGGACTATTTACTGGCCCCGCGTAAGACGCGCCAGCGATTTAGCACCCCCTACCCCTCCTGGCGACCATATCCGATACCGGTACCATGCATTTTCCTACCCATTTAGACCCCTCGAAACCAATCAGAAGAAAAACCGTCGTGCGCAATTTTCGTAATCTTGCTGAAAGCTTGTTTCGGGTGGCTTCTGATATTAGCTCTAAACCTTTTAAGTTCTTTCTTTTGTAAAAAAAATCAGATGAAATTAAGGCTGGCTTCCGGGACTACACCACGTCTCTCAAGCTTCTTTTATTACTGCATGTACCAACGGTAAGAAATGGAAAATAGTAAGGATGAAAACAATTGTTAAGTTAATATATTTTTTATTAGCTCACTGTCAGATCTGCATCTCTTATAGTAATTGAGGGCACTAGTTATAATGTAATCGTATTACAAAATCCCTAAAACCTCTAACGTCTCACATTACAAGAAAATAACTGATAGAACAGGTAACTGGTATTGCAGCGGTTATTTTCGGAATGGTCGGAGCAGTATGGATTAGTCCTGCCACTCAGCGGCTGATATACACAAAGCGTGGGCTAATGAAAGAGCTAACTCCCCTGTCAGAAAGGATGCCAAAGCGTTCTCAGTATTATTCTGTCGTTATTTAGTGTTTTTAGTATGCGGAAGTTCTACGATTACATGACCATAAATCAGAGTACAATTTTCGGCTACCTAGCCCCTTATTTTATTCTATGATATAGGGCGTGACCTTTGTTGGCCACTAGTCATTTCTACCAACATTTGATAGTGTTAGCTCTCCTAATATTCCCAGATAATTCTGTTTCTTTTGATAAAGCACAGCTTCTTTAGGCTCAAGGATTCTCGAAGTTGTGTTTTTCACTTTCACCCGAAGTGAGTATGGATGCATGTTGCATGGTAATAATCACTTGAAGCTAGTAGAGTCTGTCTGTTTCAGTTGGTTTAAGTCTCACTGGACAGGACCTACTAAAACCTATGTAATATAACAACATATAACCTACAACTATAATGTAAAAACCTATAATAGGTTCTCAACTCATTTCTGGCCAGGTGAATGTAACTTCACCTTTTTTTTTAAGAGAAGATTATAAGTTAGATTGTATCTTTCATTTTCTTCCCTTGCTGTCTTTAATTTCCTCATACCCAGTCAACGTTTTTTGTATGTGTTAGTGACATAATGTCTATTGGTCACTTTAATGAATAAACGAACCAGCAAAATTGATCTTTCATTCATTAAGGAAAACATCTGTCCTCGATTATAAATATAGTCTATAGCAGAAACATAATTAAGACTGTGTCTTTTAAAGATTATCTCATTTACTCTGATTGCTTTTGGCTTCTCTTGCAGAAGTCCTATGCTAAATTTTGAAAAACTCCTCTTGAGTTTGAAGGGGGGTTAAAAGTATTATACAGGGACAGACTCGATCTCACTATATCGCATTAGATTTTAGTAAGCCACAAGTGTTAATTAATTTAATAACCTTCTTATTTTTTTATGTAGACAATACAGTTTTCGGTCAGAAAACCTTAACTTTCTCATAAATTATCTGGAAAAATTGAGTAATTTAAAGATAAAATTGTATGGGAATCATTGTTACTAATTAAAATAGACATAAAATATATTTGTCTAAGCGTAAAAGGTAAATCTCAAAGCTTTGTAAATTGTGATAGAAAGCAGTTTGACGACTTTGTTTTTTTGTTAATTTTAGTGCTAGTATTGTATCAGTAAATATAATTGTTTATGAAATCTCGAAATTTATTGGAGCTCACCCTAATTATAATTAACTATATAAATATAGTATTTAGTATATAATATAAGTAGTTACCGTTAGGTTATTAAATTTATAGGACTTAATCATCCATTAATCTCAATTAGAAAATGGCACATCTAACATGCAAACCAAAATAATTATTTTAAATTGTTTTTCTTTTATATGAAATTTATCATCAATTTTACAGCCTCAACTCCTGTTGGTACATCAGTTAATTCCGGATGTTTGTTCTGGTTTTAGTTTGTTATTATTTATCAACAATAATATCGTTCCTCAAATCAATCAATTACTTGCCGTAAAACAGTAATCGGTTTAAAATAAAACTGAACTTGAAATTAAGCCGGGTTAAATCAGCGAATGACTATGTTTCCCAGGAAGACCCAGGACACATACACACGATGGCTCAGCTGGGGTTCCTTTTGAGATGCAGATGGCCGACTAAATATGTATGGGCCGAAATCAACTTCCCAACTTCTCAATGGAAGAGCGAACTTTTAAAATATAACTTCCTAAACTCGGGTAATTCTCCGATTTCAAACGCCCAAGTGTCGTTTATGCCAAACATAAAATAAATTAAACAGTAATACAAAATGAATTCAGTAATAAGATAAACAAGCTGATGAATAAACCATCAGCCTTCCTTTGTGGGTGGTTTGTATTCGGCTCAAACTGGCTATTTCACAAAAAGGTCTTTAATTGCATACATTGAATTCAGGCATCGCTTCAGAAGGATAAATGTTGATTAATTTATACGCTGTGTTTTTCCATCTATAGTAACCGATAACATTTATTATTTTTATTTATATCCTGTTGAAGAATTTTATATATGCAGGATAAGCATTTTATTCCTTTCGGTGCTGCGAGAATTTTTTATACTTTTAATATATGGAATGAAATATGTTCGTTTATGAGTGAAATAAGGACATTCCAATAATCATAATCAGAGGCAACACCCACTTATACTTCCTTGTCACTGACACCTTGCTGAGGTGGCACTAATTCATCATTCCCTATATAAACTTCCAACAGATTTTACCCACTCTCACTCTCCTTACTCTCTTCCCGCCTAGACATAAGGATGTACCGACTAACCGTTTGCTTCGTCGTAATTTCAAATAACATCTTTTAAAAAGTCTATTTAGTGTAAAGCTCTTTAACTGGCCTTCCTACCTGGCATCGATATCCTTTGAGGAGATTGTCCCACAAGGGTTCTTACCATGTGGTGCACCACAGGGATTGTTAGACCTTGGTCAGTGGACCTTGGTTTATTCAATGAAACCGTTTTTAAGTTTTGAAAACAAAATTACATAAACTGCTTAGGCTCTATTTACAGACTATATACAGGGGTACTTACTTACTAACTATAAATCATTTACAATAGTTGCATTCATCTTTGTTGGGTTGTCACTAGGGAGGTAGGTGCCTGATCACCCTAACCCTGGTGGCAAGTGCGGATTGCTCAAGTTAATAACCCGGACAATCGTTCAAGGACAGCGTTACTATCTGACTCCATTTTATGATAGGTATGTGCCCCGAGAATGCACTATGTTCAAGAGAAGAGGTACGGAAGTTTCATAAAGAATAAGGCAAGTTTTCAGAGTTCGAGCGGAAGCCAAGCCAGCGTTACGGGTTCTGGGCGTCAGAGAGTCTGCAAGGAGAGTAAAAGACAGGTGAGAGACTCAGAGGTGGATGAGGAGACTGAGAGACTAGACTTCCAGGGCCAGGAGCCCTGGCGTAAGGCGTCACCGAGTAAAGGCCGCGATAGACACCTGGCTTTTAGGCCGGTGGGTACCTGGCTGTTTATGGCTGCCAGCTGCCGACCCTTTTAGTTTTATGACTTGTTTATGACTGCCGGGTTCCGCGCATTTATTGCTTAAAACTTTTACAATGATTTTTTACATTTAATTACAATACATTTAGTTCCTGTTATTTTACTTTTGCTTACAATATATATGCAATAGAGTATAGGGTAATTTAACTTATGTAGTTAGCGGTCGCTACAATCTTCTTTTCCTGAATAAAGCTTAACTAATATTTAATCTTAATCCTAATTTATCCTGTATTAACAACCTCTCTAAGGCATTTCGTACAGCCTTCTTGACTAGTCTTCCCAAAATCACAGATCCTGCACCACCAACCTCAAGATTGTGAATTGGCCAAGTAAAGTAACCTGAACCTCCCTCTACTCCTGAATGAAGACAATAAATGACCCGAAGTTCCCTTCTATTGACCAATGGCGGCAGTTTGAATCCTCCATGTTACGGAGCAGCCGTGCTCTCATGGGTTCCAGGTTCAACAGAAGAGCACGACATGTCGTACCACCACCAATCACATTTTTTTTTAGTGTAATATTTTTAAAAATTAAGTATATACAATAATTTAATATATATTATAAGCTATGAATGGCTCCTTGTACTGCATCCATACATTGTATGTAGTTATTAACCTTTCGGTCTTTTTAATGTTAACAATTATATAATGCAATAGGACGAGGTGATAGGGTTCACCTGCGGACTACATAACGGATGAACTAAAACTAAACTTAAGTACTAACTTAATCCTGGATAGTTCTCCTCGACTGCATTCTGAAATTGATGGGGGAATGGAGGAGAGGAAATCGTGTTAAACACAGGGTTGGTGATGTATTGTATCGATTAATGAACTTGATATCTCTACGGCGAATGAATTGGTCAACGAGAAAATTCCTTTGAATTATCTCAAAGAATACTGGGTGGACAACGACATCATTCCACCAGAACAGACAGGATTTTAAGCCAGCCTTAGCACGAAAAATACCCTTTTGAAACTACAGTCAGAAGCTAGCCAAAACTTAAACAGTAACATGGCCATGGCTCTGATTTTTCTATACTGCGAACTCATCTTCATAACATTAATATGGTGTGGCACAAAATTATAAAAAGCTAAAATATGGAACTCAAAAACTACTATTAATACGGGAACAAACTCACAAAACAACAACACACACATACATCTTAACAGTTAGACAGAGGGGGCCATTTACTAGATTCAGAGCTAACGTTTTTCCCCATGGTATTATTGAATATTATTATGAGCGGTTGGATCAATTTAAAGCATACAAAGACAGAACACCAATCTAAAGATTTTAAGATAATTCTGATATATTACTCTGGAATATATATACATATTTTTTATTTGTCCAAAATTTTCAGTGAAGAAGGTGGTTTACCAAATAATGTAGTATCGTAAAGTATTTAAGATATCGTTCTTGTCCAAAGGCCCTGTCGTTATCTATCCTCTAATTGGGCCTCGTTAACTCTTTTGCAAAACGGGATAGTTATCAAGAGTTGGCTTATAATTTATTTCTGAGAGAAGTTAACTTCAAACTTCTTTTAGGGCGTGGAACGTTCGCAATAACCTCTCCATTCGGATTTTGTATGAGAGAGCTCATTCCGGAGAAGCTTCTACCTTCAACAGAAGCCATTATTACTGTCCGATTCCATCACGCCCCGCCATACCGCTCCTTGGAGATTTTAATGATCCAATTTTAATTTCCTCTTCCACTTCTTCGCCCCCCTATGACTATAATACAGCAAAAGATATTAGACGGTAGAATGGAAGTGTTCCTAATAATCATTGGTGTGCCGCTAATACAGAGGTGGTATATTATAGCCTCCTCTAATGAGGGATCCAAGTATAGCGTTTAGCGGAGTGTCGAGCGCCGCAGGTAGCTGGCCAGGCTTCCATTACCTACGTCGACGATTACCCCGTCCGAGCCGGGTACTTACCGACACGATTCCTAGCTCACACTGTCATATTAGATCTTACAAATAACTATACAGGAGGCTGAGGTCGTGTAAGTATCAGGTCATATCATACGTGATCCGATACACAGGAAAATATCAATAGCCAGGACTGAAAGGAATGGACCTATTCTCATTTAGCTGTAGGCAGACACAATTTGATTGAATTCTGGCGATAGACAATGTATGGCTGTATGCATGCTCAACGATATTCTGTAACGCTTCAAAATATTCTGTTTAACTCACAGCCATATTTATTGTAATGATATTTATATGATAAAATTTAACTGATTTATTAGAATTTAGTAGGTAGATTCTGAAGGGATTCAGCTTTTGGTCAAAATCATCTTTATACATGGTTTACGACAGTCGGGCAGTCCCGCCGGGGAACGTCTCATCGACCTAGCCATTCAAACTAGTCGGCGCACAGTGGACTGTCTAATAACAATCTAGCGGGTCAAAAGTATAACTATTGACGGAATATATTTGTTACAAAGTTTAATTCTAAAGATAGACTAAGGTTCAAGGATATTAGAAAAACATCGTACTAACCGAATTCAAAGTAAACAAATAATGCATCAATTCCTAATTTCTGTAATTATTAAGGTGCTATTAGGTAAATTTAATGATTGTCAGAGTAAACAATTTATAAATTTAACACCTTTAAGCTAAGATTTTTTCAAAAATATGGATTTTAATTAGAGGAAAACTTTTTTAAAATGTTTGAACTGAACTCATTAAAGTGTCGGTTGATTGTTAAATAATATTTTTGCAATTATGTAGACATGATTATCACCAAAATACAAATTTTAAAAAGCTATAAAATTCTCAAAACTTTGGAGAACTTTAGAATATATATATATAAGTTAATCTCCGGCGGTTAAGATTTGATAAAAAGAGAAAGAGAGAAACGAACTGACACACTTGAATTCAAGAGAAAGACTAACTTTATTATTTCTACAATCCTACACCAATAGCATCATGTGGTGTAAACAGCCCTGGTTGTGTTGGTTGTGTTTACACCCAATGATCGTATTTATTTGCAATATTCCTCCCTGCCAGTTTCCGACTATATGTCGGGAACTTAAAAAAAAAAAATCATAATGATAACACTTATAACTAGAATGACTCACAACTCATAAAACATAATGATTCCATACTCACAGGAAACAATTAAGAAAAACCTTACAGGCCTAAGAAACTAATATAATAATAATAAATAAACACAAAGAAAGACCAAAGTCTGGTCCGAACTGAGGTGTGTGCATGGGCGAGGATACGACAGGTTGATTGCTATTTGGAAGGTTTCCTCGCTGGAAGCTTTAACTGCTCTATATGTGCAATACTTACCACGCTTCCTGGGTCGGTGGACACTTTGTACGGTCACTAGATTGTGGGCACTGTGCTACCAAGTGTCCTGCCTTCCCACACTCGTAGCACTTCCTGTCTTCACGCGTCCTGAAGCGTCCCGTATTCCCTCGGCTCCTTTCACCTACTGTTGCCCTCTCTCTTCCACCATATTGCACCTCCTTCTTCTCCATTTGACTGGCATGGTATTGGGCCTTCTATACGACATTCTTCTCCAGCGCGTTTCTTCGTCACCACCTGCGATCTCGTCTTCTCTGGAACTGGTGTCCACCATTTCATGGGCACAACCTAAGAATGTGCGTTCTCTTGTTAGCCCCTCTTTTCTCCCGGTCTCCTTCGCTAGCCGCACCTTTAGTATAGTCAACTGAAACGCCATCCTGACTTCCATCTCTGCCATACCCACCGTCTCCCTCGTCTTTTCAGTGATGCTATTGTAACGGGCTAGCAGTGTTCCGGCGTACTACCCGTTTGTCTTCTGATGTATCTTGGTCTCCCGGAACACTTTAAAACTATCTTCTTCAGGGGTCCATCTTCCCCCTCCAAACGCCTTTTTCAACCGTTCCTTCACTATTCCCCAGGAGGTCTCCTCATCGGCCTGGATCAGGATACTCCTTTTTACCCTGCGTACGAGAGCCATCCTTTTCGACTCTATCGGTGACATCAGCCAGTCACCCCCCTTAAGGAACTGATTCAGCTCCCCGGTCTCACCTGCGAACCATCCAGGTCCGAAAAGGACTTTCTCATGTCTTGAGCCGTTATGGTTTGTATCTTCATCCAAGCCAAAGTGGTCACATGGGCCGCTACCATGGTAGTTTGCGGTGATCGCGGTATGTCTGCTGCTGCGTTCAACACCGCGGGTCGTATTACTCCCTCAAGCATTATACTATTAAACTTAAATTAACAAACTATATATTAACTAATCGTTCGCTCAGAACGAGGGAGAAAAAAACAAAACAGTCGCTTTCTACACCACCGTAAGATAATCCCGAGTTTCGGCACCACTTAATTTCCGGCGGTAAAGATTTGATAAAAGAAGAAAGAGGGAAATGAACTGACACACTTGAACTCAGGAGAAAGACTAACTTTTATTCTTCCGA
Source organism: Acanthosoma haemorrhoidale (assembly GCA_930367205.1). NCBI lineage: Eukaryota > Metazoa > Arthropoda > Insecta > Hemiptera > Acanthosomatidae > Acanthosoma > Acanthosoma haemorrhoidale. The sequence continues at coordinate 134,817,610 of OV884011.1, forward strand.
CAATCCTACACAAATAGGATCATGGGTTGTTTACACCCCATGATCGTATTTATTTACAATACAGTCATACTCCTGACTTATATACATATATATATTGTTAAATATATCCGTGCAATGCAAGCAGCAGCATTTAAATTTAATTGAAATTCCTATAACTTATTCGGCACCGGGTGATGTGAATGTGATAAAGAGAAGGAAAACGGGAACGAAAGACTAACTCCAGTTATCGAAATAGACTGCCTTTATTTCTCTTTGTAATCCGACATATGTGGGATCATGGGATGTTTACGTCCCATGATCGCATTAGTTTACAATACAGAGCTACCTCTGACTTTAACTTACATATATATATTAAAACCTACCTCATTTTTCACCATTTCCCTTTCTACTTTATTTGATCAATTTACCTTAACTAATTTGGCAGGTCCGTCATGAAATCTTTAATTCAAATTGTTTTATGTCTTTGACATAGGAATTTGTCCCGATTGAATCGCCCGATCTCAAGGCTAATGTTGTAGTTATTAATAAATTGAGAAACTAGGAATTGTGAAATATATTAAAATAAAATGGTTATAACAAATAATTATAATTAACATAGATTACTGACAAAATTATTTTTAAAAAATATTCAATTCCTTTTAAATTAGGATAATTACGACTAATTATAAACATGAATTTGAGCTCAATTTCTTTTAATGGATCCATAATAAGGAACAATATTAATATCACCCAATCGATGATCTTCCTGTAATCCAATCAACGTTACTCTCTACTGTTGGTTCTTCAATAGTATGGTAACCAGCAACTCGGGAGATTGCTAGCTGCGTTCTTCTGGACGGCTTGGCGAAGACTGCTGGTTTATCTCATCCCCACTCCTAGGAGCATAAGAGAAAATGCTTACCAGATGTGAGGGTTCCTGGTCTTTATTCTCAAATATCATGAATGTTACAATATATAAATCCTGCTTATACTAGCCATGTATTCTATATATATTCAAATTCTATCTTATACTGTTACATAGTAATCAGTTAGATAATATTTTTCATTTTAGTGAAGAAATATGTGATTAAAAGGAGTGAACCATTTTTAAGGACGTTTTAAAGGGATTGTATGAATATGTTCGAAATAAACTCAACCTTCAAAACCCTTCTAAACCCCTAAGAAAAAGAACTATTTCATTCCTTACTATCGTTTTCAAAGTTTTGAAGGGAAACTGGGTTCAGTCCAATCGTAGCTTTAATAACCTTGCGTACGTGCCGGTTGCAAAAATGCAAAGGGTAATTTGGCTTCTACAAAAAAACAAATTTTTTGCAGGTATCGTTCAAAAACTTGGTTGCTCCTGAACAAGGAGGGGGAAATACAAATGATGGTAACAGAACAAAATATTTTTTTTTAATTTTAAGGTGTCTTCAAAAGAGTCGACGAGGAACTCTTTGAAAGGAATTTAATTGTTATTTTTCAACTCTTAGAATAATACACTTTTGAAATAAAACATCCTGCTTTTAAAAAATATGCTTTAAACACAGAAAATTTGTTCACAAGATTATATGGCAATCCTATACCCTTGACCATCCATCAAATACTTATTTCTACTCCGACAATCCCTAAAATAATTCTCATTCTCATTAACCAACGCCCTGAAGAAGTCTAAGAAGTTGTCATAAGTAATTTAAAAGGTGTTGCTTGTATTTTCTAGAAAGATATCTAGAACACACACAAATGAAAATATTTTTCACAATTAGTAAATATCCTCCAATCGAGTGATCTCATATGCCAGACCGTTACCTCCAAACCATTTTAGCCCTTCTAAAGTACTATGGGAACTTATTCATACTTTGAAGATCCAAGATAACAACAATAATGCAAGTAGCAGCAGCAATAACGAAAGCGGAGATATTAAATGATATATTATTATAATTTTTATACATGTTGTGAATTATTAATTTATTACTTAGATTAATTGTGTGTATATATTTAAATAATATATTAATTGTTTTAGGAAAATATTTTTTTTTTGGCTGTTCTATATGTTTAATGGCTGATTTTCCTGAAAATTTAAATGATATCCTGTGAAATTCGTCTTTTAATTCCATACAAGAACATTTATGAATTCAAATGACTGTGACAAAAAAAAAGAACAGTTCATTTATTTACATTAGATTTTGTCCCGCTAGATTGTGAAGATTGCCCACTGTGTGGAGAGAGTATGAGAGAAACAAACCTGTGGCATTTGACTTATGTCCCTTGAGCTGGCAGCCTAATCGGTGGGCAGCTTAATTTGTGTTCGCCTGCTAAGATCTAAGAATAATGTTTGCCCTGGCAGTGCACAGTGTTCAGGAGAAGATGAACAGTCTAGGTTTAATGTAGTTCACGTGGCCACTCATGGGATCATATAATGGCCACTAGTTCACACCCAGTATTTGAGGGTAGGAGAAAACTGCCCGTGTCCAAAGGCGAGTGTAAGCCGGAAAGTGGCTGACTGGACCGCTGGGGGAGACGTTAGTGGGTACGTTTTGTAGGACCTCTAAGTCGTAGACTGCATGGGTCTCTTCTAAGGATATGGCAGTTTAGCGAGGCAAGGCGAGTAACTCCACTGTGAAGACTGACAGTGCCGGAATAAAACTAGGAAAGTTAGGAATGAGCGGTACAGAAGTAATAAAATAAAATAAAAGCCATGGTTTGAGCAGAACAACAAGCGCCAGTACAGGGAGATAGAACAGTCTTTATTATATTATAAGTGTCTGATTCTAACACTTTCATCTGAAATATGAACTATTTGATAAAAATTAAATAGATACAATAAGTTTGTTGAGCTGATTATGGGCCAACCTGACAATGAGCTTTATCAAAATTACATCTATCTCATTACTGTTCTCAATCTGCCTTGTTAAATAAAATTTAATTAAACTACCAAAATTTAACAATAATTTTAACAAACCCAAACAGGGTCGGATTTGAATGTAGATTAAAACAACATTGATCATCCAACAGCTGGAGTGGGTGTCTGTAATTGATGTTTCGCTTAATTGAAATATAGATCCCTCACCGACACCGGCCGCCAGCCAGACTATTGCTTTTTACTTTATAATTGCTTTAACCCTTATAAATTATTTATACAATAATACTGTTATCAATGAAACGGCGCTAGGACGCTTTACCAGTCTCTGCCCATCTTTCTTTTAACTGTAGCAAGTAAATAAAGGCTTTACTTTTAGCCAGTGTTCGGCTGCGAAGATTCACGGAGAGTTGCAGTTTGTTACTCTTGAGAAGGAGTGGCAGTTACTTCGCGAATATTTTGTCTTAATAATCAGTCCAAATAATTTGTATTTACATAATCCATCATAGCTCCTTAAGTAGAAATATTTAAAAAAATTTAATTTTTCAATTACTATTATAACCAGCAGTTTTTTAGGAGTCATCAAAAGTTCCACGTTCTTTTGATCAAATCAGCTATTTTTATAGATTTATAATACATCAACAATTGGTATAAATATATGAGCTATTGATATTACTTGTTATATTTTTGTGACTGGCCCACTGCTCCCGAAAGAGGTCTGTCTCCTACAGTGGCTGGTCTACTTTCGGCTTCTTTAAATTGCTGGTATAATGTTGAATCTACATTCAAATCGTCCCTGTTTGGATCTGTCAAAATTATTGTTTATTCTATTTTTTTCATTTGGTGTTTACCTACATGTCTCATTTTGAATGAATGGGCGAGTGGCACATTATTGGGTCAGTATTGTGAATGCCTGCATATTGTAAATATTGATATTGAAACAAGGCTTTGCAATGAAACCTTTGGCTGGATGAAGAAGTGTTAATATTGGGTTGGAAAACACAAACTCTTTTAGTATTAAATTCCGAATGAAATGTTCTAGCAGAAGCATGAAGACGTCACTGGGTCGGTAAAATATTCAAGAAAATTAAGCCTTGCCGCCTTCGGACCCGAAATAGTTTACTTAACAACCGGTTTCAGCTTTCCCCTTCGGTCAGAAAGAATATATAGTTGTATGCTAAAACCAGCGACCAAATATATTAGTTTTGTGCTAGAGGTTATTATTACTACACTTAGTGTTATATATCTCAATCTTATCAATTAATTCATATGCCAAGGTAAACTACCTTGAAATGAACTAACTCTTCATGGACCACAAATTATGCCTTGAATTTATAAGCGTACCATTCAACCTCTATCAATAAATCATATCATTACGTGTTTCATTAATTGGTTTCATTGTCATTGTTTATAATATTATTTTTTACTGCTATATAAGCCATTTTTTGGTCTTTTAATACATATTTATATACGTTTTTAGTACGTATAAGCCTGATTTTACAATTATACTTTACGGTTTATAATTTATAATATGAGTGATTTTAATTAGTATGGAGATAGTTTAATATAAGATTTTAACTCCCTCTAGAAAGTTGTAAAGAAAGATTGTGTAGGCTAATAAGTAATTTCATGTAGAATTGTGTAGGGAGATTTTGAGGGATTCTATGAGAGAACACATGTTTTGTTTCCCCAAATAATTTTGCTTATAAGTTTTTTCTAGCTTATTTATAAACTGTTCTAGTTGAATATATATCACAGAACCTGTTTGGACATTTGCGCATTTTATATGGTTTAATCTAATTTTTAATATCGTGAAACATGTTCTCATTACATCAAAAAATATGGCTTGTTATCTTTGTAGTTGAGGGTAACACCTTAGAGCTGCCAAAAATCTTAGTTATAAAGTAAAAATGTTTCTGAGAGACTACAAAAATTTATTCAATCATAATCATAATCAAGCTTCTTGAGTCGAAAGTAGCAATATTTGAATAATTTAATTTGGATAAAGCTAGTTGGGATCTATAACTGCAATACATACTATCGACTACATATCATCTTGTGGGCTCTAACTCCAAAGGAAGAAAGAAAAAGTAATTTATTTGTCACTCCCTCAATATGAACATGCGTTTAATATATTGATTTTTTTTCTCATGTTGTCATTCTCGAGTGTTAAAACTGGGACACAAACAAGAACAACACCATAACATTAAATTTTAATAATTCATTTAAATGCTTCACAAGAGCATATTAAATGTATGTTTAAATGTGTTTTATGAAGAAATTTATGAATGAAATCACTTGAAAAAATTACATGATTTTTTAGTCAGTTGAATTTGAGCTAACATATAAACATTGCTTAGAACAAAGAAGAATATTCACTTTAACCTACAGGAAATCACGTGACTAGTCGGAATGTCAGAAACTCTCCATACCGTTGTTCAACAGGTAGGTGGCCCTACGCCCGGCGAGATATGTACGTGGAAGTCGCCGGCTGAAGAGACAACCTCTTTGGATCAGGTCGCTATGATTTGTCACCGTTGAATAATGTATGTGGGATGGCGTCAGGAGGGGTTGTAGGAGGTGGGAGGGGAGGTCCTTAACAACGGAGGAGATAGCTCTCGCAATAAGTCTCAGCGATAAATCTAAGCAACACCGTAATGCTGCAATTTTGTCCTATCGGCCGAGAAGGATAGACTCGTTTTATGTCTCGCAATAAGGACTTGATACCTTCGCAAGGGCATCATGATTTTGACGGATATATTGCCGTCTAAGTATGAAGGGGCCGCTAACCATTTCGTGTTGTGGTAGGTCCTTGGTTCAAATCAAAACCACTTGACAGTATTGGAAATACATGCCGGCAATTAAATCCTTATATTTCAATCTACACTTTTGAAACAAATGATTCTTAAGATGTCTTATAAGATATCATTTTTTCAAATAAAATTTCATTCTGAATAATATAATTAATATCTGAAAAAATAAGGATAAATTAAAACTTATTAAAATTTATTAAATTAGTTAAAAATTACATAAAAAATAAGTATTTGAAATTTAGCTTGATAGTATAATCAGCTAAAGAATATTATAATCATTTTACAATCAATTTTAACCAGCAAACTTTAAGTTCCAAAACATGAAACATATTGAACCAATACTTGAATTTAATGGTCAAACATGATAGAAAAATATTTTTTAAAACTATAAATGGCCATACTTCATGTGTTTTTCATTATTACCATTTTTAGAATTATTATGTATTATATATAACATCAGACGGAAACAATAAATACCGAGCCACCAGAAACAAAACAAAACTAGCTTTGAAAAAACGAATTTAATAAAAGGATGTTTGCAATATTGTATGAGAAGATCTAATGAACTAAAAGTCCTGGTGGATGGAACTAAATGTGGATAGGTGGCGAGCAGTGGTTAAGGAGATACTGTTTTTGTTTATTTGCTATCTTGTAATTTATAAAAAAAATTATTCTCTCTCAAATAAAGATAATTGAATTTTCTACAAGAAAGATTCTATTTATTTTATCTCTAGAGTCCATAATTTACGAGGTAATTGCATTCAAAAATGAAGAAAATTGGCAAAAGTTACGTCAGCGCCAGTGGCTCAATGGCAATTACATTGTACCTACTTAATTTAACTAATGAGCGTTAATTATTGTATTGGTCAGGTAAATGAAAGAATGAACAATAACTTCAAGAATTTACATTTTTTAATAATAAAAAAGTAAGGGTACGCATATTAAATGCGTAAAACACAATATTATATGAATGGAAAATATACTCAAGTCCGCAATCATTTTGAATAACCCGGCTTCAATGGGAAATTTTCAGATATGTTAATTTCCATTTCTTGTTCCATTAAGATCTCCTCAACAGGTGGTGGACTGTCCAAGCAGTCTCCAAGGCAGTAGTGGCAGGTGGAAGTGCACGGGATTTTTCTACTTACACATTTGTTCCCACAGCAGTTGTATGACAGAAGATAAGATTTAATACTGCCTTGGGGGCATCAGGATCTGTCGTTTTGATAAACACTAAAATATGATCGATCTTATTTTTCCAACCACAAACATTAGGAAACATCTCATTTCCTTGCCCTCAGCCGAATCTGATAAAAAACCCGGTAGGTGTGTTGGATCGCCTATAGACTTTTTGAAACTTATTGTCGGCTAAACATATGCAAAGTTGAGTGACGTTGTAGTATGTGGAGCTCCATTTATATTCAAGAGCAACTTACGCCTAGCCTCGGGCATCTGCTGATGTGATGAGTTCGGGTTCTACTTCAAATACTGCATTTACACAATCAAATGACTTACGTCGCTTCAGCATTTTCAGATGGCAAAGTTTCCCGTCCTGTGGCAAGGTGATATTTTTTCACAATCAGAGAAGGAATGAGCAAATACTACAAAATGTATAAGGCTCTTTCACTACTGTTGTGATAAAAATACCTGAGTTTCTACATTTCTTGGCCTGGTTTGTATAATTATATATTTTTATCTCAAGGGGTTAAGGCCGTGAAAAGAACAAGTACATCTACATCATGTACAACAATAGTAAACTTGTTACTATCACTCAATATTTGATACAGAGCACTTTTCTGTGTCTTGCGCTTTCCTCAATCATCGCATAGGGAGAGAGGATAAGCAGTCAATAAATATTATAGGCATTGTTCTAGATCATCATTGCTACGTCTACAAGCAATCGGTTGGAATATATCAAGAGGGTCTACAGTCAGGCGGTATCGTGAAATTTGATTGAATATTGCATACTGCTGAGTAGTTGTGCTCCATTCATAGTTAGTTTCACATCAGAGAAATTTTTTTCAGACACCTTAATCATCTTTTCATTCCCGATTTCCCTAGCTGTGAACCAGATCCAAGAAGCTATTGATGAGGATTGTCCCTGAGGGGCTTGGCTCAACCCCTTGTTGTTTCTAACACCCCCTCCTATTATTTGTTCTATCGTAAATGGCGACCAACCCCTTATGAAAAAAGTTTGAATTAATTTACCCTTGTTTTTAAATAGTTGTTACCGGGAGCTTCACGCGTCGCTTCTTCAACAGATACCTGGTAATTTTCATGACACCTCAATATCCTCATCCAATTATCTCGTAAACTAAGAACTCTAAAGAATGAATAGCATATTTTTTTTTTTGGTAGACAACTTATTTGTCTTAAATTTAGTGGTAATTTTTACCATAGAACCAGTAGACTATGAGATATTGACATAAACTCAAAAAAGAGTGCCTTCTTTTGCAGATCCAGGCCCACAGTTCTCTGTTGGAAGCCAGTCCTTGAGGTCTTCCTCTTCCTCAGTTCGTGCTTCAAATGGCATTCTGGCCAACCACCATTTTAGCCACAGAGCTTCTCCCCCTCAGAATAAATCCAGTTTTTGAGTCTAGAGCCGCACCCTGGACCATTGACGAAAATGTAAAGCTAATGACGATATTACACAAATCACATATTCAGTAGATGGATTGAAGCGTCACAATCACAGGAGATAAGAATAGCCTTTGTCCACCTGAACTGCAAATGTAGCCATCACTATTTAAATCGTCACATGATTGTATGCTTTCAGTCGGTGGTCCGTACGGCTCAGTGGTCACCTCAGGCAAATGTTAGGTTACAGTCGCCTCCAATTTTTTTGATCAGAAAACCCATCTGTGAGAGAAAAGTTGACAATTTAAACCTCAGATTATTTTTGCCCTTGATAAAACTAACTAAATACATAATTTCCTCGAAATATTGACATTTTTTTGCCTGGACTCATTATTAAGTTCATTATTAACATCAGTGTTTGTTGATATAATCCTGTACAGTCTCTATGCTGAACTCTATCAATAATCTTTAAAAGTATACAATATTTTCTATTTGGGTCAGCTGTAAGATCGGAACAATGTTTAACATACTGGTCCAGTTCTCAACTCTGAAATCCGAGGAAACTAACTATTTCAAAATTAGCAGATCGCATGAGGATAACAGCCTGTGTTACTGTGATCTGCTTCAAAAGAATCAAATCATTAATACAGAGGACTAAAATTAAATATTATCGCCGTTCGTACCCTCTTAAAAGATATGGTGCAGAACGGGCAAAGACCATGATGAATGCCCACCTTATGATTTATCTTTAATAAACAACATATATTTGTATACTTAAAGGAGATATTTGTATGAAACGAATTAATAGACATCTTCTTCAACTTATTGTGGCTACTTATTCACCACGAATAAATAGAAGTTACCCTCTTCACGAAAAACACCCACCTACGTTTTCATATCTTATCAATAAATCTTCGGCGTCAGTTTAGAGAGAAGAGAATAGTTCTCGATCCCGACACTGCCGGAGCTTACTAGGGGCGAGAGTGTAGTAGCCCCGTGATTGGTCAATATAAAACCCTCTCTCATTCGCTGTAGGCAGGAATAACCGATATAAGAACGAAATTCTGAGCTTTTTTACAAAGTCGGAACCAGACACTTGAAGTGTCCACTGCTCTCCCTCTCACTTTCTCTCCCTCTCACTCTCTCTCTCTCTCTCTCCCTCTCTCTCTCTCTCTCTCCCTCTCTCTCTCTCTCCCTCTCTCTCTCCCTCTCCCTGTCTCCCTCTCCCTCTCTCTCTCTCTCTCTCTCTCTCTCCCTCTCTCCCTCTCTCTCTCTCTCTCCCTCTCTCTCCCTCTCTCTCTCTCCCCCTCTCTCTCTCTCTCTCTATACTGGCGCTTATTTAACAACCCCTGCAACTCTATTTCCTAGCCTTGCTATATTTTAGTCCGGCGTTGTCAGACTCCACACCTTCATAGTGGGATTATCTGCCTGGATTCTCTGCACATCCTTGGAATGGATCCCTTACATGAAGACGTTCTTTGGGGCCCTACAAAATGTACCTAGTAGTGTCTCCCCCCAGCGATTCGGACGGTTTTCGTCTACCTGCAGAAACCGTGTGAACTTTGTCGGTCATTACTAGACCACGTTAACTACTTTTAATACCTATCTTATACCCCTTCTCCTAAACATAATGCACTTTCGAGTAACACCTTGTAAGATGTTATCAGATCAATAAAAAAAAATGCGAATAAAGCTGCCCTCCAACTAGGCCTCTAGCAATGCTCAAAGCCCACAGGTTTATTCATTCATTTATTTCTTGACGCCAGCCGGGCAGTGGCCAGGTCGACGAGACCTTCTATTCGCTGGGCGTCCTCCACAAACTAAATAAGAAAGTTTACAAAGCCATGAAGGGATTGTCCACCACCCTGCAATATTAGACAGCAACAATATCGCAAATAAAGTGTTAAACAATATCCAAAGTTAGGTCGGTTCGATACATTTCGAAATAAAAGTAATTAAAAATATGATTGTCTAATTAATTTGATTTTAAATATTCGTAATTAATTAATAAAAATATGATATTCGCTATTTTTGATTGCAAATAGTTTATTGTGTTTATAGAACTATCTAGGCAACTAAGATTAAATAATTAAATCATTAATATATAATACAAAATGCTCCACTAGATAAGGGAAAACAGGATTAGTAGTCAATGTTCTTCAAACATTAATAAACGTCACAAAATAATAGGTTTTGTTTCTTAGCCAATTACAGCATTTGTTTGCTATCACCCTTCGAACATTTTTTCATAGTTTTTTTAAAAAGTTGCGATAAGGGGTTCGTACTAAAACCTCCGCGGTTTTATTAAACCAAGTCATGGTTTCGGATTTGGAATTTTTTCTTCTGTTCCACTGTTTAAACATAATTGATAGTTGATATCTATATCTATCTGTAATAGGGAACCTAATTTTGATATAATAGTGATTTTATAGGTGAGCATATTCTGCTATATTATATTGTTTTGATGTATGGTAGACGCTGACAGTAAATCCTGTGGATTTTTCATCACCCGTAAGAGATATTGACGAGGAAAATTTCGTACCCAAGCCATTCCAGCTAGTACTGCGCTGTCAGCTTTTATAGCATATGCTGTGGAGCAAATCAAAATCAAACAACTCTAAATCATCACTACATCAGCTTCCTTTGAACAGAGTTGCGAGGAGGCTGGGATGAAGTGTCAGCCCGCTGAAGCAACAAGTAAGTGAGTGCGTCGGACGAAGATTGAGCACCCATTGGGACCCATGGCCAAGGGGTTAACGTGTCAACAGACTGATTTTGACTTTTAAGGCCAGTCTCCGCTTAGATTATTAAGGCAATATGTTAGATTACATGAATATTCATCAGGAGAATACTCTTTTAAATTTACTTTTCTAATATGAAAATTTACCTTATACAAATTAACTAATTCGTACAAAGATCATTGCTTTGTTAAAAGGTTTTTTAGCCGACTAAAATGTTTGACATTCGTTGATGTAAGATTATTTTGATGTATGTAACACCTATTTAATAAATATACAAAAAAATAAAAGGTCATATGATCTGAAAAAAACTATATCCGAAGATAGTTCAGTTGCGATACCTTTTGAAAGTAAAATTATTATAAAAAGGTTATTCGATATTTTGGATCAAAAATACGTCACGGCGTTTGTAGAACCACTTAAAATAAAGATCCCCTTTTCGCAAAAAAAAACAATCGACAACTAAATCATTAATATATAATATATTTTTATTTATTTACCCCTTCTATAGCAGACGATCATTAAGGCGCACGGACATTATCTGAGAAACAAAGAGTTGGTAGTTAGACTTTTGTTACTTCAATCTCAACACAACCTCGTCTCTGTTGAGTTCTAGCTTAAGCGGTCTATATTCTCATTCTACTTCTGTTGTTTGGTGCCGGTATGGCGTGTGTATATTAAGAAATAATACGCTTTCTGTATCTCTAATGCTTCATTGATTTATTCTCAAGCATTTTTAACGGACTATGTCAGGCCGGTCGTCAGTTGATAGCCCGCCCAGCAAGTGACAGAGTTGGCATGAACTGGAACGCTTGAGAATGGTGACATAGTCCGTTGAAAACGATGGGGTGTAAATTAATAAAGCTGTGGACACACGGAAGTAGTTTAATTTCTGTTTTGTTCACTTTTCGACAATTTTGCAAGAAAACTGAGCATTTCAGTGTACCATATTTTCGCTTTCTTGCCTTCCACTTATTTAGGAGTGGTCCTATTATGCCCATTCTCACGATCCTAACACTATATTTAGTGACTACTCCACTAAGCGCCTTGATATCTGGCACCTCACACAAAAGTAAAGCTTGTTCGTCCACCAACAGCAGGGGGGCTGAGCTTACATGAACGTGGGCATGTAAAGGCTCACAGATCACTAGTATCGATTGTACTGGTTCTAGTACATCATTATTTTCATAATTAGGAGAGAAAAGACCAATGATTAGATTTTCTTATCTCTTATTTCGATGACAATTTTGTACCTGTCATTACTCTTCACATTCTTTTTGGTTCTTTTTCTCTTTTAATCATTCCATATTACTTTACAATTCAAAGTCATAGTCCGGTGCACTGTTATTTTGCATATTACTCTTTAAAAAATCATTACGTCATCTGTGCTTAATGCAGTGGATAGAATGTTTGAATTCTCGGAACATCTTCTCATAGCTTTCTATTTTTGCGATGTTAGGCTCACTGCCGACTACAAGAGGTCAGTAGTAGTACAAATGGTCAGTAGTTGTGTCTGTCTCGGCAATTTCAACTGTTGTTAGTAAATAGGCCAATCTTCGCTAGTTCAATAAAGCCTTAATAAGCTCCAATTCCATAAATGTACACATAATGAAACGAAATTACTTCAATGATAAGTAAAAAAAAAACGCGAAAAAAATAACTATTGATACATATAATATCATTAAGTGTCCGATTTCTATTCTGTCAATCACACTTTTATTTATTGTAATATCTCTCAAATTTTAATCAATGTGTTTCTAATGGAAGAAAAAACCCATACATTTTAATAATAAATAACTGTAAAGCTGTCTTGAGATATCTTTAAAGTTAGCGAAACGACCCATACTTTTTTGACGTTTAATTTATTTTTCTATTTATTTCAGCCGAAACGTGAACTCCATATTTCTAGATTTTTCGGAATATACCTTTAATAATTCAGAAGTATTGAATTAGTTTTACGACCATTATCGTAAACCTTTAAATTAAAACCCTATGTAACGTCTTTGCTGTCACTTGAAAAAAAATTAAAAGATCTGGTTTAGTAAGAAGTAAGGGGTGCCCTTTTAAAATAATCAGTTTGGGTTGATTTACTTAATAACAAATACACATATCATGTAATTCTGAAAGTTTAAAATTTAAAATTGATTTTGTATGATTGGTACAACTTTACTACTGCAATGCACACATATACACACAGAGTAGAAATTTCTGATATCGATTGACAGCCCTTCAGCTGTTTAAATGTAAAGTCTCTCCATTTCCATTAACAACTATCTTTGATATGTGGAATATTAATAATAATTTGTTGTTGATAGTAGACGGGCTATTTCAAGAAGGAAATATATAAAAAAGTTATTGTAGGTTGATGTATAAATGTACAGTGTACATTAACAACTAACTTTAAATACAGAAAGTTATTCTTTTATAGGTAATTTTTTCTACCTCTGTCCTGGGTCATGGGTTGCTGAAATAATTTTCATAATTCACTATGCAGTAGTCATATTGCTGTTATCTATTCCAATTTTAAATGTTACCTGTTAACTATTGATAATTAACAGCCTATGAAAAAAAAATACTTGCATGTTCTAAACGCAATATCTAATGACTGACTTGGATAATTAGATACCGGGGGGACTAAGTTCCGACCTCACCAGTAACTGCTTCTTTGGCTATTAATATAAAAATGGGTACTTCTTATATTACTAAATACTAATACAAGTGGGGCCAACCAGCAATAGAAAGTTGTCGTCAGTAGTTAACAGTTTGCTGATCTGAGAGAAAACAAAATTGTTATATTATTGAATCGACTTATAAATTTTAATTTTTATTATGTTATGGACGTATTAAGCAATTGATCATGTATATAAAATGATTGTATAATGTGATCGACATAATAATATAGTTTCTACCCGAGGTACTCATATTGCTTGTAAACCCTGGAGGTTTCCCATATTTTAAGCAAAGAGAGAGCTTCATTAATTAAACCAAATATTGTCTTTTAATCAAAGGAACTTGTTTGAGTCATAAATTCACTTGCAAAATATGAGAATATTAAACACTTTCTAATCACGGATGAAGTTAGATTTAATATTGCGAACTCTAAAATTCATGTTTATAGTTTTAAATTAAAAAAAAAAAAATAACGCTAAATAATTTATTTTAAATCCACGAAAAAGCTTTTTATAAATTTATGTTTTATCAAATATGTTTAAAATATATTATATAGACTCTACCGTAAGAAACTGAGAATGTATTAATGAATGAACACGTCTTCACACGTCTTCTCGCTAAGGCACTAGTTTAATAATTATAGCCCAAAAATGATAGACAGATCTTGGAATACTTGAGTCTCGGCCCAGTCGTTGCCTCTAACTGGATCACCACTTTCGACTCAGTAATTACGAAATTGACTAATCTCTTTAGTGGGTCTGCTATAATAATGCTGTGCTCTTTTTTCTTGTTTAGGTTTCATAAATCTTTATTTTAAGAAAATTATAATATGCCCTAAAGCAATAAATAGTTGTGATAAAAGTTCGCGTTTATCCCATAGCTACAAATTCACATTTACTCCCTTATTCCTACCATATTTACAATCTACATTCATACAATACAGACAGGCCTGGTGGAGAAAGACCCAAGGATTGATAGATCCCCCAATTTCTTTGGTTATAATTAAATGTTTATTAAATTATCCGTGAACTCTGTTGCACCTTACGGGCTCTCCTCTTGGCCCCGTAATCGTTTTTGTTATTTTTATGTATCTGCTGTAATGTAAATGTAAATCATTGATAGTGAAATTGTTTGATGGTAAAATTTATTAAACAAGCCATTTTATAGGATAGTCAGTCATTCCGACGAAAAAAAATAAATAAAATAATAAAATAAAGTAAAGACGTCTTGATGATTAATGGAAAAGAAAAAGGTCATGAGTTACAGCGGCAGATAAGAGAAGACTGAAATATAAGAGAGTGACTCAGTTAAAGGGCAAAAACGAAACGAAGAACATCTCTTACTGCATCGTCACGCCTTACCATCCTGCGCCGGGAATTCTCAAACGTACAAACCACGTCGAGCATGTAAAGATCATGCAAATTACTAGTACTGGATTATTTTCGGTGAATCTATCATTATTATCACACATGTATTTGAGACTGGGACAGAAAGGTTCTTGGTTCAAGTCCAAATACTGCAATTATATTTTTTGTTTAGGTAATAATTACTCAATTGCATAAGCTAAAGACTAAGTAACTTAAATAAAAAGCTTATTTGTTGTAGTTAACATAATGATAATGTTTTTTGTACTTATTTATGGAGGACTTAAGAA
This sequence comes from Acanthosoma haemorrhoidale, assembly GCA_930367205.1. NCBI lineage: Eukaryota > Metazoa > Arthropoda > Insecta > Hemiptera > Acanthosomatidae > Acanthosoma > Acanthosoma haemorrhoidale. Next base: position 134,832,898 of record OV884011.1, read on the forward strand.
TTGTATTAACCCTTGCCATACATTTTTTTAATTAATAAAATTAATTAATCTGAAATTGTTATTATACTTTTGGTACGAAAAATTAATCCATGTTATTGTTTATTGGTCATAAAAAGTGTTTGCATTATATGAGGCGTTTTCAAGATCAGAGGAAAGAGGTATGCTCGTATACATGTTTCCACTCATTTTTACTTATATTTAAGTAAAGACAGTTAGCAGATTTGTTGCGGTAGATGCGGTGGTTTAATGTTTGTACGCTTTATTTAATGTTTAATGGATCGCGCTGAAATAAAAAATTATGATAAGAGCATATATAAGTTCGATCCTTTAGAATATAACGTGCACGATAAAGACGTGGAAAAAAGAGGGAATTGGTTTTCCCCATCTCTCATGCAATGGTTAGATTATCTTCTCTACAAAATCTGTAATTACTAAAGGATGCACGAGAAACGATGCAGCGTGATTTTAAGGAGCCATAAATCAAAGAGGTTACAAAAATTAAATAAATTTTTAAATGTTATATGTAATATGGTTGTCCAAACAGTTAAAATAGTTACAAAATTACAGTGTAATTCTATGCCAATATTTCGAAGTGTAGGTTCATTTGAGGTCTAATGTAACTGCTATAGAATTTTCTAAAATGAAAAGAACCATATACCCCGGAGCTACATTAAAAACAGTTTGTTTTCAGCGGAATTTTTTCTTTGTATAACATGAACGAGTATTTGTATTTACCGATACGTTGAACTCTAAAGAGCATTTTCAAAATATACCTTGGACAGGTTGTTTTGTTGAAATAACCAATAACCAGTTGTTCCCTATCTCGTTTGACAGATTGCTATTAAACCAGTGGATCACAATGCCTTCCTGAATTAAAAGCATTCCTGCCTAATTACTGGATATGCGTAGATTATACATCTGTATAACATGTATGACATATCTGTCGGGACAGTAGCATCACTAGTTAAACCCTTAATCTAAAGGGAGCCTTATATCTTTGCATTATATTAACTATACACAATTCCGTCATTGATATTCACAGCACATTTTACGCTTGGGATTTGTGACCTTCAAGTGTGAGGCAGGATTCTACCTGCTCAGCCCGTACGTACCCTTTGGCAGGTGTTCCAGCAAAAAACAGTCAGTAACGGTTAGACTCAATAAAAACAAAAGAACTTATAGTGTGTCATTTGATGTAAAGATATGTTATTTGGACTACTCGTGGTTAGATAGCAAGTATTAGATCTCGATTTGGACGTACAACTAAGAAAATCATACTGTATTATAAAGATTATCGAAATTAAACACAAGTGTGATTCAAATCCAGGTTCCTGATTTGCGTTTAGACACCGTTACCGTCTAGGCTATCCAGTAAATCCCCTGTTCTATGGGATCAGCAATTAAAAAAAAAGGCGAATAGCCTGTTTGATTTCGCTATTATTGTGCTGAACTGTAATATTTTCTCATTACCCGGTTAAATGTGTCAATTTTTTTTTTGTTTAACAAACTATAAAGATGATATAATATTAAATTTCAAAATAATCATTTATCAATGTGATTACATACTAAAAGCAATAGTCATTATTACTATATTTATATCATGATTAAATTTATCCAATGGATGTTTTTCTATTACCTTGACAAGAAGCTGAGTATCAATTTTATTTTTATCATTTATAAATATTATTATTTATTTTATGTCTAGAAAATGAAAAATATAAATATTTACTTTGCTTTCTAGTTGGCAAACCCTTTGAAGAACATTGGCATAAAGAGACAAAATAACAAATTATCGTAATTGTTTTTCTTAAATGACCTGAAAGAATAGTTGAAAGTTCTTGAAAGGGTGCCTTATTGATGAAAGGTAAAAATAAATATATTTCTGCAATATAATACTTAATAAGATTCTGATAGCTCTATGTCACTGGTAGATGATACTCCCAGACTATGTATGCACAAGCACATTTTGACTTCTATGTGAATATCGATATGCTTTAGTTTGGCTAGGAGCTTAAAACTTAAAAAGTATGGAATTAGTTAGATGGTCTATGTATATATCCAGGGTTTATCTAAAGAAAATGACCCTCCTCCACTCTTTCAAATTCCAGACCAAAATGCATTGCGACGATATCTTGATAACAAACAAATTACGGCGGCTTCTTTTCAGAGTATAAGTGCCCATTTGCATTTCTTCAAAGAATAGTTTCCACGAAGTTATTTAAATGGCAAAAAAAAAATCGCAGTAAATGATATGCGTTCAATGAATCAATTAGTCAGAATAATTAATGTCGGAAATCTTTTCTGCTCTAGTCTTTCCTTTATTAAACATCTTAATAAACCTCTTTTATACATAAAAGTAATACTTTTTTTAAATTTTATTCCTGGTAAATGCTAAAAAAGTATATTTAAAAAAAGGTTTTTAATTCTTTTTAAAGGTTAATTCATTTTATGACTGAAAACGTCCTATTTTATCTTCTGTTTTTTTCAAATTAAGTATTCTGAAGACGAGAATTTAACTTTAAGTTTGAAAAAATAAATGGAATGCCTCTCAAGGATAACAAACAACAGCCTGACTTTAATTACTAATCATTCTCCCTTTAAGATATTTATTTGGATAATAAAGTATAATAAATTTGTAGCGTCAAATTAATAATTTTCTATCCAGCTTGATTGATGTATATTTTCTTTAATCCTTAATTAATAATTGTTATAAACACTCCTCCACATAAACATAAAAAATAAAATAAGGGGATCAGCACTGGCTATCGGGTGCAACTCTCGAAGCCTTAAGGAATCACTTAAATAAAATAATAAGAGCTTAAATCATTTGGGATTAGACAACGATAGAATTTCCTCAAGGGTCAAATCAATTAATGGGCTATAACTACTTAAAATTAATATTACTAAAATTTATGTGACTAGCTTTCCAGTATTACAGTAGGTGTCCATGCTATGTCAAATTTCGACAATTCAGCCAGGATAATGTCATCCTCTTCCACTCATAATGTCAAAGTTTTGATTATAATAATTATTATTATGTAGTATTTTGGGTTATTTACTGGTAATCTAAGCGATAATATAACAATTTATTATTATGTAACTATTAATAATTCATCATCATCATCATTCAAATAACGGTGAAACTAAAGAAAGTTATAATATTGAGCATGGGTTCACTAAGGAGGAATGCCTGTACCCTAAATCCCAAACGAGACTGAACACCTGTTGTCCCAGGTAGTTCAATTTTATCAGATGTGCTAATGAATGAAGCTTTCTTCGGCCGGAAGAAAGATAACGGCTTTTGTTTTCTACCTCATGGGTTTGGCTGAATAGTAGTTTAATGTTATTTAATTAAATATTATTTTTGTTTTCCCAAAGGGTTTTATTTGATTTCATTGGAAGGGTACCTTCAACAGTATAAACAGGTTTCTTCAGGAGCTGTAATAGGTACTCATAAACTTCACTACTTTTTAAATATAAATAATAAATTAAATTACAGCTATAATAATTAAAATTAGTTACTATTTTAAGAAAATATACATTGGAATGTTAAATATCAATATTATAGTAATATTAGCTTATGTCGAATATAAAAATGGATTTGAAGATAAATAAATAAGAAATTACTATTTCAGTAATATAAAATATATAACAAATATTGGAATAGAATTTGGTGTACTAATGTTTATGAAATTAAATTTATGATTTAAAATGCAAGAACATTGGTGTAAAGTGTTTTTTATCTTGAACTTGGCTCAAGGTTTCAAATAGATTCAAATTGATTATTATTTTCATTTTAGGGCATTCAACAGTGCACAAGTACGTGATGCATCACACAAAGGTTTTCGTTACAATTTTTATTTTAGTTTTAATCTCCAGACTTTTGGAGACATAGAAATCACTATGTAATTTAATCAGAACATTGAAATCACGTATTTGATAGCTTATACCGATATAATATATTTAGTCATGTCTTTAAAATATCAAGTAGGACCTCATGTAAAATGTCATCGGTAGTTTCGTCCTTATACAAAATGGCTTCACGGCTCCATATGTGGAGTAAACAATGGAAATTTAAATGTACTTAATAGCCATTGATAATTGCATAGTAACGACCGATAAATGCTTCAACTTAGCAGGATAGTAATACGTTACCACTACACCGCATACAGAGAGACTGCATTGTATATAATTGTACATTATAAATGGCAGGAAAAGAAGAATATATCTTGCTCAAAAAGCTCTTCAAACCCGAAAATTAGTGGATTGGATTCCCGACAAGGGGGGTAGCAGCCAACCAAGAAAGTAGATTTTAGGTTTTGTACCCCGTTTACCTAAAATGCTCCTTCTGGGGAAGAATTTCAAAAAATGTCTATACCTGGTCAACCCATTTTATCCATTTCATTTTTTTAAGTTAACAATATTAATTTTTTTAGGTATTATATTTCTCTGATATTTGTAAATATGATAGTATGCTCAGTGTGTTTAAATGACTATAATTCGTGTTTGCGTTAACTGTTATATCTTACAATACGTTAATTGCCCTGTGCTTTGTATCATTGTGTACAAGTAATACAGCCTGTGTGAAATTCATGAATCCGTCAGTACATACATATTCACTGGCGAATCGAATAAATTCAGTTTGCATCTCGTCTTCAGATGCCTCAGATGTCAAAAATTAGTGATTCAATAATTTTAGGAAACTTGTACAATTGTTTTTCTTCATTCGGCTACTGCTTACTTACCCACAGAGCCTTAAAGAAATCCTGACCTACTTGACATTATTGTACATACAGTATGAAATAAGTATAGCTTATTCCTCAATCACATTGTTTGTTGACCGTTCCTCCTATCATATCTAAATACTCCTCACTCTCTCTCGCATCCTTATTACGAATTTTCCTTCCCTGTCACTGTTTGGGCTTTTTTTTATCTACCTTTGAGCTCCTATCTCATTCTATTAAACTCGGAAGCTTCCCTTCCTCAAAACATTGCAAGCATGGTCTCCAAACCCTCCCCCCCAAACCTCTAAATCAAATCCGATCCGAAAATAAATAACATGAATAATTTTCTGTGACTATCATAGATCTTATGTGATGCAAACATCAATCCCTAATAATTTGGGGGCAATCCTAAATCCGGACACCCAACGCAGTGACAGCCAAGTTTTGCCGTTATTTAAATTTATATTTTGCTACATTAAGATTTATGTTTGTCTTTTGTTTGGGGCTAGTGCATTTCATAATAGTATAAGATTATTTTTATAATGTGAATATTGGAAGTAAATTGATTTGAAACTATTATACTATATTGAAACTATACCAGCAATCTTTAATTCATACCTATCTTCTCATTCTTGTTTACTCAGGTTCATCATGAAAAAATCCTAAGACAAAAAATGTATCTCATCCTCTCAGATGGAGAAAATTCTGGCGAAGTAGGATATTAACTCTCCTACAGTTTCAAGCATTAATAACCAATATCTTCAAAATTCCATGAAAAATTAACGAACATTTTTATCTTACAGAGCAATAGCTACTAATAAAAAGTGATGGCGAAGGTACTGAACAATTGATTAACTATTTGTAACAAGGCAATTGTAAAAAAAAAAAAAAATAACTTAACTCAATGCAACTATTAGTAAAGAAAACAGGACTTGTCAATAGTCTAATTGCAAAATATGACTGATCAGAACAGATTAAAGAGTGAAGAAATGTGCTAAATAGTCCATAGGGGTCATGCCCAAACACCGTTAGAGATCTTAAAATCATTTTTTAAAAAGCTCAAGCTAATTGACCACGCTGTGAAGCCCTCATAGTGAAGTTACAGTTATCCCATCACACCTTTTAATGAGCAATCACAGTTGCCGTTTTAATATCACGGTGAAACAACTAGCGATGATTCGTTTAACGATTTATTTCACCATCGCATCAACGTTTTATTGGGGCAGTTGATTGATTCATCAGCTCATGCAAATTCTTCCGACTCCGTCATTATCTACCGTATCATTTATAAATGGTCTTCAAACAATATCTTGGCTCTCTCGTTTTTCATCTTGACCCTTGGTTATAGACTTATAGGGAATGCTTGTTTCTTACTTTCCTTAAGTAAATGAAATTAGCAGCTGAACTATAAACTCGGCTGAGCGTTATCACTTGGAACTGTCATGGAATCAATATTATGGCCATGAAATTTATTTACATCAGCTGGGCGTTGTTGTCTGGTCACTTATCATCAAAGGCAGGAGAAGTAGTTCGCTTTTGTTTAGCAATTGAAGAATTACCAATCTTTCTTGATTGCGTTCCTCCGTTTTCTAAAACATTTATTCACTTAATGAATTAGTTGTTAACTGATGTAAAAATATTATAGGTAATGAAAAATAATAAAATCTTCTTTGATGTAACTATGGGAAAAATGGTGAGTGTGCTAATTGAGTATTTTATTATACTTACATTGGCTTCCTTATGCACGTGAAATAAATTCACTTTCGGTCTAAGGATTTCAACTCAGAATATTTTGATGCTTCCGCTTATACACCACATAAAATGCCTTTAGTATATTTTTAATTTTTTTAGTGACAATATTCTCAAAAAAAAAACAAAGGAATTTGAGTCGATGTTCTCGTTTTAAGATTAGTGAAAGGAAGATTCTAAAAAATATTTTATCAGATCTATTTATGGGCAACGAGGAGTCTGTGGATGTTAGCACCCTCGGTAGACTCTCACTACCTTCCTGATTCCTGCGCCTCCTTTAGGCATTCCACACCCTATATCCTTCTCATACATCCTTCAACCTTCAAATGGGGGACTCCCCTTAGTAAAAGGCACTCATTAGCCCAAAATAATTTTCCTTTATTTTTCCCACATCCTATTTTTATAAGTTTAAGAGCTAAGGAAAAAAAAAAAAAAAAAAAAAAAAAGCAACGAGGAGGGAGAGAAAATTTAAACAACACTGCTATAAAAATGACATTGAATATAAGTATTCGTCTACTTCCAATTGTTGAATCCAAAAACCTTTTACCCACGCACCAGTTTGGTTTCCGCCAACGACATTTCACTGCTCAACAAGGCCTTCGCGAGAGTTCCACAGGGCAGTGTCCTGGGTCCCATCCTCTATAACCTATACACCGCTGATGTCCCCTCTACTCATAATACCTTCCTGGCCACATTTGCAGATGACACTGCAGTCTTGTCATCCCACCCAGACCCCGACATATCATCCCATAACCCTCAAAAACACCTTGACGAGATCGAGTATTGGTGCAACCAATGGCATATCAAAGTTAATGAAGCAAAATGTTACCACATTACCTTCACCCTTTGTCGCAAGTCTTGTACAGTAGTTTATTTTAATTCTATCCCTCTCCCTGTATCCGAGACAGTACAGTACTTAGGCTTCCATCTCGACAAACGGATGACCTGGAACCCACATACGAGACTAAAAAGACAAGAACTAAACAGACGCTTTGGACAACTATACAGACTACTTCAAAGGACATCCCATCTCTCAATAGAAAATAAATTACTGATCCACAAAGTTATACTTTAGCTAATCTAGACATACAGAATAGAGCTATGGGGGATAGCGAAAAAGTCGAACATCAGGCGTATCCAATCTTTTCAATCAAAAGTCCTGAGAACAATAGTAAATGCCCCTTATTACGTTATTAACATACCATATTTACAATTCATCATTCACTCGCTCATTCATACAATATTTACAGACAGCTCAGAGGCCTCTTAAATCTACATGCTAAAGAGAAAGCGGGAGCATTAACAAAACCCTTCATAACGATCTTAATATACCCTACATTCTTGTACTCATCCCTTCCAAGTTTATGAAATTCCACAGTAGCCTTTCCAACCACCCTAATCCTGTAGCACACTCATTGCACTGCGCCATTCATCCGTAAAATCCTCCTCGGAGACTGAAACGGCAGTGGCCTCGTGACCTGCTATAAACGCGTGACAGTGGGAGTCCTGGCAATGGCCAGTTTCTCCAATAATGTCCTGAGCGTCTATGGCTCTCGCGCTCTTGGTCAGCCTCCACTGGCTTGTATCCATTGACGCGGCTGACGGAGGAGCGTGGGGGACTTCCCAAGACCCCGCTTTCTCTTTAGCATGTAGATTTAAGAGGCCTCTGAGCTGTCTGTAAATATTGTATGAATGAGCGAGTGAATGATGAATTGTAAATATGGTATGAATGAGAGCATTTATCTTAATTACTTATTGCCTAATAAAAAAAGGCAGATTGTAATTTTAGCACAATAAAGGATTAATAATAATATAATATAAGTATTATTAATATAAGTAATAATTCTTATTAATAAGTCTTATTAGTATAAGATGGCTATAAAATAATAATAATTAACTGAACAATTATAAACAAGAATATAAGGTAGAACTAAATAACGATCTGGAGATTTATGAAAGAATCCGCATATAAAAAAAAATTATCTATAGTTAATCCATACGGGGAAAATAACAAATGGATGTAATAACAAAAGTTTTTTATAACTTATTGAAGAGAGAAATAAAAATTCGAAAAAGGTGTACCGGCAATAAATTGATGATTAGTGAGGGCTTCTCATTAATAACTAATTTACTGTGTATTATGCATTTGTAGATAAAGAAATGCAAGCAATCACAGATTACTTATATCAATTGAAGTTAATTAGGTCACAGCTAAGCCATTCCCACTGTATTAGTTAACTAATAGATGCTGATACTTTTTAAGGTTAGTAAGATATAGGAGTAAGACAATAAGAGAGGTTTAAGACTTCCATTCGTCACAAACAGTGGTGATGGACAACATTCACATTCCGACGTTGGCTCCTTTTTTAATTATAAGTTTGTTTTTATTAATAGTGAGGAAAATTTGGCAGAGCTGTGTTAATACACAGGAAAACAAACCGTAGTCATAAATAAGTACCACCCCTCTCCCTCATCGAAGTCTGTCCGTGAGGTTTTTCTAGCTCTAGCCAACTTCCCCTATAAATCCATTGCTACGTTCTCAAATGCCTTTAGCTTTTTTGCTTTTCTTTTCAAATACAGAGCTCCAATAGGAAGGAAGTTTTCGATATTGCTATAAATAGTCAGTAGGCAATAAATACCGTTCCCCGAGCTAAAACTAATCCGGTCTTTAATTATATAAAACCTGTACAGAAAATACCTGTTAAGATTTTACTTTTTTTTACTTCAAGAAATATGTGTGATCGAGCAAATGAAGTAATTAGCATTTTAAATATTTATTATACGAATAGACCTGTGAAAGTCAGTTGGGTAATGCCAGCTTGGGTGTGAAGGGCAGTGTAATTTAATGTTATTATAACATGACCGAATAACATTCCCAGGCAATAATTATTATAATGATCCTCATGATATATATATATATATATAGAGAGAGAGAGAGAGTGAGAGAGAGAGAGAGAGAGAGAGAGAGAGAGAGAGAGAGAGAGAGAGAGAGAGAGAGAGAGAGAGAGAGAGAGAGAGAGAGAGAGAGAGAGAGAAAGAGAGAGAGAAAGAGAGAGAGAGAGAAAGAGAGAGAGAGAGAGAGAGAGAGAGAGAGAGAGAGAGAGAGAGAGAGAGAGAGAGAGAGAGAGAGAGAGAGAGAGAGAGAGAGCGAGAGAGAGAAATGTACTTTTTCTGTTTATTCATAAATTTAAAGTGTGGTTCTCGCTTACATTGTCAAGTTAATTATGCACAAGTTTAAGAAAAAATAATCAGTCTCTATACATGACACAAATTTTACTATACAAGAGTTTAAAGATATATAAAATGTTTCTTGTTTTTATTCAAACCAGGAGGATAATTAATGGAAACAAAATAAGATTCCCTGTTGTTTTATAATTTCGTTTCAACAAAAATTATGATCAGTCTAAATCGGCCGCAATTAATATCAGAAATTTGAACTATTTTTCTAATTGTCTACTAAAAAATATCACAATTCTATTTTTCACATATTTTATTGATTTACAGTTTCTTCTAAGTGAGTCAGATTTTACCCTTTGTAACTAAATGTTGCCTTCATTCTTCCTGTTTTAGTACCTAATTTACCTAAGATATTCCTATTAAAATACGTCGCTCGGAGTCTACCCTTTTTACTACGTACATTTATACGTACATTGGTTGAAAATACGTTAAAAAAAAAACCTGTTAATGATTCATTTTTAATCAAACTTGTATTAAATCATTAAAAAAAGTATCTAAAATTGGGATAGTCAAAGTAGCTCACACCTGCTTTGAGATTGACGTACATTAAAGATTTCTACTAGACAATATTCAATGCAGGGTAAGAAAAACCAATTTGTAGTTATACTTCTTTATTTGACGTGAAAGATCGCCGCTGCCAATTGGGCATATTTAATCAATAATAAAACTCTCAGTATAAGCCCACACACAGGCTGACAGTAAATACGCAGCCGACTCTCTAATTAACATTGAAATTAATCAAGAGAATGATAATCCCTTGTAGCGATCTGTGCATCAATTAATTTACATCAACTACAATGATTAGGAGAGCTAATATCTTCCTTTGGGTGGTGCAAGCTGGGAGGCCACGCCCTGGCTCATTGCCGCATCCTTCAACTCGAGCTCGTTTCAAATGTAGATATGAAATATCTGCCTAAAGTAGAGTAAATTAGTAATTATTGTAAAATATAATTGGAATGATAATCAAACTGTGTGTCCCTCAACCAATCTAGAAGCGTAATATTTCGTCTTGAAGTCCCGTTTGATGTCACAACATAAAGAAAATGCGAGCCCTGTCCATCAAATTGATGTTTCGATAATAATTAATTAATCAACCAATCTACAAAAATAATTTATCTATATTTCATATTTAGTAGGATAAAAAACATTTATTAACACTTCGAAGAACATATTCATATCTTATATGTGTTGGGACTTAAGAGGATATTAATTGCAAAACTGTATTCAAAGTTGCTTTCTTAACTTTTTCACAGCTACGAATGCTAATAGACCTAAAATATCACCCTTGAATTTTTAATTATATTTTCAAATGCAAATTTAAACACATTTATTTCTAATATTTACACAATGAATATAAACATAAAATATGTATATATTGTAACAATTTTTTTACCTGTGTTATTTTATTTATTTATTTTTCTTCATTGACATTCCTAACAATTACCATAGTTAAGACATGAGTAAAACTCCTCGTCTGCTTTTTATTTCTAAAAGCCTTCTCTTCTTCATCTCTCAACAATATAAATCCCGCACGTCATGGAATCTAACGGGAAATTGCTAGTTTTACTGTTTCTATTAATTCCCTATTAAAATAGTTTTAAAATTATATTCCCCATATGGAATAATTTTTATCTTTTACTTGAAGTCTTCTACATGCTTACAATCGTTTGCGAATTTCGTTCACTTCTGTTAGTTTGCATTTTTGTTCAACATTATGTTGTTTACTCAATTTTAACCACATATATAAACAGTATTATTTGAGGCTTTAATTCTGAAAACCACAAGTTTTTTCAAAACTATCCTTTTTCATTTTCTTTTCAAATATTAGGCTTGTTCTATAACCTCCTTGGGCGATGCTGGTAAAAATCTTCTCCATTCCGTCCAATAACGACTACAAAAGTGCATCCACGTGTCAAACCATCAGGGTTGTTTGTTACTACAGTAAAATTTTTAAAAATGGAGCGAACTAACACAACCATTTTTTTTTAATTTTACTAATAAGTCTTTGAATGTGATAAATACATTTACTATGAACAGGTATTATGAATAAAACTACCGGGAATTTAATATTATTTAGAACAATTATAAAATGGATTTCAATTTAATCACAACAATGGCCTTAATTCTGTCCCACTTGGATTTTGAAGTTTCCTTTATATTAGTGAGCTAGCTGTCCTTCCAATCTACTTATTAGACAAGTTGTGTTGAGCGACTGAATATAGGACGGCTCTGAGCCAGGCCGAGATTGTGGCCCAGCCTTGGAGTATGAGGTAAGGAGAGCAGGTGGAGAACTGGTCCAGGCCAGAACTGGAGCCACCTGCCCGTACAGTCCCTTCCACTGCCTCCTCCTTCTTCTGTCCCAAGAGGAATTCCAAATTTGATTGTTATCTATTGGCCTGAATCCGCGTGGGCGTAGGTAGACAGCTCTTTTAAGACATCGCACACACACCGACGTTAAATTATGGAAATCACGTCGGGTAAATTTTGGACATTTAGTCACAAACATAAATCCTCGTATCGCCAAGCGAGATATTACTATTTGAATTTGTAACCGGACAAAAAAATATGACAAACAAGTTTTTTAACATGGAAACTTACTGTTGCGAAGTATTCTCAACGTATCCGGTTCACGATTCAACTTCAGAGCAGAGGAATGCCAAAGTTGAGTTATCTCCTTGTAACGTAAGGGATGTTTAACTCTAGTATTATTTTATAATTTTTTCATTTTTTAAAATTTAATATTTTATAAGTGGAAGAAACTTGGCCCATTGACGGTAGAGTTGTGATCCCGCGTCCCACGAAGTACGACTATCGTCGGGCTGACTGGGACCTATATCGATCACAACTTTACCACCAATTGCATACGGTTCCTGTTCTCCGCAGTACAGAGGAAGTGGATCGACAGGTAGTTTTCCTGACCGAGGTTATCGTCGATGCAGCTAACACAGCTGTCCCAAAGTTTAGCCCGAAGCCACCCATGCTACAAAAACCACCAGACCATATTCTTCGACTTATTGCATTACGCAATAATTGGAAAAATAACTGGTATAGAACAAGGAATCGTCAGGCCAAGAAAGTTGTAAACTCTCTTACAACACAAATTCGTGGCTTGATGAGGAATTGGAAGACGGCAACGTGGCACGAACGGCTACATGGCTTACATGGCGATTTCCGTAAGTTTTGGAAGCTCCTAAAGACTACCACCAAGAAGGACTCAGGTGTCCGTCTTCATGACGGAGACACCCTGTACACATCGGAAGAACAGGCTAAAATATTGGCCGACCACTATACCGCAGACAACACCGCTAGGACAGGTAACTACCACGAACCTCAGCAGCTGAGGACAGGTCAGAACTATATGTTTGTCTCCCCGAAGCAGCTTAAGGCGATTCTTCGCCGGTGTCAGGGAAACCGAGCACCAGGGGGCGACGGGATACAAACGGTATTGCTGAAACAGCTGCCGAGGAGAGGGATTGCCCAACTTGTTAACCTGTACAATTCATGTATCAGGTTGCGATACTTCCCGACAGCGTGGAAACAAGCTATCTTGTTCCCGCTGCGCAAGCCCACAAAGAGAGGCGACCACCCAGCCCACTATCGCCCGATCAGTCTTCTCCCTCACATGGGGAAGATTCTCGAAAAGATAATACTAAACTACCTGAAGGGGTTCTGTTCGGAAAATGCTATCATTCCGTATGAGCAGACAGGTTTTCAGGCTCATCTGAGTACAGAACATCCGCTCGTGAAGGTACAAACGGAAGCCACCCTTGGTATCAACAAGAATACAGCAACTGCTATGATCTCGTTGGACTGCACACAGGCTTTCGACTCAGTGTCCCACGGGATGCTGTGCCGACAGCTTTGTGACTGGGAATGCCCAGAGCAGCTATATACCATGTTGGTTTCGTTCTTGAAGAACAGATCGGTGAGGGTACGGGTGGGTGATTGCCTCTCTAACCCATTCCCTCTGACTTGTGGAGTTCCTCAAGGAGCGGTTCTATCTCCGGTTCTTTTCAGTATGTACACATCTGAAATTGTTGGGACAAACTATCAGAAAGCTACTGTAATCGCTTTCGCCGACGACATTGCGGTTTACAGCAGCAGCATGAGTGCACAAAGAGCTCTTACACACGCCGAGTCAGTTTGTAACGTTATCAGTGACAGACTGGGCATGTTAAACATCAGCGTAAACGCCGGGAAGACCGACTGCGTAATCTTCTCCCTCCAAAAGGGGAAAAAATCCTTGCCAAATTCGTATAGCGTGGGAGGGCAAGAGAGCTCACCAGCTTTCTCAATGCACTATTTGGGTATAAAAATGGATAGGCATCTCCATTTCTCTACTCATTTTAGTAATAAAATAGAAAAAGTACGACAAAGGTCTTACCGGCTATCGCACTTGCTAACTTCACCTAACCTGTCGCTTCGTCTTAAATTGATGATATATAAATGTGTCCTCCGGCCAGCTCTGCTGTACGGTGCCCCACTATTTACCCACTTGACTGACAATACAGCCAAATGTCTCCAACACTTCCAGAATGGAATCATGCGAAAAGTGGTCCGACACACCTCTTTCGAGAGGTTGAAGAACGCTGACCTGCACCCGTTGCTTGGTGTGCCGTCGGTGGGTGAGTTCATCCGCCGGAGACACATTAAGTTTTTTGACTCGTTGCAGCACCTGACAAATCCAGTGTTTAACACTATGACCCCGCCACCCCTCCCGCATCGATGGCAACAGACTGTCGGGGAAAAATTATGATAAGAATTAGTATGTAAGTTAGTTTTAAGGTTGATCAAAAAGGTGAGCCCCATCACCTTATTAGTCAGTTTCGTCAAGTCACGTATAATTTATGTCATTATACTTGTTTATACATTATATAATTTCTATAAAATAACAAAACCTGTATATAATGTAGTGATGCTACAGGAAATACAAAATAATTTGTAAATAGATTCGCCTGAGGATCTATAATTATATATAATTATCTGTAAATTTAAAGGGGCTATGAAGAAAAAAAAAAAAAAAAAAAAAAAAAAAAGTATTACCTGAATAGGGGTCTCCCCTTAGTGAAAGGCACTTTCCAGCCAAAAATAATTTTCCTTATTTTTCCCACATTCCTATTTTTATAAGTTTGAGAGCTTAGAAAAAAAAAAAAAGTATTACCTCAATTTGGGCAGCATAATGTAATGTAGTGATGCTACAGGAAAAACAAAATAATTTGTAAATAGATTCGCCTGAGGATCTGTAATTATATATAATTATCTGTAAATTTAAAGGGGCTATGAAGAAAAAAGAAAAAAAAAAAAGAAAAAAAAAAGTATTACCTGATCCTGACGGTAATGGCGTTCATCTTTTTATGTTCTTTTTTGGTGAAATCTTCAAACAGGAATCATTAAATGTCAGCATAATAGAAATATCATGGGTAGTTAGAATAATGATGGGAGTAGAACTACTCATGTATGAATTAGAACCTCATTCATCAGAGGTACCAAAAAAGAAATCAGTTATTTGAAAAGCCATATTTTTTATTGAAACGTCAAATGAATACGACTCTCGAAAGGTCGATAGTTAATCTAAACGGCAATACTGATAGCTTAAAACTAGATTAAGGTTTTATGGATAATCTTGATATCGACACTTAACAGATAAATAAACGCTACCATAATCAGTAGGATAGGATCAAAAAAGATAAGAGAAAACAATCATCATAAACAAACAAGGTATTGGAATAGATTTAGAGATAGAGAGTAGAAGCCTCTCACGACTGGATTGGTTGTTAAAATTAATATCATAAAGAAGGTTAAGTCTGAAATAATTATCAAATCATGGATTGAATAAATAAAAGGAGTTATGGAAGTATGTGACGAGTAACGAAATGATAACACTGAGCTATAAGGTGTTTTATTGATATGTAACCCTGAGGACTATAATGCATTTAAAATATACCTTTAAACTTATAATAACTATAAATATACCTCTATCGTCAAACACTTAATAAAATACCTGTATAAAACTGTCAAATTTGAATTAACCCCAATATAAATAACATAATAGTAGTTTGATAGAAGAATGAGTGAGATGCATTAATGAACATTGTCTTGCGCCCATAGTCGATTAGAAAACTCTCCTTCTTGTGGTTGACGTGCCCTAAAACAAGCAAACAAACAAAAAAAACCCAAATGCATAAGTAAAAACCAAAA
This sequence comes from Acanthosoma haemorrhoidale, assembly GCA_930367205.1. Taxonomy (NCBI): domain Eukaryota; kingdom Metazoa; phylum Arthropoda; class Insecta; order Hemiptera; family Acanthosomatidae; genus Acanthosoma; species Acanthosoma haemorrhoidale. Next base: position 134,848,806 of record OV884011.1, read on the forward strand.
TAAATCTGATTTTTTGACGAACAGTTCGATTGTTAAAATTTACTGATCAGAAAGATAAATTATCGGGGCTCTTATAATATGAAAATTCTGGGTTCAAGTCCCTAAATGTTAAGTGAATTTGTTTTATTTCCAGCAATAGAAGAGCTAGACAGAGAAAGGCATATTATCTTAATATTTTATCGGTTATGAGAGACTTATTCTACTGACGCCAAACTGCGGTTCGATCCTTGGCACGCCGAAAGTTATTTTCTTTTTGGTCTGGTCATAGTTGACCCAGCCACGTGAGGATAAATGAACAGCTAATTAAACCTATTACCTATCTTAGGCAATAATAAGGCTAAGTTAATAATCCTATTGAATGCATATTCGCACTAGCAGCTCGGCGCCATCAACGAACTAGGGCAACAAACCACCTTCCTCTTTATGAGGTGTGGCGCCATAGATTTAATCTTTTTTAACCTCTAGAAATTAGTTTTGTTCAGAGTTTACTATTTATATAATATTACTAGAAAATTTCCTACATCTTAATTATCGGTCGAAGAGAAAAATAGTTTCGCTACTTAAGAAAATGCTTTTTTCTTTGGCTGACAACTATTCATGCAATAATCAGTTCACTACCACAAATAATAATAGTCCATTAAACAAAATTGGTTAAAAAGATGAAAAATTGGCTGAGAAAGAAAAAAAATTGTGTATAAAACATAATCGAATCTTTTATTGATATTACCCAACACAAGATACAAATCATAAGCGTTGACAATACAATTTACATTACATAATTTAAATTGTCCTCAATGAGTAATTTGGCATAAAGTAGAAAAAAAAATAGACAAACATATAGATAACGATATTAAAACAATACAGCTATATAATGCAATATAAAACAATATTAGCAATTGTATATAATGAGTACAAATACGTTCCGAGAAGGATAAAGAAAATATTAACAATTTATATCCTGGAAACAATATGTACCTGCAATTCTTTTTTTCTATACATACTTTTTTTTTGGTTTGCCCTGTTTATATTTTAAAAATGATGCTACAAATACAGAAAAGCGTCAATTATAGTAGTTAGAAAATGATAATGTGTTTACTGAAACGACATGCAGTAATCGACTGTCAGGATAAAAAACAGATAATTTAAGGAGCCTTACACTTACACAAGGCTTACACACATTTCGGACTTTTTCCACCCGTAATTGTAGCACTTGCAATTGTAACGTCGTTTAAAACTTTAATATTAGGGAATGGATACATTACTATGTATTATATATAAAACAATTAATGATATTTACAATATGATTTATTTTTTAATCAATAGTGAGTGGTAAAGGATGAAACTAGGAGGATTATCAAGCATATAAAATGAACAAATGACTGGAAAACCCCTCATTAATAGATATTGACGTCAATCAATAAAAATATGAGATAAATAAATAATGATTTAATTACTGTCCCCACATTGAACTAAGCAGAAAGGAAGAATGAATGTTTGCGGTAACGACAATACGGAGGGCCTTCTTTGTATTCGGCAATTAATAAGGCTTTAGCTAATATCTAACATTAAGCATCTCCTTATATCACAAACGTTATAATCCTATGTAATCGTTGCTTTGTTGTTCCCTGGGTTTCGTTTCCTACTTGCGCCTACAGGTTTTGAAATTAATTATTTAATGATGTTGTAACAGAAGTGATTGAACAGAATATTTGCATTTAATCCATCTATATTTGATATGATGCGATAGCCTAAAATCCATATTCAGTCAGATCATATGCTCTGTTTGACTTTGATAAGTTACCTAATAATACGTTACAGAAGATAACTCTAAAATTACAAAATCTCTTTTCTCCCCTTATCCCCCCCTCCATCTTTACTAGTTAGCTCTTAACTTTCCTGCTTCCAACACCAGCCGTGTCATTATCATTTTCTCTTTAACTAATAATTATAAATTTTCTATACATTTCTTACCAATACAAACTTATCCATATTTCTGGAAATATTTTTTATAATGGCGTCAGGAATAGAATTTTCCCAAAACTGAGATTCTTTAACATAAAAATGATATAATAGGTTGTATATGACTCCAACAATAGGATCTTTAGAACCAAGACAACGGGTCGAGGAAGACAGATGTCCCCCTCACTGCCAAGTGCCGCTTCAGAGCTGCGATTAGCACTTCACCATTATACCCAGCGCATTTGCCTTGGGTCATTGGAGTGGATGTGAGGCGGTCAAGTCATTAGTCACAGTCATGTTGACCGGCCTCGTATGTGGGAAGGGAGGCGACGCCACCTTACATAATGTACAAGTCCTGTGCAGCTTATAGCAAGTATCTTTTGTAACGACGCGCAGTGGAAACTCTCTCCAGACATTATATATGTTATATTACTCAGGGGATTCGTTTCGAGGTTCATGATCAAACCTAAAAAACATCTTATTCTTTCAAATGTACCATGAGGAAAAAGAAATCAAGCCTACGATATTATAGCGAACGTATAGCTGTTAGCAAATCATAATATCAGGGATATCAGGCTCGCAGCCAACTTTTTATTACCAAGTAACTAGGAAGTACACTTTCTCCTTGGAAGAAAACCCGGGCCTGGTTCAATGGGAGTTAATCATTCGGATATGTATTTCACGCAATAAAGACCCTATAACTAAATACGTCCTGAAACAAGAATATCACATCACATTACCTCTTCGCCATACTCTCATCAGCACTGATTCAGTTCAATAGGCAGCTAACCACACACACATTGAATGCTGCAGACGACCAACTCGGCGAAACTAAAAAAAAAAGTTACACCTTGAGTTCATTGTTAGCCGTCTTCAGTAAACCTTTAACTCATACAAAATAAAAATTACCTTTAACCTATTTAGTACATCGTGAAAATATTTTTTTTTAAATGGGAGGAAGCTATGTGGTTGTTCATTCAATAATAGCCAACACCGGATTTCCATTCATAAAAAAAAATTTGATTAGAAATAATAACTTTTTAAATAATAAGTTACCCCTTTCACCTACCAGCTTCCTCTTTAACCAGTGCCTCTATAATAACTCGTTATTTGAAAAGGGAATGAACGGCAGAACTCTTAACTCATCTATTTAACGAGGCCACGGAGTCATTTAAATTTGAATTAGTTCTGTAAGATATTCCCACCAAGATTTACTGCGTTCGTCCGCCTGCTCCTATTATATTTGCTAGTTATTACCTCTCCGACAAAGAGGTTAGCTCTTTTAGTTGGGCCTATATAGTACTAAATGGTATTCACAAAATTAGTATTGTAATTGTCTTTAGTGGGGCCTTTTCTAAACGAATGTTGTGTGCTGAGCTTACAATTCCTTTATTATAAATTACATACACGACCTGTGTGCTACCTCGAGTGTGTATATGCAATTTATTTAGCTGTCGTTGTTGTGGCACATACTATCATCGTGTTCAGTTTAGTCCTTTAAAGTATTTGGGTAGAACAACACTTTGAATTTTGTCACTTGAGATATCAACTTGCTCAATGGTCAATTGATTTTTTTTAAATGATTCACGAAATTTTCCTGAGTTAAAGAATATATTTGTGACAAGTAGTCGAGAAAAAAATAACGGTTTTCTTACTAACACTAGACTATATAAAACAGGAATTTAGAAACATGGATCGTCTCAAAGTCGGATGAGCAGAAACTGGTCTTGGAAATAAATAAAATCTAGGCTGAATCTATATTGATGGTAATTGATGGATATCTGGGTTGAGAGTGTGTAAAAAAAAAAACCATCTGTTTCTCTACCGCTTTATTGATTTCTACCAGACCGTTTTTATACGATCTAAAGCATTTGTTGGTTAAGCTATAAAATGAAGTCTCGAACTCTTCAGAATGACAGCACTTCTCACCACAACACCTTGTAAATTATTTTCCAAAATAAATTGAAGCTAGAGTTTTTACAACCACCGTTTTATTGAATTAATTCAATTAATTTTATCGACTAACACAAAATATTGATTCTTTTATCCGATATTTTTGCTTCAGAACTTGATTTTGTATTGGGGTAGGCTCAGATAAGTACAGCAAATTAGGAAAATATGAATGCTTACCTTACTGAATCTAGTAAAAAAATATGGTGAAAAGACCGAAATGCAACGCTTGGAAGGGAAAGAGGAATTATGAAAGAAAAAAAAGGGATGCCTGTATGCAAACTGTTTTGTAAGCTGTTTGAATAACTTGAAAGTACAACAAATATTTATAACATTAAAAAGGAACTGCAATGATAGGCAACGCCTCGAGACCGTGTGCAGTTATTGCAGGCTGCTCCAAGCAAAACGCAAAAATATTCAGCCAATCAGAAACTTGGAGATTCAATGTCTCTACAATTTTTACACTATATTATACAGGTTCCTTGCATACAGGTGCACACATTCAAATTTATGAATGTCAAATGGGAATAACTTTCTACCGTACTTGTATAGACAGTGTTGCAGTTAAAATCAATAAATTGTGTATAGGCTTAGTAAGAAATTGTGCTGAAAGTGGTGAAGTATTAAGTTGTAACCACCCCGCACTGAATCAGCCAATTATAGCAGAGAGCTCGCAGCACTCACCTAGATTACCTACACAGCCTTGTCCGTTCTCTTCAGGACTCCTATTTCCGTCCTCCGATGGCCATTCCAGGTTTCTATCTGTGCCCGTTAAACAACAGCTTTACGGAGATTACATCGTAGTTACTTCATTTAACTTCTACTCAAAGTAAATTGCAACGCTTAAATGAAAAAAAAAAATATGCTAAGGAGTAAGATATAAAAATAAAATTTTAACAGGGAAATCGGGAACATATTTTATTTTTCCAATACTTGTTTTTGGAACCAATTTTGTATGAAAATAAATAAGAATTCAATAATATAGGATACTCGTTCAAAATTAAGTACCTACTTATTTAGCAATCCTCGAACTAGATGGAATAATTACCTTTATTTATTGATCTTTAGTAAAAGGCGAAAGATTTATTCGCTTTGAAAGGAGACCAGAGTTAATTCATCATTCACTCGCTCATATATCTACATATTATATTAATATGTAATTGTAATATTACATATTTACAAACAGCCCAGAGGCCCCCCGAGTCCACATGGTAAATGTTGGTATGAATGATGACACTTATCTCAATTACTCATTGCCTAATAAAAGGCAGATTGTAATTTTATCTTAATAAATTGTTGTTGACTTCTTATTTATTGATCACAACCGTGTGGAATTGGGGGGGCCCCTGGGCTGTTTGTAAATATTGTATAAATGTGCGAGCGAATGATGAATTGTAAATATGGTATGAATGAAAACACTTACCTCAATTATTTATTGCCTATTAAGTAAAGGCAGATTGTAATTTCATCATAATAAAGTTGTTGATTAAGAATTATTTATTGCTGCCTGGTAGCTACATGGGTCGGAGAAATCATTATTTTTTATTACAAATAATTTCAACGCCAACACGCCACTTAAAATCTTAAGAATATTGTTTCCTTGAAAATATTATTATGTTTTTTACTGCCCTAACGAGTTAATGCAATATAAAGAAATCATCAAGCATCGTGTATTTCAATATTTAAGTAGAATTATAGAATTATAATGTAGAGTAGAATTATATTTACTAAAATCAAGCGATGAGTTATTTTGAAGCATAGTCTTCCACGGTTGAAACAACTCACGTGAACATCACTTTTTTGTTGAAAAGAAGGTGCTGTCAATAATTTAAGTTCTGAGAATGAGTTGAATAGGAAAAAGCCTTGTAGATAATACCTGCAGTAACTTTTCAAAAAGCTTGATTCCGAGTGAGGTGAATCTTTCAGAGAATGTTCAAGCTTCTACAAATGGTGAAATAAGCTCTGGAACACATCGTTGAGATAATAATATCTCTTAAAAGGCAATCCAAACAACCTTTTAGGGGAGAAAAAAAAATTCACTTTTCTAGAGTAAATAACCTGGCCACTCCTCCGCAGTGAGCTAAATAACGGGAACGCTTTTTGCCATATAAATTACTTTCTTTTATTAAACCCTCGAGACACGATTCTTCCATAATGTGCACATCCCTTCGCTCACCATCCCGAGAATTTAAGGCAAAAGCTACAGCCAGGGAAATTTCAATTACCCATTCACAATTGGTGCAGTTGGGGTGAGTAATTCCTTCAGTAATAAACAGAATAATCCCAAAGTACTGTCAGCCTTTTTTATTTATTGCTATTCTTTTTTCCCCTTGTTGGCCATTAAGTATATTCCTGAACCTAATTTAAAAATAAAAATTTCACACTGTTGATTGATTTATTCACTTAAATAATCACAACTAAGAGAGACTTTGACTAACTAACATAAGCACCCCTTAAACAGCAACCACCCCAGGAGGCTCCCATACCGTGTAGTCGTTAGCATGATTCCTTTATGGTATCAAGATTTTGGGTTCGACTCCTTTGATAGAGTGATATTTTAATTATTTTACATAAAGTGATCCGCTTTTTCTGGCCTCAATGAGTGTGAAACGGGGGGGGGGCAAACAAATATGTTAGCTTGCCATAAAACAAAAAGTTTTTAACAAAAACATTAGTGGTGTGGATCTATCACGCAGTGTTTTTTTTTTGTATGTGTTAGCCCCCCGTTAAATAACGTCGTTGAAATACAGTCGAAGAGGGGTAAGCAGTGGAACATGGAATCGTTGAATATACATGTATTTTAAATAGTTAAACAGGGAACGTTACATTTGATGTTAGGTAAAAAAATCTTTGCTGAATTTAAAATAAAAAAGAAACAATTATACAAACTGCCCACCAAAAAAGGTGGTGCACTTAAAAAAATTCAAATATTTGCTTCTTAATAGAATTATATTGGCCTTCCATTATTTTTTAATTAATTTTTTAACGTTCTTAGTGTTATATATATATATATATATGTTATATATATATACTCCTTTATTTTGCTATAATTACAATCTGCCTTTTATAAGGCAATAAGTTATAAGATAAATGCTCTCATTCATACCATATTTACAGTTCATCATTCACTCGCTCATTCATACAATATTTACAGACAGCCCAGAGACCTCCCAAATCCACATGCGAAGTGAAAGCGGAGTCTTGGGAAGTCCGCCACGCTCCTCCGTCAGCCGCGTCACCGGTACTAGCCAGTGGAGGCTGACCAAGAGCGCGAGAGCCACAGACGCTCAGGACATGATTGGAGAAACTGGCCATTGCCAGGACTCCCACTGTCACGCGTTTATAGCAGGTCACGAGGCCACTGCCGTTTCAGTCTCCGAGGAGGATTATAGGGATGAGTGGTGCAGTGCAATGACTGCTACAGGATTAGGGTGGTTGGAAAGGCTACTGTGGAATTTCATAAACTTGGAAGGGATGAGTTCTAGAATGTAGGGTATATTAAGATCGTTATGAAGGGTTTTGTTGCTGACATAATAAGGGGCATTTACTATTGTACTTGGACTTTTGATTGAAAGGATTGGATACGCTTGATGTTCGACTTTTTGCTGTCCCCCATAGCTCTATTCCGTATGTCCAGATTGGTTTAAGTATAACTTTGTAGATTAGTAGTTTATTTTCTATTGAGAGATGGGATGTCCTTTTAAGTAGTCTGCACAGTTGTCCAAAGCTGTTAAATTAATGTGTTATTAATATTATAAAATTTAAATAATTCAGTAATTTTTAGAATGTAAGACGATCACCTTTCGTTCAATACTCGGGCTTGGGCAATTTGGCCATTAGAAAAAGATTAATACTCAATATTTATCTTTATTGGTAATTTTTACTTCATGTATTCAATAATTTTCTTCAGGTTACGTGGCGTTCAGCGTATTTTAGTGACATCAACTATCCTTGGTCACAGGAATAGCATTACAGATGATCACTTAATCTACTGAAGCTACAGGGTGAGTGAAGTTAAAATTATCTTTCTTTTCTCATTTTTACAGTTAGCTGATAAATTAAACATAGCTGATAAAAAACAATTGAAAAAATGTTCAATCACTAAAGTTTATAATGCGAATTGCGTGTTTTTTTTAATTGTATGTACACTGCCATGCAAAACAACTGGTGCACTTATAATAATAATATTATTTGCAAAGTGATGTTGGTCTCTGAGTGTTTAAATTCACTTCAGAACATCTTCTTCCTACAGTTTCTGCTCCGCGTGTTGTACGAAGAAGTTGAGCAGTCTCAGTAGGAGTTCAGAACTGATCTCGAAGCTTATGTAGTATAATAGGTCGATCATCTCTTAGTTCTGTCACTTGTGGCCGTCCTGATCCGGGTCTGAGATTGCACAAACCTTGCTTATGGTATAATGCCTCTCCGAACAGAAGTTTCAGGTAAACCCTATGCACGGGCTACATATCTGTGGCTTCGACCATCTACTTAATATCTACCGCTGAATCAACTACACTGGTTACTTGCTCGACGGTCAAACCATTTTTTAAATTACAATAAATAAAAAGCAACTTAAAAAAACCTTTTGCTAAATTATTTAGAGATGTCACACAAGAAATCAAAATAAAAATTTCTGTATAGTTTTTCAAATTTTTTTTTAAATATCTATTGGAGGTTTCCTTCATATTTATATCCCCTTATCAATAAAAACCTTCAATATTATTAAAAAAATAATTGAAGGCCGATATAATTCTATTGGGAAGCAAATATTTCAATTCTTGGTATGCCACATTTTTTGAAGGACAGTGTATCTGTATATGTCGATGTAGTCAAATAAGCCGTTTACTACCTTGCAATAATAATCCAAATGATGACTAATAATTTGCATCAATTGTAGTGATCCATACAAGAGCCATGCGTCCTGGAGGGTCGGTTCAATCATCCTATAATCGGACAGGATTTTCTCCCGGCCGCTCCAATTCCCTTCTTATAATACATTCCTGTTCATTATTGAATCGATTCTTTTGGTCTCTGCAAATTACGAACTATCCCATTTATCATTATTAATTTTTTTTTCCCATTTAATTTTTCGTTCTCACAATCTCTGTCAAGTCTGGAACATCGTCTAGGTTTTTTTTTTTTTAGAAAATGTTTATCATATGTGTTATACTATCATATATGTTTTTACACATGCTTAAGGGAATTAGTGGAAAATGATTCAATCGATCAATTGACAATGATGCTTATTACCATTCATTTACATTTACGTTGCTTATCATGCAAGAACTGTAAATTTATTTAATATCATTATATTAGGTTCAATTGTCATTGGTTTCTCTCACAAGGCATCGGGAGTAGTCCATTGATCTTAAATAGTTGTGTGTTTTGTATATTTTTAACAATTAAAATGGCTTTAAATTTTGAATGCAATATAAAATCCCTGCCTAATGTAAAAAAAGACAGTGGAATATCCTTTTTTTTTTTTTTTGCAAATATTTGTTGGATTACTTTGTTTTAATTACAATTAAGTTAATAATATATAGAAGAAAGTTTTAGTTTAGTAAAAATAAAATATTACTGATCGTGGGGATGAAGCGTTCCTTGTAAGTTGGGCGCTCGGGACGTAGGATTCGGCACAGAGTGTAAAAACCGCCACTAAATCCATGCCTTGGAGGAAGAAGGATGGACTTCTGAGGGGCGCTTGAGAAGCCGCCGTGTGTACTTGAGATGTCTATCTGCGGCAATAACGCGTCTGGGCTATCTCTACACAATCTCGCGATGAAATAGTAGCGGCTCAGGTACATTAAAGCGGTTTTTCTGTTTCCTCGTTGGTTGGGTGGTGTTGGCCCCTAGCCAAAGTCCGTCCAATAACTCATAGCCAGCTCAATTACTGTATTTCAACCGGCCCTTCTTCATTTTCCAGCACATTGGTCCGTTTCCGAAAATCTATCTTCTGTGGCTGCGTGTAACGGATTCTGGTCCGGATTTATCACGTGTTAAAAATATGAACGAATTAATAACTAGTAACCATCCTTCAACAGAGAGTGAAAAACAGTAACACAATTTTTATTTATTGACACCTTTAGGCGGTTTTTTTTCTTTATTGTAACCTTTACATTCAACCCATACAGTATTATTTTAAGTAGTACTACGTCTGGTTACTTTTTAGGGGGAAAATGATCATTAGTCAAAACCATTTCACTTGTCAGTTTTATCGCCACAGAGCCCACTATAAACGAAATGCTAGTTGGTTTGTAGGAGTTCGTAAGGCCTAAGGCGTTGTTCTGGTTTCTGGGGATGAGATAGCATTATACAGGATTATCATACAGACTAGGAAGGTTGGTGGAGCAAGAAGTTTTTGTAGCGGTAGATCTAGAATGAATGGCACCTTGAGTATTAGTATTATTATTTATTATTATTACTATCGGTTAATACGGAGTATTAGCTATCTGGCGGAGGATTCCAGATAGCAAGGACGTGCTGCAAAGAATCATACCCACTACTAATCCGTAGGACCAGAAAGGTAGGACCATTGGATCGTTGTATAAGCCCAGGACCTCATTAATAATATGACATACGAGGGTAGTCTGAAAAGTTTCCGACCTAACAAAGCTTTTATTTCAGCTTTTATTTCACTAGCTTTTATTTATTTTATTATCATCTTCATGTTGAGGTCGGAAACTTTTCAGACCACCTGTGCATTAGGGGGCCCCAATGTGAAATGAGCATTTCAAATTATTTTACTAAAATTTGCATTGTTAATGCAAAACTAATGATTGTGATTAAATGCATTTAGTTTTCATCCCTGGGTCTGTCTATACGTTCATATCTTTGTTCTACCCTTTGTGAGTACCTGCTCAACCTATAGACATTGCTTGGAGATTTCATTCAAATTAAGAAAGAAATGAAAAATAATGTACGCCATTTTCATGAAACACAAATAATCGTCATTAATTAATTAACTACTTGTTTCTACAAAAACCATCTCTTCTAACCAGTGTTTTTTAGAGAAATTTTGGATGGTAGCTCTATTAGCTTAAATTTACTAAAAATAAAACCAGTCGTATATATAAGAAGGGTCATTCATAAACTATTAATAAAGAGTAAAAGGGATTGATATTTTCATACCCAGTTTCTAATACAGGATACATACGAGTATCTAACTCGTAAATAAACAAAGGGCATTAAATTTATAAAATAAATGTTTTCCTTTTAAATTAAAGATCACGAAGTCCTGATTAATAATCTGTAATAAATGCAGAGGATTTTGTAAACTATTATTAAACTGTCAATAAATCGTCATATCACACTTGACGTGACTTTTTCATTAGGTCGATATAAGGGCAACTAACAGTATTTCCGAACCCATCTCCCGTGTCTTCTATCTTTAATCGATTATTATTAAAATCTATACCTGTGACATGGTATCAGCCCTAAGAAGTTTGAATTTTTAAGACATACACAAACTATGGAAACTTTTAGGTTTTGGAAAGTTTATGTTCATTAACCAGTTTTAGTTACTTATCATGAATTATTTCTGTTCGTTTACCTTTCGAATTTTCCCCAATAACGTAAAAACTTATCAACTATAATGCCACGTTACTTCATTTCCTAGAAACATATCGATAGCCTCGAAGAAAATCGATAGTTGCCCAACTGAGGTGACCTCAGTGGGCTAGGTTTCGAAACCGTTCATTACGAGCTGTCTCGGGCGGCAATAATACCAGATCGGGATCCTTGATTGGTCTCAGGCTGTTCGTCACGAACCGTTCGGCTCCGATTCTTTATAACATTTAAACTGGCCAATGACGGGACCACTTTCAAACGAGCCCAGGAACAAAAAGAACCGTGTCTGCTTCCGTTGTCTGAGTCATTATCATATTAAAATAACTAACCAGTTATTCCATCGCATGAAGGCGCCTTTGATACTTCTGTCGGGTAGTTAAGATGTAGTTAACTGACTGTTCGGTGGTTGGGCACATGAGGCCACAAACCCTTCAATTCTTCGAGCATATCACTGTGCCCCTACAGCATTCTAGAGAAAATTACCTTTTGGAAACAATTATACGAGCATTGACAACTTATAAACCCCACTTTCATTCAAATAAATCAAGAGAAAAACCTTTTGAATTTAGAAAATAGGAAGAATCCTTGTAAATAGTCAATTTTTCTGAACTCACATTTTTGTTGGGCCTGAGTAATCTTGACAAGAAAAGACAAAATTTACAAATATGTATAATACAGCCGCTGCTGTCAATACACCGGTACAAAATTAGGTTAAAATAGTTGATAAGAATTAGTTTCCTCGAAATATTTTCTCTATTAGATAAAAATATTATTTATATATATTATTATATAACATTATTATATACTGACCTGTTTTACGTTATGAACTTGTGAAGAAAGTTGATCAAATTTAATAACTTTCGATAAGTTGAATGCAACTTTTTGGCATACGAGAAGCTTTATTAATTAATCGGCAATGGACTTCAAGGCAAGGTTCTTAGATTGCGAGTGATATTAAAAGAAATGTTTGACAGTAAGAAACCCTTTTCAAAGGCATAGCAGATGTAAATTGGATATACGAGAAGTTGAGTGTTAACAAGGTCTCCAGCTCTACCTGATCCTAACCAACTATCAGCACCCAGATTCTATAAAACTAGATCCAATAAAAATCAGCATAAAGTCAATGTTTCAAAGGTTTCTCTTATAATCACTTATCGATGAAATGCAATGTAAATACTTACAGATAATGTTGTCTTCCCCAGCAGAAAAATAGCAGTAACAACCTACCCAAGTATCTGAGCAGTGGTTACCCGCACTGCCCAGATCGTGATTATGACCTACCATTTTAAAAGGAAAAACAAATATTAAAGGTAAAAGTCACGGATCACGTTTCGTATAATTTTGAGAAAAAAAGTAGAAAACATCAACGCCATAAACATTTAGTTACCGCAATGCCATTCAGAAATAGCCCCTGTCTTTTCTAGCAACTCACTACACAAAAAATTCAAAGGAATTCACAACAAAGAAAAACTTACTACAGTAACCAAGGCTTGGCAATTCCAACCTCACTTGTTCACACACCCCGGGACAAACTTTAATACAGGCTGCTATGTGCGTTCAGATTCAATAGATTCCAAGCAGCTCTTCTAAATTCTAAATCTTCACATGTTTGGATTACCACCTTAAATAACCTCTAAATAGTTAATTCTCTTTCTAATTCATTATTCTACCCATTTAAATAAACTGGCAAAATTTAGAATTTCACATCTGTTACACCAACTTCTTCGCCACGAATTAAAAGAAGTTCCACTCTTCCCGTGTCAGAAAACAACCTCCTACGTTTCCACATTTTAGTAATAAAACCTCAGTTAGAGAGGGGGAAGTGGCTTACGACACGGAGCACACCGAAGTTTAGGAGCTTTTCCCATTCATTCTGAACCTAGCACCTGAAGTGAATACCGCTCACTCACTCTCTCTCACTCGCTCTCTCTCTCTCTCTGCACTAGCACTTGCTCTACTCGAACCATGGCTTTCTTATTTAACTACCTCTGCACCTCTCTTTCCTAACCTCGCTATAATTTAGTTCGACGTTGTTAGACCCCACACTTTCCTTGTGGAATTATCTGTCTTCGTCTCGCTAAAACTAACATATCCTTAGAAGGGATCCCTACCATGCGGACGACGGTCTCTGGGGCTCCACAAACTGTACCTAGTGGGGTCTCCCCCAGCGATCCAGTCTGCCCCCTCCGGTTCACACTCACCTTTGGGATCCGGACGGTTTTCGCCTACCCTTAGATACCGAGTGTGAATTCATGGTCATTCTGAGACCACATAAGCTACCTATAATACCTATCCTGTACCTCTTCTCCTAGTGCACTGTCGGGGCACACCTTCTAAGATCTTATGGAGTCAGATCAATATGCATAAAGCTGCCCTCCGACTAGGCTGCCAACAAAGGTCAAAGACCACAGGTTTACCTATTTTATCTCTTATATATTGTCAAATCCTAAGTATGGAAAGTATGTTGCTCGAAGCAGGTATTTACTTCTAGCTCCTACACATAAGCTCACTCTGCCATAGCTGTTTTTGCCTAAGATCTCTCTCTCGATTCACCCAACCCAAACGTTATGGTACAGAATTCATGCAGCAGTAACCACACAAGTACACACAAGTACAAACAGTATCACGCAAACCCAGATTTTGAGAGTACTTCCTTTGAGACACTTCTAAAAATCTTGATGTTGTTTTCGGCTTGACAGTAAAAATTCTCTCTATATTAATCATCAAATTCATATTTACTCCAACAGCTATTGGCAATCAATTATGAGATTGTGCGCATTGACGAATGTAAACAAAATTTCGTTATTTGTTCCAATTCGGTCTCTTCTCTAAATTTTATTATTTTTTATATTATAAAAACAGCTTTATTATGATTGTTTGAGCCAATCTAAAATTTAAAAACAGAAAACTTTATGGTAGAAAAAGAAGAAAATTATTTCATTGGCTATCGCTGCTACTGCTACCTATGAGATACAGCAGGAACGGCCTCGCGCGTTGGACACCTTTTTTGGGGTTTGTCGAGACCAGTCACTATGGATCCTAACTTCGTTGTAGTAGCATCAGAATTTGTCGAGTGCCGAAATTAACTTGTCAAATCCTAAGTTATCGGTTTGAATTTGATTGTAGTCATAACAGATACATGGTTCGGAAGGTTTTTTGTATCCTTCGCCTTAAATCGAGGAAAACAGTCAAAAATCATCCATTAGGCCAGAAGCTCCTGCCCGAGGCTGGACCGATCGCCGGACAGGTAAAAGGGGATTGATTCCTAAAACTTTCCTTTCAATTTCGATCTATCCGATCCCGAAAACCACCCCTTTTCCCTTACAGAGAGACGGGTCAGCGGCGACGGGATTCTGCTATTGGTGGTAAGTTTGAAATTTATTGAATCTAAAATTATTAATTTGTTGATTATTAATATAATTTGTTGCTATGTTTTACTCGATTTCGGTATTTGTCGTCGTTATTTTATATCACAGTCCACTGTTGATTCTCTATCAGAGAAATAACTTGAAAACTCGTTCGTTCTAATTTTGACATAAAATTGTTTTAGATTTCACAGCTAATTTATCCGCGTTCACAAAAATATAAAATTACAATCTGCCTTATTGGGCAATAAATAATTGTGATTAATGATCTCATTCATACCATATTTACAATTTTTCATTCATTCGCTACTTATTTACACAATTATTTACACAAAGTATTACACAAGTACGTATTAAATAAGTAGTACGTATTAAGTGGTACGTATTACACAAGTATTTACCGGACAGTCCAGAGATCTCCCAAATCGACATGATTGTCACCTCCCTCGCATGCGACGGAGGAAACGGAGTCGTGGGAAATCCCCTACGCTCCTCCGTCAGCCGCGTCACCGGATACAAGCCAGCGGAGGCTGACCAAGAGCGCGAGAGCCACATAAGCACATGATTGGAGAAACTGCCCTGAAAATGATGGTCACTGTTAAACATTTATAGCAGGTCACGGAGCCACTGCCGTTTTATTTTTCGAGGAGGATTATAGGGATGAGTGGTGCAGTGAAATGAAGTGAAATGGGATTAGGGTGGTTGTATAGGTTACTATGGAATTTTATGAACTTGGAAGGGATGAGTTCGAGAATGTAAAGTATATTAAGATCGTTTTGAAGGGTTTTGTTGCTGACATTTACAAGTGGCATTTACTATTGTTCTCAGGACTCCATTCTAAATTAATGCGGAGTTTATTCTCTGTAATGCTATTGGTCAATGTGAACCTGCTCCACGTTTAGACCATAGTGTTCTCTTCTTATGGGTTCCAGGGAAGTGTGCTTTAACCTGCAGACTGACATGATGGTCAAAAATGCTGTAAGTGAGGGTGAATATTCACCAATTTTGAAATTGTCTAATTATAGTGTAGGGACACTTATTTCTATACTTTGTATTTACCCAACAGGGTGATTGCTTGTTACTTTTTCTTTTATAGGTGTTATTTGTCTTTCTCCGGGTGACGAAAATCTTTCATGCTGAAATACTACATATACAATATTTTATAACCCTAACATATTTATATACCGTATTAAAAAAAAAAAATATTATTAGTAGTAGTAGTGATATGGTATGAATGATAACATTTATCTCAATTACTCATTGCCTAATAAAAGGCAGATTGTAATTTTATCTTAATAAAATAGATTGAAACCGGAGTAGTAGTAGTTGTGTTAGTATTAGTAAAATGTAAGCAAGATCGAATCGGTTTTGTTATCTTGTTTTTACAACGAATCGTACCTATTGGAATGTCAATCCTTTGTCTCTCAGTAGCAAGGGAATTGAAGTATATATCGATATAAACAGGAATTAGTATAACGGAGTCATTACGAACCGATATTCTGGGTTTGTATGTATTCACTTTCTACATAATGTATTCGATAAATATTACTCATTATTTATACGGCTATATGAGTCAGATCAGGTTGATAAATAGAATGAGGGCCGCCATCACTCATACAAACTAACATATGCTCATTTCTGGACCGGACTCAGAGTGTTTAGGGTCATGAATATTAAGCCGAATGATTAATTCAACCGGCTGCGCGGTGTTATACTTGAGGTTTACACGCGTTAGTGCAAACGTAAACATTCAATGTAACACATGGTAAACTTTTATAATGCAATCACCATTACAGCGTGTTAATGACAGATTCACTTCTCTTCGAGGTCTTTAATTAGTATGCAAAACACGGGCGATTCACTAGGGCTTTTGTCAGTCTCAGCGTCGGGCAATAGTAGTGGATTGTCAATTTTTTATTGTTCTTTTTTTTAAATTAATTGAATCGCCAAAATCAAAAGTATTGATGTTCATAAATATAGTCAAATTTTAGCCACCTTAACGCAAAAAAATAAAATCAGGTCAATTGTGATTTGTTATGATTTTCGTTACAGCCTTGGTGACGATTTTATTGACATATTTATTGTTTTTTTGTAATACCTGTAATCAAAAATTCACCCATTATTATGTTTCATAGGGAAATTAGGATCACAGGGTCATCAATTGAAACTATCGCCTCCAAAAAAAAACACAAGTTGAGTTAAAGTAATGGTTTTAAAGACAGATTTAATTCCTTTTGTAATCGTAGTTTGAAAAATAAAATATAAATTATGTATTGTTAATCAGGAAGTAGATATTTTTAATTCTATACCCAACTAAATATAGAAATTATCATATTAGAAGCTCTTAGAACATATTTAAATGCTCCCTCCTTTGGCACCGCCACGTAGAAATCCTCACGGTTGTCAAGTTAGTACTTGATTTTTTAATATTTTCTGAAAAGTTGGCTCTTAGCTACGAAAGGGGTTTAGGAATAAAACCATGTTTAAGCAATTAATTGCTAAAATATTGTACTTTACGTTTAAAATCTAGTTTTCATAGATACGGAAAAATTTAAACATACCAAATTATAAATAAAGTGTAACGAGCAACGAGTAATTGAGACATGATTCAATAAGAACAATTAAGTATCATCGCTACAAAGATTAGCTTTATTTTTAATTATTCTAAAATTTTGCAGTCACTAAGGGATTCAATTAGTCGAAGACTAGTCTAGACCAGTTCACCCACAACATGGAACGGCGCTATTTATGAACATGATTGGCTTTGAATCAATTTTTACTTTACATAAATCAATTAAATTTGATGTATTTAATTTATCATCCGTTTCCTGAAAATTCATCCTCTGACACTAGTTGTCTCAATTCAAACCTCCCAATGTCTGCGATCAGTCTCCACCTCTGACCATGATCGATCTATTCTATTAGTCATTTTAAGTCTCATCTGCTTGGCTCTCATGAAATCAAGTATACAATTAGTAATACTTATTCTCCGAAGAAAAAACATACAGGCAGGGTTGGAGCTCTAACCCAGGGATCCTCCCCTGTCAGGGGGCTCTTCCAACATAGCTACCTTGCACGAATAGACGACCTTTCCATCGGAATATCTCTTTAACCGAAATCTCGCAAAAAAATACGGTAATAAAGCAAAAAAAAAAATATGACTAATTATAAATAATAACAAACATTAAATTCTGAAGAAACAGAAAAAAAAATGTAAAGATGCTAGTTGAGCATCACTAGCAACGCACGTGATGGTTGATCATTACGACACAGTCAACTAATATGATCAGTCAAAAGATATAGCTTTTGGCAGTCGATCCCAATATCTTTCAAGGATTCATGAGTTTTCTTTAGAATTATGTCTCGATCCCCAACCCTTAGACCACTCTCGTCGTACTGCATCAAGCTAAGTAATAAATTAAACATACATTAATCATATTCAATATTAATATATAATTATTAATAGATGCAATGAAATAATATTGACTTTATGTTCATTATGTACATTTTTTTCTTGTTTCTTAACAATGCTTTAAAAATCGGATCAGTTAAGTTTGCTACATTCAAAGGAAGGAAAAGTAGAAAAAGTGTACACTAAGTTGACTTTAGGACAGAAAAAACGTGTCGAGGTCCACCATTTGAAGGAATTCTACCGTGTTCATGTTACTTAGAAGCAGTTAAACTTCAGATTTCGCTGAGTGAGAACTGGAAAGCTGGTGACGACATTCGAAAGCTATAATGGGCCTACTATAATTTGGACTACTTATATGCTCAAACTTACTTTATATAATAGTCGCAGCCTTTTCACAGTTAACAATGTTTAAACTAAATATCTATAATCAGTTCATTCCGCAATCTAACTCAATCACTGTAGGGCTGAGTGATCACGTCAAACCAATTCACAAACTGCCTCCTCCTTCATTTATTAGGGGCCAAGTTAACTGGGACTACTTCCACCAGCTTCTTAAACATTACGTAGACCTCAAAATGTCCCATAAAACATCCCAAGACTTAGACGATGCTGTGCATTCATTATTCACTACTCTGGTCCGGAGGTCGGCTTGGGAGGCATCGTTACCCCATCGTCATCCGAAAATTCACAATCAAAATCCTTTACCTTAGCACCTCAAAGACCTAATTCAATCCAAACGTCACTCGAGAACAGTGTGGCAAAGATCCCGACATCCTGCCGATCGTCGTTCGTACAATCATTACTGTAGATTGGTAAAGCTGCATTTAGCATCCTTCCGATCTGATTCCTTTAATTCCCACCTCACCTCACTGTCTACTAGGGGTAACTCTTTGTGGAAACTAACTAAAAAAATTGTATTATAGCATCCTGTTTCACTCCCACTCTGTCGTGATGATGGGTCCTGGTCAGGTTCGGATGGCGAAAGGTTGGATGAATTCGCTATGCATCTTTCCAGTACTTTCATACCTCACCTTACTCTTCGATTCAATACTCATCGCATAAAGGTTAAATATTTCCTCACTTTACCTCTCTCACTTCCAACGAAAGCCGTTAACCCCTCTGAGGTCAAATATCTTCTAAAAAAAAATACCTTACTGAAAATCTCCCGGATATGATCTCCTACCCCCTATTCTCTCAAAAATATGTGAAAAACTCCTATTAAAACATCTACTTCCAATTGTTGAATCCAAACACCTTTTTCCTACTCACCAGTTTGGTTTCCGTCAACGACATTCCACTGCACAATAAGGCCTTCACGTTGTTGATCAAATGTCCTCAGTCAGCTCTTGAAACCACGCAGTATTGAAAGCTGCCTTTCTGGGCATAGCTCAAGCTTTCTGACAGGGTTTGGCACGCCGGTTTGCTTTACAAGCTTAAAATATATTTACCACAGACCCTTTTCATAATCCTACAATCCTAAATTTCAAACCACTTCTTCCAACTCCGCTGTGGTTTAGAATATTCTAACTACTATCCCCTAAATGAAAGAGTTCCACAGGGTCCGGGGTCCCATCCTCTATTATCTATCTATACACCGCTGATGTCCCCTCCACCCCAATATCTTCTTGGCAAAATTCGCAGATGTCACTGCGCAGTCCTGTTGTCCCATCCAGACCCCGAAATAGCATACCATAACCTTCAAAAACACCTTGATGAGATCGAGTATTGGTCCAACCTTAGGCGAATCAATGTTATTGAAGCAAAATGGTTTACCTTTATCCTCTGCCACAAGAACTGTCCACAATTTTTTTTTTATTTGCGTTCCTCTGCATGTATTGAGACAATACAGTAGTTAGGCTTCCATCTCGACAAAAGGCTGACCTGGAACCCATATTCGAGGCTAAAAAGACAAGAACTAAACAGACGCTTTGGACCACTGTACAGCCCACTTCGAAGGACATCCCGTCTCTCAATAGAAAATAAATTACTAATCTGCAAAGTTATACTTAAGCTAATCTGGACATACGGAATAGAGCTATGGGGGACTGAAAAAAACGTCGAACATCAATCTAATCCAATCCTTTCAATCAAAAGTCCTGAGAACAATAGTAAATGCCCCTTATTACGTCAGCAACAAAACCCTTTATAATGATCATAATATACTCTAAATTCTGGAACTCATCCATTCCAAGCTCATAAAACATAGTAATAAATAAATAAATAAATCGTAGTAGCGTATCATACCGCCCTATTCCTCCGCCACAGTCATTACTCTGTGCCACCCATCCCTGCAATCCTCCTTGGATTTGTGTGGAGCGTACTGGTGCTCTTCCTTTTCTAATTATTGGGAGAACTGAATCGTATTTTGAATGCAAAGACGTTCTTCGCATCTTATTCATGATTTTCTGTATGATATTTCAGCACCTGATTACTTGGATTCTCCTAACTCCATTTTATGAACCACGATATTTTTTGTCAACTGAATCGGGCTTTTATTCTCATAGTTCAATGAATTAGGTCTATGTTATACACTTGGGAATAGAAAATTGTAGCTGTTTGGATGTCGTTTTTGATAGCCATATTTTTAGTTTTCTTAACTATCCTAAATCATGTTTATTTATAAATCTGCAATCTAGAAAATCTAGAAAATTTATTTTCTTCATACTCAGTGTTAAATTTATGTTAAAATTATAGGATAAGTGTTGAGTTGCTGTTATGACAAGCTGGCTAGATAATAGGGAAGACGGTAAACGGATGCTCAGGGGTGACAAGATATTAATTAGGGTAATATGAAATATAGGTACAAGGTGCAGGGTGTCGTTGCCCCACCAGCACTGCATGGACTGTGATATATGGGCGGATCGTGGATGGTGCAGCCTGTGGTCGCCTATTTAATACATATCCGTCTCCAGTGGCAGGGAGGTTACCCGTTCAGGTCATTATGTTACCGAATCTATTATCAACTGTTTCGATAGTTCCTTAGTAAGTAACTAGTGACCGATCGGATGTGGTAATTGATTTATTACTGCCTCCATACTCGTGCCCACAAACACCACGTTGTTACACTTTAGTTGAATAAGTTGTACAAAATGATACCTTACTTAAATATTTAATTCAGTTATTGTTAGTCCTAATTGAATCTAAACCCAAAGTCATTTACCTTAATAAATTAACGTGGTGATCAAAATGGAAGGAATTCAATCGTAAAATAAGATTTTATACACAAAATGTTTTATTAACCAAAAACTACAAAGGTTAATGTGTTTTAACGAGGAATTGCTGATTTAACTATGAATCGTCTATTTTACTAGCTACAAATAAAACCTAAATCTTACATCGATGTCATCAATCTAAAGTTCTCACTTCAGAGCGACTACGCGAGTCCTATCAAATTTTTTTTTTTTTATTTCTAAACCCCTTTATTAATAATTTTTTTAACAATTTGCAATGCAATCACAAAGTTCAATTTAACAATTTATCCTCTTACTGCGATGCGCTGATGCATACGATGAAGGTTGGGTTACATAACAATATCAGGATGACGTTAAAATTACAATGCAATGTATAAATACTAGGTGATGAGGCTTACCTTCAGTTTACGAATGTGGGAAAAACAAACAAAAACTAAACCTACAACTAGGACCTAAGACTAAAGCGGTCCTGCCTCGACTGCGTCTTGCCATCGATAGGGGAACGGAGCGGGGGTTATCGTGTTGAACACCGGGTTTGTCAGGTATTGCAGGGAGTCAAAAAATTTGATATGCCTAGGTTAGATGAATTCATCTACCGTAGGCAGCTCAAGATCTCGTGAAGGTCACTGTTCCTCCGCTGCTAGAATAAAGTATTTCTCACCACTTTCATCAGTATACCGTTTTGAAATTGTTGGAGTCACCGAGCTGTCGTACACGTCAGATGACGAAAAATCGGTGCACCATACAGTAGTGTAGGCCTGAGTATACTATTTTATATCAATAGCTTTAGACGCAGTGATAGATTGGGGGTGCTTCAACTTCCTCGCAAAATGGTTACTAAAACGGAGGTGTCTGTCCATTTTAATCTCCAGAGAAATACTAGGAGTTTCTGCGCATGCGCTACTATTAACAACCACGTACAACCATCGCTCTCCAAATCAATACCGATAACTACCGTTTATAGACCCTTTTTCGGCTTTGGGATTGTGTCAACTGGCAACTTAAGTGAGGTGGCCACAAGGGAGCCCTCAATAAGTGAGTAGATCGCTAGTACATTGGTGTGAAGTGCAAATAATAGTGACATCGGACAGACTAGTCGGCCATCTTGACTGAGGCATCAGCCGTCGTGCACGATACATAGCCGTTCTGAGCCAGACCTGATAGGTGGCTCAGAGCCAAGACCGGTGACTCGCCACTGGAATCCCACCGGCGCTACGTATTTTATTTATTTTTTTTTAACTAACAAAAATCTTAGCTAATGACAAAATGAGATTTTATCAGCAGCTAATATCACAAAATAAAAAGAAAAGATCTAGGTCCTTAGGTCCAACTCCGCCAACGTCGCCAGTAAAGCGAAAACCCAGACGCTCAAATAGGAACATCCCTATAAACTCATCTGCTGCCAGCTCTATAGAAGATCTACCACCACTTGCCAGCACTTCAAAAGAAGAAACTGTAGCAGAATCTCCATTATTCACACCGAATAGCTTCGAGGCACTGAGAAATAGCCAACCTGACGACATGAAAGTTATTCAAACACCAACACAGCCCAAGCCGCCTGCTATATTCGTGAGGAATATTAGCAATTTCAAACTATTATGCTCACAAATGAGCAAAGTTGTAGGTACCGGAAAATATATGTGCCTCAATCGCTCTCGAGATACAAAAATTTCCCCAGACACTCAGGATACTTATCGAGCGATCATTAAGTATTTGGAAGAAACCAATGCAGACTTCCATACATATCAGTTGAAACAAGAACGATCGCTTCGAGTAGTGATAAGAAATCTGCACCCGACCACACCAGGTGATGAAATTGAAGACTATCAGCTCTGGGATTCAAAGTTCGGCAAATAACCAACGTCTTACGTGAGGACAGACAACAAAACGAATCGACCAAAACGGCATTACCGTTATTTTTTGTAGATCTCGAGCGGACACCTGGCGTGGAGAAAATTTATGACTTAACAACCCTGTATTACACAAGAATACAGGTCGAAAAACCTTACCCCAATAGAGACATCGTCCAATGCCATAATTGCCAGGCATATGGGCACACAAAATCGTATTGCCACCACCCTCCTAGGTGTGTAAAGTGTAGTGGGCAGCACAAAAGCGAATTGTGCAAAAAGCCCCTAAAATCGCCTGCTGTATGCGTGCTCTGCCAGCAAGACCATCCGGCCAACTACAAGGGCTGTGAGGCCTATAGAATCCTCAAGTCCAGGAGCGAGCACCGTCGCCGGCCAGAAGAAGAAAAGCCAGTTACATGTAGCTCAAGAAGCGCCCCCACCAGAAATTTGAGGCCTTCAGCCTCTTTTGCTGATGCCGGTCGGAACAGAGAGTAGTCACAGGCACTGCCCACTTCTCGTCCGCAAGTATCTCTTCCCCAGCATTCCGCTTATCCCGCCAACCAGCAAACCCAATCCCATCCTCAACCACACATCTCGCATATTCCTTCACCTCCAAGCTCTTCAGATCTCACTAGCCTATTAACATCATTCCTTAAAGAATTCAGAACCCTAATTACCCCTCTCATTTCCCTTCTTACAAATCTTGTCTCCTACCTTATCCCCGTTAAACAAAATCCATGAGTGGATCCATCTGACTCCTTATCCATTCTCCTTTGGAATGCGAATGGTGTTCGCACCCACACTAACGAACTGACAGCACTACTCCATGACAAGAAGATCGACGTAGCTCTTATTACTGAAACAAGACTTACGAGCAAACAACCATTTACCGTTCGACAGTACCAGACTTATCGTACTGATCACCCAGATGGAACAGGTCATGCAGGTACCGCTGTCATTGTCCATAACTCCATATCCCACCACATAGTTCCTTTGGTATCACATGATTTCCTTCAATCCACTGCAGTGTCAATCACCACCTTCACTTTTCCTCTTACACTTGCATCAACGTACTGCCCTCCCAATAAATCCATTTCCGACTCCCAATTCATCTCCTTTCTAGACTCCATCGGACATCGTTTCCTTGTGGGTGTGGACTTTAATGCGAAGCACCAACACTGGGGGTCAAGATCCACAAATACACGAGGACGTGCTTTGCTGTCTGCACTCACACGGAAACATTGCTCCACTATCACTCCTGACACAGCCACCTATTGGCCATCAGATCCCAACCGAAATCCTGATCTCCTTGACTTCTTTTTTTACAATAGTTTAGGAACACTAAACTATTCACTCAAGCGCCTCGATGACCTTTCCTCCGATCATAGCCCTTTATTATTAACCATTTCCCTAAGACCAATTCACAAACTGCCTCCTCCTTCATTTATTAGGGGCCCAGTTGACTGGGACCACTTCCGTCAGCTTCTTACAGAGTCCGTAAACCGCAAATTATCCCTGAAAACATCCCAAGACCTAGACGATGCAGTGCATTCTTTCACTACTCTGGTCCAGAGGTCGGCTTGGGAGGCATCGTCACCCCATCGTCACACAAAAATCCACAATCATAATCGTTTACCTCAGCATCTCAAAGATCTAATCCAATCCAAACGCCGCTCCAGAATAGTGTGGCAAAGATCCCAGCATACTATTGATCGTCGCACGTACAATCAGTACTGCCGATTGGTAAAGCGGCGATTGGCATCCTTCCGTTCCGATTCTTTCAATTCCTACCTCTCCTCTCTGTCCACCAGGGATAACTCCTTGTGGAACGTAACCAAAAAAATCCTAAAGTATCAACCTGTTTCACACCCACTCCGTCGTGATGATGGGTCCTGGGCGGCTTCGGATGGGGATAGGTCGGAGGAATTTGCTCTGCATCTTACCCATACTTTCACAACTCACCTTTCTCATCAAAGCCATACTCACAGCACAACTGTGGAAGATTTCCTCACTTCACCTATTCCTCTCTCTCTTCCACCAAAAGCCGTTAACCCCTCTGAAGTTAAATAC
Source organism: Acanthosoma haemorrhoidale (assembly GCA_930367205.1). Lineage (NCBI taxonomy): Eukaryota > Metazoa > Arthropoda > Insecta > Hemiptera > Acanthosomatidae > Acanthosoma > Acanthosoma haemorrhoidale. The sequence goes on from OV884011.1 coordinate 134,874,166, forward strand.
CTTCTGAAAAACTTACCTTACCGAAAATCCCCTGGATATGATCTCCTTACTCCTCAAATTCTCAAACAACTTCCTCCTAAAGCCATAATCTTCCTAACCTACATATATAATTGCATAATCCAAACGACGCACTTTCCTCTCCTCTGGAAACATTCCATTATTGTCCTATTCGCCAAACCCGGAAAACCACCCAATGACGCCTCATCTTATCGTCCAATTAGGCTACTCCCTATCCTCTCAAAAATATTTGAGAAACTCCTACTAAAACGTCTACTTCCCATTGTTGAATCCAAAAACCTTTTTCCCACACACCAGTTTGGTTTCCGCCAACGACATTCCACTGCTCAACAAGGCCTTCGCGTTGTTGATCACATCTCCTCAGCCCTTGAAACCAAACAGTATTGCACTGCTGCCTTTCTCGATATAGCTCAAGCTTTTGACAGGGTTTGGCACGCAGGTTTGCTCTACAAGCTCAAAAGATATTTACCGCAGACCCTTTTCCTAATCCTACAGTCCTACCTTTCAAACCGCTTCTTCCAAGTCCGCTGTGGTTTAGAATACACTAACTACTATCCCATAAATGCAGGAGTTCCACAGGGCAGTGTCCTAGGCCCCATCCTCTATAACCTATACACCGCTGATGTCCCCTCTACTCCCAATACCTTCTTGGCCACATTTGCAGATGACACTGCAGTCTTGTCATCCCATCCAGACCCCAACATAGCATCCCATAACCTTCAAAAACACCTTGACGAGATCGAGTATTGGTGCAATCAATGGCGGATCAAAGTTAATGAAGCAAAATGCTCCCACATTACCTTCACCCTTTGTCGCTACTCGCTACACCCCTTACTTTCAAGTCTGGTCCACTAGTTTATTTTAATTCTATTCCTCTCCCTGTATCCGAGACAGTACGGTACTTAGGCTTCCATATTGACAAACGACTGACCTGGAACCCACATACGAGACTAAAAAGACAAGAACTAAACAGACGCTTTGGACAACTGTACAGACTACTTCAAAGGACATCCCATCTCTCAATAGAAAATAAACTACTAATCTACAAAGTTATACTTAAACCAATCTGGACATACGGAATAGAGCTATGGGGGACAGCAAAAAAGTCGAACATGAAGCGTATCCAATCCTTTCAATCAAAAGTCCTGAGAACAATAGTAAATGCCCCTTATTATGTCAGCAACAAAACCCTTCATAACGACCTTAATATACCCTACATTCTAGAACTCATCCCTTCCAAGTTTACGAAATTCCACAGTAGCCTTTCCAACCACCCTAAACTGCGCCACTCATCCCTATAATCCTCCTCGGAGACTGAAACGGCAGTGGCCTCGTGACCTGCTATAAACGCGTGACAGTGGGAGTCCTGGCAATGGCCAGTCTCTCCAATCATGTCCTGAGCGTCTGTGGCTCTCGCGCTCTTGGTCAGCCTCCGCTGGCTCTTATCCAGTGGCGCGGCTGATGTAGCAGCGTGGGGGACTTTCCAAGACTCCGCTTTCTCTTTGCGGTGGATTTGGGGGGTCTCTGGGCTGTCTGTAAATATTGTATGAATGAGCGAGTGAATGATGAACCGTAAATATTGTATGAATGAACGAGTGAATGATGAACTGTAAATATTGTATGAATGAGAGCATATATCTTAATTACTTATTGCCTTATAAAAGGCAGATTGTAATTATTGCACAATAAAGGAATTATACTACTACTATAGAAATACTAGGTTGTTGGCTAGTGAGTTTTGCTGCGTTCCTACTATGTAACTAGTAGGTAACGGACTTTTTCCCTTTTGGAAAGAGAAAATTACGCAGTCAGTCTTACCTGCGTTTACAAAGATATTGAGTCTCCCCAATCTCTCACTGATCTGGTTACAGGCTACTTCAGCCTGTCTAAGAGCAACCTTGGCGCTCAGGCTGCTACTGTTTGTCATCAGCGAAAGCAGTAACTGTTGTGTTTTTATATCGGGCTCCTACAATTTTAGACATGTATACGTTGAATAGTACAGGTGCTAAGACGGCTCCTTGGGGTACTCCACAGGTCAGTGGCAGAGGTTCGGAGAAACTATCACCCACCTGCACCCGCATCGATTTTTTTTTTCAGGAAGCTAGCTAGAATTGAATAAAGTAATCCTACCAAATTCTCGTCCTGTCTATATATGTTCTTGTCTTTGACCTTATCTATCTTTCATCGACAGAAGGATATTTCTCAATGACCCTTTGTACCTTTTCACACCATCTTGCGAATAGGTTATTTATCACTTAGGACCACCCTAGCTGCTGAGTTCCATATCCTTTTTGGGACAGGAAACAAAAAAAACGAAGAATTGCAACCGGACAATCTGCAACAGATGGGGTAGGTACATCGGGTGGTCTACGTCAAAAGAAAGGTTTATGGCATGCCGACAGTCGGCCTACTACATTCCCCAAATCGGGAGTTAAACATATAACAAACCTTTACACTTAATAAAACATACATACCACCGAATAGATTTCTCTGGTTAGTTAGATTTTTTGGTTCACCTTAAAAAATATTTAGTTCAGAGTTAGCAGTGGATTTGGATATTTAGTGGCTATCAGTATGTCTACTATGTAGATGTGATATGTATAATGCAGTCATGAATTTAAGGAATTTACAAGTCACTGTGAAAGGTTTTATTACACACGTAAATTGGTGTATCTGTGATTTACACCAAGAAAGACTAAGAAATTTTGATTGTAAAATATATATAGTTTTAATGTTAGTTATCTAAGCGCATCCGTAAATTTGAGTTCCAAATGTATATGTCCAAATTGTATGAATAAAAAAATTCTATGTCTTAAATGTATACATGATAATAATTTTAATATTTGCTTAGTTGTGTTATGTGGTAAGACTTATTTTCTAATTTAGTTATTCCGTGATTTGCCAGAGCGTAGCTAAAGAGATTTGATATTGTTCAAGCTTTGTACATGATTGGGACTACTCAGTGGATAAGAGTAAAATGGGAGGGCCTGGTTCCGAGCTCCTCATTTTTAAGTCTAATTTATTTTTTTTAATTAGTGCTCATTTTTTCTTTGCAATTAAGTGTTCTCTATTTCCGATGTAATTCATAATCGGCAAACTAATCTGTCATCTGCCTGCTTACAGCATAATTAAAATTTAACATTTCATTTTTAGCTACCATGGTTACAGAAAAAAGTACGACCTGTTTTTATCTTCGAGACAATAGGTGACTTTTTAAATCAAAATTAAGTTTAATGCGCATGCGATACAATTTTCCCTTTCTTTCTCTGCTTAATAATCTGTTTTTAAAGTTTATTTCATACACATTTAATAACTTTGTTCAGTACACTGAGTCATAGCCATCAGTCAACAAACTTAGTCAGCATTGAAAAGATAATTGTTATCTCTTCTCCCCCTCCCTTGTAAATTTGTTTTTCTCTATGTATGCTATATGTTGAAATCATCATCAGCGAGGTAAGTCTATACAATAATAAAACTGTAATTACACCTAGTAAACAAAGCAGTCAGTACCTGCCATAACTGCAACCGTAGGTCATTGTACATCCTGAACCAGTATGATAAACAGCAGCACCCAATGATCTTTAGTTTATTTTGTACCATCATTTAGTTTGGTCGTGTTTTTTGTAAAGCGCCGAAAAAATGCTAAGTTTGAAAGTTGAACAACGGGTAAATCGAAACTTTTAGTAAAATTACATAAAATACAAACAGGATATTTTCAAATGCTTACTACGGCCAATGGGAACCGTTAATTAACCATGAAATACCGTTAATTGTTATTGCTATTATTGATTGCAATCGTGGATGAACTTGCCATGAATCCACAATGTCATCCTATTCCAGACATAGGCCCTGTCAGGGAAGACTCTTATATCAGGTCGTAATTTATGAACAATCCAATCTGCTCTTGTGGTGTTATTGACCCGCCGACTCAATTTGGCCAGTGATTGATCGCTTTCTCTTTGACAGTCGGTCTGATAATTGCATGGCACCCGACAGTATTGGATACAGCTTGAGAAGTTTCTCATTTCCAACTCATGTATGTCAATTCCAAGTTCTGGCTGAATCCTAAAGCGGACAGTCGCATTCAACTCAGAGGCATGACAGTAAATACACGAAGGCATTCAGTTCATCCTCAATTTTGTTGCCAACGCAGCAGAATAATAATTTTTTCTAAATCCTAAGTGAATTTTTCTCAATTGAAACATTGTTTTAATATATATGTCTATTCTTGAAATTGTCAGTTCTCAGATTGACTTATAAACATTATAACAACTATGATGATAATATGATAAAAGAGATAATTAAGAATAAATGTCAATATAACATATTATAGATTGGCAAGTAACACAAATTGTTTTTGATTTATAAGAATTTCAATGATTCATGCCACCAACCAAGGGGCCTTCATCACAATAATGTACGTATATGGTTGGCAAACCCGTACGTTATTAGTTCTAATTGACAGCCTGATTCCCGAACCTTTTCTCCTCCTCTATAGGACAGACTAGCCATGGAAAATCCCTTTCTTCTTTGACATTAAAAACTCTCGCTGAGAGGAAACATGTTTGTAGATTGGCCAATATGTTTCGTGGTTACCACCTCCCCACCCCTAATCATTTTATAATAGCGGTTTGAATGCGACTTGAATAAAAACAAAACAATTTTTATATTTATTTAAATTGTTGTATAATTTGTATCATGTATAGATATATAATTAACTTGACAATGTAAGGCGAGAACCACACTTTAAATGTATGAATAAACAGAAAAAGTACAGCTCTCTCTCTCTCTCTCTCTCTCTCTCTCTCTCTCTCTCTCTCTCTCTCTCTCTCTCTCTCTCTCTCTCTCTCTCTCTCTCTCTCTCTCTCTCTCTCTCTCTCTCTCTCTCAATATAGTACTTTTAGCTGCTTTTTCGGGTTGTTAACTTATCCCAAATCACATTTTTCTCTCGGAGACCACTTAAGCCCTCCAACTAACCAAAATAAATAAAAACAATTACCTGCAAGCTCTACTTAATATCACAGGACCGGAAAACTAATAATAATAAATGCTCAGTTATTTTCTTTAGGTAAAACATTTTTATGGATGATCATTACCTAAAAAAACACGATGTGCAACCGCAGATATAAAAAAAAAACTGCTGTGATATGGGGAAATATGTGTCCTTATATATTACGAAGAATTACATTTTTTTCTTACCATGTTGATTGCAAATTAATTAAGCTTCATTATTAATCACCGTATTTAGGCGATGTAGTATATCTTTTAAAAGATAATTTATAACAGTATAATTGATTAAATGTGATATCTAAAAATATCGACACACCTGTAACTTTCAAATTCCTTCATACAGTTTGTTTTTAAAAATATATTATTGATGCTGGTATACGACAGAGAATAAAGGAACTATGTTTTCCACCACTTTCACGTCTTAACACAAGCTGAAACATTGCCAAGGGGCTTGCTTGCTGGACCGGAGATGACAACTCTTGGACTAATGTGAATGAGGCTGGACTATTGTGGTTGACATCTGAGGACCTATCTTAGTAGAGAAATGATGGTGTAATTGAAATCCTCAATGGGTTATTAACTTATAATGTATCATAGCCCATATTAAATTTATTTGAAGACCATGCCTCATTTAGAGCCAATTAATTTAAATATTCTGGTTCTATTTAAATATACTTATTGAAGGAAATTCAATGGCTAACACCAAAGTGTTTACGTATATACATATATTTGTATAGAGACCAATGATTTAATATTATATTATATTTAGCACATTTCCATAAGTTGTTGGGTTCATTTTATAATATTTTTTTATTGATTAGGTTTTTTGTTATTTTTCCTACTATTAAAAAAAAATGTCTATACATATCACTATGCTTTAGCATGTTTCACTAAAATTTAAAATGTCACGGATAGTGTGAGATGTAATAACAATGTAGTAAATAATGTTTTCTTATTCAGTATTCTAATAAAACAAAATTGCAAATCTATAATAAATTTTATATTTAACAGAATATAGTTGATAAATATTGTGTTTTTTATTTCTCAAACACACCTGTTATTATTAATGGGCTATCATGCCCATATCAGCTTGACCTAATAAGAGGTATCATTAGAGATTTTTAATTATTAACCTGCAGTATTCAATGCTTTTCTATTTGCCTGTTATACCTTTGTGTGAACGAAAGGTGGACTGAATAATCAATCTAGATCATCAACATTATTTTAAAATCGTTATAAATTTTAAAAGGGCTGAATGAATCATGAATTTAATCGTTACTTTTACATCTATATCGCCAAGATACAATTAATACTGCAGTAAATAATTTTGGTTTAAGACTACGTTAAGAAAAATTTTAAGTCAAAAAATGTTATACTTATAAAAATTAATTAATTGATTTAATATAATTTTCTTATTGAAGTAAGCATGACACAATGTTACATAAGCTTAGTATCGTATGTCCTGTATGTGTGTATGAATAAGGATCATGTCAGCTCTGTTAAAACTACAAACTATAGGGGCAAAATTAAGCTATTGACCATTAAAAAAAAGAAGAAATAAATAAACTTAAAAAAGCTCTCGCTCTCTCTCTCTTGGTCTTTAACAGCAAATACTTGATAATTGAAGATTCTTTTATTCTTATTATTCTTTTTATTAACATTACATTTACGAATGATTTTCTGTGTAACTGGTGGCTTTTAAGTTAAACACTTTAAGGTGTTTATTTTTAATTTTACAGATGAGAACTGAAGCGGTTCATGATAAAAATCGGTTATTTACATTCTGAGAATCTTCCAGGTAGAAAGAATACACCGTTTGCCTATAGACACCCAATCAATTATTTAGTATCGTTTTCCGTTGGTATTTCCTTTGAATTTAGGCCGCTCTTCATGATATTTCTGGAGAAGGCATTGATTTCCAATTTTTTTATTTGTGGGTGATGAACACATTATTTCCTGTGGCAGCAACGGGGCATACTATATCGAACAGATCAAGATAAAACCTAAATAATTAAACTTCGAGATAGGTATTTAGACTAATACATTATGACACTCTTCTAAACAAGGCGTCTATGCCTTTAAACTGACAATGGTAAAATAATAAACCTAATCAATGATGATTGGTGATGAACATTGTCCTGTCGTATTGATTATTTGTTTTCATCTATTATATAATACATATGAATTGTCATGTGTGGATTTGTCACGGAGATTTCTAAACCAGTAAATATTTCCAACAATATGTCCCGAATAATTCAGTAACTAAGAAAGCAAAATAATATTACAAATACATTTCTGATACGTTCAACTTCTTAAAATAAACTATTACCTAACAGGAAGGAAAATGTTCTGCTTTCAAACAGGTGGGGTGACCCTTTCGTTTGTTCACCGCTCTGTCAGCAGTGTGTGTTCTATTGTAGGGCAAAAATATCAAAATCTATCTGAAATTTACTCAATCTATTAAATGACCCGTAAAAGGATTGAACTTAACAATTGATATTTACTGATAAAACAACTTTATTGTGATCAAATTACAATCTGCTTTATTGGGCAATAACTAATTGTGATAAATGATCTCATTCATACCATATTTACAATATTTATTCACTCGCTCATTCATACAGTATTTACAAACAGCCCAGAGACCTCCCAAGTCAACATGGCTGTCACCTCCCTCGCAAGCGAAAGAAGAAGCGGAGACTTGGGAAGTCCCCTGTCGGGATATTTGGTTGAACAATTGTCGGAGGTCAACAATTGTCGGATTGTTGTAGTTAATACATGGACTGTGCTCCATGTAGGCGTTAATATCTGACTCCATTTATTGATAGGGATGTGTACCAACAAGACACTGTGTTCAGGATGAGGTTCAGAGGTTCATAAAGAATAAGACCAGTTTTCAGAGTTCGGGCGAGAGATCGGCAGCGTAATAAGTACAAGTCGTCAGAGGTCTGCTATAGGCTGTGTGACAAGTGCCGTCGTAGAGTAGCGGAAGGCTGAGTAGGCATATTGCGACGGTGATAGCGGATATCGGTATGTAGAAACTAGAAAAGAATGAAGAGTGGGGGCTACCAGGGGCCAAGTGTCCCTGGTCTCAAGTTACTCGGAAGACTAAGAGACAGAGTGGGCCCACCAGGGCCAGGTGGCCCTGGGGTAAGTGATAAGTCGCGCGGCTATGAAGCTAAGAGACAGAGTGTCTCAGGGCGAAAACCCCTTGATATAAATACCCGTGCCCTTTCCCTGCCGGGAGGCGGAGCCTGTCGGCCACGGGCATGTTTTACGATACACAGGTAGTCATTTCCTTTTAGTTTATTGACCGTTGGGGTACAAGAGTGTGTTTTTTATGGTTGCTAGCAGGGCTGAAGGTCTTACCCACTTGGGTTATTTGACCGTCTATAGGTGGTTTGTTCTATTATTTCATGGGTCCCAAAAGGGTTCCTAAGCTGTTCCTAGCATGATTTATTGCCGCACCCTCGCTCCTCTGTGACTTGTTTACGACTTCCGACCTCTCTCTGATTTATTACCAGAAGTTTATACAGGTTTACATTTTCTATTATAATACATTATGAACCAGAGTGTAGGGTAATTTACACATATAGTTAGCGGTCGCTATATCCCCCAAGCCCCTTTGTCAGCCGCGTCGCTTGGTAAGAGCCGGTGAAGGCTGACGAAGAGCACGAGAGCTACATAAGCTCAGGACATGATTGGAGAAACTGGCCATTGCCAGGACTCCCACTTTCACGCAGTTATAGCTGACCACGAGGCCACTGCCATTTTGTCACCGAGGAGGAGTGTGGGAATGGCTCAGTATAATTACTGTGCTGGAAGATTAGGGTGGTTAGATAGGTTACTACGTGGAATTTGATGAACTTAGAAGGGATGAGTTCAAGAATGTAGGGTATATTATGATCATTATGAAGGGTTTTGTTGCTGACGTAATAAGAGGCATTTACCATTGTTCTCAGGACTTTTGATTGAATAAGCTTGATGCTCGACTTTTTTGCTGTCCCCCATAGCTCTATGCCGTATGTCCAGATTGGCTTAGGTATAACTTTGTAGATTAGTAATTTATTTTATTTTGAGAGATAGGATGTTCTTCAAAGTAGTCTGTGTAGTTGTCCAAAGCGTCTGTTTAGTTATTTTCTTTTAAGCCTCGTGTGTGGGTGAAATGTCAGCCTTTTGTCCAGATGGAAGCCTAAATTCCGTACTGTCTTGGATACAGGAAGAGGAATGGAATTAAAAAAAAAAAACAGTGGACAAGACTTGTGGCATACGGTAAAGGTAATGTGGCAACATTTTGCTTCATTAACTTGAATCCGACGTTGGTTGCACCAATACTCGATCTCATCAAGGTGTGTTTGAAGGTTATGAAATGCTATATCGGGGTCTGGGTGGGATGACGAGACTGCAGTGTCATCTGCAAATGTGGCCAGAAAGGTATTGGGATAGAGGGGGCATCAGCGGTATGTAGGTATTAGAGGATGGGACCCAGTACGCTGCCCTGTGGAACACCTGTTTCTATGCGATAGAAGTTAGAATATTCTAAACCACAGCGGACTTGGAAGAAGCGGTTAAAAATGTAGGACTGTAGGATTAGAAATAGGGTCTGTGGTAAATATATTTTGAGCTTGTAAAGCAAATCTCTGTCAAAAAGTCAAGCTATGTCCAGAAAGGAAGCAGTCAATACTGGTTTCAAGGGCTGAGGATATGTGATCAACTACGTGAAGGCCTTGTTGAGCAGTGGAATGTCGTTGACGGAAACCAAACTGGTGAGTAGGAAAGAGGTCTTTGGATTTACCAATTGAAAGTAGACGTTTTAATAGGAGTTATTTAAATATTTTTGAGAGGATAGGGAGTAGGCTAATTGGACGGTATCATGCGGCATCATTTGGTTGTTTACCGGGTTGCCACGCTGGAGTGGTGTAGTATTGGATTAGGTTTTTGAGATGCTGAGGTAAAGGATTTAGATTGTGAATTTTTGGATGAATGTTGCGGGACGATCCTTCCCAAGCCGACCTCTGGACCAGAGTAGTGAAAGAATGGAATGCTATATCTCCTCACATATATAATCCTCTAGGTTTAGGGATGTTTTCAGAGATACTTTCTGTAAGAATCGGGCGGAAGTGGTCCCAATCAACTTGGTACCTAATAAATGAAGGAGGAGGCAGTTTGTGGATAGGTCTTAGGTAAATGGTTATGATCAATGGGCTATGATCTGGGGATAGGTCATCGAGGCGTGCAAGTGAGTAGTTTAGTGTTCCTAGACTATTGTAGCAAAACATGTCAACGAGATCGGGATTTCGGTTGGGATGAGATGGCCAATGGGTGGCTATGTCAGGAGAAATAGTGGATCAATGTCTCGTGCAAAGAGCAGAGCACGTCCTCTTGTATTTGTGGATCTTGAGCCTCAATGTTAGTGATTCGCGTTAATGTCCCCAAGCACAAGGAAACGATATCCACGATTTACGATATAAAGAAAGGAGATGGATTGACACTGCAGTGGACCGAAGGAAATCATGTGCTACCAAAGGAACTAAGTGATGGGAAATGGAGTTATGGAAAATGGCAGTGGTACCTGCATGTGCTCTTCCATCTGGGCGATCTGTTCGATAAGTCTGGTACTGTCGAACTGTAAATGGTCATTTGCTTGTAAGTCTTGTTTCAGTAATGGGAGCTACGTCGATTTTCTTGTGGTAGAGTAGAGCTGTCAGTTTGTTAGTGTGGGTGCGAACACTATTCTCGTTCCAAAGGAGAATGGAAAAGGTCGAAAGGATCCACTTATGGATTTTATTCAACGGGGATAAGGTAGGAGACAAGATTTGTGAGAAGGGAAATGATTGGTGTAATTAGGGTTCTGAAGTCTGTAAGGAATGATGTTAATAGGCAAGTGAGATCTGAAGAGCTAAAAGGTGGAGGAATATGCGAGATGTGTGGTTGAGGATGGGATTGGGTTTGCTGGTTGATGGGATTTCGGAATGCTGGGGAAGAGGAACTTACGGATGAGGAGTGGGCAGCGTCTGTGACTCACTTTTGTGCTGCCAACTGCACTTTACACACCTGGGAGGGTGGCAACAGTACGTTTTTGTGTGCCCATATGTCTGGCAATTATGCCATTGGGCGATGAAACGTAACGTTTTTTTATTTATACTCTTGTGTAATACAGGTGAGTCAGTTATTGGATTTTTTCTACTTCAGGTGTTCGCTCTAGATCGACAAAGATCTAGGGTAGCGGTGTTTTAATCGTTTGGTCTTGTTACCTATCCTCACGTAGCACGTTAGTTATTTGGTGAACTTTCATTCTTGTATCCTAAACCTGAGAGCTCATTTTCTATTTTGTCAGCTGATGCAGGTTTCTACTCACCACCCCTAGTGATCTTTCCTACTTTAGCTGATAAGTGTGGACGTCTCTTTCGTATTTTCTAAATATTTTATAATGTCTCCATGTATATATCTGGAGTGTCTGGAGATAGTTTTGTCTTTCAAGACCGATTAAGACATGAGAATTTTCCAGTGCCTACAATTCTCGTTAATTGAGAGCACAGTAATTAAAATTACTAATCTTAAGGATGAATATTGCTGGTGGTTTAGGCAGTGTAGGTGTTATGAATAGAATCCATGTCCTCTACTTCAGTATTTTTCAACACCTCAAAACTGTTGGATGTGAAGAACGGAGACTCATAAATTGTTTGTTTAGATGTGGGGCCATGTCTTCCATCGAGCTCGCTGCAGACGAATTTATAGGCATTTATGCATTTTCGTTATGGGTTATGCATTATTCTATTAGATCGTTATGGGTTTCGCTTAATAGGTGATGGAGTCGTGTGTTAGCCCAGACACCTTACCTGTTTTTTTTATTTTCCGACATGAATTTTAAAATATTTTTTATAAATAAAAAGGTATTTATTCCTCCAACAGGAGGGAATCTTAAACGCTCGGGTTCTGCTCTAAAGGAACCTAACACCAGAAAGCTCTTATTTAAACTTTCATGTTTTTTTTATCTATAGACAAATAAATGTTTTCACTGGCGGGATATGTTCTCAAAAGGAAACAAAGTGATTTTGATAAAAATTATAAGAAATTTTCTGTTTTTTACACAATTAAATTTAAAAACTTTAAAACTCAGTAGGAGCAGTGAGAATACAAATCTGTTTTTGATTCTTATATCAATATTACTGATATTTTGCACTGACGGGAAATGGCAGATCAATGTGTTATTGTGTATGATTGGGTTATGACTTTATGTGCAAGCAAATGCATTTTTTTTCAGCTATGTGCTGATCCTCTAGTAAATCTACGATTCTGATCTTCGTTAGAAGCAGGTTCCATTTTTAAACAGATAACTCCAATGGCTTCGGCCATTTACAACTGTAAATAGACCACATCCTTCTCTGGCACTGTAACTCTCGGCACTGTTGAAGAGGCAATTCTTCGACCCAGCAGAAGTTGCCAATGCCTTGCTACAGCCCCACACAGAGGTAAATAAATAATAGCAGGTGGTATCCATCGGCCAGTGCCTGGGCAGATCGTGAGCCCGGTGGGCGCCCCAGGCTCCAACGCCTCATCGGCCCGTTCCCATATATTACCGTTGCTCTCATTAACTTCTTCGTACCTGCCTCAGGCCAGCTAGGGCTAATAGAAACATCCAGTGCTTCTCCGGCGCGCGAGTCCTGTCTCTTCTCTCAGATGAAACTTGTATTGCTTCAGTTCAGACCAGTTATGTCTGTCTTTCTTCTTTATGGAGATGGCTCAACCCCTTCAAGACCGTACTTCGGGTGTGATATAAACTAATATTCAATTAAAAAAGGCAGAGTTACTAATCCAACAATTTTGATTGATAAGTTTATGAAAAGTAAATCGTTTTATATTGCAATTCCTTGAGCCGACGGTGAGTGAGTTCATACACCGCAAAATACACCAAGTTTTTTGACTCGTTGCCACCCCTTACCATTCCGCTGTTTAACACCATGACTCCTCAACCCTTCACGCATCGGTGAGAACAGGAAAGTTAGACTAAGTTAGCCCCATTACCTTAAAATTTTAAAATACTAGCAATATATAATTGTATTAAATAAGCTAATCAGTTATATAACTTCATATACTGGATGAAATGTAGCATTCCTACAAAAAATATAAAAGCACCAGGTGAAATTTTAGTTAAATCAGTTCAATATAGATTATAAATATTGAAAACCAAAATATGAGAACTAGATCAATACGAAACAAAAATACACACTATTTTAGAAATCTATGCATTTTTGTTTATGATAATAAGGTCTTAAGATTTAAACAGTACCATGGGCGTTCCTTAAAAGTCAAGAATTACAAAAATTGATTATATTTTTATATTGCATCTTGGTTTCAACGCTTGAACCAAAATGAAGCAATTCTTCCCTGTTGTGTAATCCAGTAGATCCCATCAAGATAAAAAACAAAAACAAATTAATATCACCAAAACATACAAGACTCATCATGTCCTACAGACTCCTTCCCGGCAATATTCCTACTAAGTACTAACTTACTCCGTCTACTGTATTCATGCTGCAATGCAGAATCAGTGTCAAGCTTAACTAAAACAAAAATGTAGTACAATATGTAGTTTGCGCCCTATACAAAACACACATGATGTTATTCTCACAAATTATCCTATGATTTCGTCCATAATCTCTCTACTATGTCTACAATCTCAAAATTTGCGGCGCTTCTGTTGTACCCTTTCTGTGGGATAACGTTTAAATATTTTTGTGATCTTCTTTTCCATTATTTTGTAATTTTTAGTGTGCAGTATACCCTTTTTTCGTACTCAGTGGGCACTGTGAATTATACTTTGAAATATTTTAGATTTTTGTTAATTTGTCCAGAGTGAACATTTAACTACTATCAAGAATTACGAAGCTCACTTCAAGAGAAAATAACATTGACGGTAAGTTTTAATTTACACATCATTATTTTCTGCGAAAAACACAAATATTACAGTTTTTTGACAATGGTTTGGGAAGTTAACAGTTATTCCGTTGTTTTTCAAATCACTGTAATTGTCTCATCAAGTTTTTGTGTATACTGTGACTGTTCCGCGTAGTGCACATAGACTCTGCGCAGTTCTCAGAAATCTCACTCTTGATGTAAACACACGGATAAATGAAGCCCCACTGAGGCTCCAATAATTTATAATACATAAGGTCAGGTACCTTTCATAGGCAGAATCACCCAATATGCCCCAAATATTGCATAACGTATGTGCATAATACTCATGGAAAGTCGAGTATATAAATGGAGCCATTCGGTGTAAAAACAAGCTTTATGTTAAACAACAACAACAATATAATGCGATATATAATTACTGCCCTATCCTCATCAAGAAATACACGTAATACAGTACTAGTCATACATTTCGGAATAGCACCATTTCATTCAAAATTTGAATGAAATTTCGTGTAGAAGGAGATGGATTGGTTTAGGAGTTCTGTCAAATTTATAATAGTGTAGGGAGTACCACACTATGGCATTGTGAATAGAATTGTAATACCGTTCGGCCACTTAATGAAGATGATCGAAGAACGTGTGTGGGATATGCGGAACCCTAGAAAAAATATCCATACATAATTGAAGAACCAAGAAGTTTTCTTGCCATAGGGGATATGGCTACCAAATTTAAAACATATGCATACTGTTTGAGTGTAAATAATATTCCCCGTGATGACTGTAGGTTACTTTTAATACCTGAATAATAATTATTTGGTATATACTCATTTGACGTTAAATTATTAAATCCAGGAGGCAGAGAATTTTCGCTTCTGACTAAATAGAAAAAAAAAATAACATGATATTGAAGTCATTGCAGTACCCATTGTGTGATAAATTTTAGTCTGGTCACAAGGTTTTCTTAAAAAATAAATAATCACTAACCCATTAGGGGTAACCATCATAACCAAGAAGAGAGTTTATTGGCTTGAACGGAAATTAATGATCTCTATTAAGTCACGTAGAACCAAAGCCGTTAAGATAAGGCATCTTCTTATATTTATATTTGGTAGGATCGATAATAATTACTTCAATCGAGTGGCCGAATGTGTTATTAATTTTATCTCATATATTGAAATAATCATAATTATCTATAAAGATAATCCCATTAGATCCTATCTTTAAAATTCACACTGACAGCTAATGCGGATCTTTTTCTAAAATAACATAAATCTAGAGATAAAACATGGATTCATCATTTTAATTATGGGCCAAAATCTTCTATAGAAATCTTCGTAATTGAATTGATGAAAGACGTGGTTGTCTTATATTCTTCTTTGGTATTTAATATTTTATCGCAATTAAAAAAACTTAAATGTACATTATAGCCTCCACGTGTAGATTAATGTTCAATTGCTGCTTTGGCTTTTAGTCGAGCTATTCACTATTTACTATTCACTTTTTACGAATATATCAGCCCTAAAGTGGAAATGCACTGAATAATTTAAAGAGACAATATACAAAAATCCATTGGAAAGCATGGAGATGAAGGGCTAACGGGGTAAGCAGTGCCACCAAACAAATAACAGAAGGAAAGCGATGGCCCCATGATTTGAAGAAAAATAACATCGCTTACAACTGTTTACAAATGTTAATTTTATGGTCTGTTACGTGAACTGCTATTAAAAAAAATCAACAAGAGTGTTGTTTAATGGCAAAATAATAAGATATGTTTTTGTTTTTTTATTTCTTTTCAAATATAAGAGACATTCTAGGAAATGAAACACAGTATTCATTTAATTTATATTTTATCATTGTCACGGTACCCTTTTCAGCGACAATAGCATATTGTATACAAAATAAGAACATATTTTGGAAACGCAGGGATAGTGGAATATTTTTTTTCCAATCGAAAACCAAATAAATGAATTCCATAGATTAATAATAATAAAATTGTTAATTTTTGAGCTGAACTCAGAAAAAGAAAAGTTTGAGATTGAGGTGTAGGCACCCAAGTGTTTTATTTATTTGTAATTTTTAAGTCATGCCTTGCAGTTTTATTTTCAGCTACTTATATACTTCAACTAACTTTGACTAAATACTAAATAAATACTAATAGTAGTAATACTAAAAAGAGGTTTTTTACAAGTCAAACTGGGGGGACGAAGGGTTCAGGGGGCATTGTGCAAAGTTAATAGGTATAGTTGAATATAAAGAGTGACAAAGTCTATTTCTAAATAAGCAATGAGTTGAAATTCAATATACAATGGATGTGATTCCCAGCGGGGCGGTGTCACCCACCGGCGGCCGTTGCAGACATGGGTAGATAGAAAGAGGCATTTTTGGTTCAAATTTAGTGGGTGTTGAAGACCAACCAGCATCCTCCTTGACAATACTCGCAACAATGCACAGACAAGTTTGATTAATACGCATCACGGAACGCTTAATTCAACAGATGGATTTAACTGCTATTTATGCAAGATCAGTCCGTATTAAAAGTAGGTATTGGTACATTATAGTCTTGTATTAATACTTTTTGAGCGGTACGTGAGCGAATCGGATCATGCGCAGAACACGACAGGGTGGTGTATGTTTCGGATCGGCAAATAAAGCTTTTATCTACTTGCTGAATATCAAATCAATGCCTTTGCCAGGTTCACTAAACATAACGATATATACATGAGGTTTTATAGGCATAGTAGATCGTTTTGAAGTTTCTTCAGAGCAATTGTTAACCTAAAGCACTTTGACAAAATAAAAAAAAAAAAAATTAATATCTTTAAGGGGTTCATTCTAGATTGAGCGCAGACAGCTACATAGAACAGAATTATCACTGAACCGGAGTTAGTGAATTTTATTTCCCTAAAAACGGGGTGGTATGCCAAAAACGGTTGGGAGCCCATGCGGTGTACAATTGAGCTAAACACAGCTTAGGATACTATTTTTGGCATTCATGTAATTTTAACTATTGGGTGAATTTCAATTCTTTAAATTAAGCTGTAAGAATTTTTATTTATAACTTTCTTAATAAATAATACTCAATCAAGCCAACACAATTTAACATTTGATTTGTAAAAAGTGCAGGGATCAATTGGAAATCATTTTTTTTTTGCCCCTAAACCCCTTGAATTTATACAATGAAAAAATATAAGCAAAATAATTTGACAATCTTTCTCCTCTTTCTGCTATGCGCAGATGTATTTGAAGGAGGTTGGGTTACATAAATTAGATTGATGCTAATAGGAAATAACAATGAATTCAAATCTAGGTGATGGGGCTCACCTCCAGTTGAGAAAATGGGAGAAAAACTTACAAACTAAAAAACTATGCCTAGAACCTAAAACTAAAGCGTTCCAGCCACGGCAGCGTCCTGCCATCGATGGGGGAACGGAGCGGGGGTTATCGTGTTAAACACCGGGTTTGTCAAGTATTGCAGTGAGTCGAAAAATTTGATATGTCTACGTTGGATGAATTCATCCACCGTAGGCAGCTCAAAGATATCGTGAAGCTCAATGTTGCTCCGCAGCTCGAACGAAGTACCTCTGACCACTTTTATCAGTATACCGTTTTGGAATTGTTGGAGTTTCTTAGCTGTCGTATACGTCAGATAACGAAAAAGCGGTGCACGATACAGCAGAGTTGGCCTGAGTATGCTCTTGTAAATCAGTAGCTTGAGACGCAGTGATAGATTGGGGGAAGTCCATTAGTGCGTAAGCCCGTAAGACTTCATGCGTGTTTGCTTATATACATAGGAAATATAGGATGAAGGAAAAATAAAGGAAATTATTTGGGATGATGGGTACCTTTCACTAAGGGGAGTCCTATTTGAAGGTAGTATGAGAAGGATATGGGGTTTGGGATGCCTAAAGGAGGCGGGTGGATTCGGGAAGGTAGTGAGAGTCTACCTATGGGGTGTCTTCATCATGTAATTTCCCAATGTTAACTTAGTGTACACATATTGTTTCGTGAGAGTAGAATAAGGTGTTCCGTTAGTATAGACATCCAGTACATAATGGTTAACCAATAAGACAATGTTACATTAATTGGACAACGGATAGCTGAATTAGGCCAATCTTCTTATGTATTTACATGTTATAAATTCTAAATTCCGTAGCTTGAATTGCACAAAACATATATAGAATTACGTACCTAACAAGATATTATAAAAAGAAATCTGTAGCACAGGATTATTAATTTTGTGTTTTAATTATTTTATTTTTTAGTCAGGGAATCAAACAAAAAATGGTTGTTAATGCATCCCGGAAAAACTTTTTTAATAACGGCAGGCTAACGAATTTATGAACTAAAAATGGTGATTAAAAAGTCCCCTGGAAATGGAGTTGAATACACGATTAACAGTTAGCTATGTTGTTGCCTTGTATCTCCCTAACGATGTTTCTGTATCAACCGCTCTTGGGATGAGCCGATAATTTTTAAAACTACCAAAAAAACATTGAATCGATGTCAGTTTGTCAATATGCCCCCGACACACTGGCGCTTCCTTTCAGACAAATCGATTCACTGTCTCGCCACTGATCGCTTTCCAAGAAGAATCGATTATTTCATCATCTAGTCATTTCATCTGAAATTCTTATTAAACATGAATGAACAGAACGGCTAAAGAAAAATTGCGAACATCAATAGATCATGAGGAATTCTTCGTTCGGGTGAATGACTTCACTTGATGTAGATAAAACCGTTACAGCGGGTGAATACTTCGAGCAAACAAGAGATTCTGAAGAGTTTTAAAGTTTGGTGATGCACCAAATCCAAAGACGTCAGAAATTAGGTAAGAAATGTTGCTTTGTACCTGAAGAACAATGAATTTGTTAAAAAGGTACTATCCTACATGAAAAACAGTGAGTTAAGGGTGTAACGCTTATTATTTTTTTTTGTTTATAATTTTCTTGAGTTATTTTAATTTTGCTTCACATACTCATTGTACTCAATTGTATTCCAATAAATCATTTAGTTAGAAGTTATGCTTAAATTAATACAATAATAAAATAAAGTATTTTTGCCCAAGGCAAAGAACCCATCGAAGACCGTAACGCTATAAAGAAGGTGAAAGACATGAAGTATTGACATTAAGTATTTAATATCATGGGAGCCAATTTTAGTACGGTTTGGGAACTTAAATATCAAAATATTATTTTTTAGTCAAAAATACACATTAGTTTTTTTCGGCCATTTTCTAATGAAGATACTGGCGCTCCTTACCTTACAATATGTAAGTTTTTTTTTCTTTATTTAACAGGATAGAAAAATTTTACGTTTGCTTTTAAAATTAATGAAATATTAATAATTAGCACCCACAAGTTCATCTGTAGTTGTCTACCATATAGATGCTCAATTATAAACTATAATTATAGATGTTCTACCAGCCTATTTTTTGTCATTGTGGGACATTCTTTGAAATAATTTTTGCCAACCTCCAGTTTTCTTGGAGGGTGCAGCATTCGGCTCCCAAGTTTTCATCTTTGTAATCAAGAAAAATAAAGGCACTTCTAGCCAAAGTTCGTATTTAATGATAAATTTGGATAAAATCCTATGACAGATCTTCCGTATTTTTCTTACATCGGCTCATCTAAGTTCACAAAACTTTTCAATGATGGTTCGAAGCTCATCAGAGAACCGAATGAAGTCTTCTCATTTCTATCACTGGGTGGAAGGACTTACCAGACTTCGAAAACATCTCTATTGTCTTCTTGAAAATGAAAAAAAAAATCGCTGTTTCAAAAGAATCTTGCATAGGGAAATACAAAAAAACAATTTTATTTATAGAGCTCAACAAAGGTTTTACCTTTTTTTGAGAAATATCATTTTTAATGTAAAGAAAGAGATATATTTTAAATAAAATTTTACCTTTTAAAAATTATTTTATGAACTAAAAATTTATGGCACTATTTATAGTAAAATAAAATTATCATAAAATAATTGTAAGATTTACCTCTGCCTGAAGGGTCCATTTTGAATAAATAAATAATACACCATTAACGTGTTACGAGACTGAAAAACTGTACTTAAATGAAATTGGTTCTACTTACCTTCTAATCCTTGGAAGAAATATTGACACCTGTTTTATAAACCTTTGACTTATATCAAACATTCTGAATCCTCCAAATGGAATAAACAAACTGTTGATTGTTGGAGATTTGTCCATTGTTCGATGCACTCACTGTATGGCGTGGCCATTCATGCCCCGGCATCAAGCGCTTCCGTCATCTTAATTTTAAAAAGAAAATTCTTAATTAATGTAATTGTACCCGGAGCAAAGACGTAATAAAACGCCATATGAGAGACAGTATTTTTAGGTTTCTACCTTCAAATTTGGTCTTAATTAATAGCAGCTACTTCTGAATCATCGTAACCAAAGTTTATATGAAGCAATTCATATTATATTAAGGTTATTCAGACCACTACTAAAACTAAATTGTTGGGGATAATATTTTTTTGGGGTATTTTCAACGCCACTAATCCTTAGATCAATTATTTGTCTGAAATTAATAAACAACCGAATATAATTCCAGAAACAGTTTACATTCTTTGGATCACATTCACCATTCCGCAGTTGTTTGACCACTGAGGGACTGTGGGACTGGGGTCTAATGGTTTGACCCTGTAGTACTCTCAATACTAACGAATGGTTACTTTTTAAAAAGCGCCATTAATTAAGATGAACGAGATAAAAGCGCTCACCGAGGAATGTAAATAGGCTGGCTAACTCCTCCCCTGGGACCAGGGATGTTGTAGCCGTTCAGTGGTTTGGGGTTGTAAATTATTGTTTGCATGAAAAGGTTGTTCATTAGAGTGTGGCTGCCCACTGGGACATGGGCGGTGCAACTGCAATGTCTAACTGCGGCGCATGATCGAGCCTCATGTTTGCATTTCGTTTCTCACGTTCGCTGTATTTTCGTTCGTTATGTTGCATTTGTTTTATTACTCATAAATAATTACATTAATTTGGTCGAATCAAAAGACAACAACGCTGGCATCGAGCTTGTGAACCGTCACAAAAGCATTAAAGTAGTTCGTTTTACCATAGGATTTAGGTACCTTCCCAAATTATCTGGGAACGTCTGTTGGGAATAACGAGAATTTTAATCCAGATGTATGGTCTGGAATAGTTGGAAAGTACAAAAACAACAACTTAGGAACATTCACACTATCACAAATTAATTTCAGAAGGTTGCCTCGTATAACTTAACCTCGTCGGGTATTACAGGAAAGTAATTTAAAATCTAAATTTAAAGCCAATTTAGATATTTGTCAATTATCTCCCTTGCTTAGTGTTAGTACTTAATGCTAATGATTTAAATTAAGTTTCGTTTGCCTACTGTTTTAAAAAGGATGAAAAACCCTCATGATTCTTCCACTTGCACTGCTGGCATAGTAGTGGCTACTGCATATTAGATATTTTAATCTGAAGTCGGAGGTCGTCTCTTTGAAACTACTGGTTGAAACATGTCGAAAAATATAACCTATAGACATGTAGTGCGATTTATAGTTAATATCATATTAGTGGTACTTGGAGTTTAATCTGTCTTAAAATTATTTTCAAACGAACAAGCTTCACTGCAATATTAGATATTAAATATATTTTAGATATTTTTTTAAGAAGCTGGAGATACTTTTAGAACCCCGATAGTGATCATGAGAGTTATTTAATAAATCTGAAATTTCAAAGGTATACTCCTCAACTCTTCAAAATATACTGGTTACTTCAAAATAGACAGAAAACCCCCCAAACCTGTTAACTAGACATATCGACCCTAAAATCGGTGCAAAAATAATTAATTACGTATTTTGTGTACCAATATGTTTTTTATATAAGAAAGATCTTCATTAGAAAATTAAAATTGCTTATACAGCATTATTAATTGTAATTTAAGAATTCATTCCTATCTATGCACAATTTCCATTCATAGAACCATTTATACAATATATACATACCAATATTCGGAAACTGAAAATTCTACCGGTTTATGGTTTATATCATTTAGTTGCAACGAACGAGAAACTTAGATACTAGCTAAAAACTAATAGCTAAAAACCTTCATCAAATTACAAGAGCATAAAGTAGTTAAGTTGCCAGTTTGAAGGTAAATATTGCCCTGCGAGGCTTAGGAACTAGAACTTTATAGAGAGGAGGTGTAACCTACACCGACAGTGGAAGCCTACATTGCCTTAATTATTAAAATTAATTAATTTTATACCACTGCTCCTCTTGGACCGTCTTTATACAACTCATTTTGTAGCTGCTTAGTTGGCAATACTGCCTATGAAGCACCAACTAAACAAAACTGTTTTTATGATTCTCCACTAAACAGAAAATTTTATTGATATCTACTAAAAGATTTAGTTTTTACATTAATTAGAGGAAGCGAAAAAATGCCTAACATCTTTCATTTTATAGTTTATAATAGAATGATGAAACTTCTGAGACAATACGCCAACAAACTTCTTTAGCAGGTGGTGAAAGGGAGATAAATTAAATATATTTTAATACATCTATTCAATAAGAATGCAGTACCAAAAACAGAATAATCGCAGATTATTTGAATGAAAATGTCGACGAGTCCGGGAGTTCTGGGATTGTTGGAGTAACAACTCTACTCTGGGATTTGGGACCTCACACTAACGGCACAGAGCATGGTTCGCTTTTGGGACTGGACAAAATTTGGGAACTATCTCTACGTCAGTGGATCGCTCTTGTTTATAGGACAACACTTAGTAACTCGCATCCTCCGGTCAGACTCCTTGACCTTGCACGAGAATAATGAGTACCAGCCTACCATACAAGGTCCCATGTAGGCATTTGGTGTACTCAGGAATATGTTATTTCTCAGATCGACAAGTAAAGACGCCGTACATATAGATTACATCGTTCGATAGAAATAAAATATTCACTTTTCAACGATATAATTTTTTCAAGATTTTTTATTTAAAGGCAGCGTTTTCAACAGCCTATATCTGTCAATCCATCCCAAGCTTAAAGCTGGATGGATGGTTTGAAAGCCCTTAAAGTCGAGAGACACGTTAAAAGTTTCCTCTCTAAATAAAAATCTAGTAGAGACATGAAGCGACCGCTAACTACTTAACATAAATCACCCTATACTCTATTGTATATATATAGTAAATTATTTATAATATGTTGTTAATTAATTTAAACAAATGTAAATAACATTACATTCATAAGTCATACCAGTGTAAATATTGTAAACAATAAAAGACGAAGCTGTACATTGTATGAAATGAAGCTGTCCTAGTAAGAGGACCTTGTGAAGGGGCAGTCAAGTAGCGGCTAGGGGGTTGGGTGGGTGCCGGTCTTGAACAGGCAAGCGTCACCGCATAGTTGGTCAGAATAAACCCCCAGATCATTGGTTACAGGGGGGCTATTATATACCCCCTAGTTTTAGCCGATAATTCACTCTAACTACGGTTCTATGGACTGGTACCTGCAGCTGCACTGATGTTTCAAGATTTAGCCTTCTCGTTTATGAAAACCTCCGCATCTCGCTATATTTTAGTCCGGCTTCGTCAGACCCCACACTTTCCTAGTGGGATTCTCTACCTTCGTCTCGCTAAAACTAGCATCTCCTTGGGAGAGACCTCTCCCTAGCGGATGACGGTTGCCGTGGCCCTACAAACTTTACCTAGTAGTGTCTCCCACGGCAATCCAGTCTGCCTCTCTCCGGTTGACACTCGCCTTTGGGATCCGGGTGGTTTTCGCCTACCCGCAGATACCGAGTGTAAATTCGTGGCCATTCCAAGACTACATAAACTACACCTACAATACCTACCCTATACCACTTCTCCTGAACATAGTGCACTGTCGGGGCACATACCTATCAAATATTGAGTCAGATAGTACAGTAGTAAGACCAGTCATGAAGCAATTGTCCAGGTCATAGCCTAATCAACCCTCACTTCGTCACTAGGTTAGGGTAATTAGGCACCCCTTTGTGATGACCCGACAAGGCATAAACAAGATTTTTTAGTAGAAACTTAATATAGCTTTCATATAGTTCAGAATGCATTATTTATAACAATTCGTTTTAATTTTATTTGGTTACCTTCCATTTTATTTGGAAACTTCCAGCCTTACGTGAGATTTGATACATCAAAATTAATTTTTTAAATAGTTTTTGTTTGTAGCCGATGATCCTCTGTAAACACCAATCCTAGTGATAATCCACTAATTAAATGCTTTAAAATTCTGATTTTAGTTTCTACATCACATTTCAGAGATTTCAAGAAAATATTTGAAAATAATTTGCCTGTAAGTTGAAACGCATTTAGTTGAAACTGACATTTATGAGAGGAGCTGCTTTTTGGATTTATAGTATCGCTACCATATAGAATTATGAACCCATAATACTTTTGAGAATATTGCAGTAAATTTTATCCTACTCAAATATCTCAATTTAGTACCTGTTTTCAGGTACTATAAACCGGTGATGGTTTACCTAAAAGAGTTGACAAACATGTACAAAGTTCATTTTTACAGAATGATTATCTGGATACTATGATTGTAGTATTTTTCATCATTTCAGTGATTGTTGCATAGCTTTTAATCCTAGGCATTATTCGATCAGAGTTCAGCTTACATTGTTACAATAGAGACAAACCCAGCTCGTACAATACAAGGTATTTGTGTTTGTTTGATCGGGGACATAGGCCAGCTTAGGCAATCAAACCGACATAGGCTACGGCACTGCCTGAATTACAGATATCCATCGGACGGACGCATGACCGGAGTGGATTACTTTGCCCTAATTGCTATTGAAACATGAAACTACCCTAGAGACTAGCCAGCTTTTGCTAAAGCAGAAATTTAAGTAGACTAGGTCCATGCCTGCTCCCAATCAAAGTAAAATAGCAGTGTTTTTCTTAACTGTGGACAAGTGTTCTATGTAAACGCTGGCTTATAGATTTATGATTCTATTATTTATTTATTTTTTTGTTGGATTCAACACTTTACTGTGATAAAATTACAAACTACCTTATTGTGCAATATGTATTTGTGATAAATGTTCTCATTCATACCAGATTTACAGTAGTATTTACAAACAGCCCAGAGACCTCCCAAATCCACATGGTTGTCACTTCCCTGGCAAGCGAAAGAGGGATCATAGTCTTAGGAAGTCCCCCACGCTCGTCCGTCAGCAGCGTCACCGGATTCGAGCCAATAGAGGCTAACCAAGAGCGCGAGAGCCACAGACGCTTAGGACATGGATTAGAGAATCTGGCCATATCCAGGAATCCCACAGTCACATATTTATAGGCGGTAATAAGACTACTATTGATTTATAAAATAAAATAAGTATTGTCTTCGCACATCTGACAGGCCCTCCTGGCTCGACAGTGTTTGAACAGTGGCAAAAGTAATAAATATGTGGTGGGTATCAATTATTATTAGATAAGTTTATCAAACTATAAGTTCTTAAATGTTAAAAAAAAATATAAGAATTATAATCTACAGCAATTAGTAAATAAAGTAATATCATACAACCTAAGGTATAGAAAGAGAATTCCTTCTTTAAGATATTCCGGTTGTTCAACGCCTCGGTGTAATTATCCTTAATTATGAATACCAATGACATAAATATTATGAAAGCACACGTAGAAAGGTAATATAACGTCCATTCTAAGTTTGGGGAGCTGTTCCCTCAAGCAACACGCAAATAAGTTATATATACAACAATATTTACAGTAATTATCAAGGAAAATAATAATGTTATACGTAATAATAACACTATACATAAAACTTAACTACTAATGGTTGAGAGTATAAACAAAACTACATGAAAGCAAATTGAATATATCAGGGTTATATAAAATAATGATTAAATAATTCTATTAGGAAAGGAAATATATAAATAAAAGTAAAAAATACACGCTAAATATAAATAAAATAAAATGCAATTATAGTATTTAGCGCGTGTGCCACCCCATCAGCAATTATAACGTAAATTTATTGTATGGGTCCTCAATAGTGCCAAACGTTTGGTCACAAACTACATGTATAAATATTAGGAAAACAAAATTCTGGTTTTGATTGATATATAAATAAATAAAACTTTCTATGTTTGATAGTGTATTTGGTAAATCTATGTCTCCCCCGTCCCTATATTGGCATAACCCTCTAGTATTCTCCTTGTGGTTTGCTTTACGGCACATGTTTACCATTAATTTTTTCACGTTATCACAGTCAACATTTTAAGATGACAAAATAAGGGATGTAATGATATACGGAAAGTAACGGTGTAAAAGATTGTGGAAATACCGTTTCATGAAATATGGAAAAAAAACTTCACAGAGTTTGTAAAAAACCTCAAACACCTATTTCCATCTCTCCGCGATTTGGGTATCCCAAAGTGGCAGTACGTCGAATTTCAGAGGTCCTCAAACTGTAAAATTTGAAATTCATTTCATAAACGACAAATTAATTTTTTTAAAACTTACCATGATGATGTAATTTGTTTGTAATTCAAACAATATGGCCTAGTTTGTATATAGTAGCAGGGAAAATTGTTAACTCCACAGACGTCACAACCACTAATAACAATGCAACTAGAACAGTGGTTGGCGATGGTGGAAGGAATCACTAAATTCAATAACAAAGAAACTAAAGAACTACTACTATTCAGGGAGATATATAATTATTAAAAAATAAAATGTAAATCTAAATTCAGCTCTTGGGATAAAAAGTTTTATTGACCTACCTACCTCCAAAGTTCGGTAGTTTGATGTGCGTTCAGCTTGTTTGGTTATCTACGGGTAACCACTGTGTCCTACCACCCACGCTGTTATTGTATGTGAGCATGCGGGAAATGCCTATCTTCTAGGGTTACTTGAGTGAGGGGGGGAAAGCACTGACGGTATTCGGGGCTAATTCTGAAGTTAAATGAACCAGCCACCTCTGGTAGGATAGTGAGAACTTAAGGACAATCGAGGCCACTAATGAACTTGTACACAAATAAATTCAGATCGGTTAATTATTATATTCTATTGCCATTGACATCGATATTGCTGAGTTAGAAAATTCGGTTTGACATATCCACATTATAACAAAGTTTGATACAATTTATAAATATTAAACTTGAGTTATTCCAATTAGTACTGAATCAATAATCTAAAATAGCAATAAAAAATTCCAATGATGTTGGAACATTTTAACTGGACAACCTTTTTTTCCATGTGTAATAATATATTGGTTGGAACGATTACATGCTATTGCTAAGTCACACACGAGCACATTTTTCTGACGGGCCATGGATTTTTCTAGGAAAACCAGTAAAGTCTTTATGTTATTGGTGAACTACGTTAAAAGCAGATATATGAGACGGGAGTCACCATACATGCACGGTGGGACTGACAGTCCTGCCCCGCCGATTTCCTGTCTGTCACGTGTATATACACAATTTTTTACTCCCTGAAGTCTTCCCAGTTTCTTGAAAAAAAACAAATTGGCCTATTAGATTTTAAATTTTATCTTTTTATTTAATTATTCTTATATACATTTTGGAACCAAACGTATATTTAGAAAATTTTAGTTTATCTTTATTCAGGCAAAAAAATTATGTTTGATTAGATTTTTAATTATAAGCCACTTATCACATTTTAATTATCTTTAAACTTATTTGTTTATTCATTTATTTATAAATTGTAAAGAAGTAACTACTAATATATATTTTTTTAATTTAATAATGTATAATACTTATTTTATAATCTAAATAAACATTCATTTAAGTATTTATTTACTCTACTAGAATGCTATTAAACACTTAATTTCTCTCAATTGATTTTTTTAAAGTCTCATTTCTTTTTTATTAGACAGAATTGTATATATTTATTTGTTACATTGTCCGCAAATTAGTATATTTCGGATTTAAAACAGTTAGTACAATATAATAAAATGAAATATGTATTAATACAATCACTATTAATTTTTATTAGCCTCAGTCCAATGGACGAAAGGATCTATGGTTCAGAAGTCTATACCATAATGTAAAAAAAAAAATCAAATCTTCACTGACCTAACGCAGTTATCTACAAAACCGAAATCGTGGCCCGTCTCTCTGGATTTTCCAACTTGCACGAAAGTCCTGGGCCTGCGGATCTAATTAGAAAAATCGGCAGAAGTGTTCTATACACGAACGGACCTAAACCACTGGCGGATATGACAAAGCAAATCTAACAGACACGGCCTGTACGTTAGTAGGCAGACCGAGATTCCACGAATCTTGCACGTGGAACTGACCCGTCAAAAAAACAAATCCGTTTGTGTGTGGCTAGATAATCAACACACAAAGTATTTTAAGCAGTGCTCAGGGACTTCACATTTATTATTTAAAACTAAAAAAAAGAAATATATAATAACCTTTTTGGCAGGTTTATGATGTGTTGCTAACGCGTTCGTAAAAAAACATATAACATCTCTATAGAAATGCCCTAACAGAAAAATGTATATTAAGATATGAGATTTTTTTTAGTTGGTTGCCTTTTGTTCCTTCGAAAGGCCTGCAGCTATTTTATTATGTCTCACCACTATTCTCAAAAAACTTATTTCTAGCTGTTTGTGTCAGTTTTTAGTTTCTGATTTCATAATGTAAGAATAAATTTGAATTACTTTAGAATAAATTATGGTCAAATCTGACTTTTATTGTTTATGAAGTGCATTATGGACTTGTATCATGTAATTAAGGAGTGGTCTCGGGACCTGGGTTGGGGGGTGGTCACAAAAAAATATGGCTTTCCAGGGAGAGGTTAGGAACCACCATGGGTCCAAGTCAGTCAGGTGTTCGGGGTCAACAAGTTAAAATATTTTTTGTTGGAAAAGGTACAACTGTCGTAAGGTAACATTTCTTAGTTATGCTGTAAGATATATTCTATAGTTTTTACAAAACAATGCAGTTATATTTGGAGCTATATCTCCCGATGCTTGATTTACGATAACGAAATGTTTACACACTTACAATACTGAAAATGTGTAGGTTTATCACAACCAGAGATTGGTTGTTACCTCTCAGGTGCCATTCTATAAGAACGAACAAGCCGCTCTCTGTGCTCCATGAACCTAAATGTAATTTACATGATGTTTGTTATATGGAGGTTAAAATATATAACGTAGTCAAATTGACAACAATCCTACAATAACAGAAACATGTAATGTAAAAAAAAAAAAATACATTTTGCAACACTAATTGTAAAATTAATTAGATTTGATTGGTGGTATCATCGATCCATTTTCTGATTTGTTTTATTTTCATATTCGTTGTTAGCTTATCTGGTAATGAAAATAATCAGTCAGTTTATGGGCTCTTAACCGTAATTTCATGTGATAGTTTCAATGGCTATGACCCTTCGTTTTATTATCGGTGATAATCATTAAATATCCATCAGTCCAGTTTTTATAGCCTTGCCTCGCTTGCATGGAAACTTTCATCCGCGCTGCCTGGTA
Source organism: Acanthosoma haemorrhoidale (assembly GCA_930367205.1). Classification (NCBI taxonomy): domain Eukaryota; kingdom Metazoa; phylum Arthropoda; class Insecta; order Hemiptera; family Acanthosomatidae; genus Acanthosoma; species Acanthosoma haemorrhoidale. Next base: position 134,903,615 of record OV884011.1, read on the forward strand.
AAACAATTTTATTTCTTTCGCTGTATCTTTAATGCTTTTGAAGATGGTTTTGACGATCCCTTTTTTTAGTTACTTTTTTCTTATTTTTTCAATAAATAATAAACTTAAAATGTATTAAATCTTATGGTGACTGGCAGCTTTAAATGTCCGTGAATTATAAACCATTTAATTCTTAGTACTAATTCATTAAAAAAACTAGTTAGTGATGTGATCAAACATTTCGTATCCTACTGCAAACTTCGCAAGGTTTCTTTACACGGGCAAATACTCTCTTTCTCCAGGTATCTTATTCAAAAAATCACTAGGAAGAAAAGAAGGAGTGACTTTGTCAAAATTGCATATGCTGATTATAATTATTATAAATAGTCATTAAATGTAAGTTAAATTAATTCTTATTTGCTATCTGCATAATTAAACACTTGTTTTCTGCACATTTTAAGTGTTACGTCTTGGATTAAAATAAATAACGAGTTAAGTGTATTTAATTCCATATAATAGAAGTACGGAATTATTATTACAGCTAATAAAAACTCATATAAAACCCATATTTCAATTAAAATATAGAAACTAAAACGCCTATTATTTTTTAGCTGGAGACCAATACGTTGTATGTTGTTAAATGCCAAAGATATAAAGGAAAATCATATGAGTAAAAAGAATAGTTTTTCAATCCCAAATTAATAATACTACATATTTAATTATCTATAAATAGGTCCTATTAACGGCAAAAAAGGATATGTCCTATGCAGGTTATGGGTGAAAACAGGAACGTTTAACTAGATTTATTAATGAAAACTTTGTAAAAAAGTTAATGTAGTGTCTGCAAAGCCCTTCTTGAAAATTTCCGATTAGCCGTCAGCAACTACCCGCAAAGATTGATGAATTAAAATTGGTCCATTGAATAAGTGAGTGTTTCTTGGCTATATCTTTATCCTAAATACCTTTTAGGACGGGAGGTTCCAAAAACATTGACCACTTCATGTGAGCAGCGACGATCATTTTGGATGAACGAATCCCTTTTTCGTTCATTAGTGATGTTCGCTTTTTCATTAGACAGCGCTAGTGATTTGAAGTGCTCTTCAACGATATTATTCAAAACTCTACCCTCTTAAATAAAGACTAAATGTGCCCTCTTCGGTTACGGTCTGGCTGATAATTATTTATATACAAGTTTAATTAGTAATCGGTAACAAGTTTTTAATTTTGAACTGATATCATTCATCATATTTATTGGATATCACATTTTTCAGTCTTTTAGATGTTGACGTGTTGGATTTTGCGAAGCGTCTGAAGATGACATTCATAGGATTTTTGATAATGATTGTATATCACACTCTATAATGTTATTCCCTGGTAAAGATTTGCGGAGTGGCAAATTACGTTTAAATTACCTTTGAAAAAAAAAAAATAGTTGTTGGTGAATCTGAACATGAAATAATATTAGGCAAGTTAGCGTTTGATGCCGAGGTAATTTAATCAAATCGATATGGTTGATATATCAAAAGGTAGCTGATCACAGCAGTGGCTGAGTAGAGTAGAGAGATTGTTGTTGTTTTCATTTATTCCGGGAGTAGTATATGAAACTACAAAGTAACTTATTGCCTACAGGTTTCCACCTGAAAAGTATGGAAAATCTTTTTTTATCTGTCTGTTAGTTATTATATATATTTGTTAATATATCAACCATCCGATTTCAAAAATAATGTTTGATTAAATTACCTCGACATCAAACGCTAACTTGGTTAATATTGATTCATGTTCAGATTCACCAACTTTCTCAATTTATTTTTATTATTTCAAACGTGATTTAAAAAATAGTCAAAACCTATCTAATTGACCATCCCGATTTCTAAAATAATGTTTTGTATCGACATCAAACGCTAACTTGTTTCAAATTTAATAATATTGATTCATGTTCAGATTAACCAACACGCTTTATTTTTATTTTTTCAAAGGTAATTTAAACGTAATTTGCCACTACGTGAATCTTTACCAGGGAATAACATTATGGAGTGTGATATACAATCATTATCAAAAATCCTATGAATGTCATCTTCAGACGCTTCGCAAAATCCAACACGTCAACATCTAAAAGACTGAAAAATGTGATACCTAATAAATATGATGAATAATATCAGTTCAAAATTAAAAACTTGTTGTGCTAATCTATATAATCAAGTATTTAATAACTGCAGAATTATACTTTAATTTGGGGGTTTCTTTGTTATAATTTCTGAATTTGATTGATCCAATGATGATTTTGACCATTTTTTAAAATAATTATTATAAACCAGTAATATTTTTTAAAGCCATATAATATAAAACTGAAATGAATAGTGGAGAACTTTAACATTAAATATCGAGATGTACTTAAGAGACAATGATAAAAGTGAATATGAAAAATAAACAAAACAAAAAACTGGCAGTATTTTCTATTGAAAATATTTCATTTTTGCAATGCAATAATTGTAGTCTTTAAAAATCGTATAAAAAAAAAAATGAAACATACCCAAAGTTGACAAAACCTATAAAAACTATCCAATCGAAATTAAGCGACATCTGTTCAATTTTACTTTTGTATTAGCTTCGGTAATGTGTCCTTGGTATGAAAAAAAAAATAGTACGAAATTCAAAACAGCTTCGCAGTTAGTTAGTTAAGTATTAAGGCTTTATGTTTTTTTCATAAACGAGCAAATTCATCACCGCGATAATATCTAAAATCTACAAGAAAATTCAAAGAAAGTGAAGGAACTACAGCAAAGTAAAGAGAAGCAAGTCCGACTTTTTTCTCGTTTAAATTTACATTGAAAAGTTTCGTGTTATTACATATTAGCCAAAGCGTACACATCTGTATATTCTGGAGTAAATATTTGGCATTTTAGACCGATTGGTATGTTTTACGGCTAATATTGTCAAGGGTGAGGAAAAATGAGCACCTAGTGTGAAAGTAGAGCCTCTACCTTTTACGTATAAAAAACATTATTATGAAAGAAATTAAAAAAGCAACCAAAAAAAAAACCCGATAAAATTACAAAACACTCCAGAGCTAAAGATTCAAAGATGTCAGCGAGATAAACAAGTACAAAAAAAATAATAGAATCTTACATGAAACCAAAATTCTCATCATATCTTAGCAATTATTAGTTCTGGTTATAATACCTCTGTTTGAAGAATTATGTTCTAAGCAGTAAAACACCATGATTGCATTTATAAAAAGGAATTATAGAAATTGCAGCTTCACGAATTCGGGATGAAATATATATTATTCAGGGGTTATCTCCTCGCTTGTTCTTGACATTTAGAAAGGAATAAGGTAAGATAAAGAGAAAGGTAAAAATAAAACTAGGGAAAATAAAAGATATGAATGCACTGAGCATTAAGGAAGGGAGAATTTATACAGCACATGAAGAAAATGGAGCACAGAAACACTAAAGAAAGAATAAGATTATACTCGAAAGTTAAGTACAAATAAAGGAGAAGATAAGGAGCAAGAATAAGCAGAAAGAAAAGTATACAGGGAACTGCTTGATTTGTCTCACTTGCCTCACCCAACTTACTGTTAGATAGTGAGAGCTTTTCATAAGCTAGAAGAACTTTGTATGTGCACATTGTATGGTTCCAGCAAATTTTATTTCTTACTTGTGTATTCAATTTTCTAATTTATGAAATACAGTCTTTATATCTCACTACCAGTAATTTAGGGCAATAGATTTTCGACACCTTGACATTCTATCCCGAGGATCAACACTTCTTTTAATATCTCAAAGCAATCCATCGAAACTCGAAAATGGTTTAAGTAATGTAAGGGGTATTATCTTTTGAAACTGACGAGTTCAAACATGCTAAAGTAATATAACTAATATTAAGAAATTAAATTTGTTTTCTGACTGTTAAAACCTAATTGATCGTTTATATTTGTTACAAGAAGAGAGATTCTTGATTTATTCATGTAATAGAACTTCAATCTTTAGGTTATGATAACTGGAATTTTTAGTGAAAAGTTTCATTCTAGGTTTGAATTTTAGCCATATTTAGTTACCACTGAATTGCAATTTTTTTAGGCAATACATGTTTTTATTTCTAATCTTAGCCAATGAATTGTTTTTTCTACTTTTATTTCACCAAAAATACCTTTGAACTTTAAACAAATAAAGTTTAAGAAAACTGAGGGGCATTTTTTTGTAAGGTAAACAAAATGGAAAATTCATATAAGAAATAAGATTATGGTGGGAAAGTCTCCAATTCACCAATATTTATAAAAAAATTCCATATACTTTTTACATTTATGAATTTTCTTATTTGTTTTATTGAACTCTGGATGAGTGTCTTTAAATATAAGGCTGTGCACATAACTGAAAAAAGCCAAGCGTATATCTTCGTTCATATCTTCGGTATACTCAGGTGAGTCTAAAATAGTTTCAAGATCACGAACTCAGTAAAAGTATAAAGTAGTAATAAATAGACACAAATTAGTAAATTAATTTTTTTATTAAAATTGTTTTGTCAACGAAATATTACAGCGTAGGCCGAACAGGGCGTCTTTAGCTCGATTTAGACCAGAAATGTATTGCACAGTCTAAAAGTGACAAACGAGTGTTTAGATTAGCAGATCAAGACCATATGACGTGGTCTGATTGAAATACGGTATTGATTCTACTGGTTCGTTCTGCAACATTTGAAGAATTCCAGTTGAGTTTGAAGGGACTTCGAAGTATTAAGGAGGAGTACAGTCTCGAATCTACACGAAAGATGTCAAATTCATTTACTCAATTCCCTTAATCACATTTAACGCTTACGAATGTGAACAGGAAAAATGTATCGTTCATTTCATGATGACACCGTTTGTAAATACCATAACAAAAATATCCCCTCCCGTCTCCTCTGGGAAGCAATTCGTTCTGGAGATAGAATAGGGGCCCTGCTGAAGGTTATTGGACACGAAGCCCCGGCTAGGATAGCCACCAATAACACACATACCAATAACAACATATTGAATATATCGGGCCCTCTTCACCACCTGCCATGTCTACTGGCAATATTTACACACTTATTATTCCATATTCGATTCGCCAAAATCGGCAACTGCATCTGTCAAACAAAACCACTTTGGGGCTCGGAGGCCGATTTTAAACTTGGCACACTTCATGTTTAGAATCTAATATCTTTGAATTCATACCCCACATGTTACATACTGTGTGCTTGGGATGTGTACTAAATTGCAAAGCCATAGGTGATATTAATTTCTGAGGTGCAGTCAAAAAACCAATGCAGCCCGAAGCCTGAAGCTTCAGTTTTATCTCCTGTTTCCCAAAGGATTTTGAAACCAGAAAAAATATTTCATGACTTTATAATGCATTTTTAAGATGAAATACCACAAATTGTTATCCTCGCTGTAGTCAGAATTCTTCTGTGAAATCTGTTCACTATCTACAATTTATTATTATATTTAGCTCCCGTCAAAGTTACGCTATCATGCCATTTGGCAATTTTACTAGGGGTGGTATGATATTTATCCAATCCTTTATCATAATTACCTGTTGGTCTTTTATAGGGAGATAGTAAATTGTATATGGGCTCAAGGACAACTGCAATCCTCGAAAAAAATTTGAATTTGTTATGTTTCGGTGGCCTGTAGATGGATTAAAAAGCTTACTATTCTTACTATTAAAAAGCATAGAGCTTACTATTCCCTTGAATTTTGGTACAGGATAAGAAATAAAATACGGAAATTGCTGTTTATTAGACATAAACGTTATTTTTATCTACTTAATGACTAAAAAATAAAAAAATACTTGCACGCTCGAATAATGGACAACGCTTTTATAACTTGGTATTATCAAATAAAATATTGTAATTAAGGCGTTTGGATCAAGGTTATTTTTCATATTTAAATAGCAATACATTTATGTGTCTGCCCCGTGTGTATGTGCGTAGTTCTACATAAACAATAAAATTGCATCGTTGGATGGTAAGTATGGTATATTATTTCTGGGAGTATTCTGCTAAATATCAACAGAACTACTTACATTTTCATTAAAATCTACTTAGATTTTCATTTAAAAAAAAAAACTTTTCTTAAACTCTTTTGAGAAAATTACTTTGTCTTTATTTCGGAGATGCTGCGCGAGGAAAGAAACTTTTTTATTCTTTTATCGACGTTTCAGACATTCCTTTAACTAAAAATACCTCAGCTCCGATAAAACGAATTATACTGCCAGGGGCCGTTTCTATGTCACACAGGTATCTTAGTAGTAATACACAAGCCCTTAACACAACAAACGATAAATATCTTAATAGCTCCTAAATGCTCATCGTTTCTCGGATGTAAAAAGGCAGCTCTATTGTTCATAAAACTATTCAAAGAGATAGCTCTTTATACGAGGGTGGCCCGAAAAGTTTCCGACCTAACAAAGCTTTTATTTCACTAGCTTTTATTTATTTTATTATCATCTTCATGTTGAGGTCGGAAACTTTTCAGACCGCCTGTGTATATCACTTTTTGATAGTTGGGAATCAACACAGAGTAAACTTTCCCCTAAACATTGTATGTATCGTTAACTTATTGCAGGTTTGGAACTAAAACACTATGGGAACTGTTTCTGTTTTTTTGTTTTGCCGAACACGTAGGCTAATTTCAAACAGTTAAGGTACAATCGTATTCAATCCATAGATGGCGTGTAATTTTACTTGATAACATTCGTAAAAATTATTTAATTAATCAGTTACAGCATATGAAGGTTACACAACAGTTCAACTACGTTGTTTAAGTGTTTGTTATTAGATCTAAGAGATATTTGAACAAAAAAACTTAAGTGAATCAAACGACCTGATTTGGAAAATTTTAGCTTTCTCATGTGACGTTTTCTGAATGTTGAACGTAAAGAGTGAACAATGAAATAAAAGACGCCTAGTTTTGATTTTTACAATAATTACAATCAAATACTTATAATGCTTCCTACAGCCATCATAAATACGAAGCATTCAATACGTATAATTCCGCATAAGTACATAAATGCAATGTCTGCTCACCAGAAATGTATTTCTATCATTAACACATTCGTTTGGACATTATTGTCATCATTATCTGGCCTAAAAGCGATCTACCATGACCACTTGGCGATGAAAATTATACTGTCCATAACTTTAGAGGAAACATAAATTTCTATAGAGTGTACATTTCATCACTTCACTTATCAAAAACACCAGCAGACAGCAATAAATCTATTAAAAGTTTATTTATTTTAAAGTAGCATCAAACAGTCGGTCAACATCTTCACCTTGAATGTACTTAGCTAAGATACAAGGTCCATGAAGACTGTCGTTGAGCCATATGGTCATTACATGTTGAAACGTGAAGTTGCATGTTGCCTCCAGGCTATCTTTACTCTTGCATGCGAAGGAAGTCTACAAAACGCTACATTTGGAAACTAAATAACCTCGAGGCCCGACAAAAAGCATGGATATATTGTAGTATGTGTAAGTACATAGATTATGCATAATTAAATTATACGTTAATGCCTGCCCACTGTTTATTGTTTCTTTATGTATTTACTTATATTAGTTTCTTATTGGTTATAATCCCGTCTACATCCATGATCTGTATTTCACAAACTACTACTTACATATATTAATTTAACTTTTTAGGGGTTGGATCTTTGAAAGCACGAAGCCCCAATGTCTTTATGTTTTTCTTATATAATGGCCACAGTTATCGGCTGCAGTTATCAGTTGGGCTGGTAAAAGTCCAGTAGTTATGGCTCTATACATGTGTATCATTACATCGGTGTTAATAAGGTCATACTACTATTTTGCTTAGGAATGTGATTCAGTACGTGATTGAATTAAAATAAAATAATAATTGGCCCTAAAACTAGACTGTTTATTGTACTAAAAACAATACGAGATAACAAATTACATGAAAAGAGCTCTTAGGGTTTGCTTATTGACAATTCAGCCTTTTCTCATAAAAGGAGTTTTTTTGTTGTTTTTTTTTAATTTTGACACAGGAGCTACAGCGCTTATTAAGAAACAAATAACTTCAAATACTCTTTTTAATATTAAGTAAGCCAACGGATGAACCATTATTACTAAAGTAATTATAATTTTAACCAACTGTATGAAAAAATCAGTTAAATTATGTGCTTTGTGTGTGTTATTAATTAATATCATCCTGTTTAAAACAACATACAATAGCGGCAGGCGATTGAACACAAAACCCAACACAAACATTCACTTACCGAAATCAATAGGGATTAATGTTACCTTAATTAATGAACAAACGATATGCAGTTCAGCAGGAAAGACCAACATTTATTCATTTATTTTTGTAGGGGTTGAAATTTCAAACCGAAAACCCCATTGTTTCTTTTTATCTAATCGCCAAAGATATTGATTATTTCAGCTAATAGTTTAAGCCAGTTATGGCTAAAATAAATGTTAATTGAGATACGTCAACAATGTCAAATTGTAAGTTAGAAACTACATCTATTACCTAACCGAGTACTACTAAAAAACAACACGACTACACGACAATTCTTATTTGACCGCTTTGGCCGCGGGTCATATTGGGCAATCCTCAACGATCTGTTTTTTATCAGCAGACGATCACTTGTTGTCAACTAACACAATACTAATTAATAGGAATAGAGATAACAATTAATCTCATTCGTCTAACGTCAGAAGTATTCATTTACACATACCTGACATCTCCAAAAGAAGGCAGAAAGCTGGAATTAACTTCTTTCTCAATAAATAATCAATGTTATCATGACAGGAGAATACACCGTTTAGTGTTCTTCTCAAAAGTTAATTATAATTTTACTGTACTGTTTTCCCTACGCATCCTCTGATCAAACTCTTTTTTAATAACAAAGATTTAAAAATAGAAGTTTAAGACTAAAAGTAAATGAATCAATTATTTTACCAAATAAGTGATTACAAGTAACAAAGTTGTACTGAAGGAAATTCGTTTGTCTTACTTATTTAAGAGCAACAATGGTATTTCAGTGTTATAGTAGTTATGTCTATTTCAAGTTGTCCTAAACCAAAAAAAAATAAATAAATGCTGTTGCTTTATCTGCAGACACTTAACCTGTGTATAATTTATATCATTAACGAATTATTTAATAAAAAGTAATCGATCGTAAGTAGCAAAGGTTATACAATGTTAGATCGTATTAATTCATGTCAGTTCAATGTCTATCGTGCGTACTCTGAGATTATAATGCTGTGTAAAGTATAAATGTGAAGGTATAAACATTTAATGAATTATGAGCTAATCGACATTCAATGATTTAAGTGGATTCAGATCTATGGATAATCACAGTGCTCATTAACACTTCAGGGTTTGAACGTAACAGACCTGCGTGAAACATCTTTTAATTTTTTAATAATTATCGACTGAAGATCACATCTTGTTAGAAACCTTCATCTAACTACCAGATGGTCAGGAAAGGAAGCTTCAGGTATGGACTGAGAAGACAGCACATGCGGGTCATTAAGGGCGTGGGAGAGATGTATGGAAGCCCTTATGTCTCCAGCAGTATCGAACCTTCTAAAATAGCAGTTTAACAATCGGCGTTTCATGAATATAATTCATGTATAACATGTGTATACAAACAGCCAGTTCTCTTAAGAAAATCTACTTTAATATTGAGTGGAGGTAGCAAGTAGTGCCAACCACATCTCGGTGAATTTGGTCTTCCTTACCTCTTCATGAAAATTTTATCCAGTCAAAACCTGATACATCTCCGAAGATAATGTCATTCAATGGATTTATATTGCAGAAAAAAAAGTCCTTGTTTATGTAAGTATGTACTACATACATGTAAAGTTAATACTACTGTGATATGCACTATTAATATACTCGTACATAAGAGTAGGTTGATAAAATGTTATATATGGAGCTTACTACTTATACAGCATTTGTGAATAACATAGAAAAAATATACGTAAATATAAATATAAACTATAAATATATTAGTATAAGAAATTTGTTAGCGTAAGTTTTCTATTTCTTTTTTTGTCCTTTGGTACTTCTTCGGTGACTGACAACAGGGTTGCCGGCCAAGCAGTAATAAAAAATAAGAAAAATGCACTTGAGAAAATGAAGAGGCAGGAAAGAGACTGGAACAACAGGTAGTAAGGATAAATAAGAGAAGAATGATTCCGCTCGATGAGATCGAGTATTGGTGCAACCAATGGCGAATCAAAGTCAATGAAGCAAAATGTTCCTACATAACCTTTACCCTCTGCCGCAAGTCCTGCCCGCCAGTCTTTTTAAATTTTATTCCTCTCCCTGTGTCTGAGACAGTACGATATTTAGGCTTCCATCTCGACAAAAGACAGACATGGAACCCACACACGAAGCTAAAAAGACAAGAACTAAACAGACGCTTTGGACAACTGTACAGCCTACTTCGAAAGACATCCCATCTCTCAATAGAAAATAAACTACTTATTTATAAAGTTATACCTAAGCTAATCTGGACATACGGAATAGAGCTATGGAGGGCAGCAAAAAAGTCGAACATCTAGCGCATCCAACCCTCAATTAAAACTCCTGAGAACAATAGCAAATGCTCCTTATTAGCAACATAACCCTTCATAATGATCTGAATATACCCTACATTCTTGACCTCATCCCTTCCAAGCTCATAAAATTCCATAGTAACCTATCCAACCACCCTAATTCCCTAGCACAGTCATTGCACTGCACCACTCATATCTATAATCCTCCTCGGAGACTAAAACGGCAGTGGCCTTGTGACCTGCTATAATTAAGTGATAGTGGAAGTCCTGGCAATGGCCAGTTTCTCTAATCATGTCCTGAGCGTCTGTGGCTATCGCGCTCTTGGCCAGTCTCCGCTTGCTTTATCCAGTGACGCGGCTGATGTAGGAGTGTGGTGGACTTCCTAAGACTCCGCTTCCTCCTTCGCACGCGAGGGAGGTGTCAACCATGTGGACTTGGTGGGCCTCTGGGCTGTTTGTATATATAGTATGAATGAACGAGTGAATGAACATTGTAAATTGGTATGAATGAGATCATTTATCACAATTACTTATAGCCCTATCAGGCAGATTGTAATTTTATGTTAATAAAAATTGTTAACTAACTAATATTTGCGTTGATAAATGTTTAGCATCTTTTAAAGGTTTAAAAATTGAAGATCCTAAGCAAGATAAACGTACCAATATATATGTTTATTAATCTTCCACTCGTCTGTTTTGTAACAGCCTATCTAATTTTACATCTAAAGAACTAATTTAGTTTTAAATCATACTATCACTCAAACCTTTCAGTTGCCATGAATATGGATGAGTGTAGTCTGAGTATTAATTTATATTTGTTTATTCAACACTCATTTATTATTGCTATTTGTTCGCGTTGATTGAGCCTTGAACTTACAGGAAACGTCAAATTTTCATTGAATTAATTAAAAGATACTTCAACGTAAGGTAATAGCTTTCAGAAAAATACATGGTAAAACAAAATATAGCATTCCAGCATAAACTGCAATATGTTTTCAAGATAAAAAAAATTCTTTTCCAATAAGGCAAATTGTAATTATATCAGAATAAAGACGTTCGTAAACAAAATAAAATATAATATATATTATGTAGCTCAATTAATTTGTAAGCACCATTCAGCCAAAAACCGTATTTCTTTGCCCATTTAGAAATAAAATTTATAGATGAAGCTGAATCAGCCGGTAGAAATAAAAAGCAAAACGAATTCAAATAAAATGTGTTAGTTGTTACTAGTTTTATTGTTTCCATTTTACAGTTTTCCAACGAAGATTACGTATAGAAAGAGTCTATTTAAATATACTTGTACCATCCAGCAAGGATTACTTATTCCAATACTCAGTACTCATTCCAATAATTGGATAATTATTTTATGTATTTACTGTTCTATTAAATTTTAATAAATTATTTGGATCTTCTTGTGTAGCAAAAATATCCTAAAAATACACATCTGTGACCCGACACACCTGTTAACTCTAAACCTACAATTTAGAGGAGTTCGTACCCTTTTCGACTGTCTTGCATATATGTTAATGATCTATGTATTTTTATATAATTTTTTTTTTTTTTTTTTTTTTTTTTTTTTTTTTTTTTTTTTCTTAGCTCTCAAACTTATAAAATAGGATGTGGGAAAATTACTTTGGGCTAATGAGTGCCTTTCACTAAGGGGAGTCCCCCATTTGAAGGATGTATGAGAATGATATAGGGTGGGGTATGCCTAAAGGAGGCGGGTGGAATCAGGAAGGTAGTGAGAGTCTACCGAGGGTGGAGCCTAGGGGTACCTAGGCAAGGGTTTGTAGTCGGCCAGGTCAAGCCTGGCCAGCCCCGGCAGGGGCCTGAAATAAGTCGGCCTCTCGGCCGGAAGGTCGACCCTGCTTAAGCAGGTAGATGGGGTCTTGTAGCTTCGGAGATCGGCCTCGATCTCTCGGCTGGGTGTAGATCTTCAGTCTCCGTCAGGGGGCAAGGGTTCGATCACGTCCATCTGTCTCCAGGCTTCGGCGGTCCAGCAGTGCTTCCATCTGACGGGCATTGGTGGTGGTTGAAGGTCGGAGAATAGTGGGTTGTGGCTGTGTCGGAGTGAGTCGAAAAATTTGATGTGTCTTCTCTTGATGAAATCTTGAATGGTAAGCACTTCAAATTTTTTATGCATCTCGTCCGCCTTCATTCGGTCGAACGGGGTATGTTTGAGGGAGGTGCGGAGAACTCTGTTCTGAAATTGCTGGAGCGTTTTGAGAGTGTTAGGAGTCAGATACTTGAAGAGAGGGGTCCCATACATTAAAGCAGGTCTTAGGACGCTCTGGTATATCAGCAGCTTGAGGCGTACCGATAAAGCCGGGCTGTGAAGTAGGTGTCCGAGGCTGAAGAATTTCTTCCTAACACTCTTTAACTTCTTGCCGAGATGTGTTGTGAACGACAAGTGTCTACCGAGGGTAATCCCAAGGTAGCATAGCTTGTTGCTTACATGGCACTCTTTGCCGTCTAAGACGAAGGATTTCGGGAGCTTCTTTCTTCCGGATTTATAGCTGAATATAATTCCTTGCGTCTTGACCGGGTTGACTTTAATGTGGACGGCATCGAGTTTCTCGGCGATCTGTTGACTGGCGCTCTCAGCGAATTTCAGGGCTCTGGTGGGATTGATGCTAGTGCTGTAAACACCAATGTCGTCTGCATACGCCGATACCTCGCAGTTGGGGTACGAGGCTCCTACGATGTGGGCGGTGTAAATGTTGAACAGCAGGGGGCCTAGCACCGATCCTTGGGGGACACCGGCAGTGTAATTATATAAATATTTACATGAATAATAATATAATATATGTAATTTCTATAATTTATGGGTTGTAAGATATCATTATGAGGTGATGAACGAAATACGTTCAAATATTTCAAATATTTTATGTTATATAAAATTTATATTATATATTATAATATATTACATATATGTAAATATATATTTACTACATGGAATAGTTTTATAGATACATTTTTATGTTTAATTATTTTAAGGAACTCAGGGATTCTTATTCTTCAACATTTTCCCATGTAATACCAGAAAAAAAAAAAATCAACACAAAAATACCATTTTATTCTTAGATATACAAATCAATAAAACTGGTCTTAACCGTGAATGAGAAGTTAGGAGTGTAGGCGTAGCAGTGTATGATATCGCCTAGAGCACTGATAATACACTGACGGCGTACACGCTTTCTCACGCCTGATTTATTCATACAGCACAGGGGAGGATTCCTCTATTGGCTCCCTCTGTTTCCTCTGCTTCTACTTTCTCCATTATCCTCTATATTGGTCTCCGTTTTTACAAAATGTCTCGCTAGCTGACTATCCTGAATAGAGGGGTTTATAGGTATACAATACATTAAAATATTAGTTAATTGATTCAGTACGTTTCTTAGATTACCCAGGTCTTAACATTCAACTTTGACGACGCTTTAAGGGAAAATAAAATCCTTGATAGTGGTATCCCAGCCGTAACTGTCGTTTTTTTCGTAGTTAAGAATTAAAGAGATATTTCCGGGACAACAAAACTATTGAACGTTCAATAACGGAAATACTAGAAATGACAATGCATAGAAACGAACATCCATTCAAATTTACAAACAAACTAATAAACCTACGAGATGAATTAGAAGGACGAATTATCTTGGACGATTTAAAAGAAGAATTATAGAAAACATATGAGATGAAAGCGTACGACAAACTAATAACCAACCACTGTACAAAACAATTTGTACCCGAATTAAGAAACTTTGTACGATGCAATATTATAAATAACCTTCGCGACTTACAACGAACGTTAACCACTTCCGCTATCAAAATAATGGAAGAAACTTATGACAAAATTGATAATGAAAAACCTAGACAGCAGTATCATAATCAACAACAGAGAAACCCCAACTACCTAGGTAAAAATTATGATCCCAATTTTAAAAGAAGATGGGAACCAAGACAAGACCAAATACAACAACAAAATTAACAACGGTATACACCAAACTATAACCAAGACAATACCGAAAGAAAACCCCAATCTCGGAAACCACATGAACAAAGACAGTACTTCAACAAACCACAACAAGGAATTAGTCAAAACGAACAACTAAGAGAAAACCAAACTGTCTCCATGAGAACCGCGAGTAACAGAATTCATTATACGGAAAATGATGAAGACAATCAAATACAATTATTTACTAAACGTTTAAATTACTTAGAAGCTAAAAAAAAAACAACTATCCGCCTCCTTTGTACCAGAATATCATTTAATTTACAGGGGTTCATTACCGAAAATTAAAGATAAAAATTAGGCAAAACCTGGCTAATCGACACCGGAGCTTCTAAAAATTATATTAATCCAAATGCCCCCAATTACCCGAGGGAACAAAAATTAATCGCGAAGACTTTGTCATTAAAACTCCGATGGGAAAAGCTGAAGGTACACACAGTGCAATATTAGATCTCGAGCCTTTACTAGGAGTCCAAGCAAAAATAAAATTTTTAATATTCCCCTTCAGTGCGAAATACAATATCCTACTTGGATATGAAACCATGAAAGAACTAAATATGGAAATAAAATAAAATGTAATACCGATGAATATTATTTAAACGGTATTAAATTAAAAGAAAAAAGAGACCAAAGATACACAGAAAATAAAACGGATAACATATTGGAAAATAAATCGGAAAATGAAACGGAAAATAAATTGGAAAATAAAATGGAAAATAATACGGAAAAAAAATTGAAAAATAAATCGGAAAATAAAACAGAAAAAAAATCGGAAAATAAAACTAAAAAATAAAACGAAAAATAAAATGGAAAATAAACAACAACAGAAAAATAAAAAACAAATACATTCAAAATAAGGAAGACGAACCTAACTATATTGATGCCAGCAACAGACTTCGAGGGAATAGAAATTACACCAACAGAATATGACCAGATAAGTACATGCGAAGCAACAGTACATTCGCAAAAATCATCAAATGGTCCAATCTGGATTGTAAACGGCGAAAAAATAGTTAATATAGAAAAAAACCAACTTATCATTAAAAAGGGAAAGAAAGCTATTAACTATTCAAAACCATTTGGGAAACAAAGACATGAACTGATTATACAAAACCAGCAAGGCATACAAGATGTGTTTGAACAAATTCTACAACCGAAAACCACTTATGGAACGTACTGTGACTCATCCTTACCCATACTGAATACTTGGTGCAATGAAACATTTGAAATAATATCACAAACGATACAAGAAAAATACCCAACCGTAAAATTAAAAAGATATAAAAATATGGCAAAAGACGTAGAAAAAAAGAAGAACAATTAGAATTAATAACCAACTATCACACAGGAAAAACTGCACACAAAGGAACTCTTGAAACTTACAACAAACTGAGAAAACCACACTACTTCCCCTTAATGAAAGACATTATCAATGACTACATAAACCAATGTGTAATATGCAGAAAAACTATGTACGAACACAGACCGATAAAAGCCAAATTCCTGATTACAACAACGCCTAACAAACCATTCGAAGAATTAATGGTAGACACACTACATTATGAATCAACCTTTTACAAACGGACCTTTGCTAGACTCATACTTACATGAACCAGTACAAAGATTTGCGAATTATTCAAACAATACATTGAACATTATCTAATACCAACAAGAATAAAAATGGACAATGGCAAAGAATACAAGAACGAATTAGTGCAACAATTCTTACAAACTAACGACATAATACCTTACGATATAACCCCACAAAACTCAAACTCATTGGGATTATTAACCAGACAACTTCTGCACTTACGAACCATGAAACATGAATAAACAAATTATAGAGACTTTTAAGACGGATATTAAATTAATAAATGACAATTTTAATAAGGGCAGAGGCAATATGATAAGCATTGGCAAAAAAGTAGCTTTTCATGATATTTATATAACTTTAACACACTTATATAACAAACTAAATGAGGCTCACATCAAAATGTAACATTAGCTCTAAGAAAATCAGAAATATTATGGCTTATGAGAAAAATACATTGTATTACACATGAGGAAATCCTCCATGTATTTGTAGATCTGCCACTAGCAGAACCAAGTGTAAGAACCTCTTTGCTCAAACCAATTCCTGTAAATAAAACTAATCTTTATTATTCTGTTGATATAAAAAAAACACTAGTAATTTGAAGAGGAGTTATATAATACTCATATCTTACATTTCTAGTAGAAACGTGTACTTTAGTTGGGACTTATGGTCCCCTTTTTTTTGTCTTTTAACCATTCTCTTAACCCTAACCCCTAATCCTTTGCTACCTGGTAGGGCCAAGACACAGGCACTCGTGCCGTAGCCTTCCCAAAAGTATGTTGTAACGCTCTAACTGAATAATATTTGTGTATATATCAGTGTTTTGATTGTTATTCATAATAAAGTTTTTTAAAAGACTCTCCTCTACAAGATTATTTAACTACCCTCTAGCGGAAATCACTCAAACTGCATGGCGGGCATTTAATAGTAGTGACTTGTATATTACAGATCAGACAGTAGGGGAGTGGACTAAGACTCAAACTAATCTGAATGGAAAAAAGATCAAGGTAAAGAAGATTACAAAAAAAAAACATTTAATTTAAAGAGATATTTTAGTAGATCACATGCTAATGCTACTAATTTATTGACGACAATGTTAGGTAACAATAAAGTTAGTGGGAAGTTTTTGGAATTAATACTATCTTGTTGGATTTGGGTCATCAAGCATTCCATTATGGTCTCGCTTACGTGGGGTGCTCGGGCTTCGTCTTCGGAGATGGAAACTGCATTCCTTTATACATCACTTCTAGCTCCAACCAAGAGCCCTTTACTTAATACATTCATTCTTTAAACTAATTTATAAATTCTTCCATCAAGAATGACTTTTTTTTCAGCTTGCTCCGTATCATTGGAGTTGAACTTCACTGTGGGATCAAGGGCTAATGATGTCCCATTGCTATTGTGGAAGGGCACTAAATTCCTATAACTATGCCGAGTATTCAGTGTCTACCCATTAAACGACATCGAAGCATATTCATCCTTTTGTCTTCGCAGTTCGGCTATCTAAGTACGGCAAAGGCTTCAGGTTTTAAGCATAATACCAAGAATATCACAATATTAATATTCCCAACTACAGCTTGGTTCGAGAACACCGAAAAGTTTCCATTCATCAGAACTTAAGCCTTAATCTAAAACGACTTATTCCATTGATCTTTGTTTTCCAGCGGACATTTACCTTGTCAACTGATAAAATATAGGGGATTTCCTGAAAGCTGGTTATGATAAACAATTTATCAGTTCGAGGAGCTGGTCCGTCAAGATGGCAACCTTTTAGAAATCGATATTATACCATAACACGCCATAATTTTCTGGGAACCCGACAAAGAATAGAGATGTGAGATCGGTCAAAAATAATTGATCTGCTTATTGATCAGGCCTTTCACCTTTATAGTACAAATTCCTTCAAAAAGCTAGTGTTCATAAAAGACTTGTCCATGTATCCGGTGTAGGACCATAGCAAATAATTGGAAATGTGAAGAGTGATTAAATACTTTTTTTTGCTAGTAGTGTGCAGAGTCAGCCCCCAGAATGCAGTTGCTTATTTTGTCTCTTGTTTTTTGTTTTTATACTCGATTTGCCCAGGAAAGCTGCTTTCTGTCTACTTAGTGCAATTGTATGAATGAGATCATTTATCTTAATTACTTATTGCCTTATAAAAGGCAGATTGTAATTATAACACAACTTACTAACTTAGTGCACTTACAAGTATACTAAGCAAAATCGGGACTTGGAAAATCGCCTTTCTCAATTCCGTAAACAAACCACAAAAAATGTTTTCAGATTTGAACATTAACTAGCTCATATCAAGTTTAAAAACAACCTCCTCCATTTGTTATGATCACTAGCTATAAATTTCACTCAAGTCGTTCTGAGGACTGTACTTACAGCTGGACTTTTCTCTGATAAAAAACATCTGTGTGATAAACGGAACAACAATCGCCTCCTTATGTGGGCAGCAATTCTATACAGCTTCCTTACAGATAACCTTTCCTATTAAAGTTAACGCCCATTAAGGAGGAAAGTTTCACCCATGGAATTTTCGAATCGGCAAACGAAGTTGCTGACTTATTTATGAACCCTCCCACTCATGTTGGCCACATTCCGTGTGTTTCCAACACCTCGGGTTCATGCTATATCTTTCCGGTCGAAGTTCCCCAAAAGCTCTACATCTAGACTGCTCCGGGACATTTATTTTTGCATCGTATACCTGACTGTTTACCGATGTCGCACGAAATGAAGCAATACATCTGAAAATTTAAGGTAATGTGCCAAAACATCGTTGGCTAAGCTGTTTTATCAAAATGTAAGAATGACAAGTATCTCAAATCCTGAAATCAATCACTCTCAGAGCTATTTACTAGCTTTTATGGTTTCTCAGAAGCTTTTTTAGTTCCAAGGTCAGGTATTTTGTATATTCCTAAGAAAAATAGAAGTATCGATGCGGTAGAAATAGATTTCAATATTTTTTTAATTCTCGAAAATAACAAGTAGTTGTTGTTTTTTTCGCAATCGTTTAACATATATAAGAAACTCCCTAGCTCTCACCACCCAAAAGAGGGCGTGCACATGTACGAGTTGAGTATTTATACTCTCTTGCTTAAAGTTCTAATTATCAATTTAAAGCATACGATCTATTTTACGCATATATACTTTAATTGATCAATTTTGAAGAATTTCTATTTGTTCTTTGATTTTCTGTTTTTTGAAATTTAATTTTTATAGCAATATTAATGTATTTAAGAATATAAAAAAATATAAATAGTAACATTCGTAATTTGTTTTGATGATTATGATATATTTTTGTAAATTTAGCACCGAAGAGGACTGTTTTGAAAATGCCAATAAAACATACTGTTGAGAGACTTTTTATTACATCAAGTAGATTGTTTTAATAAATTCTCGCCTCATAAGCGATCATGCCATGATGAGCGATAAGCGATGAAGTCATGATGAAATGACCTATGATAATAATACAAAGTAATGTTAACATATTTTCAGGAATACATATCACATCACATCTGGTTGAAGATACAAAAATAGCAACATAATCTTCGGCTGGATTCTACCGTGAATATTTATTAATTATAGGCAAGAGTACTTAATTGTTTATTTCCAAAATTGTAAACTAATCGGCTGTATTTGCGCCACCCAATCGCTAGTAAGCAAGAATAAACGAAAGGCTAAATAGGCTATTTCGGTGGGAGAAAACTCCCCCTTCTTCACCAGGCTATATAAATAATTTCGATACCGGGCCTTGTTGAAATAATGTAACCCCCATTGGGGCAGGAACGCACTTGAGTCATGCATCCGGGGATTAAAGGCAGGATGTTAGCGGGCTTAGGGTCTCCTTAATCCAGGCACAAGAAGGATATTGTAATCATCCACCGTTAATAACACTTAGCAGAAATTATGATTTTATTCATTACGTCCCCACTTAGTCTGTTTACACTGTTATCAGTGAAAGGGCCCTGTAACTCTTTTCAAGGCTACCCTCAAGGGTTTTTTTTTATGTTCCGGTCTGGTTAGAAAATTGCTTTTGTTAAGTAATTTTCATCCTATTCCTTGGAGAGGAACACAAAATATGAACGAGCTATATTTCATCTGTAGCTTGAAAAATTAACAGTATGTTTTTTTTTAAATATAGAATGTATCATTCCGTTATATCATATAGTTAATAGTAAATCGATGAAAATAAAATAATGTGTCTTTTTACATCCTGGAGAAAAGTTGTTTGACCGATACCAGAGCAGTTAATCATCTCGTACTGATACTTCAAACATACCATACACTATTTATTAAACCCGGCATATCCACCAGTGAAAAGGTTTACTATTACATTTATTAATCATAGTATTTTTATGGCAAAAAATTAAAAATATAATGGAAGTATCATTCTACTAATGATGGCGGAGCTGATAATCATAAATAACACCATTATAACATCTTCCGCAATAGCAAGATGAAGGATGAATGGATACTGTAACTCAATGAAGTGTGTTATATATGTTGTTGCATAAGGGACTTATCAATTAAGGGATGTCTAATAGAAGAGGCATTAACAATCCTTCTCAGTATCAATATTTGCCAAAGAACATCAATATGCTTGGAAGTATATTTAGGCAAAGTTAATTACAGGGTTTTGCGTTTACCCAAGACTTTACTGACAATACCTCTAAGCAGCTCAATGAGTATTATTATATTTATTTTAAATTAACCAATAGGAAAATGTATATACGACGGATTCTGATTTATTTTCACTTAATGTCATTTCTAGCTTCTGCAAAGTATCTTTCCCTTTACTATTTATTTTACGTCATTCCTTTTTTCTCGCGTATTTATTAAGGGAAAATAAAATCCTTGATAGTGGTATCCCAGCCGTCACTGTCGTTTTTTAAAGTATGGTATTAAAGGCACGGATATATCAGCGGCTGTGGGTTAGCAGCAGGCTTCCTATGTATTATCTGGCACATTATTCACATTCATTGTACAGTAATTCACAGATGAATTATACTTGTTATGTTCAAAGATACAGAAGATAAAGAAGAGTCTAAATTGATTTATACGTTCAGAGATTTCACCCAAATCCACATGAAAGGCCAAGAAGCCAACAAACCTGACACATCGACACTCTCGTTGGATACCTGCAAGCCACTTTTCGGATACATATTTTCCAATGTAGATCCAGACAGCCCAAGTTAATAGCAACACATTCAACAATCACTTGACGCTATATTTTGAAAGTTTATAATGATTTGAGTACCTTTTCCTGTTATTGAAGGAACCTGATGTAATAACATGCCTCATGTGTGCTCATCAATATATTTGTATTCTTTTACGTAAACATTAGGGGGCTATCATCTCTAGGTAAAGTTAGATATATTATATTATCTATTTTTATATAACATCTCTTAAAAGGAAACACTAAATATTGTACACACTGGAAACAAGCTTTCATTTACAATTTTAATAACATTTTCATGGCAGGCTAGACTATCTTCCAAGTTTAGGTTTTGACTGCCATTTTAAAGTTAGCTCATTTTAGCGGCCTGACTGGCGCCCGATATCAAAGCGCGGCCTGGGGCTATGGATTAATATGCTATCACTAAAGGGAGTAATGTGAAACCGCCCCTCCTGAGTGTGTTTGAATAATTGAGAGTTCCTCGGCGAGGAGGAGTTGGAGCAACGTCAAACATCTCTTTGTTTAAACAGGCTCCGCTTCTCCTGCTATTACAGGCCCGGTTTAGTTCTCGTAGCCGTCACCGAACGTCTTGAAATATAAATATCCAACCCAAAAATGGGTAGGGGCTGGCGAGTAGTCCCCAGTTTCCGTGAAGCCTTCAGTATGAGTAATTAGGTCTTGTCGGCAAACATAATAACGCCGGGTAATGTGTACTATAGGAGGAGATTCCCTTTGAAATATGTTTTTGTATGAAAAACAATCACCCGTCTGTTAGTTAGTCTCACGGTTGTGAATTTGTTAATGATAAAGTCAAAATTCAATTTGTGCAACTGTGAAATTTGTTTTCACTTCTGCGGTTCTTTCGTTTCTTTTACTATTACATTTAGTACCCAAAGATGATGTTTTTTTTAACCACGAACTGGTTTGTACTAAAATGAAATAAATTGTTATATGATGGGCATGATGATGCAGCACACAGAACTCTTCCACAGATTGCTGCACTATACAAATGTTTAAATATAAAAATTAATTAATAGTGTTGAAATTAAATTAGAACCCCCGAGATTGGATAATATAAATAAAAAGAAAAATAATAAACACACGTATGCTAGAAAACTTACCCCTCCATACCTTTTAAATAGTCTGAAGAGATGAAAACTTATTTTAAAGTCTGAATTAATATAAATTATTTTAAATGTAATAATTTTTCTTACACAATCAATTATGTAATTATTTTTTTAAATTCTTTGTTAGGTACTTATGTGTAGAATTACTTTTTAATTTTAATAGCGTACAAAGTAGATGGACCATTTTACACTGCAATTCACCATTGTTATTATTTTGAATGTTTTATTTACTGATGAAAACATTGATGCTTTTAATGATTGATTTTGTTTGTCACCATTTGTACAGTCGAGGTTATTATTAGGTGACTGTTCAATTTTACAACTGAAGTGACAGCTCAGAGGTGTCTAAAACGTTATCGATGAATAAACACTCTATGTATTATGGAGAGACTGAAGATTTGATATATGGAAATGAATTGTGTTTTAGTATATAGTGTCGGGTAGTAAGCCTTCGGCCCTTATTTGCTAAGGGCTTTTCGGCCCGGTCGCTGCCTGGCGGGCGTCAAGAAAGAGATAAAATGGGTAAACCTGAGGTCTTTGACCTTTGCTGGTAGCCTATTTTGTGGCGACCATGTGGATCGGTGGGGGAGACGCTACTAGGTACAGTTTGTAGGGGCTCAGGGATCGTCGTCCACATGGAAGGGATCCCTTCCGATGATGTGCTAGGTTTAGCAAGTCAAAGGCAGGGAATTCGAGAGAGAGAAAGAGAGAGAGAGAGAGAGAGAGAGAGAGAGAGAGAGAGAGAGAGAGAGAGAGAGAGAGAGAGTATATATTGGCCCCTCTCCATCTCTCTCTCTCTCTCCATCTCTCTCTCTCTCTCTCTCCCCTCTCTCTCTCTCCCCCTCTCCCTCTCTCTCACTTGAACTGAATCCCCCCCTCCTCTATCACTCTCTCTCAATGTTTACTTAACTGTTGTAAGATGAATACTTGTATAAATACATATATTAAAATCTAAAGCAAGTTAATATATTACGAAAATGATGTTTCTATGATTTCACACTTTTTTTTTCATAATTCTGAAATACAATAGCTAATGTCAAAATAAATGAATTCTTAAATATTGTTTTGTCAGTAATATGGACCTATCGGAAAAAAAGAAAACGTGCATCCCAAGATCATAAGCCAAAAGAACATTGAGCAGTTAACCGTAAGTATTTCTGATAGAGTAAGTATTAGCATTTTCTCTAAGTTATATTCGGTGGTACTGGTGAGTCCTATGGCCGCAAGTGGTCTATAGGAAAACATCGCTTCTTGTATTTGACATAAAACTCGGGCGCGTGATCGGTAACAAATTTGCTTTTATATCTAAGTTAGAAATGCGTGTAATTCGTAAATACACCTAACCTGTAAGATTTACCAGGAGCTATTGGTATATAGAATATACAAATAGCTCCTTCGCCAAAAATGAATGCAAAATTCCTAACAGCCGATCCAACTTTTTTTTTTTTTTTTTTTTTTTTTTTTTTTTTTTTTTTTTTTTTCTTCATAGCCCCTTTAAATTTACAGATAATTATATATAATTATAGATCCTCAGGCGAATCTATCGATCCAACTTTAATAATATGCTGCTGTTATTATATAGAAATGTTTCATAATCAACGAGAAAGAAAAAAAACACTTATTGATAAAGTTTTGTTTGTAATGGATATATTTAATTATTCTCTAGCGTTGGTTTCTATTTAGTATATTTCTATATAATAGTGGTTTCACTTATTATTAAAGAGTGGTTTTCATAGGGCTTCATTCTCTGCAGGTTGCATCAAGCTCCTTGCAGTGAGTGGGGCGATACCTTTCCACTATAAACAAAAAGGTAACGAAGCCTTGGCCAGGACCTCCTGGGTGGCTTGGAACACTGGCCAAACAGACTGACGAATCTCTCTCTCTCTCTCCCTCTCTCTCTCTCTCCCTCTCTCTCTCTCATGGGGTCGGTGAGTGAGCTAAGTTTAAAATAAAATGAAATGGTTCTTAATCTAGATTGAATTATAACACCATTTACACGCATGCATGCACCAATATAAGTTAAGCTGCAACTAACGTCAAATCAAACTTTCATTACCCATGGTTTCATTACGCTCCTCACCCATGGTCGTATTTCTATCTCTTCGAATTGAATTTCCAACGAGTATATGAGTTTCGCCTAAAACCACTGGATATTGAGTATTGATGAAGGGTTCCAAGCTGGCGACGAAGATTACTCCATAAAATGAGAGAGAGAGAAAGAGAGAGAGAGAGAGAGAGAGAGAGAGAGAGAGAGAGAGAGAGAGAGAGAAGGAGAGAGAGAGAGAGAGAGAGAGAGAGAGAGAGAGAGAGAGAGAGAGAGAGAGAGAGAGAGAGAGAGAGAGAGAGAGAGAGAGAGAGAGAGAGAGAGAGAGAGAGAGAGAGAGAGAGAGAGAGAGAGAGAGAGAGAGAGAGAGAGAGAGAGAGAGAGAGAGAGAGAGAGAGAAAAAATTAGGGAAATGTAGGGGGGTGTTTTCTGGTACGAGAAGAGGTGAACATCTATCTATATATTCGTGTTGAAGAAGTTGGTACAAAATATAGAATCAACCAAGATTTTTTGCTGAAAAAATGAAGATGATTTTCATAATCTTTATTTATAATTATTCTGTATTGTATAATATTTCAGTAAATAACGTATGACAGGTAATGATCAAAACAAATATTGTTTATTATGATAAGCACTGAACGTAGCCAAATAATTGTGGTTTAGGTGGAGTGTAAATTGACTACTGATTTACTTCAACTGTAAGAGGATACCTCATTCCTCGAAATAGATTATAAAATGACCACGAAATTCGAGGATAAGGCGTCTAATGACGGGCAAGCTAAAAAGATAAAATGAAAACCACATTCTTTGGAGGTATCTGCATATTACATTTCTTTTTCAAACTACTCGCATTTTTGGGTATCACGTTTACGATTTTTTCCCCACAATTTTTTTTTTGTTTGAAATTAATATCTATAATTTTATAAAATTAAAGTGGGTTCGTTGGAATTTCGTCTTTCTGCCCACAAATTCGTAGAAAAAAACCCAACACACAGGACAAATATTGAAGAACCTTCCGTGCAAATTAGTTATTACAGTTCTCAAAGATGTCCCATAAATTAATCGAAAGCTCAATAATTATGATTATAAAACATGAATGGTCGTTCCACTCCTCGCTCGCCGTTAGTCTCTGCGCATATATATGAATTGTTGTTCTATTAGACTGTTCTGGTAACGTAACAAATTTATAACATGGAGGTGCCCGGTTTCCTCTTATTCCCATCTAAGCCCATGGTAAATTATGCTTGGGAAACTAAGTATTGTGTTCACTTTAACAGTAACTGGTTTAAAATGGTTCAGTGTACCTGCTCTAGGTAGTAGAGATGAAAAATAATGAAAGAGTTGAGGGAAGATGCCAATTTGGCTGCAATAGCGCAATCATACAGGATGGTACATACCCTGTGTGTTCCTGGAACCGGCTTGCCCGCCGGCGCTCCTACACCACAGCAGGGGAAAAATCCTCATAATTACAAGCAGTCATCCCGGCACTGGTCGATTGCTCCCATTACAGGCACGATAGGCCCGGCAGCTGCTGTCAGTGATTTCACATATTTTCCTCTGGCTAATTATCGTAATTTCTACCCATGTATGATTATTATGTTAATGTTATCATTACCTGTGTAATGGCCTCTGTTGACTGTTGTAGCTAATACTGCAGCGGTGTTTTGCCGGACCGGGGCAAAACCTAACCTAAGATGCCACCAACAGGTGGTTCCAAGCATCTTGTTCCCTCAGTCACTGGAGTTCTCTCCTTAGAATAGTCTTTGTCTCTCCGACGGCTGTGTATTGTCTATTCAGTCTAATGACAGAATTGACTTAATGTCAGGGACAATAATAGTTCATTTTTTCATGTAGATAATACTAACCAGCACATTTATTAATAGAATAAGGAAATAAATATTCTGTTCTCACTACAATGTAATTATTAGCTTTACATTTTAAATATCAGCATGACTGCTCATAATTATATTCAGCCCTATAAATTTACTAATTAATAGAATGTAGATCATAAAAATATAATGTAGTGTAGAAACTTCTTTACTGTGATAAAATTACAATCTGCCTTATTGGGAAATAAGTAATTGTGATACATTTTCTTATCCGTACCATATTTATAATTTTCATTCACTCGCTCATTCATACAGTATTTACTAACAGCCCGGACACCTCCCAAATCCACATGGTTGTCTCCTCCCGCGCATACGAAAGAGGAAGTGGAGGAAGTCTCCCACGCTCATCTGTCAGCCGCGTCACTGGATACGAGCTAGTGGAGGCTAAAAAAAATCTGCCTTAAACTAAACATATAATAAATAATAGAATATTACGCATAAAAATATTAAAAGTATAAGCAAAATGTAAAGTTGCTCAATATATTGTATGTACGTCCGCACGACTGCCCTAAATACATTTAGAATTAATATCAAGATTCAAGGAACAACTCCGGCAAAATGGCAGCCAATTCCACCAACAAATAGACGAAGAATTGGACCGTGCCACAAATCTTCGGAACTACATTCCCATCGATATTTGTCGTTCATCAACTTTCCCTATCCTTAAATCTAGAGATTATCAGTTCGTTATCTCCCTCCAGGTTATTATTCCATAATTCGTCAAAATTATTTAGTTTATTTATTTTTCATTAATTGTCTCTCATTTGTTATTTCAATACATCCCAGTGACCCTTTCACGCCAATTGCCCGTCTCTATACTTCCTTAATTTTTTTCAACTCTATTCATTGATGTTTTTTTTTCAATATTTTTCTGCTGTTTCAATTAGTCATCAATTACGAACATATGGCCTTTATTGTTTATTAGCTTATCACGTCAGTGTGATTTTATACCTTGTTTGGCTAAAGATACCTATTTTGTTAATTATTGTGATTCTTGCATTGTCCATGAATAAAGTGTTTCATTTCATTCATGAGATGCACCACAAATATTATCATTGTTACGTATCAAATTCAAAACAAATTATTAATGAACAACAAATTAGGCCATGTTATCCTTACATTTTATCTTTTAATACTTTATATTAGATTGAAGAATTGAGGACTTCATCGTTTGATTGATTATTGTCTCAACGTTATTTATTTATTTCCACACCAATTAATAATAATATATAAGTGTAGTTTTTAATATTTGATAGCTGTTGCTGGTTAACCATTATATATTTTATAATTTATAAATTGATTATTTTAACCATTTAACAATAAAAATAATTGGTAATATATGTAATTTGATGCTTAACAGATTATTTTTGTAATTTTAGCACTAAAGACTACAGTTTGTTCTGTCAAAACAGTACGGACAGTAAGGAGAAACAGTACTTTTTAAGTTATATACTCATTAATAGTTTTATATATATTTACGAGTAACATATTTGGGGAGCACATTTACAAATTACAAATCCCAAATATGTGTCTAAAAATATGATAGGACCGTATCCTGAGTTAATGTACCTAGGTCTCAATCCCCCCCCCCCCCAAAAAAAAATAAATATTACTTACTAATACTTTTACCTATTTTAATGTTTACTTTGCCTACACTTCTGAATCTATTAAGGATTCGACTCAAATGTAATATAATCACGTGGAAAATCAAATTAAATAATTTATAGTCGTATTCATAACGTTTGAATAACTTGGGCTTCATTTTCTTTTTCACAGCTTGAACTAAAATACTTTTTTCTTTTTGGTAAAATAACTAACAGTGTATACACCTGTATATGGATAGTTTAAAATGGGTTTTAATGTTCCAGTATTTTACGAGAGCTGTTTAGGAGAAATTTTTGAATTGGATTTTTTGCTAATGCTGAAAATGTTTTATAGGAAGTTAAGCACACTAATTGGAATATCTCGTGACAATTATGCAAGATATCATATCTTGTATCAAAAACGTAATATATTATTTTATGTAAATATTGCAGTCTTTTAAGGTTCATTAAAACATATATAGTACTCCGTCATAATAAAGTGTGTAACCAACATTCCCATAAATTTAGATCGGATAGCTGTTAACTAAACGATATAGAAACATGCAAAGCACTCATAATTCCCAATTTTCTATATAATTATAAAATATAGTTATGCTTAAAGTACTAAAGATATGAGGGTTGGCCTATGGCACCAGTGAGGGACAGCAACATATAAAATGTTTGCAAATGATTATGGCAAAACGTAATATTGTACGAAGAACACTGTAAGGAAACATAAAAGCAAACAATTTTTTTTTGTATATATTTTAAGTTATAAACTAGCAATTGTTGCTAAATTTTGAGCATTAAATACTTATAAGGTCACATTTTGCAAAAGTAGTTTTTTTTTAAATATCAGCTTTAAAAATCAAATGAATACAAATGGAGGCATAAAAAGCATGTTTGTACTGGAGCAAGCAGGAAGCGGAAATGGCATGCCTAGCCACCAGTAATGGCGGTCGCTGGAGACTCCAACATGGCGTCTAGCAGGTGAAATTATTCGTGTAATAGGGAATGCCATTTTTAATGAAAATCTGAATAAATAAATTGTTAATATTCAAGATCGTTTTGTGTAGTTTTCCTCACCAATCTAGTTAAAGAAAAATCAATCTTCGATTATTTTAAAATCAACGTAACATAATTTCATGACGTTATCGTGTTTACAATATCAGAGTCCTGTCATACTTTATTAAACTTCCTAATCAAATTTCACGGATCTGTTCATAGTATGAATGAATTAAATTATATATTATAATGATAAAACAACTTCATTACGATAAAATTACAATCTGCTTCATTGGGCAATAACTAATTGTGCTAAATATTTTCATTCGTACTCGCTCATTCATACAGTATTTACAAACACCCCAGAGACCTCCCAAATCCAAATGGTTGTCACCTCCCTCGCATTAAATTAAATTATAAACGTTCTAAAGTGATATGGGAAGTTCAACATGAGTTTTAAAAGTATTACTGAAGAGAAAAATATCCTTCTTAATTTTTTTTTTTTCAACATATTTTAAAAATCATTAAGTATACAAAAAACGGATGAAAAAAATGATGAACTTCAGACAACCTCATAACCAATACAAGTAAATGAAACTTCATAGTTGAGTGACAGGAAAATAATAAGTTAATAGTTATTAGTTAAAGAAAAAATGCACTGGCAGGATCGGCCCACTTGACCCTGGGACCTAGCCAATATTGGTCCGGTGCTCTAGCAACTGAGCTAGTCTTCTAAGTACCTTTCCGAGCCGTATTGAAAAGTTTTGGCCAAACTCTTCCAAAACGACATCACTTTTATTCATAATGAACATTTTTAAGAAAGAAAATTAGGCTACATAATTTTTAACGCAAGTGAGAATGTTTAAATTAGTGGTTAGAAGTATTGTTTATTTCTTTAAAAAAAACCTTTGAACTTTTTGATATTCTATTACTCTATGAGATATAGCGATACATTCCGATCTCGTATCGTCTTCGCCACCAGCTCCTATAATTCTGAGTGCCTTTCTAAATGAACAACATTCAAACACTTTATTATTACTGTTTGTTAAGCTTTTATAATTCAACACAGGTCAAGGTATCTTCGACTTATTCTGGATAAGATAGCCTATAGAATGAATTTTATATTATGAAAATTCAGCAATAGATATAGGAATTTACAATAAGTGTAAAGTTTTTCTATACTTTCTTAAGATATGCATAAATGGAGAATCGTAATTGCATAATCAAATGATGTCTGTCAATGACAAGCTTGGCGAAACTGTAAGAAATCTAACGAAAACCCGTCCACCGCGAGTTGACCGCTGCTAAATAAGACACTATAAGAAAAGCGAGAGGACAATGTGGAGATGGCCTCCCTTCGTGCAGTACCGGGCTACCGGACACGAAGAAAACTGAGGTAAAAGACTAAATGGGGCCATGAGAAAGCCGGGCGTCATGCATGTATATCACGGTTGATTACACAGACAAAGCTGCCTCATTGGGATTCCAGTTCCCACGGGCTTGTCCATTGTCCAGCCACCGACCGCTGGAAGACACTATGGCTGTCTCCAGCTTTGCTGATTGGATGTCATTCGCTGGACATCGCTTATCGTCCTCTGCCGGCTATGGGATCATTAAGGCTCCGACAAAAGCCCTTATAGTATTACATAGCCAATGAAATAAGGTACTAAAAGACCGCTTGACAGTGTCAATAAGGTTAAGACTTGATTGATTCGGTCGCCTTGCTGTTTTTGATTTAAGAAGCTAACGAGCGTCCTATTTATTTCTTCTTCTTGTTATTTGTATTGCTAAATCAACTCCAAGGTTTGGTTTCTATAAGAGTAGCTATTAAATTACAATTAGTTTAGGTGATATTTATTATTAACTTAGTACACTAATGGCGTTGACACCGACAATATAAAACCGCACGGTGAGTCCCGCGATCGCAGATACTGTTGTTTTTAAAGGCTATCTAAGATCTATTTCAGTGGGTTTCAATTGTGTCTTCAGGTGTACGTTGGTCATGTTTGAATAAATCAAACTCAAAGTAGCCGGAGAATTAATAAAAGTGACCTTACTTTGCAATATTCCTCAAATTACACAGCACTTAAAATAATATGTATTCTACTGATTTTGTTCTCGCAAAAAGTTTTTCCCTGGAAAATCACTCTCTCTAGCCTTACTTTCTTTCTCCATTCGCCCCTTTCACAGGCTCCTTTTGCAGCCCGTACCGTTAAATATTTATCTTTTGTAATGGAATCTTAACATAGATATAAGTAGAGTGAACATGGAATTAGAGGTAGGAAAAGGTTATTAGGAAAGTTATGTACTAAACCAAACTTTCGTTCGTAAATCATATAATGATTATTCATATTTGTCATTTAATAATCCAGGGTTGGTAAGCTATGTAAAACTACATACATACAACCGAATACCACATAACTATTATTATTATTTGTTGCCATATAATTAGATAGGGCTCTGGTTACAATAAAAAAATAACTAAGTTCAATAAAATTATTAATAATAAAAGGAGCTCTACATATAAAATTATCCAAGGGTATTTGAAAACAAATATTTATCAAGTAAATCTTTGTCTACTAATATTTTTTTTACTATTACAATATGGAACTTTTTACTCTAAAATACAAAACAAAAAAAAATCCTGATCTTGATAATGTTTTGTGAACGGAGACGAACTCACCATTTCAGCCGGTGAGAATGATAGTGGTGCAAGTTAAAAAATTTGGTTTATACATAATTTTCACACTACTCTATTAATTAAGTAAGTTAAAGGTTTACCTATCACCAGCAAAAAAAAACAACAACATTATCAATTTGAACAAAAGCAGATTCCTGTTGAGAAAGAAAGTGGTGTCAGCCAATATGAATTATAAAAAACAACGTTTCTTCACATTATTTGTATTATTCTTTTATCGCTTTATTGCATTAAAATACATTCATTTCTTATTCGGTAACAATCGCCCTGAACAAATGATAAATAAAAAAGGTTTGAGATAATTAAAGTTTCGATTTAAGATAATTAAAATAACTCTTTTTCTGAGAAATATTTATTTATTGTTGTAGGAAATGAGTAAGAAGAAACAATATAAAATAATAATGGTATGTTTAAATAGTTCTTACTCCGAGTCAATTGGAATCAATTGAGTTGCCAGAATTGGCACTATAAAAAATTTCCCATTTCTAAAATATTTAAGGAAAATTCTAATAGACTCTTCGGAAAGTAAGTGTAATGGTTTAATTTAAATTGAATTTTTAATTTAATTAACAGTAATCAACCTTTAATTAAAATTAAAAGTAAGAAAATGCTCAGGAAACCAGACTTTCACACCAGAAATGTTCACAAGACACTCAGAAACCCCAGAAAAAGGTATGTGAGTTCTGGTAATATTGTTACCGGAATAAAATGTCGTGATATTCCTTGCACATCTAAAACTAACCCTAGTGATTAAATAACATTTAGAAGTCGGCAATCAATTTTAAATACTTTTTGGAGCATTGGAGACTTTAAAATCGAAAATGCCTTTATTTGTGGGTCAATTAAGAGAAATAAAATTAAACAAAGAAGGCCAAGGAGGGGTTCTACGGTGTGGTGCTAATTAAATATTTTTTTAAAGCTAATAACGGAGTATCCGCTGCCAAAATGTTGTTTCTGAATACTTTGTGTGCTGTGAAAAGCAGAGCCATTAACAAAGTGTCTGATGGAAAGGAACCAAGAACCAAGATCTGAGAGGAATCGTTAATTTCCCATCAAGGGAGATTTTCGAAAATTGGTTAATTTGCTAACATATAAAATCATTTCTGTCTTACCAAAGGCATTATACTAGACAACATAAGGAAGATAGAAGGTATTTCTCTGAATTAGTAAATGTTAGAAAAAATCATAATGTCTATACAGAAAAATGTGGTACAGAAGGAGTAGTTCCAAGAAGAGAACAAATTTACAGATCTGTTTCCAATAAGAAATTTAACTTGCACTGTACTTAAACCTGTTTTTTTACTCTTTATTGGAAAAAAATATAACCAAAATAAATTACGACCATGAAAATTGTAAAGTAAACTGGTTGAAAATGTAATGGATACGTTACGAAAAAAGGCCAACCACATCAAATTCATTAAAAAAAATCGGCGAAAATTCAGAATTTTAATTTGAAACCGGCAAAAATGGGCAGGCGACTGCAATTAAATAATAATTAATTACCCAGGGAGTTGTATACACGATTGTGAGACATGTGAGACTTATATATATATATATACTCCTTTATTGTGCTATAATTACAATCTGCGTTTTATAAGGCAATAAGTAATAAGATAAATGCTCTCATTTATACCATATTTACAGTTCATCATTCACTCGCTCATTCACACAATATTTACAGACAGCCCAGAGACCTCCCAAATCCACATGCGAAGAGAAAGCGGAGTCTTGGGAAGTCCCCCACGCTCCTCCGTCAGCCGCGTCGCCGGATGCTAGCCAGTGGAGGCTGACCAAGAGAGTGAGAGGCACAGACGCTCAGGACATGATTGGAGTAACTGGCCATTGCCAGGACCCCCGCTGTCACGTGTTTATAGCAGGTCACGAGGCCACTGCCGTTTCAGTTTCCGAGGAGGAATATAGGGATGAGTGGCGCAGTGCAATGACTTTGCTACAGGATTAGGGTGGTTGGAAAGGCTGCTGTGGAATTTCATAAACTTGAAAGGGATGAGTTCTAGAATGTAGGGTATATTAAGATCGTTATGAAGGGTTTTGTTGCTGACATAATAAGGGGCATTTACTATTGTTCTCAGGACTTTTGATTGAAAGGATTGGATACGCTTGATGTTCGACTTTTTTGCTGTCCCGCATAGCTCTATTCCGTATGTCCAGATTGGTTTAAGTATAACTTAGTAGATTAGTAGTTTATTTTCTATTGAGAGATGGAATGTCCTTTGAAGTAGTCTGTACAGTTGTCCAAAGCGTCTGTTTAGTTCTTGTCTTTTTAGTCTCGTATGTGGGTTCCAGGTCAGTAGTTTGTCAAGATGGAAGCCTAAGTACCGTACTGTCTCGGATACAGGAAGAGGAATAGAATTAAAATAAACTAGTGGACAAGTCTTGCGACAAAGGGTGAAGGTAATGTGGGAGCATTTTGCTTCATTAACTTTGATCCGCCATTGATTGCACCAATACTCGATCTCGTCAAGGTGTTTTTGAAGGTTATGGGATGCTATGTCGGGGACTGGGTGGGATGACAAGACTGCAGTGTCATCTGCAAATGTGGCCAAGAAGGTATTGGGAGTAGAGGGGACATCAGCGGTGTATAGGTTATAGAGTATGGAACCCAGGACGCTGCCCTGTGGAACTCCTGCTTTTATGGGATAGTAGTTAGAATATTCTAAACCACAGCGGACTTGGAAGAAGCGGTTTGAAAGGTAGGACTGTAGGATTAGGAAAAGGGTCTGTGGTTAATATCCTTTGAGCTTGTAAAGCAAACCTGCGTACCAAACCCTGTCAAAAGCTTGAATATATAATATTAGTCACAAAATTAGGCCTGATATGTGTTTTATATAGGATACTGAGAAGAAGGGGGGAAGAAGGCGGAATTTACATCAAACTTATACAAATTTGAATTTCGATTAGGAAAAACTGTAGGGATAAGGATCCACTAATAAAAAATCAAAGTTTCGGGGTAGTTGAGATGAAAAGTGCCAGACCCGGTCAAAAGCTTGAGCTATGTCCAGAAAGGCAGCCGTGCTGTATTGTTTGGTTTATTTATCCATGATTAGGAATGAATATCCACAATCCATGGTTAGGAATGAAAGTGGCGTAATGGATTTGAGTTTGTTGAAACCAGTTGATAAATAAACATTAAAACTTGCACAACTTATTTATTAAACCTTAAAACATAGAATTGAGACATATTTCATTTTATCTTGCAAATTCACAAAACATTCATACTTGAAACAAAGGAAAGTTGACTTACACCACTATAATTCTCATTAATAATACTTCATTTCTAAATTATTCCCATAACTGGAATCGAACCAGAAAAAAAAATGTTTATAGCATATAAATTTATTTGACCTCGGTAGCAGGTTGCAAACGCTCTTAATACCCATATTTCGAATAGGGCCCACCTATTTTACAGTTTTTCCTCATTTATATTAACCAAAAAAAAATAAATATATTTATATATTTACAAAAATGCACTAATGCACAACCTCAAAAATATTATCTGAAATATTTAATCATGAATGATCCATGAAACAGGAGGTATTTTTTTTATTTCATATTTAAATTTCTGCTATCTATAGTTATTTTCTATTACTGCTCTTTGGTGGCCCTTATTTTGGGGAAGGTAAGATGCATTTCTTCGGTACTGGTTCTTTTGCATGTTTCGTTTATATTCAGGCCGTTTTCTATCGTCTATTATAAATTTTGTTTTATTTTTAGTTGCTCATCTCTACTCAGAGGAGATTATAAACAAATATTTACTGATACCTCTTTTGATGCAATCAACAGGGTAATTGGTCTGGTCTTGTTTTTCTTCCTGGGAAGCACACACCGCATCTATTATTTGTTCTTCTACTCTGAACAAGTTTAATGTTTAAACTGCCCTCGCCTTTAATTTCCTCTTTTATTTCTAAAAGTGTTACCTATCGGGCATAAATATTTTATTTTTGAAGATATTATTCTTTCAGCCTCGTTATTAGTTGTTAAGTTCCTTTCCTCTTTTCAGCCATAAGCCATTTCCTGTTTAAAGTAATTTTGGGCATGATATAATTACACGATACTTTTGCTCTTTTTTTGTCTTTTTATTTAGTCTTCGTATATGTCTGTGAATCTATTTATCTGTCTGTTCTATTCAATTAGTTGTTCATAAAAAGGGGAATTTCTACCATTATACGTTCTTCTTGGTGTCTTTTGCACGCACTTTCGGCCATGGAGTTATTATTTATAAATTTAAAGGGACAAAGAAAAATATACGACTAAAAATATACGAAAAGACGATTATTGAAAGTTATAATCCAACAACGCTGAATATTTTCTTTCCGGCTGAGTTTAAAACTGGGCTTTCGGTACCAGTTTAAGAAAATTAATGATCGACTCCTAATGTTAAACGACTGCTGTCATTCCGACCTAGGTAGTGAGCAAAAATAAATCACTCAATATAAAGTACAGATATATGACTGAGGTTAGGATCCATTAAATTCATTTCCCTTATTAAGAGGATTCCCTCTGTGAATTAAAAAAAAAGTGATATTTAATACGTTTTGAAAACCATAGAAAAATAACAATAGCTCATGTTTATCGTACGTAGACTTTATTAGGCTGCCTAGGCTAGGAAGATGAGGGGTTATTCAGGCGATTTGCCTAGTGGAAAGCATATTGATTGGAGTGTGCTGCGAACCCCACCTTTCCCGAGTAATGACAGATGAATTTCAAGAAGTAGCAGAGATGGATACAGTAGATGACTTCCTATTGGTACTGAACCACGTGCCAGGTTTAGGTCTGTGACGCTGTAAGTTCCTCCGCTGGCACTACATACAAAAAGCCTGCCCCGGCAGACTGGCGGTTTACGGCACAGGTTTAATGAAGACAAGCCTACACTGGCCCGGCCTGTTAATTGCCCTCTGAAGACTTATCGCCTTATTAGCACCTTAAGAGGGGCCTGATTCAGCTCAGTAGCGCTGCGCTCTTGTACCGGCGAAACTTTTAATTACTGCCTGCCTCTCTTCAATGCTCCCCACCCCCTCAATGAATACATGTGCTAATCAACTTCATCGAGGGCTTAGTTCTCCCATCCATTTCTAGCCCTCGGCATTGCTAAGCATTGGTGCTAAGTCTTCCAGCCTTATGGTAATGACAGAATATTGCCTCATTTAGTCATGTCAATGCTAAATTTCATTGGTTAGTTATTAATCATTTATAAAGAGGGTGCTTGAGGGTTAGGAAGGCATCTCGGAATTGATAAGTTTTGTGTTACTTGCAAAGAAATCCAATGGTATCATAAATACCAATAGTAGTACAGCTATTTTTTTTTCTTTACGCCCTAATTTTTTATGAAATCAATTATAAGAAATAAAGGAATAAAAGAGGTAGAAAGGGAATATATCACAGGAGCACCGTTTTACGAGAAAAATTTTATGCCGGGTTCCTACACGGCGAGAATAACGAAAGTTCGTATTATTAACACACTTAATATGGATAAAAGAAATTAATCACATTAAAATTAATTTTGGCTTTACAATTTGTGTGAAATGTCAATGGTGTGAACGGTTCAAGACTCTTTCTTTTTACCTCACTTTCGTGAACCCGGCAATACACTTCACTCTAGCCTAAACGTTCCTTACGTTCACGACTGCATTAGAACATTATGCCTTTCACGACAAACTGCACGGTCACCTAAGAACTTGCTGTCTGTACTTGACTTACCTGGTAACATTCAGTAATCGTTAACGACCGTTAAATAATCCTTGTAGAGAGTATTTTAAAAGAAAATAAAGAAAAGCTTTATTATGAAGTACAAGCAAAACACTGGTATATACAAATATTAAGTGTTATGTTACTACATACTGAGTGGGATGTTTAGTGACTAGTGTCTGGAGCTAGGTCTAGGAAGGATGCGGTCGCTTACTTAAAAATATCAATAACTTCCATGAAGTCACAAGGCAGATATACACTTGAAGGGGCTTCTAGCATTATATATATTATTAGGATAACAATATTCTTAGCATTATATAAATAACGACTAATGAAACATTGAAATAAATATCTTCTAAATTAATAACAATAAGATATGTTCAAACTTACTTTCAACAATATAGGAGAGGTTTCATGAGATGTATTCTACCTTCATATTTTTTAATCGTATTAACTACAAATGAGAATAAAACAATACATTAACAAAAATAGCCCTAATATACACGCCATTTCGGTTATAGGCTCTCAAAAATTTAGTTAATGGAATATAAAAGAAAATATGTTTGCACTGCCATTTTTAAGGGGCATTTTATGTAGGGGCGAGCGTAACTAACAGCTTCTGAGATGTTCCATTTTTTTCTAGAGAGTTTTCCACTTTTCCAGTTTTGGGGATGGAATATAACATAAAAACTTCAGATTGATTGGATCATATGTGACCCTTTAGTAAAATGCGCGGAAGAATAAACATTCCAGCGAAGACAATGGTACAGCACCTGGACGTTGGCAAGGAAAACCACATAGATATAATCTTAATATATAAATACTATATATAATAATAATACAATATGATAAAAATATATAAATAAGAGTATATAATTACAATAATTTAATCTGTCATTTATTTATTGAGGGATTAGATAATACTTCAATCAGCTGGCAAAAGGGTCTTTCTTATTCACACAGCAGCGATTAGAATACTTCAAATGTAAAAGCAGACTGCCGGGACAAGAGATGTGGTTTCTCGGGTGAGTAGCTGGCAAAACGAGGTGCGACAACCAAATTATCATGATTTAGTCCTTCTTCTTATTGTCTTCTGTCAGTCCGCGAATGTTGAAAGACTTTCAGATATTATGCACTCAGCCACAAGGCAAATGTAGTACTGATGTGTATCGGAGCAAAATCTAAATGCAAACTGGCGATGTTTGTTGGTGTGCTTCACTGGTACGTCAATGAGCAACATAAAAATAAATAGCTATCAGTTTAGGCACGTCTTCTTGTAGGTTTATTTCGTGGTGATTACAAATAACGTCGGAGGATTTTAGAGTTTCATGATTGGAAATGTTTCTTTTATGCTGCTTCCTACAAATCATGCCCACATTTTTGTTTAATATAATTTCACTTTATTTCCTTTATAGATTGTGGTGTTACTGCCAAATTTAGCTTTCAGTTGTACCAAACATGGTTATCTCAGTTTATTTTAGTTTGATTTTTAATTTTTAGCCAATTTAAGGTTTATTTTGGAAAGTTGAATCACAACCCTGTGGTTGTTTCAGGAATTATGTCTATAGGAATCTGTTCAATTGCGTACCCTGATTCAATTTCGTTTGCTGATTTTTCCTGAAATAGAGCAGCCGCTGTGAGCCCATCGCTAAATCCATTCCCCTCAATTCCTTTGACACACCTAGTGACTGAGCAATATCACATTCACGATCAATATACAGACTGAAACAGGAAAATGCGGCAAGTTGAAATGCGCCGATACAGTTTGTTGTTACCAAGCCGGTGTTGAATGGTATTGATACTGACAGCGGGATTTGAAAAGCTGGCGATCGCGTGGGATTGGACTCTTTAGCGCAGGGAAACGGTCAAATGATGGATCATATCGATGGGATTTAGCCGTTCTTCAATTTAGATGCAAGCTCTTTGAAGTCCCTCACAGACAAGCTCTCTACCCTTCCAATAATGAAAACAGAAATCTCTCGAGTATTCATACAATCCTCTTGTATTTCCTTACTCGGAAGAGGATATTGGAGAAAAGTTTTTTTTACACTAATAGCCAAACATTTAACAAACATCAACTTGGTAGAATTCACCATACTTTTTTTTTTAAATTAGTTGGTTATATTCATGGATATTTTGAGAATTGCCAGGAAAATGGTATGTATTAATTGCTCGGTTGGACTCTAATTTGTTTTCTACACTATCTACCCTTTTTTTTACATTGTACAATCAGTAACAAAAACATGATACGAGTCCCTAAACAACATAAGGCGAGCCACAGGTGACTTTGGCCTGACATTATCGTGGGAGTTTTCCTGCAAAGATGGGATTTAATTTGATTGTGTTTGTCACTTTATTAAGGTTCTAGTTGAGAATGTGTGCAATTGGTCATCTAGCATAACTGCTTTCACCTCACCCAGAAGGTTCTTTCAGATATAGTTGAAAAAATGTTATCCATGTATGAACACGGAGACGCGGGCACTGCTGACATGAGCGATCGGGGTGCACCCTGAGCATCGCCCGGCTCCGGGATGCCTTGGCTCTGCTCTCGTGCATATACTCTGTTGGGCTCACATCAGTGGGCACCCCAAATTAGTTTGAATACACTGCCGCGGTGATGGACTGAGAGCTTTAACCACAAATATTACTATTCAAATATTTAGTAATAGCAAATAGTAAGTATTCACATATTTTATTAGCTAAGATGAAAACTAAACATTTTCCAACCTCGTATAATAACCCAGATTAAATATTAATTAATAAAATTTGATATTTAGAGGTGTTATGTGTTAGGAATTGGGTTGAACTGGGCACTATGTAAGTAGGTTTAATTATAATAAAGGCGTATAAATGTGATGCCTTTGTATATTGTTTTGCTAAGCCCAGTGAGCAATGCCGATGATGTAATAAAATTTAAAAGGAGCGTCCCTTGGCAAGAACCTACGGAGCTCGTCGCTTTAATTCAGGAACACGGGTGAAGCGGCGTCGGCTTATAAAGCAATTTACTTCACCGGCAGGCCGCAGTGTGGACTAACGAACAGCCCTAGGGCGTCCTCAAGGCCCTTACTTCCATTTTAAAAAGAAAAGTAATCCAACGTGTATCTCGTTGTTTTTTTCCTTTTTATTTTATTCAATCGTTTTCGTTATACATACTTACAGGGAGACGGGTTAAATAACGGCCATTTATCATTAACAGTTTCAAGGCAAATGAACATAATAAGCGATGTGAGTGGTAACAAGTTGTCCGCACACTGAAAATGACTGACTTAGAGATATGCCGACGAATCCCTTCAATGTTTACTTATGTAATGACAAAGTAGTCAGGAGAGAGGTCTCGGGAACAAACATTGCAATTACGCCTGTTCCCAAGTCACTATTCGAACGAAGAATTTAGATCCTTGGTTTCTGTAATTATATCGAAGCTAGATTAATTTCATATTCATCGTCATACGTTTATTATGGACCTTATTATAAGTTATGGCTAGTGACGGAAATGTTAAGCCTAATACCACATAGCCTAAGGTAAACAAACCTGTAACGGGTGCATAGAGGATCAGGAGGAGAATAAAGCCAGTTATAAACCAAACCATCGAGTTATATCATCTACCTCCTTATTCATTCTTTTTTCTTGATCGTCTACAGCCGGGAGACGATAACTTATATATACAGTGTAATTATTAATATGAGGTATTAGTTTACAAGCACGACGCATACCAAGGTCTGCAAGTGTTCATATCATGATGGTTTAAGATTCAAGCTGCAAATGGAAAACCATTTCAAGAGACTTCCATAAATAAAAAATGAATGGCTACTAAAAGAATAGCCCACTTCACCAGGGCCTTTAATAGGAGTACATTAGGACGTAAAAAATTGAGTATTTTTCCCGTAGTCGAGGTCGCGATAAATCCTAAAAGGCGAAAATCACAAAGTAATGAATTAAATGTTTTGGTAAAAATTGTTTCATTAAAGTTTAGGCTAGCTAGAAACTATAATAACTAATGTAACAAACCTCTGAGGTTGGAGGCTTGTAGTAATAATACACTTATACTTAATATGGAATAGAAAAATAATTTACAAAAAGGGAATGAAGTCATTCCAAGCAACTTATAGTGTGTAAAAACACACAACACCACACAATGCATTACGCCGAGTCACAGAAATAACAGGAAATGATTTTTATATAGGCCGTGGACGATTATATTAGTTACAGTCCCTTTCACTAGGAAACAGCTGAAAAGTTAAGAGAACAATTGTGATTTTTCAACATCCACTGATAACCTCTATGACCACGAGTCCCTGATTTGTTTCATGATATATTATTTTGATCAAGGTTGGACCTCTTCAGGTCAGTTTCAACTGGATTACACAGAGTCGAAACGTGATAAAAATATACTTCATAGGGACAAAATAAGAGGTTTTAGTTTCACAGGCAATCTGCCATGACCTCAAGACCTAATATGGCTGAAATACGAACTTGAGCTACGGGTTCGCTGTACAAAATTTTGAAGCATCGGCGTTGGGTATGATGGGACTTCTGGGATTCTGGATAATATATATGAGTTGTCTCTGTCAGTGCAGCCTTCACTAGGCAACCACTACAACCTTTACTTTTGAGAGAAGTAGAATTTATAAATTTCATTTTAATTAAATGGTTCATTACATGCAGTTCCCATACGCCAGAGCATCACTAAACTAAAATATCGATTTACTAATTTCTAGCAGTTCATAAGAATACAATTAATGTCATTATTTACATTCTTCCTATTTGAAACATTATGCAAAACTTGTTACTAAATTATTGTGGGTACTCAATTAGTAAATTTTCAAGAAACCTTTGAGTGCTTTCTTTTACTATGTCTGTATAATGTCAATTTCTGTCGTCGGAAGATGCTAGTTGTTATTATTGTATGGAACTTATCCTGTGTTTTCTGCATTTTAAGGAAGCTACTAGTACAGGTCATACTCCACGATAGTGATGCAAAGGTTAAAAGATGTCTTACAATCATTTTATAAACTATTGTTTTACATTTAATCGGCAGTTTAGATGATTTATAAAGAAATGGAAACAGTGATGAGGTGACAGTCGTGCCTTTTTCTCTAATATATATACATAAGCTATTTGAACTGATTTCCCCTCGATTTCCCTACCTTGATTTCAACAGAAGGCTAGAATAAAAAAAATACAACGAGGTTAGTGAAAAACTCGTTTAGGAACTGTTTAAGTCCTAGTAATGGCCCGTTGAAAAACCGGTCAAGAGAATGTTTGCTAAGCACTTGAGCCCGGTGCTCCACATTTACACAGTTTAAGTACAAGCCATCCACCTCATCACTGCTCATCCGTTCGTTTTGTTGGTTTTTTTGATTAGGAATCTAGCTATGATAGCGGTAACTGTATAAATTAATTCATAATTAATTAGGATCAGTGGCCTTGATTTATTATTTTTTAAATATGTATAATCGTGTATAAAATGACATGGTGCATAGACAATTAAAAAATATCTATCATAAGGTTCTAGATATGTATGGAGTTTATTGAATGAAATGACAATGAAAAATCCTATTCTTTATTTGACTGAAAAAATCACACAAAGAGTCATCTAGCGGAGCACCCTCAAATTGTCAAGGGATGTCTCATCCAGTACATTCTGTGCTGGTGACTTGTACAGTACAGTTCAAAGTATTGATGTTGAGTACGTATTCTGTTGAATAATTCATTGAATAGGTTGGGTTTATGGATTTAATGGGAAATATTGGATTTTTCATTATGGATCACGATCCGACTATTTCCACATCCCTCAGACCAGAAGTGTAATTTAACCACAAAGCCAGGCTGGAGAACAGAAGCCTGCTCCAGAGCCATGCATGATAAAGATGTAGGACACTCAGAGCCGACAGACGAAAACTTGGTTTCTGAAATCTCTTATTAGACGATAGGCAATC
The DNA here is from genome assembly GCA_930367205.1 of Acanthosoma haemorrhoidale. Classification (NCBI taxonomy): domain Eukaryota; kingdom Metazoa; phylum Arthropoda; class Insecta; order Hemiptera; family Acanthosomatidae; genus Acanthosoma; species Acanthosoma haemorrhoidale. The sequence continues at coordinate 134,946,916 of OV884011.1, forward strand.
ACAAGTAAGTGCAAACCTGCTATGAATCTCCCAGTATCCAATCCTGGAGCGCAAGGAGCGGACCCGAAATCTTGATGCAACACCCGCTTAAGTTGAGTGCTGATTGGGAGAAGAAAAATACCAGCACCTCCTGTAGTCACTGTGAGGCGAAACTTATGTCACATTTGCTTCGAGAGAGATAAAGTAGCTGCCGGTTAGAACGGGCTGGCACATGACCAAATAGCTGTAGCTTTCATCCCGGGCAATTCGGCTGAAAGTGACGAGCGTGTACAAAAACTAGCGTACACGGTATATATACTTCGAAGGCAACAGTTTGAGCGAACGTTTCATAAAAAAAAAGCTGATAAGGATGTGAAGAACATAGTGAAGAGAAGCCACTACGACCAATCAACACCGGCTCACCGCCCAAGTTGGACACCACTTGCTAGTCCAAAGAAGCTGTGATTCGTGAAGATTTCGTGTGTTACACCTAGAAATGGAAGGACTCATCTCCCCGAAATGTGAGTGTAAGACAGGATATCAGCCCAGGTGAGAAGGATGGCGTACGGAAACCTCTCGAAGGTCAGCTTGTGCAGAACCGAGGTATTGGGCAAATTTGTTTAAAGCGGAGAGCGTTTCTGTTTTCAATTTGACTCTGGATTGTAATGGTCGCTCTTGGGATTGAAAGGAAAAGCAAAATTTAGTGAAACATTGTTTGCTAGAATAGAAAATTTTAAATGGACAGGTAAATCTGTAATAAAGTGCAATAAACAATTCATGCCATTAATCATAATCTAAGAATTGTTTTTCATTTAGTGCAGGATGAATTATTAATGTATCCAAATGTAATTGGCCGTGAAATAATTTCACTAAAATTTCAGAGGCTTATAACTAAAAATAAGTTCATTTTACAGGGCCCTGGAAATCAAATGATCAATAATTTTAATAATACTAGTTATAAACTAGCCAAAACTACATTTACTCAAACCTAAAAAAGTAAAATCCATCCGAGCAGTATTGAAGGTTATAATTGACAATAAGTTGTTGATTTACTTGTTTACAGGGAAATTCTAGTTAAATGCCTTGCAATCGAACAGCAACACTTCCAGGAACTAGGGGTCTAGTAGCAACTGAGGTAGTAGCTGAGAACCAATTTAACAAACTGAACACAGAACTCCGCTCTGACATAAGACACTAATTAATTAGTGACCATCATCCGAAAATTTGAAGCATCTTTCGCTCTGGGAATTCCCACTCGGTGGGTTAAAACGAGGGAAATAAAACTATGGTTATTGGATCTATTCAAAATTTTTAACACGCGGCGCTACAGACCGAACCCCTTTTAAAAGCAGGTAGTAAGACAGAGGCTGTCCGAACTAGAAAAATCCTTGGTTATTTTTACCAAGTAAATCCAAAAAAAATGTCGATATTAGCTTCCCCGTTGTTCAGAGTGTCCAGTAATGCTTTGTCATTAGATTACAATTTTTTGTATTAAACCAACTCGTAGAATGGTAATATCAATTCGAGGTATACCTTTTAGTTGCTTATTATTATTATTTATTATGCGGTGAATCGTTTCTTTTCTGTTGGCCACAGTAGAGCTTATTTATTTGCATAGGGTACGTGGTACCAGAATAAAGATTTTTTTTATTCTATTCTGTTCTAAAATCACTCTAGAATTTTATTACAAAGCAATACTTGTTTGGAGTTTGTTGGTATCCATATTGCATTAGGCAAAAATGGTTGATGTTTTTCATATCAAGAGTTTTATAAGATAATGTTAAGAACAAGTAAAAGGGGCCTGAGCTGAACTGTATTCCTGCCTCGTGACTTCATGGAAGTCACTAATGGTTCCTGTTATTTTTAAGTAAGAAACCCTCCTTACTCCCCTTACTCCCTAATCCCAGAATCTTACTCTTTTCTTATACATATATATCTCAGCTTTAGCCCCAGACCGTACTCGTCCCTAGGCATTCCACCCAGTATGCAGTAACGTAACTCTTAATATTTGTGTCGGGTTTCTCGATCACCTCGGGGTCACCAATTGTCGGGTTGCCACTAGGGGAGTGACTAATCACTCTAGCCCTGGTGGCAAGTGCGGATTGTTGTAGTTTATAACATGGACCATGTTCCATGTCGGCGTTAATATCTGACTCCATTTTATTAATAGGGATGTGTCACGACAATACACTGTGTCCAGGAGAAGAGGTACAGAGGTTTCATAAAGAATAAGACCAGTTTTCAGAGTTCAGGCTGGAGATCGGCAGCGTAATAGGTACAAGTCGTCAGAAGGTCTGCAAGGGCTGTGAGACAGGGTGACGGCGCAGAGGTGTGGCAGAGAGGGAGAGAGAGTAGACTAGTAGAAGACTGAGTGGACTTACTTCCAGGGCCCCGGGGCCCTGGCGTAACGCGACCGAGTGATAGCGGCTGTCGAGATGAGGAGACTGAGAAAGCGTAGTTCTCCAGGGCAAAACCCCTTGGTTTAAACATTATTCCCCCTTCCTACCGGAAGGCGGAGCCTGGCTTGAAAGGGGTATGTTTATGATGTCACACGTGCACCGAGGTACGTGATCCCTCGTCCCCTAAAGGACTGTTTATCGCATGGCTTTTAGATTTTATTACCGCCGGAAGGTGACCCGAGGTCTACCGGGTCTGTTTTATGAGGGGGCAGGTGGCTTACCCTCAGGTTTATTGCAGACGGCCTTCGACTCTCTGTGCCTTGTTTTACGACTGCCGATCTCTCCATGATTTGTTACTAGAAAAAGCTTTTACCATGTTTTACATCTAATTACAATACATTATATATGCCCCAGAGTATAGGGTGATTTAACACTTATGTAGTTAGGGTCACTACAATTTTTATATACTAGTGTTTTGCTTATGCTTCGTAATAAAGCTTTTCTTTATTTTCTTTTAAAAGACTCTCCTCTACAAAGATTATTTAACTAAGGTTACATTCAAAACGAATATTTAACCATCTAAACGGGCCTGTTTCAGTACAACGATGGATGTCGTATTTTACGTTCGTAAAAGTGTTTACTCTTTTAACAAAAAACAATTATATTCAAAATTTACTGTTATTCAAGTCACTGAAAGAAATGCGTTTCTCTAAAGGAAGCTGTGTGCATTATTAAAGAAACATAATATTTCCTAAATTATCCATGTTTTGAGACATTTCTCAGGTTAATGTTTGGTAAACTTGATTCAGAACAAAGTTAAAAGTATAAAGCAGTTGTTGGGGTTGACTGGATGGTCCACATAAATATGTTTACCACGTTGACTGCAGTGCCACCCATATTTAGTTATAGTTAGTTAAATTCCTTTATTGTGCTATAATTACAATCTGCCTTTTATAAGGCAATAAGTGATTAAGATAAATGCTCTCATTCATACCATATTTACAGTTCATCATTCACTCGCTCATTCATACAATATTTACAGACAGCCCAGAGACCCACCAAATCCACCGCGAAGAGAAAGCGGAGTCTTGGGAAGTCCCCCACGCTCCTCCGTCAGCCGCGTCACCGGATACTAGCCAGTGGAGGCTGACCAAGAGCGCGAGAGCCACAGACGCTCAGTACATGATTGGAGAAACTGGCCATTGCCAGGACTCCCACTGTCACGCGTTTATAGCAGGTCACGAGGCCACTGCCGTTTCAGTCTCCGAGCAATACTGTTTGGTCTAAAGGGCTGAGGAGATGTGATCAACAACGCGAAGGCCTTGTTGAGCAGTGGAATGTCGTTGGCGGAAACCAAACTGGTGTGTGGGAAAAAGTTTTTTGGATTCAACAATTGGAAGTAGACGTTTTAGTAGGAGTTTCTCAAATATTTTTGAGAGGATAGGGAGTAGGCTAATTGGACGGTAAGATGAGGCTTCATTGGGTGGTTTACCGGGTTTGGCGAATAGGACAATAATGGAATGTTTCCACAGGAGAGGAAAGTGCGTCGTTCGGATAATGCAATTATATATATAGGTTAAAAAGATTATGGCTTTAGGAGGAAGCTGTTTGAGAGAGGAGATCATATCCAGGGGATTTTTGGTAAGGTAAGTTTTTCAGCTGATATTTGACCTCAGAGGGATTAACGGCTTTTGGTGGAAGAGAAAGAGGAATAGGTGAAGTGAGGAAATCTTCCACAGTTGTGCTGTGAGTATGGCTTTGATGTGAAAGGTGAGGTGTGAAAGTATGGGTAAGATGCAGAGCAAATTCCTCCGACCTATCCCCATCCGAAGCCGCCCAGGACCCATCATCATGACGGAGTGGATGTGAAACAGGCTGATACTTTAGAATTTTTTTTGGTTACATTCCACAAGGAGTTATCCCTGGTGGACAGAGAGGAGAGGTAGGAATTGAAAGAATCGGAACGGAAGGATGCCAATCGCCGCTTTACCAATCGGCAGTACTGATTGTACGAGCGACGATCAGCAGGATGCCGGGATCTTTGCCACACTGTTCTGGAGCGGCGTTTGGATTGGATTAGGTCTTTGAGATGCTGAGGTAAACGATTATGATTATGAATTTTTGGGTGACGATGGGGTGACGATGCCTCCCAAGCTGACCTCTGGACCAGAGTAGTGAAAGAATGCACTGCATCGTCTAGGTCTTGGGATGTTTTCAGGGACAATTTCAGGTTTACGGACTCCGTAAGAAGCTTACGGAAGTGGTCCCAGTCAACTGGGCCCCTAATAAATTAAAGAGAAGGCAGTTTGTGAATTGGTCTTAGGGAAATGGTTAATAATAAAGGACTATGATCAGAGGAGAGGTAATCGAGGCGCGTGAGTGAATAGTTTAGTGTTCCTAAACTATTGTAGAAGAAGAAGTCAAGGAGATCAGGATTTCGGTTGGGATCAGATGGTCAATAGGTGGCTGTGTCAGGAGTGATAGTGGAGCAATGTTTCCGTGTGAGTGCAGACAGCAAAGCACGTCCTCTTGTATTTGTGGATCTTGACCCCCAGTGTTGGTGCTTCGCATTAAAGTCCCCACCCACATGGAAACGATGTCCGATGGAGTCTAGAAAGGAGATGAATTGGGAGTTGGAAATGGATTTATTAGGAGGGCAGTACACTGATGCTAGTGTGAGGGGAAAAGTGAAGGTGGTGATTGACACTGCAGTGGATTGAAGGA